>CM030361.1:248162807-249613766 GCA_017893485.1 Hemerocallis citrina | reverse complement strand
ATTAGTTTATTTTCATCCTATGTGAGCATGGAAAAGGGTGTCAATATTGTATGATACTAAGTGTGTCTAATTCTATGTGTTAAAGACAAATCATGAAGCAAACACATCATTTACACACAACTTACATAATCAGGACAACATGACCTTGCTGTACTAAAACATGGATTACAGCCACTACAAAATAGCAAATCTGAATCCGTCAGAAGGTCTAGAAAGTATACTTCCACGCGGTTCTAGCAAATTTAATTAAGGCATATAAAAGATACAGGAACTAGAGTAAAAATTATATGCTATTCAGGTTTTATGTTCAGGCAGCATGCAGTAAATTGTGTTCAACTATTTGTTTCCAGTCAGAGAACTCGTCAAATAAATCTATAAAAATTTTGGGTGATTCCTACGTGTCTCTAGGTTCAGCTAGATTTATTTTAGATTTTTCTTTTACTATTAGCATGGTCAATTAAATTAAGAAACAATAGGATACGCATGCATTTGTGAATCTAAAAATTTTGACACAGCTGTACTAAAATGATGATATCTAACAAACCACACGTCGGAATAAAAATCCACAAAAAAGGTAGTAGACTAGACATCAGAGGCTAAATTTCATGTTCAGAAAGTTATTTCAATTTATGACAGTAGCATGGTTGAAAATCTGATACAAAATGGAACAACTAACAGTCCAGAATTTGTTTTAACATAACCAGGACAATAAATAAATCATGCAACCATATATTTCATGCAAATTGGTAATCAAAAGGATCCTAGGTGTCAACATGCATATTTCTATATTTAAGATACACATCCGCAGGCATGGTATTAATTCATCAATCAAATTCAATCCAACATGTATACAATTCATCAACAAGTCTATAGCATGAATCTAGTTAATTACATGTAAGTGCATATGCATGAAACAATAAGGACTAGAATTCAGATCAAAGAGAACAGCACGATGTTAAGAATATATCGGGTTAGCTCGTGTAAACCCTCAATAGTCTTAACGGAGTTTCAATAGCAGTATGATAGCAAAAGGGACTGGATCTACTTGCAGAGATCAAATAAATCTTGAACAAAGCAAAATATTAGTTCAAGAAGAGACTTGGTTGTTAAATTGCATATTCAAATAATATAACGGGATAAGAATCCCGGGCGACAATCCACAAGATCACGAGCGACACACGTGTGAAGAAACCCAAGCAGCAAAAGACCAAAACAGTAACCAACAGCAAAAGCAACCCACACTGGATCGGGGCAAAATAGCAAACACCAAGGCGAGCCGATCGCCTCTCTTCTTCAACCTTCTACAGAGAGAGAACGGGTGGGAACTTCGGTGACGTTGGGGACAGTGATGGCGCGGCACTGCGGCGGCGACCACTGCGACACCACGCAAGCTGACGACGTTTCGGTCGGGAAAAGATGCCAATGGCGAGAGCGACGGTGACGCGATCTCTGTTTTTTGCTCAAAAATAGGGGACGACGACGACGGCCTGAACGGGCGACGAAGATGCTAGGAGGGGACTCCGGTGGGCGGAAGGGGTGCACGGCGAGGGAGCACGGTGGCAAGGCGAGGACGGGGGGTTCGGCAATGGAGCAATGGTTGCTCAGAGATGGGTTAGGGCGGTGGCTGACAAAGACGAGGATGGAGAAGACGATTAGAGGTGATGAGGGAACGGGGAAGATGACGAAGGGATGGTGATGACGGTGGTGGGAAGGACAAGGTGGCAAGGAGATGGGAGATGGCAATAGGTTTGGTTCGGTCTGGGGAAAAACAGAGAGAGAAGTTGGGGAGAGAGAGCGGCGAAGAGAGAGAGAGAGAGAGAGAGAGAGAGAGAGAGAGAGTAGAATAAATTACGGTTTAAATAAATAGGGTATTTACAAGAGATTAGAAAATTGGATTTTGGGTTGTGGTTTAGTGGATTTTGAGTACATATTTTGGCTCCAAAAAGAAACGAACAAGCATAAAACAAAGAGATGAACATAAAGGGGAATAAATCAAACTCAAAATAGGAAAGGCAAAATCTCGCAATGAACCAAAGATAGTAAAAATACAACCAAAAGAACGCAGAACGAACAAGAGGAAATAAAAGAACCAAAGAAAAGCCAAAAATATAATATAATAAAGGAATCCAAATACAATAATCAAAAGAGAACAAAATACAATAAAATCCAAAAATAGGGGTTACATAGATATCTATCTATATATATAATTTATTGAATCGTATTAGATCGTATATGATATACGATCTATAATTGTTTTGAATATGAGTATGTCCGTATATATATTAGAAAATATATTTTTCTATATATTGATATATCAACAATTGATTGAATAAAGTGAATTGAATGTGGAATGTATGTTCATATTTATGCATATGAGTTACGGGTAGGGTTTGTTTAACCTAGGGTTAAGATTCCTTGACCTAACCTAGGGTTAGGAACCCTACTTTAGGTTCTGTGCTTGATCTTGATTGATGAGATCCAATGGCTACCATTAGCCATGAAGGATTTCTTCTTGAGAATACAAGGAACTTCTTGAATATTCTAGGTTATATGTGGTGGCATCTATCCTCACCTTCCACTCTTTTCACCCACCCACACTCCATCCTAACCCTACACCTCATCACCCCCACCCCACCTTCAATTTCCGGATTTAACACCCCCCCAACCCCCCATCTCCTCACTCCCATTTTTCCCAAAGCCAAATTTTTTCCATCTCTTCTTCCATTCTTCATAGTTCGAAAAAATAAAATAAAAAGAAATGAGAAAAAAAAAGAGTGAGTGAGAGAAAGAGAGAATCCATGTGGTTGTTTTTTAGGTTCGTACTTGGGTACTTGGAGATGAAGTGATGGCAAGCAAGGAGAAGGAGAAGGTGAAGAGTAGGTTTTTCTCAACCTTGAAGGTGGGTGTTCTTGAACTTTAGTATGTTTGTACTTAGAAATTTGTAACTTGCAAACGACTTAGACTCTGGCCATAAAATTTTAGTGGCATGTTCAAGGATGAGTATAGAGTATCCTCTAAGTTTTTCATATTTTTCTGGGTTTGTTTAGTAGCTCAAATAAATTTTTATTTTCGGAGCAGTAAGCAGTAAAGAAACTGTTGAGTTTATGAAATTTGGGTGCTCTTCCAAATATCATATCTCGGAATTGGTATAGTGTAATAAGCTAAAATATCTACTAGGGGTTCTTAAACGTGTTAACAACCATAGTTTCATATTTCACATTTTCAAAGTTCGTTTGATACATACAAAAATTATTGATTGGAAACTAGTCCAGAACCAAAAGCTGGTTCAGTTCTGTTTTAGAATTGAAGTTCATTAATTCATAACTACTTATTGGAACATAATCTACCAATGAAATTTTTACTGTAGTATGTGGTACGAGTATAGATCATGATTCTAAAACTTCAGAATTGTTAGATAAAATTTGATGGAGCTTTAAAAATAGTTTGTAAAAAGAGGTAGACACCCTGTCTGAAAATAGAAGGAAATTTTATGCTGAGTTTAAAAAGCCATAACTCTCTGCATATTATGAATATCAACGCAATTTTTGAATATGTTATATTTGTATATGTCTAGTTACATAATCTAAAATTTCATAAGTATTGGAATTATGGTTGAATTTATATTCAATTTTTATTGGACTGTATTCAGTTTCAACTCTGAGTTAGTTGGGCTGTGAATTTGTGAAATTCTGAAAATGTATGTTTAGAATCTGAAGGAATGATCAACTAGAGATTTATAGTAGAGAACCGTAGCTTTCCGAAACATCTTGAACCATGCAAATTCAATTTGTATTGAAAAAGTTATGATTTTTCTATGTTGGGGCAGAACCAGTCCTAATAAAGGACTTGGTTTTTGTAGAGGAACTCATTTTCCTGTGTGTACACTAATAGAAATTTGAGTTTTAGAGTACTTTAATGGATGAATTTGAGGAGATGATCGACTAGGAAGTTGTAGTAGACACTCCTAAATTTCCGTAGAATCCAAATCGCGTAATTCCGACAAGAGAGCTAGTTTTTATGTTATTGGTAAGATGCAGCAATTGTATGGAAGAATGTACAGCTGAGAACATATAGAGATTGTATAACTTCTAGATGGCTGAATTTGAAGAAATGGTTAACTAGGTACATGTTGTTTAGGGTCTTAGCATTCCAGAATAGGTAAGATCATACAATTCCAAGTTGTATTTTTGAAGTTCTGATTTTTTCTAGGTGCGGCAATTGTGGTTCTTTGAACTATTTATTATTAGTAGATTGCTAAGTGGGATTTCTCAATCTAGTGGGCATAATCTGGTATAGTTGTCAACTAGAGAAGTGAAGTAGAGGATTATACCTTGCTCTAGGATCTGGAATCATCAAGTTTGGGTCAATAGATTAATTTTCTTCATGCTACAGGATTATGACTTGTGAGTTTATTTGAGTTTTTAAGCTATTGAATAATTATTCCTATTAAGCACTTCATTTGGAACTTAGATAAGATTCTTATACTTAGTATTCATGGTGGACACATTATTAAGTTTGGAGAATAGCTATATGGTCAATTTGTTGTATGTGGTGCTCGTAGCTAGCATAACTTGGAGCTATGTCTAGGTTATTGATTCCCTAGGACTATCAACCAAGCCGGCAAGTATTGATATTGATTTCCACCTCGAGTGATGGTGAATTTTTCCTGTGCGTCGTCGGATCGTTTACCGAGAGAAGGTTGACCACGGGCCGAGATACTGGATGAGATCCGAGACGGAGGTCGTGGCGAATGATAGGAGACCGGGTCACCGGTGTTTGATTTACTCTATCAAGTCAAATCCATTACTAACTTAGGTATTACTGAAGTTAATAGGGATTGGTATTTTTGATTGCATTGAGTCTATCACTGGTCGGGTGTTGGTGTTTGTGAATATTTACCTTCATTCACAGATTTCTATGCATCCCTTGGGCGCCGATGGACTACTCGGTGAGGGTCACGGGCCGGAGATATGGTCGAAGACCTGTGAAGATATTGGAAATCGATTAATGTTGATTCACCGTGATTAATTGTTATTTTTGATAGACCAGTCAGGCTCAAACATTGTTTGATAAGACACCGTGCATGATTTGAGTGTTAAACGTATTTTCAGTAAACTGTATTTAATTATGTTTTCTTTACTGTTCACTTGAAGACCGAGTTGGCATTAGGGGTGATAACCTATAATTCTACTTGTTCTAAGGGCCAGCACTAGACGGTGATAACCAGGGTTGTCCCTTCCTATCGTAAGGATATGTTTAGGAGAGTGCGTACATCGCTCTATTAGATTTGATTGGACTATGTTTTTAGGTTCATTCTTGGGTACTTGGAGATGAAGTGACGGCAAGCAAGGAAAAGGAGAAGGTGAAGACTATGTTTATCTCAACCTTGAAGGTGGGCGTTCTTCAACTTTTGTATATTTGTACTTAGAAATTTATGACTTGCAAACGACTTAGAATCTGGCCCTAAAGTTTTAATGGAATGTTCTAGGATGAGTTTAGAGTATCCTATAATTTTTTCATATTTTTCTGGGTTTGTTTAGTAGCTCAAAACAATTTTTATTTTTGGAGCAGTGAGCAGTAAAGAAACTGTTGTGTTTATGAAATTTGGGTGCTCTTCAAAATTTCATATCTCGGAATTGGTAGGGTGTATTAAGCTAAAATTTTTACTAGGGGTTCTTGAATGTGTTAACAACCATAGTTTAAATTTTCACATTTTTCTGAGTTCGTTTGATACTTCAAAAATATATGGACTGGCAACTGGTCCAGAACCAAAAGCTGGTTTAGCTCTGTTTCAGAATTGAAGTTCATTAATTCATAACTACATATTGGTTCATAATCTTGCAATGACATTTTTATTTTAGTATTTGGTATGAGTCTAGATCATTATTCTAAAATTTCAGAATTGTTAGATAAAATTTGATAGAGTTTTAAAAATAGTTTGTAAACAAAGGTAGACACCCTGTCTAAAAACAGAAGGAAAATTTATGCTGAGTTTAAAAAGCCATAACTCTCTGCGTGTTATGAATCTGAATGAAATTTTTGGATATGTTAGACTTGGATATGTCAAGTTACGGAATCTAATTTTCATAAGTATTGGACTTATGGTTGAATTGATATTGAATTTTGATTGGACTATACTTTGTTTCAGCTCTGAGTTAGTTAGGCTGTGAATTTATGAAATTCTGGAAAGGTATGTTTAGAATCTGAAAGAATGATCAACTAGAGATTTCTAGTAGAGAACCGTAGCTTTTCGAAACATCTTGAACCATGCAATTCTAGTTTGTAGAGAAAAAGTTATGATTTTTCTAAGTTGGGGCAGAACCAGTCCTAATAAAAGGACCTGGTTTTTGTAGAGGAACTTATTTTCCTGTGTGTACACTAATAGAAATTGGAGTTTTAGAGTACTTTAGTGGATGAATTTGAGGAGGTTATCGACTAGGAAGTTGTAGTAGACACTCCTAGCTTTTCATAGAATCCAAAATCGCGTAATTCGGACAAGCGAGCTAGTTTTTATGTTATTGGTAAGATGTAGCAATTGTATGGAAGAATGTACATCTGAGAACATATAGAGATTGTATAACTTCTAGATGACTGAATTTGAAGAAATTGTTAACTAGATACTTGCAGTTTAGGGTCTTAGCTTTCCAGAATGGGAAAGATCATACAATTCCAAGTTGTATTTTTGAAGTTATGATTTTTTCTAGGTGCAGCAACTGCTTTTCCTTGAACTATTTATTATTAGTAGATTGCTAAGGGAGTTTTCTCACTCTAGTGGGCATAATCTGGTATAGTTGTCAACTAGAGAAGTGAAGTAGAGGATTAGACCTTACGCTAGGATCTGGAATCATCAAATTTGGGTCAGTAAATGAATTGATATGGAATTTTCTTCATGCTACAGGATTGTGACTTATTAGTTGATTTGAGCTTTTAAGATGTTGAATAATTATTCCTATTAAGCACTTCATTTGAAACTTAGATACGAATTTTGTGCTTTGTACTCATGGTGGACACATGAGTAAGTTGAGAGAATAGCAATATGGTCGATTTGATGTATGTGGTGCTTGTAGCTAGCATAGCTTGGAGCTAAGTCTAGGTTATTAATACCCTAGAACTATCAACCCAGTCGGCAGGTATTAATATTGATTTCCACCTCGAAAGATGGTGAATTTTTCCTATGCGTCGTTGGATCGTTTACCGAGAGAAGGTTGACCACGGGCCGAGAAACTGGATGAGATCCGAGATTGAGGTGGTGGCGAACGATAGGAGACCGGGTTGCTGGAGTTTGATTTACTCTATCAAGTCAGATCCATTACTGACTTAGGTATTACTGAAGTTAATGGGGATTGGTATTTTTGATTGCCATGAGTCTGTCACTGGTCGGGTGTTGGTGTTTGTGTATATTTACCTTCATTCACAGAATTTTATGCATCCCTTGGGCGCCGATGGACTACTCGGTGATGCTCACGGGCCGGGGATATGGTCGAAGACCTATGAAGGAATTGGAAATCGATGAATGTTGATTCACTGTGATTAATTACTATTTTTGACAGGCCAGTCAGGCTCAAACATTGTTTGATAAGACACCGTGCATGATTTGAGTGATAAACGTATTTTCAGTAAACTGTATTTAATTATGTTTTCTTTACCGTTCGCTTGAAGACTGAGTTGGTGTCAGGTGTGATACCCTATAATTCTACTTGTTCTAATGGCCAGCACTAGGCGATGATAACCAGGGTTGTCTCTTCCTGTCGTAGGGAAACGTGCAAGGAGAGTGCGTGCCTCGCTCTGTTAATTCCCAAGATATCGGTGGTAAGAATGGAATGTTTCCTATTCCATGTTGGGGACAGACGGGCCATAGGGTTGCGTACTCTATGTGCATTTGGCGCCCACTTGGTGCGAGGAGTACCTTGTAGTTTGTCATAGCTTTTGGTGAGATGATCACTACTACTTATTTCACAGTAACGGGACGGGACCCAAATTGTATGCCTCATCGGCCACGTTAAGACGGGAACATGATGAGTACAATAGTAGAATGCAATGCATTGCGAGGGTACGAAACCCTAAAACTGGAGAAGACAGCTTAATTCGGAGCGTATGTAGTATGGGATGCATGTGTGTCCAAAGTCTTGCTGACATTAGACTAAGTGCATCTGCATTCTGTACATTGTGTAATTTGCATTAGACTTAAGGTCATGGCATACATTGACACTAGAAAATTAGGATGCAGGTTTCTGTTTTCATTAAAGGATGGTTGGGATTGCTAGTTGGAAATAGCTATTTCTTATCAGCATTGCGTCAGTATATGTACTGACGTGCCTACTCAATTAGGTGCTAGATATCGGGTCGCGAGTGCAGGAAGACTTAGGACCAGCTGAGCATGTCACTCCCTCTTCAAAAAAGAAAATACGGAATACAGATACGTGACTAAGCCCAGCGAAAGATTCTCATCATCCATAAGCTGTCAGGATCTTTACAACACATCACAGGAATAATCTGAGTCGGAAGCAAGAGAAGTCAACCACGTATGCATAATTGAATCAATATACCAACATGAATTTACTTGAAAGAAAGCTTAATTAATTTCAAATAAACCAGATCTGAACAAGTCAATAATTCTGGGTCACATTGCCCAGTACAAATAATCCAAGTAACGATATGTTTTTCAAAATAAGTAACAGGAAATAATAATAGCAAAAACTCCAGCATCTAAAATCTCAGATCAGCTACTCCTTCGGGCAGCTGATCTCTATGATCTGCAATTTAACAAATTGCAGGAAGAGGAAAAAGAAAACAAAATGCCCGTCAATGTAAGTTACGGGCATCTTGTAGTGCAGTCACAAGTACATGGAAAATAAACAAATATAGAGTAACAGCGGACACAACATAGCATGGAATAGGCATGTCAACAAAACAGGACAACTAACATGAATCCGGAAACACAATCAAGTAACATAATATACTAACAGGGTACAGGTAACATATATCAAATGTCAAGTGTCATGCAAGCAGGTAAATAGGGAAATAGGTATCATGTACAAGTAATCATGTAATAGTTATCATGTTATGTCATGTCATGTCTTGTATTTATTACTATCTAGGTAGCACTTCATGCGACCCAGGTTTTTATCACATGGTTGCTACATTGAAACAAGTTCGCATTTAGATTTCGAAGTGGAGACTATAGGGCCGTGTACTCAGGTATCAGGTAAACAGGTATAGGTACAGGTATCATATAATAGGTAAACATGCATCAGGTAATCGTGCATCAGGTAGGACTACATCCCCTCCAAGTACACCCTCCTGTAGAAAGTATGTAGTTGGGTAACATGTGGGAAACACGGATCCCCTTCTGAGTACACATTCTCATAAGGAAGTATGTAGTCAGGAATCAGATAACAGATAATTAGAATCACATTTCAGGTAATCATATAACTGGTAACAGATATTAGATAATCAGGTGGGAAACATGGGCCCCTTTCCAAGTACACATTTCTATATTTTCCACTACTAGATCATTCCATTATTCCCGGCTTGGTTATTTATTATTATTATTATCAAACAGGTATGTATCTGTCACAAAACAGGGCAAGAATAACATGGCATAAACAAGTAATAGGTTCAGGTTGAAAGATAAACATGCACAGGTGATAGACAACACATAAGAGGACAGAACAACAAAAATTCTAGTTCAGGACAGCAAGACAGTAATGCACTAAATCTGGAATTCCTGTTGTTAGAAGTGTGCAAATCTGGATCCGTCAGAAAATCTGGAAAATAAACTCTCGGCCGAATCCAGCAAATATATATAATTCATATGGTGTTTCACAAAAATAGGACTCAAAACATATTTGTATCCAGAAAACGTGTTCATCTAGAAATTAGAAGTATGTATTCATAAACAGAAAAACGGCATCAAAACTTACTGATTAAATCCAAGAAAAATCTGGGGTATTCCCTAGTATGTTTAATAACAGAAAATAAAGTTTCATAATTTTCCAAAATAGATAGAATATTCGAATAAAATCAGAAAGTAGCAAGATACAGTAGTTTTGTAAATTTGAAAGCATAAACACATCAGTACCAAAACAGCTATATCTTACAAATATAAATTGAAATCCAGATCCGTCAAAAGGTTGATAAAATAGATACAGTAGGATACAATTTATATTCACAAAGTTTTTACAAACTGCAATTAGAATCAGGTTGAAATTATGTTTCTTACTGAACAGTATGATAATTCTACAAGTATAGAATAGTTTCTAAAAGTTGTCAATTAAATCCACAAATTTATGGTTTAATCCCAATCAAATCTAGTTCTAAACAACAAAATATTGGATCAAAATATTATCTTTAACATCAGTAGAAAAATAAATTACCATACAGAATTCGTATAAAACTGGATCTGGAATTTTAAACACATCTCTAGTAAAGTAGTCATAACTTTCAACTCATAAATCGAAACTGAGATCTGTCAAAAAATCTGGAAAGTAGAAAAAATTATCTAAAATTCCTATTCACAAATACTTTTCATATAGTGACCATAATAGGGTCTAAAAAACTGATAAAAAATGGGTAACAACAAAAACAGAAATCGTCTTCATGTATAAAATCAACATAGATCATATGAAACTCGTCCAAATCATAACAAACGTGAAATATGGTGTACTAGATGTCAAAGCAACATGGTATAGGGTATTTAACACGTCTACAACAAGTTATACTATGACTAACACAAGCAAGCACACGACATCATACGAACAACATGCATGTATACAACAAGAAGTGGTTATCCCCAAGTTATTTCATGTCGTGTGTGTAATGAGATAATTACAGGTCGGTCAACACAATAGATACAAGATATAACAGGGATTTTGCACAAGAATTGTCTCTAGAACAAACCTACATTACAGGCGGTATTTAGTATTTGTATTACACAAAGAAAAGAATTCATGTTACTTGCCTTATAGATGCCGACGAAAACGACGAAGCAAGAACAAGAATAACGGGAACGGATTCCCGGGCACAAACTCAACCCAACAAACGAACGAACGAACGAATCCCGCGGACAACACACGCACACAAGAGGGAGAGAGAGACCGGGATGCACTACGTCGAGGGAAGGCGACGGTAAGCGGACGAAGCGACAGCGGCTGATGCTTCTATCGCTGCTGTCTGTCGTCGAAAGGGCGACACAGCACAGGGCGGTGCGGTGCAGAGGGGGCTGGCATTGATGTCAAGGCAAGGTGGGGTGCAAGGTGCTCGGGGTCGGGTAGCTGCCGTTGGCGTTGCTACTGGAGGGGAAGCACCGGGGAAGGTGGAGTCGAAATATTGAGAGCACGGGGTGAAGTAAGGAGGGACGGCTAGGGTTTAGATGTGAACAGGAGGGGATATACAGAGTATATATATAGATGGAGATAGAAATAGGGTTAGGGGGGCTGATGGGTTAGAGGTGCTAACGGGTTTGGTTATAATGGGTTTGGGGGTATATATATATGCAGAGTAGTAATATTAGGGTTTGGAGTTGATGGGGGTAACGGGTTGAGGGAAATATTGGGTTTTGAGTTTTTAAAGATCCAATAAGAAATTAAAAAGTGTTTATAGGGTTAATGAGTCCAAGAAGAACTGGGTAGGGTTCAATTTGGCATTGGAATAATTAAGTAGAATATAGGGTGATCCAACATAAGACGGAAAACAAAATGAACAAATAAAATAGGGCATTAATATTTAAATAATGACGATAAAAAATACAAGCTCGATCGAACAGGGATGAAGTAATAGGAGACGATAGAATCAAGAAACTCAAGTAAGAAAATGAAAAATCAAATAAATGGATATATAGAAAATGAAGATCCAAAACATGGTCGAAGAGAGATTCAAAGAGAATAAATACAGAAAAAAGAAAAAAATACACCAAAATATACAGAAAATGAAAAACATGGGTTACAAATCCTACCCACCTAATAAGAAGAATTTCGTTCTCGAAATTCAAACAAGAGATACATAGGGTAACCCCGAAAAGAAAAGAAGAACAAAACAAAAGGCTAGCCAAACAGATGAGGAAACTTCTGTTGAATCTCCTCCACTAACTCCCAAATCGACTCACCCGGCGAGTGAGGATTCGAAGAAACACGAACCAGCTTAATGACCTTGTTCTTAAGAACTTTCTCCCGCAGATCTAAAATAGAAACTAGCGGAATCTCACAAGTCAAATTCGGCCGCACGGTCAACTCAGAATAGTCGATCACGTGGCTCTCATCTCGGATATATCTCCTGAGTTGTAATACATGGAAAACATCGTGCACTTCTGATAAAGCTAGCGGCAATGCAAGACGATAGGCCACCTTGCCTACTCGTTCCACAATATCAAACGGTCTAATAAACCTTGGGCTGAGCTTGCCCCCACCACCAAACCGAATGACACTTTGCCAAGGCGATACCTTTAGGAAAACATTGTCACCAACCTCAAACTCCAAATCTCTCCGATGGACATCTGCCCATTGCCTCTGCCTATCATAAGCTGCCTGCAAGTGCTTCCTGATCTGAGTCACCGCATCAACTGTCCTGGTGATCAACTCTAGACCCAACAACTTTCTCTCGCCAATGTCATCCCAGCACACTAGTGATCTGCACTTCCGCCCATAAAGTGCCTCGAACGGTGCAGCTTTAAAACTGGCCTGAAAGCTGTTATTGTACGAGAACTCTACGAGATGCAAATGGTCCTCCCATGATCCACCAAACTGCAGCATATAGGACCTCAATATGTCCTCTACAATCTGGATGGTCCTCTCTGACTGTCCATTAGTTTGAGGATGAAAACCTATACTGTACTTCAATTTACTCCCCAAACTACTCTGAAGACTCTCCCAGAACAGATATCTGAATCTTGTATCTCTATCGGATACAATACTGACTTGAACCCCATGAAGTCTGACGATCTCTTGCATGTACTTCTCAGCTAGTATCTCAGTAGACTGTCCGACATGGAAGGGAATGAAGTGAGCACTCTTCTTCAGTCGGTCGACAATCACCCAAATGGCATTATGACCCTTAGGACTCCTCGACAAAGCTGTCACAAAATCCATAGTGATATGTTCCCACTTTCACTCCGGAATGGAAAGCGGTTGAAGAGGTCCGGCAGTCCTCTCATGCTCTGCCTTCACCTGCTGGTAGATCAAACACCGAGATATAAACCGAGCCACAACCCTCTTCATACCATGCCACTAGAAGTGAAGCTTCAAATCTCGATACATCTTAGTACCTCCAGGATGGATAGAATACGATGACTGGTGAGCTTCCTCAAGTAACCTGTGATGAACTTCACCCTTCGGGACACACAACCTGGACCCAAAACAAAGCGGTCCATCAGCATGAATAAACATATCCGTTGTTGAACAAGACTCAATATCTACTCTTAAACCCTGCAATTGCTCATCACCAGCCTGAGCCTCTTTGATCTGATCAACAAGAGACGACTGAAGCTGGAGCACCAAACAACTCCGGTCAGAACTCGGCAACAACACATCCATCTCCAACCTCTGCATCTGCTCAACCAAATCACTCTGCTGAGTCAGGAACATAGCTGCCGGTCTCTTGCTCAAAGTATCTGGCACAAAGTTCACTCTACCAGGATGGTATTGCAAACTGATGTCATAATCAGCCATAAGCTCCAACCAATGTCTTTGCCTCAAGTTCAACTCCTTCTGGGTGAAGACATTGAGACTTTTGTGGTCTGTAAAGATCTTCACTCGGTCCCAAAGTAGATAATGTCTCTATAAATTCAAAGCGAAGATCACTGCTGCTAACTCCAAGTCATGAGTCGGATAGTTCTTTGCATGTGGACTCAACTGCCTCGATGCATAACCAACGACTCGGTCCTTCTGCATCAAAACTGCTCCAAGACCCTTACCAGAAGCATCACAGTGAACTACAAATCCGCCTGAACCATCTGGAATAGTCAACATTGGCGCTGACGTCAACCTGCTCTTCAACTCAGCAAAAGCCTCACTGCAAGCCTCAGACCAACAAAACTTCTGATCCTTCCCAGTCAGCTTAGTCAATGGTCATGCTATCTTCAAAAAATCTTGGACGAATTTTTGATAATAGCCAGGTAGACCAAGAAAACTCCTCACCTCTGAAACTGACTTGGGAACTGGTCATTCTTTCATAGCCTCAACCTTGGACGGATCCATAAAAATACCATCGCCCGAGATAATGTGCCCCAAGAAAGTAACTTTGTCGAACCAAAATACACACTTGCTGAGTTTCCCATAGAGCTGATTCTCTCTCAAAGTTTGCAGAACCAATCTAAGATGCTCAGCATTATCCCCCCGGTTCCGAGAATACACTAGAATATCATCAATGAACACCACCATAAATCTTTCCAAGAACTGGGAAAAGACCCCGTTCATAAGACTCATGAATACAACTGGCGCATTCGTGACCCCGAACGGCATCACAGGATACTCATAGTGCCCATATCTGGTCCTGAATGCAGTCTTCTGTACATCAGTCGCCTTCACCTTAACCTGATGGTACCCAGAACGAAGATCCAACTTTGAGAAAATAGCAGCTCCGCTCAACTGATCAAATAAGTCATCAATCCTGGGCAACGATACCGGTTCTTCACAGTAACACTGTTCAGTTCCTGATAATCAACGCATAGTCGATGACTACCATGCTTCTTGTTGACAAAAATGACTGGAGCACCCTAAGGTGAAATACTGGGTCTGATGAACCCCAAATCCAGTAACTCCTGAATCTGCACCTTAAGCTCTGCTAACTCAACTAGTGCCATCCTGTAGGGACTCTTCAATATCGGTGCCGTACCAGGCTGAACTTCAATACCGAACTCCATATCCTAATCAAGGGGCAAGCCAGACAACTCCTCTGGAAAAACATCTAGGAAATCCCGCACCACTAGAGGCGCAGCCTCACAGCCTGAATGCAGTTCCATCGCATAACCCTCCTAATCAACTGCAGTTCCAGCTCGGCCAAGGGGCATCTCCCTAGCATGGAACACAAACTCTGCGCGACCTGGGATTCGGAAGACAACTTTCTTGGCACGGAAATCAATAGTGGCATGGGATTCACCCAACCAATCCAAACCAAGAATAACGTCGAATCCTGAATTCCCAATCGCAATCAGGTCGGCCTTGAAATCTGCACCTCCAATAATCACGGGACACTGCCTGCACTCTCGGGAACTAATGACAACTTTGTAACCCCCTGAATTTTATTAAATGAGAATTGTTGATTTTTTTTTTTCGTGTTGTGTACACACAAATTTTTGTATGTATATTTTCTTATAAAATTAGCATAAACAAATATTTCTTCCTTTCTCATTATTTTTTTTTTCTAAAAAGCCTATTTTATAAAGCCTAAACTTGTTTTTTAAATTAAGCCCACCCTAATAAATTAAAGTATTTTATTAAATAGCCCATGAGCCTAAAGCCCACTATTTTTTCGGCCCACAAACTTAATTAATCTTTTAATTGTCACAACTTGTCATGTAGACACAATTAGTGGACAATTGATTAATTAAATTTGTACAATTTTATAATAAGGGGGTACTAGGGAGCACGTGCACACACTAGAGTGTGCAATGCATACCCTAGAGAGTGGCCGGTTTTGAGCAAGAAGAGAGGGAGAGTGGGTGTAGTTGAGGGGAGTGGTTATGTGATCATGGAAGTTACTACAACTTCCCAATTCATCTTGGTCCTTAATCCATAACTCCTTGATTGAATCTTAGCCTTCCATTCTCAACCTAAAAATGTATAAATACCCCTTAGCTATTCTTCTCATGAAGCCACTAAACAATTTGTTGAGACAAAAGGATAAGAGAGCAAAAGATTGAGGAGATTGTGAGCAAAAGATTAAAGAGCATTTTTTGTGTGTTCCATCATAGTAGAGGCCGGTCCATCATCAAGGAAGCAAGGAGAAGAGCTCGGGTTCCTAGCAAGCACAAGGAGGAGGAGACAATTTGCAATCCATTCTAGGAGGAGAAGGCTACTTTCTTGCATTCTAGGAGTTTTCATTCGTTTCTTCAACTATAGGTGGGTGTTTCTCAATACTTCTAAATGTAGATGTCATGCTAGGGATGTTTGCTAAAATAGTTGAGAAGAAATTGATAAATTGTAGTCTCATGTTTGGTTGATTAGAGATAAAATAGTAGTTTAAAGAATGATTGTTAAGATGATTGCTAATGAATAAAGATGTGAAATTGAAATGCTAGAATCATTCTTATCATCATGCTTTATGTCTATAAATTATGCTGTGTGAAACAAATTTGTACTTATAAGACACAAATTGACTAGATGCATCTTGTAGAAATAATTGTTTGAATTAGAATAATTCAATTGTAGAGAACAATATCTAGTGCTTTAATCATGGTAATGGGTTGATAAAGTATTAAATACAGACATAAAGTGAATTTTCAGAAGCTAGATTTATAAATTATGTAGAAATGGAAAGTGTTCTCAATGTCGAAATTATGGACATAAAACACAAAATATGACTCAGTATATGTCTTTATCAAGCAAATAATGACTATAAAAATACTGGTTTACTATATTTTCGTATAATTTATATTCTGAAAATTTTGAGTTCAAAAAGAGAAGAAAAAGAAACAAAATTGTTTGAGAATCAAGGAAAATTGAATTGAACAGAAACTAGAATGAATCCAACTCAACTCCCTTTGAGACAACCTGGTCCCTTAGACCAAGTGGTTAAGTGTGCGGTGGCATTTTACTGTAGCTGTGGGTTGATTGTGAGGTCTCGGGTTCGAAACCTGAGAAGAGCCTTTTGTTTCTTTCGTTTTGAAAAAAATCCCGAACACCGAAATTTAATACACATGAATAAAAACCCATCTTATTTCGCCTTGGGACTTTAGCACAGTGGCCTTTGGGGTGCCACAGTGCAGTACTATAGCGCCACGTGGCACGTGGTTGCGGGTTCGATTCCGAGCGTGAGTTTCGGTTTAAAAAGTTGATTTTTTTTGGAAAATTAAATTTTTTGAGAGTTTTTGAAATTATATTTTAAAACAAACAAAATACAGAAAAATTCCTGAAATTATGTAGCTTTTATGAAATAATTTTCTGTAACTTTTGGTGTGTTGTGATTGAAGATTTGAGACTATTTTCAAGAAAGGACTTGCCTAATTATTAAATCAAATTTTGTTTGAGAAACAAAATAAATGAGTTTGTTTAAAGAAATTTAAAATGAGATTTAGTAATGGGAAATTGAAATTGTGATTTGTGAAATTAATTGAAAGTAGGGATTTGTGAAATTAGCATGGATTAAAAAGAGATTAAGAGCATTATGTGGGAGATAGTAACTATTAATTGTGATATGTTAGAAGGATTGAATTAAATTGTTTATGCATGATATTGGGTATGAAATTGAATTAATTGACACGATGAGTTACGAAGAAATGCGAGTACGAATACATGAATAATATGAACATGAAATGTGAATTATGATTAATCATGAAAAAGGTTTTACGAGTATATCTTGTGATTGTGAATTGAAATTGAGAACTAGAGTGTAGTTAAGCCTCATATCGGCATTGAAAAGAAATGTTGTTGAAATGAAATTTGAAATGAAAAGACCAAGATTGGGTCATGTTGGATAAATGGTTAAGACCGGTATAGTAGAAAGACTAACTCTAGAGAATTGATTTTGTTCATGATTCAAACAACTAAGGATTAGATACATAGTGAAGACGTGATGAAAATAAGGAAAAAACACGGGTATGAGGGCTCGGAGCTATGGTGTGAGAGTATTCACAGGCTGTCTTCACGATGCGTCGTGACATGATGTGGATATGTCTCCAGGAGTTCGTACCACAGGCGACGCTCATGGGGTGTTAGGTGACTGCGGGTGGTGTCAAGTCCCATGACGGAGGCTGAAATGTCCACAGGCTATCTTCACGATGCGTCGTAACATGACGTGGGATTCCCTTTCAGGCTGTCTGGACATGAGCTCATAATTCATAGAACATCTAGGATACTTATCGTAGTTACAGTAGTAGTTATGACATGACGAGGGATTGAACCCTACAAGATGAAGAACGGTTAAGGACTTGCCCTCAGACCTATGTAGTATGGGATGCATAGAATCTGAACAAGTGCGCATTAGTCTCATGTAACATAACAACTGCATCAAGGACTAAGTGCACCGCACAACATGACATCAATAGGATAGTCCCTTTAGCTTTGTCTGTGAATAAGTTTTTGGTTTGTTAAGTGTTGAGAATCGTTATACTGTTTTCGGCATAGAGAGGATAGTCGTGTATAATATTTCGTCAGTTGAATGAACTGACGTGCCCATAGTTTTATGCAGAGCAAAGTGATTAACAAGAATGCATGCTGACTAAAAGATTATCCAAGTGTTGTACATTTCAATTCATGTAATTTGTTGTAAATTGCTTTTGCTGTAAATATGTAATGTAAGTGTAGACTCTGATGTAACAAAAAGTTTTTATTTCCTTATAAAATTGTACGAAAGAAGTGTAAAGATCCTTTGGAACTTCGAATTCAGTTGTATTCGAAATTCGGGGTGTTACAGAGTGGTATCAGAGCCACGCTTCCAAGTAGTACAAATTTATAAGGAACGACACCCTAGAAGTGGACATTAGTGTGTTGAGTATAGAGATTTAAATGTAAGTCACTTGCATTTGCATTGCTCTATGATTTATGCTTCTTCTTCTTCTCTTCTCTCTAAGATGGCGGACCACATCGACCCAGCTGGAGGTGACGATTAGCACATTGTTGAGGAGGATTACTACTCCAGGCAAGCTGATTCAGACGAAAAGGATCCTGAAGAATTTGAAGAGGAATGGCCTGAGTCGTGAGAGATCACTCCACCTCCGGATTCATTTGATGATTCCTCTGACGAGGAAGAACCTGTTTCGAGTAGTCTCATTGTGTCTCTTTAGAGGTAGGTAGAGACTCAACGGGAAAGAATCGGGCTATTGGAGACTTAGTTGGCAAAGCACAAGGATAATATTGCAATTCTCAGTCATCGTGTTTGGGAACTCGAGAAGAGAAAAAACATGTACGATGTACTAAAGGAGGAAGTGGAGGAACTAGGAGAAGAACTTCGAGAAGCCAAGAGGAACCGTAGGAGCTAGACTGTTGTATCTTCTTACTGCTTCCATTTGATGTTAGAAATGTTTTATATTCGAATGTATAAAGTTTGAAATTCAATGAAATGCAAAGTTGATTTAAAATTCATGTTTTATACTTCGAATTTAATGGATCTTTTGAATAAGAATATGGCTAGAAGAGGAGCTCGAAATGGTGAAGATCCGTACTTGGAAACGGAACTAGCGAGGGTCTGTCAGACGCTCAATGTTGTTGCCATGAATCATAATCAGGGAAGGATGCCTGCAATCTGGTACCCGAATTAATCAAACTCGTGCAATCATTCAAGCGAATGAAAATCACCGGTGTTTGAGGGAAATTCAGACCCTGACACGGCTGACAATTGGATCCGACAGGTAGAGACCATCTTCGAAGTCTTGGAGACTCCGAAGAACAGCAAGGTGAAGTTGGCGGCACTACAGTTCGAGAAGGATGCGGCTGTGTGGTGGCAGTTGATGAAGCGGATGATGAGAGGAATTGTTCTTGGCTGGGGTGAATTCTTGGAGGAATTCTGCAGTCATTATTTTCCTTCAGATGTCCAGGAGAAGAAGGCTATGGAGTTTCTGGCGCTGTAGCAGGGCAGCATGTCGGTTAGGAAGTATGAGACAAAATTCACTCACCTTTCAAGATATGCACCCGAACTGGTAATGGACGAGGCGAAGAAGGCTCATAAATTTGAGCATGGTTTGAGGCCAAGCCTAAGATCTAGGATGATACTCTCCGGTATCAGGAGGTTTGACAAGCTGGTCAAATGAGCGGCAGCCATGGAGGCGGACATGGAGCAGTTCCATGCTGTTCAAAATCGGAGGACCAACTGGAATGTTGGGAAGAGGCCCGTAGTTTTTGGCAATTTCAAGGGGTAGCCGTCAGTCCAGAGGTTCAAACCAACGGGAAACGAATGCTGTCAACATAGCTGGGAGACCCGGAAACAATTGGGTGAGACCTCCTGTGGTGACCTGCTACAACTATGGTGAGACGGGACATTATAAGTCTCAATGCTCCAAGCCACGGAATGTCACCCATGGTAGACCAACGCAGCAAGTTGGGAAGAAGTCGTACCAGCAGGGGCGAGTATTTGCCTTGACTGAAGCTAACGCTGATGAGGTGGATCATGTCATCGCTGGTACGAAGGAGGATGTTTAGAGTGTATTCTGTTGTTTCTCTTTTCCCGCTTTTATAGTGAACTGTTATGTAACGAGTGTGTGTTATGTAACAGGAGAACTTATTTTGAATGGAAAGAAAGTTGTTGTTTTGTTCAATATTGGGTCCTCTCACACTTTTGTGTTACCTAAATTCGCTAAAGTTTTGGGAGTCAACCCTAAAGTCTTTCCACGCAAGGTCTTGGTAGTAGCTACTCCATCAGGGGAGACTATAACCACTGATCGGTACTATGCAGACTGCGAGATCGTGAATGGGGACAGAATTTTTGGGATTGATCTGATCGAGCTGAATGTGTTGGGAGTCAATGTTATCATTGGCATTTATTGGATGTCGGTGTACAGTGCGAACATCGATTGCAAGACCAAGACAGTAACAGTGAAGGGTCCAGGTGGACCTGAAGTCACTTTCCATGGGAAGAAGAGATGTTTTGGTCTGGTGGCAGCTATTTGCATGAGGGATGTTCCTGTAGAGGTGCAGCAAATTCCTGTGGTTCGGGATTATCCGATCGTGTTCTTGGAAGATTTGCCTGGGTTACCCCCGCAAAGTGATGTGGAGTTCAGCATCACTATTTAGCCATGGAGTGCACCCATTTCCAAGGCACCGTATAGGATGGTGCCTGTGGAGCAGGATGAGATCAAACGGTAGATTGAGGAACTGTTGGAGAAAGGCTATATTCAACCGAGTGCGTCGCCCTGGGGAGCACCAGTGCTGTTGGTAAAGAAGAAGGATGGTTCGATGAGGATGTGCATCGATTACCGGGAGCTGAATAAGGTCACTGTTCAGAATAAGTATCCTATTCCCCGGATCGACGTCCTGTTCGATCGTCTACAAGGAACTGTTGTTTTCTCCAAAATAGATCTTCGATCAGGTTACCATCAGGTTCAGTGAAGACTAAAGATGTGCATAAAACTGCATTTAGAACTCGACACGAGCATTATGAATTTTCATGGATATGATGAACAGAGTTCTAAGGCCGTTTATTGATTCTTTCGTCGTGGTGTTTATCGACGATATTCTTGTGTACTCCAAGTCGGAGGAGGAGCACACAGAACATCTGGCAGCAGTTTTGAAGAAGCTTCAGGAGCATGAGTTGTATGCCAAGTTGTCCAAGTGCGATTTCTGGAAATCTGAAGTGGCATTCCTGGTCACATCCTTTCTAAGGAGAGAGTAGCAACTGATCTACAGAAGATAGAGGCGGTGAAGGATTGGGCAAGGCTACTACAATAAAGGAAATCAGGAGTTTCATCCAGGGCTACGCTCAGATAGCCGTGCCACTCACTGGTCTGACCAAGAAGAATGTGAACTTCAAGTGGACTGAGCAGTGCGAGGCAAGCTTTCCGGAGTTGAAAGAGAGGCTGACTATTGCTCCCATTTTAGTTTTGCCTAGAGCAGGTGTTGAGTACAATGTCTACAGCAATGCTTCACATCGTGGGCTTGGTTGTGTCTTAATGCAAGAAGGGAAGGTGATCGCTTATGGATCTAGGCAACTAACACCGTATGAGAAGAATTATCTGACTCATGATCTGGAGTTTGCTGCGATTATCTTCGCCTTGAAGCAATGGAGACATTACGTGTATGGTGAGAAGCTGAACATGTACACAGACCATAAGAGCCTGAAATACATCTATCAGCAAAAAGATCTGAATCTGAGGCAAAGAAGATTGCTGAAGGTGCTTGAGGACATTTGTCCGGAGATTAAGTACCATCTTGGGAAGGCTAATGTTGTTGCTGATGCACTTAGCCGCAAGAGTAGTCTGGCTAATTTGATTACAACTTAGAGGCAGCTTGTAGAGGAGTTGAATCGGGCTGGTACTGAAATTGTTCTGTAAGGCTTGGGATCATCTTTAGCTCAGTTGAGGCTTCAACCAACGCTGAATGAAAGGATTATCACAAGTCAGAAGGAAGATGCGGAGATTCAGAAGATGAAGGAGCAGGTCGGTGCTGGCAGGTTATCTGAGTTCAAGATCAGGGATGAGGTACTGTAGTTTGGAGAGAGGCTGTGTGTTCTGGATCAGTCGGACTTGAAAGAAAGTATTCTTCAGGAGGCACATGCTACTCTTTATTTTGTACATCCTGGAAGTACTAAGATGTACAGGGACATTAAGCAGCATTTCTGGTAGTCAGGTTTGAAGCGGGATGTGGCCGAGTTCGTGGCGAGGTGTGAGATCTGTCAGCAGGTCAAAGCTGAGAATCAGAAACCCGAAGGTCTTTTGCAACTGTTACCTATTCCGGAATGGTGGGATAACATCAGTATGGATTTCATCACGGGTTAGCCCAAGAGTTCAAAGGGCAATGATGCAATTTGGGTTATAGTCGATCGACTAACCAAGTCCACTCATTTCTTGGCAATGAAACTCACTTCGTCGTAGTTAAGTCATGAAGAGGGATTGAACCCTACAAGATGAAGAACGGTTAAGGGCTTGCCTTCAGACCTATGTAGTATGGGATGCATAGAATCTGAACAAGTGTGCATTAGTGTCATGTAACATAACAACTGCATTAAGGACTAAGTGCACCGCACAACACGACATCAATAGGATAGTCCCTTTAGCTTTGTCTGTAAACAAGTTTGTGGTTTGTTAAGTGTTGGAAATTGTTATACTGTTTTCGGCATAGAGAGGATAGCCGTGTATAATATTTCGTTAGTTGAATGAACTGACGTGCCCACAGTTTTATGCAGGGCAAAGTGATTAACAAGAATGCAAGCTAACTAAAAGATGATCCAAGTGTTGTACATTTCAATTCATGTAATTTGTTGTAAATTGCTTCCGCTGTAAATATATAATGTAAGTGTAGACTCTGATGTAACAAAAAGTTTTTATTTCCTTTTAAAATTGTACCAAAGATGTGTAAAGATCCTGTGGAACTTCGAGTTCAGTTGTATTTGGAATTCGGGGTGTTACAAACTCTGCCACCTGTCATAATGTTCCAAGCCTCTCACATGATGCTGCACTCCAACAGATGGTGAGCCACGAAGCGGGAAGAGACGAAGGAATGGGTTGCCCCAGAATCAAAGAGAACAAGAGCAGGAAAAGAACAAACAAGGACAACACCTAAGAGAGAATCAAAAGAAAGGGGAACGAAGAATGGATGAACAAGAGGAAAACGCAATGCAGAAACATTATATGAAAGAATAATGCACGACAAACAAAAGGAAGCAAAAGAGACACAACAAAACAACAAAAAGCAAGAATATACCTGTAATAACACCCTCTGCTGACTCAGCTTCAGCAGCTATCAGGTTGAAAGCCTAACCTCTCCTGGGAGCAACGGTACTCCGACAGACGATATGGTGCTGAGGAGGAAGAGGTGGCCTAACAGGACCATGGGCTGGGGCTACCTGCTGAACTGGACCACTGGCTAGAAGAAACATCCTCCATTGTGGGAAATCCCGCACTGAATGGTCAGCAGCACCACATCCAAAGCATCGGCTGTTGGCATGCCTACAGTCCCTGCGATCATGCCCAGCCAACTGGTAGAAGTCGCATAAACTAGCTCCCCTGGGAGCAGCAGAAGAGTAAGGAGTCGCCCTGACAGGATGGGCGGGAACAGGCCCCTGAATCGGCCCACCAGAAGGCCTAGCAACAACAGAGTGCAGAGCAGTCCGCCGGGGAGGAGACAACTTGCCACGAGCCTGCTCCTGAGCTCAAGCTGCCTTAAGAGCCTCAGCATAAGTACGCAAGCGAAGGGATACAAGCTGCACCCGATTCTCTCGCTCAAGACCCAACGTGAATCTACGAGCCTTGTCCTCTTCGTTCGCCATAAGAACGGTTGCGAGGCGGCTAAGTCTTGTAAATTCTGCTGCATACTCATCCACAGCACTAGAGCCCTATTTTCAAGAGAGTCTAATGTTACAACATTGCATAAACAATATTTAACAAAATTCCAATAATAGAACAACAACTAACCTATTTCAGGGCCAGGAACTGTTGCTCCATTTCAGCTCGAGTGCTGCTAGGGAAGAACTTCTCCAAGAAGCTCCTAGTGAACGTGGCCCAAGTAATCGATCGTTCAAGCCTTTCAGACCCAGACCTCCACCAAATGTGAGCCAGGTCCACCAGTTGGATGGCAACCACATCCATTATATCAGCATCGGCAACTCACGCTACTAAAAGAAACTGCTCAGTCCGGATCAACCACTGTTCAGCCTCCAAAGGCGTCTCAGTGCCCGAGAACTAGTCAGGAAGCAGCCTCAAGAAATTTGTGACTGTAGCCGGATGAGGAGGGAGAGCTTCCTGCATTGGCACAATGGGAGGCGGAGCCCGAGCAACTTCCAAAGCAGCCATCACAAGGTCACTGAGGTTTTGTTGCATATTAATCAACCGTTCCAACACATTGGTAATGGCTTCAAGCCCGGGCTGATCTTCCTGAGGAAGAGAAGTAGAACCTCTGCGAGCCATGGTCTGCACAAGATAAAAAAACAATCAGCATCTAGATCAAAGTTGATTATAATTCATTCATCTATGCATGGTCTGTGTACTGTTGAGCCAATCCCAGATCGAGCCAAGCTTGTCTAATATATCAGTCAAACTAATACATTAGCCAAACCTGAGCTTTAATACCACTAAAAACCTTATCACGCCCCACATCCAAAAAAAATACAGAATACGGATACGTGACTAAGCTCAGCGAATGATTTTCATCATCCATAAGCTGTCAGGATATTTACAACATATCACAGGAATAATTAGAGTAGTAAGCAAGAGAAGTCAACCACGCATGCATAACTGAATTAATATACCAAAAGGAATTTACTTGAATTAAATCTTAATTAATTTCAAATAAACCAGATCTGAACAAGTCAATAATTCTGGGTCACATTGCTCAATACAAATAATCCAAGTAACAGATACATTATTCAAAATAAGCAACAGGAAATAATAATAGCAAAAACTACAGAATCTAAAATCTCAGATCACCTACTCCATTGGGCAGCTAAACTCCAGGATCTGCAATTTAACAAATTTCAGGAAGAGAAAAAAGAAAACAAAATACCCGTCAATGCAAGTTATGGGCTGCTTGTGGTGCAGGCACAAGTACATAGAAAATAAACAAATATAGAGTAACAGCGGAAACAACATAGCATGGAATAGGCATATCAACAAAACAGGATAACTAACATGAATCAGGAAACACAATCAAGTAACATGATATACTAACAGGGTATAGGTAACATGTATCAAGTGTCAAGTGTCATGCAAGTAAGTAAACAGGTAATATGTACAAGTAAGCATGTAACAGTTATCATGTTATGTCATGTCAAGTCTTGTATTTATTACTATCTCGGTAGTTCTTCATGCGTCCCAGGTTTTTACCACATGGTTGCTACATTCAAACAAGTTTGTGTTTAGATTTCGTAGTGGAGTCTATAAGGCCATGTACTTAGGCATCAGGTAAACAAGTATAGGTACAAGTATCATGTAATAGGTAATCATGCATCAGGTAATCAGGCATCAGGTTGGACTACGTCCCCTCCAAGTACATCCTCCCATAGGAAGTATGTAGTTGGGTAACATGTGGGAAACACGGGCCCTCTTTTGAGTACACATTCTCATAAGGATGTATGTAGTCAGGAATCAGATAACAGATAATCAGAATCACATGTCAGGTAATCATATCACAGGAAAAAGATATCAGATAATCAGGTGGGAAACACGAGCCCCCTTCCAAGTACACATTTCTATATTTTTCACTACTAGATCTTTCCTTTAACCCCGGCTTGGTTACATTTTATTATTATCAAACAGGTATGTATGTGTCACAAAACAGGGTAAGAATAACATGGCATAAACAAGTAACAGGTTCAGGTTGAAAGATAAACATGCACAGGTGATAGACAACACATAAGAGAATAGAATAACGAAAATTCTAGTTCAGGATAGCAAGACAATACTGCACTAAATCTGGAATTTCCGTTGCTACAAATGTACAAATCTGGATCCATCAGAAAATCTGAAAAATAGACTCTCGTCCAAATCCAGAAAATATATATAAGTCATATGGTGTTTCACAAAAATAAGACTCAAAGTAGATTTGTATCCAGAAAACATGTTCAGCCAGAAATCAGAAGTTTGTATTCATAAAGAGGAAAATGGCATGAAAACTTACTAATTAAATCCAAAAAAAGTCTGGGATATTTCCTAGTATGTTTAATAACTTAAAATAAAGTTTCATAATTTTCCAACGTAGATAGAATAGTCGAATAAAATCAGAAAGTAGTGAGATATAGTAGTTTTGTAAATCTGAAATCATAAACGCAGCAGTAGCAAAACAGCAATATCTTACAAAATATAAATCGAAACCCAGATCCGTTGAAAGGGTGATAAAATAGATATAGTAGGCTACTATTCATATTCACAAAGTTTTTATAAACAACAAATAGAATCAGGTCAAAATTATGTTTCTTTACTGAGGTGTATGAAAATTCTACAAGTATAGTAGTTGTTTGCAAGTATAGAATAGTTTCTAAAAGTTGTCAATTAAATCGACAAAATTTAGTACTTAATCCCAATCAAGTCTAGTTGTAACCAGTAAAATATTGTATCAAAATATAATCTTTAACATCAGTAGAAAAATAAATTACCATACAGAATTCGTATAAAACTGGATCTGAAATTTTAAACACATCTGTAGTAAAATAGTCATAACATGCAACTCATAAATCGAAACTGAGATCTGTCAGAAAATATGGAAAGTAGATAGAATTCTCTACAATTCCTATTCAAAAATAATTTTCATATACTGACCTTAATAGGATCAAAAATACTAATAAAAATCAGGTAACAACAAAAACAGAAATCGTCTTCATCTATAAAATCAACATAGTTCATATGAAACTCGTCCAAATCATAACAAATGTGAAATATTGTGTACTAGATGTCCAAGCAACATGGTATAGAGTATTTAACACATCTACAAAAAGTTATACTATGACTAACACAAGCAAGCACACATCATACGAACAACATGCATGTATACAACAAGAAGTGGTTATCCCTAAGTTATTTCATGTCGTGTGTATAATGAGATAACTATGGGTCGGTCAACACAATAGAGACAAGATATAATAGAAGTTTTGTACAAGAATTGTTTCTAGAACAAACCTAAATTACAGGCGGTATTTAGTACTTGTATTACACAATGAAAAGAATACAAGTTACTTGCCTTATAGATGCCGACGAAAACGACGAAGAAAGAACAAGAATAACGGGAACGGATTCTGGGCACGAACTCAACCCAACGAATGAACGAACGAAAGAAACCCGCGGACAAACACACACATGAGGGAGAGAGAGATCGAAATGCAGTGCATCGAGGGAAGGCAACGGCAATCGGACGAAGCGGCAGCAGCTGATGTTGTTTTCACTGATGTCTATCGTCGGAAGGGTAACACAGCACCGGGAGGTGCAGTGGGGGCTGGCATCGACGTCGAGGCGAGGTGGGGCGCAAGGTACTCGAGGACGGGTCACTGCCGTTGGCGTCGCTACTGGAGGGGAAGCACCGGGGATGGTGAAGTCGATATATTGAGAGCACGGGGTGAAGTAAGGAGGGACGGCTAGGGTTTAGATGTGAACAAGGGGGGGTATACAGAGTATATATATAGATGGAGATAGAAATAGGGTTAGGGGGACTGACGGGTTAGAGGTGCTAACGGGTTTGGTTATAATGGGTTTGGAGGTATATATATGTAGAGTATTAATATTAAGGTTTGGAGTTGATGGGGGTAACAAGTTGATGGAAAATATTGGGTTTCGGGTTTTTAAAGATCCAATAAGAAATTAATAGGTCCAAGAAGAACTGGGTAGGGCTTAGTTTGGCACTGGAATAAGTAAGTAGAATACAGGGTGATCCAAAATGAGACAAAAAACAAAATGAAAAATAAAATAGGGCATGAATATGTAAATAACGAGGATAAAAAATACAAGCTCGATCGAACAGGGATGAAGTAATAGGAGACAATAGAATCAAGAAACTCATGTAAGAAGATGACAAATCGAATAAATGGATATATAGAAAATGAAGATCCAAAACATGGTCCAAAAGAGATACAAAGAGAATAAATACACAAAAAAGAAAAAAAATACACCCAAAAATACAGAAAATGAAAAACAGGGGTTACAGAGCATCCAAAGGGATTGTCAACAATGCCTTCTGCCGTAAAGTATCTGCAGAGAGATCAGAGTAGCGTAGCAGAAGGTTCGAGCTACAAGGCGCATCTGAGGGAACCAAATTAACTACTCAGTAGAGTTCCAGTGAAAGATCAATTGACTACCAGTCTGAAGGGCAAAAGAATGTTAAGTAGTACTTGTAGTACTTTAATGTAATTTGTATTCCTTGTTTAAGAACAAGAAAATTGTTGTAATTGATGATGTAATGATTTTATTTGGCAATAAAAAAGTTTTTTAAATTTTCGTGTTATTATTATCTTGAGATGCATTTGAAGGAAAAGATTCTGGTTTTTGTCACGAATTTCGGGAAGCCAGATCCGGGGCGGTACATTATTGGAGACAAAGATCCTGTGACCAGTGGCTACAAGAGGGGGATTTCAAAATAGCATACTTTCATAGGATAGCTAACGGTCGTAGAAGATCCAACTTTATTTCAGGGCATTTCATTAATGATAGGTGGGTGTTGGATCAGAACTTGGTGTGTTCCCACATTGAGAATCATTTCAGAGACCTATTGGGTCGATCTAGAAATCACCATTGCTCTCTTCATGATTCATTTTGGGACCGACCTCGGATTAAGGGTCTGGAAGCTCTGGAGCAACCTTTTGAGATGAGTGAGGTTCTGAATGTAATTAAAGACTTAGGTCAGGATAAAGCACCGGGGCCCGACGGGTTTCCCATATGTTTCTACATTACCTTCTAGCAAATTATCAAGACATAATTATTCTCCATTTTTTAGGAGCTATTTGAGAACTTCGCTCAGATTAACCGCCTCAACTATGTGTCCATTGTTTTAATTCCCAAAATAGAGGATATCAAAGAGGTTGGGAATCTCAGACATATTAGCCTTCTGAATTGCTCCTTTAAAATCCCTATGAAAGTGTTGGCTAAATAGACTGAATCCTTAAGTCAATGTGATCATCCATCCAGCCCAGAGTGGATTCTTTCAAGGGCGGGACATACTTGATAGTATCGCAATTGCCCATGAGACCATCTTTCGATGTGATAGGAACAGAGTTGAAGGCTTTATGCTTAAACTTGACTTTGAGAAGGCTTATGATACTATGGAGTAGGAGAGCATTATAGAAGTCCTAGAGTCTAGAGGATTTGGCACCAAATGGATTGGTTGGATTAACAAGTGCATTAGAGGTGGTAAATAATATGTGTTGGTCCACGGTTCTTCTATCAACCTCATCGCTTACAAAAGAGGCCTAAGACAAGGTGATCCACTATCCCCTCTTCTTTCCACCTTGGTCGCTGATGTATTATCAGAAATGACCCAACACTGTTCCAACCACCAACTTCTTCAAGGCATTGCAAGTCTGGACAGTGTCCGTAGTAGCCCCATTCTTCAGTATGCAGATGATACGCTCCTCTTCGGGAGGAATGAGGTTGGTGATGTTCTCATCTACAAAGGCATTTTGGTATTTTACGAGGCTTGGTGCGGGCTGAGAGTTAATTTTGACAAACGCAATCTCATTGGACTTGGTAGATGTGATGAGGTGTCTCCCGCTCTTTTGGCTAATGTTCTAGATTGTAGAGTGGGTAGTTTTCCCATCAAATACTTAGGAGTCCCGCTACGACCGAACCGACTCAAATGTAGTGATTGGTCAATACTTATTGAGATAATTGAGAAGTGTCTCCCTAGATGGAAGAGGAAACACCTTTCGCTAGGGGGCTGAATTACACTCATTAACTCGGTTATATTAAATCTTCCAATCTACTAGATGCCGATCTATGAATTTCTCACCTGGGTTATTAACAAAATTGATTAGATTCGTAAAGGTTTCTTATGGAAGGATAGCAGAGAGGATGGTAAAGGTCTCCCTTTAGTGAAATGGAGCTTAGTATGTAGGAGAAAAGAGTTTGGAGGGTTGGGGATTTTAAATCTCCGAGAAATGAATAGAGCCCTTCTTTGTAAATGGTGGTGGAAAATTCACTCCCGCCTTACCCAATCTCAAGGTTTGTTTTGGTTTCGATATAGAAGACAGAGACGTTTCAAATTTGGTGGGGGGCAGCATTGTAGAAGCATATCCCCAGTGTGGAGGGGAATTGACAGGCTGGGTGATCATTTCCACAGTCATTCTCCAAGTAGAGTGGGAAATGGGAAAAACACCAGATTCTGGTTTGACGCTTGGGCCGGTCCCAATACGCTTAGATTGATTTTCCCAGAGATTTTTGAGCTTGTTCTTAATAAACACGCATTAGTGGTAGACTATTGGATCAGGTCCACTTGGCAACTCAGATTATCTCTCCTTAGCAATGATAACCCCCTTATTAAATGCATCCCCATCTATACTCGTTAGGTGATAGCCAGAGAGTCGTTGAGCACCAACTAGACAAGAGAGGGTGGCCTAATAACCCCACCGGCCAATTTTCGGTCAGCTCCATGTATACATCTCTTTGTGATGGGGGATTAGATGTGCTGCTAATAGATACATCTGGAATACGTGCACTCCATACAAGGTCGAGGCATTCTTATGGCAGGTCTCCAAGGAAGCTATTCTAACTAAAGAAAGTCTCGCTAAGAGGGGTATGGTTACTATGGTCTCCTGCCCAGGTGCGGGAGTAGAGTGGAAAATATCAGTCATCTGTTTCTTGAGTGCATATTTAGTAGGCAAATTTGGGAATTCATCCTCTTGGGATTTGGACTCAGGTACCCCTTGCGAGTCATTCATCTATGGGGAGATTTCCGAGAATCGTAGATTGGCGAGAGAGACAAAGTGATTGGGATTGCTTAGTTGCAGCTCGTTTATGGGTCATTTGGCTTGATAAGAATGATTTGTACATCAGAAATTGCTCTTGTAACTTTGCTCAATTAATATATAAAATTGTCTCTCTCACTTCATCATGGCTTTCCATCTCAGGTACTAGGAAGAAAGCACGGACAAGAACCGTGTTCCCTAGAGATGATGCAAGCTCTGGCAACGGCCACAACTGATAGGGCCTCCTCACCATACCCTAGTCTGGCTGTTGGGGTAGTGGTGGTTCCGGGATGCAAGACAATACTGAGACTAATGGATTTTGAAGCTTGTTGCTTAGGTTTTTGCTTATCAATAGTATGTGGAACTTGATGTATTTTGAGACTATGTATAATGGGGGATGTTTTGAGACTATGTATCTTCTTTATATTTGCTTGAGTAATATATGAGCTCCGACGGCAATTCTCTTGCCATCTTTCGGTTAAAAAAAAACAAAAGAAGGAAAGAAGGATAATCTTTTCAGACCCCACTTATAGATCTAAAACCTAATCATAATCCTTAATGATAATCTTAATGAGTATGAGATAACAGACACTACCCAATCATCAGAAATTAGTAAATCCACTCATCCAATTAAATAAGAAAGGTAACAAATAAGGTGCAAATGAAAGCAGCTAGCGTACGGTACAAATCATCATTTAGAATTAAGAAAATACCCAGTCCATGTAGAAGAAGGCTACAACATTACTGCCAAGGCATGCCTAAACTAAACCGTCCAAAATTTGGATTTTTGTGATTTTTTCAGATCTTTCTGAATTTTTTCCACTTCTTAATCATTTTACAAATTTTTTATACAATTTTCGAAATTCAATAATTAATTTTCAAAAATTTTAATTAACTATTCTAACTTATTAATTATATTTTCTGAATATAAAATTATTTTCCGAATTAATAATTATTTTTAGAATTTTTAATTGATTTTTTCGATTTTTTACCATTTTCGGATTTTTAAATAATTAATTCAATCTATTAATTAAATAAAAAAATTAATTTAAAACAGAAATTACCTTGTTGACGTGGCAAAATCTGGATCGTCGATCCCGACGCTCACAAAAATCGAGGAGATTGAACGGCATGCTGTCATTGACTGGTCAACGATTCTGCGCTTTTTCGTTCAGTTCTTCGTCTGCTCGGCACGCTCTGGCGAATGACATGGCACACTTTAGTAAATGTTCGGCAAGCATTGGCGAATGATGATGAGGCGACATGTGGCGTTGATCGTTGACTAGTCAAAGTTGACCGTTGACTGGTCAATGCCATTCGGCCTATTTTCATTCGGTTTCTTGTTTGCTCGGCGCTCTCTGGCGAACGATGTGGCGAGTGATTGGCGAGCGTTGGTGAACGATGTGGCAAGTGACTGGCATGTTAGGTTTCGATGGTAATCTCAGAATAAATACACAGCCGAAAAATTACAAAGAATTATCGAAACCTAGCCATGGATCCATGCGAAAACCATAAATCGTGTTTAGGAGTTATACCTTGAAAATGGAACTTTTGTCTCCACAGTATGCCGATCACAACACTACAATATTGCGGTTCCTGTACGGTATCCACATGAACGGATCAAATCATTCTTTCCCTCACGCAGCGGTGCTAGCTGCAGGAAGGGATGTTCCTCACGATCTCTCTCTCTCACACAATTTTTGTGACGGCAAGTGTTTTCTCATGTATTTCTTTTAAACAGAACTGTATCATATATATAGCTGCAGAAAATTAACCCTAAGAGAGTAATGAGGTTGTTGGACTCATAATCTGACCTAGTTCAGATTCGTGTGTAGGCCTTTGATCTTTAATCAGCCCATTTAATGTAATTAAATATTCAGCCAATGTTAGGAGTCTAATTCTTACTTGGATCCCCAATTAAATTTATCTTATGAATTTAAATCTCAATTTCGATCCATTATAAATGTGTGACCCAGTAGGTTCCCGTTACGTTAACAGCAACACTAAAATCATATTCTAGTATTACAAATAGTGAGTGGTATCTAGCAATACATTACTGCTACTCAAGCAACGTGAATGTCAGTGAATAGACATAACCTATCCGTGACCAATGTTACCATGTCTAGTCCTTTTGTCCATATATCTTAATTGACCACAAGACATAGAGCGTGTCACCCTTGTATAGTTCAATCTTTGGTTTCATGATGTTCGAATAGACATACTAAAACAAATGAGCTCAATATCTCATATTAACTTATTTGAGCATGGTCATGCATCTTGCAGTCTCACTCAATCAAGGGGCCCATAAATATCGCTCCTGTTATGTAAGAGGGACAAATCCTATCTAAGTCACTCACATCCCTCCGCATGATTTGTAGTATATCCAATTGTCGACTTTATACTCACCTTATTACAGGAAACGTTTGATGACATTAAAACATATAAATTCTCATGTAGGGAAACCTAGTGACTTCAAATCAAAGGACTACATACACAATGGTCACTGTCAGAACCGCTTATGATACTCTAACCCCTGTTTTCCCAAAAACGTATTTTTTGTGTATTTTCTGCATTTAAAATTTTCGCAAATTATTTTTTGGTTATCAAATTCTTTTATCAAAATGTAATGTTGGATCTTCTATTAAAATCTATTTCGATCGATAATTTTATTTGTAAATCTTATTATTGTTATTAACACTTTGATTTCTATTATAATTACTAATACTATTATTATTTTTATCATTTTTCTTATTATTATTATTGTTAGCAGAATTATTATTATTACTTTAATTTTTAATGCTATTATTATTATTATTATTATTATTGTTATTGTTTTTATTATAAAATCCTAATTGTGTATTTTAATTTGTTATTTTATTTTCCCAAAAACCGAGACCCATTATCCGATACCCCAACCTAAACCCATTTCCTTATTGGATACCCTAATACCTATTAAACCCACACCCGTTTATACCCTAAACCCATATATCCAATACCCCCTTAACCAAAACCTGCTCAATCACCCAACTCGAAACCCGTTTTCACCCACTAAACCCTAAAGCCTGTTCATCTACCCTTATATATATCCCCTACCCCCCCTCCCTATCTGTTTACCCTATCTCTCTACCCCATCTTCGTTTAACCCATACATCCGCCTTCCACCTTCTCCTTCCTCCTGCTCTCTCTCACAAGAACCATCCCCCGTTCCTCTCGGTGGCCTCGCGACATAGCACGCTTCCCGCCTGTGTTCCTCCACCGTCGCTCCACCCTGAGCACGCTCCTCCATGTCCCCCTGCTCCGCTCAGCAGTAGCCAAGCCCTGGTCTCCTTCCGTCGCACCATTAACAGCATCCCTCAGCCAGCGCAACCTCAGCCCTGCCACCCTCCGGCATCGCGAAACCAGGTCGCGACTGTAGCGCCCAGCCGTGATAGCCCGCGATGCTCCGCCTCGATGCACCACAGACGACAGCCGCGACTGTAACACCCCGGATTGTATTATGCTTGTATATATATGTATGTATATTGACTGTATGCATGCACACGATTGTAGTGTTCTGCTTGATTTTGATATCGTGGTGGATGGTTAGGGTTACAGGACGGTTCATGGGAGGATTGCATTCCAAAGATGCACGAGAACGAGGAGGACCGATACTAGTATAAACACTAGTTTTCGGTACGATACCCATGCAAATATAACACTGTATGATACTACAGTGAATATATATTACATGTACTCATTAGACCGCTCATCTCACGCTCATTGGAACCCATTTAAGCTAAATAGGACAGCCAACACAACTAACACCAAAACCATTGGCTACAAGCCATGGTTTTTCCTAAAACCACTATAATATCCTATGCTACACCCCCCCCCCATAGAATCCGGCCTATACCCCTCCCATCTCCTTCATTTCCCACTTCATTTCCTCCCTTTTGCTCTGAAAATTTCAGAAAGAAAACACCTCAAGAGAAGGAGGAGAGAAAGAAGAAGGAAGTGAAGAGGAAGGATCAAAAGGAGAATTCCAAGAGAAGAAGCTTGAAGAAATTCCTTCTACTACTACAACCAAAGGTGGGAAGTTTCTCTAAACTTGAAATTCTTGTATTTTAATTAATTTTGATTGCATGCATGTGTGCTAGAATGCATAGGATTGCTCTTCTAAAGGTTAGAAGTAAAAGTCAGAATTGAACTAGGAAAAACTAGTTCAGAGTACCATTTTTGTGGATTTTTCCGAAAGCAAAATATGTTTAATTAGACCATAAAATTAAAAGAATTTGTTCATATATGTGTTAGGGTCATTTATAATTTATTTCAGATTTTTCTATGATCATTTGATATGCTAATAAAATCGTGAGATGGATATCTGTCGTAAGGCAGACTCAGAAAAAGAAAAACAGGATGGCTGATATTGTAGGACTTTTCGTGATTTATTGAAGCATGATATTGATCTAAAATTTTTACTCAATGTTCCTGAATGCATGTTGATTATCTACAAAAGTCAGTAAATTATTTGGATGATTTTAAAGGTATGAGAAAAATCTATCTATAACCAGTATCTGATGTTGAATTAGAAAACATGATGGTTACTGTGCTAACTTGCAATAGCTATTACTCACTGTATAATTGGAAGTTTGACATGAGGTCTTTTCCATGATATTGGGTATGATGTCTAGTATCACCACCATAAATTTTATTTCAATTAGACAAGTGTACAATTTACTGTGATTTTGTGATTAAGCACTATGTTGTTTTCAGCCAGTTTTGATACTCGGTAAAGATTGGGGGATTGAGACCTGTTATAGGCACATTTTGAGGATCATGACCCAGTAGAGAGTTGTAGTGGACACCTAGACCTTTCCAACAAAACTGATTTGAGGTGATTCCAGTGAGCGGTTGAATTGTTATGATTTTTGTAAGACTGGATAGGGGACTAGAGTAGAGCTGTGTGCTCTGAATTGGAGAGACCAATTGTGTGAGTTGGTGTATCGATGATAGATGAGTGTGTGAGGGTGACTTAATGGTATAATTTGTACTCATGACCAGCTAGAGAGTTGTTGAGAACACCCACACCCTTCTACAGAATTTGAGTTTGTGTCGTTCTGATGAACGAGTAGAATTTTGTGTTAATGGTAAGGTGCAGCTCGTGCGCAGGAAGCACGCAGGCTGGAGCTTGAAAAGCTATTTCGAGGACTTAGATGGTTGAATCTAAGCTCGTGATCAACTAGGGAATTGTAGCCTAGGATCGTACCTTTCTAGGTTGGGGCCATACACTCCAATCGAAGTTGTATCGAGAGAGTTATGACCATTTTGAGATTCGGACAGAAACCCGTCGGTCGCTTAGTCTGGGTTTGGACTAAGGGTTGGGAAAGCATTTTTCCCTTGTGTGTTATTTGAGTCGATGACTCGTGTCTAGGAGTGGTTGATCTCTGTTATTGAGGTTTTTGACTCTCCGAGTGGGATGGGTGACTCGAGTTAGTCACTAGGGTAAAGGATACCCTGTACCTATCAAGCCTATATTATTAAATTTCTACTGAGCGTAGGACGTCCGAGCATGCCAGTGAGTGGAGCTCACGGGGCAATTATATATTTACTGCCGGAGTAGCAGCAGGCGTAGGCCATTATGCTGGACGATTCCAAGCAGGGGAAGTGGCGAACCGGATCGGTATTGCCAGGGGCCAGAGGCTGATAGGCAAGTGTGGAAGCAGTAATTCTTACCCAAAATAATTAGAGTAAGGTAAGGGTTAGAATGGTCATTAAGGAGTTGGAAAATTGCATTAGTCCTAGTAAACCATAGTCGGTGTTGTATCTTCCAGTTGTAGGGATACGTTCTCGGCCGCTAATGGATTGCGTCCCCGGCTCGTATCTCGATCTGTTGATTCCCAAAGTTCTGCCGAAGTAAGGTGCGGGAGGCCCGGAGGATTTGACCTCTCGTGGTGCTCACGTCCCTAAAACGCGGGTTTTGTGTTTTGTGGTTTTTTGGTATATATCAGTTCATTACCCGATGAGGGGTGAACACGCATGCGTCAGTCCATGGGTGGATATGTGAAACCAAGGGTCGTAAGGACCAGGTTAAAAGTGGTTTCTAAGGAGGTCCATACGAGGGTACCAACTGGCGGTGACCACTTGGGCACTGCAGGGCAGAATTAGACCGACCGCTGCAATCTCCTTGGGCGACAGACAGTCTATTGGGAACTGGAGTGTGTAAAAAAGTAGGGTGCATGGCGAGGGTTCGAATCCCTAAATTATGGAGAAAGACGGCTAGATTTGGGGGCGTATGTAGTATGGGATGCATTCGTGCTCCAAAGTCTTGCTTGCATTAGAAGTTAGGCATGTGATTTTGCTGCATCTAGTCATAGGGTCATGTCATAACACTGCACTAGAACCCGAATCCACTAAACCCTTATTTTGGCACAATACTTTTCCTTTTGCATAAATTATTGGTTGTGATTGAATCTTAGAGGATCGCTGTTATCACCAGCTTTGCGTCAGTCGAAGTACTGACGTTCCCCACATTTTTAGGTATCAGTTATACCTTCCGAACAGGTGCAGAGATATCAGAGTCGCGCAGCAGAAGCCTGAAGCTGAAGAGAAGTTTCGGGGGAGCCGATGGGCCACTCAGCGAGTTCCACAAGTAATCAGTCGATTACCATTCCAGGAGGCAGCTGATAGCTTTACAAGAGGAGTCTGTAAATACTTATAATAAGTTGTAATGAATTGATGTAATTTGTACTCCTTGTCCAAGAACAAGTTATCGGTTGTAATCAATGATGTAATGACTTATTTGGCAAATAAAAGGTTTTTAAATTTCTGTGTTATTACTGTGTTGAGATGCATTTGAAGGTAAAGATTCTGGAAGGTGTCATAGATGTCCGGTAATGGGGATCCGGGGCGCTACAGCGACGCTCCCCCTGTGCTGTCCCTGTGCTGTCCCCTCCGACAGCAACACAACAGCACCTCTGTTGCCGTCCCCACAGTGCACCACCCGGTCGCCATCAATAGCCATCACTCGCAGAGCAACTTTTCCCCATGTTCTGTTTGGTTTGATCATTTTGGGTTGTGAGCCGTCGATCATCGTGATCATCTTGATCATCATGATCATGTCCCCTTGGTTTTGATTCTGGCCATCTATTGGATCTTGATTATCATGCTTGATTGGATGTGGATCGTCGATTTCTTCTTGATCATCCAATTATATCCTAGCCGTCCGATCTCTTCTTGATCGTCACGATCATCATGATCATCAACTTTTTTTGATCGCAGTCGTTTGATCGATCGATCTTGATCTTCATCATTATCTTCATCATTAGGGAGATCTGGCCGTCCGATCTTGTTGATCTTGATTTTGATCTTGATCTTTGATCTTAGCCGTCCGATTGTGTTCGTGATCATCATCTTCATCATGTTCGTGACCGGTTGTTCGTAGGTTGTGCGATCGTTGTGTTCGTTCCCGGGAATCCGTTCCCGTTATTCTTGTTGTTGCTTTGTCGTTCTCGTCGACGTCTCTCAGGCAAGTAACTTGTATTCTTTTCTTTGTGTAGTACAAGTACTAAATACCGCATGTAGTGCAGTTGGGTTCAAGAGTCAATTTGTGTGTGAATCCCCTTGTTGATATTGTCTCTATTGTGATGATTCGACCTTAGTTTCCTCACGACATACATGACATGAATTATCCTAGGGTTGACCACTTTTGATGTGTATGTTCATGCTATTTTGTGATATCATGTGATTAATATGTTATTCGTAATATATATTTGTCGAATACTAGCAAAATACTCTATACCATGTTGTTTGGACATCTAGAGCACTATACTTCATGTTTGGGTTAATTTGAATAAATTTCGTATAATCTATGTTGTTTTGCGTGCGAAGAGCAAATCTGTATTTTCTTTTATCCCGATGTTCAACAGTTTTTTAGACCCTATTAAGGTCTGTATTTGAAAATATTTTGTGAACATGAACTGTAGAGAATTCTGTTAATTTTCCAACCCTTTTTACGAATCTCAGTTTCAACTTACGAATTATGAGTTATGTCTATTTTACTACAGTAGTGTTGAAAGATTTCCTGAATGCGTTTCATATGAATTCTGAAGAGTAATATATTTTTATTCTGGTGTTAAAATTATTATTTTGATCTGAAATTTTGCTTAGTACTTCTAGACTTGATTGGGATTAACCGTGAATTTTTATGAATTTATTTGAGGAGTTTTACAAACCTTTCCATGCTCGCAAATAAAGATTTTAAATGCAGAATTTTACTACTGTTCAGTAAAGAACCTGATTTTCGACCTAATTCTACTTGATGTTTCTAAAATAATTCTGAATATGAAAGTTAGCATACTGTATCTCTTTTATTACCCTTTTGACGGATTTGGATTTCGATTTATGGTTTGTGAGATATTGCTGTATTCGTACTGCAGTATTTGTGATTTCAGATTTACAAAACTACTGCATCTTGATGTTTTCTGATTTTTGTTGACTAAACTATTTATATTGGAAAATTAAGATACTTCATATTCAGATACTACACATATAGGGAAATACCCCAGATTTTTCGTGGATTTAATTAATGAGTTTTCTTACTGTTTTCCTGACTGTGAATACAAAATACTGATTTCTGACTGAACACGTTTTCTGGATTCAAACCTGTTTTGAGACTTGATTTTGTGAAATACTATATGACTTATATATATTTTCTGGATTTGGAAGGGAGTCTATTTTCCATATTCTTTGACGGATCAAGATTTAAATTTTTGTAGCAACGGGAATTCCTTTTTTAGTACCATACTATTTTGCTGTCCTGAACTAGCATTTGCATTATTCTATTCCTTTATGAACTGTCTATCATCTGTACATGTTTATCTGTCACCCTGAACCTGTTACATGACTATACCATGCTATTCTTACTCTGTTTATGACACATACATGGCTTGGATTTAATTTTGTATTTGGGCAATGTGACCCAGGATATTTGACTTATTCAGATCTGGATTATTTGAGATTAGTATATTTTGTTTCAGGTATTCTTGTTGGTATTTTAATTCATATATGCATGCTTGGTTGATTCTTTTGGTTCCGACTCTGATTATTTTCGTGAAATATTGTAAAGATTCTGAACATCTTATGGATGATGAAAATCATTCGCTGGACTTTTGTCGCGTATCCATATTCCGTATTCCTTTTTGGGAAGCGGGGCGTGACAAGATTTTTAGTGGTATCAGAGCCCAGATTTGGCTAATGTATTAGTTGCCTAATATATTAGACAGGCTTGGCTCGAACTGGGATTGCCTCAACATTTCACCAACCATGCATGCATAAAAGAATTATTATCAACATTGATCGGGATACTAGTCTTCTTCCATTCGTTTTGATCTCTTCTTATTCAATATTTTGAATCCTTGATTCTTCCGTCTCTTTTAGTCGTCCTCATTTGTTGATTTTTTTCTTGGGATGAATTCAATCTTCTCGCACCCATATCCTTCTGATTTTGGTGTCATCCATTCTTTTTCTATTTTCTGCTTGGTCCGTCAGTCGGCATCGCTGGATGCTATTAGCAGAGTCTTCCCCGATCAGAGTGGCGCAGCGGAAGCCTGGTGGGCCCATAACCCACAGGTCCCAGGATCCTCTTGTTGCTTCTTCTTTCCTGTGTTGTTTGCTTCCTCCCATTGCTTGTATTCATCTTCATCCATTGTCTCTTTGCTTGGTTCATCTCTTCCTTGTCCATCATTTCTTTGATTCCAGCTCTATCTATTTCTTCATCTCATTGTCTTTTATTTTGCAACTCTTGTGTTGTTTCTTATTCATTTTTTTATACCGGTTACTTCCCTCTTGCATTCCATTTTGCCTTCATGCACCCATTCATTATATGATTCAATTCTTCCCTGTTCATTCTCCCTTTGATTTCAGTTCTACCTACTCCCTTACAACTTTGTCATCTTGTGTTGTTTCTTCTTCATTTTTAACACCGGTTACTTCCTTCTTTTTCTGGTGTTGCCCTTGCTTTTTTCCTTCCCTATTAGCTCACTGTTTTCTTACCCTTCCCCCAGTTTGTTTTTGCCTTATCCTATGTACCACCTAAGCATATTTCGATGATGAAATTTTGTTGTAAGGTGGGTAGAATTTGCAACCCCTGTTTTCCCAAAAACGTATTTTGTGTATTTTCTGTATTTAAAATTTTTGCAAATTATTTTTTTGGTTTTCAAATTCTTTTATCAAAATGTAATGTTCGATCTTCCACTAAAATCTATTTCGATCAATAATTTTATTTGTAAATTTTATTATTGTTATTAACACTTTGATTTCTATTATTATTACAAATACTATTATTATTTTTATCATTTTTCTTATTATTATTATTGTTAGTAGTATTATTATTATTACTGTTATTTTTAATGCTATAATAATTATTATTATTATTGTTCTTGTTATTGTTTTTATTATTATTATTATTATTTTTATAAAATCCCAATTGTATATTTTTATTGGTTATTTTATTTTCCCAAAACCTGAAACCCATTATCCAATACCCCAACTTAAACCCATTTCCTTATTGGATACCCTAATACCCATTAAACCCACACCCGTTTATACCCTAAACCCATATATCCAATACCCCCTTAACCAAAACTTTCTCAATCATCCGACCTGAAACCCATTTTCACCCCCTAAACCCTAAAGCATGTTCATCTACCCCTATATATATCCCCTACCCCCCCATCTGTTTACCCTATATCTCTACCCCATCTTCGTTTAACCCATACAACTGCCTTCCACCTTCTCCTTCCTCCCGCTCTCTCTCAGAACCCATCCCCCGTTCCTTTCGGCAATCCCCTCGTCGGCCTCGCGACACAGCATGCTGCCCTCCTGTGTTCCTCCGCCGTCGCTTCACCCTGAGCACGCCCCTCTGCGGCCCCCTGCCCTGCTCAGCAGCAGCCAAGCACTGGCCTCCTCCCGTCTCACCGTCAATAGCATCCCTCAGCCAATGCAAGCTCAGCCCTGCCACCCTCCAGCATCGCAAAACCAGGTTGCGATTGTGGCGCCCAGCCGCGACAGCCCGCAGCGCTTCGCCTCGATGCACCATAGACGACAATCGCGACGCTCCCCCTATGCTGTCCCCGTGCTGTCCCCTCCGATAGCAGCATGATAGCACCTCCGTTACCTTCCCCACAGTGCACCGCTCATCCGTCATCAGCAGCCATCAGTCGCAGAGCAACTTTTCCCCATGCCCTATTTGGTTTGATCTTCTTGAGTTGTGAGCCATCGATCGTCGTGATCATCTTGATCATCATGATCATGTCCCCTTGGTTCTGATTCTGGCCGTCTGTTGGATCATGGTCATCATGCTTGATTGGATGTGGGCCGTCAATCTCCTCTTGATCATCCGATTAGATCCTGGCCGTCCAATCTCTTCTTGATCGTCACAATCATGATGATCATCAACTTCTTTTGATCACAGCTGTTCGATCGATCGATCTTGATCTTCATCATCAGGGAGATCTGGCCGTCCGATCTTGTTGATCTTGATCTTTGATCTCAGCCATCTGATTGTGTTCGTGATCATCACCTTCATCGTGTTTGTGATTGGATGTTTGTAGGTTGTGCAATCATTGTGTTCGTGCCCGAGAATCTGTTTCCGTTATTCTTGTTGTTGCTTCGTCGTTCTCGTCGTCGTCTCTCAGGAAAGTAACTTGTATTCTTTTCTTTGTGTAATACAAGTACTAAATACCGTCTGTAGTGCAGTTGGATTCTAGAGACAATTAGTGTGTGAATCCCCTTGTTGATCTTATCTATATTGTGATGATTCGGCCGTAGTTACCTCACGACATACATGACATGAATTAACCTAGGGTTGACCACTTTTGATGTATATGTTCATGCTATTTTGTGATATCATGTGATTGATGTGTTATTCATGATATAGTTGCCGAATACTTGCAAAATATCCTATAACATGTTGTTTGGACATCTAGAACACTATATTTCATGTTTGGGTTGATTTGGAAGAATTTCGTATAATCTATGTTGTTTTGCGTATGAAGAGCAAATCTGTATTTTCTTTTATCCTAATGTTGATCAGTATTTTAGACCCTATTAATGTCAGTATTTGAAAATATTTTGTGAACATGAACCGTAGAGAATTCTGTCTATTTCCCAACCCTTTTAACGGATCTCTGTTTCGATTTACGAGTTATGAGTTATGTGTATTATACTACATTAGTGTCGAAAGATGTCCAGACTGCGTTTTCTATGAATTCTGAAGAGTAATATATTTTTATTCTGGTGTTAAAATTATTATTTTGATCTGAAATTTTGCTCAGTAGTTCTAAACTTGATTGGGATTAACCCTGAAATTTTATGGATTTATTTGAGGAGTTTTACAAACCTTTTCATGCTCGCAAATAAAGATTTTACATGCAAAAAAATTACTACTGTTCAGTAAAGAACCTGATTTTTGACCTAATTCTACTTGTTTTTTCTAAAGTATTTCTGAATGAAAGTTAGCCTACTATATCTATTTTATTACCCTTTTGGCAGATTTGGATTTCGATTTATGGTTTGTGAGATATTGCTGTTTTCGTACTGGAGCATTTGTGATTTCAGATTTACAAAACTACTGCATCTTGATGTTTTCTGATTTTTGTTGACTAAACTATTTATATTGGAAAATTATGATACTTCATATTTTGATACTACACACATAGGAAAATACCCCAAATTTTTCGTGGATTTAATTAATGAGTTTTTATGCGGTTTTTCTGACTGTGAATACAAAATACTGATTTCTGATTGAACACATTTTCTGGATTCAAACCTATTTTGAGACTTGATTTTGTGAAATACTATATGACTTATATATTTTTGCTGGATTCGGAAAAGAGTCTATTTTCCAGATTCTTTGACGGACCTAAATTTACATTTTTAGAGCAACAGGAATCCCTGTTTTAGTACCATACTGTCTTGATGTCCTGAACTAGAATTTGCATTATTCTATTCCTTTATGAACTGTCTATCATCTGTACATGTTTATCTGTCACCTTGAACCTATTACATGAATATACCATGCTATTCTTACTCTGTTTATGACACATACATGCCTGCCTAATAATAATAATAAATGACCAAGCCGGGGTTTAAGGAAAAGATCTAGTAGTGGAAAATTATAGAAATGTTTACTTGGAAAGGGGCCCATGTTTTCCATACGGAGCAACTGTTATACTGTTAAACTGATTACCTGACTGCACACTTCCCTATATGAAGGTGTACTCGAAGGAGGACCAATAGGTTATGACTGTCTGATTTCTTTTACTGATTACCTGCCTGCATGCTTCCCTATAGGAAGGTGTACTCGGAGGAGGACCACTAGGTTCTGACTGTTATCTGATTACTGATACCTAAGTACACGGACTTATATGATCCCCTACAAAATCTAAACGAAACTGTTTGAATGTAGAAACCATATGATAAAAGTTGGGGCGCATGAAGTGCTACCTAGTTAGTATAAACACAAGACTGTAAGAACTGACATCTGTTACACTGTCATTTGTTACATGCTATTGAACATTGTTACCTGCTATCATCTGACTGTTTCCTGATACTGTTATCTGTTACTGACTGACTGTTACCTGATACTGTTATCCGTATACCTGTCTGCATACTGTTGACACTTGACATATGTTACTTATACCTGTTAGTATACCATGCCACCCGATTTGTTTTTCTGATTCATGTTAGATATTACATTTCTATTGACATGCCTATACCATGCTATGTTTGCTCTGTTGTTATTTTATATTTGGTATTTACCCCATGTACTTGTATCATGCACTACAAGCGGCCCGTAACTTTCATTGACGGGAGTTTGTTTTCTTTTTCCTCTTCCGGCAATTGTTAAATTGCAGATTTTGGAGATCAGGGTACCATATGGTGTTGGTGATATGAGATACTAGTGCTGGAGTTTTGTTTGCATTTATTGTTATTATTTCCTATTATTGCTTGAACAATTGTATTTGATACTTGGATATAAATTTGTATTTGCGCAATGTGCCCGAGGATATTTGACTTATTCAGATCTTGATTATTTGAGATTAATATATTTTGTTTCAAGTATTCTTGTTGGTATTTTGATTCATATATGCATGCTTGGTTGACTCTTTTGCTTCCGACTCTAACTATTCTTGTGAAATGTTGTAAAGATTCTGAACAGTTTATGGATAATAAAAATCATTTTCTGGGCTTTTTTCGCGTATGCATATTTCATATTCTCTTTTGGGAAGCGGGGCATGACAGACACTCACGTAATGATCCATGCAGCGTTCTCATGGTTGGTCAGTCCTGTACATTATTAATCTAATATGTACCCATGTGAAGACTTGATATCTCATATCCATGACCCGTGAGATATGGTCATCAGTCTACGCACATACTATTCTCTATGCATTATTATTGTCCTAATTCACAATAATACTTGACTGGGGATATTTAAGAATAGTGTTCTGATTACAACCAATAGGATCTCACAATCAAATCATGCATTTGATATACCATGGTATTGAACCTACTATTCTAAGGACTTCATTATGTTCATTTAATCACAATAAACAACATAATAAATGAAATGCCTCCTATATGAAATAAATATCATGATACAATATAACTAGTAATGTCAATACAACTGGCCTCTAGGGCATACACCAATATGGAGAGCATTGGCGAATGATGTGGCGAGCGATTGGTGAGCTTTGGCAAACGATGACGAGGTGGCATGTGGTGTTGATCGTTGACTGGTCAATGCCATTTCGACCTCTTTTCGTTTGGTTTCTTATTTGCTTAGCGCTCTTTGGAGAACGATGATGAGGCAGCACGTGGCATTGACCGTTGACTGGTCAATGCCATTTTGGCCTATTTTTGTTCGGTTTCTTATTTGCTCGGCGATCTCCGAAGAACGATGTGGCGAGCGGTGACGAGCGTTGGCGAATGATGACGACGCGACACGTGGTGTTCACCTGTAGCGCCCCGATTTCCGATACTGGAAAACCGAGACACAAGCCAAGACCTTTTCTTCAATTAGTCACAATACACAGAAAAACAAGAGAATTTAAAACTTTTTATTCAATACACAATGTGTTACAAGTCTGAATATTGTACAACTGTAATATCTTACAATAGAGTTACAATATTACCTTTACATTTCTAAGTATTACAATCTTTAACATCTTACATCAGAGTACCTCTTAACTAATACAGAATCAATACATATTTTGCAGCGGAACTAAACTTAATACTGACTCCTTGCTTTCCTTGCCTTGAGTCCTCCTGAATATCGCCTTTGTACCTTGGCGATCCAGTACCTATGGAAGTGGGGACGTCAGTATTCACTGACGCTTAAAGGCTGATCATATAGCAGCGAATCTTCCAAACAATATATAAAATATACAAACATAGCAATGGTGTCGGTGTAGTTTAAGTGTACGTGAGTGCTATGACTAGACTCTAATGTCATACTTAAGTAGAACTAGGACACTCCTATTCTAATATCCGGGATTTGAACCCGCGTTATGAATTCTAATTGTACACAACCTGTTCCTGACACCCACCCACGGCAGTTCAGGAATTAACAGCGCGAGATACGCAACCCGTGTCCTCAACTTGTGAGACGGCACCGTACGTATCCCTTTGACGGGAAGGTAGAACTAGGATGCTTCCTATTCTAATGTCAGCAAGTCTCCGAAAGTAACATGCAGCCCATAAATACATGCGACTCCATCTCAAGCCGTTTCTCCATATATAGGGATTTGAACCCGCGTTATGAATTCTAATTGTACACAACCTGTTCCTGACAATACTCCATGACTCTGTGAGGTTGCAGAAGAGGTCAAGTCCCCTTATGCAGTCTGCTTATGGTGTCTCCGTTTTCCACTACTACCCGGCATGCCGGACCTCACTCGACCCCAGTATATCGGGCATCGTTCCAAAATCAAACCATAGAGTTTCGCAAGCGCAGGGCAGCGCGAAGCCTACCCTGTGGCACTCTCTGGGGTCTAGCAAACGCAGGACTGCACCATGCATCCTGTGGCACCCCAGCCACGGTATTTCAGGAATTAACAGCGCGAGATACGCAACCCGTGCCCTCAACTTGTGAGACGGCACCGTACGTATCCCTTTGACAGGAAGGTACAACCCGGTACACCACCTATGATCTGCCTCAAGAGACGAGTTAGTGTCGGGGCCCCCTACAACTGACCCCTCTCTCCCGGCAAAAGGGTTTAAGTATACTGATCCTTATAAGTCACTATCCTAGTGATGTCCCTGACTCGAACAATCCTAGGGATGACGATATTATAACACAACATGCTAGGCCTTAAATTAGGCTTCGCAAAACAACTCTACTAGGCCGCTCAACCTAGATTTACCAGAATCCTTCAGGACCCGGTTCGTGGCTCATCGATCCAAGACTTTGGCCGTTGCGAATATACACGCACGCCGCTACCCTAGACTTGGATTCTGTCTATACTCCGGTCCTCGATCAACCTACCCTGGTTAAGATTCGACGGTACACAAAGAGCGACTCCTCCACAGTTCCTTAGGGTAGAAACATATGTCTTGATGGTCGATAGCCCTTAGGGTGGTAACATCACCCTAGATAGCACAACTAACTGTGTACTAGCTAACAAGCTATACACGAGTAATAACCACATACGAGCCAACTAAGCTACGTATGAAACAATAACTACCTACGAGCCAGGCGGGCCTCGTAGGAGATAACCACGTACATACCAGCCAAATAAGCCGCGTATGAGACCAACAGCTACGTACGGGCCAGTCGGGCCGCGTACGAGATAACAACCTACATACGAGCCAACTAAGCTACGTATACGGGCCAGTCGAGCCACGTACGAGCACGACCGTGTGCAAACAACCATACAGGTAATCAGTCCTAGAAGCAACCAAGCGTGCTTACTAACAAACTTAATCTTCTACTATTAGAAGCAACAAAGGGATCTACTAGTAGTCTAAGATCGGTATTCTACTAAGGAAGAATCCGAAGGCGACATAACCGCCTTTATCGAATTAACTATCGCTAGTGGTCTTCCCGATCTTACTACTTCGACCTATAATGTCTTAGGCATGACATACACTCGTAGGCATCTTCCTAAAGTAATCCAATTACCAAATAGAACTACTCACCATCACACTCCTAAGTATGAATATGATTAATGCTTGTGTTTTCATCGAGCTTAAACATAAAAATCACTACGACCTAGACATAGAGTCTACTATAGTCAAGCGAGCATGAAAACTTAGTACTTATCTTGACTAATCACCATAACACAAGCATGGATAGATAACTAATATAACATACAATCATTCCAAGGTATAGTAGATATTCTAACATTACTCCTACAATGTTCTAATCATGTATTACTCTAGCATGGCATAGAATCCAACATAAATCACTACAACTAGCCATGGGTAGTTTCTTTACCCTAAGCATGAACATCCTAGTATGGGTATCCTTAACTTAATATGATCAATAATTTGCATGATCCCTACTTACTTAGCATGCATCATGGTCATTCACTAACATAGTATACACTTCTCTACCATTTATCTAGCATGGTATACAATTTGCATACAATTTAAACTAGCATGATATGCCAAATACTTACAATTAAGCTAGCATGATATATCGCTTTCCAACAATTAAACTAGCATGGTATATGATTTTATCATGGATCCTACAACACTCTAGGCACAATAAAATTTATCCAAACATTGTAGGAAACTTTTGGATTGAATCCTACACATTCTAAGCATAACTAAGTCACTAACATAATAGGAAACTTTAGGAATGAATCCTACAAAATTCTAGTATAAGTGAGTTACTAAACATGATAGGAAAAGAATCCTACAACATTACCAAGCATGATAGGAAAAGAATCCTACAACATTCAAAACGTTAAGCATGGTAGGATATTTTTAGAGAAAATCCTACAACATCCTAAACATAAAGCATGATGGGTTAATTTTATAAACATCCTACAACTAATTAAGCATAGAATCATGGTAGGATATTTTTATAAGTAATCCTACAACTAACTAAGCATGGATTATGGCTTCTAATTATTTTTAGAAGCAAAGCTACCACTAACTAAGCATGGTAAGCATGGTAGGATATTTTTAAATGCAATCCTACAACTAATTAAGCATAGATATGGCTTCTAATTATTTTTAGAAGCAAAGCTACAACTAACTAAGCATGGTAAGCATGATAGGATATTTTTAAATGCAATCCTACAACTAATTGAGCATAGATATGGCTTCCAATTATTTTTAGAAGCAAAGCTACAACTAACTAAGCATGGTAAGCATGGTAGGATATTTTTTAAATGCAATCCTACAACTAATTAAGCATAGATATGGCTTCCAATTATTTTTAGAAGCAAAGCTACAACTAACTAAGCATGGTAAGCATGGTAGGATATTTTTAAATGCAATCCTACAACTAATTAAGCATAGATATGGCTTCTAATTATTTTTAGAAGCAAAGCTACAACTAACTAAGCATGGTAAGCATGGTAGGATATTTTTAAATGCAATCCTACAACTAATTAAGCATAGATATGGCTTCTAATTATTTTTAGAAGCAAAGCTACAACTAACTAAGCATGGTAAGCATGGTAGGATATTTTTAAATGCAATCCTACAACTAATTAAGCATAGATATGGCTTCTAATTATTTTTAGGAGAAATCCTACAACACTTGAAGCATAATTATGGCTTCTAATTATTTTTAGAAGGAATCCTACAACCTTAGTAGTGTGAAGATGGCTTCCAAATATTTTTAGAAGAAATCCTACAACCTTAGTAGCATGAATATTGCTTCCAATTATTTTTAGAAGCAATCCTACAACATTCTACTACTACTACTACCCCTACTTTAATCAAAACATAACACACCATTATCTACTACTACTACTACTTTATTCACAACAAAATCATCACATACAACTATCCATTACTACTACTACTTTATGGACATAAACATACTACTACTTTATTAATTACATACATGCTACTACTACTTCATTTATTACATACTACTACTTATTATTTAGCATACTACTACTTAGTTGCTTACTAACCTTATTTATTACTAGTGATAAAAGAAAGATTATTTTATTTTACTTTACTTTACTAAAGAAAAGATTTGATTAATTACAACTAGTGACTTAAAATAAAAGAAAGCTCTTTTTTAATTAATTACAACTAGTGATTTAAAATAAAAGAAAGATCTTTTTAATTAATTACAACTAGTGATTTAAAAAGAAAGATCTTTTTAATTAGTTACAACTAGTGATTTAAAATAAAAGAAAGGTCTTTTTAATTAATTACAACTAGTGATTAAAATAAAAGAAGATCTTTTTATTTATTAGTTACAACTAGTGATTAGAAATAAAAAGAAGATCTTTTTATTTATTAGCTACAACTAGTGATTAGAAATAAAAAGAAGATCTTTTTAATTATTAACTACAACTAGTGATAAAAAATAAAAGAAGATCTTTTTACTTATTAGCTACAACCAGTGACTAAGAATAAAAGAAGATCTTTTTATTTATTAGTTACAACTAGTGAAAATAAAAAGAAGATCTTTTTATGTATTAGCTACAACTAGTGATTTGAAATAAAAAGAAGATCTTTTTAATTATTAACTACAACTAGTGATTAAAAATAAAAGAAGATCTTTTTACTTATTAGCTACAACTAGTGACTAAGAATAAAAGAAGATCTTTTTATTTATTAGTTACAACTAGTGAAAATAAAAAGAAGATCTTTTTATGTATTAGCTACAACTAGTGATTAGAAATAAAAAGAAGGTCTTTTTATTTATTATTTACAACTAGTGATTAAAACAAAAGAAGATCTTTTTTTTTTTATTTATTAGTTACAACTAGTGATTAGAAATAAAAAGAGGATCTTTTTATTTATTATTTACAACTAGTGATTAAAACAAAAGAAGATCTTTTTATTTATTACACTAAGTCCTACAACCAACAATGGTTGTATATTTCAACAATATGCAATATGTGAGTCCTTTGGTCCAATATCATACAAACAACAAACTACAATACTAAAGGTATGATCTTTATGAGTTAGTAGTTACTACTACTACCTTTCTTTCCTTTTCATCCAACATAACAACACAACAACACCCCCAAAAAAAGAAACAAAACAAGAAGGTGAGAAGAAGAAGAAGTCAAACAACAAACAACAAACAAACAAACAAACAAACAAACAAGGAAATCAAGTAGTGAAGAAACCCCCACCTTGTTTCTTTCTTTGATGGAAGAACTAGCTAGCTACCTTCTCCTTCCCCTAGCTTTTTAGAACTCCTAAGAACCCTACAATAAAACTCTCTTTTGTTAGTATGAAACCTCTCTTTCTTTTCCTTTCTTTCTTTCTTTCTTTCTTTCTTTCTTTCTTTTGTTTTGTAAAATGAGAGAAGGAGGAGAATGAAGGGCTATTTATAGAAGGAGATGGGAGGTGGTAAGTGCACCACATGGCACAAAAAAACCCCAAAACAAGGAGGTAGGATTGGGGAGAGGTGTTATGTGAGGGAAAATTGATGTGGAGGAGGGTTTGTTCTAGAAGAATTCTTAACCTTCTTATATAAACTTAACCTAGGTTAAACCTCCTAATCAAATCCTTAACCATCCCTACTAGGTTATAGCAAAATAAGTGTTGTCCAAAATATACAACACATAATTCGTATAATGCACTAATCGACATACTACTCGCACGTGCGCATATATGTCTGTATACCGAAAAATCTTCGCATAATCCGCATAAAAATAATTAAATCTTGGAAATAATAATAAAATAAATTTTATTATTAGTTCGGAAGATCACGGTATCAATTTGATACAATACGGATATATACTGGCCGATATCTGGATACAGATAGTGTCTAGTAGCAAACCGGGTAAAAATCACCAAAATGTTCTAATTTTGGAATTAAAACAAAATAATAATAAAATAATAATAAAATATCAATTTATATACGGTAATATCCGTCCGGGATATTACATCACCGTTGATGGGTCAACGCCTTTTCGGCCTCATTTCGTTTCGTTTCTTGTTTGCTCCACGCTCTCTGGAGAACAACGTCGCGAGCGTTGGTGAACGATGATGAGGCGGCACATGCCGTTGACCGTTGACGGGTCAACACCTTTTCGGCCTCATTTTGTTCGGTTTCTTATTTTTTTAGTGCTCTCTGGCTAGCGATGTTACGAGCCATTGCGAGCATTGGCAAATGATGATGAGGATACATGTGGCATTGACCGTTGACTGGTCAACATTGACCATTGACGGGTCAACACAATTTCGACCTCGTTTTGTTCAGTTCTTCATCTGCTCGGTGCACTCTAGCGAACGATGTTGGGAGACAGTTGATTATTGTCGAACGAACGTTGGCGAACAATGGGGGAGTGCTAGCGAATGGTGGGGTGAGCGCTAGCGAATGATAATGAGGCGACACGTGGCGTTTGACCGTTGACTTGTCAACTTTGACCATTAACTGGTCAACGCCATTTTGGTCGCTTTTTGTTCGGTTCTTCGTCTGCTCGGTGCACTCTAGAGAACGATGTTGGGAGCCAATTGAATGCTATCGAACGAACATTGGCGAATAATGATAGGAGCGCTGACGAATGATGATGAGGCGACACATGGCGTTTGACCATAGACTTATCAACGTTGACCGTTGACTGGTCAACGCCATTTTGGCCACTTTTCGTTCGGTGCTTCGTCTGCTCGGCGCACTCTAGTGAATGATGTTGGGAGCCAGTTGAATGTTGTCGAACGAAAGTTGGCAAACAATGAGGGCAGCGCTGGCGAACAGTGGGGCGAGTGCTGGCAAACGATGGTGAGGCGACATGTGGCATGTTTGACCGTTGACTATTTGACTGGTCAAATATTGAGTTTTGTCGATGAGTCTTCCTTGACCATTGCACTTCCTTGTCTCTTGGGCTTCCGCATCGTTTTGGGGTCCCAGTAACTTGGAAGCCCAAGAGTTTGATAGAATCCTATAAATCGCTCCCCCTTCTCACTTCTTCCTCACTTCCTCATTTTTCTTCCCCAAAAATTTCTCTTTTTTACCGATGAAAATTAGCTCTATAGAGACTTCGACATGATTTTCCGATTTCCGTCAAAAAATTTCGACAACAACTGTCAAATCAAAGGTAAATTGTTTTTTTTTTAATTAATTAAAGATTTCTAGAGCTTCCTCGGGCGATGAGACCTCCCCCTCTAGTTGCGTTGAAACGAAACCGCCAACTCCTCCTACTATAGTGGACTAGGGGAAAGGTGCAGCAGATCCGTCTTTGGTCGTCATGGAGACGATTAGAGAGAGAGAGAGAGGAGAATCGGGGAGTTTGGGAGACACTCGATTGTTGTGTTGCATCTAGACAGCGTTTGAAAGTATACTGCTGAGGAGTTGAGGTGAGTTGATCATGGTATGGAGCGAATCTATGAAGAGAATGTGTCGGCGAGCTTTCAAAGGCTAATGATGTCATTTCCATACTTACGGAGGCGGATTTGGGCTTTACTAGAAAGTGTTATAAGATCCCGGCGGAGTTCGATCTTGTTGTGTCAGGCCCCAGAGTTAGAGCTTGCTCGCCACTTTCCCACGACTTGTGCATCTTCCCCTTCGACGCCTTTCATACAGGGCTCCGCCTTCCTCTCCATCCCTTTGTGAGAGAAGTTTTGAGGTGGTACGGCTTGGGTCCCATTCAGCCCATGCCGAACATATGGAGGCATGTTACGGGGTTTTGTGCTGCATTGTCAGGCAGCAGGGGTTCAAGCCTCGACTAATGTTCTGTGAAAGTTGTATAAGATCCACCAGAAAAACAGGTCGAATTATCGGTTCTACCTTATAGCTCGTAGGGGTGTGCGGCTACTTGATAACTTTGATTCGATCAAAACTTGGGGAGACAAGTACTTTGTGATTCGTAGTCGCAAGCTGTGGGGAATCCGACAGTATGGAGAGAGGATGCATCGAAGTGGACAATGGCAGATCAGATTTTGAGCCCCGGGGAGGAGAGTATGGTTGGCACTCTTTTGGATCGTCCGACCTTTCATTGGAAAGAGACAAAAGAGGAGTTTCTCTTCAAGGGGGTCTTAGTCCGATGAACCCTAATATGCATCTTCTTTTATATGTTTGCCTTGTCTTATTATTTGCATTTATATATATATATTTTATCACCTTAATATTTCATATCTTCTATTTGCAGGAGAGGAAGGCATGGATTTCGATGAGATCATGTCCCAGCATTTGGGCTTGAGTAGCAGGCACCTTGATGAGAAGAAGGGGAAGAAGACGGTTACCAAGCCTTCCCCGTCAAAGATTGCTAGGAGTGCGAGGGTACTCCTCCTGTGGTGGACATGGAATCTCCCCCTACTACCTCTGCCGTTGTAGGTGACTTCACATTGTCTGTGGATCTATCTTTTGACGCTCCCCTTCTTTTGGTGGTGGTGGACGCGATCCTGACCGACGAGCTGAAGAAGATTTTGTACCCAACTGCAGGTTAGAAGGCACGACTGCTTCCTTGGGGATTCGGCGAGTTGCATTGATGCAATTCGCCACTTGGCTACCCCTAAGGATAAGGCCTCGATGGAGCACGGGACCGTGGGAGACTCAGCCTTAGAGATTGTCAAGGCGAGCATGACGGTATGTATTTGTTACCTCATTTTCCTACAATTGTTTTCACGGAACGTTGGTATCTATCTTCTGATTTGTAACTTTGATTTATTTCTTTGTAGACCATCTGTCACTTTAGCCACTTTTTGAAACAAGTGGCAGAGCAGGAGTGGGAGCTAAAGGTGACACAGGATAGGGAGAGGGTTGAGCGGTCAAAAGCCGCTAAAGAGTTAGAGGCTACTGCACTCCGAGCAGAGACTCAAATTGCTTTGCTGGAGGCTACCTTGGCCAAGGAGAAGGAGATAGTGGCCTCAGAAAGGGAAGCAGGTAGTTCAGGACAAGGAGCTGGCAGCCCTGAGAGAGGGAGAGTGCGGCTAGAGAGATGCTGCAGTGCAGACCACAGAGGAGGAGGCGAAGAAGAAGGCCATGGGGTACCTGGCTAATAACATGGAGAAGGCATATGCCAGGACCTTGGATCATGTGATTGAGCGCATCCTAGGCTTTGATCGCTCAGGGTACTCGTTGTTACGCCGCCTACTGAGGAAGTAAAGGGGGAAGAGGAAGAGGAAGCAGAAGATGAAGAAGTAAAGGCGGGTCCTCTTGCCGTGGTTGTGAGTAGTACAGGGGTAGGCGGGAAAGCTGGAGGCGAGTCCGCAATCCCTACGTTGCCACCTAGCGAGGCGAATCCATGATTCCTTTTTCTTGGTCTATCTCTTGATTAGCAGACGTTTTTGTATTTACCTAATAGCGGACTTGCCACCGATTGTTGTATCATTACATTGCAATGAAAATTTTGTTTTCTTAGTTGTTCTCATACTGGATGGCATTTGAGCTCCTTGAGTTTTTTGTCTCGTGTCTTTGGTTATTTCCAATAGAGTGATCTACCATTCTTTTTGGCAGCAGGTTGTCATGCTCAATGCACATGCTCTTTACGAAAACGAGGTTGCCCCCCTCTGTTCCAAGCACCACATGATTGAATTGGGTTTTGCTCATTCACGGGAGAGGCTTTCAAAAGCTGAAGCGAAGGTCAGCCACATGAGAAGAGTGTTGTCCCGAAGGGATATGAAGCGAGATGTAACCACGAGATCCTACGATAGGTGCCTCCAGCCAGTGTAGAAGATCATCCATCGAGGGAAGCATCCACTGGAGACTCTTCGAGGCTTAAAGTCCTTTGTTGCTCTTTGCTCGCAGCTACCATCAAAAGAGGTGAGCTGAATAACGTAGTGCTCGAGAGGAGTTTAGAAGTGGCTCATCTTAGGATTACAATCCTTGAATTTTCCGCTGGAGCTGGTCCAAGTGGATCGACGTATGCTAGCGTGCCTTGTTTGAAACTTAAAGTGAGGGATGATTCCCTTAGAGAGAGGTTGGTTGAAATAGAGGTGGAAGTTCATCGGTTGAGAAGACTTCTTGAGGGTGGTAATGGTAGGAGAAATTTGATGGAACTGCGATGAATCCCAGGAACACGGATTGGTGTGCGTATCGATCATAAAAGTTTAATGGATTTAATACGTGATCTAAACCTTTATAGCGGAATCTAGGGTTCACGAATTATACCTGCGATGAGAAGAAGACGATAGTTTCTAGCAACTTCGAGCCATCTGCGACCCCAAGATCTTCTGCACGTATTCCTTCCTCGGGTTGGACGTCGTGTGGGCGACGGTCTACCAACCTTTCTTCTCCTTGGCTGACCTCTCTTTCTCTCCTTACATGAATCACGAATTTAGATAAAACTTCTTATCTCTGATGATAATAATGACGGACACAGAATAGAGGATATATATAAGGCTACGGTAGGGACCATGAGGAGAAATTAGGGTTAGGTCTCCTAACGAATGTGGGTATCCCGTGTTCAGCCCGAACACACAACCCAGGTCCATTAACAATAGCTCGGTCCACTAAGGAGCTATTGTTGCACTACCTTCCTAATCCCAAATTATATTTATGGGCTCCTTTTATTATATGCTCGTTCAGCTCCCCATGTTAAGATATCGAATGTCCGTCGATCAAATTAAGTTACTGACAACTATATTGATCAACATCTTTTATCCTTAAGTAGTACCACTCAACTTTATTTATCATGTCGGATGTAATCCACCTGCAGGGTTTACATGAAAATCCTTATGAGCTCCTTAAGGGGACATCATCAACCCAACGTATCGGGACATGGATTCCTTTTACAATCAATAGCCCATCATACATACAATGCTATTACCCAATTCTTAGAGGTTGTCGATCCATAATGAATCTCACTCTTTTATGAGTCAAAGTAATGCACACTGCATATACATGTCTGTTATTATATCTGGATTAAGAGCATAAGCATCCATAATAACAGAGGTGTTTGTTCTCTTTTGTAGTCAGTACAAAGAGAACAACCTCAAGTGGTCCTGTTCAATACACACAAAGTGTACTAGTGTAAACCTATAGTCAAGATAGACTAATACCAGATTACACTACAACCTTTCCAATGGATTATCCAAGTCCGTCTAGGTTGTGAACTATTTATATATTCCATAGGAAACTGATAATATGATCTTCTGTGTGTCACATCACACCATATTATCAACCTTATAGAATATTAGATACTTGCATTAATATTATAATAAACACAATATGCAAACATATGCCCATATGATTCTCATTCAAAAAAAATAAGGAAAGAAAGTTAATACAAAAGTGATGCTTTCAGTATATAACCCTAACAAAATTCTTGTTCGCGTGAAGAGCACGCCCAAGGGAAATCATTTCATGAGCTGACCCTATGTTTGCCTGGATTTCCATGGAATTTGGGTGACGCTCAGTGCGGGGCTGCCGGTTCATCCAGCGAGGCATCAAAAGGATGGGCTGTACGAGTGGCAGGCCCAGAGGGTACGACCCGATCCGTGGGTTTGGATATCCCTACCGATGGTTCGAAGGAACGGAATAGTGCTTAAGTCTCTACGGGGAGCCGTAGACCACCTAAGTCCCTCAAGAGAAGTATCTCGTTACCCAAAAAGTGTAAAGATGGTACTGAATGAGATATTGTAATCCTGTAGAGGCTTGTTTCTCAATATAACTTGTAATAGGATTCTTCTTGTGAATAGAATCCTAAGTGTTTAAGCAATGTTTCTGTGAATTGTGTCTTTTTAAACTTGTGGTTGTTTCAGGAGCACTTGAACAGCGAGCCCAACTTTGTATACTTGCTCTGGGAAGTGTCTAAAGTGGCTCTATGAACCATGAGTGGACTCCGAACAATAGTGACAACGAGTTTTGGGAGCACTCGAATGGCGAGCCGAACTTCGCATGCTCGCTCGGGAGCCTGTAGCTAGAGCGCCCTATGAACCATGAATGAACTCCGCACCTATCCGAGGTTGTTTCAGGAGCACTCGAACGGTGAGCTAGACTTCACACACTTGCTTGGAAGCAAGTGGGTGAAGCAGCTCTATGCACCGTGAGTGGACTCTAAACAATAGTGATGACGAGTTTTGGGTGCACTCGAATAGCGAACCGAACCCCGCACACTTGCTCGAGAGAATGTGGTTAGAGTTGTTCTATGAACCATGAATGGACTCCTCACTTGTCTGAGATCGTTTTACTCGAACGGCGAACCGAACTCCGCACACTTGCTTGGGGGCAGCTGGCTAAAGCGGCCCTTTGAACCGTGAGTGGACTCCGAACAATAGTGACGACGAGTTTTGGGAGTACTCGAATGGCGAACCGAACCCCACACACTTGCTCAGGAGCATGTGGTTAGAGTGACTCTAAGAACCATGAATGGACTCCTAACCTATCGAAGAGTGGGAACTCGTACGGCGAGATATACCCCACACACTAGCTCGAGGGCAAGCATGCTCGTGCGACTTTATGAATCCTGAATGGATCCCGCAATTGTCTGTTGGAGTGCTTGGCAAATTGATGGTGTTTGCTTGGGCACATGTCATGTGTTTATCTTATTACTTCCTCATGTTGAACTATTCAAGGAATTCTTCAAAATAAAAGACTAATTTTATTGAAATATTCAAACTTAAGCAGTTGCTTCAATGCAAGTCATTATTACATGTTGTGACCATTATCATCATCGGCCTTTATTATACGTTTGATGCTAATTACTAAGTGAGGGCATTAAGCACTCTCTTTATACTTTATGAGGTACTCGGCATTCCAAGTTCTAGATATTCTCTTCCCCCCAAGACCTCAAGTCGGTAGGCCCCTGGGTGGACTACTTGTTGGACTTTGTACGGTCCTTCCCAGTTATGGGCGAGTTTCCCTTTCTTTCGGGGTTGGATATCTCGAGCTTCCAACGGACCAGGTCTCCTTCCTTAATGTTGGCTTGGCGAACTCTCTTATTATAAAATCTTTCTACCCTCTGTTGGTAGATGTTTCTTCGAGATGGTGGACCTCTCTCGGACTTCCTGTCATGCCCCGCTTCTCAAAAATACGGAATACGAGTACATGACATTGGCCCAGCGAATGACTAATGTCATCCATAAGCTGTTTATCCGATCAACTCAACAATATAATCAATACAGAAAAATTGTGCAGGTAATAATAATAATCTCATGAACAATAATACTTGGAATGCAGCAATATGAAATATCCAAATACAATAATAATCCAACATTTGGAACAATAATAGCAATATTTGGGTCAAAAAGCCCATAATACAATTAAATAACAATAGTTCAATAATTAAGTCTTTATGACAAAAACAATTATTTATTAAGCGGCGATGCTATCAATTCCTTCACCAATGTTGTTCTCCCAATCTATCAGGAAATTCTCCATCAACACCTGTAAACACTTCATCTAAAAAGAGGAGAAAAATTGTCCTTACAGCAAGTCATGGACAGCAAGTAGAGAAAATAAGGAACAATGGAATAATGATATAACAATGAATTCAATGGATCAATAGGAGTCAATAACATGGGACAATAGCAATAAGAAATATTATGATAATCTATACAATTGGTATAAACAATGATTCAATACTCGATAACGATATTTAATGATCAATAACAATAACACTTAGCCAATATTCGATATCAATAGAACAATGATGAACAATATGCAATGTCGATGTGGTATCAATTTTTAAGTCTATTAATAATTTTAAATCCTAACTAATGCACGTACTACTGTGTCCCATATGTTCCATACCACTGGTTCGATGCATACAATCAATTTTGTTTAGACTAAGTGATGAATTCTATAGATCATGTGTCGTACAATAATCACTGATATAATAACAATATTGTTGCACGACTCATTATAATGATACACTGATACACTGATTCACTGATTCATGGATTCACGGATGCACGAGTTCACGGGTTCACGACATGAAAGATTGGGGTGCCGTAGTCAACGCTCCACAATTAATCAATAAACACTGGCCGACACAATCACTATATTATTCACTACTCAAATCAATCCTTTAAACCCCGGCTTGTTAAATATTTTATCAATGCAACAATACAATATGCAAATATGAGACATGAGATGAACAATAGTAACAATAGGGAAACAATAGGATGATAACATGAAGTAAGACAATTAGAATGATGATGATATGTTACCCCTGTTTTCACAAAAACGTATTTAAGTGTATTTTCTGTTTTTCAAATTTTTGCAAATTAATTTTTTCAGTTTTCAAATTCTTTGATCAAAATGTATTTTTGGATTTTCTATTAAAATTTGTTTTCAATCAATGACCTTATTTGTAAATATTTTGTATGATTATTATATTGAAATACAATTCTTATTTTTGTTATTATTACTCTTATTGGTATTATTACTATTATTAATGTTATTATTATTATTAATTTTGACTGGTTATTGAAAATCCATTTCTATGTGCTAATTGTATTTATATCTATTTTAAATAAATTCTATTTTGTAATGCAAATTACAATCTTATTATAAACAATCTTTTTATTTGTTATTTTATTTTCTTATTGAATTTTAAAACCCTAATGGATTTTAACCCAACTATTCTTTTTTTAAAATCCCATTTCATAGACCCTATTCCCCTACTGGACTATCCATACCCATTTACCCAAACCCATTTAACCATACACTACCCTGTTTTTATTTAACCAAACCCAATACAGACCCATTATCAGCCCCTAACCGTACCCTATTAACACCCGAAACCCAACTTTAGCCTACCCCCTCAACCCATTACCAAAAACCCTAACTCTGCATGTATATTTATACCCCCCTAAAACCTCTTCACCTTCCTCCCAAAAACTTCCCAGCCGCCAAACCCATGCACCTTGTGCCGCTTCGTCTTCCTCTCCCTCATTCTCATCCCTTATTCCCTGCCTCCTCGTTCAGCAACCCCACTACCGCCCTCTCATCCTCCCCCCTGCCGCGCTCAGACCCCCCCTGCTCCTCCTCCTACAGCAAGCCGCCACAGCGATCGCAGCACCCTCCCCTCCTCCGCTGCTGTCTGCCATGCCGCCCCACTGCGTCTCTAGTCAGCCAGCGGCAACACAGCACGCTTCCTGCTTGTGTATGCTCCTTCACCAAGCCACGGCAACCACTGCCGTTCACCAGCTGCCATCGTCTGCCGCCTGACTCGCCGGCACTGCCCCTGGGTGCCGTCCATCGACAGCCAAGTCTTTGATGGGTTGTTTTGTTCAAGTATTGATCAAGTGAATTTGGGCCGTCAATCGCCCGTGATCTTGATCCCTTAATCTCGACTGTTGGATCTTCATCATCATCATTTCATCCTGATCATCATGATCATCGTGTCCCCTTGATTCAGATCTTACCGTTCGATCTTGTGATCTCCATCTTGATTGATTGATACCAGCCGTCCGTTTGATTGTGATCTTGATCATCTTGGAGTTCTTGATTGCTTTAATTGTGGACCGTCCGATCATCGATCTGATCCGATCATCATCATCATCATCATCAAGATACTAATCACACCTTGATCTTGATCTTGATCTTGATCTTCGATCAGAGCCGTCCGACCTGATGTGATCTTGATCTAGCCGTTGGATCTCTTGATCTTCATCATCCTGACCATCCTCTTGATCATCAAGATCCATGCCTGATTGTGATTGGTTGTTCATCTTGTTCGTGTACATCCGCTCTTGATTTTGTGTTCGTTGACCGGGAATTCGTTCCCGTTATTCTTGGTGTTCGTTTCGTCTTCGGTTAAGGCAAGTAACTTGTACTCAAATTCCTTTGTATGATACAAGTCATAAATACCACTTGTAGTGTAGTTGGGTTCTAGAGACAACTCGTGTGCGATGTATTTTTGATGAGTATTGTCTCTATAGTGTTTGACCATAGTTGACTCAGGACATAAAATTTGACATGAAACAACCCTAGGTTTCGCCGTTCTTGATATGATATATATGTGAAACAATTCTGAGAACTCGTGTGCTTGTGAGACCCATATGAGATACTTGTTGTGGACATGTTGTATACCCTAGTTCATGTTGTTTGGACACTTGGTAGAATCGATTTCATGTTTATTTGTGTTTGGATAAAGTTCCGTTGGATCTGTGTTGATTTTAGTTTTTGAGGAAATTCTGTGTTTTACCGATATTCTGTCTTGATCAGTAATTTAGACCAAATTAAGGTCAGAATCTTAATTTCAGTATAAAACATGATTTGTAAAGAAATTTATCTTCTTTCCAAACCCTCTGACCTTGCTCGATTTCGTTTTCGTATGTTTGAGATATGACTGTTTTACTACAGAGGTGTATTGCATTTCCAAATTTCGTTTCTTACTGATTTGGATGACTAAATTATTTTGATACTTGTTCTACACAAATTATTTTGATCTAGAACTTCGGTCAATTTTTCTATACTTATTTAGGGATTACCCAGAATTTTGGCAGACTTTATTGATGAGTTTTATATGCGGTTTCAGGCTTATTTATAAAGACTGTACTTGCTGTATTTTACTCGTTGTTCTGTAAAGAATCATATTTTCACTCTGATTCCTTTGACTGTATGAAAAATATTTGTGAAATATGAAAGTTATTTTATATTGTATATTTTCATCTCCCTTTGGCGGATTTGGATTTCGTTTCACAGTTTGCGAGAGATTACAGTTTTCGTACCGCAGTGTTGGGAATTCCAGATTTACCAAACTATCGTTTATTGATGTTTTCATATTTTTGATGACTGATCTAATTGCACTGGAAAATTATGAAACTTTATATTTTGATACTAGACAGATAAGGGGATAACCCAGATTTTTCGTAGATTTATTTATTCAGTTTTGATGCTGTTTTCTTGACTGAGAATTTGATTTACTGATTTCTGGTTAAACCTAATTTCTGAATTCAAATCAGTTTTGAGTTATGCTTCGTGAAATACTATATAACTTATTTATACTCGCTGGATTCGGTTGGGAGTCTATTTTCTAGACGTTTCGACGGAATCAAATTTGCACGTTTATAACACTGGGAATTTCAGTTTTGCTACAGTATGGTCTTGCTGTCCTGAACTTGAGATTTGGTTATTTCATTCTTTCGTGTGTTACATATTACCCATACGTGCTTATCTTGTAACTTGAACTTGTCGCTTGATCATACGATAATATACTTTCTTGTTTCGTGACACATACATGCTTGTTTCATATTAATAATAAATAACCAAGCTGGGGTTTAAGGGAAAGATCGAATAGTGGATAATTCAGAAACGTGTACTCGGAAGGGGGCCCGTGTTTTCCATTAGTTGTTGCCATGTTTTATGATTACATAATTCATGCTTGATATTACTTGTTGCTATGTTTCATGATTACATGATTCATGCTTGATACTACTTGTTGTCATGTTTCATTACTATATGATTCATACTTGATATTACTTGTTGCCACGTATTCACGATTACGTGACTCGTGCTTGATATTACTTGTTGCCATGTGTTCACATTACGTGACTCGTGCTTAATATTACTTGTTTCCACGTGTTCACGATTACGTGACTCGTGCTTGATACTACTTGCTGCCACGTGTTCACGATTACGTGACTCGTGCTTGATACTTGTTTACTTGATACTTGTCCCTAAGTACACTGCCCTCTATGGTCCACAATGAAATCTAAAACGAAACTGTTTGTTGTAGCAACCATGTAAGGTGGACTGAATGAAGTGCTACCTAGATAGTAATCACTACAAGACTTGACACATGATACTTGAACATGATACATGCTTGCTTGACACTTGACTACATGATACAGGAGACTTGTTTACATGTGGCTTGATACATGATACTTGATACATGATTCCATGATACTTGACACTTGATGCATGTTTACATGATACTTGTTTACTTTACACTTGATTCATGCCATTTACACTTCTTCACCTTACCATGCTAGTTGTTATACTTGACACCATGCTTATTTCATGTGATTAGTTAGTTTTCTCCATGTACTTGTATCCTGCATTACAAGCGGCCCGTAACTTGCAATTGACGGGTACTTGTTTCTCCTTTCCTCTTCCCTTCAATTGTTGAATTTCATATTTTGGAGAACAGGTTCCAGACGGTATTGGTGACCTGAACTATTAACGATGGATTTTATAATTATTATTTCTTGTAGCTTGCTTGAACAATATTGTATTTTGATACTTGGATTTATTCTTGTATTTGGACAATGTGACCTATGATTTTGACTTATTCAGATCATAACTATTTGAGATTAATATACTTTGTTTCAAGTATTCTTGTTGGTATTTTGGTTCATATGTGCATGTTGGTTGATTCTTTTGCTTCCAACTCTGATTTTCCTATGAAATATTATAAAGATTCTTGAACAGCTTATGGATGATGAAAATTATTCACTGGGCTTAGTCATGTATCCATATTCCGTATTCTCTGTTGGGAAGCTTGGCATGACAGGGTTTTTATTAGTATCAGAGCCCAGGTTTGGCTAATGTATTAGTTGCCGAATATATTAGACAAGCTTGTCTCGAAATGGGATTGGCTCAACATTTCACCAACCATGCATGCATAAATAAATTATTATCCACATTGATCTGGATACTAGTCTTATTCCATTCCCTTTTGATCCCTTCATATTCAATTTCTTGATCTCTTGATTCTTCCGTCTTTTTCAATCGCCCTCTTTGTTGATTTCTTCTTGGTTATGAATTCATTCTTTCGTACCCATATCCTTCTGATTTTGGTGCCATCCATTCTTTTCTGCTTAGTCCATCAGTTGGCATTGCTGGTTGCTATTGGTAGAGTCTTCCCAGATCAGAGTGACGCAACGGAAGCGTGTGGGCCCATAACCCACAGGTCCCAGCATCCTCTTGATGCTTTTTTTCCTTTGTATTGTTTGCTTCTCTTCTTCCTTGCATTGTTTGCTTCTTTCTATTCCTTGCATTTATCTGCATCCGTTGACTCATTGCTTGGTTCATCTCTTCCTTGTCCATCCTTTCTTCGATTCCAGCTCTATCTATTTCTTCATCTCTTTGCCTTGTTATCTTGCAAGTCTTGTGTTGTTTCTTCTTCATTTTTTATACCGGTTACTTCTTTCTTGCATTCCATTTTTCCATCATGCACCTATTCACTATTTGATTCAATTCTTCCCTATCTTTTTCTCTCTTTGATTCCAGTTCTACCTACTCCCTATCTTTCTTTGTTCTTTCCTTTTTATACTGCTTATTCTCTTCCTTGCATTCCCTTTGACCCCATTGTTATCCACTTCTTTCTTTTTCTGGTATTGCCTCTGCTTTGTTCCTTCCCCATTAGCCCTTTGTTTTGTTAACCATCCCCAAATTTATTTTCGCCTTGTCCTATGTACCGCCTAAGCAAATTTCGAGGATGAAATTTTGTTGTAATGTGGGTAAGATTAGATTGTAACCCCTGTTTTCACAAAAATATATTTAAGTGTATTTTCTGTTTTTCAAATTTTTGCAAAATTATTTTTTTCGGTTTTCAAATTCTTTTATCAAAATGTATTTTTGGATTTTCTATTAAAATCTGTTTTCGATCAATGACCATATTTGTAAATATTTTGTATGATTATTATATTGAAATACAATTCTTATTTTTGTTATTATTACTCTTATTGGTATTATTACTATTATTATTGTTATTATTATTATTAATTTTGACTGGTTATTGAAAATCCATTTCTATATGCTAATTGTATTTATATCTATTTTAAATAAATTCTATTTTTTGTAATGCAAATTACAACCTTATTATAAACAATCTTTTTATTTGTTATTTTATTTTCTTATTGAATTTTAAAACCCTAATGGATTTTAACCCAACTATTCTTTTTTTAAAATCCCATTTCATAAACCCTATTCCCCTATTGGACTATCCATACCCATTTACCCAAACCCATTTAACCATACACTACACTGTTTGTATTTAACCAAACCCAATACAGACCCATTATCAGCCCCTACCCGTACCTTATTAATACCCGAAACCCAACTTCAGTCTACCCCCTCAACCCGTGTACCAAAAACCTTAACTCTGCATGTAAACTTATTGTAGAGCCCCGAATTTCCAATATAATATCTTAGAAATACGTGGCACAATTTCCAGCATCAATTTCAATGTAATCATAAACATAGCAACCAAATATAGGGAAAATTAAAATTTTTTATTACATCAATTGTTTACAAAGCACGGCAGAATACAAAACACCTTGAATTACAAATTTCTTTCTTTACAACACTTTCTTTTACAAATTACATAAGTCATTAAATCATTTTAACTCAAGCTTCCAAATCTCGAGGTATAAGAAATCACCTGTAAAATATGAGGCAAGAGATAACCCTAACCCCCAAAACTAAAGGGGTCAGTCATAACGGTGTGAGTGACATAAAAAAACAAGCAACATAAATAAACATGAAATATGGAATCATAAACAACACGTACTAGAGACAAGAATAAATGAATTAAGAAATAACAAGGAAACATGAAAAAACATCAAGTGTAGCTAGACTAAGTGTCAAGTGTAGAAAACAGGAAAACACATGCATAAACCAAATCAAGGAAACACAATACTATATGCTGACTCTCTAATGCGTACTTGTAGGAGTCTATGCATCCCACTCTACATAGGTCCAGTACAAGCCCTTAACGTCTCCACTTTATAGGGTTTAATCCCCCGCCATACAACTAATCCTACTACGATGACTACTACGAGATAAAGATAGACTGTGAGTATTACCCCATGCCCCGATAATTCCAGAGGTCAATCTCTATCCACAGATAATTCCGGATACTATTTCACTCACACCTGGGAATCTTTAAGAATACCCCACACCGCAAGCTATGGCACCTCATCACACGAAAACCACATGAGCGTCGCCTCGACCCCGATAATTCCGGAGATCAATCCCACACCACAGGTAATTTCGGAGACTATTTCACTCACACCTGGATAATTCCGGGGAGTATCTCACACCGCGAGCCATACTGAGGTCCATAACCCATGTTCTCGTTCATTATATCACCACCAGTGTTTATCCTTATCATTTAGGTTATTTAATTTCTTTACGAATCTCCTAGAGTTGGTGTACCCCACCGGACTTAACTCAACAACTGATCAACTAAAATGCCTCAACAGGCCCAAACATAAATATCTCCACTGCCGGTATACTAGGGTCACACACACCCACTAGAGACTCACACCCAAATATCCAAACCAATCTTCCAACATAAATTGCTCAGTTAAACCACTTGAAAACATAAGTTCAGTAGAAGATAAAGTATAGAATAGTAAGTTATAGATTAAAAATATTTAGAGAATAAATCATTTAAAAGAACATTCAAAGATATAAAGATACATTAGTATCAGTCGACTATAGACAAGCGTCGGTCGACTGTCCAGAGAGAAAATCCAATAGCTTTGAGAAAACAATTTTAAGTATTATAAGTCGACTATAAAAGCCATCGGTCGACTGTCCAGAGCGAAAAATCCATTAACTTAGAGAAAATAATTCTAAGTAGTATCAGTAGACTGTAAAAAGTCATCACTCGACTGTCCAGAACGGAATTTCAATAAAACTAGATAACACGGCAGCCAGTTCGCGACGGTCGACTGTAAAGTCACACCGGTCGACTGTCGACCTGTAGACTGCAGATTTTTTGTTGTGCACATTTCAACCGATAAGTAGTTTTACTTTAGGAAAACGATTTCTACAAAAAACATATTTCTTACATGATCAAATATAACTTGTAGGATATATAGTAGTCCATAAAAACTAAATCAACACTACTTGAATTTATAAAAATAGCGATTTGTTAATTTCTTTCAATCAAACATGAAATGTGCATATAATCAAAATAGAGTTTCTTAAAAATTAATTGTTCATTGAAATAGCTTCGTATTCAGATCCAAACCATACCAATACCAAAGTCTCAAAAATCCCCAATTTGGATGTATTTCCTCAAACTCAACTAAATTCCAAATTTCGATTTTCGAGACATGATCTCTTGATTCATAAAATCTTCCTCCAAATTCCCAAAACTGATTCACAATTATAACTCACAAACATAATCAATTTTTAACATTACCATATCAAGTTTCATTCATCGAATACTCAAAAGTGATAAAAGTCACATCTTTATTAGATTTATGCATGAAATCCACCATATTTAATCAATCCAACATTAATCCAAAAGAAATAGCCTACCCATGATCTCCAATAGGTCACTCATCAATCTGGAATTACCCACATATAATTTTATTCATAAACAATTAGGGTTTCACAAGATTCAATTTTTATCATCAATCCAACATACATATTCATACCCAAATCCTAGCATCCTTCCTAGGAGGTGAAACACCACATATAACATTCAAAGAACAACAAACAATTTATATTACTCACATACAACATACACAAGAGAAAATGAAACCAAACAAGTCACTCACCTCAATGAAGAAATCCAATTGAATTAATGAACAATAAGAAAAAGCCCATCTTTTGCAAAATCCAAGATCACCCCTTTGAAAATCCAAAAAATTAATAGTAAAAATATATTTTATTTTTGCAGAGGAGAGGGACGGATGTAGTGACTATAATATAGGCCGAAATCTGGAGTTTCTAAGGTTTTACAAGTTTATGGAAATATCCCTTAACAAATTATTACTTTACATATATAAACTTTTCTTTAATAAAGTAGTTAAATAAATTAAATTAATTAAAATAAAACCAAATCCTTTTACTACTGAGTTGTCCAGCCATCCAGCACAGCCCAGAAAAATTAAAATTTTGATTTGTTCTAAAAGTGGTAATTTTGCACAAAAGTCCTTCTTTTTGTAATATTTGCAAATACGTCATAAAATATTCATAAAAATCCAGAAAATTCAGAAATAATATCTAATAATAAATATTAGATTTTCCAATTAAAATATCTGACCTTTACTTTCCAGGAAAATATTTGCACAAGATCCAACATAAATTCCATATTTGCAAAAACACCATATTTGTTTAAATCTTTACCAAATCGACTCTAAATAAAATTTAAATATATTTTAATTTCAATGATGACAATGGAAAGCCCAAAAATCAGTAAAAATAAATTTTTATTATTTGTTTGAGATCCAAACTGCTTTGTACATAAAATTCCCTCTCTTTCGAGGTATTTATAAAAATAGTTTCTTTACTCAGAAAAATCCCAAAATTTAGAATATACTCCATTATAAGTAGGAGAATTTATTAAAAATATAAAATTGGATATTTGCACCAAAAATATTTGCACGTGTAAAATCGACAAATTTGAAAAATAGTTAAAATAGTCAGCTTTAAATTTAAAATTATTTAATAAAGCAAAATAAATCATTTTATTTTGCGGGGTATTATATCACTTCCCCCTTAGAAAAGTTCTGTCCTCAAAACTCCTCTAAGCAAAAGAAACCAAAATACAAGACTTATAAGATAGTTTCGTAAATTTACTCTATCATTATTTTTATAATTGGATTTAATTACTAAGCAAAAACTAAAATAACATATAATTATAGCTTAAAGAGAAAAGGGTGAAAACTGACATGGCAAAAGGATCGGAAATCCAATAGAATACACAATAAATCCCAAAACGCGAAAGATAGTACGACTATTCTCATAGAATAAGAAGTCAAAAGTAAATAGATAAAACCAAAATATAAAAGGGTGGATAACCATACAAATAACGAAGGAACACATACCAAAGAGAAATAGTTTTGTAAAATAATCAGTCAAGATACATAGAAATACGAACAAATTCTTGCTAAGTAAAGAAAATATTAATAATAATGAATGTACAAGACAAGGAATAATGAGTATACTAGTGAATATTGATATTATAATCAATACTCCAAAAACACATTAAAAGATAATGAGCAAAATAGACCAAAATATATATATATATACAAGAAGGTTTAAAAGAAGTTTCATTGAATATTACAAAAGTAAGCGTCAAATCATTAATTAGGACGTGGAAACAAAAGTAAGTGAGAAATCTAAAATGTTAAAGAATTGGAAAACGATAGCAATAAATAGTAATTACAAAAGAACGAAAGCTTAGACCAAAGTTGATGTACTCAATCTTGAAAAATATTGTAAACACAAAATAGAGAAAAATCAACTATACTATTTCAATCGTATGGAAACATAAAGTATAATTGTATAAACAAAATGTCATAAAGAAAATATTTCCTTACCATTAGTTTCATTGTATAAGTAAAAATCTTGAAATATCAATTAGCAAATAAGTAAAACAAATAGTCAAAAGTAAGAATTGATCGATCAGAAAAACTTGTTAAACTAAGGCTTGAATAAAACTGGACATAACGAAGTAAAAATCCCAAAAGGACAATATTAAGAAAGTATAGAATAAAGACGTACAAAATAATTTAGGTAGTATGCAGATTTAGAGAATCTAATGAAAATTAAGTGGAAAATAAAATATTGTTATGAATAGAGAAAATGCGAAGAAGAGCAGAAATCGTACCATGAAATCAGAAGGACCAAAGTCCAAAAATAAAACAAGTGAGCAAGATGAGATATGAGAGAATATCATACAGATTTAAAGAAATATAGAGTAACAATGGTTAAAGAAAATTGAGTAAAATAAATAAGTAATAGGTTAAGTTTTAAAATCTCATAAAATGGTATGAACCAGTACAAAAGAATAAGACATTGATAAGTAATATACACATAAAACACTAGTGGGGTTATTACAGTAGAAATTCTTTAATGTGGGTTTGCCTCATTGATGTTCAACTTTAGACTTGTCTTCTCGACATCAAGTTGCATATTTGTCTCCACGACATCAGGTTGCAGGTTGCCGTCTGGATATTCGGTTGCACATTTTGCCTCCTCGATATCCAGTTGCAATTTGCCTCCATTGACGTCAAGTTGCATATTTGCCATCTCGACATCCAATTGCAACAAAACAATGAACGGGATGATGCAATATTCCACACGCACTTGGATATTGATTGCTTAATTTAAGTATGAAGATACATTTTGAAATTCGTGATATAAAAATAGTAGCAAAAGTAAGAAATGGAGTTGAAAGTCATCTGATGGAATATTAAAATAGAAGCATAGATTATAAATATCAAACACAACAGTACAAAATAATAGTAGTGAAAGAAATTTACAAAAGTAAGAAGAAACGGAATGAAATACATGCATAAGCACAAATGCAAATGTGAATGAGAAAATACATATGCAGTGTAGCAAATTTGCACAATAAATATATCATAAAATATACAGTATTGTAGGAATTAAACAAATGTAAAATGATATGCATAGTAAGTATGTTGAAATATGTGGTACATATATAGCAATTTGTAGGAAGTATATGTAGAAATCAAGAATGTAATGATAATAAAATTTAAGTAAAATATAACTAGTGGGGTGCATGTAGTACATTCGAGAAGCATAAAGCAACAAAATTAATAAGTAGCTTTAAATGGTGAAAAGTAAATATAACAAAAGCAGTAAACAGTAAGTAACAATAAAGATATTGGATATAAGGTGAAAAAATATAATTAACAACAAAAATTAAATGTGCAGAGATATATTTATATGAGTAAAATATTGCAATCAATTTTAAATGCTCCTAAATAAATAAGACAATACAAAATAATGGAAAATATATTATCGAAAAATCCAAGTATATATAAAATGAAAGTAAATATGCAAAACAAAATTTATTGTATAGCAAAACAATAATGAAATGAAATAGAAGTAGCAATAATAACTTAACACGTAGTAATTCAAAACTTAATGTAATACGTAAAAGTTATATCAAAATATATGAGTAACGAAAAAGCACATGAAAGTAAGAAGGATGAAAACGTCAAGGAAGAAATGAGTAGGAGTTGCAAAACAAAAATGAGCTTGTAAAATGCTAAAGAATGCACTGTTGAATTAAAGCAAAAGTTGCCAAATAATAACTTGGACAAAAGAATAAAAAGTAAAAACCAATAGTAAAGTCTAAGAAACAATTTTAAAAGAAAGACAAGGCGATTAGTGAAAGCTTAATGATTGTACTAATGAATAGAAAGAATATAAACTCGGTTAGAAACTAAAATAAAATCAATCACTCGCAATAAAAGAAACAGAATAAAATAGAAATAAGTTAATTTGTACAAAAGTTATTTAGTAAGCAAACAAATATAAAACAGTAAAAGTGATAGGATACAAGAGTGATCACAAAATTGAGGTACACAAAATATACAAGAGAGCAAATAATTAAAAGAATCTAGCGGAAGATAATTAAATTTTATAACTAAAAATAAATAAATAAATAAAAATTAACACTGGAGAAAATCATATAATCCAAAAATTATATACAGTGGGTAAAATAGAAATACATATAGTAGATCATTAATAAGTAACATAGAAAATATTCAAGTTGAAAGGGTAATACCTTACATAATAAAAAACCAAATACACAAAGCGAACAAAAGAGGTCAAAAATAGCTAGTGAGAAATATATGCTTTATGCAAAAATAACCAATACACTTGCGATAAAGAAATTTTATTTAAGTCTAAGTATACAAACAGTCTAAATCTCATTACAAGGTCTTCATGACCAAACAATCAAGTCACACACATCATATGTCCACCAAGGTACTCACACTTCTAAGGTCCACCTAGGTTGTATTTAATGTCCACTTGTATACTCATACTTCTAATGTCCACCTAGGTTCTCACACATAATATGTCCATTTATGTTTATTCCACGTACTATGTTTAAAATTACTAATTGAAGCATGCTCTGATACCAAATCTGTAGCGCCCCGAATTTTCAATGTAATATTTTAGAAATATGTGACACAATTTCCAGCATCAACTTCAATGTAATCATAAGCATAGCAACCAAATACAGAGAAAATTAAAACTTTTTAATACATAAATTGTTTACAAAGTACAGCAGAATACAAAACACCTTGAATTACAAATTTCTTTCTTTACAACACTTTCTTTTACAAATTACATAAGTCATTACATCATTTTAACTCAAGCATCCAAATCTCGAGCTATAAGAAATCACCTGTAAAATATGAGGCTAGAAATAATCCTAACCCCTAAAACTAAAGGGGTCAGCCATAACGGCGTGAGTGACATAAAAAAAACAAGCAACATAAATAAACATGAAACATGGAATTATAAACAATACGAACAAGGGACAAAAATAAATGAAATAAGAAATAACAATAAAATATGAAAAACATCAAGTGTAGCTAGACTAAGTATCAAGTATAGAAAACAGGGAAACACATGCATAAACCAAATCAAGGAAACACAATACTATAAGCTGACTCTCTAATGCGTACTTGTCGGAGTCTATGCATCCCACTCTACATAGGTCTGGTGCAAGCCCTTAACGTCTCCACTTTATAGGGTTTAATCCCCCACCATACAACTAATCCTACTACGATGACTACTACGAGATAAAGATAAACTATGAGTATTAGCCCATGCCCCGATAATTTCGGAGGTCAATCTCTATCCACAGATAATTCCGAAGACTATTTCACTCACACCTGAGAATCTTCGAGAATACCCCACACCGCAAGCTATGGAACCTCATCACACGAATACCACATAAGCGTCGCCTCAATCCTGATAATTTCGGAGATCAATCCCACACCACAGATAATTCCGGAGACTATTTCATTCACACCTAGATAATTCCGGAGATCATCTCACACCGTGAGCCATACTGAGGTCCATAACCCATGTTCTCGTTCATCATATCACCACTAGTGCCTGTCCTTATCATTTAGGTTATTTAATTTCTTTACGAATCTCCTAGAGTTGGTGTACCCCACCAGACTTAACTCAACAATTGATCAACTAAAATGTCTCAACATGCCCAAACATAAATATCTCAACTGCCGGTATACTAGGGTCACACACACCCTCTAGAGACTCACACCCAAATATCCGAACCAATCTTCCAACATAAATTTCCCAGTTAAACCACTTGAAAACATATGTTCAGTAGAAGATAAAGTATAGAATAGTAAGTTATAGATTAAAAACATTTAGAGAATAAATTATTTAAAAGAACATTCAAAGATACAAAGATACATCAGTATCAGTCGACTATAGACAAGCGTCGGTCGACTGTCCAGAGAGAAAATCCAATAGCTTTGAGAAAATAATTCTAAGTATTATAAGTCGACTATAAAAGCCATCGGTTGACTGTCCAGAGCGAAAAATCCAATAACTTTGAGAAAATAATTCTAAGTAGTATCATTCGACTGTAAAAAGTCAACAGTCGACTGTCCAGAATGGAATTTGAAGAAAACTAGATAACACAGCAGCCAGGTCACGACGGTCGACTGTAAAGTCACACCAGTCGACTGTCGACCTGCAGACTGCAGATTTTTTGTTGTGCACATTTCAACCGATAAGTAGTTTTACTTTAGGAAAACGATTTCTACAAAAAACATATTTCTTACATGATCAAATATAACTTGTAGGATATATAGTAGTCCATAAAAACTAAATCAACACTACTTGAATTTATAAAAATAGCGATTTGTTAATTTCTTTCAATCAAACATGAAATGTGCATATAATCAAAATAGAGTTTCTTAAAAATTAATTGTTCATTGAAATAGCTTCGTATTTAGATCCAAACCATACCAATACCAAAGTCTCAAAAATCCCCAATTTGGATGTATTTCCTCAAACTCAACTAAATTCCAAATTTCGATTCTCGAGACATGATCTCTTGATTCATAAAATCTTCCTCCAAATTCCCAAAACTGATTCACAATTATAACTCACAAACATAATCAATTTATAACATTACCGTATCATGTTTCATTCAACCAATACTCAAAAGTGATAAAAGTCTCATCTTTATTATATTTATGCATGAAATCAACCATATTTAATCAATCCAACATTAATCCAAAAGAAATAGCCTACCCATGACCTCCAATAGGTCACTCATCAATCTGGAATTACCCACATACAATTTCATTCATAAACAACTAGGATTTCACAAGATCCAATTTTTATTATCAATCCAATATACATATTCATACCCAAATCCTAGCATGCTTCCTAGGAGGTGAAACACCACATATAACACTCAAAGAACAACAAACAATTTATATTACTCACATACAATATACACAAGACAAAATGAAACCAAACAAGTCACTCACCTCAATGAAGAAATCCAATCGAATTAATGATGAATAAGAAAAAGCCCCTCTTTTGCAAAATCCAAGATCACCCCTTTGAAACTCCAAGAAATTAATGGTAAAAATATATTTTACATTTGCAGAGGAGAGGGACGGCTGTAGTGACTATAATGTAGGCCAAAATCTGAAGTTTCTAGGGTTTTACAAGTTTATGGAAATATCCCTTAACAAATTATTACTTTACATATATAAACATTTCTTTAATAAAGTAGTTAAATAAATTAAATAAATTAAAATAAAACCAAATCCTTTTACTACTGAGTTGTCCAGCCATCCAACACAGCCCAAAAAAATTAAAATTTCGGATTTGTACTAAAAGTGGTAATTTTGCACAAAAGTCCTTCTTTTTGTAATATTTGCAAATACGTCATAAAATATTTGTTAAAATCCAGAAAATTCAAAAATAATATCTAATAATAAATATTAGATTTTCCAATTAAAATATCTTACTTTTACTTTCCAGGAAAACATTTGCAGAAGATCCAACATAAATTCTATATTTGCAAAAACACCATATTTGTTTAAACTAAATAAAATTTAAATATATTTTAATTTCAATGATGACCATGGAAAGCCCAAAAATCAGTAAAAACAAATTTTTATTATTTGTTTGAGATCCAAATGGCTTTTTACATAAAAGCCCCTCTCTTTCGAGGTATTTATAAAAATAGTTTCTTTACTCAGAAAAATCCCAAAATTTAGAATATACTCCATTATAAGTAGGAGAATTTATTAAAAATATGAAATTGGATATTTGAACCAAAAATATTTGCACGTGTTTTGCACGTGTAAAATCGACAAATTTGAAAAATAATCAAAATAGTCAACTTTACAATTTTAATAGTATTTAATAATACAAAATAAATCATTTTATTTTGCTGGGTATTACACTTATACCCCCTAAAACCTCTTCACCTTCCTCCCGAAAACTTCCCAACCGCCCAAACCCATGCACCTTGCGCCGCTTCGTCTTCCCCTCCCCCGTTCTCATCCCTCATCCCCTGCCTCCTCATCCTGCTCCTCCCCAGTCGCGCTCTCTGCTCCAGCAACCCCACTGCCACCCTCTCATCCTCCCCCCTGCCGCGCTCAGACCCCCCCTGCTCCTCCTCCTGCAGCAAGCCGCCACAGAGATCGCAACACCCTCCCCTCCTCTGGTACTATTCGCCGTGCCACCCCACTACATCTCTAGTGAGCCAGTGGCAACACAGTGTGTTTCCTGCCTGTGTGTGCTCCTTTGCCGAGCCACGACGACCACCGTCGTCCACCCGCCGCCATCGTCCTGCCGCCTGACTCGCCGGCGCTGCCCCTGGGCACCGTCCATCGATAGCCAAGCCTTTGCTGGGTTGTTTTGATCCAGTATTGATCAAGTGAATTTGGGCAGTCGATCGCCCGTGATCTTGATCCCTTAATCTCGACCGTCGGATCTTCATCATCATCATCTTAACTTGATCATCATGATCATCGTGTCCCCTTGATTCAGATCTGGTCGTTCGATCTTGTGATCTCCATCTTGATTGATAGCTCCTAGCTGTCCGTTTGATTGTGATCTTGATCATCTTGGAGTTCTTGATTGCTTTGATTGTGGACCGTCCGATCGTCGATCTGATCCGATCATTATCATCGTCATCAAGATACTGATCACATCTTGATCTTGATCTTGATCTTCGATCAGAGCCGTCCGACCTGATGTGATTTTGATCTAGCCGCTGAATCTCTTGATCTTCATCCTCTTGATCATCAAGATTCGTGCCCGATTGTGATTGGTTGTTCATCTTGTTCGTGTTCATCCGCACTTGATTTTGTGTTCGTTGGCTGGGAATCCGTTCCTGTTATTCTTGGTATTCGTTTCGTCTTAGATTAAGGCAAATAACTTGTACTCAAATTCCTTTGTATGATACAAGTCACAAATACCGCTTGTAGTGTAGTTGGGTTCTAGAGACAACTCGTGTGCGATGTATTTTTGATGAGTAATGTCACTATAGTGTTTGACCATAGTTCACTCACGACATAAAATTTGACATGAAACAACCCTAGGTTTCGCCCGTTCTTGATATGATGTATATGTGAAACAATTATGAGAACTCCTTTGCTTGTGAGACCCATGTAAGATACATGTTGTAGACATGTTGTATACCCTATTTTATGTTGTTTGGACACTTTTTAGACTCGATTTCATGTTTGGTTGTGTTTGGATCAAGTTTCGTTAGATCTATGTTGATTTTAGTTTTTGAGGAAATTCTGTGTTTTGCCGATATTCTGTCTTCATCAGTAATTTAGACCATATTAAGGTCAGAATCTTAATTTCAATATAAAACATGATTTGTATAGAAATTTGTCTTCTTTCCAACCCCTCTGACCTTGCTCGATGTCATTTTTGTATGTGTACGATATGACAATTTTACTACAGAGGTGTATTTAATTTCCAGATTTCGTTTCTTGATGATTTTGATGACTAAATTATTTTGATACTTGTGCTACACATATTGTTTTGATCTAGAACTTTGGTCAGTTTTTCTATACTTATTTAGGGAGTACCCAGAATTTTGGCAGATTTTATTGATGAGTTTTATTTTCCATTTTATGCTTGTTTATAAAGACTGTACTTACTGTATTTTACTTGCTGTTCTGTAAAGAATCGTATTTTCATCCTGATTCGTTTGACTGTATGAAAAATATTTTTGAAATATGAAAGTTAGTTTATATTGTATATTTTCATATCTCTTTAGCGGATTTGGATTTCGTTTCACGGTTTGCGAGATATTATAATTTTCGTACAGAAGTGTTGGGAATTCCAGATTTGCCAAACTATCGTTTATTGATGTTTTCTGATTTTTGATGACTGATCTAGCTGCACTGGAAAATCATGAAACTTTATATTTTGATACTAGACAGATAGGGAATACCCCAAATTTTTCGTGGATTTATTTATTGAGTTTTGATGATGTTTTTCTGACTGAGAATTTGATTTACTGATTTCTGGCTGAACATAATTTCTGAATTTAAATCAGTTTTGAGTTATACTTTTGTGAAATACTATATAACTTATTTATACTCGTTGGATTCGGTTGGGAGTATATTTTCTAGATATTTCAACGGATTCAGATTTGCATATTTATAACACTGGGAATTTCAGTTTTGCTACAGTATGGTCTTGCTGTCCTGAACTTGAGATTTTGTTATTTCATTCTTTCGTGTGTTACATATTACCCATACGTGTTTATCTTGCAACTTGAACCTGCCGCTTGATCATACCATGATATACTTGCTTGTTTCGTGACACTTACATGCTTTTTTGACATTAATAATAAATAACCAAGCCGGGGTTTAAGGAAAAGATCGAATAGTGGATAATTCAGAAATGTGTACTCGGAAGGGGGCCCGTGTTTCCCATTAGTTATTGCCATGTTTCATGATTACATGATTCATGCTTGATATTAGTTGTTGCCATATTTCATAATTACATGATTCATGCTTGAAACTACTTGTTGCCATGTTTCTTGACTACATGATTCATGCTTAATATTACTTGTTGCCACGTGTTCATGATTACGTGACTCGTGCTTAATATTACTTATCGCCACGTGTTCACGTTACGTGACTCGTGCTTGATATTACTTGTTTCCACGTGTTCACGATTACGTGACTCGTGCTTGATATTACTTGCTGTCACGTGTTCACGATTACTTGACTCGTGCTTGATACTTATTTACTTGATACTTGTCCCTGAGTACACTGCCCTCTATGGTCTACTATGAAATCTAAAGCGAAACTGTATGTTATAGGAACCATGTAAGGTGGGCTGCATGAAGTGCTACCTAGATAGTGATCATTACAAGACTTGACACATGATACTTGAACATGATACTTGAACATGATACATGCTTACTTGACACTTGACTACATGATACATGAGACTTATTTACATGAGACTTGATACATGACACTTGATACAAGATTACATGATACTTGACACTTGATGCATGTTTACATGATACTTGTTTACTTTACACTTGATTCATGCCATTTACACTTGTTCACCTTACCATGCTAGTTGTTATACTTGACACCATGCTTATTCCATGTGATTAGTTAGTTTTCTCCATGTACTTGTATCCTGCATTACAAATGGCCCGTAACTTGCACTTGACGGGTACTTGTTTCTCCTTTCCTCTTCCCTGCAATTGTTGAATTGCAGATTTTGGAGAACAGGTTCCAGACGGTATTGGTGACATGAAGTATTAGCGATGGATTTTATTATTATTATTTCTTGTTGCTTGCTTGAACAATATTGTATTTTGATACTTGGATTTATTCTTGTATTTGGGCAATGTGACCCAGAATTTTGACTTATTCAGATCATGACTATTTGAGATTAATATATTTTGTTTCAATTATTCTTGTTGGTATTTTGGTTCAAATATGCATATTGGTTGATTCTTTTGCTTCCGACTCTGATTTTCCTGTGAAATGTTGTAAAGATTCTTGAACAGTTTATGGATGATGAAAATTATTCACTGGACTTAGTCACATATCCGTATTCCGTATTCTCTTTTGGGAAGCTGGGCGTGACACAGTAACTCATTAGGATCATGTAATGCAACGTACATACTTCGATTCATTCAATACTACGATATAGGAATAATTTAGCAATTAAAATCAGGAATATAAAATTCTGGACAACAAGAGTAGTTTGTACAAAAATGCATTTTTCCGCTGTTTCAGAACTCGAAAACTAAAACCATCAGAAACTCTAAAAACTATACTTCCACACGGTTCCAACTCATACTTAAAGTTCAAAATCTGACAACAGTAGCTAGGTCAAACACATCGTTCTTTACAGATTTCATGTTCATGCAGAAATTCGTCGTCATGTTATTTTATTTTTAGAATCAGTAAAAACTCGATGATAAATTCATTAAAAATATTTTGTAGACTCCTAAACATGTTAACTAACATTCTCGAAATTATCAGAGAAAAATTTTAACATTTGATCAGCCCTTTAAAAGTTTAAACATCAAACATATAAGAATCTGAAAATATGGAAATTAAAACACAGCTATAGTAAAACAAGCATAACTTTTGCTACACAACTTGGAATTCATAAATTCAAGATGTTCTGAAAACTAGAAAGATAAGGATACAATTCTTATTCAGAAAATTGTTTATTTTAAGATCATTTTCAGGGTCGAAAATAGTAGACCAAATACAGCCAGCAAGCAACTTACAGAGTTTTGGGTATTTTCATGAAATAAATTAATTAAACATGATGGGTGTCAATTCTATTAATAAACTTCTCAATTTGCATGATGGGTGCAATAACATGATGGATAAAAATAAAATCACATACATACACTAATTTAACATCAATCAAACAACAGCCGATCAATCAAACATACAACCTAGCAATTCTTTCTACAATAGATTAATTGTGTCGTGATTATAAGCATAACCCTGTTAACGATACTATATGAATACATGAAAGATTTAATCTTTGGAGTCAAAAGTGGCACGAAGTCAAGAATATTGGGGTTCGCTCATGTAAACCCTCAATAGACCCAACAAAAGATAATCAATACAACGATACGATGAAAGATTAGGATCTACTTGCAGAATTTCAATCAAACTTGAATTTGATTCAATAACAATTCAAGAGGAAAGTGACTTGCCTTGTTAGATGATAATTTTGAATATCAAGAATAACGGGATGAGAATCTCGAAGCAACGAACCTACGTACTGTAGCGCCCCGAATTTCCAATATAATATCTTAGAATACGTGGCACAATTCCAGAATCAAACTTCAATGTAATCATAAACATAGCAACCAAATACAGAAAAATTTAAAACTTTTATTACATCAATTGTTTACAAAGCACAGCGGAAAATTAAACACCTTGAATTACATTTTCTTTCCTTTACAACACATTCTTTTACAATTTACTTAAGCCATATATCATTCTACCCCATGCATCCAAATCGCAAGCTAAAGGTACCTACCTGTAAAACATGAGGCTAGAGATAACTCTAACCCCAAAACTATAGGGGTCAGCCATAACGGTGTGAGTGATATAAAAATAAATGCAACATAAATAAAATATGAAACATAGTATCATAAACAACATGTATCAACAGCAAGAATAAATGAAATAAGAAATTAACAATAAATAAAACATGAAAACATCTAGTGAAACTAGACTAAGTGTCAAGTGTAGAAAAACAGGAAACAACATGCATAAAACCAAGTCAAGAAAACACCAATGCCATATGCTGACTCTCTAATGCATACTTGTCGGATTCTATGCATCCGACTCTACATAGGTCTGGTGCAAGCCCTTATCGTTCTCCACTTAATAGGGTTAAATTCCCTGCTATGCAACTAATCCTACTACTATGACTACTATGAGATTTAGACATTCTACAAGTATTGGTTCTCGCCCTTGGAATACTGGAGGCCAATCCCACCCTGTGGATCATTCTGTGGCCCTTACGTCCATCATCCCAGAAACTGGAGACTGCCTCACTCCGCAGGTCATCTTGGAACCCTCATTGCATAAACATCCCATGAGATTCAATCTCGTCCTCGGAATACTGGAGATCAATCCCACCCCGCAGATCACTCTGTGGCTTATACGTCCATCATCCCGGAATACTGGAGAATATCTCACTCCTTGATCATCTTGGAGTCCATAACTCACGTTTGCACTCATTACATCATATCACCATCTAGTGTCTATCCTTATCTTGTTAAGTTAATTAAATAATTTCGAATCTCCTAGAGTTTGGTGTACCCTACCGGACTTAACTCAACCGATCAACAACAAAGCCACAACTGGCCAAACTAAAAAATCTCAACTACCGATATCTAGGGTCCCACACACCCTCTAGAGACTCACAACTCAACCATCAACACAAAATAAATCTTTCATTAAAACTTGTAAATCCATCATCAAAATGTTTATAACAAGAAAACGACAAAATCCAAATTCATTTGATGTACTCATGAAATTCTAGAATTTTAAATAGAAATATTAAATCCATTAAATAACTGGGAATCATATTTTTGAAATCATAGAATACCACAAAACATCAATTACTTCAAAGAAAACGTATATATATTTTACTATATATATATATATATATACAGTTCAGTGAAGGGTACAGGATACCCGGAACAAAAGAATCCAGCAGGTGGAACCTATTGTGTTAAAAGAAGAATAATATCACATTCAATGCCAAGATTATTAAAGAGGTCATTTCAATTCTTATCATCATTATCTACCAGGATTACTAGTAACATATGTAGAACACTGAGCTTATTCATAGATGTCCTTTCGAAATCAATGTTCACTACTAAAACAAGACCAAATCATGCTACAATAAACTTAAACAACAGATTTTTTGAAGTCTCGACGCCTTTTTGTTAGTGTTGGGAACTCAGTCAATCAAAAAAAAAAACTTTCTTTGATCTCCAAACAGTTTAAGTTTTCTCTGACAAAGTGTTTTAGCAATTAGCAAGACTCTTCCCTTCTATTGAGATCTCATAAGAACATGATATCTACTTTACTACGTTATGAAACATTAAATCCTTTTTCAATCCAAGTTGGTTTTTATGCTTAATTCAATGGGCCAAGTGTTGGTCACTAAATGTAAACTAAATATGGTTTCTATGTATCTTCAGCAGATAGAAGCACCATCAGACTAATAACTTACATAAAATGTATCTATGTTGGTCACTAAAGAAAATGTCCACGGACTAATAACTTACCCATTTTTGTTGTTCTAAATACACTTAGTAAAAGATAACTGCATATACCATTAGAAATATCTTCTGGCATTTTTTTTAGGAACTTATTGCTAAGGAGCAGTATTATTTCTAGGAAAACTTGTATGAACACTTACAATCTTTTCGAAGGAAAACAAACAGTAACCTTTAAATGTCAGTGACAGAAAAGAAGCATAACTTAAAACTGATGAGGATAACAACTGAACAATTCAACTACATACCTCTGATGAGGATAACAATTGAACAAATCAACTACATACATATAATGAAGTTCCACTCATCCAATCTTCACAACAGATCACAAATACATACACACACAATAAAGGTCAAGTTTTATTCACTTTTTGCAATAATCGAAATTCAATTCATTAAACTCAGTCCAAACAACAAGTATACAAAGGAAAACAACCTACTCACGATTTTTATTAGGATCTTTAACCTTCTCAATTTATCAAATTAGGGTTTTGGTCATCAATAGTATAGTTTCATGAAAAGATTCACTTTTTAGTTCATCTACTCATCAAAATTCATTATATCTTCATACCATCCTCTAACATGTTTTCTAATAGATAAATCATCACATACAACATGCTTAGAACAATAAGAAAACAAACACAAGTCACTCACCTCAATGAAAAAATCAATCGAATTAATAAAGAATGACAAAATGCCCTTCTTTTGCAAAATCCAAGATCATCGCTTCGAAAATCCAAGAAATTAATAGTAAAAATATATTTTATTTTTTTTCAGAGGAGTGGGACGGCTGTAGTGGCCTTAGTAGGCCGAAATCTGGAGTTTTTAGGGTTTTGAAAGTTTATGGAAACATCCCTTAACAAATTAATACTTTACATATATAAACCTTTCTTTAATAAAGTAGTTAAATAAGTTAAATAAATAAAAATCAAATCAAATCCTTTTACTAATGAGTTATCCAACCATCAAGAATAGCCCAGAAATTAAAAAAATTTGGAATTGTACTCGAAGATGTAATTTTGCACAAAAGTCCCTCTTTTTGTAATATTTGCAAATATGTCATAAAATATTCGTAAAAATCCAGAAAATTCAGAAATAATATCTAATAATACATATTAGATTTTCCAATTAAAATTTCTGACTTTTACTTTCCAAGAAAATATTTGCACAAGATCCACTTAAATTTCATATTTGCAAAAATACCATATTTGTTTAAATCTTTACCAAATCAATTCTAAATAAAACTTAAGTAGATTTTATTTTCAATGATAACCATGGCAAGCCCAAAAATTAGTAAAAACGAATTTTCATTATCTGTTTGAGATCCAAACGGCTTTTTACATAAAATCCCCTCTCTTTCGAAGTATTTATAAAATAGTTTCTTTACTCAGAAAAATCTCAAAATTTAGGATATACTTAATTATAAATAGGAGAATTTATCCATAAATCTAAAAGTGGAGATTTTCACCAAAAAATATATTTGCACGTGTAAAATTGAGAAATTCACAAAATGGTCAAATAAATTCAAATAAATCTGAAAATTAAAATATCATAAATAAATGAGAAAAATTAATCATTCACCATAAAATTTTAAGAATTCAAAATTTCCTAACTCTGCACGTGTGGTGCACGTGCAAAATTGCAATTTCAAGATTGCCCATCAGCCTATGCACGAGGTGACAACCGCCAGCTACACCCGTGCCGTCTTCCTGAGAACAAGTACGAGAGCTCGGCGTCGACCTCGAGCAAGGACGGGGCTTTCTTCAAAGCACCTCGACCCTAACACTCGGCAACGACCCTCAGCTATGCCTGCTATTGGCTTTCTCACCGGTGTGGGGCTCGGCACCTATCCCTAGCGTGGTTTGGGCTTCTTCAAGCCCATCAACCTATGCACGAGGCGACCACCGCCAGCTACACCCGTGCCGTCTTCCTAAGAACAAGTACGGGAGCTCGTCGTCGACCACGAGCAAGGCCGAGGCTTTTTTCAAAGCACCTCGATCTTAACGCTCGGTGATGACCTTCCCCCACGAATGCTTCAACAAAATTTTCATTAAGGTTTGGAAGGTCTTCCTTCGGCAGACGCCCCGAGCTTCGTGTCGATTAGTTGACCCCTCTCTCCCCCACGAACAACTCGGGGTTTACGGCTTTCATAAGCCAAAACCCCAAATTGTTCGAGGATGGCAGGAGAGCCACCAACCCTCGCCTCTCTCCGAACCTCCGAACCGATCGGTTGCCCACCACTCACCAACGAACAACCCGGGGTCTTGCGGCCCCCAAGGCCCGAACCCCGAATTGTTCGAGGGTGATTGGTGTGCCACCAATCCGGAGCCCTCGAAAAAATATTAATTTCAGGTCGCCCGCCCTCGGCAGGCACCAAAGTCGAGCGAAAGATCAGTCACTTTCACTTCTTAACAACCAACAAAGGGGAGTGGGGATTATATAGCCCCCTGAGGCGCGCAGCTATTGCGTCCGGGAATGCCAAACGGCGGAAGGTGAAACGTCGCCATAAATGCTCATGGAGAGGCGAAACATCGCCATTAATGACTTAGCAAAAGACGAAACGCCGTTGCGTATGCGCCCTTTGCAGCAAGTCACCTCGACGGTGACCTCTTGCATGCCGAGCTCGGCAATCATTCTCGCCCAACAAGACTCAAGGTTCAGGAATGCGAATGCTCTTATTATTTCTCATTGCTTACAACTCAATGAATGTCGGTACGAATACAAAGAACAGCTTACAACTCACTCGCAGTTGGCTTAAAACTCAAACTCGACGCTCCTTTCGGGGCTCCTCTCACGCTCGGCCGGACCGACCAGGGAAGAGACCCCTGCCACCGAGCTTCCCACATCTTCAGGCTAGGCCGCTTCTAATAAAAATATCGGAGACAGCCCCAGGGTCGAGTTGCTCGCCTCCTCGATCAAACCCGCGCCCAACACCAACTTCAGCCTGCCGATTTCCAACTCCTTCTCAACGACGGCCTCGCGAAGGAAAGACTCCGAAGCCGACCACCCACTCGAGGCATCCGAGATGGACCAGTCCGTCTCGATCACCCACCAGTCCCGGTCGGCTATGGCTTTTTTCAGACGAGCCACCTCCAGACCGAGCTCCCTAGACTTGTTCATGAAATAGCTCACTTTGGTGGCCCGGTCCCGAGCCTGTTTTTGCTGGCGAGCTAGAGCTGCCTCCATCGCTTTCTTCCCTACTTGGACCAAGGATCCCTCGGCAGAAATGGGGTCGGCACCCAAGACCCCGGGCGTCTATCAAAAGATAAAAACAAGCGATCACAAGGAGAGCGATAAAATGCACAAGTCATGAAGCCTCGGCCAAAAAAACTATATTTCATTACTTTCAAAAAGGGTACAAAACCGCGGTGGCCAGTCCACATGAGGCGTATACAGTCAAAAAAGAAGAAGAAAGAAAGAAAGGCATAATCTACGCTTGAGGGGGGGGTGCACCTCATCGTCAGCATGGCCGCCCCCATATCCTCGCCACCGGGGGTCGGCAGAAGATCCGGCTGCCAACCATAGTGGAGATGATCCACGTTCTGCTCCGGGTAGATCCTCCGGAAGTGCTTCTTGGCCTGGTTGTATGCCTCATCCTGCGCCATGATCAGGGCCTCCGCCAACGCAGCCTCCATCCTCGCCAAGGCCTTCCACCCCTTCTCCGCCTCCGCTTCGACCTTTTCCTTAAGACGATCGACGTCCTTCTGGTGATGCTCGATGATCGAGGCCATCTGGGCCTCATGGACGGCCGCCATGCTCTGAGCCTCCTTCACGTTGTCGGTCGCCTTGTTCAGCTCGCGGAGATACTTATCCGCGTTCCTCCTCTCCACCATGACCTCCCTCTCCAAGCACTTTTGAAAGTGTTGCCCATGAAGCATCGCCTGTCTGAAGGAGAAAAGGTCAGGAAAAAAATTTCACCAAGTTCAAAACCAGAAAGAAATAAGAAGTTTCGAGCACTTACCGATACCGATGCCTGAGACCAGTGCATAAAGGCCTGGTCAGCCGTCTGCGATGCCAGCACCATGAAATCCCGCTCGGTGGCGGCCTTCCTGACGTACTCCATGGACACAGGGCTGTCAAGAAGAGAGTCCCCCTGGACGATCGACCAGTCGGGAGCAAAGGGCCACAGCCCCTGTTGCCCCACCATCTGCTCGGCAGTGGGACGAGGTGGGATAAGCCTCTTCCCTAGGGCTTCGACAGTCTTGCCCGAACTACCCCCCGCGTCCCGAGATGCCCTCGGCGTATGGGAATGATCCTTCTTGGCCTTCTTCGCAGGAGAAGGCTCCCTGGCTACCGGGGTTGGTCCCTTGCCGGACCCCCCAGCTTGGGCGGCTAGCTTCTCCTGCTCCGCCTTCTTCCTCTTCTCCGCTCTCACCTTCTCGGTGACGGCTAGCAAGGCACACCTGTCATCCACTTGCTTGGATGTCATCCCTGCAAAAAAGAAAGAAAAAGGGCTAACGTTAACACGAAGGCAGAAAGATACAAAAATTCAGAACGAAATATACTAGGGTCGGCTACGCTCAGTCCGGCCCGGGTGAGGTGTAGCTCCGTCACTCGAGGCCACGCTATGCTGTGCCTCCCAACAATCTTCTTGACCCTCTTCCACTCCTTCGCCGTCAAGTCACTGCGCTTCGGAGGTTTGTGGTTCGGCTTGAAGAAATTCCACGAGGTCGGAATCCCCTAAGACTTCTCACTCCGGACCACAAAGTATTTCTCCTTCCACCCCTTGATGGAATCCGGATGGTCGTGCACCACCTTCTTATGCAGCCTGGGCGAGAAGTAGAATATCCCCTCCTAATCACTGAGCGAGCTGATCCCTAAAATGGCTCGGAGATAGGTCAACCTCGGCTTCACGCCCTTCTCTTGGCACTTCAGAATGAAACAAATCAAGTGTTTCCAAGAGTTTGGACCATACTGCATTGGGTATAACTTCGCCCAATTTAAGACCCTCTTGACAAAGGGGTGCAGCGGCAACCTCAGCCCCGAGACAAAGGCATCCTCAGGAACGATGCAGTATCCCGGTGCGAGAGCTGTGGTGGGCCGAACGCCAGGGCTCGGAATGAAGACTTCAAACTCTCGAGGAATGAAGATAATCCGCCTTCAGGATGCACGGAATGCCGTCCATCCGAATCTTCACATGACCCTCCTCGCCCGGCATATGAGGAATGGGGCCTATATCCTTGATATCATCAGGATACATCCTGATCGACCCCGAATTCTTAAAGGAGACCGGGGGAAAATCGAGCCCCGGTCTAGGAGCATATTCATCCGGAGGAGGAAGGCTGTCCGGAATACTAGCTTCCTCTTCTTCTGACGAGGACTAGCCTTCCTCTCTGGAGACGGTGTCGACAAAGGCAGAAGAGGTAGAAGGTCATCTCCGACCCCGACCGGCCCTCCTGTTGTGCCTTCCCCAGCACCTCCTTGAGTGCCATGACCCTCGGGATCCTGGTTCCCCTTGTCCTCGTCCTCACCCTCGGGATCCTGATCCTCTTCGTCCTCGTCCTCAAACTCGAAATCTTGGTCCCCCTCGTCCTCCTCCTCATCTTCGGCGTCCTGATCCTCCTGATCCTCCTCACCCTCGACATCCTCGTCATCACCCTCTTCCTCTTCCTCCTCCTCCTCCTCTTTGCCCTCGACCACCGGCTCCTTCCCCGGCCTTCGGGATCTCAGCGGCGACACTATGAAGGCTACATCGTCACCACCATCCGACCCAGGGTCTGTCAGGATCTCCTCCTTGACCTTATATTTACTAAGTGACGAAGACGTCTCAGACTCGAATTCCATCACGGTGCGGCCCGACGAGCTAGCCTCAGATCCGGACTGAGTGCGCGACATTACTAAGCAGAAATACTAACATGAAGCGTTATCCGTGTGATCACCGAAAAAAGTCGCCGACGGCAAGTAAGATCCTGTTCTTGGAAATTTGGAAAGTGAGTAAAGAAATGAAGAAAATGTGAGGAAGGGGGAGGGGAATTTATAAGGAGAAAGCGACTCCTCGATTTCCGCAATTAGATCTGGCCGTTGGATCTTAAATCATTAAGATCTAACGGCCGCTAAGATCTGGAGTCGCTTCGATTCTTGTGCTCATGACGTCAGCAGAAGGCGCAAAATTACCCTACTCCCCCCAGGCCTTTTTTCAACAAACAAACTTTTTTCGACAAGTCAAGAAGGGTCGATGCTCAAATGGCATCGCGAGCCACAAATTCCTCTTCTATTTTCACAGAAGGGTCGACCCTCGGATGGCATCGCGAGCCACAATCTCCTTCCCTACCGTTCAGGAAGCTCGGAGCTTGGATGGCACTCCGAGCCACAAATTCCTCTTCTATTTTCACAGAAGGGTCGACGCTCGGATGGCATCACGAGCCACAATCTCCTTCTCTATGGTTCAGGAAGCTCGGAGCTCGGATGGCATCGCGAGCCACAAATTTCTCTTCTATTTTCATAGAAGGGTCGACCCTCGGATGGCATCGCGAGCCACAATCTCCTTTTCTACCGTTCAGGAAGCTCGGAGCTCGGATGGCACTCCGAGCCACAAATTCCTCTTCTATTTTCACAGAAGGGTCGACGCTCGGATGGCATCGCGAGCCACAATCTCCTTCTCTATTGTTCAGGAAGCTCGGAGCTCGGATGGCATTCCGAGCCACAAATCCCTCTTCCATTTTTTCACAGAAGGGTCGACGCTCGGATAGCATCGCAAGCCACAATCTCCTTCCCTATTGTTCAGGAAGCTCGGAGCTCGGATGGCATTCCGAGCCACAAATTCCTCTTTTATTTTTCACAGAAGGGTCGACGCTCGAATGGCATCGCGGGTCACAATCTCCTTCTCTATTGCTCAGGAAACTCGGAGCTCGAATGGCACTCCAAGCCACAAATTTCTCTTCTATTTTCACAGAAGGGTCGCCGCTCGGATGGCATCGCAAGCCACAAATATCATCCCATATCTCACGGTAGGCTCGGAGACCGATTACTAACACCAGCCGTCAAGACTTCTACTCCTAAAAGCATTAAATGAAATGAAATCATTCAGTCGCTGCTACCAAGGTGCAGGGGCTCGGACCTCGGATGAAAGTGTGAGCCCCAGAGCCATCCCCTATTTCACAGGGGGCTCAGAGCTCGGATGACACCGCGAGCCCCAAAGTACCTCTTCTATTACAATAGGGGATTCGGAGCTCGGATGACACCGCGAGCCCCAAGCACCCTCCTCTATTCAACAGGAGGTTCGGAGCTCGGATGACACCGCGAACCCCAAGCACCCTCCTCTATTCAACAGGGGTCTCGGAGCTCGGATGACACCGCGAGCCTCAAGCCCCCTCCTCTATTCAACAGGGAGGGCTCGGAGCTCGGATGAAACCACGAGCCCCAAGCACCCTCCTCTATTCAACAAGGGGCTCGGAGCTCGGATGACACTGCGAGACCCAAGCACCCTCCTCTATTCAATAAGGGGCTCGAAGCTCGGATGACACCGCGAGCCCCAAGCACCCTCATCTATTCAACATGGGGCTCAGAGCTCAGATGACACCGCGAGCCCCAAGCACCCTCCTCGATTCACAAGGGGCTCGGAGCTCGGGTGGCATTGCGAGCCCCAAAAGCCCTCCTCTGTCCACCAAGCGGGGGGCTCATCTGCCGACCCTAGACGCTCGGCAAACCGAGCTCCAACCCGACAGACCTCGACAACCCCTCGCTCTTCCAACTAGCGAAAGGATCGTCTGCCGACCTTCAAAGCTCCTCTACCGACCCCAGACGCTCAGCAAACCAAGCTCCAACTCGGCAGACCTCGATGACCCCTCGCTCTTCCAACTAGCGAAAGGATCGTCTGCCGACCTTCAGAGCTCCTCTACCGATCCCAGACACTCGGCAAATCGAGCTCCAACCCGACAGACCTCGACGACCCCTCGTTCTTCCAACTAGCGAGAGGATCGTTTGCCGACCCTCGGAGCTCCTCTACCGACCCCAGACGCTCGGCAAACTGAGCTCCAACCCGACAAACCTCAACGACCCCTCGCTCTTCCAACTAGAAAAAGGATCGTCTGTCGACCTTCGGAGCTCCTCTACCGACCCCAGATACTCGGCAAACCGAGCTCCAATCCGACAGACCTCGACAACCCCTCGCTCTTCCAACTAGCGAGAGGATCATCTGCCGACTCTCGGAGCTCCTCTACCGACCCCAGACGCTCGGCAAACCGAGCTCCAACCCGATGGACCTCGACGTCCCCTCGCTCTTCCAACTAGCGAGAGGATCGTCTGCCGACCTTCGGAGCTCCTCTACCGACCCCAGACGCTTGGCAAACCAAGCTCCAACCCGACAGACCTCGATATCCCCTCACTCTTCCAACTAGCAAGAGGATCGTCTACCAACCCCCAAGGCTCGTCTGCCGACCCTAAGGCTCGGTAAGTGTCGCTCCGACTCTTCTACGCTTAGCATCCTGTGCAAACTCCAAAAAGGGATCCCTTCTTCCTACCCCCTGGCCTCTTCTAGAAGTAGCAGATCCTACTTTCTCACCACACCCTCCACCCTGCTCTTCCTACAGAGGCGAAGGACCACTCCTAACACGGCTGGTTCACCCAGCCCTCCAGGAGTGTGGGGCTTGTGATACGGGTCGGATGACGTGGCCCCTCCTGGGCCACAGGATCCCCTCAAGAAACGTGCACCTCCAGGTCACCCGGATCCGCCACATCAGCGTCGGAAAAATGCTCGGGCCTCTGCCACATCAGCCTGGAAACTACCCGGGCCTCTGCCACGTCAGCCCTATACCGCCCGGGTTTCCACCACTTCAGCCCCACGGGCAACCGGGTCCAGACCCGGCCCCAAACGGGTCCAGACTCGGTTGGCTTCTCCTATAAATACCAGACCCCTACCCCTTATCCAAGTAATGAATCTTTTCCACTCAAAACCCTAGTTACTGTTACTCTCCCTCAGTAGCTAACTAGATCGTCGGAGGGTCTGCCACCGGGACCAACTCCGGTGTTCCTAGACCGTCTGCAGGTACACGAGACCTCGGATCTGAGCCAAGCATCCAGCCTCCACCTCACTACCGCCTACTACCGTACCGCTCGGCCGGCTGAGGGTTGTCCGCACCGAAGCTTCCTCCACCAATACAAATCGAGTAAGAACTCACACCTGGTGCATCCACACGCCTCCTAAAAACTAACCGCATCAATTACTTACAAGAAAAGAAGCATCAAAACCATTTATTATCATAATCAAATGCAGTTACCTTCATCTTCACCCAGTTTTTTTGCCTGCGAACTTCAGGGGCAACTTATTCTTCCTCAAATTCTACACCATCTATGCTTGCTAAAGCCAATTGTCCGATATAATCTTCAAAATATTCACTTCCGAAAAGCATCCCAAATACGGTAGCAGGATCAACCATGGAATCCCTGGAATAATGGAGTTAAATTATTAAACGAACAACATCATAGGAACTAAGGAACCTGTTATTAATAATTATATATTCCACCCCATGTTAATTCCAGAAGCTATTTCAGTATTATTGTTGATAAATAATATTCATATTAGCATATGTTTGAGAACATAGTGAAGAACAACCTCTTTTCCATGCTTATCATATGCCTCACGTTTTCCCTGATCACTTAAGACTTGATAAGCCTCTCCAAGTACCTATAGAAGAAGTTACATGAACACACTGTAAACAAAAATAAATCCTAGTTGAGTTAGTCAAACAACAGCGCACTGTGCACCTATCAATAGACTACACAACATATTAAGTGACTCAAAAGGAAACTACATGAAAATGAATTCGAATTGATAACTGGTTGTTTCCCTACTTCCTATGGCTACAAAAGGACATTCACTGAACTGTAAACATCAGGATTATTGGTTAAAGCTTAAGTGTTATTGTCTTGTGATTGTGATGACTGTTACGTAGGGATTTAATTTATTATAAGGTTGAATTATTAATTGAGACTGTTACACTTGATTCAATTCTTGAAAACCCATCAAACCTGTTAACTGTTAAAATTTCCAACTTAGATCCGCACTTTCATGTTGGTAAAATTAACCCATTAAGATTCTTGGAAATTCTCTATTTTAGGGTTGGTTTTACATCATTTTGGTATCAGAGCAAAGGTTCTTAAAATCCTAGTTCTTGCATCGTAGGCATCATTTTTGCACTCATTTAGGATTGTTTAGTCTTTTATTTTATTTTTGACTTTCTTTTATTTTAGGTTATTTCGGTTTCATTAAAAATAAAAAAAATAAAAAAAATTGGACACACACGACCCCTAGTTTCCACTTTTGGTGAATGCGTCTTCGCAGCACCATCACAGATCCTGAAGAGCCTTTCCTATCCCTTCCCAATCATCCAATTAGGAACCCTAGACTCCCCAGACCTGAAATGGACAACCCTGATATCTCCGGTACCCTAGCTGCCATCCAAGCAACTCTTGCCAATATCAATCAGAGGCTTGAGAAAGTGGAGTTAAATCAAACCATTGTCCCTGAGCTTCATGCCCATCGTCAGATCCCTCAAGGGAATGTTCATGACGATCGACGTCAAGAACGTAACCCTGACGAACAATATAAAAAGAACGTTAAGGCTGACGTTCCCCAGTTTGAAGGCCACATGGAACCCCAAACTTACCTCGATTGGATCCGTGCCATGGACCACTACTTTGTGTGGTTTGACATAAGCGAAGCCCTGAAAGTTAAATTTGTCACTATGAAATTAACGGGTAAAGCTCAACAACACTGGACCAGTCTTGAACATGCCCGCAGAGGCCGAGGCCTGGCACCCATAGCCACTTGAGAGGCCATGAAAGAGAAGCTCACTAAGAGATATGTACCGTTATCGTTCCATACTCGATTGCTAGATTCGTGGAACCAAATTTATCAAGGAAGTAAATCCACAAAAGAATATGTTGATAAATTTGATAACTTCCTTATTCGGTGCAATGTTTTAGGTAAAAAGAGTGAAGAACAAACTCTCTCTAGGTTCAGAACTGGATTACGAGCCGATCTTAGGAACGAGCTAATCTATAGAAATGTGGACTCAATAGTGGCATCCTACGCTCTAGTCCTCGATATGGATTCCCTTAAAGCTAGTTCCCATTACAAGTCCAGCGATTCGATGGATCATTCCTCTAGAATGAATCCTCCTGACCCCTCTAGACCTGAGCACTCCTCTCCTCAATACCCTAACAAGTCTTACCCCAGCAAACCTAATTCAAATTTTAATTCACATAGAGATGAACATAAGGGTAAGAACATCGAAAGAGATTACAGTAAGATTGACCCTCTCACTAAGTGCTATAAATGTAAGGGACATGGCCATGTTGCTGGCAACTGTCCTAGTCCAAGTAGGATCAATATAGTAGAGGGTACCGCAGTTATCGCTGATGAGCCCGACAATGAGTTTACCTATGAACCTAATATAAGTGATGACTTTGATGAAAAAGAGGATGACCAGTCATTCAATTGTATTCAGCCTATCCAGTCACCTCCATTGAGTATATCCGAGACACCCATTCCTTTCCAAGTCACTTGGCAACCCATAAATTTTACTCATGTATTAGAACATCACAAAGTTACAGAGTCTGCACCCACATTTGCATATAATACTTCTGACTTGCATAGAGAAATTTCCAAGGAACTTAATGAGAATAATTTTAACTACAAGTTAATAGCAGATACTAGAAGGAAATTTATAACTTTTGATATTGGTGACGAAGTGATGGTTCGGATTCATCCGGAACGGTTTCCTGTTGGACCCGTTAAGAACTTGAACATACATGCTGCAGGCCCATTTAAGATTCTACATGCAATCAATGATAGTACCTATGTCGTTGACCTTCCTGAAGGTTTTGGCATAAGTAAGACTTTCAATATTGAGGATCTAGTACTTTATGAAGGCTCAAAATTTAACCATAGAAATTTTCTTTTAGATGAGCCTACCCTGCAGCCTAATGGTGAGATTCCCCCATTACCTCCACTACCAGATACTACTTACCCATCGACAGAAGAATTGGATAATATTTTAGATGATCAGATAATCTCTACTAGAGATGGTGGTATGCACAAGTATTTGGTGAGGTAGAAAAACAATCCGAAGTTGGATGACACTTGCAGTGATCGTGAAGGGCTCCCGCAGCTGGATCCAGATTTTTTGGAGCACCATGACAGGATCACTGGTTTTGACTCGACTGGGTCGAGCTCTCTCCCACCCGGAGAGAATGATGAGGTCATCTTTCCTGTTTAGTTTATTTCACTATCATTTTTATTTCTGGCAATTATAGCCATATGTAATCTTTTTGTATTTTTTTAGATTTTGAGAATATTTTGGAGATTTGTATCAAGATGTATTTTGAGCCTATTTAAAGGCCTTGAGATTAATGAGAAAGTATGCCATTATTGATTAAAAAAATTCTGTGTTGAGTTTTTGCTCTTCCTCCTTCCCCTTTGTGTGATACAATTGAGATCCAAATTAGGGTTTGTGATAAATCCTAATCAATTTTAAAGTTAGTGATTAATTCTAAAATCTACCCCAAATTAAAAATCTCCCAATACAAATCTCTACCATAATCTTCCTAATCCCTATTACAAAAACTCTAATCACAAAACTCCAATACCAGCCGCCACCTCATCACAACCCCCTTCACCTTTATCTTCTTCTCCTTTCCTTTTTCGTTTCCCGAAACCGAACCCGAGCTCCAACCGCAACCCCTTTCTTCGTCTTCCTCTTCCACTACCCCTGTTCATCTGCTTCCCTCTCCCAAATCCCTAATCAAGACCCAACCCCCCTCCATCCCGAAACTTTCGTCATCCCCTCCAATCGGCAGCCTCACCTTCACCCTCACATCAAACCCAAAATCCATCGAATCCCATACACCATCAATACCCAACGCTATCACAAACAATCCGCCCTCACCTCCTTGCTCCAACTCACCAGCCGCTACTACCCATTCTCCTCGTCGCACCCCGCCGACGCCACCGCTCGCCGTCAACCGCCGGCGACCAGATCTGCCAACTGCGTTGGCTTAGTTGCTGACTTTGCTCACTGTGTTGCTGTGTTCTTGGCTACTGTCCACTCCTACATCTATGCTGGTGTTCTTCGCATTCGGTATACTCTTTCCACTATTAATATTTGTGTTCTACTGCCCTATTATCTAGTGTATTATCTAATTTGCCTGTCGTCCACAAAATAACTGTGATTGAGTGTTCCACACGCTAGAGTAGAGTACGAATCAGTATTGAACTTCTTACTTGCTAAAACACGTAGGGATTTAATTTATTATAAGGTTGAATTATTAATTGAGACTGTTACACTTGATTCAATTCTTGAAAACCCATCAAACTTGTTAACTGTTAAAATTTTCAACTTAGATTCGCACTTTCATGTTGGTAAAATTAACCCATTAAGATTCTTGGAAATTCTCTATTTTAGGTTTGATTTTACATAAGATTGATTGACAATAATGAACATCTTTCAGTTAATAGAACCAAAAAGATCACCTTACAGGAATAAGAAAAAAAATGTGTGCACAATTTAATCTAGAATCTACTACAGCATTTCCTTTTATTATTAAACAAGTAGTTCAGAGTATCAATAAATACTCACATGTTTCACACCTGAAAATTGTACGCAGCCTGTGGATCTCCGGGATTTTTATCTGGGTGCACCAGCCTGGCCTACAAAATAAGTGCAATAAACAGATAAATACGAATGTCATGGGAAAAGTCGACAGCATAAATTGATAGCTAAAGTATTGTCTATAACTTGTAATCATAAACAACATAAAATACTCAGATATGTCGAGATTGAAGTCCAGACAACACATCTAGAGTTAATACCAAGCTGGAATCACAAATGGTATGCAAAATTTTATAACTAACAAGGTAGTATTAACTACAGCTGATAATCTACTGTAATGGTAATAATCTACTGTAATGTATAGTATAATTAATAAAATCCTACAACATGATGTAAATTTGGACAACAATTAGTAGCTAAAAGTTATGACAGTAACTGATGCAGAAAATGAAGCATTATAGTTGAATATACCATGATACCCATGTTTCTGAAGGAAAAAATAGTTCATTGCATAAAATAAATCTGTTGGCACAATGCACTACATTCATCTGGAACATAAAAATTTCATTCCATAAATATTTCTATAATTATAATTGATCCAGTTTTTCAATTCTTCTATATGCAATTTGGCTTTAGTTGAATAATCAGAAATTTCTACTATCTTTATATTACTTTCAATATTTCAGTTTTCACAATTCCAGTAAAAAGCTAATTTTCTCTGTCCAGACCCTTGGCTGAAACACCAAAATATGAAGAGACTTGTACTTCCATATTTCAGCTTGATGAAGCAACTACACAGGATCACCGCTACATCGCAAACTAGCTATTCGCGGAAAACAACTCAACATTCAAACTGTAATTGTATACAATAGCAATATTGTAATATAGCAATTTTACGCTAGAACAGTGAAGGATAACATATCCTCAAAACTATACTAAACCAGATATGTCTAAAAGCACGAGACACCATCCTAGATATGTTAAAGGGTCAAAAATCTAAAGAAGGAACTAGGACTAAGTGAGCATTGTAATAGTAAATATATAAGAGTGATCATGTATCAGCAATAACGGAGGTTCCAGGACATTCTAATGCATGTGAGCGAAATGATGCCTACTGATGGAAAATGTTTGGATGCCACTACCACAATCACTGGTCTACCACTGATGTCAAGGAAGTCGCGCACATAGGCTTTTCCTGCTCCGTATATGCTCTTCAAAGATTCTTCGGACAATCCTGATACACCAAAGTCTTGACACCATTTATGACATATATGTAAAGGAAATGTAGTGGATGATAAAATGCTCGAAAATGAAATAACAAGTCCATTTGCTTAGAAAGTGAGGGAATGTGTTCATGTACTGACTTGTTCATATATACTGCCCATAATTTGATTTTTCTTTCTTCCTATTCCCTACATGACTGACGTTTTCCATGTTTTGAAATGATTTTTTTCATCAAAGTTCATCCTTTTCTGTTTGTAAGAACTATAGAACAAAAGCATGCTTATGAGTACATGTGTACACACATGCATATATAAACAGATGCATACAAAATATCATGAAAGCAGACCACTATATATGATGATACTATGCAAAAAATTAAGACAATTGAAGTTAGAAGACAAACTGATTTATTGTCATACAACTTAAGGACCAATTTCCATGGATAATAGAAAATGTAATCCAGAACCAATGCCAAATGGATTATTCAATAAGTTGTTCATGAGTACGAACTATAAATATTTAGAGCAGAGAATTTTACGAGTCAACAACAACAAAGCCTTTAACCATTACTTGAATTCAAATTTACAGGAAAAGTTTATAACATACCTCTACTTGAATTGAAAACCATTAACTTCGGCATTTGAATTACAAAGTTGAGTTTCCTAAAGATTATGCAACACTATAACAAGAACGAAGATAACCAATATAAATGAGATTTATTTAGCTATTCTCTAGAAAAGAAAAAATGGATATCAAGAATCACATTTGTAGACTGTATTTCATTAGCACACAAGCATATCAAGAATCACATTTTTGTCAAAAAGTTGAAGAAAAGAAAAAATGGACGATAGACCACAACAAAATGGATGATAGATCCATGGAGACATTATATCAAACACTTACCTTGCACCTAAACCAATCCCCACTCATTTTCGGGTAAATCCAAAAACATGAATTAAAGAGGAGGCAAAAACTTACCATAAATGAAATTGACTGAGAAAAGGAGTTAGGGTTTGAGAATAAGAGGGAGGATTTGGAATGGAGGTCGGAGTTGACGATGGAGGTGAGGATGATGGAGTTTGAGTTGGGTTTCGGTGGAAGGGGGAGAAGACGATGGTGATGATGGTGATGATGGGTGGTCGGGCTCGGGAATCAAAGAGCAAGGGAGGCGTGCGGCTGGAGGCGAGGGGGGCAACAACGGCAAGGAATTGGCAAGGGATTTGAGATAGGATTTTGTGAGAGAGAGAGAGAGAGAGAGAGAGAAATGAAAAGTAAATTAGAGGGGGAAATGAAAATTGGGTGGAGGGGGAGCATAGGTTGGAAATTTTTAGGCCTATTGCGGTGTTTATGCAGTAAAATGCCATTATAGCCTATTTCTATCTCGGCATTTTCTATGAACACCAGTATAGAAGGGGGTATATTTTTTTGCTTTATTTCTAAATGTCTACCCCGACGCTTCTACCAAACGCCAGAATAGAATCGCCGGGATAGACGTTTTATTTTGTAGTGGGTGTGAGATGGTCCCCGAAATTATCGAGATGTGAATGGAAGTGTGTAACTCCCGTATCTCCTTTTCTATATTCTTATACTATACTCTTTCTTCCAGTGTATTCCATCTATTTGTACTCTTTCTTTTTTCTGAACCGTGTATTTGTTCTTCTTTCCAGTATTTATATATTCCTCCGTTTGTTTGATTCTTCTGTGACTCTTTTGTCCACCAATTATTTTTGTCTCTGGATGATTTATTGTTTCCAATTTCTTTCATTTCATGTCTTAATTGCCTATTTATTTGAGCTCTGTCTTGTTGGATCTGGTTTTCTACCCAATATACCCTATTGAACCCTCATACCCATCTATTGGATCCTAACCCGCAATCCAATACCCACTTCTTTGACCCAGTCTTTCCCAGATCTCCTTCATGTTCCCTGACAAGCAGATCATATCTTCTTCCCCTATTCTCTTGATTATCCAAATCACAATTTGCCAAAATCTCTCTTTATTAATCCCCAACAAATTTGGTTATTGTCATCTACAATTCCTATCTCCAAACCCTAACCCTAATATTCTCTCTCCCTCTCATCTCCTACCCCTCTTCCCGTGTGCCTCTACCCCCGACCTACCCATCCCACCTCCAGCCGCTGCCGCCGAATGCTGACTCCCGCCCCAGTGTTGCACCGCCCTACCAGCCACGACAGCAGCCCCGACAGCCAGTCCTCTCCCCCTATCGCCCTGCCTTCTCTCGAGTGCCAACAGACAGCAGCGGCAGCAACATCCAACAGTGACAACAGCATCGCGCCAGCAGCCAGCGTGACCCTCTACTGGCTGCCGTGCTGTCGTCCTGCCGTGCCCCTTGGCCGTCGTCATCCTCCTCTCTCAGTGCACCCCGGCTGTCCCTCTCTCTCTTGTGTGTGCACGTGTGGATCTCAAGTTTTAGATTCGTGTATTGTGTTCGTGGTGATCGTGATCATCTCGTGCATCTCGTTCGTGTTCCGTTCGTGGTATTATGTTCATACCTGGAAATCTATTCCCATTATTCTATTTCTTTCGTCGGACTCGTCGTCATTGCAAGGCAAGTAACTTGTATTTTTTTGTTAAATATACAAGAACTAAATATCGCTTGTAGTGCTACTCTTTGTTTCTAGATTCATCCTCATAAAAATCCTTGTTAGATATTGTCTCTATTCGTTGATCCATCTGTAGTCGTCTTTCATTACACACGACATGAAATTAACTTAGATATAATTAATTCTTGATGCATGTATGTATGATATTCGTGATCCATGATATGTTGTATGAATCTTGCATGCTTGATGTGTTAGTCGTAGTATCTTGTGGTAGACTTGTAAAACACTCATACCATATTGTTTTGGACATCTATTATACCATGCTTTGTGTTTCGTTTTAATTTGGATTTGTTGCATATGAACTATTTGATTTAATACATGAAAAAATTTCTGTTTTTGCTGCTACCCCATTTTTGTTCAGTATTTTAGACCTTGTTGAGGTCAGTAAATCAAATTAATTTATAAATATAAATCGTAGATCTTGTTGTCTATTTTCCAGAATTTATGACAGATTAAAGTTTCGATTTGTTAGTTATGAGTTATTGTTGTTTTGATACAGATGTGTTAGAAATTCCAGATTCGGTTTTATGTGAATTCTGTAGAGTTATTTATTTTAGTACGAATGCTAAAGATAAGATTTGGATCTAATATTTTGCTGGCTATGACTAGACTTGATTGGAATTAGCCTCAATTTTTGTAGATTTATTTGATGACATTTATAAACTATTCTATGCTTGTGAGAAAAGTACTATATCTTTAGTTTTGCATGCTGTTCAGTAAATAACCATATTTCCGACCTGATTCTAGTTGATGTTGGTAAAAACTTTGTAAATATAAAATATAGCCTATTGTATCTATTTTATCACCCTTTTTACGGATTTGGATTTCAAGCTATACTTTATAATCTATCGCTGCTTAGTACTGTTGTGTCAAGCATTTCAGATTAACAAAATTGTTTTATCTTGCTATTTCTCGAATTTCTTTGACTATGCTATCTATGTTAGAATGTTATAAAATTATATTTGCTGGTACTAGACATGCTGGAGAATACTCCAGATTTTTTTTGGATTTAATCAGTAAGTTTTCATGCTTGTGAATACAACCTTGTGATTTCTGGCTGAACATGATTTCTGTATATAATTCTGTTTTAAGCCCTGCATCTATGATTATTATGTGACTTATATATATGTGCTGGAATCGGCCGAGAGAGTATTTTTTAGATTTTCTGACGGATCCAGATTCGCATGTTTGTGGAAACGGTAATCTCAGATTTGGTATAGTAGTGTCCTGCTGTCCAGAACTATAAGTTTCGTTGTCCTAGCCCTTGATGAGTCGTTTTTCATCCGTTCATACCCTTTGTTCAACTTGTACTTGTCCCTTGTTGTCTTACCATATTTCTTTACTTGTTTGTGCACGTCCATACTTGCTTTAAATATAATAACATGAAACCAAGCCGGGGTTAAAGGAAAAGATCTAATAGTGGAAAATACAGAAATGTGTACTCGGAAGAGGATCCACGGATTCTACTTGGTACTTGGAGCTTGACACATGATTACTTGACATGTAATACTTGGAGTTTGATTCTTGATACTTGGAGCTTGTTCCTGAGTACACTGCCCTCTATGATCCACAATGAAATCTAAAACATAACTTGCATGAATAGCAACCATGTTGTAAAATTTGGGACGCATGAAGTGCTACCTAGATAAGTTTAGATGCAAGACTTGAAAACAACATGATCACTTGATACTTGCTACTTATTACTTGTACATGATATTTGATTACTTGACACTTGTTACTCATTACTCGTTACATGATACTTGATTACTTGACACTTGTTACATGCCACTTGCACCCGTTATCTTGTCATGCTACTTGTTCTGTTCTTGTCTTAGAGTTAGTTGCTCTATTTTGCTGTTACATCTTTCCATGCTATACTTGCTTCTACTGTTACTCTATTCTTGTGTATTTGTTTTTCCTGTACTTGTTGCCTGCAATACAAGCGGCCCGTAACTTGCATTGATGGGAATTTATTTTCTCTTTCCTTTTCCTGCAAATTTATCACTTGCAGACTTTGGTGACCAGCTGCCTGATGGAGTAGGTGATCAAAGATTCTAGTTAGCTGGATTCTTACTACATTTATTTATTCTTGTTGCTTATTTTGGATAATTTGTAACTTGTTACATGGATTATTTTGTATTGGGCATTTTTGTCCCAGTGTGTTTTGTTCCAGACTTGATTATTTGAAATTTAGTATTCTTATTTCTTGTTTCAAGTAATCCTTTTGACTATATTAATTCAGTTATACATGCGTGGTTGATTATTCCTCTTGTATATCTCTTGTTTATTCTTGTATATGTTGTAAAAATCCCTATAGCTTATGAATGGTTAAAGCCATTCGCTGGACTTGTGTTGCGTACTCATATTCCGTATTCTTTTTGGGAAGCGGGGCGTGACAAAGTGTTTCCAGCTCATCTGTGGTGTGGGGTTGATGTCCGAAATTATCAAGATCGAGGCGACGCTCATGGGATGTTTATAGGTGTTGAGGCTTCATCACTTGCGGTGTGAGATTGAATCTCTAAAATTATCAAGATGTGAATGTAAGTGTCTCCAGCTCATGTGCGGTGTGGGATTGATCTCCGGAATTATAGGGGCATGGACTAGGTACTCACAAATTATCAAAATCTTGTAGTAGCCAAAGGTGTAGGTTTGCATGGCGAGGGATTGAACCCTAAATGAGGTGAACGTAGGGGCTTGCTTTCGGACCTATGTAGTATGGGATGCATAGAATTCGAACAAGTGTGTATTAGTGTGCATCATGAGCATTGTGTTTTCTTGAACCTTGTTTTTGGCATTTTTCTTTGTTTTCTTGACACACACTAATTCTCTTAAGTTTAGTAGCACTTGTTGATTTATGAATCTTTTATTGTTGTTTTATTTTTTGTTGTGTGACAAGTTTTTGATTGTGAAACTTTGGAAGGTTACTATAATATTGCTTCAATTGTATTCAACTGACGTACCCACTTTTCAATAGTTTTGCAGGATTTGCCAGTAAGTGGCTTGAGCAAAGTTAAAGCTTAGACTTTGAGATGACTGAAGTTTAAGTGTTGAAATGTGTTGTAATAAATATGTTTAAATTTTTCGTTGTGCATTGTAATAGAAAACTGTTGTAAAGAAAAGTTGTATTTTCCCTGTGTTTTTTACTGTGTTTGGATTACATTGAAGTAAAAATTCTAGAGTTGTCTCTTATATCTATTATTAGAATTTGGGGTGCTACACCCCCCCCCCCCCTCCCCCCAACGACTATATAAACCTCTTCAGAAATCAGGTAATTGCAAATTCCGCTCTCAAAACTCCTCATATCTTCTAAGTTTTCTGACTTCAGCATCGGAGGGTCTATCGCCGGGGTCAACCCTGGTGTTTCAAGCTGTTTTGCATGTTCATGGGAGCGATCACATATTTCCACGACATTCATATCTCAGAGTCAAGAGCAGTTTACGACAATCAACATCGGTGAAGAGTAAAGGTCTGATCTTTATTGTGTTCCTTAAAGGAATTAATAATATATGTTTGCTCCCACAAAGAAATTAGTAGCAACAGATTGGCACCGTCTGTAGGAAACATAAACGATCTCTGATCCAACTTCGATAATAAGAAACTACCTTCTTAGTCATGCCTCCAAAAGGGAAAGGGAAGGCGGCGGCTACTAACCGACGAGTCAACCCTCTTCCTTCACCTCCTCCTCATACGGAGGACCCTCTTCAACCTCCTGAACCAGATCAATACCCTCAACCAGAAAAGCCCCCTCATCATCCAACCGAGCCTCCCTCCAAAGGACCCACTACTGGAGGCTCCCAACGAAGCCATCTCTAACGGCATCCCGCTCAGCGCACGGTAGAAAACAAGGGTTCTGTTCGTACCTCGACGCCATCTATGGTGCTGTGGTACCCCATAGCAGCAAGACCTCTGTCAAATCATTAGCAGTAGGTGATAGGGGTCTGACCTCCAAGATCGCCTGAACAAAAGGTGAGTCCATGACGAAAACCACCGTCCAAAGTGCTAGAGAAGCAAGAGGACCCCCCCCCCCCCCCATTGAAGAAAAAGATGCAGAAGAAACCCCTTTCTCGGGAGCGAATAAGATCTCTCTATCCTAAGGGACGAAGAAGGTCTCCTCCCTTTCGAGAGCCAAGAAGGTAGGCTACAGCAAGTTGACTAGTTCATATGAACAATAGGAAAGGAGAGGCATCGGTGACCAAGGTAGAATTCCAAAATTTCAAAAATGAGATCCTTCAAGCCCTGAACGTCGCCCCAAATAGGGGCCAACAAACAAACAGTCACCGCCTCACAATCATACATAAGGAAGAGTCCCATGAGTCGACCATATCTGACCAAAAGGAAGACCCAGTTCTCCGCCGCCATCAAGGGATGGAGGACCATCTCAACAAAATCAACCAAGATGAAGACCATCAAGCCAGAAGCTTCCACCCTAGCAGACCTCCCTTCTCCAAGCCAATCATAGAGGTCCATGTCCCTGAGTCCTTCAAGCCACCACACTTCGAGTCCTACTATGAAGAATCAGACCCTGCTAATCATATCGAGTGTTTCAAAACCCTCTTGATGATCCACTAGGTCTCAGACTTACTCCTCTGCAAGAAGTTCCATGCCACACTGAAGGGGTCAGCAAGGGAGTGTTACTCTCGCCTCACTCCCGACTTTAACTTCTCCTTTGACCAATTTAAGAAGCTTTTCCTCACCCCCTTCGTAATCTGGCACCGAACTGAGAAGGCAAGTGCATTTTAATAGACCTGAATCAAAGGGAAGGGGAACCACTTATAAACTTTTTCCAATGCTTCATAGCCAGGTTCCTATCTATCGCATCCCTCGATCTAGCAGTAGTGACCACCGCATTTAGACATAATGTCAACCATGTCGATCTGAAGGCATCCCTTGCCGAGAAGCCTCCTTGGGACATCTCGGAACTCAAACTAAGGAGCGAGAAGTACATCCGAGCAGAAGAGGATCTCCAACCCCGTCGTCAAAATGAGCCCTCCTCTGGGAACAAACAGAAGAGTGCAGCGAAAAAGGATCCAAGAAGCTCTAGAAGGACGACAATGGGCAGTGCCACCCTCCTCCTCCATGTTTCGAGAAGTTCACCCTTCTTAATGCCAACATATTAGCAGTCATCATGGAGGTGGACAAGGAATGGCTACTTCTCCCTCCCCGTAGAATGAACACTCCAGAGAAGAGAAAGAACAGATATAAGTGGTGTCATTTTAACAGAGATCATGGCCACGACACAGATTGCCTGACTCTAAAGGAAGAAATCTAAAAGCTCATCCAACGATGGCACCTATCCAAGTTCGTCCGGAAGGGCAGGGCTGATCCTCCACCAACTCGAAGAGCTAACAAGCGAACAGAGAAGAAATCCGAGTCCCAATACTCTGAACATGCGGCTTTCCTCAACTCCATCCATGGAAGGCCTATGGGTTATGAATCAAACTCCTTCCAAAATGCCTTCATCTGATATGTGAATTCAGTACACAACTCACCTCTTGCCAAAAGCTTGGAGTTCCAGAGAAATTCTCAGATAAGGATCGAGAGGGTGTTTGAACGCCCCACTGTGCTCGTAATCAATCTCTAAATGTCCAATTATGAGGTACGTCACATCCTAGTGGACAATGCCAGTTCTGACAATATCCTCTATCTGGAGGCCTTCAAAGGCCTCAAGTTCTCTTAGGATCGTCTCAATCCCACCGGTTACACTCTCCACAGGTTCTCTAGGGTCTCGATCCAAATCGAAGGAATTATCACCCTTGATGTGACTGTAGGAAATGCCCCTACAACTCGAACCGAGGCAATGGATTTCATGGTCAACAACGTGAAGTGATGAGTGAAATTTATACATGATTTTATTACTCTCTTTACACATTAAAACAATGAGTTCTCAGTTACTTTGTTGAATTGCATCTTCTTTTTACTTAATTTTATTTATTTGTTTGATTTTGTAGGAATGAGATGGATAAGTGCAAAAGGTGGACGTTTTGATGAAATCGAGGAAGAAATTATGGATAAAGATTTCAAAAATTCAAATTGATTTTATGTGAAGATTTTAAAAAAAATCGAGCACTCAAATTCCAGTTTACCCAAATTGTCTCTTTAAAGAACAAATAAAAAATATTATGGTCAACAACGGGGTTGATGAACTCAATAATATTCACATTTAGGAGCAATAATCTTAGTGCAATTAGACATTTAAATGCACTATATGTGGTATTTTACTCTTCTTTTCTTTTTTCCATAGGAAATAACCAAAAGCAGCAAAACGAAGCAGATTCCAGACTGAGAGGATGATATACAGGGAACTGCAGTGCAACAGTCGACTTGCTCTTCATCAGTCGACCGGATAGAGAGATTGCTGGGGCACGGCACAGTCGACTGCCCCAACATCAGTCGACTTGACTGAGGAATCATGAAGCCACAAATGTCTCAGCACCAGTCGACTTACACCCAACACCAGTCGACTGGTATCTGGCGGAGTGAAAAGATAAGATGCATCCGCATCTAAATCCAAATCTATCTGAACCCAGATTATATGCGAATAACAACTTCTCCAACAAATCAAAGCTAGGGACTGGGGATTGGAAGAGCACGTGGTTAGCAGATAAGGAAGAAAAGAAGAAAAGAGAAAGAAATAAATCGCCAATCAAATAAAGAAGGAAAGAGGAGGACCTTCCTGAAAAAGTGGCAAACCCTAATTCTCGTGTCGTGTTCTATAAATATCAATCAAGAGGCATTATTTTGAGCACCACCCACCAACCGAATCACAGAGTTCCAGAATCATCAAGACATCAACCAAGAGCATTAGTCTATCAGCATCGAAGAAGGAGATAGGAGATCAAGTACTCCGAAGGGAACAAGGCAGTCGACTGAGTGACAGCCAGTCGACCTATCTGCCGGACTTCATCAGTTTATTTCTCCTCTTTTTAGTTCTTTATTGTTAATCATGTATTCGAACTTGCTGATCAATAAAAGTTTAATTATGTGGAACTAATTTCATAGTTGGGTAGATTGAAACCGTAGTTGTGTAATGCTTCTATTCTTCTGAGTGCTATTCTGTTACTTATTGATTAAACCTGAGAGTATTGGTATAGATTTATAATAGACAAACTTGTTCAGAAGTTCTAAGAGCAGTCGATTGAGAGTGAGAGCAAGTCGACTGCCATACAGAACCTGAGTTTATCAAGTTTGTGCATTATAAATCTGAATCTGTTATATGAGTATAGAGACGACCCGTATCTCGTGCTCATAACTTGTAACACAGGAGTCCTTAGGGGTTCTTGGTTTAATCAACTTGAAGGATCTAGATCTGATACCAATTTCTAGAACTTCGAGTGTTTGTTCGTTTCCATTATTCTTATGTTTTCTTTAAGTGCAACTTAGTAGACACCATGCTAAATACTTAAGGAAACAAACGAATTAGAGTAGATACCATGCCTAATTCTTGGCTAGGGAAACAATACTTTAAGGAGTAGATACCATGCCCTTAAAGGAACGAACATGAGTAACTAGAATAGTAAAGAAGGTGACTTAGCATTACTGACTACAGGTGGAAATCAAAACCCAACTACTTGATAAATATTTGTGATTCAGAACTCCTTGATATAGTTTTTAATCTTTTCATTTCTTTTAGAACAACACCTTAAGATCCTTATTTTTATTTTATTGATTAGTAAGTTAATTTATACAATCTCTGTGGGATCGACCCTTACTCGTCACTACGCTTCTCTAAGCGATTCGTACACTTGCGAGGTTTTTAATTTGTGTCTAGTTTAGATCATCTAGATAGCACAACAGGGGTGGATTGAAATTTTGTAAATAAAAAAAATAAAAAATAATAAAGGAAGGTCGAATTGATTTGAAGTGGGTTTGAATAAGGATTAGTAGATGATTAGTTTAAAATTCAAAGATTAATATTAATCTTATGGTTTAAACTAATTAACTATTTAGCTAATTATATGTAAATCCTTAACTAACTTAGTTAACCTAAACCCTATTGTTCCCTAGAAAAAGAAAAGCAGAGAGAAGGGGTGGCACAGGACTCGAAGCAAACAAAAAAAACAAAACAAAAGTGTGGCGGCTGGAAGCACAGGAGGAAGAAAAGAAAAAAAGAAAAAAAGAAAGGAAAAATTAAAGCATGGGTTGCCTCCCAAGAAGCACTAAGTTTTAAGTCTTCAGCCGGACATGGTAGCAGAGATGGTTATGTCATGTCAAGATCTGTAACGCCCTGAATCCCAAATACACTGAATTCGAGATGTTCTACAGGATCTTTTCGCTTCCTTTAGTACAAGTTTACAAGGAAATTTAAACTTTTCACTTTACAGCAGAGTTTACATCAATATTAAACTTTACATTGCACAACGGAAGTAAAATTTACAACAATTAAATGAATGTACAACAACATTGAATAATCTTTAAGCATCTGTTCTTCTTTAATCTTTATCATGTCATTTACCTGCATATAAGACTGTGGGTACGTCAGTTTATTCAACCGACGATCATTATACATGGCCATCCTCTCTATGCCGGAAATAGTATAACTTATTTTCTATATTTAGCAAACACAAACTTGTTACATATCAAACTAAAGGGACTACCCTATTGATGTCGTGTTGTGATTGTGCACTTAGTCCTTAATGCAGTTAATTATGTTACATGACACTAATGCGCACTTGTTTGGATTCTATGCATCCCATACTACATAGGTCTGAGGGCAAGCCCTTAATCGTTCTTTATCTTTGTAGGGTTCAATCCCTCGTTATGACTTAATCTACTACTGTAATTACGGTAGGTATCTTAGATGTTCTATGATCTACGAGCCCATGTCCAGGCAGCCTGGAGGGGAATCCCACGCACAGACACGACGCATTGAGTAGGCAACCTATGGACAATTCAGCCTCCGCCATGGAACAATGGCACCACCCATAGCCACTCAAACATCCCACAAGTGTCGCCGCCGGGACGATAATTCTGGAGTAGTGCCCACGCCATGTCTTGATGCATCAAGCAGGCAGCCTGTGGATCACTCTCACACCGCTAATCCGATGGCCCTCACACTCGTGTTTTTCTCCTACTTTCATCACGTCTCCACTATGTACTAATCCTTAGTTCTTATCAAAATCATGAACAAAAATCAAAGCTCTAGAGTTAGCCTCTCCACTAAACCGGACTTATTCATTCATTCAAACATGACCAACCTTGGCCTTTCTTTTCAATTTTCATTTCATTTATTTCCAAATGCCGGGGAAGACTTGGCTACTCTTTTTGTTTCAATTTTCAATTCACAATTTCCAATTTGAGCATTTCCAACTCATAAATTCTCATGTTGAGTTATCATACTCAAAAGTAATTCTCTTTTCCAATCATGATTTCTAATTCGTTCAAATAGTCCAAAACTATACATGAAATTCAACTATTCATCATGTAACTCATGAAATGTTATTTTCACAAAAAAACCCACATCACTAATTATTCATTCAAAGGTGAACATTTACACTTCATAATTTCCACACTATTCTCAAATGAGAATAATTTGCATCACATCACACAATATAATTTCTTTTTGCCAAATTAATCTTCTAATCCTTCATTTCAAGTTATTTTTGCAAGATATAACTCTACAAAAATATAAATATAGAACCATTGTTCTATTCACACATTTTATTCTCAAATCATGTTTCATTTCATGCAAATACTCCCCAAATTATTTTTCTTAAGTCCTATGTATTTTTAGAAGAATAGTCATATTTTTTCCATAATTTTTTGATCACTAAAACATCCAAAAAAAAAATATTTTTCATAACTGTCGTAGCCAAGGGTCGAACCCAGGACCACAGAGAACACAGCCGAAGGCACAGGCCACTAGGCCATTTGCGCTGGCGGTATAAAGAGGCGCTGAGAGTATTAAATACTCTCGGCCGCTGATTCCTATACATTTAAGAAAATTGTGAAACAAAATGTGTGCCACAGGGATTCGAACCAGCCATCGCAGGGAACCCAACGCACGCTCTGACCACTTGAGCTACGTGCTCAGGTTGTCAAAGTACAACTTAAATTCTTTTTAAACCAATTTTCTCTGTTGTTAAAACGTTCCGATGTTCATCTAGCCCTCATTTCATTTTGCTTTCATGAAAATTACTGTAAAATTCCAGATTGATCATTTCTTGTCTAATTTACATATCAGTATGAAAAAAAATAATTTTTTTCAACAATTAAAACATATTTTCATACAATTAATTCGAATTCTACATTATAACTACTACATTCTTTATTTCGACATTTATTAACAACTAATACCACTAATCCCTTTATTAGCAAACTAAGGATTAATTCTCTGTTTTTATCCCTTTATCATACATACAAATCTATAAATTAATTCATTTATTTCAATATCACACAATGATCCATTTATTCACATGAAGTAGCATTGCCAATCTACTAACTTTGTGTATATAATTTGTGACGTAGATAATGAGACCTTCTTTAACAAACCATGGTTATAATTAATCCATACAAACTTAGATTTTTACTAATCAAATCACATACAATTTGCACACCCACATTCCAATCAATTCATAGGTCAATGTCCAATTAAAAGTGTACTCTTATTAATATTTTTCATGCCTCATTCATTCAATTTAATCTAGCATGCATCCCAAATTAGAATATAGAAAATTTACTCACCTTGTATGGAGAGAAAAATTCAACTAGCAATCCCTAGACGAATGTCCTTACAACGAAATGCTCCTCCTTGAACACGTGCACACAAGCCTCCAAGCACCCAACCGAATGCTCCCTCTTCTTGTGGTAGCTGGCCTCCTCTTCTAGTTGCAAGCAAAAATCCCACACACTCTCAATCTTTTAACTCACAAAATTACTACTAGATAATATAATTTAGACTATAGGTTTGTAGAAAGTAATGGGCACAAGAATGACTAGCCATGAAGGTTATACTAAAATCTTGATGGAATGGAGGGCTAGGATCAAGTAAGTGGTTATAAGATGGAGGGCTAAGATGAAAGTAGGAGTTACATTAACTACCCACAACGAAGTAACCACCAAGCATGATCTCCACTCAAAATTTTTTTGGTTTCCCTCCCAAAAGATCAAAACCGGCCATCATAGGAAAGTGCATATTGCACGTGTACGTGTCGTTCACGTGCAAGCATTTGCCTCCAAAAATTTGTACATTAAATTTTGTATAAAAATAAACATTAATTTTTATCATACATGACAAGTTGTATTTAAAATAAATTAACTCATGGGCTTTAGTTTATGGGCCAAAATAATTATTATAAAAATAATAAATTAAATTAACTTTGGGCTTTTAAAAGAAAAGGCTTTTTGTCTAATTGAAAGAAGGCTTTATAAAAATAATTACAAGCACATATTTAAAAAATCCATACCCATCATAATGGAAATAATCATAACATTTTATTCAACCAAAAATATTGCACGTGCACACTACGTGCAAAATAAATAATTTTTCATTAAATGAAAAATCAGGGCATTACAACACTCCCTCCTTAGAATAGTTCCGTCCCCGGAACTACAGTCAAGAGTGAGAAACAAAAATACAACACTCACAACAAAAAAGATACAAAGATACAAATCAAGTAAAAAGCTCAAGATAGTCCTTCAACATCCTCTCCTCAGGCTCCCAAGTAGCCTCTTCAACCAAATGGTTCCTCCAGACTACCTTGACCATCGGTATCATCTTATTCCTCAAGACTTTCTCTCGACGATCAACAATCTCGACAGGAGACTCGATGTAATTCAGATCCAATTGCAAACCTTCCGGCACTTCAGGCAAATGATGGCTCGGATCTGGAATATAACCTCTCAGCATAGACACATGAAAGACATTGTGCACCTGAGATAACTCTTCCGGTAACTCAAGCCAGTAAGCAGTTTTCCCGATCCTTTTCAATATCTTGTACAGGCCTATAAACCTCGGAGCTAACTTCCCGCCTTTGCCAAATCGAACCACACCTTTACTGGGCGATACTTTCAGAAAGACGAAGTCACCAACCTCAAACTCAAGGTCCCTTCTCCGGTTGTCTACATAGCTTTTCTGCCTGCTCTGAGCTTCTACCAACCTTTTCCTGATCAGATCAATCTTCTCAGAAGTTTGCTGCACAAGCTCAGGACCAAACAACTGACGCTCCCCAACTTCAAACCAACAAACAGGTGTTCTACACTTCCTGCCATACAAAGCTTCGTACGACGCCATCCCAATGCTAGTCTGAAAACTGTTGTTGTAGGCAAACTCTACCAAAGGAAAATGCCTTTCCCAACTGCCTCCAAAGTCTAGTATACAACACCGAAGCATATCCTCAAGAATACGGTTGACTCTCTCGGTCTGCCCATCGGTTTGCGGATGAAAAGCAGTGCTGAAATCTGTCTTGGTACCCAAAGCTGTCTGAAGACTCCTCCAGAAATGCGAAGTAAACCGCGTATCTCGATCAGACACAATAGTTGACAGAACACCATGAAGCCGGACAATCTCGCCAACATACAACTCAGCCAACTTGTCCATCGAAGCAGTGATTTTCATCGCCAGAAAGTGAGCGGACTTGGTTAGTCGATCGACTATAACCCAAATCGCATCATTGCCTTTAGAACTCTTAGGCAATCCCGTTATGAAATCCATACTGATGTTATCCCACTTCCATTACGAAATAGGTAACGGCTGTAATAGACCTCCGGGTCTCTGATTTTCAGTTTTGACTTGCTAACAAACCTCACACTTCGCCACAGATTCAGCCACATCCCGCTTCAAACCTGACCACCAGAAGAAGAATACTCTCTTTCAGGTCCGCCTGATTTGGAACGCACAGTCTATCTCCGAACCACAGCACTCCATCCCTGATTTGAAATTCGGGCAACCTGCCAGCACTAACCTGCTCCTTCATCTCCAAGATATCAGCAACAACCTCCTGACTTGCAATGATCCTTCCATTCAAAGTAGGCTGAAGCCTCAACTGAGCCAAAGATGCTCCCAATCCTCGCAAGACAACTTCAATACCTGCTCGGTCCAATTCCTCAATCAGATGCTTCTGAGTTGTAATCAAACTGGCTAAGCTGCTCTTACGACTAAGTGCATCAGCAACAACATTAGCCTTCCCAGGATGATACTTAATCTCAGGTCGCATGTCCTCAAGCACTTCCAACCATCTCCGCTGCCTCAGATTCAGATCCCTCTGCTGATATATGTACTTCAAACTCTTGTGGTCCGTATACATGTTCAATTTCTCACCGTACACGTAGTGCCTCCATTGCTTCAGGAGAAAGATAATCGCAGCCAACTCCAGATCATGAGTCGGGTAATTCTTCTCATGCGGTCGTAGTTGCCTAGACCCACAAGCGATTACTCTTCCTTCTTGCATTAAGATACAACCAAGCCCACGATGTGAGGCATCGCTATAAACATCGTACTCAACACCTGCTCTAGGCAAAGCCAAAATAGGTGCAGCAGTCAGCTTATCTTTCAACTCCTGAAAGCTCGCCTCACATTGCTCAGTCCACTTGAAGTTCACATTCTTCTTGGTCAGTCCAGTAAGCGGCACAGCTATCTGAGCATAACCTTGAATGAATCTCCTGTAGTATCCAGTCATTCTAAGAAAACTTCTGACTTCCTTCACTGTAGTAGGCCTAGCCCAATCTCTTACTGCCTCTATCTTCTGAGGGTCAGTTGCCACTCCCTCCTTAGAAAGGATGTGACCTAGGAATGCCACTTCAGATTTCCAGAAATCACACTTGGATAACTTAGCATACAACTTCTGCTCTTCCAGCTTCTTCAAAACTGCTGCCAGATACTCGGTGTGCTCCTCCTCTGACTTGGAGTACACGAGAATATCATCGATAAACACCACGACGAAAGAATCAATGAATGGCCTCAGAACTCTGTTCATTAAATCCATGAAGATTGCGGGTGCAATTGTCACTCCAAATAGCATAACTAAGAATTCGTAATGCCCATGTCGAGTTCTAAATGCAGTTTTATGCACATCTTCAGCTTTCACTCGAACTTGGTGATATCCTGATCGAAGATCTATTTTGGAGAAAACAGCTGCTCCTTGTAGACGATCGAACAAGTCATCTATTCGAGGAATAGGATACTTATTCTGAACAGTAACCTTATTCAGCTCCCGGTAATCAATACACATTCTCATCGATCCATCCTTCTTCTTTACCAAAAGCACTGGTGCTCCCCAAGGTGACGCACTAGGTTGAATAAAGCCTTTCTCTAATAGTTTCTCAATCTGCCGTTTCACTTCATCCTGTTCCACTGGAGCCATCCTATACGGTGCCTTAGAAATGGGTGCACTTCCCGGTTGAACAGTGATGCTGAACTCTACATCACGATGCGGGGGTAACCCAGGAAAATCTTCCAAGAACATAGTCGGATAGTCCCGAACCACAGGAATCCTTTGCACTTCCATAGGAGTCTCTTCCTTGCAAATAGCTGCCACCAGCCTAGAACATTTCTGCTTTCCTTGGAAAGTGACTTCAGGTCCACCTGGAGCCTTCACTGTAACGTCTTGGTCTTACACTCGATGCTTGCACTGTTCACCGACATCCAATCAATGCCAATGATAACATTGACTCCCAAGATAGTCAGCTCGATCAGATCAATGCCAAAGATTCGATCTCCAATCACAATCTCACAATCAGCATAATACCGATCAGTGGTTAAAGTTTTCCCTGATGGAGTAGCTACTGCTAAGATCTTGCCTGGAAAAATATTCGGTTCAACTCCCAACACTATAGCAAATTTAGGAGACACAAAAGTATGAGAGGATCCAGTATCGAACAACACAACAGCTTTCATTCCATTAAGATAAAGTTCTCCTGTTACATAACACACACTCATTACGTAACAGTTCACTAAATAGACGGGAAAAAGGAAATGACCAAAACCCTAAACATCAGCCCTCGTACCAGTGATGACATGATCAACCTCATCGGCATCAGCTTCCGTCTCTGCTGCTCTCTTGATCAGCTTGTCGAATCTTCTGATACCAAGAGGTATCATCCGGGACCTCAAGCTTGGCTTCAATCCATGCTCAAACTTACGAGCCTTCTTAGCCTCATCCATCACTAGTTCCGGAGCATACCTAGAGAGCTGAATAAACTTAGTCTCGTACTCTCTCACCGACATGCTACCTTGCCATAGTGACAGAAAGTCCATAGCCTTCTTCTCTTGAACGTCGGAGGGGAAATAGTGACTGCGGAATTCTTCCAGAAATTCCTCCCAGCCAAGAACTATGCCTCCCATTGTCCTCTTCATCGACTGCCACCAAACAGCCGCATCCTTCTCAAGTTGCAGAGTCGCCAACTTCACCTTACTGCCCTCAGGGGTCTCCAGCACTTCAAAGATTGTCTCCACCTGACGAATCCAGTTGTCAGCCGCATCAGGGTCTGACTTCCCTTCGAATACAGGTGGTTTCATTCGTTTGAACGATTCCACTAGTTTAATCGCTTCAGGCACTGGATTCGCAAGTACCCTTCCTTGGTTCTGATTTATAGCCACGGCGTTGAGCGTCTGATAGACCCTCGCAAGTTCCGTTTCCAGATCCAAACCTTCCCCGTTTCTAGCTCCTCTTCTAGACATATTCTGATGCAAAAAGATTTATTAAATTCGAAGTATAAAACATGAATTTTAAATCAACTTGCATTTCATTAAATTCCAAAATTTATTACATTCGAATTGAAAAATATTTCTTGACATCAGAATGAAAGATAGTAGAAGCTACAACAGTCTAACTCCTACGGTTCCTCTTCGCTTCTCGAAGTTCTCCCCGTAGTTTATCAACTTCATCCTTCAACACATCTGTCAGATTCTTCCTCTTCTCGAGTTCCCATACCCGATGACTGAGAACTGCAAAGTCGTCCTTACGCTTTGCGAGTTGAGCCTCCAATAATCCGACTCTCTCTCGCAGTGTCTCTACCTGCCTCTGAAGAGAAGTCACAAGACTATTTGGAACTGGTTCTTCTTCTTCATCAGAAGAGTCATCAGATGAATCCGGAGGTGGGGTAATCTCTCGGGATTCAGGTCATTCTTCTCCGTCAGAATCTGCTTGTCCTGATAGTACTCGTCCTCGGAATCTGCCTGTCCAGGATGGTACTCTTCCTCGATGATATGCCAGTCGTCGTCTCCAGCAGGGTCGAAGTGATCAGCCATCTTAGAAATAAAGAGGAAGAAGCATAGGTCATAGAGCAACACAAATGTAAGTCACTTACATTTAAATCTCTAGACTCAAACACACACTCTAATGTCCACTACTAGGGTGTTGTTCCTTATAAATTGGTACAAGTGTTGAAAACGTGGCTTTGATACCACTCTGTAACGCCCCGAATCCCAAATACACTGAATTTGAGATGTTCTACAGGATCTTTCCGCTTCCTTTAGTATAATTTTACAAGGAAATTTAAACTTTTTACTTTACATCAGAGTTTACATCAATATTCCAATTTACATTGCACAGCGGAAGTAAAATTTACAACAATTTAATGAATGTACAACAATATTGAATAATTTTTAAGCATCTGTTCTTCTTTAATCTTTATCATGTCATTTACCTGTATATAAGACTGTGGGTACGTCAGTTTATTCAACCGACGACCATTATACACGGTCATCCTCTCTATGCCGGAAATAGTATAACTTATTTTCCATATTTAGCAAACACAAACTTGTTACATATCAAACTAAATGGACTACCCTATTGATGCCGTGTTGTGATTGTGCACTTAGTCCTTAATGCAGTTAATTATGTTACATGACACTAATGCGCACTTGTTCGGATTCTATGCATCCCATACTACATAGGTCTGAGGGCAAGCCCTTAATCGTTCTTCATCTTTGTAGGGTTCAATCCCTCGTTATGACTTAATCTACTACTGTAATTACGATAGGTATCTTAGATGTTCTATGATCTATGAGCCCATGTCCAGGCAGCCTAGAGGGGAATCTCATGCACTGACAAGACGCATCGAGCAGGCAACCTATGGACAATTCAGCCTCCGCCATGGAACAATGGCACCACCCATAGCCACTCAAATATCCCACAAGCGTCGCCGCCGGGACGATAATTCTGGAGTAGTGCCCACGCCATGTCTTGACGCATCAAGCAGGCAGCCTGTGGATCACTCTCACACCGCTAATCTGATGGCCCTCATACTCGTATTTTTCTCCTACTTTCATCACGTCTCCACTATGTACTAATCCTTAGTTCTTATCAAAATCATGAACAAAAATCAAAGCTCTAGAGTTAGCCTCTCCACTAAACCGGACTTACTCATTCATTCAAACATGACCAACCTTGGTCTTTCTTTTCAATTTTCATTTCATTTATTTCCAAATGCCGGGGAAGACTTGGCTACTCTTTTTGTTTCAATTTTCAATTCACAATTTCAATTTGAGCATTTCCAACTCATAAATTCTCATGTTGAGTTATCATACTCAAAAGTAATTCTCTTTTCCAATCATGATTTCTAATTCGTTCAAATAGTCCAAAACTATACATGAAATTCAACTATTCATCATGTAACTCATGAAATGTTATTTTCACAAAAAAACCCACATCACTAATTATTCATTCAAAGGTGAACATTTACACTTCATAATTTCCACACTATTCTCAAATGAGAATAATTTGCATCACATCACACAATATAATTTCTTTTTGCCAAATTAATCTTCTAATCCTTCATTTCAAGTTATTTTTGCAAGATATAACTCTACAAAAATATAAATATAGAACCATTGTTCTATTCACACATTCTATTCTCAAATCATGTTTCATTTCATGCAAATACTCCCCAAATTATTTTTCTTAAGTCCTATGTATTTTTAGAAGAATAGTCATATTTTTTCCATAATTTTTTGATCACTAAAACATCCAAAAAAAAATATTTTTCATAACTGTCGTAGCCAAGGGTCGAACCCAGGACCACAGAGAACACAGCCGAAGGCACAGGCCACTAGGCCATTTGCGCTGGCGGTATAAAGAGGCGCTGAGAGTATTAAATACTCTCGGCCGCTGATTCCTATACATTTAAGAAAATTGTGAAACAAAATGTGTGCCACAGGGATTCGAACCAGCCATCGCAGGGAACCCAACGCACGCTCTGACCACTTGAGCTACGTGCTCAGGTTGTCAAAGTACAACTTAAATTCTTTTTAAACCAATTTTCTCTGTTGTTAAAACGTTCCGATGTTCATCTAGCCCTCATTTCATTTTGCTTTCATGAAAATTACTGTAAAATTCCAGATTGATCATTTCTTGTCTAATTTACATATCAGTATGAAAAAAAATAATTTTTTTCAACAATTAAAACATATTTTCATACAATTAATTCGAATTCTACATTATAACTACTACATTCTTTATTTCGACATTTATTAACAACTAATACCACTAATCCCTTTATTAGCAAACTAAGGATTAATTCTCTGTTTTTATCCCTTTATCATACATACAAATCTATAAATTAATTCATTTATTTCAATATCACACAATGATCCATTTATTCACATGAAGTAGCATTGCCAATCTACTAACTTTGTGTATATAATTTGTGACGTAGATAATGAGACCTTCTTTAACAAACCATGGTTATAATTAATCCATACAAACTTAGATTTTTACTAATCAAATCACATACAATTTGCACACCCACATTCCAATCAATTCATAGGTCAATGTCCAATTAAAAGTGTACTCTTATTAATATTTTTCATGCCTCATTCATTCAATTTAATCTAGCATGCATCCCAAATTAGAATATAGAAAATTTACTCACCTTGTATGGAGAGAAAAATTCAACTAGCAATCCCTAGACGAATGTCCTTACAACGAAATGCACCTCCTTGAACATGTGCACACAAGCCTCCAAGCACCCAACTAAATGCTCCCTCTTCATGTGGTAGCCGGCCTCCTCTTCTAGTTGCAAGCAAAAATCCCACACACTCTCAATTTTTTAACTCACAAAATTACTACTAGATAATATAATTTAGACTATAGGTTTGTAGAAAGTAATGGGCACAAGAATGACTAGCCATGAAGGTTATACTAAAATCTTGATGGAATGGAGGGCTAGGATCAAGTAAGTGGTTATAAGATGGAGGGCTAAAATGAAAGTAGGAGTTACATTAACTACCCACAACCAAGTAACCACCAAGCATGATCTCCACTCAAAATTTTTTTGGTTTCCCTCCCAAAAGATCAAAACCGGCCATCATAGGAAAGTGCATATTGCACGTGTACGTGTAGTTCACGTGCAAGCATTTGCCTCCAAAAATTTGTACATTAAATTTTGTATAAAAATAAACATTAATTTGTATCATACATGACAAGTTGTATTTAAAATAAATTAACTCATAGGCTTTAGTTTATGGGCCAAAATAATTATTATAAAAATAATAAATTAAATTAACTTTGGGCTTTTAAAAGAAAAGGCTTTTTGTCTAATTGAAAGAAGTCTTTATAAAAATAATTACAAGCACATATTTAAAAAATCCATACCCATCATAATGGAAATAATCATAACATTTAATTCAACCAAAAATATTGCACGTGCACTCTACGTGCAAAATAAATAATTTTTCATTAAATGAAAAATCAGGGTATTACAAGATCTAACAACATGAGAACCCCTTTTCTGACAACTTTCTCAAGAATACGAAACACGAGTACTTGACATTGGCCCAGCGAATGACTAACGTCACCATTAAGTAGTTTATCCGATCAACTCAACAACATAATCAATCCAGAACAAATGCACATGCAATAATAATAATCTCATGAACAATAATATTTATAATGAAGCAATATAAAATATCCAAATACAATAATAATCCAACATCTTGAAACAATAATAAAACTCGGGTCATAAGCCCAATACAATAATAAATCCAAACACCATGATAATGAGTCTCAATACAATAAGCTCAATAAAAAAATAAGCAGCCAGAAAGCATTAAATCTTCAGATTGTCTGTTCTCCAATCCCAGCAGGCAATTCTTCTTCATTACCTGCGAACATTTCATCTAAAAAGAGGAGAAAAATTATCCTCAGAGCAAGTCATGGACAGCAAGTAGAGAAAACAAACAACAATGGAACAACGGTATAATAATGAATTCAATGGATCAATCGGAATCAATAACATGGGACAACAGCAATAATCAATATCATGATAAACGATGCAATTGGTATAAACAATGATTCAATATTCAATAACAATATTCAATGGTATCAATAACACTTAGACAATATTTGATATCAATAGGAACGATGATGAACAATATGCAATGTCAATGCCGTGTCAATCCTTAAGTCTATAAATCATTTTAATCCTAACAAATGTAGCACTTCATGCGTACCATTTATTTACCGTATGGTTGCTACATACAAACAAGTTACGTTTAGACTTAGTGGTGGATTTTATAGTTCATATACTCGGTACGAAAATAACGTTCCATTCATAACGATAACTTATCCATAAGATGCTACAAGATCATAAGATCACAAGATCACAAGAACATAAGAGCACAAGATAACGTTATAGGGTACCATGAGCCCCTTATCCAAGTACAGTCCCTATATTGTCCACTACTGGAGTCAACACTTACCCAGCTTGTTAATTATTTTATTAATGCAACAATATAATATGCTATTTGAGACATGAGGTGAACAATAGTAACAATATAGGGGAACAATATGATGGTAAAATGAATTAGGACAATTGGAACGCTGAAAATAAGACATTAGGATCATGCAATGCAACATACCTACTTCGATTCATGCAATACAATGATATAGAAATAAGTAGACTATTAAAAATTGGGATATAAAATTCTAGATGGCAAGAGTAGTCTATACAAAAATACAGTTTCCCACTGTTTCGTAACTCGAAAAATGAATACGTCAGAAATTCTGAAAACTAGACTTCCACATGGTTCCAACGCATAATTAAAGTTCGAAGTCCGATAACAGTAGTTAGGTCAAACACATTGTTGTTTACAGATTATATGTTCAGGCAGAATTTCAATATCATGTTATTATAGTTTTAGAATCAGCAAAAACTCAGTATTAAATTCATTAAAATTATTTCTAGACTCCCAAACATGATCACTAACAATCTGAAAATTATCAAAGCAAAATTTTATCATTTGATCAGCCTTTTTACTGTTTAAACATGAAACGTACAAGAATCGGAAAATCTGGAAATAAAAACACAGCTGTAGTAAAACGGGCATAACTTTCGCTACACAACTCGGAATTTAGAGATTCAAGATGTTCTGGAAACTAGAAAGATAAGGCTACAATTCTTATTCAGAAAGTAATTTGTTTTAAGATCATTTACTGGGTCATAAATGGCAGACAACATACAAACAGCAAGCAAGATAAAGGGTTTTGGGTATTTTTCATGAAATAAATTAATTAAACATGATGGGTATCAATTCTATTAGTCGATAAATTATGTAATCGACATGATGGGTATAAAACATGGTAAATAAAATTAAGAACACAAACATACATTAATTTATCATCAATCAAATATCAATCGATCAATCAAACATACAACCTGGCAATTATTTCTACATTAATTTCATTGTGTCGTAACCATATGCATAACTCTATTAGAGATACTATATGAATGCATGAAAGATTCAATCTTTATAGTCAAAAGTGGCTAGATGTCAAGAATATTAGGATTAGCTCGTGTAAACCCTCAATAGACCCAACGAAGGATAATCAATACAACGATACGATAAACAATTAGGATCTACTTGCGGAATTTCAATAAAAACTTGAGTTTGATTCAATTAGCAATTCAAGAAGAATAGTGACTTACCTTATAGACGAAGAAATTGAAAACCAAGAATAACGGGATAATACGTGCAAGAGAATCAAAGCAGCACAGCACAAAGAGACAGCAATGTTAGCAGCAACAGAGGTGGGTCTGGCATCGATCGGCGAGGAGCGACAGCGGTAAGGCATCGCAAGGCGGTGGTGCGACGGGGACAGGGGCGGCACGGTCTGTGCTGGCATCGACAGAAAGGGGGTAGCATTAGTTGGGGCTGTGCTTGGTCGAAGAAATGAGGAGCAGAGGTGAGGTCGGGGGTCGTGGAGGGGAGCAGGGCATCGACGGGAGGTGGTGACTTAAGGGGGTGGTCGGGATTTGGCCGGAGAAGAAGAACAGGGAGATGGGTTTCGGAAATTTGGGCGGGAATTGCTCGGGAAGAGAGAAACGGGATGAGAGAGAAAGAGGAGAAAGAATAGACGGCTCTTAAGGTTTCAATTTGTGCAATTTTTAGGGTTTGCAATAGAGTTGTATTTATAGGGTACAATTAGGATGTTGGGTTAGTGGTTTAGAATCCAATAATAGCGGTTTTGGTCAAGAACAGTTGAAATTAGGTTTTAGGGTTCATTAAAGGATGGGTTTGAAGACAATAAGGTTCAAATAAAATACCCACAATCCAATAAAATACAATCCACAAGATATATATCCCAACAAAAAGAGAAAATAGTTTATGAACGAAAATTTAAACCCAAATAAATAAATAAATAATATAAATGAAAAGAATATTAATTGGGCTTGCAATTAAATTCGAATTTGCCAAGAAACCAGATCCAGTACAATAAAATATTTCGATAACTGAATTTTAATTAAAAAAATCAAGAAATAACAATTAATAATTTTAATCATATTAAAATAAAATTATATAACAAATTAATATTCAGGTTTAACAATTTGCTAAAATAATCTAATAATAATATATATATATATTTGTTTTTGGGCTCAAATGTAAATATCCGATCAATAAGAAATAGAAAGTAAGATAAAATACACCATTATTTGAAAAGAATAAATTTTTGATTATAAAATATTTAATAAAATATCCAAAATGAATTTAGCGAAAAATAAATTTATAAAAATCAAATTATAGAAAATACACGGAAAATACTTATTAGTGGAAATGGGGGTTACAATCCTACCTATCTTACAACAAAATTTCGTCCTCGAAATTTGCTCAGGTGGTACATAGGACAAAGCAAAAACAAACTTGTGAAATAACAAAATTGGAAATTAAAGGGGAAGGAACAAAATGGTGGCAACACCAGAATAAGAAAGAACATAGATATGAATGAAGTGATCAAGAATGATGTTAAATGAAGATTCAACGAGTGATGACGATGCAACTGAATGAATAAGAAGGTAAACAATGCATAGAAGAAGAAACAACAAAAGAATCCTGGGACCTGTGGGTTGTGGGCCCACCATGCTTTCGCTGCGCAAGAATCCAAGCTGCAGACATGTCGTTGCAAATCGAGCGATGCCGATCAACAAACAAGCAAGAATAAAATAGTGGATAATACTAGAATCAAAGATAATATAGATAGAAAAAGAATGAATTTACACTCAATAAGAAATCATTGAATGAGAATGACTACAAGGGACGAAAAAGAATACGGCATGGAATGATTGAATATGAAGGGAGGAAAATGAATAGGGTGGTACAACTGGAATTTGCAGAGGGTGTAGTGGAGAAGAAAAACCTAGTATGATACTCAACAATGAATCAATAAATGAAGGTAAATGCAAGGTGCGGAACGGATAAATTATGCAAGAGAGAATAACCAATGCAAGAACAGAAAAGAAAAATAATAAACAAAACAGCTCTATTGCTAAATACCTATAGCTACGCCTTCGGTGGTCAGGTTGTAAGCTTGGCCACGACCTCCACCTGGAGCTGGTCCTCCTGCTGGTACACTAACCCTCCTCTGATCAAGGACTTGCCTCTGCGGTGGGAAAGGTGGTCTGCTATGATTCCGAGTTAATGCTTCTAGCTGAGCTGGACCCCTAGACCGAGTAGGGAATCTGTTCCTGGTGCAGTCTCGGACCGTATGATCAGTCCCTCCACATGCAAGGCACAGGTGATTTGCCAGTCTGCAATCTCTCTGTAGATGCCCAACCTTGTGATCGAAACTGCAAGTCTGAACCGACCTCGAAGCAGCAGGTGCATACGGCAAGGTCCTTGCCAAAGGGGTCGACACTGGCCTCCGAATAGGCCCTCCAGAAGACCCAGCAGCAGCAGCAGGGTGCGGGACAAAACGCTGAATAGCACGCTTCCTCGTGCTGGTCTGCTCCTGAATCCTAGCAGCATCTAGGATATCAGCATAAGAACGAAGTCTCAAGGTAGCAAGACGATCCTGAATCTCAATGTCCAGGCCCAACATGAAACGACGGCCTCTATGTTCCTCATTTTCCACCATGGAAGTAGCAAAACGACTTAATCGGAAGAATTCCACAGCGTACTCATCCACGGTCTGACTCCTCTAATTTAAGACAGTGTTTAGTTTAAAATCGATACTTTATGAAATAACAACGAAAAAGCATGATAAAACACTATCTAACGAACCTGGGTTAATGAGACAAACTGTCGTTCCATTTCATTCTTGGTGACCTCAGGAAAGAACTTCGTAAGGAAACTCTCAGTAAAAATAGCCCAGGGAATGGGTCTACCCAATCGCTCAGCTTCAGCTTGCCACCAGATGTGGTCAAGGTCAACAAGTTGGATGCTCACGACATCCACACGATCGACATCCGAGATTCGTGCCGCGGTCAATAGCTGCGCAGTCCGAATAAGCCATTGCTCGGCTTAAAGCGGACCTTCAGTGCCCGAGACGTTATCTGGATGGAGCTTCATGAAATCAGCCACATTACCATGTCTTAGTGGCAGCATTCTGGGTGCAGGTACAACGGGTTCCCTGTTGGCAGCTTCATAAGCCATTCTCATCTATTCATTATGTTCCCATTACATCCGTAACATCAGTTCGTTGTGCTCACGCTGCATTTGCATCATCTGTGCAACAGTGGGCTCATCAGACTCTTCATTCCCAGCTCGGGAAGATGAAGCACCTATTCCAGCCATGGTCTGCAATAAAAATCAAACGGTTAGCATCCAGATCATAAATTAGATATCAATTGTTCATGCGATTCCTGTATTGCACATACTGTTGAATCAAACTGGTTAAGACCCAAATCTGATTAATATATCAATCAAAGCAAATCTTTTTTTCGTTAGTCACGTTTGACTGATATATTATCCAAATCAGGACTCTGATACCACTAAAAATCTTATCACACCTCGATTCCCAAAAATACGGAACACGAGTACATGACATTGGCCCAGCAAATGACTAACGTCACCCATAAGCTATTTATCCGATTGACTCAACAATATAATCAATACAGAATAAATGCGCAGGCAATAATAATAATCTCATGAACAATAATACTTGGAATGAAGCAATATAAAATATCCAAATACAATAATAATCCAACATCTGGAAATAATAATAAAATCCGGGTCATAAGCCAAATACAATAATAAATCCAAACACCATGATAATGAGTCTCAATACAATAAGCTCAATAAAAAAAAATAAGCAACTAGAAAGCATTAAATCTTCAGAAAGTTTGTTCTCCAATCCCAACAGGCATTCTCCTTCATTACCTGCGAACACTTCATCTAAAAAAAGGAGAAAATTTGTCCTTAGAGCAAGTCATGGACAGCAAGTAGAGAAAACAAATAACAATGGAATAACGGTATAACAATGAATTCAATGGATCAATAGGAATCAATAACAGGGGACAACAGCAATAATCAATATCATGATAAACAATGCAATTGGTATAAACAATGATTCAATATTCAATAACAATATTCAATGGTATCAATAACACTTAGACAATATTCGATAACAATAGGAACAATGATGAACAATATACAGTGTCAATGTCATGTTAATCCTTAAATCTATTAATCATATTAATCCTAACTAATGTAGCACTTCATGCGTCCGATTTATTTACCATATGGTTGCTACATACAAACAAGTTTTGTTTAGACTTAGTGGTAGATTTTATAGTTCATGTACTCGGCACGATAACAACGTTCCATCCATAACGATAATTTATTCATAAGATGCTACAAGATCACAAGATCACAAGATCACAAGAACACAAGATCTCAAGATATCAATATAGGGAACCATGAGCCCCTTGTCCGAGTACAGCTCCTATATTGTCCACTACTGGAGTCAACCCTTAAACCCCGGCTTGTTAATTATTGTATTAATGCAACAATACAATATGCAATTTGAGACATGGGGTGAACAATAGTAACAATATAGGGGAACAATAGGATGGTAAAATGAATTAGGACAATTGGAATGCTGAAAATAAGACAATAGGATCATGCAATGCAACATACATACTTCGATTCATGCAATACAATGATATAGGAATAAGTAAACTATTAAAAACTGGGATATAAAATTCTGAACGGCAAGAGTAGTCTATACAAAAATACAGTTTCCTACTGTTTCGTAACTCGAAAAATGAATCCGTCAGAAATTCTGAAAACTAGACTTCCACATGGTTCCAACGCATAATTAAAGTTCGAAGTCCGATAACAGTAGTTAGGTCAAACACATTGTTGTTTACAGATTATATGTTCAGGCAGAATTTCAATATCATGTTATTATAGTTTTAGAATCAGCAAAAACTCAGTATTAAATTCATTAAAATTATTTTCTAGACTCCCAAACATGATCACTAACAATCTGAAAATTATCAAAGCAAAATTTTATCATTTGATCAGCCTTTTTACTATTTAAACATGAAACGTACAAGAATCGGAAAATCTGGAAATAAAAACACAGCTGTAGTAAAACGGGCATAACTTTCGCTACACAACTCAGAATTTAGAGATTCAAGATGTTCTGGAAACTAGAAAGATAAGGCTACAATTCTTATTCAGAAAGTAATTTGTTTTAAGATCATTTACTGGGTCATAAATGGCAGACAACATACAGACAGCAAGCAAGATAAAGGGTTTTGGGTATTTTTCATGAAATAAATTAATTAAACATGATGGATATCAATTCTATTAGTCGATAAATTATGTTATCGACATGATGGGTATAAAACATGGTAAATAAAATTAAGAACACAAACATACATTAATTTATCATCAATCAAATATCAATCGATCGATCAATCAAACATACAACCTGGCAATTATTTCTACAATAATTTCATTGTGTCGTGACCATATGCATAACTCTATTAGAGATACTATATGAATGCATGAAAGATTCAATCTTTATAGTCAAAAGTGGCAAGATGTCAAGAATATTGGGATTAGCTCGGGTAAACCCTCAATAGACCCAACGAAGGATAATCAATACAACGATACGATAAATAATTAGGATCTACTTGCGGAATTTCAATAAAAACTTGAACTTGATACAATTAGCAATTCAAGAAGGAGAGTGACTTGCCTTATAGACGACGAAATTGAATACCAAGATAACGGGATATGGATCCCGAAGCAACGAACCCACTAACTAGCAAATTAGCACATGTATAATACATGCAAGAGAATCAAAGCAGCACAGCATAAAGATACAGCAATGGCAGCAGCAACAGATTGAATGGTCGGTCTGGCATCGCTCGATGAGGAGCGAGGGCGGCAAGGCGTCGCAAGGTGGCGGCACAACAGGGACAGGGGCGGCACGGTCTGTGCAAGCGTCGAAAGAAAGGGGGCAGCAGTGGTTGGGGCTGTGCTTGGTCGACGAGATGATGATGAGGAGCAGAGGTGAGGTCGGGGGTCGTGGAGGGGAGCAGGGCATCGATGGGAGGTGGCGACGTGAGGGGGTGGTCGGGATTTGGCCGGAGAAGAAGAATAGGGAGATGGGTTTCGAAAATTTGGGTGGGAATTGCTCGGGGAGAAAGAAACGGGAGGAGAGAGGAAGATGAGAGAGAATAGGTGGCTCTTAGGGTTACAATTTGTGTAATTTTTAGGGTTTGCAATAGAGTTGTATTTATATGGTACAATTAGGATGTTGGTTTAGTGGTTTGGGATCCAATAATAGCGGTTTGGGTCAAGAATAGTTGAAATTGGGTTTTAGAGTTAAAGGATGGGTTTGAAGACAGTAGGGTTCAAATAAAATACCCACAATCCAATAAAATACGCTCCACGAGATATATATCCCAACAAAAAAGAGAAAATAGTTCATGAACGAAAATTTTAATCCAAATAAAGAAATAAATAATACAATTGAAAAGAATATCAATTGGGCTTGCAATTAAATTAGAATTCGCCAAGAAACCAGATCCAGTACAATAAAATAATTCGATAAATGAATTTTAATCAAATAATCAAGAAATAACAATTAATATATTTAATCATAATAAAATAAAATTATATAAAAAATTAATATTTGGTTTTAACAATTTATTAAAATAATCCAATAATATATATATATATATATATATATATATATATATATATATATATATATATATTCTTTTGTTTTTGGGCTCAAATGTAAATATCCGATCAATAAGAAATAGAAAGTAAGATTAAATACACCATTATTGAAATGAATAAAGTTTTTGATTAGAAAATAATTCAATAAAATATCCGAAATGATTTAGCAAAAAATAAATTTAAAAAAATAATATTTTAGAAAATATATGGAAAATACTTATTAGCAGGAATGTGGGTTACATGTGGATTAGGTTTTTTCTGTGCATCCCGCAAACTAGATGACAACGGTTTTAGCTCGTGTTTGAGTCATTTCTTTCTTGAAGATGACGTATGTGATATGTAACTCCCCGATTTCCATAACCAGGAAACCGTGACATAAGCCAGAATCTTTTCCTTCAATTAGCCACAATACACAGAAAAACAGAAAAATTTAAAACTTTTTGTTCAACACAAATGTATTATAAGTCTGAATGTTACAAAGTTGCAATACATTACATCAGTGGTACAATAATGCCATACAAGCCCTAGTGTTATAAACTTTCAATAAGAATTACATCAGAGTACAATGAATAGTATAACACTTGGTTCTTTTACTTGGATGCTTCTCAACATAAATAAATTACAACATATATTACAATTGAAATAAAATCAACACTTTGCTTCTCTTGCCTTGACTCCTCCTAAATCCTGTACCTGTAGTTTTGCAATCCAGTATCTATTGAACTGGGGATGTTAGTACATATACTGACGCTTTAAGGCTGATGACTAGCAGCGATTCTCAACTTTAAACAAACAGATTGATGAAAAGAGAAACGTGTATATATATAATTGATGTGTCAGTGTATGCTATGACTTAGAATCTTATGCATGATTTACTAATGCATGGAAGCACTTATGCTAATGCAAGCAAGACTCTGGAACAGTATGCAGCCCATACTACATACGCCCCATATCAAGCCGTTTCTTTATATATAAGGATTTGAACCCGCGCCATGAATTCTACTCTTGTACCCATCCTATTCCAGACATAATACTACATGACTGATGAGGTTGCAGATACAGTCTAATTCCGCTACTGCAGTACAATAGTGGTTTCTATGTTTGCCACTGCTTACCTGGCGAATCGGACCTCACTAAAAAGCTAACACGAACCAGAAGATACTAGCCAACCTTGAGCCGTGCCTTCAACTCATCATGAGAAGGCATAGAACCTGACGGAATCTTAGGGTCTATTTTCCTAGAAAAACCTCACGTTCTTATCATGCCACTTCAGGAATTAACAGCCGAGATATGGATCTTGTGCTCCCAACTAAACATAAAAAAGCACGGTCCGTATCCCTTTGATAGGGAGATACATCCCAATAACACCACCTAGTGTCGGCCTATAGGAGAAGTCAGATTATAAGGTATCACCCTCACACAAGCTCTCACCCTTCAGTGATTCATAGATAAAAATGGTTAAGTAACAGTTACTATCCGAACGATTTCACTAACCCTAACCAATCAAATGGGTTCGTACGAGCTACAAGGTACTCTCAACTTGCCATGAGATGGCACCAAAAGATTCAAACAAACGAGACATGCCACTGTGGTTCCAACTTATCATAAAAAAGCACCGCACGTGTTCCTCTTCAAGAGAGTGTAACAATTATTGACACAATCTACCAAGTCTCAACCTGGACTTCACAAGATCTCCTCGAATCCACTCATCGCCTATCTATTAAGATAATTACTACATACGAGCCCAATGAGCTACGCATGAACCAACAACTACATACGAGCCAGGTGAGCTACATATGAGACGGACCAATACCTATTACATGACTTATGAGCACAAGGAATACTTATTACTCATAATCAAGTGCATGATTCAAACTACTAACAATTCACGACAACTCTAGTTAACATGAACTAGATTTTCGTGTATAAGCTTACTAACAAAAACTTGATCTTTTATACACAAAAGCAACATAAAAAGCCTTCTAACAACCTAGAAGCAATTAAACATGCTACTCTTATCGGAATTCAACAAAATTGGACTTTTTAGAAATGTGAGAACATCTACTACAACTCTCTAGTTGAAAACTTTCTCAGATTAAGTCAATAAGAGATAGAAAAATCTCGAACAACCTAAACAGCGAGCTTCAGCACAAAAGGCCAGCTGCTGTGACTTCGTAAAAGTCATAACTCATACTCTGATTATTGGAATTTAACCAAATAGGACATTTTGAAAAAGGTGAGAACCTCTACTACAACTCTCTAGTTGAAAACATTCTCAAATTCATTCAATAAAATGCACAACAACTTCAAACAATCTAAACAGCGAAGCTTCAGCTAAAAGGCTAGCTGCTGTGACTTTTAAAGGTCATAATTCCTACTCCGCTTTTCAGAATCTAACCAAATAGGATATTTTGGAAAGGTGGGAAACTCTACTAAAACTCTCTAGTTGAAAACTTTTACAAATTCAGTAAGTAAGAGATACAAAAACTTCGAACAATCTAGACAGCGACTACGGCCAAAAAAGCTAGCTGCTGTCAATCTTGTAAAAGTCATAACTCCTACTCCGCTTATCGGAATCTAACAAATAGGACATTTTGGAAAGGTGGGAACATATAATACAACTCTCTAGTTGACCACTTTCTCAGATTCCGCATGGAACTCAAAATTCAGCCCTTTAAACACAATTCAAAAACAACAAAAAGTACAGCAAAAGCTGAAACTTGTAAAGCTTATAACTTTTGCTATACTTATCGGAATCTCACAAAATTGGACTTCCTGGAAAGCTAATAACATCTACTATAACTTTCTAGTTGACCACTTTCTCAGATTCAGCATGGAACTCAAAATCCAGTCCATTGAACACAATTCAAAAACAACAAAAAGTACAGCAAAAGCTGAAACTTGTAAAGCTTATAACTTTTGCTATACTTATCGGAATCTAACAAAATTGGACTTCCTGGAAAGCTAATAACATCTACTACAACTTTCTAGTTAACCACTTTCTCAGATTCCGCATGGAACTCAAAATCCAGTCCTTTGAACACAATTCAAAAACAACAAAAAGCACAGCAAAAGCTGAAACTTATAAAGCTTATAACTTTTGTTATACTTGTCGGAATCTAACAAAATTGGACTTCCTGGAAAGCTAATAACATCTAATACAACTTTCTGGTTGACCACTTTCTCAGATTCTCCATGGAACTCAAAATTCAGTCCTTTGAACACAATTCAAAACAACAAAAAGCACAACAAAAGCTACAGCAAAAGCTGAAACTTGTAAAGGTCGTAACTTTTGCTATACTTATCAGAATCTAGCAAAATTGGCCATTTTGGAAAGGGGAGAACATCTACTATAAATTTCTAGTTGACCAGTTTGTTAGATTCCTTATAGAGCTCAAAATCTAGCTCTTAGAACACATGCAAAAATTAACCAAAACAGCATTTTTGCTTAAAAGCTCGCTATTTTGGGAAAACGATTTATTTCACCCATCAAATTAACCCCAAAAAATCTATAAAACTTAGAGCATGTTAATAACACATATGAGAACCTCAAAAATTAATTTGGAGTCAAAATTCCAACTTTAGCATAAGTAATTAATTCTAACCGTCTAAACTACAAGATTGAATCTTTAGTGTGTTATTTTGTGTTCTACCACTTCAATCCTTATATGGCAATTATTCTAGTCCATCCATTCTCATATGCACATGATTTTAGTCCAATTTCTTTAACATAAAACAATAAAAACAAATAAATCAAACACAAAACTAGAGAAACCCCCACCCAATGATTGTAGGAAGAACTAGCTTCACCTTCTCCTCCTTGCTCCTTGTTCTTGCTCCTCTTCAAGAACACCCCATGAAATTTACCCACTTTATTTCTTTGATTTTGATCTCTCGTTCTTTTCTTTTCTTTTCTTCTCATTTTTTTTCTAAAATAAAACAAGTAAAAAGTAGTTGAAGAAATATGAGAAGAAGAAAGGAAGTGAGATGAGATGGAGGAACAAGGAAATGAAAAATGGGCTCTTGCCCTTGAATGGCCGGCCATAATATAGGAGAGGGAAAGAGAGAGATGTGGTGGAGAGAGAGACAAGTCTCTCTTTGTGAGTTAAAATATAAATGTTTTATTTGCAAATTAATATTTGCAATCAACACCCTAATCCATCTTAACCCTCCAATTTGATCATGATTGATCCAAATAATAGGTATTTTTTCCAAAATCACATACTACATGATTTCGTACAAACGTACAAAACCGACACAGTACATATACGTACATACATCTATATATACAGACAACTTTTATTCATCAAACTCAATCAATCTGTACAAAAAATAATTTGGTTCCGGGAATAAAAACAAAATAATATTAAAAAAATTATTATCGACTCGGAAGATTTCAGTACCAATTTGATACAATACAGATGTATACAGGCTAGTGTATATATATATATATATATATATATATATATATATATATATATATATATATATATATAATGTTTATTAACAAAACCGAGCAATATCCACAAAAATATTTCAAAAATAAAATAAAAAATAAAATAATAATAAAATAATAATATTTAATATCAGACACAGATATTTCAGATATTTTCTCAAAAACGCATTTTACAGGATTTTGTACAAGTGCACAAAAACGATACAATACATATATATACTTACTAGTATATATACATAGATAACTTTTTATTAGTAAAACCAAGAAATTTCCATAAAAAATATTTTAATTTTAAAAATAATTATAATATAAATATAATATTCGACCGGGATAGTACATGATATCCCCACCTCTTTGAATTTCAGCTGAAAAGAAAGATGAATAGATGGTGCAGCTTCTAAATACGGAACATATTCCTAAACATTTTCTTTTTCAGATTCAAGAGTTGTTGAGTTTGTTAGACAAACTTTTACCGGTAACTTTTCAACTTCAGCCCTATGCGTCTCGCCCACAACTAAATCAATTTCACCAACATTAAAACACGAGTGAACTTTGGCAGGAAACTTCATGGATGTAAAGACATCAAACGTTACTTGCTCATCCTCAACTCTTAAAATAAGTTTTCCTTGTTGGACATTAATCAAAGCTCTCCCCGTAGCTAGAAAATGTCGCCCCAAAATCAACGGAATTTGTTAATCTTCCTCCATGTCAAGCACAATGAAATCAGCTGGAAAAATGAACTCTACCTTTACCAAAACATCTTCAATTATTCCTTTTGGGTACTTAATAGATCTGTCCGCCAAATGTAAAAAAATTGAAGTAGTCTTTGCTTCTCCAAAACCAAGTTTCCTAAAAACCGAAAAAAGCATAAGATTAATACTTGCCCTAAAATCACATAAAGCTTTATCAAAATAAGAATTTCCAATAGTGCAAGGAATTGTAAAACTCTCTGGATCTTTCAGTTTAGGAGGCAACTTCTTTTGTAAAATTGCATTACTTTCTTTGGTTATCATAACCATCTCATGCTCCTCCAACTTCCACTTGTTTGATAAAATTTCCTCAAAAATTTAGCATATTTAGGCATATGCTCTAAAGCTTCAATAAGAGAAATATTAATATGCAATTTCTTAAATATATTTAAAATTTTAAAGAATTGATTTTCAAGATTATTCTTTTTAAGTCTTTAAGGAAAAGAATAGGTGGATCATAAGGTGAATGATGATAAGTTTCAGAATTAAACTTCCTAGAAACCGTGGGGTTTGAAGCTCCTTTATTCTGCTTAGAATTCTCAATATGGTTGTTGGCCACCTGCTGCATTTGTTCCTTCAAAATTGGCTCGAACTCATCTTTCTTTTCAATGATATTTTGTAACACCCCGCAAAATTGAGTTATAAAGATTTTGCTCACGTGTGTTATGCACATGTATTTTGTACTATTACGAGTAATGGTCTTAATGTATTTTCTATGTATTTCTGTATTTCGATTACTTATATATTTTCTGTCTTCCCAAAACTCATTTTTTATCCGATTTTGAGCCCACTCAAACATTCATTTTAATATTTGTGTTTTACGTACATTGCACGTGCTTTCAATACGCGTGTCAATTACGTATATCCTACCGTTACGTGTAATATTTTCCATGTGTTCCAATTATTTTATAACTTGTTCAAATTTATTTTATAAACTGAAATTCATTTTTCTTCTATTCTGATTCGAATATTTTTATACGTGCAGTGCACATGTTTTCTATGTACATGTTGATTATATTATTTTATGTATATATAATTAATGAAATGTATTTCTCTTATGTTGTATTCCAATTATTTATATAGATTTTCCCGTTGATCGAATATATATTTCGTATTTGAATATTTATTTTTTTTGCCTGCGATGCACAGGTTTGCAGTGCACGTGTTGGTTGTATTCTCTTTAAAAATAAAATTTTGAAGTGTGTGTGTGTGTGTGTGTGTGTTTATTTTTATTTGTGCATGAAAACTCTAATTTTTATTAAATATATATTACACATTTTTACATATGCATTTAATTTGAAAAAAAAATATTAGTGAATTGTGTGCACATGGAGTGCACGTGCACGTGTTTGTGCACTATAGGGGATTGGCTGGCCGGGAATGTTTGGAGAGAGAGTGGGGTGTGAGTTGAGTGAGTGGGTAGTTAATTAGAATTAGTGGGTTAATTAAATTAACTTTTAATAATTAATTAATTTTCTTTATAAACTACCCCTTCCTTTAGCCCAAAAAAAACACAAAAAGAAATAGAAATGTTCATCATGCTGCTGACCGACCTTGCTGGGGAGGGGTTCTTTTCATTGGGCACGGATTTTGGAGAGCCTTTAGGAGTTCAAATTGCTAGGAGTTTCTATTTGCAATTTGCATCAAGAGGTGTGTCTCTTTTAGTTTCTAAATTATTGTAGAATGCATGTGTAGGTAATTTATGCTTGAAATAGATAATTGGTATGAGTTATTTAGTTACTTTTGTGATTCATGTTGTGTTGTTATCTAAAATTTTTAGTAGTAATGAAATATGAAAAATTAATGTATGCTAGTTGAAAGATTCATTATAGAATGACCATGTTAACAAATTAGAATTTGTGGTGTTGTAGGGTGCATAATAGTATGCCATGATTAGATTGTGTGAATTGGTTATATTTGTACATAAAGTTGTTAGTTTAGGCACAAGGAATAGTATAAATATTGGAAAATTATGATTAAATGAAGAGATGAGAATTCTCCCTTCAATTGCTAAAAGAAGTTCATATTAGTGGTTACAAAAAGGTAGTCTTGATAATTAATAAAAACATATGTTTATGAAAGTTCTCAAAAAATTACCATTTATAATATGTATGTATAAATTAACTCTAATTTGGATAAAGTCAATGAGAAATTGTTTCTGGACATTTGTGAATATATTTTTATGAGCTATTAAATTGAGGGAAACAAATAAAAAAGGAAAAATGAATGAGAAGTTAAAATTAAAGAAAAACATAGATTTTGGGTTAAAAACAATTAAACCCCTATTTGTTCAGGAAGTGCGCTTGGCCTTTGTGGCGCTGTGCTAGGTTGGGGTCTTGGGTTTGATTCTGGCTATACATAGTATGTGCAACTTTTTATATTTAGAGGTTTGTGAGTTTTAAAATTCGGGAAAAATTCATATAAATATTTTAAAATATTATTTGAGCAATTAAAAATAACTTCTCACTATTTTGGGTTATATGTTTGGGAATTAAAAGTCACATTCATATTAATGAGTTGTGAATTAGTATTAAAAATAGAAAATATATATGAGTTAGTAAATTGGTTGTAGAATATAAATTTAAAGCACTTATTGTGAAATTTCATGGATACAAATGTATGAGTTGGAGAAATTGTTGTTAAAGATTAGTATAGAAGTTGAATACTTCGTAAAGAAAGTGGATAAAGAGAAATAATGAATAATGATGATTAAAATGTTTATGTTGAGGTTGGATATAACCTATTTGATCTCTAATGAGATGGTTGTTGGAATCTAAAGGCTAGGCGAGACCACAGTAACCGGCATTTTGTGAATAACAGAAATTTGAGGAGTAACCCGTGTGGGTTAACTCTCTCTTTGAGAAGCAGCCAGGGTGGGCTAGTGTTCTCGTGTGTTGATTTAAGTCTGGTAGGGTAAGCTAGCTCTAGGTTGTGATGATTTAAAACTAAACTTAAGGACATGCACTAAGGGAACATGTGATGATGTATGGGTAAACATGAGTATGAGGGCCTTTGATAGCACGGTGGGAGGTTATCTCCAGAATTATCGGGGTTGCAGCTCGTAGTGGGAGATATTCCTTCAGAATTACTGGTATCGAGGCAATGGATTCATAGCGAGGGATTAAGGGGGGAAGGAATGGTCAATCGTCAGGTCAAGGATTACTTCTTTGTTAGCGAAACGATGGGGGGGGGGGGGGGGGGAGAAACCACGGCCAACCTTACATTAGTCACCATAGTAGTATTTTCATAGCAAGAGATTAAACTCTATATTGAGGAGTACGATAAGGGCTTGCCCTCGGACCTATGTAGTATAGGATGCATAGAATCCAAACAAGTGTGCATTAGTGCATCGTAGTGTAAATCTGCATTAGGCATTTAAGTTCATATCATACACTGACATGTTTAGGATAGTCACTTTTTACACTTTATTGTGCATTCAAGTTTATGTTAACCAAAGTAAAAGAATCGCTGTATTATAGCATTGCGTCAGTTGAATGCAACTGATGTGCCCACAATTTTCTAGTTGCAGGACTGGACTTGGCTTGGACTTAAAGTCACTTTGATGAGTTGTTACAAGATTGAATAATTTTCATTATTGTATATCGTGTTGTATTTATTTAAATTCTGCTGCGTTGATGTAAAGAACAATGTTGTATAATGAAAAGTTTTAATTTCCTTGTAAATTTGTACGAATTAAAGTAAAAGATCCTGTTTTATGCTACGAATTACATGTAAATGGAATTCGGGGCGTTACATATTTTGTTCGGCAGTTTGTACTTGTGGCTGCTCAATTATTCTCTCACTTCTCAGTGATATTGCTTCGACATACTTTTGGGATTGGTCATGGTGTTACTGGGTAAGGTTCCTGTTGTCCTCTCTGTAAAAATATTTGAAATCTGACAAATCTGAGCCTCAAGGTTGCGAATTGAAGCAGCGGTTGAAGTTGCATTATTTTGGATCACCAAATCTGTCTTTTGCATGTATTACATGATCATCTCCTCAAGTGTCAGCTTTTTTTATTGCTGTGGAAAATTTTTAGGGTGTCTAATTGCTCCTTGATTTTTGTTCCAAAAAAATTTGGGTGACTTCTCCATCCTGGATTATACGTGTTCAATAAAGATTATTTTGATATTGGAAGTTTGACACGTAATTTGCTTGATAGGAATGTGATTGAGCAAATAGATTTCCCATTTGGCAATCAATACTTGAGTGATTTCCTACACAATGATCACAAATAATATTAGTTTGAATAGCATAAACATTCATATTACCTATTTGTTTTGATAGAATATCAATTTTGCAATCAATGTGGTAATAGGATCAAGCTCATAGACTCCAACTGCTTTTCTAGGCATTGCTCTCTCTAAAGACCATTGGTAACTGTTAGACGTCATTTCCTCTAAAATCTCATAGGCAGCTTCATGAGTTTTTCTCATAAGAGCTCCTCCAACTGCTGCATCTACCATAGATCAATTTGTAACTCCCAATCCATTATAGAATGTTTGCACTTGTAGCCATTTCGGAAGTTCATGATGAGGACACTTTCTCAACAAATCTTTATACATCTCCCATGCATCATACAAAGACTCAGTCTCAAATTTAGTTAATGTGGTAATGTCATTCCTTAGCTTCACTATTTTTTGCTGGAGGAAAATACTTAGCCATAATTTTTTGTGCTAATTCCTCCCAAGTTGTGATGACACCTGGTGGTAGAGAATTTAGCTATGAGTGAAATGGGAAAGAGTCTCAAATGAATAGCATTATTGGACACTTCATTGTGCTTGAAGGTGTCGCAAATGTCTAGAAAGTTTGAAATGTAAACATTACGATCCTCATGCGACAGTCTCCCAAATTGAACAGTCTATTGAATCATTTGAATGATCATCGGTTTAATCTCAAATTTGTTAGCTTGTATATTCAGCCTCTTTATACTTGATGTAGTTCCATTAACCGAGGGCATAGCATAGTCTCTCAAAACCTTATTTTCTTCTCCATTACCCTCGTTCACCATGGTGATACACGTATATGTCCTGAAATATATCTATAAAATAACAGAAAAACTAATCAAACCTATCTTTCTAAATTAAAAAAAACAATAAGAAAAATCCAAATTAGTAACAATCTAGCAATTATCAATATCAATAAAAGAATAATTAGTCGTTGTGGGTATGATACTCTTTTCTTTTAAAACTATACTACTTGTTGCGATTTTGTACACTTGCAAAATATTCCATCAAGTTTTTGGCGCCGCTGTCGGGGATTGTTGAAAAATTGGTGGGATTTCTCCATCCTGGATTATACGTATTCGAATAAGGATTGTTTTTATGTTGGAAGTTGGACACGGATTTGCTTGACAGGATTGTGGTTGAGCAAATGTATTTTCCACTTGGCAATCAATACATGAGTGATTTCCTGCACAATGATCACAAATAATATTAGTTTGAATAGCTTTAACATCCATATTACCTAATTGTTTTGATAGAATATCAATTTCTGCACCCAATGTGGTAATAGGATCAAGCTCATAAACTCCAACTGCTTTTCTAGGCATTGCTCTATCTGAAGACCATTGGTAATTGTTAGATATCATTTCCTCTAAAAGCTCATAGGCCGCTTCACGAGTTTTGCTCATAAGTGCTCCATCAGCTGCTGTACCAACCATACATCGATTTGTAACTCCCAAACCATTATAGAATGTTTGCATAATTGAAGATGTTTTGGTAAAGATGGACAAGTTCATTTTTTGAGCTAATTTCATAGTTCTTGACATGGAGGAAGATGAACAAATTCTATTGATTTTGGGGCGATCTTTTCTATCTATGGGGAGAGCTTTGATTGATGTCTAACAAGAAAAACTTATTTTAAAAGTTGGGGATGAACAAGTAACATTTGATGTCTTTAAATCCATGGAGTTTCCTTCCGAAGTTCACTCGTGTTTTAAAGTTAGTGAAATTGATTTAGTTGTGGGCCAGACACAGGACTAGAGTTGAAAAATTACCTGTAAAAGTGAGTCTAACAAATTCAGCAACTCTTGAATCTGAGAAAGAAACTGTTTTGGAATATGTTCCGTATTTAGAAGCTGCACCATCTATTCATCTTTCTTCTCTGCTGAAATTCAAAGAGGTGGGGATATCAAAGACATCATCTCAAGAAAGAAATGACGCAAACACGAGCTTAAACTGTTGTCATCTAGTTTGCGGGATGCATCAAAAAAACCTGATCCACACATGAAGGAAGTAGTTAGTAAAGAGGTTCTTATGTTGTTAGATATTGGAATCACATAACCATCTCAGCTACCACGTCCGGTTGAAGACTTAAAACTGAGCGCTTCTTGGGAGGCAACCCATATTTTATTTTTCCTTTCTTTTTTCTTTTCTTTCTCTTGTGCTTCCATTCGCCACACTTTTGTTTTTTTTCTTGGCCTCGAGTCCTATGTTTCCCCTTCTTTCTTCTTTTCTTTTCTTTTTATAGGGAACAGTAGGGTTTAGGTTAATAAGGGTTAGTTAAGGATTTAATAGAATTAGTGAAATAGTTAAATAGTTTAAACCCCAAGATTAATATTAATCTTTGAATTTTAAACTAATCATCTACTAATCCTTATTCAAACCCACTTCAAATCAATATGACGTTGCTTTATTTTTTTCTATTTTTTTTTTACAAAATTTAAATCCACCCCCTAGTTGACCATAATTACTTTTATTTGTTCTTTAAATAGTCAATTTGAGTGCTCCAATTTTCGGGAAATCTTCACTTAAAATCAATTTGAATTTTTGAAATCTTTATCCATGTTTTCTTCCTTGATTTCACCAAAACGTCCACCTTTTGCACATATTCATCTCATTCCTACAAAATCAAACAAATAAATAAAATTAAGTAAAAAGAAGATGAAATTCAACAAAATAACTAAGAACTCATTGTTTAATGCGTAAAGAGAGTAACAAAATTATGTATAAAATTCACTCATCATGAAGTTCGCTTACAACGCTGCCCTTGGTCGACCCGGCTCAGCAGCACGTCATGTCGAGCCCTCAGCTTTTCATATGAAAATGAAGTTCCCCACTCCATCAGGGGTGGAAGAAGCCAAAATGTGCTAAGAGACAGTTTGGATGTGCTACACAACTACAATAGCAAGCTCGGTCCTCCCACTCAAGCCATTAGAATTCCCCCAAGGGAGTAGTCAAGTTGTTTCTGAGTCAGTTGAAGAACTTTGGGAGGTCTCCTTCTCCAAAAAGGATCCAACCAAGAATTTCCGAGTAGGCAAAGCTTTCCCTCACCAAGTCAAAGAACATATCATTGAATGCATTAAAGGGAACCAAGACCTATTCACCTGGACTGCTGCTGACACGCCTGACTTCTCGGAGGAATCATGCACAATCTTAGTGTCCATCCCGAGGCCAAGTCGGTCCAGCAGAAATGCCACAAAATTGCCCCTGACATACTACAAACCATTAAGGATGAAGTTGACGAGCTCCTAGCCTCCCGCTTCATTCAAGAAGTCAGCTATCAAGAGTTGCTAGCAAATGTGGTAATCCATTGACTTCACTGACTTGAACAAAGCATGCCCGAATGACCTGTTTTCTCTCCCAAGCATTAACACCTTGATCGATGCCACATCCGGTCACGAACTCTTGAGTTTCATGGATGTCTTCTCACGATATAACAAGGTCCGGATGTATCCTCTTGACATAACGAAGACGTCCTTCTTCACTGACCAAGGCCTATATTGCTACCCGTGTCATGCCCTTTAGGTTTAAGAATGCTAGAGCCACTTATCAACGCCTTTTCAACAAATTCTTCAAGGAACAGATCGGCAAGAACATGGAAGTCTATGTAGAAGACATGTTGGTGAAGAGACTCAACAAAACTCAACAAAAGAGATCTTGTGGTCGACCTCCAAGAAGCCTTTGAAGTACTACATAAGCACCACAAGAGGCTAAATCCCTTTAAGTGTGCCTTTGGGGTGTCCTCAGGAATATTCTCTGTGTTCATGGTCAGCCAGAGAGGAATCGAAGTCAACCCAAAAAAATATCTGAGTCATAATGGACATGGCTCCCCCATCCAACATTAAGGAAGTCCAAAGATGTTAGGTTTCGACTGCAATCACAGATTAAAATACACAACAAAAAATTTTAAAAAATATATCGAAACTTAATGTCATGCCCCGCTTCCCAAAAGGTATACGGAATACGAGTACGTGACAAAGCCAAGCGAATGATTTTCATCATTCATAAGCTATAGGATCGACTCAGCATCATAACAAGAAATATAGAAAAATATATTCAACCACGTATGCATGAATAATTTATTAATCAACAGAAAACATTTGAAACAAATATAAATATCCCAAATAAATTCAAGATCTGGATCAAAAGTAAAAAACTTGGGGACTACAAGCCCGTTACAAGTTTTAAATAGCAACAAGAATTAAATAACTCAAATACAAAATAATTAAAACAAGTTTTCTCAAACGAAGCCTAGAACGTTTTCCCCAATTCCAGCAGGCAATTGATCTCCAAAACCTGTATTTATTATGGAGAAGAAAATGGAGAAACAAAGACAAACGCCCTTAGTGTAAGTTAGGGCCGCAAGTAGTATAAGCAAGGGTATGAAAATAAGTTCAAGAAAATATGAAACAAAATTTGGAATCAAGGGTATATAACATGATTGACAAGGATGCAACAAGTAGTGAAGTTCAAGGGACTAGCTAGCAAGTAAGACAAACCAGGTAACAGGATCGGGTAACAAATAGAAGTGGCAGGAACAAGTAATAAGTGAGCATGTAGTTATATCAAGCATCAAGTAACAAGTATCATGTATAAGTGTCAAGTAACAAGTATCAAGTAAGGTATCAAGTGTGTACAAGTGACAAGTTATTCTTAAGCTATTGTTTAATTCTATTCATGCATCCCAAATTTTACCACATGGTTGCTACTTACAAACAAATTACGTTTAGGCCTAGTGGGGAATTTTATAGGGCAGTGTACTCAGGCATCAATAATCAAGCAAGCATGTTCATGAATCGAGTAATCATATAACTAGTTCATGAGTCAAGTAATAACATGACAAGTCATGAATCAAATAATAATATACTAGTCCATGAATCAAGTGTTAATATAACCAGTCCATGAATCGAATAATAATATACTAGTTCATGAATCAATAGTAACTAGTTCATGAATTGAATAATAATATAACTAGTTCATGAAACAAGTATCAAGTGGGAAACACGGGCCCCCTTCTGAGTACACTTACCTATAATATCCACTTCTATGGTCTTTCTCTTAAACCCCGGCTTGTTATTTATTATTATTATCAAGACAAGAATGAAAGTATGCGAAACAGGACAAGTAAACATGATCAAGAATAGGGAACAAGTTTAAGATAGTTAAAAGGCATATTCGATGGTCAAAACAAATTAAAATTATCAAGAACGACGAGAATTCCAATTCTGGACAGCATGACGTTGCTGCACCAAAACTGAGATTTCCGTTGCTACAAGAATGAAAATCTGGATCGGTCAAAAAATCTAGAAACTATACTCTCTTCCGAATCCATCGCATATAAACAAGATGCATGAAAGTTGTAGCAACAGGTGTCAAAACAGCAAACTACACAGAATTCGTGTTCAGCCAGAATTTGTAAAATTGTGTTTATGAATATGAAACAGGTCTGAAACTTCATTAATTAATTCCAGAAAAATTAGAGAAGGTCCTCTAGTGTGTCTAGTATCAGCATGCAAAATTTCAAGTCATTATCTTATAGGTAGCATAGTTAACTTAATTGTAAATCAAAGTGATGCAGAAAAATTATAAATCTGGAATTCTACGAAACAGCAGCAGTAAAACTGCGATAAATCACAAACTATAACTCGAAATTCAATTCCGTTAAAAGGTTAGTAAACTATAAATCTGGGGCTACATTTCATGTTTAGAACTCAAGTCCAGATTCTGATTTTATCAGGATCGAAACAGCAAGTAAAAACAGGAACAGCAACATAGATGGTTTCTTGTATATAAAAGTGGCATGATGAATGATTATTATGAGTCTAAATTAGTGTGTGATCCAAATCATGATTTAATAGGTTTCAAATCAGTAAGCCAAATTAGTTTCTCAACTCAAAAGAAAGTAGAATCAACACATACATCATACAACATACATCTACAAGTCAAGGTGGTTCTTGATTTCATGTGTTCAAATAATGAGATGATAAAATAAATCCAACTAGTTATGAAATGAATATATCAATGGAGGATTATGACTCTTATAATCATGGAGTTGTTAAGGACGGCAGCAAGTAAAATGAGATCATCAAATGATAGGCCAACGAGGAGTCACAACTACAACCTACGTGCGGTATTTTCAAATAAAAGCTTGTACTAGAACAATGAATTGTACAAGAAGATGCTTGCCTTGATTGGATGAGGGCGTTGATCGGCGATCGATATTGAATGGATCAGATCGGTGTGGATCTTGATGGCAATCAAGATCGGGAAAGATCGACAGCTGAGATTGCTTTGATCTGATCTGATCAAGATGATGGAGATCTGATGATGGCTCGGATCTTGATCAGATCGAAAGGTCCAGCAGCGTCTGATGATGCTAATGATGATGATCATGAGATCTGATGATGATCACGATCTTGATGAGATCGGATGGCCCAGGAGCGATCTAATGGTGATGATCAAAATGATCAAATCAAACGGCCAGAATTTAAAGCGGAGCTTCACAGCAATGGCGGGAGGTTCCGACGGTGGCTATGGCGGTGTTGCAGTGGCAACATCGAGGACCTCGACTGGGGAGCAGTCAACGAAGGGCGACGACGGCGATGATGGGAGTGGCGATGGGTTCGGCTCGGAGATCTGTTTAGAGGGGAAACAGAGGAGGAGCAATGGCGGAGAAGCTTCGGGTTTCGGGATGGCAAGGCGACGGAAAGGGAGTGTAGGGGTAGGGGATGATGACGAGGAGAGGACAAGGCGATGGGTAGTGGGTTTCGAAGGATGACGAGGCGACGAGGTGATGGGTTTCGGTGGCGATGATGAGGAAGACGATGGGTTGCGATGAGGGTGTTGTGCGGGGATGATGGGAAGACGATGAGGATGATGGGAGGATGGTCTCGTGGGAAGGCGACGAGGTAGCACAGGGTAGGAGTTGGGTTTCGAAATCTGGAGGTAGGAGACGATGGCGACGGGGAATGGGTTCCGACAATGGAGAAAGATGGCGGATCGAGGGGTTGACAAGGCAACACAGGGAAAGACGGGGGTTCGGAGGGTTCAGGGCGATCGGGGAGAGGACGATGAGGCTTTGGGGGAGACAGGGTGGATGGGTCTGCAGTGGATGGAGAACGGGGAGAGGTGAAGGAGATGATGATGGAACAGGGAAAAGGAGGGTTGGCAGCTGAAGGGGGTTTGCACAGGAGCTTAAGGTTCGGGTTTCTAAGGTAGGTTTAGTATATATTGGGTTTGGATATATGGTTATTGGGTAATCGGTTTTGGGTTATTGGATAGCGGGTTTGAGTTGGATTAAAAAGGAGATTGAGTCAAAAATCAATATAATTAGGCTATATGGATTAGGTGAATTGAATCAGTCAATTCCCCATGAAGAATAGCAAATTTAGAGTTGATAAAGAAAAAAAAACAATTGAAGTAGATTGGGCACAAAATTGATTCGAAAAAAAAAAGAAATGACTTTATTAGAGCTGAAAACAAAATACAGGATCTTGAATTGATAAATAGAGTACAGTGAAATGAAATACAGCAGAAAATACAATACAGGAAGCAGATGTTGATTCATGATTTTGATGATTACAACACAATGCAAAATTGTTGTGCTACTTCTTAAGTATTACATGATATACATTCTAACAAGCTTTACAATGTTCTCAAAGCAAGCAAAGCTACAAACAAAGCTCTTATAGCTAATTGATCAAGAAAGCTACAAGGTTGCCAGCTTCAAAGAAAAAGACGAAGGCTAAAAGCTCTATCTCAAGACTCAAGACTCAAGACAAGACCTATGCTTCAAATGTTGTATTAAGTGTCTTATAAACAATTATAACTTTTTATTTCTTTGAGTCTTAGAAATTCTGTAATAGCCTTGTCACACACACTCACACATGTCTTTAAAATAATTGAGTGTTTTTCAAACTTAAAAAGATCGAAACAAGATTGAAAAAGCTCAGCTGTTAAGTACCAGTCGACCGCCATAAGGCACCAGTCGACTATCCTAGTACGAAACTGTCTGAACTTATTCAAACTCTGATCAGTCGACTCATAACGGCAACCCAGTCGACTGTTCAAGTCGTTTCGATAGTTTACTGATTTCAAAACTTGATTTTTTCGAATTCAAAAGTTTTAATTCTGTTGGTTGACAGTTGGTACAACTACTTCTCAATGTCCAGTGACTCCAACTCTATAAATAGAGTGTAGAAATCACTTGGAAAAGGTTAACAACTTATTTCCAAGCTTTTATTTCTCAAGTTCTCAAGCTTTTGGTTTTAACAAGAAAAAGTATTCAAAAGCATTCACCTTCTAAGTCTTGGTTCTCTGAAATCAGTCTTGCATAACAGTGATTTCGTTTTAGACTGATTTCGGAGGTTGACCTAATAGCCATGCACAAAATCATATTCACAACAAGGCTATAGGTTGATTGTAACAATTTTTTTGTTGTTCTTCACTCTCGGGTTGTGAGAGTGGTTCCTCTCAGTTGGAGAGTAGGGCTCTAGGGTGTAGAGTCAGGTTTTCACCCTTGGTGGAAGAGTGGGTTGCTTTCTCTAGTTGTGAGAAAGGACTGTGGGTTGGACAAGGTTGTTGTCTTGCGCAGTATGGTATTCTTGTAATTTTTTCAAGAATAGTGAAAAATCTCAAGTGGGTTGCTTGGGGACTGGATGTAGATCGAGAGGACCGAACCAGGATACATCGTGTGTACTCTGTGGTTGTATTTCTTTGAACTTGCATTTCATTTTCTTGCCTTTTAAATTCTCTGTGGAACTTGTCTGGGAAGTCGACTGTGTCAATTTGTAAGTCGACTGGTCAGACTTGTACTACTTTCTTTCTTAAAACTTGTCTAGTAAGTCGACTGTCTCTTCTATAAGTCGACTGATCAGACTCGCCTTAAAATACTCTTCTTAACTGTCGCCCCAGTCGACTGGTTTATCTTTTCAAGTCGATTGGTCAGTAGAAAAGTTCAATTTCACAATTATTTTTTATAAAACACTATTCACCCCCCTCTAGTATTTCTTGCCTTGCCTATAGAATCCAATAGGGGTTATACTTAACCATGGACTCATGCGAAAACCATAAATCGTGTTTAAGAGTTATACCTTAAATATGGATCTGTTGTCTCAACAATATGCCGATCACAGCACTGCAATATTGCGGTGCCTCTACGCTATCCACACGAACAGAATGAAAAATGGATCTCCCTCATACCGCAGTGCTAGCTGCGGGAAGGGGATGTTCCTCCTTACAATCTCTTTCTCTCTCACTCACTTTCTGTGACGGCTAGGGTTTTTCACGTGTATTTTCCACCGATACATATCATAATATAAGTGCATAAAATAACCCCTAAGAGAGTAATGAGGTTGTTGGGCTCACAATCTGACCTGGGTCAAATTTGTGTGTGGGTCATTGAACTTTAGTCAACCCAGTTAATTTAATTAAACCATTGTCAGGAATCCAAGTATTACTTGGATCCCTAATTAAATTCATCTTATGAATTTAAATCCCAATTTCGATCAATTCTAAGTGTGTGACCAGCTCTCATTATGTTGATAGTGATACTAGAACAATATTCTAGTATTACAAAGAGTAAACAGTATCTAGCAATACATCACTACTATTCAAGTAACGGGAATGTCAGTGATTTGACATAACCTATATGTGACCAATATTACCATGTAGTCTAGTCCCTTTGTCCAGATATCTTAATTGACCACAAGGCATAGAGTGTGTCACCCTTGTATAATTCATCTTTGGTTTCTTGATTTCTGAGTAGACTTACTAAAACAAATGAGATCAATATCTCATATTGAATCATTTGAGCATGGCCATGTATTTTGCAGTCTCACTCAATCAAGGGGATCGTAGATATATGTAAGAGGGACAAATGCTATCTAAGTCACTCACATCCCTCCACATGATCTGTAGTATATCCAATAGTCGACTTAATAATCACTTTATTACCGACAACATTTGACGACATTAAAACATATAACTTCTCATGTAGGGAATCGTAGTGACTTCAAGTCAAAGGACTACATACACCATGGTCACTGTGAGAACCGCTTATGACACTCACGTAACAATCCATACAGCATTCTTATGGTGGGTCAGTCCAGTACATTATTACTCTAATATGTACCCATGTGAAAATTTGATATCTCATATCTATAACCCGCGAGAATGGTCATCAGTCTACGCACACACTAGTGTCTATATATATCGTTGTCCAAATTCATAATAATACTTGACTAGGGACATTTAAGAACAGTGTTCTGATTTTAGCCAATAAGATCTCACAATCAAGTCATGCACTTGATATCTCATGGCATTGAACTTACAATTCTGAGGACTTCATTATGTTCATTTAATTCACAATAAATAACATAATAAATGAAATGCCTAAATATGAAATAAACATCATAAAACAATGTAAACTAGTAATGTGAATACACAATTGGCCTCTAGGGCATACACCAACAAAAGACTCACGGGGTGCCTCGCCACCATCGGACGCTTCCTCTTCATATCCAGGGAAAAGTGTCTCTAGTTGTAACCCCTGTATTTTCTTTTCTTATATTTTTGTATGTATTTATTTTTCCTGGGTATTCTTTCTGATTGTACTCTTCTATTCTTTCTGAAGCATGTAATCATTTCTTCGTTCCTAATAAACTATTTTTCATTCCCGTCAATTCAATTCTGTAATTTTCAATCTCCTGATTCAATTCCTTCTGCTAACTATTTAGCTCTAGATGATTTGTTTGATTCTAAATCATATATTTCATGGCCTAATTGTTTATTATTTGATTTCTACCTTTTTTGATCCTATTTCTTACCCAATCTACCATTTTTAAACCCTATAATCCGCCCTATTGGATCCTAAACCCGCTACCCTCTATTACCCAGTCTCCCTCAAATCTCTCCTCGCGTTCACCTCTATCTGCCTAACAAGCAGATCTTTCTTCCATGATCTCCCCCTTGATTCCTAAAATCCTAATGTAACCCATATTTCCGTTTATACGGATTTGTATTTTTTCTTTTCCTGTATTCATGTATTAAAAAATTTTCTATATAATTTTTTCTACTATTTTGAACCCAAAATTTTGCATTCATTTAAATACCTGACTATTTTGTTTAACACAGAATTTCAACCTACACTGTTTATCACTATTTGATTATTTAAGTTTTGATTATTATTTTACTACTATTAATAGTATTTTTATTTTTATTATTATTATTTTGAAAAAACTCAAAGATCCTAATTCATTATAAAATATCTAGTTGATTATTTGATTTATGCTAAAGCCCACCCTGTGATTTAATTATCAGATTCTTTGTCATGAAGCCCAATTCTATATTCAATATAATTACATTTTTATTAACATATAGTTTTAGAGCCCAATCTCATATTCTTTTATTCATATTTATTCTAATTTATGAAGCCCAAATTTAAAGCCCAAGTCTACAAACCCAAAATCAGATTTATATACCCAACCCGTTAACCCATTATCCTACCCTACCTAAATTCAACTACCCGTATACAAATTTCTCCATAAAACCCTCACATTCCCCCACTCTTCATATCCCGTAACCCCATAACCCCCCCCCCCTTCTCATAACTATCCATTATTATATTATATTTAATATATTATATTATTATCTATTTTATAATAAAAAAAACCCTTCCCTCATTTCTCTCCCTCCCACTCTCTTTCTACGCCTCCCTCTCTCCTCTATCTCCCTCTTTCTCTGTTTGAAACGAAACAGAGAAGTGTCCCCCCTCCTTCATCTCCCTCCTCCGCTGAGCCCCATCCTCCTCCATCGACTAAAACCCCAATACTACCCATTGCCATCATCGACTTCTTCACCTTCTTCGCCCTCCGCTCGCCCTCGACTCGACGCTCCACCTCACCGCCACCTCCCGCCATTACTACAACCTCCGAGAACCCATCGAGCTTCATTGCCTTGTCCCCCGTCGTCCTCTCCGCTTGAGCCTACCACTCGCCTCCCACTCCTCACCATCCCCCATCGACGCGGTGCACCTGAGCTCCACCATCGTCTTCAACCTTAATCATCCTCGCCATCGCCGCTACACCAGAGCTCCACCATCGAACCCAACAGCCCTCCGAGTGTCACCCTCGATTGACGACAGCCCTTGCCGCTCCTCATCGCCCACAGAACCTCCTTCATCCACTGACTAGTCGAAGCCACAGCCACCGACTGCACTCGCCGTTGTTTTGCTCCTCGACCGACCTCCCGCCGCCCTGAGTCCCTGCAACTACACCCCGAGACCCCCCGCTTTCCGTCCAATTGCATCCTCGCCTGAGCCTCGGTGCCCTCTTCCCCAGTGCACACCCGAGCTCCTCTGTTCTGGGTTTCAGCCAACAGTGCCCTTGATCAAGCTCGGCCGTTCGATCTTATCTCATCATCAAGTCTTGATTTGGCCGTCCGATCACATCTTATCATCAACATCATCATCAGGCTTGAATCTGGACCCTTGATCACCTTGATCATGACCGTCGGATCTCCCTTGATCATTGCGATTATGATCATCATCTTGATCTTGATCTTCGATCTCAGGCATCTGATTATCCGATCTTGATCCTCATCAAGATCCGTGCCCGATCGTGATCATCTCCTCAAGATTCGGTTGGTTCGCGATCGTCGCCATGTCGCCAGGATTCCGATCCCGTTATTCTCAATATTTTGGATCTAATGTCGTTGTTAAAAGCAAGTCGTTTCTCCTCGAATAGTTATTGTATCATATTCGAGATTGTTTATTGAATCCCGCAAGTAGATCTATATTGATTATCGTATATCTGCTATTGTTATCTATCATTGGGATACTACGGATTTACACGAGCGAATCCAAGTAGTAGTGTCATGCCCCACTTCCCAAAATACGGAAATATGAGCACGTAACAAAGGCCCAGCGAATGATTATTCATCATCCATAAACTGTAAAAGATTAACTCAACAATATACAAGAGAATACAACCACGCAAGAGAAAGAATAACCACATAAACAATAAATAAACTCCAAAATAATCATGAAATAAGTTCACCAAATAATAATCCAACATCTGGGATAAAACAAACTTCAGGTCATAAAATCCAGGAATACAAAGTATGATAAAAGCAATACAATAAGCAAATAACAAGAGATAGCTAAAGCAGTCTAATGGTCCAGCTCCGATCTTCAGAGAGTTTGCTCACCAAGTTCTTCTGGTTTGCTCCTTCGGTACCAGTAAACTTTTGATCTAAAAAAAAAAAAAAAGAGTGTCCTTAGAGCAAGTCGTGGACAGCAAATAGAGAAAAACAGAGGATAAAGGAAGCATGAATATCAAAGAAAAGGGACAGGATCAAAAATTCAAAGAACAAAGCAAAGGCAGGCAACAATATCAAAGGTCTACAGTAATCACACATGTAATGCGTGATGTCGAGTCAAGATCCATACAGGATCAAGCATGCAGATTATTACTCATTTTATTAGCCTATCTAGTGCACGTTCTACTGCATCCCATTCCACAGGTTCGGCGCAAATACACAATGAACGTCTTAGACTGATGGTGAATTCACGGTTCGTGTACTCGGTCCAGTGATTATCGGGCAGTATTTTATGTTCAGGAATAGTGGTTATCAAGCGGTGTTTTAGGTTCAAGGACAGTGTGTATCAAGCAGTGTTTTATGGCCATCAGTACAGGTTTAGGCAGCAAGCTGTAAATTGTGTTCACCTATTTGTTTCAGGTTAGAAAACTCATCAAATAAATCTATAAAAATTCTGGATCATTCCTACACATGTCTAGGTTCAGCCAAATTTATTTCAGATTTTTATTTTACTATTAGCATGGTCAAATAAATTATAGAACAGCAAGATACGCATGCATTTGTGAATCTGAAAATTCTAACACAGCTGTACTAAAATGATGATATCTAACAGATTACACATCGGAATTCAAATTCGTAAAAAGGGTAGTAAACTAGACATTTGGTGGTAAATTTCATGTTCAGAAAGTCATTTCAAAATATAACAGCAACATGGTCGAAAATCTGATTCAAAAAGAAACAACTAGCAGTCCAGAATATATTTTGACATCAATAGGCAATAATTAAATCATACAATCATATATTTCATGCAAATTAATAATCAAAGTGTTCTTAGCTGTTTAACATGCATAATTTCAGTTCTAAGATGTAATTTCACAGGCATGGTAATCAATTCATTTAATCACATTCAATTTAACATGTCCAACACATCAAACAAGTCTACAATATGGATCTAGTTATTTTCATCTAAAAGTGCATATGCATGAAACAATAGGAACTAGGTTTTAGATCAAAGAGAGCGGCACGATGTTAAGAATATCTTGGATTAGCTCGTGTAAACCCTCAAAAGACTTAACGGAATTTCAAATAACAGCATGATAAGGAAAAGGACGGGATCTACTTGCAGAGATCAAAGAAATCTTAAACAAAATGAACAACTAGTTCAAGAAGAGACTTGCCTATTAATTAGAAGATTCGAATAACTTAGAATAACAGGATAAGCATCCCGGGTGATGATCCAAACACGTGCGAGCTACGTGTGCAAAACAGCGAAACAGAAACACCCACACAGCGGATCAGCAAGCACATACGAATCCAAACGAACAACAAACTTCAACTTTGGATCCGCTACACCCAGAACACCAAACAGCACCAAACTCCCACACCAGATCCAACAAACAGCAAACAGCGGCTCTCAGATCCCCTATGCCAAAACAGCATACACCGAAACCCACCACTGCCTTCTCTTCTTCCCCACTTCGATGAAGAGAGAAAAGGAGAAAGCAGGAGAGACTTCGGCGACGACTAGCGGCGCTGCGGTCGGGAAGCGACGGCGGTGCTGCGGTCAGGAAATGACGCAACGACCAGGGAAATAGCGGCTCGGCAGACTCTGTATCTCGACGAAATAGGGGAACGGGAACGGGGAGGCGCTCGGGCTTGGATGACGACGACGAGGAGGAGGAAGGGGCCTGTGGTGGTTGTGAGGGTGATCGGAGAGGAATCGACGAGGTGGCGGCAATGGATGACGAAGGTGACAATGGGTAAATGGGTTCTGGCGGAGTTTGGGTTAAAGCGAGATGATGGCGAGGACAAGGATGAGACGGCGGGGATGAGAGGTGGTGACGATGATGAAGGTGGTTGGAGATGGCGATCGGAAGGGCTTGGGCAATTGGGTTTGGTTGGTTTCGATTTGGTGAAGACAAAACAGAGAGCGGGAGGATTAGGGGGTTAATGACGGCTGAAGGATTAAAATAGATTAGGGTTTTGATATAAGAGATTAGAGTATATATAAGGGGAAAAGTAGGATATAGGGTTATCGGGTAATTGGGTATTTGACCCAATAAATAAAATAGGTAGGATATAACTATAGTGGATCAATATAAACCCAACCACAAAAGAATTGGATATCTGATCAAATATAATTTATAACAACAATACAATTTGTATCACATTACATAAATTATTTGAAATAATTAAAAATACAATTATTAAATCAGAACGGATTTGTTTTAATAATTGACTGACAGAGAAAATAATGATAACAATAGTAATAATAAATAATTCCAAAACAATAAGAATAATAATAATAACCATGTCAATGAAAAATAATAATACTAATAGTAACAATTAATAATAGTCATAACAATAAGAATAAAATACTATCAATAATAATAGTGACAATAATAATAATAATAATAATAATAATAATAATAATAATAATAATAATAATAATAATAATAATAATAATAATAATAATAATAATAATAATAATAACAATAATAATAATAATAATAATGATAACAATAATAATAACAAAAATAACAACAAATATTACTAACAACAACAATAGCAATTATCAAAATAATAACATTATATAAAATAGGAATTTGTTGAATTAGTCCAAACAGTAATAATATTTTTGATTTGAGTTAAAAATATAAATAGTTGATCAAGTAGAAATGGAAACAAAGTTTATTCGAAATAATTATAACTATTGTTTAGAAAAATACTTTAACATAAAATCCAAAATGAATTTAACAAATAACGAGTTTATAAATATCGAAATACAGAAAAATACTCAGAAAATACGTATTTGTGGAAATGGGGGTTACAAATAGTCTTGACTTCATGCCGTCTTTTACCTCCAATTTATAGAGATCTTACATGCATTCATGTAGTTAATTATTGAATATATGAATATGGATTGTTACTGTAATTCATGTCATGACATTACACAACTGTTGTAGATTGTATGCTAGTATTGATTGTTCACATGATTGATGTTGGGATATTAGTTGACTGTGATTAGTAAGATTATGGACATTATACACCTTAATACCATGTTCACATAGACGAATTTACTGTGATTAATGTTGTCAACAGCCATTGCACATTGATTGAATAAAGAATTTTTAACAAGCCGGGGTTTAAGGGTGACTTAAGTAGTGGACAATGTAGGACCTGTACTCGGAGGAGGGGCCCGTGTTTCCCTAAATATTATTAACGGCTATTGTTTTATTGATGGATTGTGGCTTACGGCAGTAACCCAATCTATCGTGTATTATATCGGAGCTAATATCTTATCGTGCAATAATTATTGAATTGCAACTATTGGATATTGATTATCGTTGTCGAGTACATGAACTATAAAATCTACCACTAAGTATAAAACGTAACTTGTTTGCATATAGCAACCATGTGGTAAATAAATGAGTGCATGAAGTGCTACATTGGTTAGGACAAAAATGAATAATAGATTTAAGATTGTCATCGCATCGACATTGCATATTGTCATCATTATTGAATAGTGTTATCGATTATTGATATCGTTTATTCTGATTGTTATTGATCATTATAATTGCACATTGCATCGTGATCATTTTGTCATTGTTTATTGTCATCGACTCTATTGTTTATTGAATTCATTATTATTAAATGTCATTGTTTCTCTGTTTCACTACTTGCTGTCACGACTTGCTCTAAGGATATATTATTCTCTCTTTTAAATGTACAGCTTACAGGTAATAGAGAAGAATTGCCTGATGGATTAGGAGAACTACAATGGTGAAGAATGGATTGCATCGCCGCTAATTGATCATTGTCTTGTTATGAAGACTTTAATAATTAAACACTATTATTTCTTTGTATTGTGGGCCTTTTGATCCAAATATTGTTATTGTTGTTTCCAGTGTTGGTTTATTATTATATTTGGTTATTTCATGCTCAAATTTCAAGTATTATTATTCATGTGATTATCCTTTCATTGCATCTGTAGTTGTATTGCTCCTCGTTATATTGTTAAGTTGAATCGATAACAGCTTATGAATGACGCAAGTCATTCGCTGGGCCAACGTCACATGCTTACATTCCGTATTTGGGGAAGCGGGGCGTGACACCTAACTTACTAAATTTTTCTTAAATCCTAACCAAATTTGTTTTCTCTTTCTCTCTACAGTTGATTATTCCCTAAACAAACTACTCTCTCTCTCTCTCTCTCTCTCTCTCTCTCTCTCTCTCTCTCTCTCTCTCTCTCTCTTTCTCCCCCCTGTGAATTCTACATCCCCGCCGGATGCTTCCCGTTGTCGACCAATCGTCGCGACCGCCATCGCGCGCTCCCCGTGCCGCCGTCACACGCCCCCTGATGTCCCAACCGTCAGTCACCCTGCCATCAACGCCCTCCTCCCGAGCGCAGTCGTTCAACCCACAAGCAACTCCCCGACCGTCAACTCTCATCGACCTTCCATCGTCGATCCCCGTTGCGCCACCGTCCCGCAGTCCGTCGTGTGTTGCCGTTGGCCTTCATCCCACAAGCTTCCCGCTTGTTCGTGATCATTGTGTTCGTGTTCGTCGCCCGGGATACGTTCCCGTTACTATTCTCGTCGGATTCGTTGTCTTCATTGAGGCAAGTAACTTGTATATTATTTTTGTTCTTATACAAGTACAAATACTGCATGTGGTCTTGCTTTCATTTTTGTTTTCGTTCTCATGATAATCCCTTGATAATCTTAATTTCATTGCTTGATCCGTTTCCATCAATTTGTAGTCATGATCAATCACAAAAAGTTGTCACACACACACTACACGAAAATAAATTAGATCTAGATAGATTCTTGATATATATATTCTCTTTCGTGATCCACCGTATGTTGTGGATTTTTGTTATGTGATTGATGTGCTAGATGTGTTATTTTGTTGTGCACTTGTTAATACCCACGCCATTTTGATTCGAATGTCCAATATATCATGTTTTGCATTAAATTTTAATTTGAACTCATCGTAGATGAGTTGTTTGATTAAATGCATGGAAGAAATTTTCTTTTGTTGCTATCCTGATTTGGTACAGAAATTTAGACCCTGTTAAAGTCAGTAAAATAAATTATTTTGTGAATATGATTCGTAGGCCTCAGTGTCTATTTTTCAGAACTTTCGATGGATCGCAATTTCGTTTTTTTATGTGTGAGTTATTGCTGTTTTACTGCTGCTATGTCGTAAATTCCAGATTCTGAATTATAAGATCATTGCATAATTTATTATTTTGAAACTGATGTTAAAAGTAAAATTTGGACTTAGTATTATTCTGGGTATGACTAGACATGACTAGAATCAACCCCAAATTTTTGAAGAAATTTTTAAAGACTTTTATAACTTATATCATGCTTGTGAGACCAATCAATATATTTCCAAACTGCATGTTCTTCAGTAAAGAACTCTGTTTTCAACCTGATTCCAGTCATTTTTTATAAAAGCTTTGTGTATATGCAATATAGCCTAGTATGTCTATTTTACAATCCTTTTAATGGATTTGAATTCCGAGTTACATTTTGCGATTTATCACTGTTTTAGTATTGCTGTGTCTGAAATTTCATATTCATAAATTTGCTTCATCATCCTGTCTTCCAAATTAAATTGACTATGCTATCTGTAATGGAATTTCATGAAATTTTATATGCTAATACTAGACATGCTAGGGAACCTTTCAGATTTTTTCTAGATTTAATTATGGTGTTTTTATACCTTTTCATGCTTATAAACATAACTTTTCAATTTCTGGCTGAACATGAATTCTGTGTAAAACACTGTTTTTAGCCCTGTAGTTATTATATGACTCGTGTATATGTGCTAGATTCGGCAGTGAGTCTACTTTCTAGAATTTCTGACAGATCCAGATTTGCATTCATGTGGCAACGGGAATCTCAGTTTTGGTGCAGCAACGTCTTGCTGTCTAGAATTGAAAGTCTCGTTGTTCTAACTATTACAGGATATTTTGTCACCCGATCATCTCTTCTATCCAACTTGAACTTGTTCCTTGTTCTTGTCATGTTTTTTCTTGCCCTGTTTGTGCACGTCTATGCCTGCTTTGATAATGAAAACAAGTAATCAAGCCGGGGTTTAAGGGAAAGACCGTAGTAGTGGACAATATAGGTAGGTGTACTTGGAAGGGGGCCCTTGTTTCCCATTACTTGATGTCATGATTTCATGATCACACGATTCATGCATGTTATTAACTATCTGATTATATGATGACATGATTCATGATTACATGATTCATGCTTGTTACTAGTATATGACTGTAACCCATATTGCTCATTATTGTATTTTTAATTTATTTAATAAAATCCTGGATTTATTTTGTTTAATTTTTTGGTTGTATTTATGTTCCCTTCCTGTTCTATTGTGTGTTGTTCTCCTTGTGATTTATTCTCTACTTGATTCAGCCTCATATTCTCATTAATTTGATCTACAAATTTGTTCTTGATCTCGTCTATAGTTTAAACCTATTTCTTGACTTATTTGTCTCTTATTGGATTCTTTTCTTCCTATTGGATACTACCCAGTTCTCCCAAACCCAGTTTGCCCCTATATAACCACCTTAATTGAACCCTAACCCAAATCACCAAACCCTAATCCTATCTCTCTCTCTCTCTCTAGCCGTCATCACCCCCGACCTCACCTCCCGATCCCCTCTCCCTGCCTCTTGCTGTCGTCTTCTCTGTCTTCCCACGCCGGCGACACACCACCCCCGATCACCCCTCTCCTCTTCTCCCTCCCGTGCTCACACCCCCAGGCCGACCCCCCCTCGCTCCCGATTCCGCTCAAGCAACACAGCCCGCAGAGCCACAAACCCTAGCCGCCGCCGATGTCCTAGCCACCGTCGTCTCCCCGAGGTGCTGTCGCCGACCTTGCTGTTGTTTGCTTGCTGCTATCTCTTTGGGTTGTGTGTGTGCGTGTCGTCTCGTGCACGTGATTTGGTGGTGTGACTCTCATCTCTTTGTTCGTTGCGTTTATTGTTGGGATCCGTTCCCATTATTCTGTTCTTCGCTTCGTCATCTTCATAACAGGCAAGTATCTTGTATGTGTTCTTTTTGTCATACAAATTAATACCGTAAGTAGTCTAGTATGAAAATATTTGTACTCTCATGATGATCCTATTTTGTTAGGTTAACCTAGACATCACCTCTTGATCATGAGTAGTTACAATAGTTGACACCCGTTGCATGAAAACAATTAGATTAGTGGACATCTTGAATGTATGTTGTATGTGATGTTGTAGATGACTGTTGCATAAATGTTTGTTGGATGTATTATCTCATTATGGACTATTTGATTCACATGTCATGCTGATTTGAGTAACCCACATATTCCATGTTGTGTATGACATCTTAGATTGGACCGTTTGTAATTAAGTTGTTTGATAAAATGCATAAAAGAACTTTTGTTTGCTGCTGTCCTATTTTTGTACAGTAATTTCGACCCTGTTAACATTAGTAAAAGGAATAAGTTTGTGAACATGATTCGTAGCCTTTGTTTTCTAGTTTTCAGAACATTTGACAGATCTGAATTCTGAGTTTTGATGCATGAGTTATTGCTGTTTTACTACAGTCATATCGTATATTCCAGATTCTAAACTATATGTCTTCTGTAAGATATTTTATTTTAAAACTGATACTAAAAGTAGAATTTGAACTCTATATTTCGCTGAGTGTGTTTAGACATGACTAGGATCAATCCTTAATTTTTGTAGAATTAATTAATGACTTTTGCATCTCATTCCATGCTTATGAAACCAATCGATATGTTTTCAAACTGCATGCAGTTCAGTATAGAACTATATTTTCAACCTGATTCTATTCATTTTTTATGAAAACTTCGAAAATATGAACAGTAGCCTTATTTGTCTATTTTATAATCCTTTTGATGGATCTGGATTTCGAATTATATTTTACGAATTATCTCTGTTTTGGTACTGCTGTGTCTGAACTTTCAGAATCGAGATTTTGTTGCATTACTCTGTTTTCCCAGTTTTGTTGACTATACTATCTGTAATATAAATTCATGATATATTTTGAGACTAGATATGTTAGAGAATCTTCCAGATTTTTCTCAGATTTAATTACGATGATTTTAAACTCTTTCCATGCTTATAAACAAGATATTGCATTTTCTGGTTGAACATAATTTATGTATTAAATGATGTTTTCAACCCTGTTTATGTGGCTGATATGTGACTTATATATATGTGTTGGAATCAGCAGAGAGTCTAGTTTTTATATTTTCTAACGGATCTAGGTTTGCTATTCTGTAGCAACGGGAATACCAGATTTGGTACAGTAGTGTCTTGCTATCCAGAACTGAAAATTTTGTTGTTTGGACTATTATGAGTTGTTTTAATCAACCGTTGTAAGTACTACTTCATCTTAGACTTATCCTTTTTTTATGTCATGTCTTTATCCTGTTGTATTCGTTCGCACCTGTTGTTAATAATGAAAAGAAATCAAGCCAGGGTTTTTAAGGGAAAAGATCGAGTAGTGGACAATATAGAAATGCGTATTCGGAGGGAACCCGTTTTCCCCACTGTTTACTATGGTACCTACTGTTTATTTGTGGATGCATGAGGGTATGATCCATGACACCGTTTATTGTTATTACTGTTACTGTTACTTTTTGTCTGAATATATTGCTCTATAGAAGTTCTACTACGAAGTCTTAAAACGAAACTATTTGCTATAGCAACCATGTGGTATAATTTGGGATGTATGAAGTGCTACCTAGTTAGTAATGAATATTAGACATAAGAATAACTGTTGGCACTGTCACATCCTGTTACTGTTGATTTACTATTACTGTTGATTCACTGTTACTGTTGACCCATACTATTACTATTATTCTTTTAATGTTATTCTGATGTTTACTGCCATCTGTAGATTGTTATATTTACTGCTTTCTCCATGTTAGTATTTCCTGTTTAGTTCGTTTTTTCCACATTTCCTTACATGTACTACTTTATTGGAGTTGGTGAGAAAAAGTTTTGAGCTACGAAATTGGAATCATTTTCTTAAAATGTTTTGATGAACTATTTTATTTCATGGATTGTATTGAGACTTGTATTTGGACTTTTTGTCCCAGGATTATTGTTTTGTTTCGGATCTAGTATTTATTGGGATATTTATTATTGATGCAATAAATACTGTTGAGTTATGATTATTTTTTGCATGCCTGGTTGAGTATTGCCTTATTTACTGTTATGATGAGTCAAGAAGATCCGTACAGCTTATGGATGATGAAATCTATCTGCTGGGCTTAGTCACGTACCGTATTTCGTATTCTTTTGGAGAAGCGCGGCGTGACAAGGTTTTGAGTGGTATCAGAGCTTCAGGTTTGGCTAATGTGTTAGTTTGACGAATACACTAGGCAGGCTTGACTCGATCCAGATTTACTTGACTCCCGGCAGGCCATGCATTGCACAAATAATTATTAATCAACTTGATCTGAATGCTAATTGTTTTAGGTTTTGTGCAGACTATGGCTCGTGGGAATTGTTCGTCTTCGCAAGAAGGTCCTGAGTTGGCACCTGTAACTCAGGTGCTCCAGCAGATTGCTCAGATGCAGCAGGAGCACAGCGAGCTGGTTATGGCCGCTTTGGAAGCTGCTAACCGGAATGCTATTCTGACCCCCGTTGTGCCTGCCCCAGTAGTGTTGCCCCCTCATCCAGGTACCGTTGCGGATTTCATGATGTTGCACCCTGATAAGTTTGCTGGTACTGAGACGCCACTTGAGGCTGAGCAGTGGCTAATCCGGATGGAGAGTCTACTACAGGCAGCTAGGGTCGCCGATGCCGACCGTGTGGATGTGGTATGCATCCAGTTGGTGGATTTGGCCCACATCTGGTGAAGGGCAGAATCCGAGAGGCTGGAGCGGCCTATTACTTGGGCCACTTTTGCTCAAAGCTTCCTAGAGAAATTTTTCCCGTGCATCACCCGGATAGAAATGGAGCATCAGTTTCTTGCCCTGAAGCAGGTTAGTTGGTTGGTTGTCTGGTTGATTTATTAGTGCCGTGTTTGAGATTTTGTTACATATTATATATGTAGTATTGTAACACCAAGCTTTCTTAGAACAGGGCTCTAGATCCGTGGACGAGTACGCCATGGAGTTTACCAGGCTTAGCCGCTTCGCTACCACCTTGGTGGCGAATGAAGAGGATCGTGCTCGAAGGTCCCTTTTGGGTCTTGATCAGGGTATTCAGGTGCACTTGGCTGCCCATCATCTTCGTACCTATGCGGATGCCTTGGAAGCAACTCGAGCGACAGAGCAGACTCGTGCTCATGAGATCCCTTCTCAATGGGTTGTGCAGCACCCCACTGCTGTTGCTGTCAGGCCTACTGGAGGTCCAATCAGGAGGCCAGCTCCGGTCCTTGCCGTCAGGACAGCTCCCTACCATCCTGCTCCTCCACGGAGGGATGTTGTTTGTGACTTTTGCCAGGCCCCTGGGCATTTGCGCAAGGATTGCTGGAAGGCCAACTGTCGTTGCCTCGGTTATGGTGCTACCGACCACTTGGTTTCGAGATTGTCCTCGGAGGAGGCACGAACAGGCCGCAGTCGTGCCAGTCCGTAGTCAGGTTAGACCGCCACTTCCCCCGCAGCGTCAGATCGCCGGTCAGAGGACCGCTGCTCCAGGGTGAGGTCAGGCTTTCAACTTGACAGCAGAGGAAGCCCAGACCGCGGATGAAGTCGTTGCAGGTATTTCTTTTGTATTTTCTTTCTTTGTTCTGCTCTTTGTTCCTTATTTCATTTATTTATCTTACATCTTTCTTCATGTTGTCTTTTTGCATCATTTTTCATATTCCTTGGTTATCTTTCATCTGTTCATCTTGTCCCTAGTTTTGGCTCTATCTTAGGTGTTATTCTTGTTCATTCTGTTCTTGCTCGTGTTCTTTTTTATTCTAGGGCAACCCATTCCTTCGTCTCCTCTCGCTTCGTGGATCAGCATCAGTTGGTGTGTAGTGAGTTGACGGTAGCTTGGCATATCACTACAGGTGGCAGTGTTGATATTTGACCAGCTGGGTGGAGATGCTGTCTTTTCGAAGTTGGACCTTCGCTCTGGTTATCATCAAGTGAAGGTGAAGGCAGCTGATGTGTAGAAGACTGCGTTCAGGACCAGATACAGGCACTATGAGTTCCTAATGATGCCTTTCGAAGCCAAGAATGCGCCAGCGGTGTTCATGAGTCTGATGAACAGAGTTTTCTCTCCATTTCTGGACAAATTCGTGGTGGTCTTCATAGACTATATTCCGGTGTATTCTCGGAATCGGAAGAATCATGCTGATCATCTGAGGTTGGTTCAGCATCATCTGAGGTTGGTTCTGCAGACCTTGAGGGAGAATCAGCTCTATGGGAAACTCAGTAAGTGTGAGTTCTGGCTTGACCGAGTTACCTTTTTGGGGCACATTATCTCAGTCAATGGTATCTTTGTTGACTCGTCCAACATTTCTGCGGTCAAGGATTAGCCTGTTCCTAAGTCAGTTTTGGAAGTGAGAAGTTTCCTTGGTCTGGCCAGGTATTAGCGGAAGTTCGTCCAAGACATTTCGAATATAGCTAGTTCGTTGACTAAGCTGACTAGAAAAGATCAGAAGTTTGTTTGGGATGGAGCATGTGGTGGAGCTTTTGCTTAGTTGAAGAGCCGGTTGATGTCAGTGCCTATGTTGACTATTCCGGATGGTTCAGACGGTTTTGTGGTTCACTGTGACACTTCTGGAAAGGGCCTAGGTTTAGTGTTGATGCAGAAGGGTCGAGTTGTTGCTTATGCGTCCAGATAGTTGAGACTGCACGAGAAGAATTACCCTACTCATAGTTTGGAACTGGCTGTCGTGATCTTTCCTTTGAAGTTGTGGAGGCATTATCTGCTTGGAGACCGAGTGGAGATCTTTACTGACCACAAAAGTCTCAAGTATGTGTTTACTCAGAAGGAGCTAAACATGAGGCAAAGGTGCTAGTTGGAGTTGATGGCTGACTATGACATCAGTTTACAATACCATCCTGGTAGAGTGAACTTGCTACCAGATGCTTTGAGTAGGAGACCAGTCGCCAAGTTCCTAACTCAGCAGAGAGAGCTTGTTGAGCAGAGGAGGAGGTTAGATTTGGATGTGATCTTACTAGGTTCTGTTCGGAGTTGCATGATGCTTCAACTGCAGTCGTCTCTTGATGAGCAGATCAAGGAGGATCAGGCAGGTGATAAGCAATTGCAGGGTTCAAAGCCGAACTTGAAGCAGGTATGAGGAACGATATGGTTGTTCACTCAGATGGGTCTCTTCGTTTGGGTCCAGGTTGTGTATTCCGAAGGGAGAGGTTCGTCAGAAGTTGCTTAAGGAAGCCCACCAATTGTCGTAGTTTATTCATCCTGGTGGTACGAAGATGTACCGGGACTTGAAGCTTCATTTTTTGTGGCATGGTATGAAGAGGGTCGTGGCGAGATTTGTGTCGCAGTGCTTGATCTGGCAGCAGGTGAAGGTAGAGCATCAGAGGACTGCTGGACTTCTTCAACCTCTTCCCATTACGTAGCAGAAGTGGGAGCATATCACCATGATTTTGTGACCGCTTTGCCGAGGATTCCTAAGGGTCACAACGCCATTTGGGTGATTGTGGACAGGCTGACGAAGAGTGTTCACTTCGTTCCCTTTAGAGTTGGACAGTCTACTAAGTGCCTAGCTGAGAAGTACATGCAAGAGATTTTCAGACTTCATGGGGTTCCAGTCAGTATTGTATCCGATAGGGATACGAGGTTCAGGTCGCAATTTTGGAAAAGTCTTCAGAGTAGTCTGGGGAGTAAGTTGAAGTACAGTACAGCTTTTCACCCTCAGACAGATAGACAATCAGAGAGGACCATCCAAACTCTAGAGGACATATTGAGATCATGTGTGCTACAATTTGGAGATCCTTGGGAGGACCACTTGCATCTCGTAGAGTACTCATATAATAACAGCTTTCAGGCTAGTCTTAAGGCTGCTCCGTTCGAAGCACTCCATGGTCGTAAGTGTCGGTCGCCAGTGTGCTGGGATGACATTGGCAAGAGGAAATTGTTGGGCCCGGAGTTGATCACCAAGACGGTGGATGCTGTGAGTCAGATCAGGAAGCATCTTCAAGCTGCGCAAGACAGACAGAAATGATGGGCTGATGTTCATCGTAGAGCCTTGGAGTTTAAGGTGGGAGACCATGTTTTCTTTAAGGTATCATCGTGGTGAGGTGTTATTCGTTTTGGTGGCAGAGCCAAGTTGAGCCCCAGGTTCATTAGAGCATTTGACATCGTGGAACGAGTAGGCAAGGTGGCCTATCGTCTTGCATTGCCCCCGACTTTATCTGGAGTGCACGACGTCTTCCATGTCTCGCAACTGATGAAGTATATCCATGATGAGAGCCACGTGATTGACTACTCGAAGTTATCTGTGAGGCTGGATTTGTCTTGTGAAATTCTACTAGCTGCTATTGTGGAACGGCGAGAGAAGGTTTAGAATAACAAGGTGATCAAGTTTGTTCGTGTTTCTTGGAATCCTTACTCGCCAGGTGAGTCGACTTTGGAGCTGGAGAAGGATATCCAGCGGAGGTTTTGCTATTTTTGCTTTTGCTATTGCAATTTCTTTTCTTTTTGGGGTTACCCAATGTACTTCTGGTTGAATTTTGAGGAAGAAACTCTTCTTGTTAGGTGGGTAGGATTTGTAACCCATATTGCTCATTATTGTATTTTTAATTTATTTAATAAAATCCTGGATTTATTTTATTTTATTTTTGGTTGTATTTATTTTTCCTTCCTTTTGTATTGTATGTTGTTCAGCATGTGATTCATTCTCTGTTTGATTGAGCTTCATATTCTCATTAATTTGATCTACAAATTTGTTCTTGATCTCGTCTATTGTTTAAACCTATTTTATGACCTATTTGTCTCTTATTGGATTCTTTTCTTCCTATTGGATACTACCCAGTTCACCCAAACCCAGTTTGCCCCTATATAACCACCATAATTGAACCATAAACATAATCACCAAACCCTAATCCTATCTCTCTCTCTCTCTAGCCGTCATCACCCCCGACCTCACCTCCCGATCCCCTCTCCCTGCCTCTTGCTGTCGTCGTCTCTGTCATCCGACGCCGGCGACACACCACCCCCGATCACCCCTCTCCTCTTCTCCCTCTCGTGCTCACACCCCCAGGCCGACCCCCCCCCCTTGCTTCCTATTCCGCTCGAGCAACACAGCCCGCAGCGCTGCAGACACCAACCGCAGCCACCGTCGTCTCCCCGAGGTGCTGCCACCGACCTTGCTGTTGTTTGCTTACTACAGTCTCTTTGGGTTGTGTGTGCGTGTGTCGTCTCGTGCACGTGATTCGGTGGTGTGATTCTCGTCTCTTTGTTCGTTGCGTTCGTTGTTCGGGATCCGTTTCCCGTTATTCTGTTCTTCGTTCTGTCGTCATCATAACAGGCAAGTGCTTGTAAGTGTTCTTTTTGTCATACAAGTTAATACCGTAAGTAGTCTAGTATAAAAATATTTGTACTCTCATAACGATCCTATTTTGTTAGGTTAACCATGGACATCACCTCTTGATCTTTAGTAGTTACAATAGTTGACACCCGTTGCATGAAAATAATTAGATTAGTGGACATCTTGACTATATGTTGTTTGTGACACACGTATGTTGTAGATGACTGTTGCATAGATGTTTGTTAGATGTTGTAACCCCTGTTTTCCATTTTCTGTATTTTTGGATGCATTTTTTTTCTTTTTGGGTATTTATTCATATTGTATCTCTTTTTGAACCATGTTTCCGATCTTCATTTTCATATATATCCATCTATTTGATTTTTTGCCTTTATTTGATCTTCTTAATTCAATGGCCTGTCTATTTATTTCATCTTTGTTTTACAGATCTATTATTTTTGCCCCCATTTTATTGTTGGATCTTTTTAATTAAACCCCACTATATAAAACCTTATTCTATTAAATCCCTATTGGATCTTCGATCTTGGATCCACTACCCAATAACATTTCACCCAACCCGATACCCAGTACCACTATATCCTACCCATATACACCTAACCATAATATTATGTATGTATTTATAACCCCCCCCCCCCCCCCCGGTTATGTTTACCCTAAAACCCTACTTCAACCGCTACTCTACTTCACCCCTTCACCATCTCCTGATCTTCCCCTGTTCTCCCTGTTTCACACTGTCACCACCCTATAACCCAGCACAGTAGCGCACCACCCTACCTTCCCCTGCGACCCCGACCACAGTGGCGCAGCACCCTCCCGACGTGCCTCCAGTCGGGACACACCGACAGCGCGCCCCCTGTGCGATGTATCCCTCCTTCGACGCGCAGCAGCACCCAGGTGACAACCGACGACCCCGTTGTGCTCTCCCCGATGCCAGGCCCACACAGCGATGCGCACTCCTCCCCCTGCTCTATGCTCCGACTGATAGCAGCAGCCAGCGGCATCGACAACAACTATTGTCGCTGTCTGCCGTCTTCTCTTCTGCCGTGCACTCAGGTTGTTTTGCCGTGACTCTTGTGTGCGAGTGTTGTTTGGTTGCGTGTGATCGTGTGAGTTGTGATCGTGGTTTGTGGGTTCGTTCATTTGTTGAGTTTGTGCTCGGGAACCCGTTCCCGTTATTCTTGTCCTTTGCATCATTTTCGTCGTCGACTATGAGGCAAGTAACTTGTATTCTATTAGTTGTATAATACAAGTACTAAATACTGCATGTAGTGTAGTTGCTTCAAGATCTATCCCCATGAATCCCTTCTTTGATCTTGCCTCTAGTTTTTTATCCATTCGTAGTTTTCTCGTTACACACATGACATGAAATAACTTAGATCCAATAAACTCTTGATGTATACATGCAAGTTATTCGTGATTTATGAGGTGTCGTATGATCTTGTATGTTTGATGTGTTATTCGTAGTATAACTTGTCGTAGACTTGTAGATACCTCATACCATGTTTGTTGGACATCTAGTACACCATGTTTCACATTTTGTTATGATTTGGATAAGTTTCGTATGAACTAGTTGATTTTATACACAAAGAAAATTTTTGTTCTTGCTGTTACCCCATTTTTGTTTAGTAATTTAGACCATATTAAGGTCAGTATATGAAAATTATTTGTGAGTATGAATTATAGAGAATTCTGTCTACTTTCCAGAAGTTCTGACAGATCTTAGTTTCGATTTGTGAGTTGCCAGTTATTGCTGTTTTACTACAAAGATATAGAAAATTCCAGATTCTGTTTTATACGAATTCTGTATGGTTATTTATTTTTATACTGATGTTAAAGATGATATTTTGATCCAATATTTTGCTGAGTACAACTAAACTTGGTTGGAATTAACCCCTAATTTTTGTGGATTTAGTTGATAACTTTAACAAACTATGCTACGCTTGCAAATAACTACTATACTTGCAGAATTTTTATGCTATTCAGTAAAGAGCCTTAATTTCAACCTGATTCTATTTGCTGTTTATAAAAGCTTTGTGAATATGAATTGTAGCCTACTGTATCTATTTTATCACCCTTTTGACGAATCTGGATTTCAATTTATATTTTGTAATCTATTGTTATTTTAGTACTGCTGTGTTTACGATTTCAGATTTACAAATTTTCTGTATCTTGCTGCTTTCTGATTTTTCTTGACTATTCTATCTATGTTGGAAAGTTATGAAACTTTATTTTCTGTTGCTAAACATACTAGGAAATACCTCAGATTTTTCTTAGATTTAATCAGTGAGTTTTATGCCGTTTTCCTATTTATGAATACAAACTTCTGATTTCTGGCTGAACATGTTTTCTGGATTCAATTCTGTTTTGAGTCATGTTTTGTGAAATACCATATGACATATATATATTTGCTGGATTCAGCCAGGAGTCTATTTTATAGATTTTCTGACGGATCCAGATTTGCATGTTCGTGGCAATGAGAATCCCAGATTTGGTGTAGTGCTGTCGTGCTATCCTGAACTAGAATTTTCATTGTCTTAGTCTATTTTGAGTCTTTCTTCACCCGTTCGTGTCCTCTGTTCGACTTGTACTTATTCCTTTTCATCTTACCATGTTTCTTGATTTGTTTGTGCACATCCATGCTTACTTGAATAATAATAACAAGAAACTAAGCCGGGGTTATAAAGGAAAAGATCTAATAGTGGAAAATACAGAAATGTGTACTCGGAAGGGGATAAATAAATCCTACTGGTTACTTGGAGCGTGATTACATGAAACTTGGAGCTTGACACATGATACATGACACTTGATACACGACACATGACACTTGCATACTTGACATGGGATACTTGGAGCTTGATGTTTGGTATTTGGAGCTTGATATTTGGTATTTTGAGCTTGATTACTTGGAGCTTGTCCCTGAGTACACTGCCATCTATGATCCACTATGAAATCTAAAACGAAATTATCTGAATGTAGCAACCATGTGGTAAAAACCGGGACGCATGAAGTGCTACCTACTTAGGACCAAATACAAGACTTGAACATAATCACTCGACACTTGCTACTTGTTACTTATACATGATACTAGATTCTTGACATTTGTTACCTGTTACTCGTTTACATGATACTTGACACTTTTTACATGCCACTTGCACTGGTTCATCTTGCCATACTAGTTGTTTCTATTCTTGATTTGAGTTAGTCCTCTATTTTGTTGTTACTTCCGTTCCATGCTATACTTGCTTCCACTGTTACTCTATTCTTGTCTATTTGTTTCCTTCTGTACTTGTTGCCTGCACTACAAGCGGCCCGTAACTTGTATTGACGGGAGTTTTGTTTCTCTTTCCTTTTTCCTGCAATTGTTAAATTGCAGATTATGGTGATCAGCTGCCCGATGGTGTAGGTGATCTGAGATTCTAGTTGGGTGGAGATTTTGCTATATCTATTTATTTCTTATTGCTTATCATGAATAATTGTACTTGGTTACATGGATTATTTTTGTATTGAGCTTTGTGTCCCAGGCTTGTGTTTTGTTCCAGACATGATTATTTAAAATTCAGTATTCTTGTTTCTGTTTCAAGTAATCTTGTTGACTATATTGATTCAGTTATGCATGCGTGGTTGACTATTCTTCTTGTATCTCTCTTGTTTATACTTATGCTTGTTGTAAAGATCCTGACAGCTTATGGATGATGAAAATCATTCGCTGGACTTAGTCACGTATCCATATTCCGTATTCTCTTTTTGGGAAAGCGGGGTGTGACAAGGTTTTTAGTGGTATCAGAGCCCAGGTTCAGCTAATATATTAGGTTGACTGATATATTAGACATGCTTGGCTCGATCTGGGATTGGCCCTAACAGTACACAGACCATGCATACATGAATGAATTATAATTAACTTTGATCTGGATGCTAAATATTTTTGATCTTGTGCAGACCATGGCTTGCAGAGGTTCTACTTCTCATCCTTAGGAAGATCAGCCCGGGCTTGAGGCCGTTACCAATGAGTTGGAATGGTTGATCAATATGCAGCAAAACCACAGTGACCTTGTGATGGCTGCTTTGGAAGCTGCCCCGGTTTTTCCTCCCACTGTGCCTACGCAGGCAGCTCTCCCTCCTCGTCCGGGTACAGTCACAAATTTCTTGAGGCTGCATCCTGACGATTCTCGGGCACTGAGATGTCTTTGGAGGCAGAACAGTGGTTGATCCGGACTGAGCAGTTGCTTTTGGCAGTAAGAGTTGCCGTTGCTGATAGAGTGGATGTAGTAACCATCCAGTTGGTGGACCTGGTACACATATGGTGGAGGTCTGAGTTCGAAAGGCTCGTGCGGCCTATTGCTTGGGCCACATTCACTAGGAGCTTCTTGGAGAAGTTCTTCCCTAGCAGCACTCATGTTGAAATGGAGCAACAGTTCCTGACCCTGAAATAGGTTGGTCATTATTTCTATTTAGTAATTTTGTTACATATTGTCCATGCAATGTTGTAACATAAGACTTTCTTGAAAACAGGGCTCCAGGTCTATGGATGAGTATGCAGCGAAATTTACCAGACTTAGTCGCTTCACAGCCATTCTTGTGGCGAACGAAGATGACAGGACTCGTAGATTCACGCTGGGACTTGAGCGAGATATTCAAGTGCAGCTCATCTCCCTTCGCTTGTGTACTTATGCTGAGGCCTTTGAGGCAACTCGAGCTCAGGAGCAGGCTCATGGCAGGTTGACTTCACCCCAGCGGACTGCTCCGCACTATATTGTTTCTAGGCATTCTAGTGGGCCGATTCGAAGGCCTGCCCCAACCCATCCGGGCAGGGCAGCTCCTTACTCTTCTGCGGGTCCTCAGAGGGTTAGTTTTTATGACTTTTGTCGACTTACTGGGCATGAGCGCAAGGACTACAAGCGTGCCAATCGCTGCTGTTTTGGTTGTGGTGCTCCTGATCATACATTGCGGGATTATCCACAGCAGAGGACGGCTCTTCCAGCCAGGGGTCCTGTTCAGCAAGTAGCCTCAGCTTGTGGTCCAGTCAGGCCACCGCTTCTCCCGCAGCGCCAGATTATTGGTCAGAGGACCGCCACCCCCAGGAGAGGTCAGGCTTTCAACCTAATTGCTGCAGATGCTGAGACAGCAGAGGGTGTTGTTGCAGGTATATTTTTCTTTTTTTACTTTGTTTGTTGTTTTCCTTTGCTTCTTTCATTTATCTTGCATTATTCTTTCATGTTATCTTTCTGCATTGTATTTTTCTCACCCTTGATCAACAATTCCCTTCCTCTTGCTTTTGATTCTATTTTAGGTGTTGTCCTTGTTTGCTCTTTCCCTGCTCATATTCTTTTTTATTCTGGAGCAACCCATTCCTCTCTTCCCGCTTCGTGGCTCGCCATCAGTTGGAGTGCAGCATCATGTCAGAGGCTTGGAACATTGTAACAGGTAGTTGTGTTATCGTTTGTTCGCGAAAGTGCAGGTAGAGTTCCGTGGTTATTGGTAGCACAGATTTCAAGGCCAACCTGATTGTCATTGGGAATTCATGATTCGACGTTATTCTCGGCATGGATTGGTTGGGTGAATCCCACACCATCATTGATTGTCGTGCTAAGAAAGTTGTATTCTAAATCCCAGGTTACTCAGAGTTTGAGTTCCATGCCAGGGAGATGCTCCTTGGCCGAGCTGAGACTGCAGTTGATCAGAAGGTTTGTGCGATGGAATTGCATTCAAGCTCTGAGGCTGCACCTCTAGTAGTGTGGGATTTCCTGAATGTTTTTCTAGAGGAGTTACCCTGCTTACCCCCTGATAGGGATGTAGAGTTTGGTATTGAAGTTCATCCTGGTACGGTGCCAATATCGAAGAGTCCCTACAGGATGGCACCGGTTGAGTTAGCAGAGCTTAAGGTGCAGATTCAGGAGTTGTTTGATTTGGGGTTCATCAGACCCAGTGTTTCGCCGTGGGGTGCTCCAATCCTTTCTGTCAACAAGAAGGATTGTAGTCATCGACTGTGCGTTGATCATCGGGAACTGAACAGTGTTACTGTGAAGAACCGGTATCCACTGCTCAGGATCGATGACTTATTTGATCAGTTGAGCGGAGCAGCTATTTTCTCGAAGTTGGATCTTCGTTCCGGGTATCATCAAGTCAAGGTGAAGGCGAATGATGTACAGAAGGCTGCATTCAGGACCAGATATAGGCACTATGAGTATCTTGTGATGCCGTTCGGGGTCACAAATGTGCCAACTGTATTTATGAGTCTGATGAATAGGGGCTTTTTCCCAGTTCCTGGATAGATTTGTGGTGGTCTTCATTGATGACATTCTGGTGTATTCTCGGAACTGAGAGGATCATGCTGAGCATCTTAGGTTGGTTCTGCAGACTTTGAGGAGGAATCAGCTCTATGAGAAAATCAGCAAGTGTGAGTTTTGGCTTGACAAAGTTAATTTCTTGGGGCACATTATCTTAGGCGATGGTATTTCGGTGGATCCGTCCAAGGTTGAGGCTGTGAAGGATTGGCCAGTTCCCATATCAGTTTCAGAGGTAAGGAATTTCCTTGGTCTAGCAGGCTATTATATGAAATTTGTCTAAGATTTTTTGAAGATAGCAGGACCATTGACTAAGCTGACAGGGAAGGATCAGAAGTTCTGTTAGTCTGAGGCTTGCAGTGAAGATTTTGCTGAGTTGAAGAACAGGTTGACGTCAGTGCCGGTGTTGACTATTCCAGATGGTTCAGGCGGATTTGTAGTTCACTGTGATGTTCTAGGCAAGGATCTTGGAGCAGACCTGATGCAGAAGGGCAGAGTTATTTCTTATGCATCAAGGCAGTTGAGGTCGCATGAGAAGAACTATCCGACTCATGACTTGGAGTTAGGGGCAGTAATCTTCGTTTTGAAGCTGTGGAGACATTATTTACTTGGGGACCGAGTGGAGATCTTTACAGACCACAAAAGTCTCAAGTACATCTTCACCCAGAAGGAGTTGAACATGAGGCAAAGGGGTTGGTTGGAACTTATGGCTGATTATGACATCAGTTTGCAATACCATCCTGGTAAAGTGAACTTGGTGCCAGTTGCTTTGAGTAAGAGATCGGCAGCTATGTTCCTGACTCAGCAGAGAGATTTGGTTGAGCAGATGCGAAGGTTGGAGTTGGATGTGTTTTTGCCGAGTTCTGATCGGAGTTGTTTGGTGCTTCAGCTTCAATCATCTCTTGTTGAGCAGATCAAAGAGGCTCAGGCTGGTGATGAGCAGTTACAGGGTTTCAGAGCAGTGGTTGAGTCTGGTTCTAGAACAGATATGGTTATTCATGCTGATGGAACGCTTCATTTTGGGTCCATGTTGTGTGTTCCAAAGGGAGAAGTTCGTCAGAGGTTGTTTGAGGAAGCCCACCAGTCATCATATTTTGTTCATCCTGGAGGTACTAAGATGTATCGGGATTTGAAGCTTCATTTCTGGTGGTATAGTATGAAGAGGGATGTGGCTCGGTTTGTATCTCGTGTTTGATCTGCCAGCAGGTGAAGGCAGAGCATCAGAGAACCGCCGGACATCTTCAACCCCTTCCCATTCCGGAGTGGAAGTGGGAACACATCACTATGGATTTTGTGACCGCTTTGCCGAGGAGTCCTAAGGGTCACAATGCCATTTGGGTGATTGTCGACCGATTGACGAAAAGTTCTCACTTCATCCCCTTCCGATTCGAACAGTCAACTAAGAGCCTAGTTGATAAGTACATGCAAGAGATCGTCAGACTTCTTGGTGTTCCAGTAAGTATTGTATCCGACAGGGATACGAGATTCAGGTCTTAGTTCTGGAAGAGTCTTCAGAGTAGTTTGGAGAGTAAATTGAGGTACAGTACATCTTTTCATCACCACACAGATGGATAGTCTCAGAGGACCATCCAGACTCTAGTGGACATGTTGAGGTCATGTATGCTGCAGTTTGGTGGATCATGGAAGGACCATTTGCATCTCGTAGAGTTCTCGTACCATAACAGCTTTCAGGCCAGTCTTAAAGCTGCACCGTTCGAGGCACTTTATGGGCGGAAGTGCATATCACCAGTGTGCTGGGATGACATTGGTGAGAGAAAGTTGTTGGGTCCGGAGTTGATCACCAGGACAGTTGATGCGGTGACTCAAATCAGGAAGCATCTTCAGGCAGCTTAAGATAGGCAGAGGCGATGGGCTGATGTCCATCTGAGAGCTTTGGAGTTTAAGGTTGGTGACCATGTTTTCCTAAAGGTATCTCCTTGGTGAGGTATCATTCAGTTTGGTGGTGGGGGCAAGCTCAACCCTAGGTTTATTGGACCATTTCATATTGTAGAGCGAGTAGGCAAGGTGGCCTATCATGTTGCATTGCCGCCAGCTTTATCAGGAGTGCACGATGTTTTTCCTGTCTCACAACTCAAGAGATATATTCGAGATGAGAGCCACGTGATCGACTATTCTGAGTTGACCGTTCGGCCGGATTTGACTTGTGAGATTCTGCCAGTTGCTATTTTGGATCGGCGGGAGAAAGTGCATAAGAACAAGGTCATCAAGCTGGTTCGTGTTTCTTGGAATCCTCACATGCTGGGTGAGTTGACTTGGGAGTTGGAGGAGGAGATTTAGCAGAAGTTCCCTCATCTATTTGAGTAGCTTTTGTTTTGTTCTTTCTTTTCTTTTCGGGGTTACCCTATGTACTTCTTGTTTGAATTTCGAGGACGAAATTCTTCTTGTTAGGTGAGTAGGATTTGTAACCCCTGTTTTCCATTTTCTGTATTATTGGATGTAATTTTTTTCTTTTGGGTATTTATTCATATTGTATCTCTTTTTGAACCTTGTTTCCGATCTTCATTTTCATATATATCCATCTATTTGATTTTTCGCCTTTATTTGATCTTCTTGATTCAATGGCCTGTCTATTTATTTCATCTCTGTTTTACCAAGCTATTATTTTTTCCCCCATTTTATTGTTGGATCTTTTTAATTAAACCCCACTATATAAAACCATATTCTATTAAATCCCTATTGGATCTTGGATCCACTACTCAATAACATTTCACCCAACCCGATACCCAGTACCACTATATTCTACCTGTATACACCTAACCCTAATATTATGTATGTATTTATACCCCCCCCCCCCCACCTATTATGTTTACCCTAAAACCCTACTTCAGCCACTACTCTACTTCACCCCTTCACCCTATCCCGATCTCCCCCTGTTCTCCCTGCTTCACCCCGTCACCGCCCTACAACCCAGCACAGCAACGCGCCACCCTGCCTTCCCCCTACGACCTCGACCACAACGGCGCAGCACCCTCCTGATGCCCCTCCTATTGCGACCCACCGACAGTACGCCCCCTTGTGTGTTGTATCCCTCCGTTGACGCGTAGCAGCACCCAGGCAATAGTAGGCAACCCCGATGTGCTCTCCTCAATGCCAGTCCCACACAGCAACACGCACTCCTCCCCTGCTTTGTGCTCTGGCTGACAGCCGCAACCAGCGGCGTCGACAGCCACAGTTACCATTGTCCACCGTCTTCTCTTCTTCCGTGCACTCGGGTTGTTTTGCCATGACTCTTGTGTGCGAGTGTTATTTGGTTGCGTGTGATCCTGTGAGTTGTGACCGTGGTTCCTGGGTTCGTTCGTTCATTGAGTTCGTGTTTGGGAACCCGTTCCCGTTATTCTTATCCTTTGCATCATTTCCGTCATCGACTATAAGGCAAGTAACTTGTATTCTTTTTGTTGTATAACACAAGTACTAAATACCGTCTGTAGTGTAGTTGCTTCCAGATCTATCCCCATGAATCCCTTGTTTGATCTTGCCTCTAGTTGTTGGTCCATACATAGTTGTCTCGTTACACACACGACATGAAATAACTTATATTTAATAAACTCTTGATGTATACTTGCAGGTTGTTCGTGATTTATGAGGTGTCGTATGATCTTGTATGCTTGATGTGTTATTCGTAGTATAACTTGTCGTAGACTTGTAGATACCCCATACCATGTTGCTTGGACATCTAGTATACCATGTTTCACATTTTGTTATGATTTGGACATCTAGTATACCATGAATGTAGCAACCATATGGTAAAAACCGGGACGCATGAAGTGCTACCTAGTTAGGACTAGATACAAGACTTGAACATAATCACTTGACACTTGCTACTTGTTACTTGTATATGATACTTGATTCTTGACATTTGTTACCTGTTACTCGTTCACATGATACTTGATACTTGTTACATACCAATTGCACTCATTCATCTTGCCATGCTAGTTTTTCCTATTCTTGATTTGAGTTAGTCCTCTATTTTGTTGTTATATCCGTTCCATGTTATACTTGCTTCCGTTGTTACTCTATTCTTGTCTATTTGTTTCCTTCTGTACTTTTTGCCTGGACTAAAAGTGGCCCGTAACTTGCATTGACGAGAGTTTTGTTTCTCTTTCCTTTTTCCTGCAATTGTTAAAATGTAGATTATGGTGATCAGCTGCCCGATGGTGTAGGTGATCTGAGATTCTAGTTGGGTGGAGATTTTGCTATATCTATTTACTTCTTGTTGCTTATCTTGAATAATTATACTTGGTTACATGGATTATTTTTGTATTGGGCTTCGTGTTCCAGGCTTGTATTTTGTTCCAAACATGATTATTTGAAATTCAGTATTCTTGTTTCCTATTTCAAGTAATCTTGTTGACTATATTGATTCAGTTATGCATGCATGGTTGACTATTCTTCTTGTATCTCTCTTGTTTATACTTGTGCTTATTGTAAAGATCCTGACAACTTATGGATGATGCAAACCATTCGCTTGACTTAGTCACGTATCCGTATTCCGTATTCTTTTTGGAAAGAGGGGCGTGACAGATGTATTATATCATTATGGACAATTTGATTCACATGCCATGCTGATTTAAGTAACCCACATAATCCATGTTGTGTATGACCTCTTAGATTGGACTGTTTGTAATTAAGTTGTTTGATAAAATGTATAAAAGAACTTTTGTTTGCTGATGTCCTATTTTTGTACAGTAATTTCGACCCTGTTAACATTAGTAAAAGGAATAAGTTTGTGAACATGATTCGTAGCCTTCATTTTATAGTTTTCAGAACTTTCGATGAATCTGAATTCCGAGTTTTGATGCATGAGTTATTGCTGTTTTACTGCAGTCATATCGTATATTCTAGATTATGAACTATATGTCTTCTGTAAGATATTTTATTTTAAAACTGATACTAAAAGTAGAATTTGAACTCTATACTTTTCTGAGTGTGTTTAGACATGACTGGGGTCAATCCCGAATTTTTGTAGAATTAATTAATGAATTTTGTATCTCATTTCATGCTTATGAAACCAATCGATATGTTTTCAAACTACATGTTGATTAGTATAGAACTATATTTCCAACCTGATCCTATTCGTTTTTTATGAAAACTTTGTAAATATGAACTGTAGCTTTATTTGTCTATTTTATCATACTTTTGACGGATCTAGATTTCAAATTATATTTTATGAATTATCTCTGTTTTGGTACTGCTGTGTCTGAACTTTCATAATCGAGATTTTGTTGCATTACTCTGTTTTCCCAATTTTTTTGACTATACTATCTGTAATATAAATTCATGATATTTTATATTTTGAGACTAGATTTTTAGGGAATCTTCCAGATTTTTCTCAAATTTAATTACAGTGATTTTAAACTCTTTTCATGCTTATAAACAAGATTTTGCATTTTCTATCTGAACATAACTTCTGTATTAAATGCTGTTTTCAACCCTGTTCCTGTGGCAGATATGTGACTTATATATATGTGCTGGAATCTGCAGAGAGTCTAGTTTCTAGATTTTCTGAGAGATCTAGGTTTTCTATTCTGTAGCAACGGTAATCTCAAATTTGGTACAATAGTGTCTTGTTGTCCAAAACTAAAAGTTTCGTTGTTTGGACTATTATGAGTTGTTTTTATCAACCGTTGTAAGTACTACTTCATTTTAGACTTATCCTTTGTTCATGCCATGTCTTTAGCCTATTTTATTTTTTCACACCTGTTTTTAATAATGAAAAGAAATTAAGCCAGGGTTTTTAAGGGAAAAGATCGAGTAGTGGACAATATAGAAATGCATATTCGGAGGGAACTTGTTTTCCCCACTATTTACTGTGGTACCTACTGTTTATCTGTGGATGCATGAGGGTATGATCCATGACACCATTTGTTGTTATTACTGTTACTGTTACTGTTGGTCCGAATATATTGCCTATAGAAGTTCCAATACGAAGTCTTAAAACGAAACTGTTTGCTGTAGCAACCATGTGGTATAATTTAGGACGCATGAAGTGCTACCTAGTTAGTAATGAACATTAGACATAAGAATAACTTTTGGCACTGTCACATCATGTTACTATTGACTTACTGTTACTGTTGATTCACTGTTACTGTTGATTCACTATTACTGTTGACCTATACTGTTACTGTTATACTTTTACTAGTATTCCGCTATTTACTGCCATCTGTAGACTGTTATATTTACTACTTTCTCCATGTTAGTATTTCCTGTTTAGTAAGTTTTTCCCCCTATTTCCTTACTTGTACTACTTGCGGCCCGGACTTGCATCTAACGGGCATTATGTTTTCCTGTTTTCCTATTTTTCCTTGTAATTTCTATATGAGCAGGTTTTGTTGATCAATTGCCTTCTAGAGTTGGTGAGCAAAAGTTTTGAGCTGCGAAATCGGAATCATTTTCTTTAAATGTTTTGATGAACTATTTTATTTCATGGATTGTATTGAGACTTGTATTTGGGCTTATTGTCCCAGGATTATTTTTTGTTTCGAATCTAGTATTTATTGGGATATTTATTATTGATGCAATAAATACTGTTGAGTTATGATTGTTTTTTGCATGCCTGGTTGAGTATGTTGCCTTATTTACTGTTATGATGAGTCAAGCACATCCGTACAGCTTATGGATGGTGAAAACTATCCGCTGGGCTTAGTCACGTACCGTATTCCGTATTCTTTTTGGGAAGCGGGGCGTGACAATGACTATATGATGCCATGATTTTATGATCACATGATTCATGCATGTTACTATATGATTCTATTATGCCATGATTTCATGACTACATGATTCATGCATGTTCTTGATTACATGATGCCACGATTTCACGATTACGTGATTCGTGCTTGTTGCATGTTACATGACGCCTGAGTACACAGCCCTATAGAAATCCACCACTAGATCTAAACGTAACTTGTATGTATGTTGCAACCATGTAGTAAAATTTGGGACGCATGAAGTTCTACCTTGATAGGATTAAATACAAGACTTGAGAATACATTATCACTTGCACATTCCTGTTACCTGTACATGCTACCTAACACCTGTTACATGTTTACTTGCTTGCATGCTACTTGATACCTGTTACATGTTACCTGCAACCTGTTATCTTATCATGTTACTTGATTCTGTTTCTTGATTTGGAGTTAGTTACTCTATTTTGTAGTCGCATTCCTTCCTTGCTTTATTCAGTACATGCTTCTTGTTGCTACCCTGCATTTTGTTTATCTGTTTTCGTACTTGTAGTTTGTACTACATGCGGCCCATAACTTGCACTAACGGGTGTACTGTTTCCTATTTCTCTATCTTGCAAATTGATAAATTTGCAAATTTTTGTGATCAGCTGCCCGAAGGAGTAAGTGACCAAGTGTTCTAGGCTTGGCTAGAGTTCCTGATTGAATTATTTTTCTGTTTTGAATTACTTGTATTTATTGCTACTTGGATCTTGTATTGGGCACTTTGTCCCAAAATTTATAACTTGTTATTTCCATATCTGGTTTATTCGAGATTAAGTATTTTGTTTCAGGTAAATTCTGTTAATTTAGAAATTTGATTCATGCATGCGTGGATGATTATTCCTTATTTACTTCTTGTTTATTTCCTGTGAACTGTTGAAAGATCCTTACAGCTCATGAATGGTGAAAACAATTTGCTGGAATTTGTCGCTTATCGTATTCTGTATTCCTTTTTGGGAAGCGGGGCGTGACACTAGTTTTTCAAAGCACTCTGGGGAACGAAGGGCTTCGAGTGGGGACAAGAACTGCAAGGAGCCTTTGAGCAACTCAAGACTTATCTTGTCTACCCCTCGCTCCTAAGCAAGCCGGTGTATGGAGAGATGCTCTACCTCTACCTGGCCACTTCATATCAGACTTTTAGTGTCGTCTTGGTGAGAGAAGATGATAGAACCCAAAAGTTGATCTACTATGTAAGTAAAGTCCTCCATGATGCCTAGTTCCATTACTCGAAAATGGCGAAGATGGCCTACGCCTTAATCATGGCCGCTCGCAAGCTCCAACCATACTTCCAGGTGCACTTAGTAGTGGTCTTCATTGACCACCACATTAAGCAACTGCTGCACAAGCCGGAGATATTTCGACAACTTATGAAATGATCTATTAAACTAAGCCATCACGATATCAGCTACCGGGCGAGGTCGATCATCAAAGCTCAGGCGCTAGTTGAGTTCATTATATATAGCACTATACCTAACCCCTCCCCTCCCCCCCCCCGCTCGCGTGCGCGGAAGATGAGGACCCTCCATTCTGGAGTGTCTACGTTGATGGATCCTCATGCATAGGGGAAAGCAGGGCTGGAGTTATCCTGACCAGCCCGAACGAGTTCACCCTCCAGTATTAACTTCGCCTCAACTTCCAAGACATCCAACAATAAAACCGAGTATGAAGCACTAATTTTTTGCCTCCTTTTATCCGCAAAGCTGGCGTCAGGTGAATCAAAGTGTTCAACAACTCTCAACTGGTAGTGAACCAAGTTTGGGGAGACTTTGAAGTCAGGGACGACAGTATGATCAAATACCTAACATATGTCAGAAAATTCCTAGTCGCGTTGCAGAAGACCGAAGTCACTCACATCCCTTGCGAGGAAAACAGGCAAGCATATGCTCCAAGTTAGCCTCATCCTCTTTTGAGGAACTTGACCACACTATCCTCATTGAGGTCTTACTCAAGCCCATCATCGAAGAGGAAACCACACTAAGGTTTCCTCTTGGTAATCACTCCTCCAGTACTCAAGATCAATTGGATGGAACCCATGTATGACTTCCTCAACAAAGGAATCCCCCCCGATCCCAAAAAAGCAAAAAAGATCCGAGTGAGAGCAGAGCGAGACACACTCGTCAAATGAGTCATGTATAAATGCTCTTACACTCTGGTACATAGTAGACCTTGCCTACAGTGTCTCTCCCCTGAGGAGGCTGAGTATGCTCTAAAAGAAGTACATGAAGGGATTGGGACAATCATATGGAAGCAAGATCCCTCACCCACAAGATTCTGAATCATAGGTATTTTTTGCCTACACTCTTCAACAATGCTCAGAAGTACATCCACCAATGCGCCTCCTACCAAAGATTTCCATCAATCAAATGAACGCCCCAGGATAAACTCAGTTCCATGTCGAGCCCAATCCCCTTCGCTATGTGGGGATGGATTTACTCGAAATTGTTCCCCCAACAACCGGACAAAGAAGCTTCCTCGTGGTAGCCATCGATTACTTCTTCAAATGAGTCGAGTGGAACCACTAGCAACCATCACAGAGCACAAACTTCAGCAATTCTTTTGGAAGAACATCATCTGCCGATTAGGCATCGCCTGAATCATAGTAACGGATAATAGAACATAGTTTACCGCTAAGTATTTCTGTAGGTTCAGCGCCAACCTAGAGATCCAACAACAATTCACCTCCAACTCCCACCCCCAGACCAACGGCCCAGCAGAGAATGCCAACAAACAGATCCTTGACGACCTCAAGAAGAGAATAGTCGAATTCCATAAGGGGTTATGGGTCTATAACAACCCATACACTGAAAATCTTTGACATATCCAGAATCTTTACTTCAATTTGAGTACAAACACAGTACAATTTTCAACGAAAATTAATTACATCACAACTTATAACACTGTTTAATCATGTTCGCAAATAGAGTTACATCTTATTTACACCATACAAAATTCAAACTTCCACTTGGATGCACAGTAAGACTCGAATGCACGGAAAGACTCGGATCCACGCCACCAACGATTAAATGATCCTGCAAAAACTGCCAACTGTGGGCACGTCAATTGCTGCAACTGATTCAAGGCTGATCATAATGGCAATCACTAACTTTCTCAACAGTCAAAATTAATGTCAAATAAAGTGAATATCCAAAGTAAATATTCTAGGTTTGTAAGTGTATGTCATGATCCTAAAATTCTAATGCACAAAGAATGCACACAATGATCTTTTCTAATGCACCTTGTTTGGAACCCTATGCTGCCCATACGCCATTGTTTTCGATTGCAAGGCAATAACGTTTCTCCAATATATAGGGTTCAATACCCCACTATACATACATATCCTTGGGATGAAATATTCAAGACATAGCCATCCGTGGGTCACCCACTGCATCTATGGATCCTTCTGATGGCACCGCCCACCAAGCGACATTCTAAAAATATATTCCCCCTCCATGTGCAATGAGTATCTCTCATCTCTCTGAAAAAACTAGGGAATAACCCATGTTCATTGAGTACGTCCTCGATCACGAACATCCTGTAAGTTTCCGCTTCCATCTCGAAATGCTGGAGATCTTACTCCGTAGATAATTCTGAAGTCTATTTCAACTCCCATCTCGAAATACTGGTGACTCATCTCACTCAGCAAATCATTCTGGAGCTCTCACCTTTGCTCTTATTTCGGCACGTCTTCTTTCTTCTGTCGATCCTTACAAACATTATTAACACGACCCAGGCCTAGCGTCTTTCTACCAAATTAATACCAACAACACTAGGATTACTATCCAAAATCCAAAGCCAAACTCAACCTATAGAACCCTCACTCTAATTTATGAAACATAACCACGAACTAACTATTATAACATTACCCAAATCATTTGCTAATTAGTAAAACGGAGATAAGGGAACTAGTTTCTCAAGAATTTTTAGTTCAAGTTAAATACTTGACTACACTTAATCCCATTATCCAATTTATCAACTTTTATGCATCTCACCAAAATTTGGCACAACTCATGGTTTCACAGCCAATTTGGGTCACACTAATATTTGATTTGGCTTCTAATAAACCACTCGCTCTCTATCACACGTCTATCATAACTAACTCCACTTATTCTGAAATAGATAACAAATTAAATGACAAGGAACTATACGACAAACCAATTCTTCGGTAGGAATCTAATTTAAACACTACACGAATTCAATCAACTCGACAAGATTCCTACTCGACCCAACAGGACCACACACTCAGCCCACATAATGGCCAAACCTGGCCCTCACCTTGGCCCAAACCTGGCCGCAAACAGTTGCCAAACCCCAGCCCTAACAACATTGTATTTAGGCTAAAATTGTGTCCATTTGAGTCCTAAAGTTGAACACTCACTTGACTTGGCTCATCACCACTCCTAAAATCATTTGAACTCAAGAAACAGAGCTCTAAATAGCAACTGAACAACTACTAAATAGGGGTCGACGGTCCCCAAAATTACAGCACACACCCAAAATCTGTCGATTTCGGGCTCTTTCCGAACCTGAAACGAGAACTAATCAGGTCCTATCATTCCTAGCCCCAAACTATCATATAAAAAAATTGTATAGGGCTCAATTGATTGCATTTACATCCATTAAAAGATGAAATATATAGCCCACACAGTCAATGAAAATAAATCCAAAATAGTGAGCAGTATATCATATTTCCAATGTATTTCATGTTTATGTTCAACCCGATTGACCTATTAATTTGTAATCTACAATGCAACAACCTTACATGATTCTAATAGATCATGAAAGACATTCAAACAATTAGTTTTACTAGCACAAATAAAGTAGTGAACAACAAAACTATTTACTGAACAACAAAACTAAATCTCATCTCTACATAGTTGATTGTTTATTAAACATGTTCATTATAATCATCATTATATAATGACAATTACTTTAACAACAAACCTGGCATGCTGCTAAATTAAAATTACAACAAATAACAACAAGAAAGGGAGAACACCCACCTCGCATTTGAAATCCTTGTCTTCAAGTTTCCAACAATCCTTTCCTCCTTCAACTCAAACCCTCACTAGCATGATATGATTTATTATCACACATCAAAAGAAACAAAAGTGGCTTCAACCCTCTATATATGGCCGGCTAGGAGCTCAAGGGTTGGGAGTTTTGGGATGTTACAAAACTGATGCGGTTTATTTCTGGGAGACGTGTGGATGCACCAGGTGTGAGTTCGGACTCGATTTATAATTGAAGGAGAATACTGCTCGTCTGCCGACCCTTGAATAACCGGGGGGAATTCGTGGCGACCTCGGGGTGGTTCGGAGATCTGGGCTCGGATCAGAGGATTCGGATCCGAGGTCTTGTGTACCTGCAGACGGTCCTGAAACACCGGGATTTGTCCCGGTGGCGGACCCTCCGACGATCTAGTCAGTCTCTGTGAGAGAGTAGCAATAACTAGGAAAATTTAAGTGGCAAAAGATTGATTACCTCAAAAAGGTGGGTGAGGGTCTAGTATTTATAGAGAATCCCAACCGGGTTTGGATCCACTTGGGGGCCGGGTCTGAACCCGAAAGCCCATGGGCCTGTCGTGGCAGAAGGCCCAGGGGGTTTAGGGCTGACGTGGCAATACCAGGAGTGGTATAGGGCTGACGTGGCAAAACCCCGAGCGGTATGGAGCTGACATGGCTGATCGTGGGTCCCCTGTGCTTCTGGGAGAATCGGAGGGCCTAGGCTGCTCCAGGTCAATCCCCTGCTTCGCCAGAGAGGGGGGGACGGCTCATAGGGCTGTCATGGGTCGGAGACCGAGGACAACTGAGGCTCGTCGGATACGAGGAGGCCGGCTCTGGGGGGTGCACTTGAGGTTCGGTGCCGACCCTGTAATGGTTCGAAGCCGAGCTAGATTTGCTATTTTTACCTCTCTTGAGTGAGTATTGTATTGGGCCCTGGTTGGGCCCGCAGGCCATTTTTACCCTACCACACAAGCCCCCCACTCCTGCGGGGGTGCGGGAGCTAGCCGGGGAGGAGTGTTCATGGTCGTGGAAATGGGATGGTGAATCGTTGAATCATACGGAGGAGAGTACCCTGGTGCCAGACCGAACCTCGAGATGAGGAGAGATTATGGGCCGGTAGGGGTGATGGCGAGCCGTTGTTTCTTCCTGAGAAGAGTACCCTGGTGCCAGACCGAATCTCGAGTTGAGGAGAGATTACGGGTCGGTAAGGGTGATGGCGAGCCGGTGGATCTTCCGAAGAAGAGTACCCAGGTGCCAGACCGAACCTCGAGTTGAGGAGGGATTACGGGTCGGTAAGAGTGATGGCGAGCCGTTGTTTCTTCCTGAGAAGAGTACCCTGGTGCCAGACCGAACCTCGAGATGAGGAGGGATTACGGGTCGGTAAGGGTGATGGCGAGCCGGTGGATCTTCCGAAGAAGAGTACCCAGGTGCCAGACCGAACCTCGAGTTGAGGAGGGATTACGGGTCGGTAAGGGTGATGGCGAGCCGTTGTTTCTTCCTGAGAAGAGTACCCTGGTGCCAGGCCGAACCTCGAGATGAGGAGGGATTACGGGTCGGTAAGGGTGATGGCGAGCCGGTGGATCTTCCGAAGAAGAGTACCCAGGTGCCAGACCGGACCTCGAGTTGAGGAGGGATTACGGGTCGGTAAGGGTGATGGCGAGCCGTTGTTTCTTCCTGAGAAGAGTACCCTGGTGCCAGACCGAACCTCGAGTTGAGGAGAGATTATGGGTCGGTAAGGGTGATGGCGAGCCGGTGGATCTTCCGAAGAAGAGTACCCAGGTGCCAGACCGAACCTCGAGTTGAGGAGGGATTATGGGTCGGTAAGGGTGATGGCGAGCCGGTGCTCCAGAGGGATTTAAGCGGGGTAGTCTGCTGTCTTTGCGGCGCTTAGGAGGTGCCCTGGGATCTGTGCAGGTGTTCCAATTCCCTAGGGGCATTAAATGGTGCCGCCTAATAAAAGCATGGTGCATGGGATTCCGTCGTTTGGCTTTCCCCTTGCCATAGTGGTAGGACAACGGTGGAGGTTTATAAATACCCAATTCCCCTCTGAGGATTCGATCACCACAGAGGTGTCTGCTTCGTCGATTTGCTGTCCGAGAGGATTCCAGACGACGGTGGCTTTCCTACCGCCCTTGAACAGCCCTGGGGTTTCGGCTGCCGAAGCTGTGAGCCCCCAGTTGTTCGTGGGTGAGGGGGAAACCGACCGATTTCTGGAGTCCGGGGCGCAGGTGGTGGTGGCTATTCTCCTACCCGGGAACAATTTGGGGTTTCGGCTTCCGAGGTCGTAAGCCCCGAGTTGTTCGCGGGTGAGAGGTGAGCCAACCGAACCCTGGAGCCTTAATTTTTAAGTAAAACATTGCCCCCCCCCAAGCCCTCCATCCGAACCGACCCCTGCACAGGGTTGCCAGCCTGGCGCTGGGTGACGTCAGCAGCGCACGTTTCGAGGTCGCGGCGTAATTCTCCAGGTGGCAGTTGTACGTCAATCAGTGAATAGTGACTGCGGAAATCGAGGAGTCATTTCTATCCCTTATAAATATCCTCCCCTCTCGTCTCACCGCCCACTTTTTTCCTGCTCCTTACTTTTCACAAAAAATCCTCCAACTCTTCAGTGTTTGTTTCTTCAGTTTCCTGCAGTAGGCCCGTTCTTCCGAAGTGATCTCAGGTTTTAACTGGTAAGTCTGTTTTAGCTTAGATACAGATGGATAGGGCTCAGTCCGGCTCGTCGGCGTCGACGTCTGGGGGGGGGGGGGTGGAGCCTGCCTTCAAATCGATCTCGTAGGAGGATACGGTAAGCGAGGAGGAAGTGGTTCATGGCATGAAGCCGTTGCGATCTCAGAGGCATTTCGTGGTGGATAGCAGCGACTCCGAGGAGGAGGACGGTAGTTCAGAAGAAGTCCGGACTCCCGGGTTGGTTTCCGGAGAGGGGGGTGGTTCTGAAGGGGATGCCGCCGAAGGGCGCCGGAACCCGACCGGCCTGGCTCGGTTGTCTAGTCCCTCGCCGGAGCGAGCCAAGAAGAAGAAGAGAGCTTCGAAGAAGAAGAAGGGGTCGGGGATCGGCGGCTCGAGTCAGGTACCAGTTTACGGTGATCCGACTATAGGATCGTTTGTACAACCCAAGCCCTTCCGTTGCTACCCCGACGATCTCTCTGATAAGGAGCTCTCTGGGGTTCAGCCGTCGTCGTCGGACCGAAAGAGGGTGATGGTGGACGCACACCCGACAGTTTTGGGGGTAGGTGACTTAGGGGCTCTGCAGTTGGCCTACTACATTGGGTCCAACTATGAGCTTCTGCTGCCGAATTCTACTCTTCGGCCGACGGACCCCCTGCCAGATAGGTATTGCATCTTCCCTGTGGACGCCTTTATCTCCGGACTGAGGCTGCCGATCCATCCATTCGTTCGGGAGGTGCTGAATTGGGCGTCTTTGGCGCCGATGCAGTTTGGGCCGAACGCTTGGAAGCAGATCGTCTGCTTCGTGCTGTTGTGCGAAGAGCAGAAGGTTCCCCTGCGGCTGAATGTGTTCCGAGCGATGTTGATGATCGGCTCATCGCCAGAGGGAGTATACTATATTTCGCCTCGTGGTAAGGGGAAGGTAGTCCACGGTCACCCGGATTCTATCAAGTTTTGGAAGAAGAAGTATTTGGTGATTCGGAGTGAGGACCCTTGGGACATTCCCACCCGGTGGAACTATTCGAAGCCGAGATATGAAACGCCGGGGTCGGGGGACCTGACGGCGGAGGAGTGGAGGTTTGTTGAGCGCCTCCGGCTGTCGTACAGCATCGATTGGGCGAAGGTGACGGAGGCCCACCTGGCGAGTGTTGGACTGAGCCCGGCCGTTCTTTCTAGTATGTGGTTGTTTCTTTCCTCTCGATCTTTTTGTACTTTCTTGCTCATTATTCTTAATGGATTTTTTTACAGATATGGATGAAGAATCGATTAAGGCGCTGAGGCTCGCTATGAAGAAGAAGAAGGTCGATAAGAAGGGGGACGCGGTGAAGACGACCGAATTGTCCCAGGTGGTCTCTGAGGCCCCAATCCAGCCGAGGGTCAAGAGGACTCGCTCAAAGACAGGCGGGGACGCGGTGGTTCAGGGCGGCTCGGATCAGGTCAGGACTACTGACCCCGATAAGGGGAAGGGTCCTCTGGTGGATACCGGGATAGAGGAGAGACTTCGGCGACCATGGGTGCCGAATTGGTCGATCCGAGAGGGGGATTGCCTGGTCCGAGGGCGCCAGGCCGTGGAGGTTGCAGATAAGCTGGCGACCCCCCGGGACCGTTCGGATATGAAGGCCCAGACCCTGGACGAGGCGTACGTGCGTCTTGCGCAGGCCAATGTGCTGGTAAGTCAACCGAACCCACTTGCTTTCAGATCATGTTGTTTAAGACAGGTTTCTTAGTATGGTCGGGATATTGCAGGCGACCGTGCAGGGGGCCCACGTAAGAGGCCTTTATGAGGCGGCTTTGCAGCGCGAGCGAGACCGGGCTGACAAGGCCGAGCAGGAGGTGAAGGAGTTGAAGGTAGAGCTCGAAGGCTCTCATGGGAGGGAGACGGACATGAAGGCGGCCCTTGACAAGGAGAAGGAGGAATGGGCAAAGAAGATGACGGCTCAGGAGAAGAGGTCGGCGACGGAGAAGGATGAGTTAACGAAGTCGTGTCAGCTCCTGGTGATCAAGGCCCAGGACAACTGTTATGCGAAGGCCCTCAGTCACGTGAGGCACTTCTACCCTACTATCGACCTGTCCAACTTCGAGTTTGATATGGAGATTGAGGGGACACCGAAGACTCCTGGTGAACAAGGGTCCGACGGTGACCAGGCCGCCGATCCCCCCGTGAACCCGACCGACACTGAGGTGGGAAAACTAGCTGTATAACTTTTGTCCTTCTTTTTCCTTCTCTCAATTGTATTTGCCTTCCGCGGACTGGCCACCGCATTTTTTGTGAGGAGAAACTATATTTATAAAAAGAGGGTTTTTGGCTGGCCCAGTGTTTTGATCTTGAATATTCCCGAACCTCCTTGCTTATATGTTTTGAGTGGGCTGGTTCTCTCGCAGGTTTCGGCTCCCCCTCCTGAGGTGGACCCCCGTCGTTCCGACGTGGCGTGGCTTCGGAGCAAGGTTGAGGCCCTGGAGGCCACTTTGGTTCAGTACCGAAAGGGGGTGCGTGATACTGACGCGGCTTTCCATTACTACAGGAATAAGTCTGAGGCCCTTAGTGAGGAGGCAAGCCGGCTGAGGAGGGCGATTGCAGATCGGGAGCTCGGGGGCGCTGGTCTCGGATGTACTATGTCTAGTTCCTCGGTGCAGAGGCCCTCCTCTGAAAAGCTACTTCGTGATGTGATAGTGGAGAAGGAGATGGAGATACACCATTATAGAACGATGTTGGGCGTCTCGCTATCTTCCTCGGAGGGTCGGCGAGCAGAGGGGGTCCACCCTGCGACGCTCCTGATGGAGCGTATGCGATCCGTTGATGCTCAGAGCTCCGTGGCCGGTGTGTCGACTGTGGCAGAACCGATGGACCGTCATGACGAAGAGAGAGCTCCAAGTCGTTTGGTCGGAGTGATCCCGCCCCTCGCTGGATCCGAGGAGCCCTAAGGCGGTGATTTCTTTTAGTTTGAGATGAGTGGAGTGGTCTTGTAACGGTCTTTGTTTGTTTTCCCCGAACAAAATAAAAGAATATGAAATAAAGAGATCTTTTCCTTCTTTGCTCTGGTCAGAGGTGTGGTGAAGGCGAGGTTTGGATTTTAGCGAAAAGAGACTTCTTTCACACCAGATAGGGAGGGCCGTTGAAGGGGCCCTTTACATACGATAGCTTACATCAGTTTTATTTTACTTTAGTCAGGCTAGGACCTAGGCTCGCTCTTCCAGGAATTTCATTAGGTGCTCGGTGTTCCAGGGTCGGCTGATGGGTCAGTCGTCCATGTCTGCCAGTCGGTATGTACCCGAGCGGACAGCCTCGACTACACGGTATGGGCCTTCCCAGTTGGGAGCCAATTTTCTCTTCTTGGTTGGATCGGAGACCGATAGCTTACGTAATACCAGGTCCCCTGCCCTGATGTTTGTGGGTCGGACCTTCTTGTTGTAAAACTTCTCGATCCGTTGCTGGTAGATGCTTCTTCGGATTGAAGACTTCTCTCGTACCTCGGCGACGAGGTCCAGGTTGGCCCTTAGGCCGGACGTGTTGTCAGCTTCATCGAAGGCTATGATCCGGGGAGAAGGTAATCCGACCTCGACGGGGATAACTGCCTCCGTCCCATAGGTCAGACTGAATGGCGTTTCCCCCGTGGGGATCCTCTGGGTGGTTCGGTGCGCCCATAGTACGCTGGGCAGTTCCTCGACCCACAGCCCTTTGGGGGAACTGTCGAGGCGCTTTTTGAGGCCGTCGAGGATTTGTCTGTTCGCATTCTCCGCTTGGCCGTTGGATTGAGGATGGCAAATGGCGGAGAAACGTTGCTGGATGCCGATGTCTGCGCAGAAGGTTTGGAAGTTTTGACCTTGGAACTGGGTTCCGTTGTCTGTGACGAGGATTCGAGGGATTCCGAACCGGCAAATGATGTTCTTCCAGAAGAATTGTTGTACTTGGCGCTCGGTGATGCTGGACAGTGGTTCGGCTTCGATCCACTTGGTGAAGTAGTCGATGGCGACGATCAGGAATTTCTTTTGTCCCACCGCTGGGGGGAAGGGCCCCACAAGGTCCATACCCCACATGGCGAAGGGCGTAGGGCTCGCCAGAGACCGGAGATTGGCTTGAGGAAGCCTTTTGATAGGGGAGAATCTTTGGCATGGGCCGCACCTTTTGACCAAGTCTAGCGAGTCTTGGAGCATGGTTGGCCAATAGTACCCCTGATTTAGGGCCTTCCGAGCAAGCGTCCTACTCCCCATGTGGCATCCGCCGATCCCCTCGTGCAGGTCTCTGAGGGCGTAGCTGGCCTCGTCGCTGGTGAGGCAGCGGAGGTAGGGTTTGTCGTCGGCCAGCGTGTACGAACGTTTGAAGAGGATGTCCTCGATCATGACAAACCTTTCAGCCCAGACTCTGACTCGTCTGGCCTCGGCTCTGTCCTCGGGGAGCTCGGCACTGATTAAGAATTTTCTGATGGGGGTGGTCCAGTCGTCCGGGAGGGACCCCTCTTGCACACACATTGCTTCCGGCTCCGGGTCACAGATACTTGGTTTCAGTAGGACCTCTATGAGCACCGTCAGATCGAGGCCTTCGAAGGAGGAAGAGGCCAATTTGGATAACGCGTCTGCTTGAGTGTTCTGTTCCCTGGGGACTCTGATAACCGCGGCGCAGGTGAAGGACGCCAGGAGTCGCTTGACTACCGTTAAATACCCCATCATGCGTTCATCGCGGGCTTCGTATTCTCCGGTGATCTGATTGACCACGAGCTGAGAATCGCTAAAGGCCCGGATTTGCTTGGCCCCGGCTCGGCTGGCGAGGGTCAATCCGGCGATTAAGGCCTCGTATTCTGCTTCGTTGTTGGAGGTCGGAAGGTTGAGGCGGAGGGAGTATTGAAGTAGGAATTGGTCGGGGCCACGAAGGATGATGCCCGCCCCACTCCTGGTTTCGCATGACGAACCGTCGACGAAGACCTCCCAGGTCGGATCCGATCCTTCGAGGTTAGGCTGTTCGGAGACGGTGCACTCCGTTATGAATTCGGCGAGGGCCTATCCCTTAATGGCCGCCCTTGGCTGATAGCTGATGTCGAACTGGCTCAGCTCGATTGACCACTTGACTAAGCGGCCAGAGTTTTCGGGTTTGTGAAGGACAGTCTTTAGTGGTTGGTCGGTCAGTACTTGGACGGAGTGGGCTTGGAAGTAAGGGCGAAGCTTCCGGGCCGCCATGACCAATGCATAGGCCACCTTTTCTATTTTTGCGTATCTCGTCTCTGCTGGGAGGAGAACTTTGCTCACGTAATACAGCGGCTTTTGAACCCCTTCCTCCTCTCGGACTAGGACGGCGCAAAGAGCGTTGTCCGAGGCGGACAGGTAGAGCCACAGCGGCTCGCCTGGCTCGGGCTTGCTGAGGAGAGGCGGGTTGGCGAGGTATTGCTTTAGTTGTTCGAAGGCTTCTTGTTGAGGGGTACCCCACTCGAAGCCCCCTTTTCCGCGCAAGGCCTTGAAAAAGGGGAGAGGCTTCTCTCCTGATTTGGAGAGAAAACGGCCGATTACCGCTAGTCGACCTGTGAGCCTTTGAACCTCCTTGACATTCCGGGGCGGGGACATGTCGATAATGGCTTGGATTTTCTCGGGGTTTGCTTCAATGGCGCGTTGGCTGACGATGAACCCTAAGAACTTCCCCGTGGAGACGCCGAAGGCGCATTTAGCTGGGTTGAGTCTCATGTTGTGACGTCGGAGGACACCGAAGGCTTCTTCGAGGTCGGCGACGTGGTCCGGCCCGGCCCGGCTCTTGACAAGCATGTCGTCGACGTACACTTCCACATTGCGACCGATCAGGTCTTTGAAGATTCTGTTGACGAGTCGCTGGTACGTGGCTCCAGCGTTTTTCAGCCCGAAGGGCATAACACGGTAGCAATAGAGACCCTGGTCGGTGACGAACGAGGTCTTGGAGATGTCTGGTGGAAACATCCGGATCTGATTGTACCCCGAGAATGCGTCCATGAAGGATAGTAGCTCATGCCCCGAGGTTGCGTCGATGAGAGCGTCGATGCGTGGGAGGGGGAAAGGATCTTTCGGACAAGCTTTGTTGAGGTCCGTGAAGTCGATGCAGATCCGCCAACCCCCTGTTGCCTTCTTCACCATGACGACATTAGCCAGCCACTCGGGGTAACTGACTTCCTGGATGAATCGAGCGGACAAGAGTTTGTCCACTTCTGTCTTTACAATCTGTTGCCTCTCCGGGGCAACTTTGCGCCTCTTTTGGACGACCGGCTTAGAGTCAGGAATGACGCTTAGTCGATGCATGATCAAGTCTTCGGAGATCCCTGGCATGTCGGAGGGTTTCCAAGCGAAGAGATCGACGTTGCGACGGATGCAGGCGATGATGCCTGACTTCAAGTCCTCGGAGAGCGAGCGGCTCACCCGGAACCACTTCGACTCATCCTTGGCATCGAACAGGACCTCTTCTAATTCGTCCACCGGCTCGGAAGCTGGGCCGTCTCTCTCGGGTTCGAGCTCAACGGTGTCGAGGGAGAATACACCCCCTTCGCCGGCTGTTATGTAGCACGACCGTGCTGTTTCAGGGCTACCTCGGACGATGCCGACCCCTTGGGGGGTGGGAAATTTAAGCTTTCGGTGGTAGGCCGAGGATATTGCTTGGAAGGAGTTTAGTCCGGGTCGGCCAAGAATGGCGTTGTAAGCCGCCCCTGCGTCGATGATCATGAAATCTATGGATTCGGTCCTTTTGATAGGAGCTGTTCCTGCGGTGACGTCGAGGGTAATAGTCCCCTCTATTGCGATTGGGACGCCGGAGAATTCAAGCGACGTGTATCCGGCTGGTTTGAGCTTCCCTTTGGATAATTGGAGTCCTTCGAAAGCTTTGAGAAAAAGGATATTTACCGAGCTACCGTTGTCGACGAGGATTCGGCGAACCTCGCAATTAGCTATGCGGAGGTTAACGACAAGGGCGTCGCAGGGGGGTAGGTGAACTCCTTCGAGGTCCTCTCCTGCGAAGGAGATCGGCAGTGGTTGTTGCTTGGGGGAGGGGCTGTTTTGGATAGCATTCGCCTCTCGGAAAAAGGCTTTTCGGGATGTATCAGATTCTTCTCCCATGGGCCCCTCGTGGATATAGTGCAGGGTGAGTGGCGTGCCCATGGGTCCCTCGGACTCAGGCGGTGGTCGTGGACGGTTCGGGGCCGGGTTGGAAGCGGCCCTTCCCCTGTTGCGTTTAACCTGTCGGTTGATGATGACTCCTCGGAGGTCGGGCTGGTCTTGGCGGGCGACGCTCCTTCGGGATCCCTGATGGGAAGCCCTGTGTTTTGAAGTGTGTGGAACGGCGTTAGCGATTGGTGGGGGCGAGTCCCGTCGGTTGACGGAGGAAGCAGCCCCCTTGCCCTTTGAGGCCATGAGAATTCGGCTGTCGAGGTGCCTTGATGGTCGTGCTTGGGTCGGTTTCTGAAGCAGTGTTCCCACAGACGGCGCCAACCTGATGCGGTTTATTTCTGGGAGACGTGTGGATGCACCAGGTGTGAGTTCGGACTCGATTTATAATTGAAGGAGAATGCTGCTCGTCTGCCGACCCTTGAATGACCGGGGGGAATTCGTGGCGACCTCGGGGTGGTTCGGAGATCTGGGCTCGGATCAGAGGATTCGGATCCGAGGTCTTGTGTACCTGCAGACGGTCCTGAAACACCGGGGTTTGTCCCGGTGGCGGACCCTCCGACGATCTAGTCAGTCTCTGTGAGAGAGTAGCAATAACTAGGAAAATTTAAGTGGCAAAAGATTGATTACCTCAAAAAGGTGGGTGAGGGTCTAGTATTTATAGAGAATCCCAACCGGGTTTGGATCCACTTGGGGGCCGGGTCTGAACCCGAAAGCCCATGGGCCTGTCGTGGCAGAAGGCCCAGGGGGTTTAGGGCTGACGTGGCAATACCAGGAGTGGTATAGGGCTGACGTGGCAAAACCCCGAGCGGTATGGAGCTCATGGCTGATCGTGGGTCCCCTGTGCTTCTGGGAGAATCGGAGGGCCTAGGCTGCTCCAGGTCAACCCCCTGCTTCGCCAGAGAGGGGGGGACGGCTCATAGGGCTGTCATGGGTCGGAGACCGAGGACAACTGAGGCTCGTCGGATACGAGGAGGCCGGCTCTGGGGGGTGCACTTGAGGTTCGGCGCCGACCCTGTAATGGTTCGAAGCCGAGCTAGATTTGCTATTTTTACCTCTCTTGAGTGAGTGTTGTATTGGGCCCTGGTTGGGCCCGCAGGCCATTTTTACCCTACCACAAAAACTTACATTGATTTCTACCCATGTTCATACAATTTATTACCCATTTTCACATCTTAATTTAGGTGACTCTTGGAATACCCAACCTCCCCATTCCACTATGCATGTTTGGCCGACCATACCCTAGGGTGCTTGTGCAAAATTGCACAAATTTGTTGCATTCAATTGATACAAGTTGGTGTAACGTTGGTTAGGTTAATCTAGACCCGATTCCACCATGAAATTCAACCCAACCTAGGTTCAATCCACTTTAGCTCTAGCTAGTTTCAAGACATTGTAACCCCTATTTTCGCAAATACGTATTTTATGTGCATTTTCTGTATTTAAAATTTTTGTAAATTATTTTTACCGCTTTCAAATTCTTTGTCAAAATGCATTATTGGATCTTCTATTAAAATCTATTTTTCGATCGATAATTTTATTGTAACTATTTTCTATGATTTTTTATATTATAATACAAATCTTATTTTTTTGTTGTTATTACTTTGATTTCTATTATTATTACTATTACTGAAATTATTATTATTATTATTATTGTTATTATTATTAATATTTTTATTAAATCCTAATTGTATATTTTTATTAGTTATTGTATTTTCCTAATACCCAAAACCCATTTTTATTTTATTGGATTTTTTTTTTAAACCCAACTACCTTCTAACCCATTATATATTTTATTTTATTTTATATTTGTTTCAAACCCTATACTACCCCATTACCCATCTTAAACTCGTTTACCCTAATACCCAACTAATACCCGCACCTGTTGACACCCTTAAACCCGTTTGCCCCTTTTATCATTCAGCCGTCTTTTTCCCCACTTTTTAAACCTAAACCCATCCCTATATATTTAACCCATCGTCACCCTAACTTCACCAAACCCTTAGCTACCTTCACCCCGTGCCTCTCCCGACCTTAGCTCCTCTAACCCATCCCCTGTTCTTATACCTCCAGAACCCAACTTCCCTACCTATTCATCTTCCCGTTCAAACCCATTAGACCTTCTGCATCCTCCCCTCTGCCTGCTCGCACCGCCTGGTAACTCCCAGTCGCGACGTCCTGCAGCACCGTCATCCCCTATGCATTCCCTATCCTCCACTGCATTGCCTTGTCCCGCCTCCGATGCCAGTGAAAGCCAGCAGCCACCGCAGTAGTGCCGCTCAGTCCCGGCATCGCTGCAGCCAGCGACCTCACTCCCCTGTAGTCACGTTGCCTTTAGCCGACGACAGTGCTCCCACCATCAGCCCCTCTGGCCACCAGCCAGCCCTCATGTCGCACCTGTCCGCCGTGCCATCCGCCATCTGAGCCAGAGCCAAGCCGTGACTCCATTGGCTTAGAGTTGCTATTTTGATCAAGAGAGTTGATCATGTGATGTGAGCCGTTGATCGTCGTGAACATCATGATCATATGATCATCAGCTATTTCAATCTTGGCCACCCGATATCCTCCCGATCCAATCTGATATGATCATCATCAAATCTTGATCTGGACCATCCGATCATCTTCATCATCATCAAGTTATCCTAGATCTCCGATCTAAACCGATCATCTTGATCTTGATCACTTGGATCTAGCCGTCCAATTGTGTTCGTGATCTCGATCGTCTTCATCTTGTTCGTGATCGTCTTGTGCATCTTGTTCGTGTTCGTTCATTCGTATTGAGTTCGTGCCCGGGATCCGTTCCCGTTATTCTTGTTCTTGCTCTGTTTTCGTCATCGTCTCTCAGGCAAGTAACTTGTATTCTTATCTTTGTGTAATACAAGTACTAAATACCACCTGTAGTGTAGTTGGGTCCTAGAGACAATTCGTGTGTGAATCCTCTGTTATATATTGTCTTTATTATGTTGATTCGACCATAGTTGCCTCACGACATACATGACATGAAACAACGAAGGATGACCAGTTTTTGGATATATATGCATGATAATTTGTGATATCGTGTGCTTTATGTGTTATTCGTGATATATTTGTCGTATACTTGCAAAATACCCTATACCATATTGTTTGGACATCTAATACATATATTTCATGTTTGGTTATGATTTGGATGAGTTCTATGTAAACTAGTGGACTTTGTACATGAGAGCTATCTTCTGTTTTGCCGGTTTTATGTTTCTGATCAGTATTTTAGACCATATTAAGGTCAGTATATTAAAAATATTTGTGAATATGAATTGTAGAGAATTCTGTCTATTTTCCAACCCTTCTGACGGATCTCAGTTTCGATTTATGGTTTGCGAGTTATGTCTATTTTACTACAGAGGTGTAGAAAGATTTTTCAGATTTTGTTTTCGATGAATTCTGAAGAGTAATCTATTTTTATTCTAATGTTAAAAGTATTATTTTGACCCAATATTTTGCACAGTACAACTAGACCTAATTGGGATTAACCATGAACTTTTGTGGATTTATTTGATGAGTTTTACAAACCGTTCTATGCTTCCAAACTATTACTATACTAGCAGGTTCTGGATACTGTTCAGTAAATAATCTGATTTTCGACCTAATTCTACTTGCCTTTTGTAAAATATTTTTAAATAGGAAAGTTAGCCTATTGTATCTATTTTATTACCCTTTTAGAGGATTTGGATTTCGATTTATGGTTTGTGAGATATTGCTGTTTTCGAACTGCAGTGTTTATAATTCCAGATTTACAAAACTACTGCATCTTGATATTCTCTGATTTTTGTTGACTAAACTATTTATATTGGAAAATTATGAAACTTTATATTCTGATACTACACATATAGGAAAATATTCCAGATTTTTCGTGGATTTAACTAATGAGTTTTCACACTGTTTTCCTGACCTTGAATACAATCTTCTGATTTCTAGCTGAACGCATTTTCTGGATTCAAATCTGTTTTGAGAGTTGATTTGTGAAATACTATATGACTTTTATATATCTGCTGGATTTGGTCGGGAGTCTATTTTCTAGACCTTTCGACAGATCCAGGTTTGCATGTTTGTAGCAACTGAAATTCCAGATTTGGTACAGTACTGTCTTGCTATCCTGAACTAGAGTTTTCATTGTTCTATCCTTGTATGAGTTGTCTTTCACCTGTGCATGTTTATCTTGCAACCTGAACTTATTACTTGATCATACCATGTTATACTTGGCCTGTTTGTGACACATACATGCTTGTTTGATAATAATAATAAATAACCAAGTCGGCGTTAAAGGGAAAGATCTAATAGTGGAAAATACAGAAACGTGTACTCGGAAGAAGATTCATAGATCCTATCTGGCTATTTGGAGCTTGATATCTGGCTATTTAGAGCTTGACACATGATTATTTGACACTTGCACACTTGACACAGAGCTTGATATTTTGGGTATTTGGAGCTTGTTATTTGGTTATTTGGAGCTTGTTATTTGGTTACTTGGAGCTTGTTACTTGATTACTTGAGAGATTGTCCCTGAGTACACTGCCCTCTATGATCCACTATGAAATCTAAAGCAAAATTTTTTGAATGTAGCAACCATGTAGTAAGAACTGGGATGCATGAAGTGCTACCTAGATAGTAATAAATACAAGACTTGACATGACATAATACATGATACATGAATACCTGTTACATGCTTGCCTGTTACATGTTTACCTGCATGCTTGACACTTACTACTTGTTACTTGTACATGATACTTGATACTTGATACTTGATACTTGATACTTGATACTTGACACTTGATACTTGTTACTTGTTTACATGATACTTGTTCACTTGACACTTGATACATGCCACTTGTACTTGTTCATCTTACCATACTAGTTGTTATATTTTGTTATCATGCCTATTCCATGTTATTAGTTATGTTTTCCCATGTACTTGTATCCTGCACTACAAGCGGCCCGTAACTTGCATTGACGGGCGATTTGTTTTCTTTTTCTCTTCCTGCAATTTATTAAATTGCAAATTTTAGAGATCAGCTACCAGATGGAGTAGGTGATATGAGATTCTAGATGCTAGAGTTTTTCTATTATTATTTCATGTTGCTTATTTTGAATAATATATCTGTTACTTGGATTATTTGTATTTGGGCAATGTAACCCAGGATTATTGACTTGTTCAGATCTGGTTTATTTGAGATTAATATATTTTGTTTCAAGTAATCCTGTTGGTATTTTGATTCATATATGCTTGCTTGACTTCTCTTGCTTCCGACTCTGATTATTCTTGTGAAATGTTGTAAAGATCCTAACAGCTTATGGATGAAGAAAATCATTCGCTGGGCTTAATCATGTATCCATATTCCGTATTCTCTTTTGGAAAGCGAGGCGTGACAGATACAATACTCATTGCATTCATACCAAGTTAATATAACTTATAATTTCATTTATTAATAAGGAAATACAACTAATACGTGCATCATTCATACATGCATTGCACGTACCAATTTGTAAGCAAATTAGTCACTTATTATTGCGGTGTATTATTACTCTTCCTTAGAATAGTTTTGTCCTCAGAATTACACTTAGTAAGGGGACCAAAAATACATAGTTTAATCAAACAGTTCAGGAAAATTATTCTCGATTCGATCTTCAGATTCCCAACTTGCTTCTTCGAAGAGCTAATTTCTCTATGGTACTTTGACCATAGATATCACATTATTCCTCGGCACTTTTTCTCATCAATCAAAGATCTTCACTAGTTGTTCCTTATATGATAAGTTCAGCTGTAAACCTTTTGGTAGTTCTGGTAGTTTGTGATTTAGATCTGATACGTATTTTTTTAGAATAGATACATGAAATATATTATGTACATGTGCCAATTCTTCCAGTAATTCTATCCTTTACGCAGTCTTTCTAATTCTCTTTGGGATTTTGTAAAGTCCTATATACCTTGGTGTCAGCTTACCTCCTTTCCCAAATCTGATCACACCATTTGTTGGAGATACATTAAGAAATACCGAATGTCCCTCTTTGAACTTTAGCTCTCTTCTCTGAGTGTCTGCATAACTGTTCTGCCTACTCTGAGCTTCCTCTAGCCTTCTTTGAATTCGTTCAATTTTTTAAAGAAGTTTGTTGTATGATTTCTGGCGCGTACATCTTCCACTCTCCTACTTCATACCAACAAATTGGAGTTTGGTATTTTCTTCCAATAGTGCTTCATACGGTGCCATACCAACACCAGCCTGGAAGCTATTATTGTCAGAGAATTCTACAAGCGGTAAATAATTTTCCCAATTTCCTCCAAAGTCCTTGACAGGACCTTAAAATGTCTTCTAGTACTTGGTTCACACTTCCCGTCTGCCTATGCTGAAGTCTGTTCTTGTCCCCATGGCTGATTGTAGGCTCTTCCAGAATTGCGAAGTAAACCTTGCATTCCTATCTTAGACAATCATTACGAGCACTCCATGAAGCTTCATTATCTCTTCAATGTATACCTCTACCAACTTTTATAGTGACCAAGTAATATTTATTTCATGGAAATGCTCTGATTTGGTCAACCAATCCACTATCACCTATATCGATTTGTTACTCTTTGGACTTCTAGGTAGGCTTATGATGAAATTCATTCTGATATTCTCACACTTCCATTTTGGAATAGGCAATGGCTGTAGCAATCTTTCGGTCTTCTAATTTTCTGCCTTGACTTTTTGAAAGGTGAGACATTTAGCCACAAAATCTAATATACCTCTCTTGATGGCCGGTCACCAAATATGTTGTTTGATGTCTTTATATATTTTGGTACTCCTTAGGTGTATCAACAATATAGTGGTGTGTGTTTCCTGTAGAATATTTTCATTAAGGTCTGTCCTTTCAGGCACACATAGCCTCTCTCCGAACCAGAGTTTGATATATTGCTCATAGCTTCAGAGCGAATATCACTGCAACTACTCCAGATCATGAGTTTGATAGTTCTTCTCATGCGGTCGTAGCTGTCTAGACCCATAAGCTATCCCTTCCCTCTTGCATCAAGACATAACCCAATCCCCTAAGTGAAGTGTCACTATAAATATCGAAGTCTTTCCCTGTCGGAGGTAGTACCAGCACTGGTGCTATGATCTACTTCTCCATCAACTCCTGCAAACTTTCTTCACACTTGCTTGTCCAAATGAAGTTCACATTCTTCTTGGTCAGTTCTGTTAACGACACGACTATCTGTGCTTATCCTTGGATAAACAGTTGATAGTATCCCATCAGTCACAAGAATCTCCTGCTTTCCTTCACAATCGTGGGTCGAGGCCAATCCTTTACTATTGCTATTTCTACGGATCAGTGTCTACTCCCTCCTTGGAAAGGACATGGCCGAGAAATGCCACTTCGGACTTCCAGAATTCACACTTGGATAATTTTGCGAATAATTCTTGCTCTTGCAACTTCTTCAACACTTCTGCTAAGTGTTTGGCATGATCCTCTTTCTTCTTCGAGTAGACAAGAATATCATCGATGAATACAAAGACAAATGAGTCAATATACATCGCATGATTCCATTCATCATGTCCATAAATATTGTTGGCGCATTAGTTACTCCAAATGGCATGACCAAGAACTCGTAGTGTCCATGTCGAGTTCTGAAAGCCGTCTTATGTACATCTTCCTCCCTAACATGAAACTTCCTTCTTTACATGAACCTGATGATAGACCGACCTTAGACCGATCTTGGAGAATACTGTTACTCCCTGATGTCGATCAAACAAATTGTCGACCCAGGTATCGGGTATTTTTTTTGAACCGCAACTCTGTTCAACTCACTGTAATCAATACATATCCTCAATACAAATCCCAAACTAGCAAATTTTAAAACAACAAATAATACAAGTTATCATTTTCTCCGAAATGAACTTTACAACATTCACTATATCAAATATAAGCAAAGAAAAAAAAATGGATAAGAAAATTCAAGAGCAACCCATATCAGAAGTCTAAATATATTTTAATAGTTTTCAAAAAATTTAAAAACACAATTCAATTTTGTTGAAAAGTGCACCCAAAAAAATAAAAAATTAGTCCATGAATCTCAAAGCACGTCAAAAGGCTCCAGAATGGGAACTAAAGACTAAAGATGGACATTAATCTTATTACCCCCTAAGGAAAAGGAATAAGAACCATGGCAAGAAAAAGTGACCACATTGGCAATCAAGGTATGGGTTGCCACCTTCTGGTGGGGCAGCATGGTAGGGATTTCTGGTCAAAGATGGTTGGAAATGGCAAGAGAAGGACAGAAATCTAGCGACCGCTCCGCCTCTAAAGAAGAATTCAATGGTCGAAAAGAAGTATTATTAGAAAATAGAAACCCTAGTTTTCCCTAAGAAAATGGAGGTGGCTACAAGTGAATAGTGGGGAAAAATCATAACTTCCAAATTTCTTGGTGAGGTTTTGTCACGCCTCGCTTCCCAAAAATACGAAATACGAGCACATGACATTGGCCCAGCGAATGACTAATGTCACCCATAAACTGTTTAATCGATCAACTCAACAATATAATCAATACAGAACAATTGTATAGGCAATAATAATAATCTCATAAACAATATTACTTGAAATGAAGCAATATATAATATCCAAGTACAATAAACCAACATCTGAAAACAATAATAAAATTCGGGACATAAGCCCAATACAATAATAATCCAATCACAAATAATAACAAGTCTCAACATAGTAAGTTCAATAAAACAATAAGCAATTAAAAAGTATTAAATCTTCAGAGTCTTTGTTCTCCAATTCCAGCAGGCAATTCTCCTTCATTACCTGTATACACTTCATCTAAAAAGAGAAGAAAAATTGTCTTTAGAGCAAGTCATGGAAAGCAAGTAAAGAAAGCAAGAAACAATGGAATAACGGTATAACAATGATTCAATGGATCAATAAGAACCAATAACATGGGACAATAATCAAGAAACAATGTCACGATAATTGATGCAATGGTATAGACAATGATTCAATATTCAATAACAATATTCAATGGTATCAATAACACTTAAACAATATTTGGTATCAATAGGAACAATGATGTATAATATGCAATGTCGATGTTGTGTCAATCCTTATGTCTATTAATCATTTTAATCATAACTAATGCATGTACTACTGCATCCCATACTATAGGTTCGATGCATATAATCAATTTCATTTAGACCGAGTGGTGAATTCTATAGATCATGTGTCGGTACTATAATCACTGATACGATACAATATTGTTGCTCGATACATTACGATGATTCATTGATACGATACATTGATACGATTCATTAATACAATACACAAGAGGTCGAGGTGCCGTAGTCAGCACTTCACAGTCAATCGATAAACACTGGCCGACACAGTCACTATATTATCCACTACTCAAGTCATTCCCTTAAACCACGGCTTGTTAATTACTTTATTAATGCAACAATACAATATACAATTTGAGACATGGGGTGAACAATAGTAACAATAAGGGAATAAGGTGATAACTTGCAGTAGGACAATTGGAACGATGACAATAAAATATTGGGACCAAGCAATGCAACACACACACATTAATTCATGCAATAGTACGATATAAGAATAGTTAATCTATTAAAAATTGAAATATAAAATTCTGGACAGCAAGAGTAGTTTGTACAAAAAAGCAATTTCCTGTTGTTTCATAAATTGAAAAGTGAATCTATTAGAAGTTCTAGAAACTAGACTTCCACATAGTTCCAACGCATATTTAAAGTTCAAAATCCGACAACAGTAGCTAGGTCAAACACATTGTTCTTTACAGATTTCATGTTCAGGTAGAAATTCGACATTATGTTATTATAATTTTAGAATCAGCAAAAACTCAATATTAAATTCATTAAAAATATTTTCTAAACTCTTAAACATTCTAAGCAACAATCTGGAAATTTTTAGAGTAAAATTTTATCATTTGATCAGCCTTTTTACTGTTTAAACATGCAAGATATAAGAATCTAAAAATCTAAAAGTAAAAACACAGCTATAGTAAAATAGGCATAATTTTTTCTACAAAACTCCGAATTCAAAAATTCAAGATGTTCTGGAAACTAGAAAGATAAGGCTACAATTCATATTCAGAAAGTAATTCGTTTTAAGATCATTTACTGGTTCAAAAATAGCAGTCAATATACAGGTCAGCAAGCAATATACAGTTTTGGGTATTTTTCATGAAAATAAATTTATTAAACATGATGGGTATCGATTCTTTAGTCAATAAATTGTGTAATCAACATGATGGGTACAATAACAAGATGAATAAAATTAGAACACACTCATACATCAATTTATCATCAACCAACAACAATCAATCAACCAAAGATACAACCTAACAATTATTTCTACAAATAATTTATTTGTGTCATAATTATACGGTTAACCCTATTATCAATTCTACATTAATGCATGAAAGATCAGATCTTTAGAGTCAAAAGTGGCACGATATCAAGAATATTGGGGTTAGCTCGTGTAAACCCTCAATAGACCCAACGAAGAGATGAACAAGGTATAATACGATAAACAAGGGATCTACTTGCAAGAATTTCAACGAAACTTGAATTTGATACAATTAACAATTCAAGATGACGGTGACTTGCCTTATAGACGAAGAAAACAAATACCAAGAATAATGGGATATGGATTCCGAAGAAACGAACCCACAATAGCACATGCAATAAATGTGCAATAAAAGAGCCAAAGCAACACAGCAACTCAAAGAGACAGCAGCAGCCACGTCAACAATGGCAGGAGCTGACGGCGAGCGGGGTCGTCGGCGTCACTGGAGGACGTCGACGTCGATGGCTGGTTGGGAGTTGACGGGAAGAGGCAGGCAACGACAGCAGCATCGAAGGTGGGCTCTGTCGCTAATGTCGAGGACAGAGAAGGAGGTCAGGGTTAGGGTTTGGTGTACTGGACGTCGACGGAGGCAGCGCCGAGAGGTGTGGCACTGGGGAGAGGTCGACGGGGGGGTTGACGACGAGAGGGGGGTCCAACGGAGGTGAGGGCTCGCAGGAGAAGAAACCCAACAATGGGTTTCGGTGGATTTTGGGCAAGAAAACGGCACAGAGAGAGAGAACGGCAAGGAGAGAGGAGATAGGAGAGAGGAGAGAGAATAAGCAGATAGGGTTTCGATTGTGTGTAATTTTTAGGGTTTGCAATAGAGTTGTATTTATAGGGTACAATTAGAGTACTGAGTTAGCGGATTATGGTCCAATAACAGCAGATTTTGGGTTAAGAACAAATGAAATTGGCCGTTAGGGTTCAATAAGACATAGATCCAAATCAATAGGATTCAAAAAAAATACCTACAATTAAAGAAAATGGGATCTACAAAATAGCTCAATCACGAAGAATGAAAAATTTCATGAACAAGATTTTTAAAAAATAATTAAGAACAAAATAGAGTATTTTATTCAATTACAAATAAAATATTACAAAAGGAGGAAGAATGAAAATAGCAGGAACGGTAGTTACAGGTTTTGATAAGGAGTTTGTGACGTAAGTGTTGTTGTACGACTGGAAGCCAGTCTCGAGATGATACCCACAGTAAATGGTTTCTATTTGCTCCAGTTTGCTTATGAGGATGACCTATTGAAGGTGAGATCTGGTAGGGGCCACTGTCGGCTAGGGGTTGAACTGTATTCTTTTCGTTTTGCCATTATCGGCCATGGTTTTCATGAATGTGCAAGTCAACTGACTAGGGTAAATCAACCTATCGCCAAAGTGATTGATAAAGATAGTATGTTTATTGGTGAATGGCCAGTAGTGCCTAAAAGCCAAGGCACACTAGATTCTTTTCCCCTATTGCTTAGATGTACGACTCGTGGTCACTCAGACACCAAGGGAGATGGGGGTCAGGCCTTGTTGAGTTTAATGCAAAATCACTCAATCTGAGATGTAAACAAAAGAAGCCAATCAAAGAAAAAGGACAGACAAAACAACCAAGCACACAAGAACACGCAAAAAAATTTTGAGGTTCACCTAATGCAATGGCTACTTCTCCACGCAGAGGCACTCCTACTATTCCACTAGAATAATGAAGAGAACATGTTATAATCACTCTAGACCTCACCACTAAGGTGTAGGGTTTTATCTTTTCTTCTTCTCTCAAGAACGACTGTTAGATCTCTCTTTCTCACTTGGAATATTAATCACTTAACCATAATAATTGTACACCATACATATATGTAGGAAGACAAAAGATTAGATCTCAATTGTTGATCATACAGCATCATGTGGTCGATTGCGAAGAAGTGATGGTCGACTGTAATAAGCCCTCGAGCAAACCGTACATCTGAACTGTGGGTAGTCGACTAATCTTCTTCTCCAGATGCTGGCTGCAGCAGTGGCAATTGACTGCCTAAATGGACAGTCGACCGTCAAGTAAATTCAGCTGTATTGTTTTTGTCTGTTATTGGTGCTGCTAATGTGCTTTGTTGTGCTTCTTCTTCAACATGTTCTCATGTATTTGGACCCACCAATCCCATCAATCTCGCATTATACACGAAATCCCTAACATGTTCTTCATTTTTTTTATTGGCATATTCAAGGCATGTGCCTCTATGTAACTCCCATTTTTCTTTGTGCCGAATTGTATCCCTTTTCTCTCGTTGTATTATTGTAATTCTATTTTCAATGTGAAATTTCATTTCTTCTTATGAACCGATATATATATATATATATATATATATATATATATATATATATATATATATTCCTTTTCCATTTCATCTTTTGTAGCCCATACTCCTACTCTATTAATTGCTGTAAATCATAAGCCCTAAACAAGTACTAAGCCCAACTCAGCCCAATATTATTTTTATTTTAATCTTGAGCTCAACTATTGAAGCCCAATCTTTAACCATCCTATTGTTGGATCTTTTTTGGATGCCTAAGCAAACACATTAACCTAAACCCAATTCCCCTATTACTTGCCTATTGACCAGATGAAACCCTCTCTCTCACGTTCCTCCTCAAAATCTCTCCATAACCCCACTAATCCTATCTACCTCGTTAAATCTCTGCCTATTACCTGTCTATTGCCCTGTTGTCTGCTATAACTTGTAGCCAGGTTTTGACCTAGTTGCAGTTTTAATCAATTGGAACCTTATAAATTAATGTCGTAGCTCTGTGAATCTAGTTTCCAGAACATTTGATGGATTCAAATTCAGAGTTATAGATAATGAGATATTATGTTTTTCGTACTTCTAGGTCTGCACATTCCAAGTTCTCTTTTATAGTACATCATCATATTTCACAATTTAAAATATCATTGTAATAAGTGAATTAATACTTGATATTTATCATCACACTACTAGACTTGATTAGGAGCCATAATATAATTTTTATGAGATTTTTAAATAGATTTGTTCAGACCATTTTATAGATGTGAAATTGACTCCAGAATGTTATCCGTACACTAGACCAGTAGATAACTCAAGTTTTGACCCAATATAAGTTATAACTAGCTAAAGACATCTAAATAAAAGTCATAGACCTCTGTGTTAGGAATCCAGAACACCTGATGGATTCGGAATCGGACTTACGGGTTGCATGTTATCCTAATTTCACCACTGTACTATCATAACTCCAGATTCACTGCTTGTTTATACATCGTCATGTTCTGATAATTCAATCAGTAGATTTATTTAAGAATTTGAACCTGGAAACTATAGACACTGTTGTTGAATAGTCTCAGGATTTAAACATAATCTTCTGTGACAATTTAATGAAGTTTCTAGTTGAATTTCACGTAGTGTAATCTCGTGCTGAGTTACTGCCTGCGCAGTAAACCCAATAAGAATTGTCTGATTAACCTATCTTTTTTATTCATAATGTATCATGTAAATATGTGCTGAACCGGCAAGGAGTCTAGTTTCTAGAATCCTTAACGGAACCAGATTTGCTTTCTTGTGGCAGTGGGAAAGTTGATCTTTGTACAGTGACGCCTGACAGCCCAGACTTGTAACTTCATACTTGTTTATACATAAATATGTTGTTCTTTACATTTATGATGCGTTGCATAACCCTTGATGTCTCGCTGATCATGTCCCGACATTGTTTTCGTTGTTGCATCATGTTTAATTATTGTAAAAGAATTACAAGCCGGGGAAGTAAGGGAAAGAACTAGTAGTGGGATATATAGGAGATTGTACTCGGGATGGGGGGGCGTGTTTCCCGTAATGAAGATACATGATTACAAGTTATATGAACCGAAGTACCACGTCATGAGTGACGAGGGCCACCTCTAGACTCTGCGGGAGCCACCTCTAGACTCCATTACAAAATTACATGATTACATGATTACATGTTCACAAGTTACTTAGAACTAAGAGCCACGGAGAACTAAGTGATATGTCATGGATCACGGAGGCTACCTCTAGACTCCATTATATGAGTACATGATTCCTGTTTATATGATTCTTGAGCACTTGATCCTGTATAATTCGCCACTAGAGTCTAAACGTTAATATGCTTGTATGCAACCGAACATGTGGTATGGGATACAGGATGTGTGCATTAGATAAGACTGATTAAATGAATATACTTAAGATTTACACTGAGCACATGCATATTCATGTTTACTTGTTACAAGTCCCGTTTACAAGCTATATGATTCCTGTTACTAGTTTCATGATTCTTGTTTACATATTACATGGCCAGCACCAATTTCATGATTCCTGTTATAAGTCAATTTACATGATCCTCGTTTACTCGTTGTATCTTTCCTCTTACATGACTCGTTTCCTATATACATGATTCTCTTTCTATATTCATATCCTTGTTCAATTTCTTGTACTACTTGCGGCCCGTTACTTGCTCTAACAAGTATTCTTCTTCCCAAACTCGAGATGATGAATTTACAGGAGTAGGAGAAGAAATCCTAGAAGGAACCAGTGATCAGGTGTTCTGAAGAATGGAAATGGATTCCACCCTACTTTTACTTGCTTTATGTTTTTATTCTCAGTTCTATTTGTTTACTGCAAACTTTGTATTCCGGGCATGTTGTCCCGCAGTTTATCTATTTCTGGATGTTGGTTATTTGTGGACTACTGCATGATTTATTTATGTTATCCATGTCTATGTGATTATAAGCTTGTTTGGGTGGTTGTATTTATTGTTATATTGTTGAGTTGATTATAACAGCTTATGAATGATGTGAATACATCATTCGGTGGGCCTCAGTCACGACCCTGTATCTTATTATATTCCGGGTGCAGGGCGTGACAGGTTTTTAGTAGTATCAGAGCCAGGTTAGGCCCTAACTAGTTTGAGGGTCTAGCCAGAATTTAACTCAACAATATGCGCACCACGTTAATCACATAAATGTTTAATAACCAACTTATCATCTGGAATACTAACCGGTTTAATTGTGTGCAGACTATGGCATGGGGGGTTCTTCTTCTTCCCGACCAAGGGAGGAACAATCCGAGAATGCAGCCGTTGCATTGCAACAAGTAATGCAACTTCAACAAGAGCATAACGAATTGATGAAGGCGAGCTTGGAAGCGCAAACCGGGCTGCCGTCGGACCTACGCCAAGATTTCTATCACCGAGGCCCGGTACGGTGGCAAATTTCCTGAGGTAGCACCCGAACAAGTTCACGGGTACCGAGACTCCACTGGATGCTGGGCAGTGGATGATTCGGACTGAGCAGCTGTTACAAGCCGCCCGAATTTCCGATGTCGACCGAGTGGATGCAGTGAGCATCTAGCTCATGGACCTTGCCCATATCTGGTGGAGGGCAGAGATAGCAAGGTTAAAGAGGCCTATCACCTAGGCCACCTTCACCGAGAGCTTCCTAACAAAGTTCTTTCCTGGCTTACCAAGGTTGAGATGGAATGGCAGTTCATCACTCTAACACAAGTCCGTCTATTTGTGTTCATTAATGTCGTATTTCATTACATACACATCATGTAGCAATGTTAAATTAAACGTTATTTTAACACAGGGGACTCGGTCTGTGGATGAATATGCCGCAGAGTTCACTCGACTTAGCTGCTTCGCTACAGCCATGCTGGCGAATGAGAAAGACAGCGCACATAGGTTCCTGCTGGGTGTGGACTTCGATATCCAGGACCGTTGGGTTGCAAACCAGCATCGCACTTTCGCTGCAGTTCTTGATGCAGCTAGAGTCCAGGAACATGCTCACAAGAGGAGGAGCGCAGCTCAGCGGTTGGTACAACATCCTTGTAATACCCCAGATCCGAGCGAACAGTCGACTGGTGGGTAGATCAGTCGACTGGTACTGCACGGATTTGAGATTGAGATTGAGAAATTTAGTCAGACATGGGAGGTTTGATGTGATAATTTGAGTATAAATACTATTAGCCAATGATCAAGAGTCACTAATCCGGTTAACCACCTTTTGAGAGGCAGCCTGTGGTGGGCAGTTGTACTACATAGTATTTATAATTTGTCCGAGTATTGGGGCAGGGCATTACAAATGGTATCAGAGCCGACTTTCGACACCTGGATGTAGTAGAGGTCACTATGATCTGCGGTGCTGGGAATCATTGAGCTCCGAGGTCGGTGTTGAGTGTGGTATTCGATCTGCGGTGTGGTGAATGATTGATCTCCGGGATCGAGGACTATACTACATCGGCTAGAAAGGGCGGTCCTACACTTGAGGTGTGCCCTGTACTCAGCGAGGACGCTGATTCCTAAGGGGGGGTGTATGTAATACCCCAGATCCGAGCGAACAGTCGACTGGTGGGTAGATCAGTCGACTGGTACTGCACGGATTTGAGATTGAGATTGAGAAATTTAGTCCCACATGGGAGGTTTGATGTGATAATTTGAGTATAAATACTATTAGCCAATGATCAAGAGTCACCAATCCGGTTAACCACCTTTTGAGAGGCAGCCTGTGGTGGGCAGTTGTACTACATAGTATTTATAATTTGTCTGAGTATTGGGGCGGGGCGTTACAATCCTATTACCGCTCGTCCTATAGGTGGGTCGATGCGGAGGCCAGCTCCAGCTCCAGCACCAAGGGCACTGCCGTACCCATGCACTGCTCCTAGGCTGGTTGTGACTTGCGACTTCTGCCGCAAGGTTGTTCATGTGCATAAGGATTGTAGGGCAGCTAACCGCCAGTGCTTCGCGTGCGGAGATAGCGACCATACATTTCGGGAATGCCAACAGAGGAGGTTGGCTCCACCTGCCGGGGGGATCAGTTCAGCAGGGAGCACCAGCTCGTGGCCAGATCAGGCCACCGCTCCGACTACAGAGGCAGATCTACAATTAGAGAGGAGCAGTCCTTGGGAGAGGCCGGACTAGATGTCGTGGCCAGGCCTACAACCTGACCACGGAGGAAGCCGAGACTGCCGAGAGAGTCGTTGCAGGTATTAATTGTTTATTGTTTTCAGTCATTTCAGTCAATCTTGTACTTGTTCTTCTTGCATCATGCATTCTTGCCCAAGTTTTTGTTCACTCACACCCTTCGACTTGTTATTAGGTATTATACTTGTAACCCCCGTTTCCGTATATATATATTTTTTCGTGTATTTTCTATATTTAAAATTTTTATAACTTTCTTCTTGCTTTTAAATTCTTTTTCAACAATTACATTTTCAATTGATCGAATTTTAACAAAATATTATTCTGGTTTCCAAGAAGTTTTCTATTTTATTTTATTACTCGAAAACTATATTTATTTCGAATAACGGTGTATTTTAATTTTATTTTATATTCCTAATTGAATGACTATTTATAGTTTAGATCGTCATCTAATATGTTATTACTATTTGGATTTTAATGAATTTGTTAGACTTAAACCATATTTTGATATTTATATTATTATTATTATTGATAGGGAAGATGAGCAACTTGCTCATTTAATAAATAAGCAATTGATGATGTGGCATACATGTGATTGGAAAATCTTTAAAATGGTTAGTTGTCCAATGTATCACATGCATGCCACATAATCAATTGCTCATTTACTAAATGAGCAAGTTGCTCATATCCCTTTTACCCTTATTGTTACTAGTATAATGCACGTGTGATGCACGTCTATAAAAAATTTAGTCATTAAATTAAATTAATTTGTATATCATATAAGAAAAGAATTAGTAAAACATTTAACTTGGAAAATAGCAGGCTTCAATTATAGAATATAAGTGTGAACGATTATATAATCAAACTTCAATTATACATTATACGATATACAAAATTCAAAATGCATTGAAAAGTGCATAGAAGAGTATGTAGTACCAACCATAACAAAACTACGACTGAGCATTCTAATTGAATAACACTTCTTTGTAGACAACATTTCTTGTGTATGTTCCATCTTGTCCGGACAATTTTCCTTCACGAATAGCTATCTTGGTGGAGTTCATTGAAACTCCTCTTGACAAATCCACGTAAAGTTGCTCATGACTGAAAATATGATCTTTTAAATAAATTCCCGCGAACGGTATAGTTTGTCCCTGTGCTTTATTTATGGTCATAGCGAAACACAGACGCACAGGAAATTATTTTCTAATTAGTTTGAATGGCAAGCTTATGCTTTCCGAAGGTTTTAGTGGTATTCTAGGAAGGAAAACTCGTGTTCCTACTGAAATTCCACTGCATCGATCAAGTACTGATAAAAACCTCGACACAATAATCTTGTCCCGTTGCAAAGACCTGCTTTTGGGTCAATATTTCGTAGAAGAATTATTGGTGCCCCGTATTTCAAAATTAGCTTATGTGGTGGCAATCCTCCTGGAGAAATCTCATTCAAAAATTCTTGTTGGTATAGATCTCTCATCATCCTCTACGCTGTCGAAAGAATAATATACTTTCTCATCACCTGACAATGGTATAGTTTAAATTTATGTTAGTAGAGATGGATACAGAGGAAAATCTTTATTTATTTTTATAAATAGTCAAGGCCTTTACATAGAAGAGATTAAAACTAATTTAGATTACAATCACCTGGAAAAGTATTGACGGTAGTGTTGTTTATACTATCCACGGACTCATTAATTGGTGCCATTATAGCTCTTTCCACCATGTAGCTCTTGTCATTCACATTCTCACAAAGATTTGGATAAATAGTGTTGACTAAATGAGTTATGGTATCGTCACCTTGTCCATGGTATAACCATTTCATCCGGAATTTGATTGCTGCTATAACTTTAGCATTTGATTGCTTGCTTAACATTATTCATACAGTTTTAAGGAAAGAAATATTTTGCAATCAATATATTATTTGGAAGGTATTCTTTGAAAATGTTTTTAGAAAAATATTAAAAGGATATGTTTATTGTAAGTGAAATACCTATGGAGATGTGAAACCCCTGTTCTCTAAGAAGTCTAAATAGCAACGAGGTTTAGTTCAATGAAGTGTGCACACAATTTTCAGAAGAAACCACACTGTTGTATGATAGTATCAGAAAGATATCAAGGAAGTTTTGACCTCCATGTAGTTTCAAGAAATTTTCAGAAGAAAGTCTACTGTTGTATGAAGGTTGGGTGTTACATACAATCTAAATCATATATGTAATCTCTATGCCAGATTGCTATCATGGGATGTATAGTGAATGGGCCAGGTGAAATGGCGGATGCGGACTTTGGTTTTGTTGGTGGTGCACCAGGAAAAATTGACCTCTATATTAGATGTTTGAGCTTTGAAGGTATAAGCAATGCCACAACAATGGATTGCAATTGTAGATACACTTGTCATACAACTAAGGTTTAATAATGTTCTGTATCTCCCTTTCTCTCTATCTATATATATTTATGTATGTATTCACTGTATACAGATCGTAATGAATGATAATGTTTGCTTTTCATGTTTGAGCTCTATATTAGATGTTTGAGCTTTGAAGGTATAAGCAATGCCACAACAATGGATTGCAATTGCAGATACACTTGTCATACAACTAAGGTTTAATAATGTTCTGTATCTTCTCCCTTTCTCTCTATCTATATATATTTATGTATGTATTCACTGTATACAGATCTTAATGAATGATAATGTTTGCTTTTCATGTTATATATACAATTTATACATGCTGCATTTGGTCTTCAAGGAGTCTGTTTATATATAACCAGCTGGATCTTGTTTTATATCCTTGATAGTGAGAATAATGACAACAGATTAAATCCCCCAACTTAAATTTATAAGTAAAATGTGATGATAATTAGTGTGTATATTAGACTCAAACATATCGTACTGCACAATTTATGATCATACAGGAAGATCATCATCATACTGCACAATTATATGATCATACAGGAAGTTCATGAGTACAGGAAGATCATGATCATACTGCACAATTTATTAGACTCAAACATAGGAGCTAAAATACTGCATAATTTAAATAGTAAGATATTTTCGAGTTAAAATAGTAAAATATATATAGTTTGAAGTGCAAAAAAACTGTAGAAAATAAGCTACATACCTCCTGATCCTAATAGAGCTGTAGCAACTCCTGATACATATCGTACACACTGTAGATGGCTCTGACTCTTTGCGCATACAGACACTGAATTGGAATAAATCAATTAGATCCAGTTTCTCTGTTGCTGCAGTCAGGGGATGGAAAAACCTTCTGTTAATAAAGGGTTTGAATGGGTATGAATAGGTATGAATGAATTTTAAGCACCTGTTAATAAAGGGTTTAAATGTTTTAAGCACCTTTATGAGCTTTCACACAGGTAAAAATGTGTGAGCTTAGATGTTTGAGCTTTCACACAGGTGAAGATCAACACTTCAAATAAATCTGCAAGACTGAAGGTTCAGGATATTTATACTTCATTATATGCGGTAATCAAAAATATTGCCACAAAATAAACTCGATTGTAAAGGGAAATGCAAAAAAAATTGAGTTTAAGATGACCTTCAGACGTATATAAAGAGAGCAGGAGTTGATGGATGGAGAAGGGCAACTCTGAATTTGGACCATACAATCAAGTTAGACATGACAAATGACAATATAACTTCCCCCTTGGTGTTTTCAAGTGACAAAGGATATTTATACTTCTGACAATATAGCAGAAGAGCATTTGCTAGATTAATTACTTCCTAATGGTCCATTGAATGTCAACCAACTATTTCTAATATCTAAATAGACCTTTGGTGTTTTCAAGTACAATCATAAAGGACCGTTGGTTATAAATTTCTAAATGATAACTATAAATTTCTAAATGATAACTGTGCCCTCTGTCATAGTTCCCTTTGTGCATGCACAATTTAATCTATTAGACCTTTGGTGTTTTCAAGTGCAATTATAAAGTTCCCTTTGTGCATGCACAATTTAATCTATTAGACCTTTGGTGTTTTCAAGTGCAATCATAAAGGACCGCAAGTTCCCTTTGTGCATGCCAGATTACATTTTTTAACCCTAGATAGTTTTTTAGCCTTTTATGTTGATGGGGGCATAACAGTAAAAAGCCGCCAAAATGGGGCTTTGCTTAATAATAGTATAGATTATTACCATTATTATTATTATTGTTATTACTATTACTATTATTAGTTTGGTTGTTCATGATTTAATGTACATGTATATATGTATATTTTATAAGCCCCTATAATGCTTATTATTTTTCCCATGTTGGATTTAAACCTATTTACTGATTTATAACCAAAAAACCCTATACCCATTATCTTATTGGATTTCAACCCATTAACCCACTACCCATTAACCGAATATATAAATACCATATTCTACTCTAACCCTAACCCTACTAAACCCTACCCTAATCCATTGTTTATATAACCGCCAACCCCCCTTCGTTCTCCTGTTCAACCCCCCATTCTCCCTTCATCTTCCCAAGCGTCGAACCCGCCGCTCGAACCCATCCATAATCGACCCCTCTGTTCCTCCTTCTACCTCAACCTCACCGTCGGCCCTCGTCTTCGTCGTCACCACCCTGAGCCTCCAGCATCGTCTTCCTCCTTACACCTACTCCGAACCCTTTCCATGCCCCTGCTTTGCTTCACCCTGCAACCTCCACCCATCGCCTCCAATCGTCCTCTGATCGCTTATTGCCCCTTCGATTACCCAGTCACCCCCGTCCCTATCTTCACCCTCGCATTTCAATCCCCCGACTGCGTCACCCACCTTCGCAGCCCTGCGCCTTCGTCACCCTCCTAAACCCAACCTCCGCAACCTGCCGAAAACCAGCGCCCCCACTTGACGCCAGCAAGACCCATCAACCCCTGCAACATCTCTTCTTCATCCCGCCATTACCCTTGACGCTGCGAACCCATCACCCTCAGTCGACCCCTGCAGCACCTCGACAGCAACCAGGCAGGCTATCCCCGGTCATCAGCAACACTCCCACCCCTGTTTTGCCTCCGGAATAGAGTCACTGCCTCCGTCAATCATCCACCTCGGCACTCCTTACCGTCAGCCTCGCCCAACACAGTCGCAGTCGCAACCTCGCACATAGCCGCTATTGAAGCCCTCCTGCCTCTGCCTATGTTGTTTGATCATGAGTTGATCTTTGAATCCTGGGCTTCCGATCCCATCATGATTGTGATCTTTGATCTCTTGATCTCAACCGTCCGATCCCCCTCTTGATCATCGCGATCACGATCATCAGCAACTAGTTGATCTCGACCATCTGATCTCCTCCCGATCGTGATCTTGATCATCTTCATTATCATCAAGCATATCTAGCCGTCCGATCTGATCTGATCGTGATCATCATCATCAGCTCTTCGATCTCAGGCATCCAATCTACATTTGATCATCTTGATCTTGATCATCATCAAGATCCGTGCCGATCCGTCCGAGAGAGTTTGATCATCAACATCGAGATCCGTGCCCGATCGTGATCATCTCATCAAGATTCACTTGGTTCGTGTTCGTGCTCGTGTGTCGGGATCCATTCCCGTTATTCTATTTCTTTCGTCGGATTCACTGTCATCTTCACCCCAAGGCAAGTATCTTCTTGTACAATTCGTTGTTCTAGTACAAGCTTTTATTTGAAAATACAGCAAGTAGATTGTAGTTGTGACTCCCCTTTGGCTTATCATTTGATGATCTCATTTTACTCGTTGTCGTCCTTACCAATTCCATGATCACAAGAGTCACAACCCTTCGTTGATATATATTTGTTTCACAACTAGTTAGATCTATTTTATTATCTAATTATTTGAACACATGAAATTATGAATCACCATGACTTGTAGATGTATGTTGTATGGTGTATGTGTTGATTTACTTTCTTTTGAGTTGAGAAACAAATGTGGCTTGCTAATTTGATACCTATTACATCATGATTTGTATCACACACTGATTTAGACTCATAATAGTCATTAATCATGCCACTCTTTATATACAAGAAATCAATTTTGTTGTTGTCCCTGTTTTTACTTGCTATTTCGACCCTGATGATATCAGAATCTGGACTTGAGTTCTAAACATGAAATATATCCCTAGATGTCTAGTTTACTAAACTTTTGACAAAATTGAATTCCGAGTTATAGTTTGTGAATTATCACTATTTTAGTTCTGCTGTGTTTGAAATTTCATATTGATGAACTTGCTGCATCACTTTGATTTACAATTAAATTAACTATGCTGCGTGTAAGATAATGACTTGAAATTTTGCATGTTGATACTAGACACACTAGAGGACATTCCCTAATTTTTCCAGAATTAATTAATGAAGTTTCAGACCTGTTTCATGTTTCTAAACACAATTTTATAAATTCTGGCTGAACACGAATTCTGTGTAGTTTGCTATTTTGACTACAGTTGCTACAACTTTTATGTATCATATTTATATGCGCTGAATTCGGCAGAGAGTCTTATTTCTAGATTTCCTAACGGATCCAGATTTACATTCTTGTAGCAACGAAAATCTCAATTTTAGTGCAGTAACATCTTGCTGTCCAGAAATAGAATTCTCATCGTTCTTGATAGTTTTAATTTGTTTTGACCGTCGATGTACTTCCTACCTAGCTTTAACTTGTTCCCTGTTCTTGATCATGTTTTCTTGTCCTGTTTCGCACACTTTCATGCTTGTCTTGATAATAATAATAAATAAAGCTGGGGTTTAAGGGAAAGACCATAGTAGTAGACAATATAAGTAAGTGTATTCAGAAGGGGGCCCGTGTTTTCCACTTGATACTTGTTTCTTGAACTAGTTATATGATTATTCGATTCATGGACTTGTTATATTAACACTTGTTTCATGAACTAGTTATGTGATTATTTGATTCATGGACTAGTTATATTAACACTTGATTCATGGACTAGTATATTATTATTTGATTCATGACTTGTCATGTTATTACTTAACTCATGAACTAATTATATGATTACCCGATTCATGAACATGCTTGCTTGATACTTGATGCCTGAGTACATCGTCCTATAAAATTCACCACTAGGTCTAAACGTAACTGTTTGTATGTAGCAACCATGTGGTAAATAAATGGGATGCATGAAGTGCTACCTAGATAGAATTAAACAATAGACTTAAGAATAACTTGTCACTTGTACACAGTTGACACCTTACTTGATACTTGTTACTTGACACTTGTTACGTGATACTTGTTACTTGGTGCTTGATACAACTATATGCTCACTTGTTACTTGTTCCTGCCACTTGTATTTGTTACCCGATCCTGTTATTTGATTTGTCTTACTTGCTAGCTAGCCTCTTGAACTTCACTACTTGTTGCATCCTTGTCAAATCATGTTGTATATTCTTGATTCCATATCATTGTTTCATATTTTCTTGCACTTGTTTTCATACCCCTTGCTTATACTACTTGTGGCCCGAACTTGCACTAAGGGTGTCTGTCTTTGTTTCTTTATTTTTTCTTCTGCATGATGTATACAGGTTTAGGAGATCAATTGCCTGCTGGAGTTGGTGAACAAACGTTCTAGGCTTCGCTTGGGAAAACTTGCATTAGTTATTTTGTATTTGGGTTTATTTAATTTTTGTTGATACTTAAAACTTGTAACAGGCTTGTAGTCCCGAAGTTTTTACTTTTGATCCAAATCTTGAATTTATTTGGAATATTTATATTTTATTTTAAATGTTTTCTGTTGATTAATAAATTATTCATGCATGCGTGGTTGAGTATATTTTGCTATATTTCTTATTATGATGCTGAGTCGATCCTACATCTTATGAATGATGAAAACCATTCGCTGGGCTTTGTCACGTACTCGTATTCCATATTCCTTTTGGGAAGCGGGGCGTGACAATACTAGTACACTCTTTCCCTGCTCATGTTTTGTTTGATTCAGGTGCTACCCATTCCTTCACCTCTTCCCGCCTTGTTGGCCAACTCCAATTGCTTAGCGATAACTTGTAAGTTGCTTGGAACATCACAACAAGTGGAGGTGTGATTGTTTGTTCTAAAGTGTGCAAGATGAGCCCCTTGTTGATTGGCGGCATGGACTTCAAGGCAGACCTCATCATTATCGGTAATTCAGGGTTCGACATCATTCTTGGGATGGATTGGTTGGGCGCCAATCATGCAGTAATAGACTACCGATAGAAGAAGGTGGTATTCAAGATTCCAGGTCGCCAAGAGTTTGAATTCCACACTGGTGAGACACCACTTGGGTGTGGCAAGAACTCTGCGAATCGGGAGGCGGGTGTATGAGAATTGTTGTACACCAATGACGGAGTTGTGCCTTTAGTTGTGTGGGAATTTTTGGACGTCTTTCCAGAGGAATTTCCTGGGTTACCATCAGACCAAGAAGTAGTGTTCAGTATTGATGTCCAGTATCGTACCATGCCAATCTCGAAGCGTCCCTACAGGATGGCACCGGTTGAGCTCGCAGAATTGAAGGTTCAGGTCCAAGAGTTGCTAGACAGAGGCTTTATTAGGTCGAGTGTTTCACCTTGGGGAGCTCCAGTCCTGTTCGTCAACAAGAAAGATGGTAGTCGCGGGCTTTGAATTGACTATCGGGAACTAAACAATGTCACGGTGAAAAACCTGTACCCCTGCCGAAAATTGATGACATGTTCGATCAGTTGGGAGGTGCTTCAGTCATCTCCAAATTGGACCTTCGTTCGGGTTACCACCAGGTTAAGGTGAAGACCGAAGACATTCTGAAGACAGTGTTCTGCACAAGATATGGTCACTATGAGTTCTTGGTGATGCCGTTCGGAGTCACCAATGCACCTACAGCGTTCATGAGCTTGATGAGCAGGGTGTTCTCGCCATTTCTGGATAGTTTTGTGGTGGTGTTCATCGATGATATCTTGGTGTATTCTCGGAATATGGAGGACCATGCAGAACATTTGATGGTGGTTTTACAAACTCTGAGAGAGAACTAGCTTTATTGGAAGCTCAGCAAATGTGAATTCTGGTTAGATCGTGTTGCATTCTTGGGCCATATTATCTCAGGCGAGGGAGTTTCGGTTGACCTGTTGAAGATCACTGCTGTCAAGGTTTGGCTGGTGCTAAAGTCAGCATCAGAGGTTCGAAGCTTTCTAGGACTAGCAGGGTATTATCGGAAGTTCGTCCAGGATTTCTCGAAAATCGCAGGACCTCTAACTAAACTGACAAGGAAAGAGCATAAGTTTATTTAGGATGGTGCATATGATGAAGCCTTCTTGGAGTTGAAGAATCGGCTGACGTTAACACCTTTGCTAACTATACCCGGCAGTTCAAGAGGCTTCGTGATTCACCGTGATGCTTCTGGCAAAGGACTTGGCGCTGTACTAATGCAGCAAGGCAGAGTTGTTGCTTATGCATCTCGATAGTTGAGATCGCATGAGAAGAACTACCTTACATATGATCTGGAGCTTGCAGCCGTAATCTTTTCCTTGAAGTTGTGGAGGCACTATCTGCTTGGAGATAGGGTGAAGATTTTCACAGATCACAAGATCCTTAAGTATGTATTCATTTAGAAGGAGCTCAACATGAGGCAGAGAAGGTGGATTGAATTCATGGCAGACTATGATATCAATTAGCAGTACCACCCGGGTAAGGTGAACTTGGTACCCGATGCTCTGAGCAGGCGACCCACCGCCATGTTTCTAACTGAGCAGAGGGAACTTCTGGAGGACATGAGAAGGCTAGATTTAGAAGTAATTTTACCCGGTACACCGCAACAATGTATGATATTGCAATTACAGTCTTCATTAGTGGAGCAGATCAAGGAAGCCCAGGCTGGGGATGAGAAATTTCATAAATTCCGAATGGAAGTGGAAGAAGACCTAAGGAATGACTTGCTCATTCACGCATTGGCTTGCTTCGCTTTGGATCTAGATTGTGTGTGCCTAAAGGATAAGTCAGGCAGAAACTACTCGAGGAAGCCCACCACTCGCCCCACTCCATTCACCCTGGAGGCACTAAGATGTACAGGGATTTGAAACAGGACTTTTAGTGGCACGGCGTGAAGAGAACGGTGGCTAGGTTTGTGTCTCAGTGTCTGATTTGTCAACAAGTGAAGGCAAAGCATCAGAAGACCGCTAGACTCTTGCAACCTCTTCCGATTCGGAGTGGAAATGGGAGAACTTCACTATGGATTTTGTGACAGCATTGCCGAGAAGTTCCAAGGGTCATAATGCTATCTGGGTGATTGTGGACCGTTTGACGAAGAGTGCCCACTTTATTCCATTTTGAGTGGGTCAATCCAGTAACGGTTTGGCTGAGAAGTACATTCAGGAGATTGTGTTGTTGCATGGGGTTCCTATTAGCATTGTGTCTGACAGAGATACGAGATTCAAGTCTCAATTCTGGGAGAGTCTTCAAGGAAGTTTGGGAAGGAAGCTGAATTACAGTACTGCCTTCCACCCACAGACAGATGGACATTCGGAAAGGACAATTCAAACCCTGGAGGAGATGCTGAGGTCCTGTGTTCTTCAATTTGGAGGTTCGTGGGAAGATCATCTGCACTTGGTCGAGTTCTCTTACAACAACAGTTATCACGCAAGTCTCAAGGCCCCGTTTGATGCACTATATGATCGCAAGTGTAGATCGCCAGTCTATTGGGATGATATTGGCGAGAGGAAACTTTTGGGGACGGAATTAATCATCAAGACAGTCGATGCAGTGGCTCAGATGAAGAAGCACTTGTAGGCAGCTTAGGACAAGCAGAAGAAGTTGGATGATTGTCGCCAGAGACCTTTGGAGTTTATGGTAGGCGACCATGTTTTCCTCAAAGTGTCACCATGGCGAGGAGTTATCCACTTTGGTGGCGGGGGTAAGCTAAGTCCCCATTCATCAGTCCATTTAATGTTGTGGAACGAGTGGGCAAAGTAGCGTACAGGCTCGCACAGGAGTCCATAATGTGTTCCATGTCTCCCAGCTCATGAGGTACAACAGGGAAGACAGTCATGTGATTGACTACTCGGGGTTGTCCGTGAGACCGGATTTATCACGCGAGATTCGACCGATCTCTATTCTAGACAGGCGTGAGAAGGTCCTAAAGAATAAGGTCATCAAGTTTGTTCGAGTCTCATGAAATCCTCACTCGCTCATGAGTCAACTTGGGAACTGGAGGAAGAGATCCAGAAGAAGTTCCCTCATCTCTTCGAGTAGTGTTGTTTTTTGTTGTTCTTGTTCTTTCTCGGGGCTATCTTATGTGCCACTGAACGAATTTCGAGGATATTTTTTGTAAGGTGGGTAGGATTGTAACTCCCAGTTTTCTTTGTGCCAAATTGTATCCCTTTTCTCTCGTTGTATTATTGTAATTCTATTTTCAATGCGAATTTTCATTTCTTCTTATGAACCTATATATATATATATATATATATATATAAAGGGGTATGAGCAACTTGCTCATCTAGTAAATAAGCCATTGATGATGTGGCATACATGCAATTGGAAAATCCTTAAAAGGGTTAGTTGTCCAATGTATCACATGCATGCCACATAATCAATTGCTCATTTACTAAATGAGCAAGTTGCTCATATATATATATATATATATATATATATATATATATATATATATATATATATTCTTTTCCATTTCGTCTTTTGAACCCAATTCCTAACCCATACTCTTACTCTATTAATTGCTTTAAATCATAAGCCCTAAACAAATACTAAGCCCAACCCAGTTCAATATTATTATTATTTTATTTAACCTTGAGCCCAACTATTGAAGCCCAATCTTTAACCATCCTATTGTTGGATCTTTTTTGGATACCCAAGCAAACCCATTAACTCAAACCCAATTCCCCTATTACCTGCCTATTGACCAGATGAAACCCTCTTTCTTACGTTCCCCCTCAAAATCTCTCCATAACCCCACCAATGAAACCCTCTCTCTTACGTTCCCCCTCAAAATCTCTCCATAACCCCACCAATCCTAACTACCTCATTAATCCCCTGATTCTCACTCTCTCTATCTCCTTCTTCTTAATCCCCATAACAAACCCCAACTCTTCACCTTCTCGTTTACTGTGCAACCCCAACCCTTCACCTTCTTCTACTGTGCAACTCCCGAAACCCAAGCACCACCTCCACTCGTCCCCCATTGCCTCCCTCCTCCAACGCTGCAGTCGACCACCGAGCTTTGCTTTCCTCGCTTACCCTCCTCATCGCCGCCAACTACCGCAGAACCCATCGAAGCCCCTTTGTTGACCGAATCATCACCGCACCACCACGCGTGCCACCACCGAGTGATGCCCAGTCACTGCATTGCCTCCACCTCGCGCGGTTGATAGCCCTGCCATTACCGTCGACCCCCCAATCCCCATCGAGCACCCCATTCCCCCTTGTCTCCACCATCGTCCCCCACAGTCCTTGTCTGCACCCATCGACCACCGGAGCACAGCCACAGCACAGCGACCACCACCGACGCTCTCGCTTGTCGTTCTGACTGTCACTGCCCCCAACGCCACCGCCGTCATTGCCGCTGTTGCCACTCTCGCACTTGCTGTCATCGCTGTCGCCCCTTGCTGTTGTTGCTGAGTTTGCCGTTACATGTTTAGCATGTGTCTTTGGGTACGTAGTTGCACGTGTGTTGCCGTCGGGACTTTCGTCCCGTTATTCTCTTATTATTATCGAAATCGTCGTCATCTCTAAGGCAAGTCCTTGTACATCTTTATCGTTCCGTACAAGCATTTCATTTGAATCCCCGCATTTAGTAATTTGATCATCGTGTTGAAATATGTCATTCTTGTAGCATCCATGCTTCGTGATATTTCATATCTAGTTTAGTCGAATCAAATTCTTTTGCCTCTATGATTTGATCCCGTTAAAAGCGTGGTTTTCTCATCCCTGCATTCATTACACAAACACAAAATTGAAACATATATGTACGAATGTCTACGTAGATAAATAGGTGATTGAATGAATTGAGAGTGGTAAATGATCGAATAGTTGTATTCGAAATTAATATCGTAGAAATATGAGCTTCATCATGTGAACAATAGAAATCCCTTACTGATTTCGATATATAAATGCATGTTAAATCCTAGTTTTAAAACTATAGGTTTGCAAGTAAGAATCATTTTAAATGGAACCGGCAAGTTGCTGCCCTGCTATCTGTTGTAACTTGTAGCCAAGTTTTGATCTAGTTGCAGTTTAAATAGATTGGAACCTTATAAATGAATGTCGTAGCTATGTGAATCTAGTTTCTAGAACATTCGATGGATTCGGATTCGGAGTTATAGACAATGAGATATCATGTTTTTCGTACTGCTAGGTCTACACATTTCAGATTGTCTCTTATAGTACATCAACATGTTTCACAATTTAAAATGTCATGTTAATAAGTAAATTAGGACTTGATATTTATCAGCACACTACTAGACTTGATTAGGAGCCATAATAATATTTTTATGAGATTTTTGAATAGGTTCTTCAGACCGTTTTATAGATGTGAACATGACTCCAGAATGCTGTCTGTACACTAGACCAGTATAGAACCCAAGTTTCGACCCAATATAAGTTAAAACCAACTAGAGACATCTAAATAGAAATCATAGACTCTGTGTTAGGAATCCAGAACACCTGACGGATTTAGAATCCGACTTACGGGTTGTAAGTTATCCTAATTTCACCATTGTACTATCATAACTCCAGATTCACTGCTTGTTTATACATCGTCATGTTCTAATAACTCAATCAGTAAATTTATTTAAGAATTTGAACCTGGAAACTATAGACACTGTTGTTGAATAGTCTCAGGAATTAAATATAATCTTCTGTAAGAATTTAATAAAGTTTCTAGTTGAATTTCACGTAGTATAATCTCGTGCTGAGTTGCTACCTGCGCAGTAAACCCAATAAGAACTATTTGGTTGACCTATCTATTTTATTTATAATGTATCGTGTAAATATGCACTAGAACCGGCAAGGAGTCTAATTTCTAGAATCCTTGACGGAACCAGATTTGCTTTCTTGTGGCAGCGGAAAAGTTGATCTTTGTACAGTGACGTCTGACTGCCTAGACATGTAACTTCATGCTTGTTTATACATAAATTTGTTGTTCTTTGCATTTATGACTTGAAATACATTACATGCGTTGCATAACCCTTGATGTCTCCTTGATCATGTCCCGACACTGTTTCCGTTGTTGCATCATGTTTAATTATTGTAAAGGAATCACAAGACGGGGTAATAAGGGAAAGACCTAGTAATGGGATATATAGGAGATTGTACTCGGAAGGGGGCCCATGTTTCCCATGACGAAGATACATGATTACAAGTTATATGGAACTAAGTGTCACGTAGGACTAAGTCACGTCATGGGTGATGAGAGCCACCTCTAGACTCCATTACATGAGTACATGATTCCTGTTTACAAGATTTTCGAGAACTTGACCCTGTATAATTCGCCATTAAAGTCTAAACATTAACATGCTTGTATGCACCCGAACCTATGGTATGTGATGCAGAATTACGTGCATTAAATAAGACTGATTAAATGAATAGACTTAAGATTTACACTGAGCACATGCATATTCCTATTTACATGTTACATGTCCCGTTTACAAGCTATATGATTCCTGTTACTAGTTTCATGATTCTTGTTTACATATTACATGCCCAGAACCAATTTCATGATTCATTTATAAGTCAGTTTACATGATCCTCGTTTACATGTTGTATCTTTCCTGTTACATAACTCGTTTCCTATATACATGATTCTCTTGCTATATTCATATCCTTGTTCAATTTCTTGTACTACTTGCGGCCTGTTACTTGCTCTAACGGGTGTTCTCCTTCCCCAACTCGAGATGATAAATTTACAGGAGTGGGAAAAGAATTGCCAAAAGGAATCAGTGATCAGGTGTTCTGAAGAATGGAGATGGATTCCACCCTGCTTTTACTTGCTTTTTGTTTTTATTCTCAGTTCTATTTGTTTACTGCAAACTTTGTATTCCAGGCATGTTGTCCTGCAGTTTATCTATTTCTGAATGTTGGTTATTTGTGGACTACTGCATAATTTATTTATGTTATCCATGTTTATGTGATTATAAGTTTGCCTGCGTGATTGTATTTATTGTCGTATTGTTGAGTTGATTATAACAGCTTATGAATGATGTGAATATATCATTCACTGGGCCTCAATCACGATCCCGTGCCTTATTATATTCCGGGAAGTGGGGCGTGACACTCTGCGAGTCTCCTCAATAATTAACTTGGAGACAATTCGATATTGTAATAGCAAAACTGATGCTTTCTACTGTCCACTACCTTTTATGAGTATGTCCGCCAGATTCTCTGTGCCAAGAATCTTCAATAGCTTCAGCCACTTCTTTTCAACTACCATCCTAATAAAGTGATACCTTATCTGAATGTGTCGATTCCTAGCATGATACACCGAGTTCTTTGCTAAGAATATAGCACTCTGACTGTCACACTATAGATCCCCTCTGAGTTGCTTCCTATGCAACTGATCCATAAGTCTCGAAATCCACAATGTCATTTGAAGACTCTATAACTCTGACTATTGAGTTGACTGTGCTACAACCTTTTATAACTGTGAAGCCCAAGTAACAGTTGTACCTCCAATTGTAAACACATACCCTGTAGTTTCATACAACCATCACGATCACTGTAAAAGTCTGAATCGACATAACCTTGTATATGCAAAGAATCACCCCCAAAATATAGAGAATGATATAAAGTACCTACTAGACATCTGAGAATCCACTTTACTGCATACAATTGTTCTTTACCTGGATTCTTTATGTATCGGCTGACAACTCCCACTGCATGTACGATATCTAGTATTGTACACACCATCACATACATAAGAGTACTAGTAGCTGAAACGTAAGAGACTGCAGTCATCTCCTCCATATCTGCCTCCGATGTAGGACACAAGTCAATAGACAACTTGAAGTGTGCACCCAAGGGATAAGTAACTGGCCTCGCGGCATCCATATTGAATTGCTTCAACACTTTCTTTATATCGTCCACTTGTGACAACCAAAGCTTCTTACTCTGCCAGTTTCTACTGATTTTCATGTCAATAATTTGTTTTGCTTCACCTAAATACTTCATAGAAAATAGAGAAGCTAGCAATTGTTTCACCTCATTAATTTTCTTCATACATAAACCTGCTAACAATATGTTATCCACATATAAAGGTAAAATTACTGTGTCATTGTGGTCATACCTGCTCACATAGACACAATGATCTGATTTGCATCTCTCGAATCCCTTTCCTCGCATAAAACAATCAAACTTCAAGTATCATTTGTCGTGGTGCATGTTTAAACCCATATTGATTGTTCTTCAATCGGTAAACCATGCCTTCTTTTCCTTTAACTTCAAAACATGCAGGTTGTCTCATATACAACTCTTCTTCTGCATCACCATGGAGGAACGATGTTTTGACATCCAACTGCTCTAAGTGCAAATCTTCAACTACAACTATGTTAAGCAGAACTCTTAATGAATCAATCTTCACAACTCAAGCAAAGAGTTCATTGTAGCCATCACCTTCCCTTAGAGAAAAACCTTTAACAACAAGTCTCGCATTGTATCTCTTGCTTTCATCTGCCTCATCCTTGATTATGAAAATCCACTTATTCATAAGAGCACGCTTCTCTGCATGTAACTTGGTCAACTTTAAAGTTTGGTTCTGTGTGAAGGAGTTCATCTCCTCCCTCATGGCAGACTCCCACTGAATTCGAGCATTATCTTTTAAAACCTTTCATGAGCCTCTATGTAATACCCCAGTTTGGAGCGAACAGTTGACTGGTTGGATTAGCAGTCGACTGGTCTGCTCGGGATTTGAGATTGAGATTGAGATTGAGAAATTTAGTCCCACATGGAAAGTTTGATATGATAATTTGAGTATAAATACTATTAGCCAATGATCAAGAGTCACCAATCCGGTTAACCACCTTTTGAGAGGCAGCCTGTGGTGGGCAGTTGTACTACATAGTATTTATAATTTGTCTGAGTATTGGGGCGGGGCGTTACATATGGTATCAGAGCCGACTTTCGACACCGGATGTAGTAGAGGTCTATATGATCTGCGGTGTTGGGAGTCATTAAGCTCCGGGGTCGGTGTTGAGTGTGGTATCCGATCTGCGGTGTGGTGAATGATTGATCTCCAGGATTGAGGACTATACTACATCGGCTAGAAAGGGCGGTCCTACACGAGATGTGTGCCCTGTACTCAGCGAGGACACTGATTCCTAAGGGGGGGTGTATGTAATACCCCAGATCTCGGCGAACAGTCGACTGGTGGGTAGATCAGTCGACTGGTATGCGCGGGATTTGAGATTGAGATTGAGAAATTTAGTCCCACATGGGAGGTTTGATATGATAATTTGAGTATAAATACTATTAGCCAATGATCAAGAGTCACCAATCCGGTTAACCACCTTTTGAGAGGCAGCCTGTGGTGGGCAGTTGTACTACATAGTATCTAATTTGTATTTCATAAAAATATTAAAATTGTCTGAGTATTGGGGCGGGGCATTACAAAATGGTATCAGAGCCGACTTTCGACACCGGATGTAGTAGAGGTCTATATGATCTGCGGTGTTGGGAGTCATTGAGCTCCGGGATCGGTGTTGAGTGTGGTATCCGATCTGCGGTGTGGTGAATGATTGATGGCCGAGATCGAGGACTATACTACATCGGCTAGAAAGGGCGGTCCTACACTTGAGGTGTGCCTTGTACTCAGCGAGGACGCTGATTCCTAAGGGGTGTGTATGTAATACCCCAGTTTGGAGCGAACAGTCGACTGGTTGGATTAGCAGTCGACTGGTCTGCTCGGGATTTGAGATTGAGATTGAGATTGAGAAATTTAGTCCCACATGGGAAGTTTGATATGATAATTTGAGTATAAATACTATTAGCCAATGATCAAGAGTCACCAATCCGGTTAACCACCTTTTGAGAGGCAGCCTGTGGTGGGCAGTTGTACTACATAGTATTTATAATTTGTCTGAGTATTGGGGCGGGGCAGTTACATATGGTATCAGAGCCGACTTTCGACACCGGATGTAGTAGAGGTCTATATGATCTGCGGTGTTGGGAGTCATTAAGCTCCGGGGTCGGTGTTGAGTGTGGTATCCGATCTGCGGTGTGGTGAATGATTGATCTCCGGGATCGAGGACTATACTACATCGGCTAGAAAGGGCGGTCCTACACGAGATGTGTGCCCTGTACTCAGCGAGGACGCTGATTCCTAAGGGGGGGTGTATGTAATACCCCAGATCTCGGCGAACAGTCGACTGGTGGGTAGATCAGTCGACTGGTATGCGCGGGATTTGAGATTGAGATTGAGAAATTTAGTCCCACATGGGAGGTTTGATATGATAATTTGAGTATAAATACTATTAGCCAATGATCAAGAGTCACCAATCCGGTTAACCACCTTTTGAGAGGCAGCCTGTGGTGGGCAGTTGTACTACATAGTATCTAATTTGTATTTCATAAAAATATTAAAATTGTCTGAGTATTGGGGCGGGGCGTTACAAAATGGTATCAGAGCTGACTTTCGACACCGGATGTAGTAGAGGTCTATATGATCTGCGGTGCTGGGAGTCATTGAGCTCCGGGATCGGTGTTGAGTGTGGTATCCGATCTGCGGTGTGGTGAATGATTGATGGTAGAGATCGAGGACTATACTACATCGGCTAGAAAGGGCGGTCCTACACTTGAGGTGTGCCCTGTACTCAGCGAGGACGCTGATTCCTAAGGGGGTCTATGTAATACCCCAGTTTGGAGCGAACAGTCGACTGGTTGGATTAGCAGTCGACTGGTCTGCTCGGGATTTGAGATTGAGATTGAGATTGAGAAATTTAGTCCCACATGGGAAGTTTGATATGATAATTTGAGTATAAATACTATTAGCCAATGATCAAGAGTCACCAATCCGGTTAACCACCTTTTGAGAGGCAGCCTGTGGTGGGCAGTTGTACTACATAGTATTTATAATTTGTCTGAGTATTGGGGCGGGGCGTTACACTCTAGCTTGCCTAAATCTTTGTACAGAACATGCTCATGAACTGTGTTAGCTGATGGATCATACTTCACTGGTTTCCTTCTCTCTCTTGTTGAACTTCTCAAAGTAGGTATTGGTTCACTGACTGGTTCAGGTCCCCCTAATGGCTCTGGTTGTACCTGTTCATCTTGGATCTCCTGCTCATTCTCATTAGGCTCCTCCTGAGCCTCCTGTGCTAGCTGATACTCCATTGTAGGTCCCCACCACTAGGACCGGCTTCAAAACTTGAGTCTGAAACTGAAGATGAATCTGAACCTAAACATGTTTTAGTTCACTGACCTGTGTGCCAATCTTAGTACAAGAGCTCTTCATTGAATACCACATTCATGCTACGAATGACCTTTTTATTCCTAAAATCCCAAAGCGTGTAACCATACTCATTGCCACCGTAGCCAATGAAGACACTTACTAGATTTTGAATACAGTTTCTTTCTCTCTTCCCTGCCAATTAGTGTATAACCTTTCAAGTGTGAATTAACAGATTTACTTGACCATCATTCATGAGGTATGCTTCCATCAAGGGCACTGGATGGGGAATGGTTAATTAGGAACACTGTTGTATCCACTGTAGCTACCCAAAGATGGACATGAAGGCCCGCATGAAGTCTCATGCATCTCGCCCTTTCTAGTATCATGCAATTAATTATTTTTGCAAATCCATTCTTCTGTGGAGTTCTAGGAACCGTCCTGATTTCTTGGATACCTTCCTGTACCAGATAGTCAATAAATTCTCTGCTTGTGTACTCACTGCCATTGTCAGATTTCAATGCTTTAACCCTGCACCCCGTCTCATTCACAACTCTAACCTTACAAGCCCTGAATGTATCAAATACCTCGGATTTCTTGCGAATCGTCATAACCCATACTTTTTTTGTGGCATCATCAATGAATGTGATGAAGTATCTTTTACCACCATAAGAGAATTCTTAAGTATGACCACACACATCTGTATGAACTAACTCGGGTTTACCAAGCTTTTTCTCATGCCCACCTAACTGAAAGCTAACTGGCAACCCGGAACGAACTGTTGTATGGAATGTACAACTGGAGATGTTGGTGTGGGAGAAATCATTCTTAACATTATAGACATGTAGGAATTGATGCTCCAATAGGTAAATTTGAATGTAGCTTATTTTATGGGCCATCGATTTTTCTTGTAATGCTCATTTGCTAGTTTAAAGTTTAAAAGCCTACTAATTGTGCATTATATAGGTCCTACTTAACTAAAATAGGCTAGGGCTGCAAAAGAACCGAGCTACTCACGAGCTAGTTGGCTCGAGCTCTGTCAAAGCACGACTCGAGATGAGCTCAAGTCGAGCTCGAGCTTGAAAATCGAGCTTGATGGCTTAACGAGCCGAGCTCAAGCTTGGGCTTGCTGTGATTGTTAGGCTAAGCTCGCTAGCTACTCGGCTCGAACTGGTCAAAGCTCGGTCAAAGCTCGGCTCGAGACAAGCTCGAGCTTGAAAACTGAGCTCGATTGCTTAACGAGTAGATCTATTTCCTAATCATACAGAATTCCATTTGTCATTACTTTAACCTCATTCCTAAACAATGTCTAAGAGATTATCTACAAAAGTGTTCAATTTGGTAGATAGGAACAACCTCTGTTTTTGTGGCCATCACAATTTCATTCTATTTTGATAGGAACAACCTTACTCATATAATGCATTTGATTTTCTTCTGGGCAGAGGAAGCAGCTAGAGCTAGAGATATCAATGAGGCATTCCCACAACAGCCTTACAATGAGAAGGAGATTAAGTTTGGGCCAGCCATTGATAGAGCTTACCTCACAAGATTGTTTGGGGACCTTGCTGTTTTAGAACTTTGCTTCTTTCTTTCTTTTATCGCCTACCATTCTAGGGATCCTAGAGGTTGATGCTACTGTACTCTTTTGTTTTTTTTGCTTTTCTTTTGGATCTGCTTATTTTCTCGGAATTTGTTTTGTTATTTTCTCTTTAATAAAACTTAATAGTCATACTCCACCTGCTCCTTTCAAAAAATTAATTAATTTGGGGTCTATCTACGGAAAGAATGTTATAGTTAAGGTGTTATTTGCGGGTCTATCTACGGAATGAATGTTTTTGATGAATCGGATAGAGCCTTGCGACTCCAGCCAAACCAAAAAATATATAGAAAACCAAAGTGCAGTGCAATCAAGGATTTTACAAGGAGTAAAACAAACTGAAACAAGCTAAGCAACAAAACAAATCATACAAAGATCAAGAGCAAAAATCTGAACAATCGACCCTAAAGCGCAACAGAGGGAAATGCAGAAACGGGGGAGACAACGAAGCGAGGTGCCCCCCGCGGGAGAGCCGAGCGCCTTCCAAAACCCCCCCAAATGAGAGAGGACGACAAGCACAACAGAACCACACATCGATGAAGCCAAAACATGATCATCGTCCTCCAGAGATGCAGCGGATGGAGCAAGGACGACGATGCCACTAATGATCTCACGGCAATCGCAAGTACAGGTCAGAAAGCCACCAAAACCATGGAGGCAAAACTCCATCAGAAAAACAGACCCAGCAACCATACTGTAGCCAGCATCGGAAAACATCCAGGGAAGCGATCAAGAAATCTCTCGGCCTCAGAGAGACCAAGAAACCACCAACAAATATGTTCAACATAAAAATACAAGATATTCATGCACCACAACCTCATCAATAGTAAAGAGCAGCAAAAACCAAAATAGGCAAACATCACAGTGCCAATCAGAAACAGAGAGACAATCTCCAAACAGAAACACTAAAATAACCAACCACACCACATCCACCATAGGAGGAACAAAACGATGGAACAGGCAAGAAAGCGCCATGCCACAAAATAGTCATGGTTCCATCATCAAGGAATCAAAACTAAACCCCCGCAACGCAACAAGCTACAGACAAACCAACAAAACACAAGAATGACATTCAGAGTTCGGGGGGAAGACAAGAAAAGAAAAACCAAACAGAGCACCACCAAAAAAATCCTGCGCAAGCTAATATGTGCACCAAACAGGCAGCAGGTAAAAAGGATACCCCAAATCTGCATCAACCCTGTGAATCAAAGCAAACAATAATGACAATAAAAACAGAAAGCTTAGGAATTAAATTGCATTAAGGTTGCGGAGACTACGGAATGAATGTTATAGTTAAGGTGTTATTTGCAGAACCCTCGTACACAGGCAGTTTTCTGCAATTTACTCATTCCGAAGAATCCGAACAGATCCGCACGGTTTTTCCATAAACCTGACTAATTCAGTCCGACCCGACACATTACAGAAACCCTAGTACCCTCGATATAAGCACCCCATCCTCACTCTTTGTGCCGCCATCTAAACCCTAGCGAGAAGGAGGACCAACACAACACCTCCAATGGGTAAAAATTTATCGATCTCACTCTCCTTCTATTTCGGGAATCAATTTCTTTTGCAAATCCAGATTCGATGTGGGGCACGTGCTGATTTGAAATGCAATTGTAGGTGCGTACAAGTACGTGTCGGAGCTATGGAGGAAGAAGCAGTCTGACGTGATGCGGTTTCTGCAGAGGGTGAGGTGCTGGGAGTACCGCCAGAACCCGTCCATTGTCCGCGTCACCTACCCCACTCGCCCCGATAAGGCTCGCCGCCTCGGTTACAAAGCCAAGCAGGTATTTTTTGATATAATTGGTATTTCGATCACAAATGTTGATGTAGATGATCTAATTGGCATTTTGTTGTTGTGTAATGTCGATTTAATCAGAAAATTTATTTGATTAGAAACACTGTTATCGAATTGAAGCTAAGAATGGTTGGAAATGGATATTAATCAGAAAATATATCTGATTCGAAAGACTGTTATTGAGAGGAAGCTAAGAATGGGGAAATGGGGATTAAGTTGAAAAGGAAATAACCCGTTCAAGAAATGGCAAATAAATGAAATGGACGAGGGTTGAACAGTTCTTTTTTCTTTTTTCTTTTTATTGTGGCCATTAGACCATTGCACAGAAATAATTCAACATGACACATCGGTATGGAATTTTGTTGTTTATAAAAAAATACACATAAAATAGCTAGTGTCTTGTCGGAATGTTTTCAGACATGAGAAGCTGGCAAGTGAACTGATTAAAAAGTTCGGATTTAATCAGATACGTATATGATTAAGATGAATTTAATGAGCAAAAGCTAAGAATGGATAGAAACGGGTCACTAACCCTTTCAGGAAACGGTGACTAAACGGAGTGCACAGGGATTAAACAAAAACACCACCCTACCATATTTTTGGGTTTCTTGCAGCATTCAGTCACAGACACAATTCACGATGTTGTACTTTCACAGTCTTTTTTAAAAGAAACTACACTAATGTAGCTAGTGTAGCTAGTGTTGTGTTAGATTCGTGTTTCCAACTTGATACTACCAGTGTGCAAGTGACCTAACCAACACTTGTACCAAATAGCCCATGCCAAATGATAAGATAAAAGAGAGGCAAAATGAACTGGAAGAAATGGGTGGGAGTATACAGAGATAAGATGGAGTAGAGACAGAAGTTCAAAAGAAGGCTCTGCAAAACAAGAAAGGCTCCGCAAAACAGTGAATCCAAATTAATGTTAAAGTAGGATAAGCTTCCTGAAACTGAAAAGGGAAGGAGGCATATGTTATATATCACACTTATAGTTTACTTCAGCTTGTAATTAGTTATTTTGATATATTATTTGGGATGTCCTGATAAAATAATAAAATATGTTGAAATTATACACTTTGTAAGAAGCATATTAACTAAATGAAAAGCTGAATTCGAAGATCACTTATTAATAAAACATTCAGAATCTAGTATTGGGTAGTAAAGAACTGCCAACAGCTTTCATTAAATGGTTTGCTTTTGTTCACTACATTGTTGATTTAGTGGTTTAAATTTTGTCGGCAATCCTCTCTGTACGGTTTTGGCAACCTTGTATACCATTAAGATCCTAAGAATTTTATGCATGTACCTTATATAATACAATATTATGTTTAAAGAAAGTTCATCTAAAATAAATTAAATCATGAAATACTCTCTTAAGTCTGAACTGCACTTTGCCTCAACTCTTTAAGAGGGCATAGAGTATCCAGAATACGAATGTTTTTGTTTCGCTGTCATATTCTTTAGTCTTTAAACTAAACAAATTATTAACTTTAGGTCCTTCACTGCTATGGTTTTGTAGAGCTTCTCTTACCCTATTCTCAATAATTCTTTTGCACATGTTTACACTTTTTTTTTGACAATTGTCAGCACCATCAAAAAATTTATTCACAAAAACCAAGTACAGCGATATTACAAAAGTGTTGCAGTAATTTACAATTGGAACCAAAACTCATCTCAAAGAAATTAATGCAGTAAATTTTAAAAGTAAAAAAACCAAATCAAACTAAAATCACATTTTTACACTTTAGAAGGAGCGACTATTGTTTGTGATTTTATTATTTGTTGGAGTTGTTAATCCTTAGCTTTGAATGTTTACTACTTCTTCATATGTGTGATGTATCCATAGAAATTGTGAAATATATGATACCGGTTGTACTCAAATATGTTCTCCTCATTCCATTAATTACATAATACTATATTCCTCGATTTGTGCTGAGGATAGTCCCCTTTAGAAAGAACATAAAACTCGTATGGTTTTGAAGTAATAACTTCTTATGGCAATAAAGATTTATACATTAGTGCATATTGAATTAGAACTTTTATGTCTGTTGTCTCGCTTATGTTAGTGATTTTAATAAGCGCTCATCACCCTTATACAAGTCCAATGTGTTGTTTATGCTGCTTGTTTTGGAGGCATGTTCTTTGAATCCTAAGTTGATCCCATTTTAATATTACGTGTGTTCCTCATTTGTATGTAATTTGTCTCTTACATACCATGCAGGGATATGTGGTTTATCGTGTCCGTGTCCGACGAGGAGGTCGTAAGAGACCAGTTCCCAAGGGTATTGTGTATGGTAAGCCCAAGAACCAAGGTGTCACTCAACTCAAGTTCCAGAGAAACAAGAGATCAGTTGCTGAGGAGAGAGCTGGAAGGAAGTTGGGAGGTCTTAAGGTCCTCAATTCTTACTGGCTTAACGAGGTTAGACTAATTATATACCCTTATATTCCTTTTCTATAGCAGGGCAATTGAACTGGATACAGGTGTTACAAAGCAGTTTTTGTTTTCTTGTCGAATAAACTAAAACATTATGTACATAAGTAACTAAGTAACCATGTTGGGAAACAGATTCAAATTTTACAAGATTTGTATGTTAGTTTGATATTATTAAATAATGCTTATATTTATTGAAAAAATAAGTTAATGTTTTAATTTTATTCCTTTTCTTTACATGGAACTTCAGAATCTAAAGTCCTACTAGAATAATTGTCCCAAGTATATCTATCTAACTCATGCCAATACTTTTATTTGTTAAAATACAAATCTTAAAGCGGATTCAGGTCCAAATTTCAATGTTCGTATGCTCCCCTATTTCTATGCCTTTTAAGAGCAATCGTAGTCGTCTTGAGTCAAATTTTGGGTATTTGGCAAATGAAAATGGCAAAAATGGCTTTGCGCTGCAATTGTTGATTGCCAAAAAAATGGGTATTTGAAAATTTCCAAATCTCAGACGAAAGATTCGTCTGTAGTAAATAAAAAAAATTAATAAAACATTGGAACGGACGGGGATTCTTTTCCCGTCCATCCAAATTTTTTAAAAATTAAAAAATAACCCAAACGAAATTCCTTTCCTAATCATCCTAGGAATGAGGTGGTATTTGTTTTTTTAAATTTTTCGATCGGACGAGAAATTTTTTACTGTCCTTCGATTTAATTTTTTTGTTTTGGGACGGAAAGTTAATTTTGGTCCGATACTTTTCAGAACAGTCCAAATCTCTTCGGCGATTTTTTTTTCGTCCGATGCAACAGACGGCAAATCATCTTTCGATTGCAATATTTTCCAAAATCCCAAATAGTGATGTTGAAGGTGCGCCCTCAGGCGCCGATATCCCAGGGTGCGCCTCAAGCCTCAGTTGAAGCGCACCCCTTGTTCGAAGCGTTGGTGAGGCGTGCGCCTCAGTACGCCTTGACGAAAGGCGCACCTCAACATTGTTTTTTCCTTGTTTTTCCCCTTCTTTATTATTTAAATATTCTTTCTTTTTTAGTTTTGAGTCTTTTGACAGGTTTTATATTTATATTCTTTTTTATTATTTAAATTATTCTTTTTATTTTATTTTATTTTTTTAATAGTATTCTTGCTTTTTTAATTATGCAATGCTTTTGCTTTACTACTATATTAGGCTGCTTTTGCTTTAATGCTTTATTAGGCTATTTGGATGAAACTTACTGTAATAATTAATTGTTGAATACTTGAATATACTTAATATTTAATTGTAATATTGTAATACTAATACTACACTGTGATATTCTCAAAAAAAATTTAATTGTTGAATGGACAAAAATTATAACTTACACAGTTACAACTTACAAATTACACACACCGTTACACGGTTACACTTCCAAGTTACATTTACAAAGTACGTTTACCATACCTTACTTTTTAAGTATATGTTCATTGTATGATATATTTTGTTGCTATGATTTTATTTTGTTTATATAATCTAATTTATAAATTTTAAATATTCCAAAAAGTAATAGTGCCCCTCGGTTAACTGAGGCTTGTGTCTCAAATTGCGCCTTGCGCCTTAGGTTTTTTACGAGGAATTGAAATTACTTGCGCCTTACGCCTTCGACTACACTGATCCCAAATCTTCTGCTATATTTGATGGCAGTCTACTGTTCACCAAGAACCCAAATTTTGGGTTTTTGGCCAACGACTACAGCGATCCTTTTCTCATTTTTTTGGAAAAAATGGAAAAATAGCCAACGACTACAGATGCTCTAATTCCATCAATATTGGTGTTCTAATTCAAATAATGATCTTTGGCTTGATGACGCATTGTTTCCAACAGGACTCAACTTATAAGTATTTTGAGGTTATCCTTGTTGATGCTGCCCACAATGCCATCCGCAATGACCCAAGGATCAACTGGATCTGTAAGGGTGTACACAAGCATCGTGAGCTTCGTGGGCTTACATCGGCTGGTAAGAAGTACCGTGGTCTCAGAGGCAAAGGCCATTTGTACCACAAGAACAGGCCTTCTCGCAGGGCTACTTGGAAGAGAAACCAGACCAAGTCCCTCCGTCGTTACCGTTAATTCTCTATCCCAGTGTTTATCAACTTATTGTCTATGGTTATATTTGTCTCTGAGTTCCTTAAAAGTACTTGCTGTGTTTGGTTTAAATGTATTGCTTCTTTCAAGTGGATGCTATATAGGTAAAACAGATATTTATCGGTTTTTGGTTGATATATATTTAGCAGTACTGTGGGGTGAGTGTATATTGCTTATGACTTCTTCTGTGTGGGAGCATAAATGCTGATTAATTTTCATCCAAATTTCATTCTTCTTTGGGTTACCGTGTTAATGTTGAAAATATGTCGTCCTATTCTTTTGTATCTAGTCAAAAAGTAGAAGATGTATGTACCATCGTGTGGTGACTGTGATTGATGCTCTTGATGATATACTCCTGACTTGTATATCTCTAGCATACGCAAATGCCATCATTATTTGGCAAGAGGTAAACAGTAAGAGATTTTTATATACCCTAGCAGGGAATAGCTTGTGGCTTGGTTTTGTTGCTTGCCTTATCATCGAACCCATTAGTCTCTTTTCTGGTCTGATAGCTTGGCCATTGAGTCGTGTGAAAATTAGGGTTGCTGTCAGCTGCTTTGTTTAAAACCGGCATTTTCTGATTGAAATATATTCACTGTATACTATCTAGGTCTTACCCTCCTTGTTACAACCATGTTTATATTTGGTAGCATCAAATATCGTATCAAACTTTCAGTTTTTAAAACTGAGATGGGGGTCATACTTAGAGGACACATCCAATTTAATCCATTCGCCGTATTATAGCTTGTAGTTGAACGAATGGTTGATGTAAACCTGTAAGTTTGCATTTCTCTCCATTTGATTCTTGATTCACAAAGGCTAATCATCGCTAAAAGACGGAAACATCCAGTTTAATCTTTGTCAGCTATATACTCGAGTTTCTAAGGTACTGTTCTTTTTTTTCCTTTTACTTCTTATAAGAGATTTACAGTAAGAGCCTCTTTTTGAGGTGTTCTTTTTATATAAAAATAACCTCTTATAAGAATCTCTTATAAGAGATTTCTGTCCTTTTTTCACCTCTTACAAGAGCCTATATTACCCCAAAGTCCATATTACCCCATTAGGCTTATAAGATATTTTGAGAAAAATGTCTTATAAGAGGTAAAAAAAAGAACACTAAAAAAACTCCTGTAAGAGGGGGACCACCTCTTACAAGAGATAAATCTCTTATAAGAGGAGAAAAAGAACACTACTAAGTGATTGGAAACTGTTGCAAACTTGTAAGTTTCAGTTTGAATACCGGTTGATAGAGATGTCAATGCAATCAAATGTGGGTCAGAGCTAAGACAAAGTGGCAGGGAACATTGTAGCTGAACTGTTCCTCTGTTTTGAACCTTCCATAGGCCCGTGTCTTGCCGAATCGTGCTAAAATGGGAGTAGAAAAGTCTAAATTCTAGGCTCCGCTCAGTCTCATTGTTGCCTCTTTTTTTTTTCCTAATAAGGAACATGCCTCTGTAGTTGTTGATGTGAACTACATAGCATCGGAGGTGGGGCATCTCCCCTCTTCTGTTCGGCATCCAGTCGCTTCAAAACATGGATCCCACTATCTTGCTGGTCGTACTGCAAATTGATTTAGGCTCTCTAGGGTAGATTCTTCTGCACTAAATTTATGTTTCATAGTACATTAACCGTATCAAAATTAACGCATGTGTGTGCGTCTTAAACCTGGATGTGCATGATATATACCTCATGTATTTTTGCTCGTCAACCCAGATGCCTAAAATTAATATAATCTTTTTTCAGATATTGTATGATATACATATCATGATTTTAAAGATCGACCGATCACGATACAATCTGACCGTTCCAGATTGTTTTTCAAGGGGTTGATCCAATACAACCCCTAAATCTCGTAATCGACGAGATAACTCAGGGATTGGCCGAGTTAGCCGTCAGATCCAATAGATCGGCCAATCCCAACTTGAAACCAACGATCAAATTTTAAATTTTCTATTAATGGGAATTTTCTTATCCAAACAATAAAGATGTAATCATGTAATGTATATTATTTCATGTATGTTCTCTTTGTATCAAATTTAAATTTGTATTATTTGGTTTAGCTATTTCTATTGTACTAGTTTTATTTTACATTCATAATTATCTAAAGCTAAATAAAATGTTCAAGTAGGTAATTAAAAATATTAAACTTGTAAAAGGAATTATTTAAATTCATCAATTTATTTTTAAAAAATAAATATATATATTTTGATGAAAAAGATGGTCTAAGCCATCGTTTCATTAATGAACTATTAAGGAAACAAAGTAGAACATACATAATAGGTTACTTAAAAGAGGTTACATAAGATTACATAATAGAGGAGATAATAAAAGCAAGATCATATCCATCGAGGGCTTCTACTACTCTGAGACCCCGAAGGTAGCCAAAAGGTACTGCTGGACTGCGACCACAACCCCAAAATGCTATCAGCGCTCCCCATCAAGCTTGATTCTGCTTGAAGGTACGCTCTAAACCCACTGTGACTACTCTCCTTCAGCAGACCTGAGCCTCTTTTTTCCCTCCATAGCACCTGCCCAATCATGAATTAACATAAATATTTTATTCATAAAGTGAGGAAATCTGTACGAGACATTGCGGAAAACATGATTGATATGGCTAAAAAACGGGGATTAATCAGAACCGTCCAAATCGGGCACGAATCTTGGGACCTAGGGGTAAAACGGTAATTTCACCTACAAGAGGGTCCAAGATGGGTATTGGATCTTCTCCCCAAGGACCCAATAACCCACGAATGGATCCACCAGCAAGAGGGTGCGGATTTTAACCCGCTGCGCACCCGTTCCAGCCAGATAAAATCAGGGTCCCTGGTTAATCATGATCAACGGCCCTGATGTACGTCTATCTTTTCACTGGGATTTGGGGATTAAATTCCTTATCTGATTACGGGAATATACCTTATTAGATTACATTACTAATCTGTTTACGAGGAGAATGTTCCTTATCAGACCACGGGGATTACATTCCTAATCTGTTCTCTAAGATGCCTATAAATACCCCCCATCCATCTCCATTAAGAGGTAATCAATCTTTCACCAGTTTTTGCGCTCTTTCATAGTCTTCCTGGTTACTGACTTGAGCGTCGGAGGGTGCGTCGCCGGGAACAACCCCGGTGTCTCGCACTTTTTGCAGGTCAACGGCGGGATCGAGGATCGAAGCCCGACGGAACAGGTATTCAGGTTTACTATTCAGTTTCCCTAAGAATCCACAAATTCATCTGTTTGCCCCCACACCAAATTTAGCGGCAACAGATTCGCGCCGTCTGTGGGAACTTAACGAATAGAGACCTCTCCTCTTTCCGGTGAACAGATCTTCTCCAGCCATGCCACCTCGAAAAGTCAGGTCAAGGGGGTCCAACCGAGCACCCAACCCCGATCAGCAGCAAGAAGTCCTTCCTAATCCCACTCAGCAACAAGGGCAGCTTCCCCCTACCGCGGAAGACCCGCTCCAACAGAACCTTCCCCCTCCTGATCCGAAGGGTCCTAACCCTCAGAAACAACCCCTTCAGCAAGAACAAGTCTCCATCCACAACGCCTCCACGGACTCTATGGCTTCCCATCACCCCCGAGCCTCTGGTCGCCACAATGCCGCCCCTAATCGCCAGAAAGATGATGATCTCCGCCGCCATCTGGAAGAAAAGCGGGCCCGAGAGGGAGCCTCCCGCCAATACCATCCGGGCGAGCGGTCTCCTCGCCACCGGCACTACAGGTCCCCCGTCCGCAGAGGGAGGAAAGAGTCCCCCGATCATTACCGAAGAAGGCACTCCCCCGCAGGTCGGCAACAGCCCAGGAACAATGAGGCACCAATCACCCGTGCTGAGTTCCAGCAGTTCCAAGCAACCGTCCTGCAGGCTCTCAACCTCCGTCAAAACCCTAATGAGCCGAAGGTCCCGTCCCCTCCTCCAGTCCGAAGCCCTCGCCGACGGTCCCCATCTCCTCGTCCTGCTCCTACCAACTCCCGGCGTACCCCAAGTCCTCGTCGTTCCCGAAGTTACCATCGCCGCAGCCCTCGCTCTCCCTCTTACAAAGACGAGTCCCGAGGCTCGGCAGATTACCGTCGGAGAGATGACACCATGAACCGCCGTCTTCATGAAGTAGAAAGGCGCCTGGGTCAGATAAACCGAGAAGAGGAGCTTAGGGGAAGGACCCTACGTCCTAGCCGACCCCCTTTCTCCCGAACCATAGTGGATGCACCTGTCCCGTTCGGCTTCAAACCTCCCCAATTTGAGACTTACATCGGGGAGACCGATCCAGTTGACCACATCAAAAGCTTTAAGACTTTGATGCTCCTCCATCAAGCTTCCGATGCCCTCCTCTGCAAAACCTTCCCCGCAACTCTCAAAGGACCAGCTCGAGAATGGTACTCTCGCCTCGCCCCTTCCTCAATATTCTCCTTCGAGCAGTTCGAAACCCTCTTCGTCACACATTTCGTAAGCAGCCGTAGAGCTGAGAAAACAAGCATCTCCCTATTGCACCTCCACCAAAAGAAGGGGGAGAAGTTGAGAGACTATGTGAAGAGGTTCACAGCTGAAGCCAGGTCTATAGCATCCCTCGACCAGTCGGTCGCCACCGCAGCATTTCAATCTAATGTCCTCAATTCCAACCTCCGCTCCTCCCTCGCCAAGAAGCCTCCGCAGAACTTTTCCGACCTCCTCCTTCGCAGTGAGAAGTATATCCGGGCCGAAGAGGCCGAGCAGCGACCCAACTGGGAGGGGTCTCCCTCCGGGTTTAAGAGAAAGGGAACAGAAGAGGAAGGAGCCAAGAAGCTCCAAAAGGACAATGTCGGCCAGCGCCGAACTCCCCCCAGGTTCGAAAAGTTCACTCCCCTTACCACCGACGTTTCAACCATTTTGATGGAGGTCGAGAACGAGGGTATCATCCCCCCTGCTCCAAGGATGAACACCCCCGCCAAAAGAAGAGATAAAGAGAAATGGTGTCGTTATCACCGGGACCATGGGCATGACACCAGCGATTGTCGTGCCCTGAAGAACGAGATCGAAGCCCTTATCCAGAGAGGGCAGCTGACTAGGTTCGTAAGAAAGGACCGAGCCGAACTTCCTCCCCCGCCTCGGGGGGCTAACAAGCGTCCGGAAAGAAAAGAGATGCCAAACTTCGAGGAAGAGCGAGTCCTCCACCTCATTCACGGGGGCCCAATGGGGGGCTCCTCAAACTCCTCCCGGAAGGCATTTATAAGAGAAGTCAACTCGGTCCGAACCACTCCTCCTCCCAAAGGCCTCGGAGTGCCAGTCACGTTCTCCGACGAAGATCTTGAAGGAGTTCGTACCCCACATTGTGATGCACTCGTCATTAGCCTCCACATGGAAAATTTCAAGGTGGAGAGGATCTTAGTAGACAACGGCAGCTCCGTCAACATTCTCTTCCTCTCCGCTTTTAAAGGCCTAAAGCTCTCCAGAGACAGACTCAAGCCCGCCGTCTACACTCTCCATGGGTTCACGGGGGTTTCGGTAACTATTGAAGGGGTGATCACCCTCGATGTAACTGCCGGTCAAACTCCTACCACCCGAACAGAGCCAATGGACTTCATGGTGGTGGATGTTCCCGCCGCCTACAACGTCATTTTGGGTCGGCCTGGCCTCGCAGCTCTGGAAGCTGTCCCCTCAGCATACCATCTTAAGATGAAGTTTCCCACCCGGTCCGGGGTCGGGGAAGTTAGGGGCAATCAGGAGCAGGCCCGAAAGTGCTACATGACCTCAACCCTTGGGCCCGTCCTCTCCTTAGAGACTCTGGAAATTTCTCAAGACACCGCAAGACCGACCTCCGAGTCGGTGGATGAACTGGAGGAGGTGCTCTTCTCTGAACAAGAGCCGACTGCAAGTTCTTCGTAAGCAAGACCCTCCCGTCCGCCCTATACTCAGATATTGTGAAATGCATCCGAACCAATCAAGACCTCTTCTCATGGTCCGCAGCAGATATGCCTGGTATCTCCGAAGAACTCTTGGTCCACCGCCTGAGCGTCGATCCAGGATCCAAACCGGTTCAGCAGAAGAGGCGCAAGTTTGCCCCCGAGCGTCAGCTCGCTATCAAAGAAGAAGTAGACAAGTTGTTGAAGGCCCGATTCATACAGGAGGTAAACTACCCTGAGTGGTTGTCAAACGTAGTCATGGTGAAGAAGTCCAATGGGACTTGGAGAATTTGCATTGATTTCACCGACCTTAACAAGGCCTGCCCCAAAGATCCCTTCCCTCTGCCGAGCATTGACACTCTGATTGACGCAACCTCGGGACATGAGCTCCTCAGCTTCATGGATGCTTTCTCGGGTTACAATCAGATAAGAATGTTCCCCCCGGATATCCTGAAGACATCTTTTGTGACTGACCAAGGCCTTTATTGCTACAGAGTCATGCCATTCGGCCTAAAGAACGCGAGGGCGACATACCAACGCCTCGTCAATAAGGTTTTCCAGGCCCAGATCGGCCGGAACATGGAAGTGTACATCGATGATATGCTTGTAAAGAGCATCCGAGGTGTTGATCATGTGGCCGACCTTCAGGAGGCCTTTGACGTCCTAAGAAAGCACAATATGAGACTCAACCCGAACAAGTGTGCGTTCGGCGTCTCATCAGGGAAGTTCCTCAGCTTCATGGTTAGCCAACGAGGGATCGAAGCAAATCCGGAGAAGATCAAGGCCATATTGGACATGGCCCCTCCTAGAAATGTTAAAGAAGTTCAGAGATTGACTGGTCGCCTAGCCGCCATAGGGCGCTTTCTGTCGAAGTCCGGGGAGAAGTGCCTCCCGTTCTTCAAAGCCCTCAGGGGGGCTAAAGGATTCGAGTGGGGGCAGCAGCAACAAGACTCCTTCGACCAGCTTAAAGTCTACCTCGTCAATCCACCTCTTCTCAGCAAACCAATACCTGGCGAACCACTCTACCTCTACCTGGCAGCTTCCGAACAGACGCTTAGTGCGGTCTTAGTCAGAGAAGAAGAGAGGGCTCAGAAGCCCATTTACTACGTCAGCAAGGTGCTTCGGGACGCCGAGCTCCGGTACCCGAAGATTGAGAAAATGGCCTATGCCCTGGTAATGGCCGCGAGAAAGCTTCGACCCTGCTTTCAGTCCCACTCGGTGGTCGTCCTTACCGACCAGCCGCTGAAACAGGTCCTTCACAAGCCCGAGACTTCCGGTCGCCTTATGAAGTGGTCGATCGAGCTGAGCCAACATGATATAACTTATCAGCCTCGGACCGCGATCAAGGCACAGACACTGGCCGAATTCATAGTTGAAACTACAATCCCCGAGTCCAGCCAAACAATGAAGGGACCACCCGTCTGGTCGGTCTATGTCGACGGGTCCTCTTGCAACGAGGGAAGCGGGGCAGGGGTCATCCTGGCAGGCTCAGATGACTTCATCCTCCAATACTCCCTCCGTATAAACTTCAAGGCCTCGAACAACGAGGCCGAATACGAGGCGCTAATAGCCGGTCTTCGAATGGCCCGAAATGCAGGGGCACAACGGCTACAGATCTTCAGCGATTCTCAGTTGGTCGTCAATCAGGTTCTCGGCGAGTATGAAGCCCGCGATGATAGAATGGTTAAATACTTGGCCAAAGTAAAGAGCCTTATGGCACTATTTGAAGAGGCCCTCATCCAAAGGATCCCCCGAGAAGAAAATGCCCAGGCCGACGCCCTATCCAAATTAGCCTCCTCTTCCCTTCAAGGTCTGGAGCAGACCGTATTGATAGAAGTCCTCCTGAAGCCGAGCATAGGGGACGAGACACCTGACTCCGTTGAAACATTGCCCGTCCTTCTCGAAGACAACTGGATGAAACCCCTCGTCGAGTTCTTAAAGGACGGACTCCTCCCCGAAGATCCGAGGGAAGCAAGAAGGATCAGGACCCGAGCCGAGCGTTATACATTGATCGAAGGTATCCTATATAAACGCTCCTTCACCCAGGTGGACGGTCGCCCTTACCTGAAGTGTCTTTCCCCCGGGCAAGCCGATTACGCCCTGCAAGAGCTCCACGAGGGCATCGGCGGGGCCCATTCCGGGTCTAGGGCTCTAGCGCACAAAGTGTTGAACTACGGGTATTACTGGCCCACTCTCCTACGGGACGCCGAACGACACGTTCGGCAGTGCAGCTCCTGTCAAAAGTATTCCGACATCCGACGCCTTCCACAAGCACCGCTCGCCTCCCTATCAAGTCCGATTCCCTTCGCTATGTGGGGGATGGATTTACTAGGGTCATTTCCACCAGCCCCCGGACAGCTAAAGTTCCTAGTCGTAGCAGTCGACTATTTCTCAAAGTGGATAGAGGTCGAGCCCCTGGCTACAATCACCGAGCATAGAGTCGTTCAATTCTTCTGGAAAAATGTGATTTGCCGGTTCGGCGTTCCCTGGGTCATAGTCACGGATAATGGAACACAGTTCACTGGGGCCGCCTTCCGAGCCTTGTGTGAGGACCTCGCCATACAACACCGATTCTCCTCCGTCTCACATCCCCAATCAAACGGCCAGGCCGAGAATGCTAACCGACAGATCCTCTCAGGCATCAAGAAAAGACTAGACAAGTGCTCCAAGGGCTTGTGGGTCGATCAGCTGCCCAACGTGCTATGGAACTACCGTACCACGAAGCGGACCCCAACAGGCGAGAGCCCATTTAATCTCACCTATGGGTCCGAGGCCCTCATTCCCCTGGAAGTCGGGATACCCTCTCCTCGTCTGATAGCTTATGAAGAAGAGCAGAACGCTAGAGAGCTCAGAGCAAGCTTAGATCTGATAGATGAAATTCGAGAGAGAGCTGCCATACGCCAGCAAACTTACCGAAGGAGGATCGAGCTAGCATACAACAAAAGGGTCTGCCCAACGGACCTCAAAGAAGGGGACCTAGTCCTCCGAAAATTGGCCATCTCGTTCCCCGGACAGAAAAGCAAACTGGCCCCGAATTGGGAGGGACCGTACAAGATCTCAAGAGTGATCCGCCCCGGTGCATACAAGCTAGAAGATCTCGAAGGCAGAGAAATTCCCAGGACTTGGAATGCCGACCATCTTTTGAAATACCAAGAGAAAGCAACTACGCCTCTCTAAGTAACTCGAGATGTCGAACCATTCCTTTCCTTTTACTAGTAGTGATTTTTCCTTTTATTTTTTCATTGTAATAACGGCTAGCAACTTTAGAAGCAGCCGATCATTAGATATTAATAAATAAAGTTTTTTCACATTTTCACTGCTATTACATCTCTCTGCTTTTAACTCTTCAATCTAACAATGGTTCCGGAGTCCAACCCGTGGCTCGATTCTACTTCGCAAGTTCGCTCCTAAGCGAACTAGAAGTAGCTCGCCATTCGGAACTGCTCCCACAGCCGTCGAATGGTTCGGAGTCTAACACTCGGTTCGATTCTACTTCGTAAGTTCGCTCCTAAGCGAACTAGGGGTAGTTCGCCGTTCGAAAATGCTCCCACAACCCTAAACTTATCTAACGATGGTTCCGGAGTCCAACCCGTGGCTCGATTCTACTTCGCAAGTTCGCTCCTAAGCGAACTAGAAGTAGCTCGCCATTCGGAACTGCTCCCACAGCCGTCGAATGGTTCGGAGTCCAACACTCGGTTCGATTCTACTTCGCAAGTTCGCTCCTAAGCGAACTAGGGGTAGTTCGCCGTTCGAAAATGCTCCCACAACCCTAAACTAATCTAACGATGGTTCCGGAGTCCAACCCGTGGCTCGATTCTACTTTGCAAGTTCGCTCCTAAGCGAACTAGAAGTAGCTCGCCATTCGGAACTGCTCCCACAGCCGTCGAATGGTTCGGAGTCCAACACTCGGTTCGATTCTACTTCGCAAGTTCGCTCCTAAGTGAACTAGGGGTAGTTCGCCGTTCGAAAATGCTCCCACAACCCTAAACTAATCTAACGATGGTTCCGGAGTCCAACCCGTGGCTCGATTCTACTTCGCAAGTTCGCTCCTAAGCGAACTAGAAGTAGCTCGCCGTTCGGAACTGCTCCCACAGCCGTCGAATGGTTCGGAGTCCAACACTCGGTTCGATTCTACTTTGCAAGTTCGCTCCTAAGCGAACTAGGGGTAGTTCGCCGTTCGAAAATGCTCCCACAACCCTAAACTAATCTAACGATGGTTCCGGAGTCCAACCCGTGGCTCGATTCTACTTCGCAAGTTCGCTCCTAAGCGAACTAGAAGTAGCTCGCCATTCGGAACTGCTCCCACAGCCGTCGAATGGTTCGGAGTCCAACACTCGGTTCGATTCTACTTCGCAAGTTCGCTCCTAAGCGAACTAGGGGTAGTTCGCCGTTCGAAAATGCTCCCACAACCCTAAACTAATCTAACGATGGTTCCGGAGTCCAACTCGTGGCTCGATTCTACTTCGCAAGTTCGCTCCTAAGCGAACTAGAAGTAGCTCGCCATTCGGAACTGCTCCCACAGCCGTCGAATGGTTCGGAGTCCAACACTCGGTTCGATTCTACTTCGCAAGTTCGCTCCTAAGCGAACTAGGTGTAGTTCGCCGTTCGAAAATGCTCCCACAACCCTAAACTAATCTAACGATGGTTCCGGAGTCCCACCCGTGGCTCGATTCTACCTCGCAAGTTCGCTCCTAAGCGAACTAGAAGTAGCTCGCCGTTCGGAACTGCTCCCACAGCCGTCGAATGGTTCGGAGTCTAACACTCGGTTCGATTCTACTTCACAAGTTCGCTCCTAAGCGAGCTAGGGGTAATTCGCCATTCGGAAATGCTCCCACAACCTTTAAACTAATCAAACAAGGGCGCCGAAGTCCGACACTTGGCTCGATGCTACTTCGCAAGTTCGCTCCTAAACGAACCGGAAGAAGCTCAACATTCGGAACCGCTCCCACTTTAGAAGCCTCAGCACAGCAGACAACAGTCGCAACAGTAAGACACACGAGTTCGGCAACAACACTTTTATTGATGAAACAAATGCGATACAAAGACGAACACCGCAGGATTACAACTCGCCAAAGAAAAAGTTACAATGCCGACTTATTACACTTAGCAAAAAACAAAAAATACACGGAAACTCGCAGAGTCAACGACTTCAGCGTTTTTTTGGAGCCGGAGCGTTCCGCTTCAAAGACACCCGAAGGTGACGACGCTTGTCTCCAGAGTGCGGCCCCAAGCCTGCGAATTGAGACGTATCCTCGGCACCACTTCTAGTAGCTACTCCAACGGACGCTCCGCTCGACGAAATTGCCACCGAGCTCTGCGCGTCCCCCGGACTAGGTTGGCCGATCCGCTGACGGGTCGCCATCTCATAAAAGGTAATGCCCCGCTCGCTCTCAGCACGAGTGCACGACGTGCTTCGAACATTGATCGGTCCTGAATGCGGCTTAAGACGGGCCACTTCTGCCTCCAACTCCGAGATCCGATCCCGCAACGAGTCGTCTTTGACATCGACTTCGAAACGTGGGGGTATCGCGGAGTCCGGAACTCCTGATCGGCTGGCAATGAGGCGCCGAAGGTGGGTGACCTCGATGCTTTTATCCACCGTCGCACTCTTCAGCGCTTCGACCTCGGCAGACAGTTGGACCCGTTCAGTCGTCAACTTGGCCACTTCGGCCGTGAGCCCCTCGCCCTCGCTCCGAAGCTTCGCCTCTACGGACTGCAGGTGCTGTATCTCGGAAAGCAAGTCATCTCTCTCCGCTGTTATTTTGGACAAGTTATGACGGATGCACTGAACCCGAATCTCATTACTGAAATCAGTTGGCGAATATTCACCTTCGGGGATAAGCTCGGCGATCCTACTTTCCAAACGGCGAATCTCGATATCTCGCCGGCTGAGGATGAGCTGGAGATGGGTCCTCTCACTTTCAGCTCGGCGCAATCCGAGCTCGACCTCGTAGAGTCTCTCTCGGCACCTCGCCAGACACAGCCTCGTCGCCCCTAGGCCGACCTCGGCTCGAGCTTCCTCAACCGAGCGCGAAGGCTCGACGTCTTGGGCGATCACCATAAGCTGCAAAGAGATCGGAGTAGTCAGCAAAAACGTCGAACACTGCCGAAGCACCACACTTGGAAAAATTTTCTTTTCTAAAAACAAGAAGGGAATGTTCGGCAAAAGAGGGGGCAAAAGACAAAAACTTCCGAACATCAACACTTGCAAAAACTTTCTTTTCATTAATGTCAAAAAGTAGCGGTGGCCAGTCCGCTATTAGGCATTACAGAGTTCGAAAAGAAAAACAAAAAACAAAAACAAGAAAACAAAAGGCGGATTCAAGGCTCGACCTCTTTCCCCGAGCGACGAGGTGGGGTGGGAGTTGACTTCGCCGAAGGAGACGCCGCCGCCCACGGAGTAATCGCGGTGCTGGGGACCTCATCAGTAGCCCCGGCCCCGGCGCCGGCTTCGTCGTCGCCCTCCTCCTCTTCTTCCCCTTCGGACTCAGGGTCGAAGCCCTCGACGTGTCCGGGGAATAGCCGCCACCCCGAGACGTCCACCCCGGGGTACGCTTCCGACACCCGCGTGAGGGCGGCAGCGAAGGCCTTCGCCATATTCTGCACGAGGAACCCTTGGGCCTTCTCCAAGGTCGCGTCCTCCGCCGCCTTCACGGCTGCCGCCTGCGCCACCTCGACCTCGGCCAACTGCTTGGCCGACCCCTCCTTCTGCCGAAGGAGCTCGCCCTCCAGCCTCTTCACCTCGGCCTCGAGGTGCTGGACCCTCGCCGACCGGCCCTCGTGCTCGACACGGAGCTTGTCGAGCTCGTTCGACATCCGAGCTTTTTCGTTCCGAGCTTGGTCGGACTCCTGCTTCAGCTCTTTGAGGTGGCCGAAGTGGACGATGATCTGCAGCAAAGAAGGGCTAAAAGAGTTAGAAAAAATTTTTGTGATTCAAGAAATACAACAGACGAGGGAAAGCTTACCGATACCGCCGAACGAGCGATCTCGATCACGTCGTCGCCCTCTCTCCCCGCCTCCATGGCGGCTCGGTCCTTCGGGGTGGCGAGATGCTTGATGGCCTGCATGCTCGCCAAAGAGTTCCCGAGGAACCCATCGTGCTTCCGAACTTGCCAGTCTGGAATATGGATCCGCTTGTGCTCCTCCGTCAAGAGCTCCTCGCCTGCCACGGTCAGCGGCGGTGTCGGCATGGCGAGTGCGGCGGCAATGGGGAAATCCCCCACTGGTGCGGGAGCCGAAGTCCCCGCCACAGTGACGACCGGGTCGTCAAGGATCTCCACCCCCTCGACAGGGCCCGCGATCCTCGGAGCCTTCGAGGTCGAGGGCAGCTTGGATGCTACCCTCTTGCGCTTCTTCGGCGCCTTACTCGCAAGCCCTGCCCTGAGCGCCAAGACCGCGTCGTAGTCCATGGATTCTGCATCAAAAGCAAAAAATTGATTAGCACATAGAAAACAACAAGGCAATGAGTACGGAAAAAGAAAAAACTTGACGAGAGCCGCGTACTGGGATCTACGCGGCAGAGCCCTCCCTTGTAGAGGATGTCCTCCGTCAGCTCCCTCCAATCGTACTTCGGCCGGTCAAGGAGGATCCGGACCGCCTCTTCTTCTTCTACTGAGAGCTTCAGCATTGCCTTCGCCCTCTTCGGCACCCCCTCTACCCAAGCGGAAGGGATCGGCCATGCCTCTCGACTCTGCACGACCAACCACTTCTCTCGCCAGTTCTTAATGGAGTCGGGGCATATGACGAGCCTGCCGCCGTGCCTCGGAGTCAAGTAATACCGGTACTCCGACTTGTTCCCTTGGTGGAGCCGGTATAACGTCCGAAGCACGTTCAGCTGTGGCTCGATCCCTGCGGCCTGGCAATGGAGAACGAAACCATTAATCACTCGCCACGCGTTCGGCATAAGTTGGATGGGGCTGACCCCGAACCAACTCACCACGGTAATTGCGAACGCGTGGAGAGGTAGCCGAGCACCGGCGATAAAGGCGTCGACCGGCCAGCAACACATCGTCACTGGCAGCGGTGAGTTCGCCCTAACTCCGGGGCCCGGCAACATGATTTCGTACTCCTCCGGGATGAAGAAAGAATCCCGGATCACTGCCAGATCCTCCTCGCGCAAGATCGACGCCGCATCGTCCGCCTCCGTCGTCTCCCTCGCAGCGTTCTCCTCGAAGGACCTCTCCCTCCCATGAACAATCCGCTCGGCCTGATCCTCCGGGAGCTGCCTAACTCTGTGGAGCCCCGTCAACGGCCCTGGCAGTTGTCCGAACTCCCCCATCCTCTTCGGATCCACAACGATCGAATCCTTGCCGAACACCTTGCCTTTGGTCAAGGTCGGAGTCGAGTCCTCGACGTCTTCAAGGGAGGGCTCGGACCAAGAGACTTCGTCGGAGACAGAAGCTACAGACATAATTGATGATAAATTACCTTAAGAGAATTAGCCGCCGGAAAGCTTCACCTGAATCAAACACCGACCACCGGAAGAATTCGCCTGAGCACAAGGAATCGTCTGAGCAAAAGAGAGGAGAAATGAGAAATGAGAGGGGGGGTGAGGATTTATAGAGAGGGGCGCTCCAAACGAGGTTAATGGGCTCGTACGACCGGCCCATTCAAACGAAACAACGGAGCGATCCCAATCGTCGCCTTGCTAACCGTGCCAAATCATGAGTCGAATTTAATGCGCGCCCCATCTGACAGAAGCCCAGAGGTCACTGCAATTAATGAACGTCCCATCTGTCAGGGTTGTCAGAGTTGTCAGAGCTGTCAGAGCTGTCAGAGCCACCAGAAGTTCAAATGGCGCACAGAAAAAACAAACCCCTAAAAACGACAAGTCTAGAAGTTCGGTACCCACTGCCGAGCGTTCGTGACACCGACCTTGTTACGGGGCAAAAATCAAGTTCGGCACCCACTGCCGAGCGTTCGTGACACCGACCTTGTTACGGGGTAAAAATCAAGTTCGGCACCCACTGCCGAGCGTTCGTGATACCGACCTTGTTACGGGGTAAAAATCGAGTTCGGCACCCACTGCCGAGCGTTCGTGACACCGACCTTGTTACGGGGTAAAAATCGAGTTCGGCACTCACTGCCGAGCGTTCGTGACACCGACCTTGTTACGGGGTAAAAATCAAGTTCGGCACCCACTACCGAGCGTTCGTGACACCGACCTTGTTACGGGGTAAAAATCGAGTTCGGCACCCACTGCCGAGCGTTCGTGACACCGACCTTGTTACGGGGCAAAAATCAAGCTCGGCACTCACTGCCGAGCGTTCGTGACACCGACCTTGTTACGGGGTAAAAATCGAGTTCGGCACTCACTGCCGAGCGTTCGTGACACCGACCTTGTTACGGGGTAAAAATGTCGAGCGTTCGTGACACCGACCTTGTTACGGGGTAAAAATCAAGTTCGGCACCCACTGCCGAGTGTTACAGGGTAAAAATCGAGTTCGGCACTCACTGCCGAGCGTTCGTGACACCGACCTTGTTACGGGGTAAAAATCAAGTTCGGCACTCACTGCCGAGCGTTCGTGACACCGACCTTGTTACGGGGTAAAAATCGAGTTCGGCACCCACTGCCGAGCGTTCGTGACACTGACCTTGTTACGGGGTAAAAATCAAGTTCGGCACCCACTGCCGAGCGTTCGTGACACCGACCTCGTTATAGGGTAAAAAACAAGTTCGGCAGATCGCCAGACTCGCTCCTAGTGCTCGCAGCTGTGCCGAACTCGCTTTCCTCTCTGGAAAAGCTTGCCGAATTGCATATCGGCCTCGGCCCTCTAGTCAGCGAGCCCTGGGGGGAGTCAAAGGCGTGATACAAATGTATAAGACCCCCGAACGACGAATCGACGCTTCACGAAGATAAAGAGGATACCCCTGCAAGAATACCACATGACCATCAGAGCTCATGAGCAATTCGGAGCTCAATCCACTTGGCAAATCACCTCACTACCCCTTCAAGATTCAAAACCCACCATTTGAACTCCAATACAACTCCGCTAGCCATTAAAACAGTTAAACTACTCCTCAAAGGCCAATCAAATTTAGCCTTTAGGAGTGGGGGGCTCGTGATATGGCTAAAAAATGGGGATTAATCAGATTTGTCCAAATCGGGCACGAATCTTGGGACCTAGGGGTAAAATGGTAATTTCACCTACAAGAGGGTCCAAGATGGGTATTGGATCTTCTCCCCAAGGACCCAATAACCCACGAATGGATCCACCAGCAAGAGGGTGCGGATTTTAACCCGCTGCGCACCCGTTCTAGCCAGATAAAATCAGGGTCCCTGGTTAATCATGATCAACGGCCCTGATGTACGTCTATCTTTTCACTGGGATTTGGGGATTAAATTTCTTATCTGATTACGGGGAATATACCTTATCAGATTACATTACTAATCTGTTTACGAGGAGAATATTCCTTATCAGACCACGGGGATTACATTCCTAATCTGTTCTCTAAGACGCCTATAAATACCCCCCATCCATCTCCATTAAGAGGTAATCAATCTTTCACCAGTTTTTGCGCTCTTTCATAGTCTTCCTGGTTACTGACTTGAGCGTCGGAGGGTGCGTCGCCGGGAACAACCCCGGTGTCTCGCACTTTTTGCAGGTCAACGGCGGGATCGAGGATCGAAGCCCGACGGAACAGGTATTCAGGTTTACTATTCAGTTTCCCTAAGAATCCACAAATTCATCTGTTTGCCCCCACACCAAATTTAGCGGCCACAATGATCATTTCTTTGAAGCCATAAAGACCAAATTAAAGCAGCTATTGCTATATCCCATGCCCCTCTATCATCTATTTTAATATAGGCTTCTCTATATGACCCCCAGATCTCTGTTGTTGAATTAGGAACCTGATTACACCCAAACCCTCTACTGACAACCTCCCAGGACAGCCTAGCTCTAGGACAATGGAATAGGATGTGGTTGACGTCTTCTTCCGCTACAGAGCAGCTCCCACAACTCGTATCTATCTGCAAGCCTCTCTTCTTAAGGTTGACTTTTGACAGAATCGCGTTTTTATTGGCTAGCCAACAAAACACTTTGACCCTAAACGGTGCTTGGGTTCCCCAAATGATCGATTGAACCTGGCATCTAGTCCCTCCGTCATTGATCCATTTATACATGGATGAGACCGAGAAAAGCTTAGAGTTGTCTCTGTCCCACCACCTCTCATCTTCTGTCGAATTACCCCTCCCTTCTGTCTGTAGAATAAGATCGTTTAAAGCCTCGAATTGTACCAAACTCTCTTGGGTGATATTCTGATGCACTATAAAGTTTAGTTTACCCCTCTTCCGCACATCTGCCACAGTAAGATCTAAGTTTATAGTTGCATCAGTAGTTAGAGGGAATTGGTTTTGAAGGGAGGTCGATCCGCACCATTTGTCTTTCCAGAACCTGGTTTGCCTTCCATTACCTACTTTGCATCTAGTGTTGGAGTGAAACAATAATCCTTGCTTGGATATGCATTTCCACATAAGTGATACTTTGGCCGATGGGCTTTTGCCTCCGAAACGGAATTTGCGCCTCTTCCGAAATTGTGCAAAAGAGCAGCTCCACCAACCTCTGTGATTATTAGAGATCTTCCACCACCACTTGCTAAGTAACGCTCTGTTCATGTCCTGCAGACACATGATCCCCAAACCCCCGAATTCCCTTCTCTTACACACTCTTCCCCAGTTTACGAGATTGAATCCTTTGTTACCCTCGTCCGATCCTTTCCATAAGAATCTCCGCCTAAGTTTATCGATTCTGTTGATGACCCACTTCGGCAGTTCAAAGATAGACATGAGATAAAGCGGGATCGCACTAATCACCAAATTTAGCAGGATGATCCTTCCTCCGAGGGAAAGGTATCGACTCTGCCATCCGGAGAGCTTTTTATGAATCTTATCGGTAAGAGGTTTCCAATCCTCCCTCAACAGAGCACCTGGTCTAATCGGGGTACCTAGATATTTCATGGGGTACGCACTAGTCTTGCATTGAAAGATATCCGATATATCCTTGAGCAGATTGCTCGGAAGATCAGACAGTGGTATAATGCTAGTTTTAGTCAAATTCACTTTGAGGCCAGACCACCCTTGGAAGCAGGCCAACACCGCCTTCATAGCCACAGCTTCTTCCACCAATGCTTTTCCGAACAACATTGTGTCGTCTGCATATTGAAGAATCGACATTGGGGTAGGGATGCCCTTGATCTGAATCTCTTTGATTGTATTGTTATTCATAGCCCTACTAATCATTTCTGCAAGCCCGTCTGTAACAATTGCGAATAGTAGGGACGACAGAGGGTCGCCCTGTCGCAGGCCTCTCTTGCAGTTAATCACTTTCCCTTGCCATCCATTAACCTGGATATTCGATTTGCCTCCTCGAATACACTTGCTCATCCATGATCTCCATTTAGTGCCAAAGCCTTTAAGGGCGAGGACTTCCTCCACACATTCCCACGATACTGAATCGTAAGCCTTATGGAAATCAAGATTTAGAATGAACCCTTCTGCTTTGGTACTGTTACCTCTATAAACAATCTCATGGGCGGAAGCGATGCTATCCATGATATCCCTTCCCCTAATGAACCCGCTCTGTGATTGAGCAATAATCTCATTTAGGTGCGGAGCTTGCCGTTGTGCCAATACTTTCGTGATAATTTTGAACGACCCGTTCAGAAGACTTATAGGTCTGAGATCTTCGTGTGATCTAACTTCGCTTTTCTTGGGAACCAGAATGATGGAGGCATAATTTAATCTATCCAAGTTAGCACTGCCCTCATAGACCTCATGGAATATGTCCATCAAGTCTTTCTTGATAATACTCCAATAATATACATAGAAGAAAATCGGCAGGCCGTCCGGTCCTGGCACCTTGTCCTGGCCTAGGCTTTTGATTGCATCTAAAACTTCAGATTCTTCGAAGCTCCCTTCGATGTCGTTGCTCCCATCTAATCTAGATGAACTCCACATGTCCTGGGAAAAGGAACATCTTGCCTCCTGAGTCCGTCCTAACAGGTTGTGATAAAAATCATCCAAGTGCTCCTTGACCTGATCTTCGTTTTCGGTCCAGGACCCATTAACCGAGATGCCTGTGATGTGGTTGTCTACGCCTACCACTAGCCATCTTATGGAAATATTTTGTGTTAGCATCTCCTTCTCTCAGCCATTGAATCCTTGCTCTCTGTTGCTAATAGATTTCCTCCATCTTAACTATCTGTTGCAGCTCAAGTCTTTTATTTGCTAGCTCGTCTTTCTCTGCCTCCTGAAGATCAGTATCTTCTTGAGCTGCTTCCAGGCTAGCTATTCTACTCGCTAGCTCATCTCTATGCTTACTGATGTTGCGCGCTTTATCCCTAGCCCAGAATTTAAGGCACCTTCTTAGGCGTTTAGTCTTCTCTACCCACCTACCGACTGCAGACCCCTGAGTTGTGTTAGCGTTCCAAGACTCAGCAATAAGGTGGCGAGTATCCTCACACAAGGTCCATGCTTTCTCGAATTTGAAGCTGAAGAAATTCTTCCTTCTGCTAACCCCACAGTCGATAACCAGGGGCAGGTGATCCGAGGTGTAACGAATAGACGTTTTGACCTTAGCTAGAGGGTGAACGTTCTCCCATTCAAGCGACACCAACACTCGATCAAGTTTGGCCAGTGTCAGATTCCGCTGCATGTTCGTCCACGTGAATTTCCTGTCGGACATCTCTAGTTCCAATAAATCTAACGCGTCTATCGTCTCATTGAAAGAGTCTTGCTCCGACTGACTGTGGCCTCTACCTCTATGCTCATCTGGAATCTGGTAATGTTGAAATCTCCGCCAACAATCCAGGCTCCTCCCCATTTGTTCCTGATGAAGCTTAATTCCGACCAAAACTTTTTGCGCAGTCTACTGTCATACGGACCATAGACACTTGATACAGTCTGGATCCAATTATCGTGTCTTCGTCTGATTCTAATCGAGGCGGAGAAGTTTCCAATGAATTCGTCAATAATCTCGTAAGTCGCAGCGCTAGCTCCAACCGCAATCCCCCCCGAATAACCCCTAGCCGGCTTCAATCTCCAATGGAAGTCCGCCAAACCTCTAAGAGAAGTGAAGTCCTCCGCTGTTGGGGTGTCAATCCTAGTTTCTTGAAGACCGCAGACGTCTGGTCTAATTTTGTTAATCGTTACGCCAATAGCTCTCTTTTTCAGCTTTTGACGCATCCCTCTAACGTTCCAGAAGATGTATACCATAAAACAACAATAACGACATCTAAAGAACGTGCCTCCCCCTCCCCCTAAAGAACCCTGGGGCTAGTAACTAACAATTTTGGTTTCCTTTCTAATGATAGCTAAATTCGAGAGTTGAACGTCCCTAGTGGACCCCATAGCTATCCCATACAAGCTTGCAGAGTAAATTAACGAATCATCTGATAAAGAATTAAGGACAGAGCAATTAGGATGTGAGGTACCTTCTCCTGTCGTGGTCTCCTCCTGCTGCTTGTTCCCCCTAATGGACCAACCGTCAGGATCGCTATTCTGACTCTCCGTACTAAGCATCTGTCTCTTTCCCTTCCTCTGATATTCCATGATTTTTCTGGTTGAAGTACTACCCACACTTCCTCTGACTTCCCTCTCTTCGCCTTCTGTATCTGCCCCAGAGACAATATTGTCCTCCCGAATACCATCTAAAGCTCCAATAATATCATTCCCTGAGGTAGGACCCGATGTAGGAGGCAATTTGGCAACTTGGACCTGCTGTGAGATAAGGTCGCTCCTTGTCGGATCATCCAATGGCGCGATGAGGTCTCCCGGGGCTGAGACACACTCTGGTTTCGATGGTACTAGATCAATGGGCCCTGGCCCACTTGCTGTTAACGCTTTGGATTGAAGTAAGGCAGCGACCGCATTTTTAACAGACAACTCAATGTCTTCTTTAGACTAGTGTAACATCTCGAATTTTTAAAATATCGGAAACGCTTGTTTTATATATTTGGAATGGTGAATAATTATTTTGATATATTTTATTTTTAAATATGGATATTGGTATGAGTATTTATTGGACTGGTGTAAATGGTATATTGAAGCATGAGTCGAGTTTTATATGGAAAAATTATTGTTTAATTTTGTTTTATGATTTTGGAGGATTATTATGGAATGTTTTAATATATTTTGTATTGTTAAAAATAGAGTTGGGGTTTATTTGTAATATTTTATATTTGGAAGGTTTATAGGTAAATATACCATACTATTACTATTATTATATATAATATATTTTATAAAAAAAAATTCCCCAACACCCATTCCTTCTTCTTTCTTTTCCTTCCTTCTTTTCTCTCCCGATCGAAGGCAGCGAAGCCAGCCGAACCCATCTTTCAGCCTCCCTCTCTCTCTCCTCAAATCCACTTCGTTCCTTCGCCAAATCCAAATTAAATTGGGGAATAGGCTAATTGAAGGGTCCTCTACAGCGTGGTAGCATCGGATTTTCGAAAGGATTCCGAAAAGGAGGAAAAAGTCGAACTTCGACTGGCTACAGGACAGACGTGGGACATCGTTTGCTCGATCCGTCAGGTGAGTATGTTGTATTTATAAATATTTAATGTTGTGGCCAAATTTCGTGGCATTTCGATATATTTGATAGAAGTTATGCTAAAAATTCAATTTTCCGAAAAATACGGATTTTTAAGGCCCGAAAATGGGATTTTGAGATATTTGGTGAAATTAACTATTTTAAGTAGATAAAACCTATATTATGGGTTAATGTGACGTGTTGAAGTATAAAAACTAAATATATCAAATCATTTCTGCATATTTTTACCCCGTGCATGTTTTGTGCATGTTTTTGGAGTATATAGGCCGATATAGGTAATTTGGTATATGCGGAGCTTTGTGTATGGGCTAGCATGCTATGGATAGGTGTTATAAGATGTAATTAGACGAAAGTAGTGATTGTGATCATGTTTTGAAGACCCGTGTAATTATAGTATGCGCTTGTGCATGTTTTGGGGCATATAAGCCCTTATAAGTGATTTTACTTATATGAAACAGGATGTATGAGCTAGTATGCTATAATTAGATATTATAAGATTTAATTAGAGGAAATAAGTGGTTTTGGCCCCTTATGATGGGAAATCCGCACATGTGGTGTTTATTGTAATATATATAGATGATTATGATGTGTGATGCAATAATTGATGAAATTAATAATTGGGTACATGTTTACATTTTAATTATGTTTGAAATGAATTAATGGGCAATAATATGACATGTTGGTTTATATGATAAATGACTTGGTGTATGTTTATATGGGATTTAATGAAGTAGCGAATAGCATGGTATTCATAATGGGTGATGTTATGGTAAATTAAATAACATGATGGTTTCTATGTTAAATGACATGGGGTATGCATATATATATATGATACAACGAGATGATAATCAATATCGTGGACATCAGATGTGCATCAAATGCAAGATAAAAGGTGAGATAGTAAGTGTTAATAAAATGTGTTATTATTCTTGTGATTAAAGTCAAGGATGTGGCTATTGTTGAATTAAAAGCTGTGATGCTTTATGTTGATAAAGTAAAATGGAAAGATGCAATGATTAATGCTAATAACAGATGACTTTGTTAACCAGTATCTACAGCAATCCTGGGGGTTTGGGCTAGACCTCCTAACGCCCAAGGACCAGCTTGGGAATAGTGGACCCAAACTATGTTTGGGGTAAGTGATTTTTATCGCCCAAGCTATCGGCTTGAGGCCCGGTTTTTCTCGATGACAGCCGTCGCGAGGAAGAACCCAGTTTACCTGGGGCGATGTTTTTTCCTCCTGGCTATCGGCTGGGAGGAAGTACCCAGTTTACCTGGGGCGATGTGTTTTCCCTCGATGACAGCCGTCGCGAGGAAGAACCCAGTTTACCTGGGGCGATGTTTTTCCCTCCTGGCTATCGGCTAGGAGGAAGTACCCAGTTTACCTGGGGCGATGTGTTTTTCCCTCGATGACAGACGTCACGAAGAGGCACCCTAGTGGGACTAGGAGTGCTGTGTTCCCTCGCTAGTTCGGCTAGGAGGAAGACGTAGCCTCGGACGAGTAAGACTCTGTGTGAGCATCGGGCCGCATGTTTGCTAGGCTGTCGGCTTTCAGTATGTTGGGATACTGTGGCTCACTGGTCGACAAACTAATAAAATAGCTAAGTGTTAATAATAAATGTGAATTGTGTGTGGAAAAGAAAGTGGATAGTAAATTGTGAATTGTGCGTGGAAAAGAAAGTGGATAGTAAAATGTGAATTGCGTGTGGGAAAGAAAGTGGAAAGTGAATTGTGAATTGTGGATGAGAAAGAAAGTAGTTGTGAATGAAATAAATATGAAAGAAAATGAGTTATGAGTTAGTATATGAAAAGAAGTGATAAATGCAGTGCGTGGTTAATTTAAAATGATAATAATAGAAGAGACATGTGTTCTTATGAATAATACGAAGTAATGGTATTATGTGTGTGATCATTAAAGTAAAATACAGTTGATGCGAGTTGTACCTTGGAATTGTGTCAAGGAACTACCTGCCTGCTATTTCCGTGGAAATGGTGGGAACTACCTGCCTTGGCATAATTCGCGGGGTGAGTTGTTATAATAGTGGTAATGATGGATGGTAATGAGAAATAAAGTAAAGTGAAAATGATAAGTGATTGAAGTGATTAATAACCAAGCTATTGGCTTGAGATGTGATGTGATATTACCCAAACTGTGTGTTTGAGGTACAATGATTATTACCCAAGCTATCGGCTATGGGATGTGATATGTGGTGGCCCCAAAGTGTGTTTGGGGATTAAGTGAAAATGATAATAAGGTTTATTGTTATAAGAAAAAGTAATTGCTAAAGTGATATAACGGGATAAGAATGAATTATAAAACATGCTTTTGATACGATGAGAATGAGTATTCTGTAAGGTGATTTGATAATGATATGATGAAATGTGGGTTAATTGCGATGTGTAATGAGATTTTATATTTGTATCCCAAGACATGAATAAATGTGGCATCATGAGGATAGTAGCTTATATGTAAGAACTGATACTTGTTATATTTCAATAAAATACTCACTTGTGCTATGAAAGTGGTTATGAAAATGATTAATGCAGAAAGTATGTGGTGATAGGAGTTTGTATCCATATAAATGGTTATTAAAGAAAGATATAATAGCATCTTGTTAGTGATATTTATATAAGTAGCGAAATGCTAATATGATGATAATTGTGAAGAAACGAATATTTGGGTTAGGGGATTCCAATGGAAAAGTAATGGATTGAATGGAAATTCGTAGTGTGCGAATATAAAGTAAGGATAGATATGAGGTTGATGTGAAATATATAGTGGAATGTGTGAGTGTGGGTAATTTTATAATTTGACACAGATTTGAAGAGTATTTGATTATAAAGCCGTATTGATGATAATTTTAAGTTCAGAGGTTCCGGATTTATCTTCTTTCTTGATGTTTGTAAGTTTGAATTATTTTCCTTATACAATTTTATTTATTTGTTAGATTTTTAAATTTATACTCACACCAGAGATGGCTAACTCCTTAGTGTTTGGGGGGTTAGGGGAGTCTGAGGACTACCCTAGATCTCCCACTGTTGCAGGTTCTCATCAGTGCAGAGGTGAGGCGTAGATTGGTAGGATAAACTTTTATTTTAAAAATTTGTATTATTTAGTTATAGGAATAGTAAAATTTATGATTTAAATTGTATTATGAGTGTATAAGCATGTATATGACGATGATGAGTATAGTGTGATGTGGTGTGGTATGTTTGTGACCCGTACCCATCTCGTTGTGGAGGATCGGGCTCTGTGGTAGGTTTTACAAGGATTTTTCTAAAATTTTGCCTCGTTTTTCAAAGAAATTCATAGTTTTTAATTGATATTTGATAATCCGTTGTGAGTTTGGCCCCCAGAGCATTCTATTATATTGCCTGTGTGTATCTGCTCATTTTGGCTTGGGGAGCCCATGAAAATATTATGTTGATTGTGAGCTACGGAATTTTGAGCAGAATTCCGTAAGCTTTTTGTGTTTCGGGGCAAAATTTACAGGGGAGATTCTGTCAAAATTTTTCCTGAAATATAACTTTCTTAGTTTATGATTAAAGTGATATAGAAATTGAAAGAATTGAATTTGGAGACTTAGTTTTCAAAAAAAAAAAAAAAAAAATTGGGGTGTTACAAAAAGCCCATCCAAGGTTCGTTGACCAAGCCCAACGACTTAGCAAGCTCCTGGCCCACTGCATCTTGAGTCTTCAGAATACCCGGAGCTTTGACAGCTTTTGATGTTGACATCCCTTCTTCCATATTAATGATCTCGTTTCTCCCTGTCACAACGCCGCGTATGGTCACCTCATGCACAGTGGGAACGTCTTTTCCCACAGCAGAAAGATTGTCACTATGAAGCACATGTGGAGCTTGTGGGACCCTTCGCCAGCTTGGAATAGAGTTTGGAGTAGCTGCAGTAGGATTAGACGTAGGATTGTACGGTGGAGATGGCAAAATGCCTTTGAAAATTGAAGGCTTGACTTGGCGCTCAATAGCCAACGGCTTGGATCTTCGAAGGTCTGCTCCCTGCACGGATCCAGAGACAACCCGTACCCCCCCATCCAACTGCTGTGGCTCATCGTCTTCCTCTGGCGTGACATCTCCACCTTTGAATCTTTTTGTCTCTGCCGAAGCGAAATCTCTGAAGGAAACGTTTTTTTGAACCTCTACAATTACTCTAACTTCATATATGATGTTGTCGAACTCAACTAGGATCTTGGACGGGATATCTGCTTTCTTCGCCACCCCGATCTTGATTCTTGCAAACTTTCTCGCCGAGAGTGTAAGCGTCTGTCGATCAATATCTATCAGCATCCCGAATGGACGAACCACGTTTTGGAAGCCCGAACGAACCCAACAATGAAAGGGGAGGTTGTATAAACTGATCCACACCGGAGGGTAGTTTTCTGCCTTCAACGCACCATAATTTCTGCTCCACCATTTGAATGTCACAAAAAATTCTAACCCCTGAGAATCTCTTCCCTCTAACCCCTTTACCCTAATAGTCTCTTTGGCGAGATCCTCGTCATTGCAGTGAGCGTAGAATACATTCACACCAATCTCTTGGATAACCCATATAGGGGTCGGGGTCGTGACTAATGCCGCGCATAGGAGCTCCGATATATCGTTCGCCGTAGGATTGCCCGTCTGTGCCTTGATGACGATGCCTCCATTGAATCTTCGCTCGAACTCCGCGATCAGTGGAGTCGGGATGACAGTTGCTTGGACCACTCGACGCTCCCCTGCGGCGCTCTCTTGAGTCTTACTCTCCTCCGAGATCACGGGGAGCGCTTCCATCTGGACTTTCAAGTTAGACGCAGATCCGTTGACGCGCTTAGGGCATGCGGTTGAGATATGTCCCGAGCTCCTACAGTAATAGCAAAACCAGTCATTTGGACACTTGCTAATGGAGTGACCCGGACGCGCACATTTGTGGCAATTTTGGCGTCCGTCGATGCGCGAAGCTTCAGATCCGCTGTTGTTCTTGATGGGTTTCCTGTGCTTCCTTGACTTGACAAGGATCCATTCCTCGTCTTCCTCCTCTCTGGGCAGTCGACGTGATCTTTCTGGTGTAGGAGAACGACGACGAACTCTATGTTCGTCGACGTCAGCAGCTTTCCCTCTGGCAACGTCCGCATACGTCCATTTTCTTTTATTGCTTTCTTCGAAACCTGGACTTGGGTGGTCGAACCTGGTCTTGCTCTTCGAGGGCTTCAGTCTGTCCTCCGAGTCGCGATGAAGGTCACGGTGCGCTGATCTCCCCCTTACGTATTCCGCGCGGTCCACCCTGGCCCTTGGAGGCGACGCGGCCCTGTGGGCCTCCCGGGTGGAGCTCTTCCACCTACTCCGCTCACCCTCGCGATGGTGCACATCTCCTTCGTCCCTGCTACGCTTAGTCATCGGTGAGGATAATCGTCTGGCTTGGTGGGTTGGTGGAGGAGAAGAGGAAGGATGGTGGATGGGTTTAGGGTTTGACGCTCTCATTTCTAAATTTTACTATGGCGACAAAATAAATAATTATTATTCTTTGAAAATAATTTAATTATAGAAACTTATTGGATATATATTTTTTAATTTTAAAAGTGTCCAATCCAAAAAATTCAATACACGGATATGATCCTGCCGGTACCGACCCCAATTTAAATATTTGGGTAAATCCTATCCCGCTCCGGATCTCGAGTTTCAAAATCTCGATACATATATCACTTCCGTAAAAGGTTTTAATATACAGTGCAAGTTACATACAAGGGGAAAATATTATCCAAGTTCATATTTATCTATTTATTTTACTATAATCTCTGATGAATGTTGGAATAATAATAAACAAGGATGGAGACCGAGCAAGTATTCTCACTGAGAAAAAAATACCGTGGTCAACGTTTAGAAAATTATAAACTTTATATCTTACTAATAGATCTACCCACTCTCTTCTTTCTCTATTTTGAAATAGAAAAAGGAAAGTAAAAATAGGAATCCAAATTTAACTAATACGTGAACTATGCATGATTTATTAAAAATAAAAAAAATAAAATAAGAAACCAATCCCTCCAATCCACTGTCTTCCCCTCCCGCTTTCACCCCCCCCCCCCCCCCCGATCTTGCCCCCAGCCTTCCCCCGCTCCAGTCTAATCCTACCCCACTCCACCCTTGCAACAGTCTGATCATGTCCTACGCCGCCTCCCTCCGACGAGCTGCTCCTCTCCTTCAACGATGTTGCCTCCACTTTAAATCACTCTCCATCATGTTCAATACTTATGTGCAATATTTTTTTCTTTTTTTTTTGTTAGAATTTAAAATATTGCGATTTTGGTAAATTGGGGATAGTTAGATCTAGGGCTTTGGTTTGGTTTAGGAAAGTTGTGTTTTTTTGTGTGGAATTGAATTCGGGAAACTTCTGTGACAAAGGGGAATGATCTAGGCCACATCATCTCCACCAAAATTGGGTGCAAGAATGGTGAACCAAAATAGGTAAAAGTTTCAATCTTGAATTTTTTCCGCAACATGCCATTTCATTATACTTTTGGGGTTTTGACACGATTCTTTTATCCAGACGATTAACTACATGGCCGAGTAGATCGCCGGAACAGGCTCCTTCGATATATGTTTCAAGTATAATTGTTGTTACAATTTGAAATTTTGTACAAATTTACTCTTATTGCTTTGCTTTTGCTTTTAGGCGAAATTTCTGGAAACGGGGGAGACGATTGCGATAAAAAAGGTGTTGCAGAATAGGCCATAAAAGAACCATGAGCAGCAGTTGATGTGGTCGATGGATCATCTGAATGTGATTGCGTTGAAGCATTGCTTCTTTTCGACGACGAGTAGGGATGAGCTTTTTCTGATTTTGGTGACGGAGTATGTTCCGAAAATGGTTTATCGTGTTTTGAAGCAGTAATGTGGGTCAACAATGCCCCTTCTCTATGTGAAGCTTTACATGTATCATCAAGCCAAATTGTGTTCTCTTTTCATATTGAGCTTAATGGTTTTTAGGGGATTGCGTGAGTAACAGTTGTTGGTATTTTTCTTGATGATTTAATTTACATTTATGTTCTGGGCTTTGTCATAGAGATGTGAAGCCACAAAATCTATTGGTATATTTTTTAATGTCTTATTTTCGTAAGTTTGGTCATATTTAACTTGAAAATTGTCTCAACTCTATAATACTCAACAGTCAAAACTACAAAGTAAAAAAAGGTGCAAACATTTTTGTATCATGGCTTCAAAGATGTTGTGGGCTTCAAGAGCCGCCACCTACATCAAGATCTCTACTTTCCATAGAGGTTTTGCTACTTGTACAAACCCTAACCCTAACCGTAATATGATTCTTTCTCTTATCTATCATCATTTGATTTGATTACTTACTGATATATTTGATATATCGATTATGATGTGGTTTTGATAAATAATGTGTTTGATCTTATGGGTCGTATGAGATTTCAGCTGAAGTTTGGATATTTGTAAATGGGTTTTGACTAGATGTGATGTATTGTATGAATAATTAAGAATTACATTTTAAAGCAAACAGAGTCCATAAAATTATTTTTTACATGTATCATCTTTACTCTAACATTTGCTATAATTCATGACTTTAGTTTATGATGTATAACATGTTTATTGAATGTTAATGATGTTCTAATATATTTTTTAACATAAATTTGTTCAATTTTCGACATCTTTTGTTAAAGTTAGTACTTTACGGAAAAAGAAATGAAAAAGAAAAAGAAATAGTTATTCCTATCTCAAGAAAGGAACAATTATTGCGCTTTTATCCTTTCACCCACTATGTACTATCTCACCACTTTTCAGTTTCTACATTGTTAACGTGCACTACATGTGTTATTGCCTAGTACCACCACTAACCTTTTGTCAATGATAAATAACGTTTTGTCATCCAAGTTTCACTGCAAAACAAAACCCCTACCCCCAACATATTTTTTTGCCCTACCCCGGGAGTTTGAAAACGCCAGGGTAGGCCCTATCGATGTTTTTGAAAATGCCAGTTGAAACACTGGGGTAGTGTCACGGTAGACATGAGATCGATGGGGACAGATAATGAATCAATCATACTTTTGGGATAATAGCTGAATATCAAGTTATCAACCTTCGCTCTACCTACAATGAGAATCATTCTACTCGCAGCCTCATTTAGGCAAGTTTCAATATACTTGTGTTTTGTGCCAAATACATACAAACGAGAAATTTTTTGCAGCACTATGCCACTTTTTGAAACTATTTGTAAAAGTAGGACACTTCCTAAACTATTAAACTATTGGCAAGTTCCCAAACTAATTATTGTTGAATGTTGTTTTGACACTATAATAAGTAATAAATAATTCATTTTTATATGTTAATTCACCAAACTATTTATTGTTGAAGTTGCAGCACTAACTAAAACTTGCCAATAATTTGGGAAGTAGCCTACTTTTGCAAATAGTTTCAGAAAGTGGCTTAGTACGGCAGAAAATTCTACAAATGAGTAGCTTCTGATTTGCAATTTGTATTTCTGTGTAAATACATCAACATACAAAATATTGTGACACGGGCACACAAATAAAATCTTTGCATGTACAGAGATGGATATTTAAAGATAAAAAGAATAATGGAAGCCAAAGTTTCTGAAAAATTATAAGCAGCTAAATTTATAAATGGAACGATCAAAATCCAAACTCAAATGACCAAAGTCCAGATCTGACAGGCAAAATGGGTAGCCTGTTAACAATTAGAATGACAGCAAGTTCCACTAATAATTTTCCATGGAGCCCAGTCTGTAACTATAATGTAATAGCAATAGATCAAGATGAATTCCAAATATATACTGACATAGCAAGTTCCAAAATAATAGGAATAGCTGGCAGATTAGTTGCTTCACATTACACAAGCAACCACAAAGATACTCGAGAACTCATCCAAACATATAAAATGGAGGGAATCTGGCTGCTTTAAAAGGCAAGATGTTCAATCAACTATCTCTACGGTCATTAACTCTTTAGTGTTTTCCCCATGCACCATGTGAATAACTCGAGGGATTCACAATCAGTACAAATAATTGGACTACATAGCATGATTGCATAAGCTCTAAGAACGTAGGAATAGAAGATGGGCGAAACTGCTCAACTGAAGGAAACCATGCCCAAAATTGACAGAGCTTTGACAACCATAAGAAAATTTCCAATACCACTAAGAAGTACCCCATCTTCCGATGGGTTCCCCAACTCTTATTCTGTCTCCCTTTCTGATACAAAACTGGAACTCTGAAGAAAGATCATCTTTTTCTTGTGATCTTGAAATGGGCACTTCAAAAACAAGAACCACTGTGGAGCCCATATTGAATACAGCCACCTGAATGGGGTAGAGTAACCTTAATATTTGCAACAGAATAGATAATGGCACAGTTAAAAGGTGAAATTTGTCTAACCTCATCGCCCTTCTTTAGCAAAATGCCTGTGCCTGCAGGTTCATACAGTTTCTCGTCCGGTGGAGTTGAGCTGTGCAACCTCCATGTCGGTCTGTTTGTCCTGAATTCCGGTTCAGTAGAGACCTGTTCAAGATTAAATTAAACTAAAGCAATTACTGAAACAAGTATTAATCAAACCAACAATCTGATACATATTTAGAAAAAGTTTACAAACTAAGAAGGATAAATTTCACAAAACCCTACCGAGTTTTCACGAATTTGCACCCCACCCTAGCCAGCTCTTTTTTTGGCAACTTGCCATGCTATCATGGAAATTCTTTGGCACGTTAGTGAAAACTGAATAATTCCATCAATTTTAGGATGAAATGTCTATTTTGCACATCATAATCCAGTAGGGTTTTTTGCAAATTTGTTTTCCTTTCTTCTCACCCACTTCCTTTGTTATTTCTTTCTCTAATACAAACTATACCCAAATCCAAATCCAAACCCGAATCCAAATCTACATCCAAAACTAATCATCTTCTTCCCCTTTCTCAAACCCAGCCTAAATCTGCCCAAACCCATTTCCCCTCCTCTATTTCTTCTTTATCCCTCTCTCCTCTCCCTCACAAACTAACCCGTAATGCATCCGAACCCATCCAAAACCAGCCCTGTCCTTCTTTCTCTCTTCTTCACTTTCAATGCACTTCTCCCAAATTTAACCCAAACCTAAATATGAACCCGTATCCAAACTCACACAAACCCATACCTCCCTCCCCCTCCTTGCCATCTCAAATACAATTCTAAATCCACCCAAACTAATTTCCTTCTCCTTTCAATCCACCTAATCCATTATAAATTTCATGAGTTACTCTTCATATATTAATTAAATGATGATTATGAGGATTTTTTTAATTATAGATAATGAGGATATATAAAAGAAAATCAGGGGAGGGTAATTATTCATTACAAAAAAGTTCAGGTGTCACGTGACGGGAAATGATGATGCATATGGGCCTTTTACATAATCCGTCCTACTGAAGACGCATTGGCTTGTAAAATTTACTAACTTAATGAAGTTAATAAATTAAATGTTCATGGAGATCAATTATACAAATAGCATCATTCAGCTCTTACTGTACCATATAACATCATTGCATATTTAACTATTTTGCATATTTATACATGAAAATTCAACCACAAACATTTTTAAAAATATCAAGCAAGCACTAAAGAAGTAATAATATGATCTTCGTAGTTGTGTATATGTTGTAAAAGTAAACCACCTTGAGAACTCGATCAAACACTCCTATTAGTATCGGATTATATAGTAGGTCACCAAGTACCTAGGAAGCAGCCAACTTTATCACACGAGGATCAAGAAACACTTAATAAGGTCTCACATTCTAATTATCATCAGTTTACACTACTACCTATTGGGAAAATGAGATAAATGGAGGGTTTGGGAAGGAACTTCTAGTGGGGCTTTGATGCAAGTGGGGGACTAATTCTGGAACTCGTGGAGCCATCTTCACAAGACCAAAAGCTCAGGGGGTCTCGGTTTCAGAGATTAGCACATTGTAAAATGTGAGCATTTGTATGAGAGCTGCCCTGTGACTTAATCAACCAGATGCACTGTGGGGCAAGATTTTTAGCTAAGTACTTCCGCAAGGACGATTAAATGATGTCACATTTTCTGGCAGATGTCACATTTTCTGGCAGTAGCCTGAAAAAGTTTAGAGACCTCATGAGGGAGAGAGAACAGTATGGTCCATTGTCACGTAAGAAGAAATTAATATTAAAGATGGATCCCACTCAAACTTGATCTCATAAAACACTCCCTAAACCCAGAGATTCAGATCACCGAGACCTAATTGAAGAGGGTAGAGAGTGCAATATTGATTTTATCCAGTCAATTGTTTTACGAAGCTACAATAGCTTCAATTCTCTTTTAGATCTAGGAAGAATGAATCGTCTCCTCTGGATTTTCTTTCACATAATTTGTCATTGAAATTTTGCTAGAAAGATGTTTGGGACACATTAAATTTCCTCAGCGCATGTTAAGACGAGATTCAGTTAGGATTTCAGTAATATCCAGGAAAAGGGAAAATTTGAATGAGGGAGAGGCGTCATTGAAAATTTGGAAATTGAGATGTGGAATGGAGTTTGACAACATGTTCCAAACATGCATGCAGCTATTGCACGCTTTTTATGTTCAGTTCAGCGGCCAACAGATGCTTGTAGAAATGCCAGATCCACCACAAGTAGTAGTCAGAAGGAAGAGAAGTAATTTGCAGCCCCCAAGTTAGACTACCAAATTAAACTGTGACATGTGATTTGAATGCAGAAGCATAAATTTAGCAAAATCACATAAAGGGCATACATTGATGGCTTATGGTATAAATGATACTTCAACAGATACAGCTGAACATTTAACGCTACTTTCCCAGGATAAATACTGTGAGGTTGCTACTTAATGCTGTAAGATGGATTAATGTGACAAGAAGTATTTAGATGTGAAAAGCTGCTTAATAGTATGCCTGGATATGAAACTAGGGGCCATAATATGGCTGTGCATAAGTTGCGCATTCAATCAGTTGTTTGATGTTTGGCATGATGGACCTCTTCCACCTCCAATTAAGGAGGTTCTCTTAGGGCGAAATTTTGCCTTTGTCAATTTGAGCGAGGAAAAGAAAAAAGTAGGAAAAAATATATAGCTAAGGCTATTCTCATAAAAAAGGGAGTAGCTGGGAAGCACGAATAGGTTTGGGCACGGGGCATGACATTAGTAAGGGAATGAGATGGGAAAAATATGCTAACAGTAGGACACAGGGACACAACCAAAATATTTTATACATACATCTTATCACAAATATGAATAAGTTTAATCCAAATGGTAGTGAACAATATATCTTTCAGTCACACGATTTAAATAAAAGAATATGTAATCCATGAAAAAGCAACAATGGTTCCGTTGTTCACATGTGATTGCAAAAATACGTGAAATATCGTAGTTGTTAGAAAAGTAGTTAGACTAGTAAATAATGTGATCTGAACGTGTTCAATAAGTTCTTGGAAAATATGCAAGAAGTGTCAAAAATATAAGGTACACACTGAAAAAATTGGGACAAATTTGAGGGTAGAAACATGTTCAACGAGTGTCTATGAAGTGTCAGTGTCGAACACTCGTCCAACTCAAGACACGGGTATAGCCCCATGAGGTTTTTGCGCTATATAACCTGGTAGCAAGTAAATAGGTGAAAATACAACCTTAATTGATCCAACATTGGTGGCACCAATTGCTGCAATTGCGATAAAACCTTCTCTCCATCTACCTTCAAGAACCACCTATAACAAAAATAACTTTTAGTTATATTTATAATTTATTCCAGAAACATGTATTGCATATGCATTCAACTCGTAATGTACTAGGTTCTGGTAGCAACAACAAACAAAGAACAAATCAGACAGAAGAAAAGAAAATCTGGAAGATTCTATTTTTCGTAATAGTTTGGCAATTAAGGACAAAACAGTCATAAGAAAGTTCATGGAGATATGTTACAAGGAAAAGAGAGATAACTTGGTGAATATAAATAATCCATTCACTGGTAGCTGCAGAAGATAAATTTTAGAGAAAATATATGAATATGCCTTGTTTATGTCCATCCAAAATATTTAAAAACTTGACTATCTAGGGTCAATCAAAGAACAAAATTTTCTTCATTTGAAGATACAAATTATGATTCGACCAATAGCATAACAATCATGGACTATGTATTTTTCCCATAATAATAGGGTTTTCATGAGCACAACTTTCCATGAACGATTTAGTAAAAAGTTCCAGTCAGTCAACCTTACATCATTGCACTAATTGGAGCTCAAACACCTAGAACTAAGGAAACTGTGGAAGAAAAAGGCGGTTCGCATAAATTAAATTCTACAATACCAGATGAGAAGGGAGAGTCAACTTGATTATGTAATTTAAGCTCATGCAAACAAGGAAAAACCCTTTAAATTTTCTCGTAGACAAACAATAAAGTCTACATGGGAAAATATGATGGCTTTGCAATAGGGAATTGGGCCCAACTAAAATGAACAAATAAAACTAAAGAACCAAATAAGACACGTCGTGATGATGCTATTAATTGAATTACTTTGTTAGAAAGGGAAAAACTGACAAGAACGTAATGGGAACAACGATAAGACATTCGGGAACAAATTATTTGCATCAGAAGACTGATGAATTACAGGCATTTTCCTAGTACGTGTATTCATTTTTACACACTATAGCTACAAATCTTGAAATGCATAAACTTTAAAGAGTGACAACTGCACACAGGGGTGTTACTCTTGCAATAAATGGGGTATCATCCAAACTCGTGCTTGTGTTTGCCATGAAAAGAATTGTTCACTTTTGTCACTTGATATAAGAAAATGAGAAGCATTGAAGAACATTGATGCAAACACTTGATATAAGAAAATGAGAAGCATTGGAGAACATTGATGCAAACACAGTGATCTTGTCACTTGTGCCCTGATGCAAGAGGATAGAACAATTCTCAGGTCAAGAGGTTGTATTTTGGTCTAGTGACATACAAAGAACACTGGAAAATTTAGGTTCCAGCGCAAAGTACAAAAATCTTCCATCTTGCTGGCACCATAAGAAGACTTAGGCTGTGAATAAAGAGCTTCCTAGAGTACATTATATAGGTGCTTGTTTATTTTCATCCTTTCTTTCTTTCTTTCTTTCTTTCTCTTAATGAGCCAGTAAGAAAAGTTCTCTGTCAGGGGGGGAGAGTCTGATATATGTTAAAATTTAGATGGAGAACAAGAAATGAGATTGAATTAATTGAATGGGCAAGCATGGTTCAATGTATATATAGTAGAGATATATAGTAGAGAGAGAGAGACTGATACATGACTACGAAAAGAGATTGCTGTAATTGAACGTGCGAGCATGGTTCCATGTATATATCTAGCATGTATATGTCTAGTAGCAGCCACCTCACTGTCTCCTAACAACCAACTATGGGACTGAACAAAAAATAACCAACAACAAAAAGTTACAATACAATATACTCTAATAACTTTAAATATCTGAATTTTGTAGAAACGGTTGATCAGATGTAACAATAATAATATGAAAGAAAATTCTTATCATATGAGAAATGTAAAAGTTGTATCCTCCTTGAAGACTCTGAACAGGACTTCTTATCTCTTCTTAGGTCAAACATCCTATATAAATCACTATACGTGGACCCCTACATAGACTGGAAGGTTTTGAATTATCAAAGAGCTTCTATAAGAACTGACCTTGGGTGAGAGGAGGATCCTTTCACCAAGTGCTCATTGACGGCAAGAAAATAGTAGAACAAAATCTGTTTTAACTACGATTGTTGCTTACCAACCAAAACCAAGGAGTATTTTCAGGACAGCCAGCATACATTTGTTTTAACTCTAAAAAAGAAAAAAAAAATCCTGTTTTTAGGGTAAGGTTTAATGTGGCAGCTACTACTGACAATATCACACCAACTGCCAACTCTCACTGAGTACCTATGATAACAACCATGCATGCCATGAATAGACAGTAAGCAATTAGCAAATTTGACGCCTCAAAGCGTCGTTCTGAGTTCATCATGTGACCATCACTCAAGGAATGGTAGTTGAAAAATGAAGCAAATACCAGCACTGAGCAGGTCTATCTACATTCAATAAGCCATTACTTCTTCCAGTCCATAAAGATGACATTTCGGTTTTGAAACAAGCAAAAGCTAAAAGTCATCTTCCACTTTGTAGAACATGCTTTGCTGGAGGAAGTTATAATTAGGAGCAACTAAGATACTTAAAAAATCAGACTTTTGATGAAGGAAAATAAACCATTTAAATGTAAAATGGACAGAAGATTCCTACCAAAGACATTCCTCTAGGCTCTTTAGATCTACACAAAATGAGCAATTCTTAGTGTTCATCTTGATCGACAACATCAAAAGATACAAGTAATTTTAAATAAAAACTTTGCTAGTTTGAAGTTGTTGAATTTATTCATCCAACAGTTACAAAATCACTGGTAGATTAACAATTGAAAACAAGTTTCTATGGTATCAATCTACATGGTTGTATACCTAATGAGTGATTCCTAGTGTTTATCTTGAATTACACATTATAGAAGACTAAATTACTTAAACATGCCTCCTTTTAAGGAAATTTAAGAATAAATAAGGACCTAAATAATTGTACTAGTATTGTGTTTGCGACATTTTTTAATGTGGGTGCTTCAAAATGATGAGTTGTATGCTTAGGACAGAGCTGAGCAATGAGGGGATTGTCATCATAATTAACTTCGAGGTATTCTCTTGTGTGTTCTTACTGCTTGCACAAAGATGAATTCTGTGCTTAAGAAAAAGAAAAGCACATGCAGTTCGTGTCTTATAAAGAGTTGGCATCATACATGAGGGAGGTTGGCTTCACAGACAAAGGAGGCTGGATCCACACATGAATTTTTGGGTAACAATGGTACAGATTTATTGATAGAAGGTTGGCAAGTTTTGAAGTTGTTGATTTTAATCATACAATGGTTGCAAAATTACTAGTAGAATAGCAATAGAGATTAGGCATTTCACGTACATGAAGCTGTCAAGACATGTACAATTTATAGTGTCTGGATGGAACACATTTGAGTAGACAATGTAGATTGGCAGGTCAGAACAAACTTTTTTGTCCTAGAAAACATTAAATTCACAGAAGAAGTATTGATTTGTATGAGTATGGGTTTTATAAAGACACAAACATAAACTAGTGTCATACTCAAACCAATCCCCTGTATAAATCTCCTTGACTGATGCAAACAAGAGCATCAATAATTAGAAACTATTATCTAGTTGTTAAAAGTGAGAATTTAATAAACATCTTAGTTTACAATTGTGCAATAATTCGAATTTTTTACCAAACTATCCCACTTTTTGTAAGTATGTACGAAACTGTCCCTGTTTGAAAAATTAATACCAAAAACTCTCTGTAACTAACTGAGTTAACGCGCCTAGTGATTTTCTTCGCGCTTTGACAGTTAGCGCGTGTTAGGGGACCTCAGCAAGGTGTTTGCGAAAAAACCCACCAATTAGCGTGTCTATTTAAACCACTCGCGCTAACGGGGTTAACGTGATAGGTGGAAAATAAGGGAGACTACTCTTGAAGAGAGATGTAGGCAAAAAACCCCAAAGTATAGACACGCAAACCCCGTTAGCGCGCCTCTTTATACCAGGCGTGTTAACCGGGTTAGCGTGTGTAGTTTGGACTTTTATTAAATCTCAATCGCTAATTGGTACATCATTATATTTATATTGTCTCTCTTTAATTAATAAAAATCCAAATGACACACGCTAACCCGGTTAACGCGCCTGGTATAAAGAGGCGCGCTAAACCCGGTTAACGCGCCTGGTATAAAGAGGCGCGCTAACGGGGTTAGCGTGCCTATACTTGGGGTTTTTATCCTACACCCCTACTGGAGGATAGGCTCCCCTAGTGTCCCATCTACGAACGCTAACCCCCTTAGCGCGAGTGGTATAGATACGTGCGCTAACAGAGTTAGCGTGCCTATATTGGATGAATTTTTTCTCACACCCCCAATTGAGGAAAAAGTTGTATCCCCTGGCAACACGCTAACTGAGATAACGACAGTAAAATTACTAGGTGCGTTAACTCAGTTAACGACAGGGAGTTTTTGGTATTAAATTATCAAACAGAGACAGTTTGGTACATACTTACAAAAGGAGGGATAGTTTGGTAAAAAAATCCAATAATTCACGGTAAGAGTCCTGTAAGAACAGGAAAAAAACTGAAGTAGACAGTAGTTCATTATTCTTTGCCATTAGAAGTAACCTACAAATAATCTATGCATATCATCATCAGTAGAAGCCAAAAATGCACGATCTTTTTCCATATTGTGGCTACCTTACTTGAACTAAAGATATATCTGATTCAATTTTGTTAAACGAATCAACAAAAACATATCTTAAGTCGTTAAACTAGTTAGTCATTCAAGAAAATGAAATTACCCTTTCATTCTCGACATGCAGGTTTTTAATTGTCCGTGTAGCCCGTTCATTCAAAGGGGATAGTCGACCTGCAAATACATCACCATTTGTCAATATGTGTAAGTTTCAGTCCAAAGCCTTAAAACAAGCATGCCATCTACCATTGTAATACCCTTGGTTGAATTTAAAATTGCAGAATTGGATGAGATATTAGCTATTTTCTGTTATTATTTATTCATATTCATAGGTTGATAGAGCTTATCCTGAAATTAATGGAATTAACCTGAAAAATGTCGGCGAAGAAACACATGCCAATCAACAGGCGAGTGCACACGATGATAATCACCAGGCTTTAAATACAGCACGCAATAGAACACACCCTTCCTTGGGCTGCTAAGGAGATTCAAAGTTGAAACTTAAGATGAGATACTGAAAATTTATTTCACACGAAAAGCAAAAAGGTTCAAATCAATACCCATGATTCCAGCCGAGGAAATTGGTTGCAAAATGAAATAGTAAAGTACCCAAAGTACAAGAAAGAATTGTTAAAAGGAAATTCATGCACATGCAACTTGAGAAAGGAACAACATCAATGTCTCTGCCACTACTATGAATAGTTTGGTAAAGAAGGTTCTAAAGAAAAAAAGCCAGGTCAGGCTAGTTTATAGAATTATCAATCAATAGCAAGGATCTTATAAATTATAATAAGTGAATAGTTACTAGTCAGATACACTTACCCAAAAAAAAGCCCATACAAAGCGGATTTTTAGTGTTCAAACTTGGCAAACTGAAAATCTTCACCTCTTCATACATGGGAGCATATTTCTCTCCATAAATTGGTAGGGAGAAGTTTTATTGCTTTAACAAATTTCAACTTTTCGTTTTTTTTTGTTTTAGCCAAATATTCAAAGGTATACCTTCTGGAATCTTTTCGTTTTTTTTGTTTTATCCAAATATTCAAAGGTATACCTTCTGGAATCTGGATAACATGCATTCAAAAGTGTGTTCACTAGAATAATATTAGCGTCTTCAAAATGGAAGTCCGTATAGGGGTTAATTTTGATCGATTTCTGACGAGAAACATTATCATATTACCATGATACCATCAACCCAGCATTTTCCCCATTAAAAGGCGATGGTTATGAAACCAAACTTTAAAGACTGAGACGAGACCAGGAACAGGTTAGCAAATCCTCAGCAGGAAACATGATACCCATCCTTATGAATAACTGCCATATTTAGCAACTTACTACAGGTTAGAGAGGAACTTACACTAGAACATCAAGACCAGTTAGCAAGTACAGAAACAATCTCATTAATATATCACATGTTCCAACAAATGTAAATTGTTAAAGATATAAGTGTCATTCCTTCAACCCCTCCTACAACTTCAAAGTTTTAGCGTAGTGGTAGGATCTTTCACTTGGTTTCCGAGCACCACAAGTTCGATTTTCGTTGGTTGCACTTTATTTAATTACTTATTTCGGAATATTAAACAAAGTGTATATTGTTGTGCACATCCAAGTCTCGGCACACTATTTGTTGGGCACTTTTCTTTTTTATTCGGCACATTAAAAATGGGTGCTCAACCTGCGGGGCCGTGTTCAGCAGGGTCGTGTTCAGATGTAACTGCAATCCCCTCAAACCTTCCTACAGCTTCGAACTTCTAGCACAGTGGTAGGGTCTATCACATAAACTATATAGGAAATACCAAGACAAATAAGTAGCACGCTTGAATGATAATGATCATGAATAAGCTCTGACAATAATGATTGATTCAAATGAAATTTGGTAGACATAGTATGACATAAGTACCAAATAGAAGTCGGCCTCCGAACTTTAGGCGATGCAAAAGATATCCGCCACCATGAGTGTTCACTTGAATTTTCAATAATACTTTGTTCAGAATATTCTTCCCTTGCATCTTCATTGACTACCTCATGAAGGGATGAACTTGCACCAAGAAGAGAAGAAGCTGAATAAGTAAAGCCTTTGACTTGCTCTATCATTGCTCTTGGCCCTCTAAGCTCTCCAAATTGCAAAACAGTACCATCCACAGGACTAACCTAATAATCAAATTCATATAAATTATCTTATGAATTTCATTCCCAACAGACCTCTCCACAAGAAAAGATAATAAGAAACAGATATATCAGTTACCAGTTACCAGACAGTTTGGATCTGGATCAAGTGGCCTCAAACCACCTTTTAGTGTGCGGGTGAAGAACTCCTGTAGAGAAGCATAGTTTTCGAGGGGAAAGGCAACTTCCTCTAAATCTACAATTAAAAACAAAAAATCATTACACTACATAAATTTTGGATCTCACGATATAGTTATTTCCACAAATATACTCATGCTTTTGTACAACTTTAATAGGTGAAGAGTGCATTTTCATCAACAAAAAGTTTCATGTGGCATAAATTAACTGCTAAAAACCCTACTTGCTCAAAAAGATATGAAATACAAGTTACCTAGACTCATGAAGTGGAGTGCATAAGTATGGTTTGTCTATATAAAAAACTCTCTTATTGTAATACTATTTTCCTCGGGCAATAGCATTTGGTCCTTGAGGCAAGAGCCAAAAAACATATGGCATCCAAACTTCAAACACCCCAAGTCCACCATACTCTACATGAGGTTGCGTATTCGGACTCCAGACCGCTTCCGTAGTCGCAATCTGGTTCCCCACTGCCACAGGGCTAAAGTCTCACCTAAAAACTAGCTAGTATTGAAGGCAACTTAGGATCCTAGACTTTATTTCATATACACCACTCCAGCCTTTCTCATTTCTGATGTAGGACTAATCTCATTTCTACATGAGTTTTGGGCTTGGGATTGGGCCATGGGTATAACATTTTACACCCCCCCCCCCCCCGCGAGAGACTTAACGTCCTCGCTAAGTTCTCGGTGCAACTGTTACCTAGGCACTTCCTATCTAGCCAATGTGGACCCACATGGTTGCAACTATCCTAGCCTACCAGTGTGTACACTCATTGTGGCTCCACCAGCGGAGTCAAAAATCAGTTCTGATACCACTTTGTAACACCCCTGCCCACCGTAATGTACACGGACATCAGACCGCTTCCATAGTCGTGTTTCCCACCGCCCTGCCACATGTCTAAAGTCTAACCTAAAAACTAGCTAATATTGAAGGCAGCTTAGGTTCCTAGAATTTATTATATATACATAACTCCATCCCTTCTCATTTCTGATGTGGGACTAATCCCATCTCTACTTGAGTTCTGGGTTTGGTAGGTGCTGACGACTCGAAAAATTCGGGTTCTCGATAAGTCCTCGCTTTCCTCTGGAACCGAATCGGACAGACTCTTCCGTTCGCAACGATGTGTGTTTATGGATCAGGTGCGTGGTAGTTGCGCTCAACTCTTTTACGAGAGTTTTCACGTCTTCTTTTGCCCTCAAAAGAAACAACCTCTATCGTGCTTATAAAAATATGTTATGATATGTTGATGATTTGATTTTCGAGTGAGTTATATGGATTAGCACATTTGTGAGTCAGTTATACGGAAATAACCCTTAAATATATGCAGGTTTAAATGGTTTGGCACAATAACAGAAAAAATTGTTCGATTGCTGCGAGCTACTCATGATTCAACCAAACGGGGGCCATTTTGAGAAGTCAAAATTTTGAAATCATGAAGTCAAGGTGATTGAGTTTCTGGTTTCTCGTTTACAAAGCAACTCCCAAGATTTGCGAACTCAAAAGATACAAATATTATTTAACGAATTTCGTCCCAGCCAAACAAGTCAAAATATTTTTCAAGACTATTCACCACACCTCAAAGCGCTACGAAACTTTCGTACACTTTCTCTGCAGCCGATTGGAGGCAGTTATCAAATTTTATCCTTTAAAAAGAAGAAAGAAGACCCAAGATGAGATTACCGTCAAACGAAGATTACTAAGACATGGATTAGCAAGAATACGCTTTTCGAGGTGAGTTCGGTTTAGTTTGCCCACTTATCCATTATAGATTGTCCTATTACCTGATATGGCTAAAAATAGGGTTAAATCGGAACCGTCCAAATCGGAAACGAATCTCAAAGCCTAGGGGTAAAATGGTAATTTTGCCTACCAATGGGTCTGAAGTGGGTCCTGGGTCTTTTTTCCAAAGACCCAATAACCCACGAACGGATCCACCTCAACTGGGTACGGGTCCCAACCCGAAGTAAACCCAATCCAGCAGGATAGAATTAGGGTTTCTGATTAATACTAATCAACGGCCCTGATTCACATCTATCCCTTCACTGGGGATTAGGGATTACATTCCTTATCTGATCACAGGGATTACATTCCTAATCTGACCCCAACGGCGGCTATAAATACCCCCATCCATCACCATTAAGAGGTAATCAATCTTTTGCCAATATACGCTCTTTCATAATCATTCCAGATTACTGACTTGAGCGTCGGAGGGTGCGTCGCCGGGATCAACCCCGGTGTCTCGCACTTTTTGCAGGTGAACGGCGGGAGTCAGCGGTCAAACTCCGGCGGAATAGGTTTCAGGTTTGCTATTCAGGTTTTCCAAGAATCCACAAATACTATCTGTTTGCCCCCACACCAGATTTAGCGGTAACAGATTGGCACCGTCTGTGGGAAACAAACGAATAGCAGCCTCTTCTCTTCCCGTTGGTCAGATCTTCTCCAGCCATGCCTCCTAGGAAAGTAAGATCCAGAGGATCCAACCGTGGACCCAACCCCGTTGATCAGCAACAGGAAGTCCCCATCCAACCCGCTCAGCAGCAGGGGTAACTTCCTCCTCAAGCTGAGGACCCTCTCCAACAGGACCAGCCTCCTCTTCCGAAACAGCAACCTCCTAAGGGTCCCCCCGGTCCTCAAAATGCCGGTGCAGGGGTCTCGCGTCCCAACCCGCAGAAACAACCTCTCCATCAGGACCACGTCTCGATACACAATGCCTCTACGGATTCTATGGCCTCCCACAATCCCCGAGCTTCCGACCTTCGCAATACCATCCTCAATCGGCAGAAGGATGAGAATCTTTGCCGCCGTCTGGATGAAAAGCAGGCCCGAGAGGGAGCCTCCCCCCAACAACGTCCGGATGAGCGATCTCCTCACCGCCGAGACTACAGAAGGTCCCCTACCCGAAGAGGGCGAAGAGATTCCTCCGAGCATCACAGGAGAAGACCCCATTCCCCCGCAGGTCGGCAACATCCGAGGAACGATGAGGCACCCATCACCCGTGCCGAGTTCCAGCAATTCCAAGCAACCATCCTACAAGCTCTCAATCTCCGACCCAACAACACCAATGCTCCGAGGATTCCCACTCCTCCTCCGGTCCGAAGTCCTCGCCAACGGTCCCTAACTCCTCCAGCTCCTAACAACCCCCAGCACATTCCTAGTCCTCGCCGCTCCAGGAGCTACCGTCGTCGTAGCCCCCGCTCTCCCTCGTACGAAGACGAGTCTAGAGGCTCGGTTGATTACCGTCGAAGAGATGACGCTGTCTACCGCCGTCTCCACGAAATGGAGAGGCGCTTGGGTCAGTTAGACAGAGAAGGAGAACTTAGAGGAAGGATCCTTCGCTCGAGTCGACCTCCTTTTTCCCGAACCATAATGGAGGCACCCGTACCAATCGACTTTAAACCTCCTCAATTCGAGACTTATACCGGGGAGTCCGACCCCGTCGATCACATCGAAAGCTTCAAGACCCTCATGCTCATCCATCAAGCTTCCGATGCTCTGCTGTGCAAGACCTTTCCCGCTACTCTCAAGGATCCGGCTCGACAATGGTCCTCTCGCCTTGCCCCATCATCAATATTCTTCTTCGAGCAATTTGAGACCCTCTTCGTCACCCACTTCGTGAGTAGCCGCCGAACTGAGAAGACCAGCATTTCGCTACTCTACCTCAACCAGAAGAAGGGTGAGAAGCTGAGAGACTATGTGAAAAGGTTCACAACGGAAGCCAGGTCCATAGCATCCCTCGACCAGTCGGTCGCTGCAGCAGCATTCCAATCCAATGTCCTCAACTCCAGCCTTCGCTCCTCCCTCGCCAAGAAGCCCCCGCAGAACTTCTCCGATCTCCTTCTCCGAAGCGAGAAGTATATTCGGGCCGAGGAAGCTGAGCACCGCCCCAACTTGGAGGGGCCTTCCTCCGGGTCCAAGAGAAAGGGAACAGAAAAGGAAGGGGCCAAGAAGCTCCAGAAAGATAATGGCGGGCAGCGCCGACCTCCTCCCAGATTTGAAAAGTTTACTCCTCTTAACGCCAACATCTCCACAATTCTCATGGAAGTTGAGAAGGAGGGGGTAATACCTCCTGCGCCAAAAATGAACACCCCTGGCAAGAAGAGTGATAAAGAGAAGTGGTGCCGCTATCACCAGGGACCATGGCCACGATACCAATGATCGTCGGGTCCTGAAAAAACGAGATAGAAGCCCTCATCCAGAAGGGGTCAGCTAACCAAGTTCGTGAGAAATGACCGAACCGATCTTCCTCCCCTGCCTCGGGGGGCTAACAAGCGTCCTGAACGCGATGAAACATCCGAATTCGAAGAGGAGCGTGTCCTACACCTCATTCATGGAGGCCCAATGGGGGGCTCCTCCAACTCTCGAAAGGCGTTTATAAGGGAAGTCAATTCGGTTCACGCCACACCTCCTAAAGGCCTCGGAGTACCCGTCACATTCTCAGATGAAGACCTTGAGGGTGTCCGAACCCCCCATTGTGACGCGCTTGTCATCAACCTCCATATGGCGAACTTTAAAGTAGAGAGGATCCTGGTGGACAATGGCAGCTCCGTTAACATCCTCTTCCTCGCCGCTTTCAAAGGCCTCAAACTATCCCAAGACAGACTCAAACCCGCCGGCTACACACTCCATGGATTAACGGAAGTGCCAGTGACTATTGAAGGGGTGATCACCCTCGACGTAACCGCTGGCAAAACTCCTACTACCCGAACAGAGTCGATGGACTTTATGGTGGTGGATGTCCCTGCAGCTTATAATGTCATTTTGGGTCGGCCCGGCTTAGCTGCTCTCGAAGCCGTCCCTTCCGCCTATCACCTCAAGATGAAGTTCCCAACTCGGGGAGGAGTAGGGGAAGTAAGAGGCAGTCAGGAAACGGCCCGCAGATGCTACATGACCTCTACTATGGGTCCAGTCCTCTCCCTCGAAACTCTCGAAATCCCCCAAGATGTTGTCCCGACCCATGTCCGAGCCTGTGGATGAGTTGGAGGAAGTGCTCTTCTCCGAGCAGGATCAGAGCCGCAAGTTCTTTATCAGCAAGACCCTCCCATCCGCCCTAAGCTCGGACATAGTTCAATGTATCAGAAAGAACCGCGACCTCTTTGCCTGGTCGGCCGCTGATATGCCTGAAATTTCCGAAGAACTTCTAGTCCACCATCTCAGCGTTGCACCGGGGTCCAAACCGGTCCAACAGAAGAGGCGCAAGTTCGCTCCCGAGCGCCAGCAAGCTATAAAAGAGGTGGACAAGCTCTTGAAGGCTCAGGTTTATACAAGAGGTCAATTATCCCGAATGGCTCTCGAATGTAGTGATGGTGAAAAAGTCCAACGGGACCTGGAGGATTTGCATCGACTTTACCGACCTCAACAAGGCATGCCCCAAAGATCCATTCCCTCTTCCTAGCATCGATACTTTGATTGACGCCACTTCGGGCCATGAACTCCTCAGCTTCATGGACGCCTTCTCAGGCTACAATCAAATTCGTATGTTTCCCCCGGATATCCCGAAGACCTCCTTTATAACCGATCAGGGCCTCTACTGCTACAGGGTAATGCCCTTCGGTTTGAAGAATGCAGGTATCACTTACAACGCCTCGTCAACAAGGTTTTTCAAGCACAGATTGGCCAAAATATGGAGGTATATGTTGACGGTATGCTTGTGAAGAGCATCCACGGGGCCGGTCATGTGGCCGATCTGCAAGAGGCGTTCGATGTACTCAGGAAGCACGATATGAGGCTCAATCCGAACAAGTGTGCGTTCGAAATCTCGTCGGGAAAATTCCTAGGCTTCATGGTCAGCCAAAGAGGAATCGAGGCCAACCCCGAGAAGATCAAAGCCACATTAGACATGGCTCCCCCGAAGAATGTTAAAGAGGTTCAGAAGCTAACGGGTCGCCTGGCAGCCATCGGGCACTTCCTTTCCAAGTCAGGGGAGAAGTGTCTCTCCTTCTTCAAAGCTCTCAGGGAGGCTAAAGGCTTCGAGTGGGGTCAGCAATAACAAGACTCATTCGACCAGCTGAAGGCTTACCTAGTCAATCCTCCTCTCCTCAGCAAACCTGTTCCCGAGGAAGCCCTCTACCTCTACTTAGCCGCCTCCGAGCAGGCCCTCAACGCCGTCCTCGTGAGGGAAGGTGATAAGACTCAAAAGCCCATCTATTACGTGAGCAAGGTACTTCGAGACGCCGAGCTCCGCTACCCGAGGATAGAGAAGATGGCATACGCCTTAGTCATGGCCGCAAGAAAGCTTCGCTCATATTTCCAGTCTCATTCGGTGGTCGTTCTTACCGATCAGTCGCTGAAGCAAGTCCTCCACAAGCCGGAGACCTCCGATCGCCTCATGAAGTGGTCTATCGAGCTGAGCCAACACGACATATCGTACCAGCCTCGGACCGCAATCAAGGCTCAGGCCTTAGCTGAATTCATCGTCGAGAGTACCATCCCCGAGGTCAGCCAAGCAATCAAGGGACCGCCTGTCTGGTCGGTTTACGTAGATGGATCCTCTTGTAACGAGGGAAGCGGAGCCGGGGTCATTCTGGCCGGCCCAGATGATTTCATCCTCCAATACTCCCTCCGCATCAACTTCAAGGCCTCTAACAACGAAGCAGAATATGAAGCACTCATAGCCGGCCTCAGAATGGCTCGCAATGCAGGGGCGTAGCGCCTCCGGATCTTTAGCGACTCTCAGCTGGTCGTAAATCAGGTCCTAGGCGAGTACGAGGCACGAGATAACCGAATGGTTAAGTACCTAGCCAAGGCCAGGAATCTCATGGCCCTATTTGAAGAAGCTCTCATCCAGCGAATCCCCCGAGAAGAGAATTCCCAAGCCGATGCCCTCTCCAAATTAGCCTCCTCCCTCCAAGGTCTCGAGCAGACCATCTTGATCGAGGTGCTCCTGAAGCTAAGTATAGAAAATGAAACTTCCGACTCGATGGAGTCGCTACCTGTCCTGCTTCAAGATAATTGGATGAAACCCCTGGTAGAATTCCTAAGGGATGGGCTCCTACCCAAAGACCCTAAGGAAGCTCGCAGAGTGAGAACCCGAGCAGAGCGGTACACGCTTATCAAGGGCATCCTATACAAGCGCTCATTCACACAAGTAGACGGTAGGCCTTATTTGAGATGCCTCTCCCCGGAACAAGCTGATTACGCCCTGCAAGAGCTCCACGAAGGTATCGTCGGGGCACATTCAGGGTCCAGATCCCTAGCCCGGAAGGTGTTGAATTATGGATATTTCTGGCCCACTTTCCTACAAGACGCCGAACTGCACGTTCGGCAATGCAGCTCTTGTCAGAAGTACTCCAACGTACGTCGCCTCCCACAAGCTCCGCTCACCTCCCTATCAAGTCCTATCCCTTTCGCAATGTGGGGGATGGATTACTAGGGCCATTCCCACCAGCTCCCGGCCAGTTCAAATTCTTAGTCGTGGCAATCGACTACTTCTCGAAGTAGATAGAGGCCGAGCCCTTGGCCACAATCACCGAGAACAAAGTACTTCAGTTCTTCTGGAAGAACGTTATCTGCCGATTCGGTGTCCCTCGAGTCCTCATAATAGACAACGGAACCTAATTTACCGGGGCTGCCTTCCGAGCTCTATGTGAAGACCTCGCCATCCAACAACGTTTCTCCTCCGTCTCCCATCCACAGTCGAATGGTCAAGTGGAGAATGCTAACCGACAGATCCTTTTCGGTATTAAGAAAAGGCTGAATAAGTGCTCTAAAGGCTTATGGGTCGATCAGCTCCCTAACGTGTTGTGGAACTACCGCACCACGAAACTGACCCCCTACAGGAGAGTCGCCATTCAACCTCATGTATGGGTCCGAGGCTGTGATCCCATTGGAAGTCGGCATACCTTCTCTTCGCCTTCTTGCCTACGAAGAACAGAATGCCAGAGAACTTCGGGCAAACTTAGACTTGGTCGACGAGCTACGGGAAAGAGCGTCAATCCGCCAACAGAGTTATCGAGGAGGATCGAGTTGGCGTACAATAAGAGAGTCCGTCCTACCGACCTCAAAGAAGGGGACTTGGTCCTCAGAAAGTTAGCAATCTCTTTTCCTGGTCAAAGGAGTAAACTAGCTCCAAATTGGGAGGGACCCTACAAGATCACCAAAGTGGTTCGGTCCGGGACATATCGCCTAGAAGACCTCGAAGGCAGAGAGATCCCCAGGACTTGGAATGCCGACCATCTTTTGAAATACCAAGAGAGCGCTTTAACGCCTCTCTAAGTATTCTGGGATGTCGAACCATTCCTCTCCTTTTACTTGTATTTTTCCTTTTATTTCTCCTATGTAATAATGGCTCGCAACTTAGAAGCAGCCAACTATTAGTTATCAATAAAGAAAGTTTTTTCATATTTTACTTGTAAAATTGATTGTATCTCTCTACTTTTACTCTTCACTCTATCGACGAGTTCGGAGTCCAACACTTGGCTCGACTCTGCTTCGCAAGCTCGCTCTTAAGAGAGCTAGAAGTGGTTCGCCATTCGGAATTGCTCCCACAACCGTTGAACAAACTCTAACGACGAGTTCGGAGTCTCTGCTTTGCAAGCTCGCTCTTAAGCGAGCTAGAAGTGGTTCGCCATTCATAATTGCTCCCACAACCGTTGAACGACTCTAACAACGAGTTCGGAGTCCAACACTTGGCTCGACTCTGCTTCGCAAGCTCGCTCTTAAGCGAGCTAGAAGTGGTTCGTCATTCGGAATTGCTCCCACAACCGTTGAACGACTCTAACGACGAGTTCGGAGTCCAACACTTGGCTCGACTCTGCTTCGCAAGCTCGCTCTTAAGCGAGCTAGAAGTGGTTCGTCATTCGGAATTGCTCCCACAACCGTTGAACGACTCTAACGACGAGTTCGGAGTCCAACACTTGGCTCGACTCTTCTTTGCAAGCTCGCTCTTAAGCGAGCTAGAAGTGGTTCGGCATTCGGAATTGCTCCCACAACTGTTGAACGACTCTAACGACGAGTTCGGAGTCCAACACTTGGCTCGACTCTGCTTCGCAAGCTCGCTCTTAAGCGAGCTAGAAGTGGTTCGCCATTCGGAATTGCTCCCACAACCGTTGAACAACTCTAACAACGAGTTCGGAGTCCAACACTTGGCTCGACTCCGCATCCTTAAGCGCTATGAGTTACCGAGCCAGGCGGACGAGGTACCGACCTCCACATATGGAGAAAAATGCCGCCGAACTAGTTTCACCGTCGGACTATCTCAAAATTCGTACTAGAACATTATACACGGCTCAGATCGCGCCACATCTTCGCAAAACGACAAAATAACGTTTTCTTGGATTCTGAACCTCTTGTCTCGTGATTTGCACCATGATCATGATCCACCGCCAGATTAAGCCACGTAGCTCGGCCATAAATCCAAGCTACCTCACTGTCGAAGAGCAAAAAGATTTCGGCACGCAACGAGCAAGAGCGAAAATTCTATAGCTAGAACGAATAAAAGAAGCTAACTTTTGGTTCTTACGGTTCGTTTCAAAAATAAAGTAACTACGACACGACAGCGAGCAAACGAACTCCAATTTTATTAAAACAACTTAATATTTTTACAAGGCAAGGTTACTACAAAAAGGCGCTACAAAAAATCGAGGGCCCAGTACAACTTTACCAACGCCTCTTCGGAACGGGGACATTCCGATTCAGAGATACTCGGGGTCGGCGGCGCTTAACCTCCGAGCTCGTCTCTAGGCCGACGAACCGAGAAGCCTCTTCGCCACTAACTCTAACGGTGGCTCCGACTGAGGCTCCGCTCAAGGAAACTGCTATGCCACTTTAGGCATCGGCCGCGGTCTGACCTGCGACGGGAGGACGAGTCACGAGCTCGTAGAAAGAGATCCCTCGCTCGCACTCCTCACGGGTAAACGAGGTGCTGCGGACGTTAATCCTCACAGGCTGAGGCTTAAGACGAGCGACCTCCTCCTCGAGCTCGACGATCCTATCTTTCAAAGTGTCGTCCTTCACCGATATCTTGAACCGAGGGAGTTTTGCCGAGCCCGGGTACTCAGCACTATCAGATATGATATGACGCAGATTGGTCACCTCGATGCTCTTATCGACTGTAACCCTCTGCAACTGCTCGACCTTCGTTGCGAGCTCGTCTCTCTTGGCCAGCGCCGAGGCCAACTCTTCTTCCTTAGCCGAGAGTTCCTCCTCGGCTATCCGCAAGTGATGTACCTCGGCCAGTAACTCGCTGTTCTTCTTCTCCACGTTGAACAGCACTCTCCGGATCATATCGATCTCGCCCTCGAGATGAGCTTCGCGAGACCGCTTGAACAGTTCCGCACGATGCCGAGCTGCTGCGGTGTCCGAATCAAGTTCGACGATCTGAAAGACGAGGGCATCACATTGAAAGTCTATATCCGAGCCAGACACTTAGACAAATTCAAAACAAAATTTTCGAGAAGAAAGCCTTTTTCATTCACATCAAAAGAGCGGTGGCCAGTCCGCTATAAGGCTTACACAAAAAAAAAATACAAAAACAAAAAGAATCAGGGATCGACCTGGGGCGGCAGCTCAGATACCGGCGCCTCGCCAGATGGCCCTTCGCCCCTCGTCACCTCGGTTCGAGGATCGGCCGACGCGGTCTTGGGATCGGCAGACACCTCCCCATCCCAAGGTTCATTCTCCTCTTCCCAATCGTCGTCCTCTTCAACCTCTTCGCCTTCATCCTCGCCGCCAGGCCACAGCCGGTACCCAACTCTCTGAAAGCCGGGGACCCGAGCCTGGACATTTTCGAGCGCCCTGGCGTAGGACTTCTCCATATTCCCAGCCATGTGCTTCTTCGCCTTGGCTTCGACCTCCGCCCTTATCACTGCCGCCACGGCGTCCTTCTCCGCCTTCGCCGCCTCCAGGGCCTTCGCCGATTCCGCCAAATCCTCGGCAGTCTTAGCGACTTTGGCAACCTCCGCGGCGAGCTGCTCCTTCATTCGCTCCAAGTCCGCCTCGAGGTCGGCGACTCGAACCGCCAAGCCATCCGAGCGACGCTGCTCCGCCTCGAGCTGCCTAACCGCCCTCGCCTTCTCAGCCATGTCCTTGTCACAGGCGGCCTTCAGTTCCCTTTCCTGGTCGGCGAATTCTTGAATAAGATGGCCGAAGTGACAGGTGGCCTGTGGCAAGAAGAAGTTAGCGTCGAGCTGTGAACTCAGGCGAAATTCTTAAAAGAGGAAAATCAAGACTTACCGACATAAGCGATCGGGCGACCTCATAGGCATCGTCGCCGGTCGTCCCCGCCTTTAGAGCAGCTCGGTCCTTTGGGGTCGCGAGATGCTTCACGGCCTGCATACACATCTGCGAGTCGCCGAGGAAGCCGTCATGGTTCTTCACAAGCCAGTCGGGGACGAACAGCTTCTTGTGCTGCTCGGTCAGAATCTCCTCGGCCTGAGTGGTCAGGGGAGGGGCCTCGAGCGACAGCGCTGCCAAAACGGAGAAGGTCTCACCGGCCACGGCAGACGAAGCAGGGGCCGAGGGGTCGGCGGGAACAGCCACCACCAACGATGGAGCTTGAGTAGCAGGGGCGGGGTCGGCGACTACCGAGGGAGCCTTGGTAGGGTGGCCGGACGAAGGACCCGTGCCTGGCCTTTTCCTCTTCCTACCATCGGCCACCTTGCCTCGCTCATTCATCATCCCCAGGAAATCCATCTTCGACGCTTCTGTTCCGAACAACCAAACAAACAACAAGTTAGAAAAACGAACAAGAAACTAAAAGAGAGAAAAAATTTGCGACAAGATGTCAGGGGTATACTCAGGGTCGATCGGACTAAGGCCCGACCCGTGTAGCACCTCCTCGGTCATTTCTCTCCAACTCAACATTGGGAGAGCCATGAGCTTCGCTGCCACCTCCGCCTCGACCGCAGTCAGCACCGGGTCGACCCTTGAGAACTTCGGTACCTCTACCTTCCACCGTTTCGGAAAGTCCAGCGTCGAGGGCCCCTTCAACAGAAAAAACTTCTCCTTCCAACCCTTTATCGAATCCGGATTCTCTATGAGCCTAACGCCTTTCCGAGGTGACAGGTAGTAGCGAGGCTCGGCCTTATTCATCCGGTGTATTCGATACAGGCTCCGGAGGACCACCAAATCAGGCTCGACCTCGGCGATGCGGCACTGCAACAAGAAGGCGAGCATGTGGCGCCAGGAGTTCGGCATAAACTGGGTCGGCGCCAAGCAATACCACTGAAGTACCTCTAATACGAAGGGATGCAGGGGGAAACGCAAGCCAGTACTCAAAGAGTCGAAGTCAAACACACGTATCCGGCGGCAGTTCGGAGTTAGCCCGCATCCCAGGGCCGGGGAGGATCAGCTTGTACTCCGGAGGGATGGCGAACCCCTTTCTAATCTGAAGCAGGTCCTTCTCAGATAATACAGAGGCAATTTCGTCCACCTCGGTAATCTCTCTCGGGTTGTTTTCCTCGTAAACGGCCGCCGACCTACCGACGATCGCCTTCTTCAAAAGATCACCCTCATATCGCCTAATTCCGACATGGCCGGACAGCACACTAGGGTACCGGCCCTGACTCAGGGGCTCGCCTCTCAGTCTCCACGAACTCCTCGACTACAGGAGACCGGGTCACTACCTTCTTCCTCTTCTCCTCGGCCACGGAAGGTCCTACCACCTCCTTCCCCTTTCTCCGGCTCGCCACTTGCCTCCTCACCTCGGCACTACTATCGTTCGAGGACGAGGCCTCACTTCCCGAGTTTACCCCTGACATCTCTAAAAAAGTATAAGGCAAACACACTGACCTTGAGGTGACGTATCCTTGAAGTGACGTTCACGGCCGGAATTAGATCACCGGAAATCGCCTGGCCCACGCGACAGCTAACGCAACCACCTCAGAGCACAAATCGCCGCTAGCAGAGCAAACTGAGAGTAAAAGTAAAAAATAGAAAGTAAAAGTGGGAATGAGCCAAGGGGTGAAGGGGGGTGAGAATTTATAACCTCAAAGTGACGTTTGGGCTTCCTTAGGCATTTAAAGGCCCACTAAGAGAAGGCAAAACGCCAAAACGGAGAGTTGCGACGTTTCAAAACAAGAACTCTTCAAATCGCTAACTCCATTACTCGGCCACCGGAGTGCATAGCCGAGCTACCGAACAGCTTGGCTAAGCAACCGAGCTACTGGGTGGAAGAGCGATCTGCCGAACCCATGGTAGGCCTCGCTTAGCTACCGAGCCGAGGTGCCGAGGTACCAAACTCCACATATGTAGAAAAATTCTGCCGAGCCAGAACCACCGTCGGCTCGTTCCAAAATTCGTGTCGAAACTTGATGGACGGTTCAGATAGCGACACGCCCACAAAACGACAAGATAACATTTTTTCGTGATCTGAACTCCGTCCTCGTGATTCACACCGTGATGGCCGCTCCAGATCTAGCCACGCGTTCCTTCCGAGCTGCCGGCCACCAGTGTGCATAGCCGAGCTACCGAACTACTTGGCTAAGCACCCGAGCTACTGGGTCGGAGGGTGGCGACGGTTCAAGATAAGAACTTGTCAAAACACTTAACTCCACCCCTCGGCAACCAACGCCTCGACGTGCCGCCGAACCACCGTTCTAACCGAGCCGAGGTGCCGAGGTACCGACCTCCACATATGGAGAAAAATACTGCCGAGCCAAATTCACCGTCGGATCGTTCCAAAATTCGTGTCAAAATTTGATGGACGGCTCAGATCGCGCCACGCCCACAAAATGACAAAATAACGTTTTCTCGTTATCTGGACCCCGTCCTCGTGATTCGCGCCGTGATGGACGCTAAGGATCGTGCCACGTAGCTCGGCAGATCCTGAGGCTCTGAGCCGAGCCGAGGTGCCGAGGCACCGACCCTCTCATACGAAGAAACTACTTGCCGAGCAACTTGGATCGTCCGATCCCCCAGAAAATCGCACTCGAAGCTGATGGAGGGCCCAGATCGTGCCACGCCATAAATCGGTATTAAAAATTAGTTTTTATTTATTTTAATCGTTTTATTTATCTAAAAATTGCGAAAAAATTGTTAAAAATTCGGGAAAATTAATTAAAAATCCTAGAAAATAATTATAAAGTCGGGGAAATACTTTTGATCCCCCGAGTAAGTAATTATCGCCTAGGACAATTTATTAAGACCCCTGAACGACGAATCGACACTTCGCAAAATTAAGTAAATATTCCGAAAAATAGATAAAAATCACCAAATGTCCAGAATAGCTCAAGAACAACTCAGAGCACGTAACTAACTTAGAAAATCACCATACTGCCTCCTGCAAAGATTCGAAACCTTCCATTTGGATTCCGATACAACTCCGCCAGCCATTAAGACAGTAAAACTACTCCTTAAAGGCTGATCAAGCTCAGTCTTCGGGAGTGGGGGGCTCGTGATATGGCTAAAAATGGGGTGAAATCGGAACCGTCCAAATCAGGAACGAATCTCAAAGCCTAGGGGTAAAATGGTAATTTCGCCTACCAATGGATCTGAAGTGGGTCCTGGGTCTTTTCCCCAAAGACCCAATAACCCACGAACGGATCCACCTCAACTGGGTGCGGGTCCCAACCCGAAGTAAACCCAGTCCTGCAGGATAGAATTAGGGTTTCTGATTAATACTAATCAACGGCCCTGATTCACATCTATCCTTTCACTGGGGATTAGGGATTACATTCCTTATCTGATCACAGGGATTACATTCCTAATCTGACCCCAACGGCGGCTATAAATACCCCCCATCCACCACCATTAAGAGGTAATCAATCTTTTGCCAATTTACGCTCTTTCATAATCATTCCAGATTACTGACTTGAGCGTCGAAGGGTGCGCCGCCGGGATCAACCCCGGTGTCTCGCACTTTTTGCAGGTGAACGGCGAAAGTCAGCGGTCACCGGCGGAACAGGTTTCAGGTTTGCTATTCAGGTTTTCCAAGAATCCACAAATACTATCTGTTTGCCCCCACACCAGATTTAGCGGTAACATTACCCATCTGCGTATTTATCCACTACCCATCAGCATTTAGTCCATTCAAAAGCCTAAATATGGACTTTAATTCTTTCACATTTAAATATTATTTTATTTTGGCATGGCGAAAGAAGTATTAACCTTATTAGTTTCTAAATCTTTTGCAAATATTTGCTTGCACTATTTCTTTCCATGAAACTTTTATACTCCTTGGCCTCCTAGCAATTTCTTTTAAGGTAAAAACATTTTCATGAATATATTGGTACGAGTAAAAATATTTCTTACCTAAAGAGAAATTACTGAACCCTATTTTTGGAAAGAATATATTTATTAAGACTGAAAATTAAATTATTCAATAAATATTTTGAGAATATTTTTTAAATAACTTAATTTATTTTCTACTTACAATAAATCTTTTCCTAATTCATTATGTACAAATATATGTAATGCAATCTATAAGCCTATGTATTTATTTCCATATAATACAAGTTTACTTGGGCTCAAAGCGTATCAATTATGGAGAAAAATATTTGTAATTATTTTCAGACATAATTATATTATGTATTTTCTAATCAATATAACTTACCCCTTAATCCCCCTACTAATCCCTTCTCATTCTCCGAAGCCTCCATGCCTAATCACTCCCTCCAAAAAACACAACCATCGTCTCCTTCCCCTTCACTGGCTCTCACCGAAATCCACAACTCCATCGCCATCACCGACCTCCATTCAAACCCAATCAAGTCCGCATCCAACCAGACCTTCATTCAAACCCATTACTCGACCAAAATCCAACCCAAACCATGCGACTCTGCCATCGTCGTCGCTACTGTTGCTGGTTGTTATCGTTGGCGCTGTTGTTGCTGTCCATGATTTCCAACAACCACCGAGAAGAACCCCTCAACCGACTGGTATACTCTTCTTCGTCTTCAACATATCTCTATATCGCGACATATATACACATGTACTCTTAGAATATCAACTACTTTGATTAATAAAAAAGCTTTTGTTTCATTATACTGTGTTGAGTTTGCTTGATTCTTCCATGGAGATTCATGGGTTAGTTTGAATTGATTTGATGGAGAAGATGAGTGGCACGTGCATTGCATGTGCTCTCTATTTTTGCTTTATTTGTATTTTCTTTATTCCAATAATTCATACATGATCAATTATAAATTAGGGTTTTATACATATTGCATAAGAAACCTTATTATGCCATCTAGTTAGTTTCAGATAATATTTTCATGATTATTTTAATTTTAGTTCCAATTTAGTTTGCATACAAGATCAATCACATATACACGAATAATTGCACTCACCCACATCTTATAAATACAAATACACGTTGAGTTGTTCTAAAATAATTTGTATGTCTTCTTGAAGTTTTCTTAATAATAAAACGAACCCTTTTTCATAACGAGAACCCCTTTTCATAACAAAAATTCTAAGAAAAATGATTTTTTTAAAAAAACTTAACTACTCCTTTTGAGTTTTACAACTTTAAAACAACCAAAACTTGTGTCATACTTCTTTCCTGAATAGAAGATAAGATACATGCCTTCTAAAAGAAACCAATACTTGATTTTTCTTACATAAATAGAAGACTACTAAAGATAAGAACAACTCAAACGTTTACTTGTATATTTTTGCACGACATGACATATTTGCATCCATTAGCCCTAGATTCCATGCTTAGGAACCTCTAAACAAAGTTTGCCCTTGCATCAATTCGTCCTTGCTGATACATGATGTCATTTCCTCCAGGAAATATCTCTCCGACATACACGACACATGAAGGACAAATACATAACACTACCTTACGTTTCAAAACTGTGTAGAACACAATATCTTGATTGTTTCTGTCACCCAGATGGCCAGAACACACCACTTCAAGTTTTTGTCTAAAACTTTTCAAATAGAAACTTCAACATGTCTGTGACAGAATGCATTGGTTTCGGTCCAATCGGAGTTCTGGAATTCAAAATATGATTTTTACAAAAACGTTGCGCAATGTTGTTTTCTGTCAGAACATGAACATAAAACCGACTTGTTTACTGAATAATGACACATCATATACCACTCTTTGGGTTTTGACAATTAACACATTGAGCTTTCATATGAACCTAAATTCAACTCAAGTTCCACAGCATTAGATACGATCTAAGGGCATTAGAATATTAGATACGATCTTTCTAACAGCATGCATACCCAATTCACATTTAATCAAATCATCACACATCATAGAGTATTTTTATAAGCACGAAAGGTGTTTTCTTTTGTGGGCAAAAGAAAATGCAAAAACTCTCGTAAAAGAGTCAAGCGCAACCACCACACACCGTTGCAAATGGAAGAGTCGGTCCGATTCGGTTCTCCCACAAGGGAGCGAGGCCATATCTTCTTCTTTTTTTTGTAATAACGTTACTACTTCATTTCATGCAATAAAAATTACAATCAACATTCAATTCCTCCAAAAGAATGGTAAGAACAAATTGATTACACCAGCAACCAAATAGATTAAGTCTGAGACAGTTTTGCTATTGCATCAGCTGCATGTTACAAGTTCTTCTGATTTTGCTATTTGTACGCTTAGGGGCCTTTGATAGCCAGTGCTCTATCAAAAATCGAATATTTCACATCGTCCACAGTGAGCTTGGGCATAACTGCTTTGTAGTACCCTAGGCCCACCATACTGTACATGATGGTGCATATTCGGACTCCAGACTGCTTTTATAGATGCAAACCAGTTTCCCACTGTCCAGCCACATGGCTAAAGTCTCACCTAAGAACTAGCTAGTATAGAAGACAACTTAAGATCCTTGACTTTTACTATATATAAATCACTCCTCCAAATCTTTTTTCCCAATTTGGGACTAATATCTACATCTTACTTTAGCTTTTAGGCTTTGGTGTGCTTGGGCTTAACAATGGGTATCACAATTACCCCTCTTACATACTTAGCATCCTCGCTAAATTTTTAGGTGAAGTTTCTACCCAAGCACTTCCCTTTCTAACCGATGTACGTCCACATGATTGCCCTTACCTGACCCACCAGCATACTGCCCTATCCTAACTACCAGCATACTGTCTTGTCCCTGCCAGTGTGTACACCCACTATGGTCCTAACATCAGAGTCGGAAGTCAACTCTGATACTACTTTGTAACACCTCGAGCCATTGAACTGTACATGAGGGTGTGTATTCAAACTCCAGACCACTTACATAGTCGCGATCCGGTTCCCCACCACCACCATAGAGCCGGAGTCTCACCTAAAAACTAGCTAATATTGAAGGCAACTTAGGATCCTTGACTTCTACTATATATATACGCTCCTCCCACTCTTTTCTTCCAATGTGGAACTAATTCCCACATCTTATCTGAGCTTCGGCTTAACCATGGGTATTAAAATAAATGTAATATCCCTAAAAAGTTGGTGGGCATAGAGTTATTAATTAGTAGGCTATGTATACACTTGTCAGTGTTGGGCTTTGGCTTGTATGAAGGGCCTAAATATTAGGTGGGTTGTAGTATATATATATATATATATATATAACTTGCATGAGTGTAAGAATTTGAGAATTTAGTCCAACATTGGATAGGAGAGTAGATGGAGATGTGTACAACTAGAAAGCCAATGAACCATATTAGTACCTATAGCTCTTTTGGGTGAGACTAAGCCCTGTGGTCGGGCTGTGGCTTAGGTTTTACTAGGACGCGTAGATGTATTGGACCTGGGCCATTACAACACTATCCAACAACAAAATCAACATTATTGATCTTTCTAAAATACGAATTAGCTGCTGATCCTAAACATAGCAACTCTACAAGGGAGTTGATATAGGGTAATGTTTTGGGCTTTTCACTTGGTCCATCTTTTCCTTGGCCTAGCTACTGGCATCCAGGTTACTAAATTGACGTCATGTTAACAGCTAATCACAAAAGTCATGAGATCCTCTGTAGAATCTCAGAGCCAACCACATATAATGAGATAACATTCTAATGAAGAATAATGACAATAAAAACACTCCATGTGTAAAGGAATAATGTTAATGAGCATTCCAGATGGAAGTTGTGCAGTTGCACAATAAACAAAGCTATATAAACATATCCCTAAACGACTTTCAAATTTGTATGTGGATAAGGTAAGGGAAAAGGGTCATACTTGAGTGGAATGCCCGAGACCAGGCTTTGTAGACGTAAGGGCGCAACAAGACAGGTACCTCCTGATAATAAGTAATTTTACATTTTAGTTGTTGGGGTTCTAAAATAAAGGGCAGAATATTTCTCCAAAAGCAAGTAAATAAATTGATAAGAACATGCAGCTAGATGAAAATAAGTATGTTTAAGCGGACAAACTAAACAGAACAGGTAACATTTTCATCTGTTAAAAAATAACCAACATGCAAAATCATGGGGAAGGATAGAGAGGAAAAATCATGGGGAAGGATAGAGAGGAACCAAACCAGAGGGTGGTGCAGAGACTGCATAACTCATAACAACAAAAATAAACCACATGACTCCGTACTTTGCTCAGGTATTTTTTTCTATAGTTATCCTCAAGCTAAATTCTCTAGTACTGAAAATTTAATACTAGTCGATAACTTTCTATCTTCAACGAAAATAGAGTTCTAACTTTTAATAAATGCAAAATGCAGTATGCTAAAAATTTCAATATAAGAAGCCACGGTTACGGCTTAACGCCGTTAATAATCAAATAATGTGAGTACAACCTTGCCTTTAAAAAATAACTTTTTAAAAAAAACCAGAATGATTATACAAGAAAGAACTCCTGTGAGTACATTAATCTTTTTATTTAATGAATATGTAGTTTCACTTTATGATATGAGATGCAAAATGATGTCGGCTGATGTTTCACTAGGAAAGATTTAGAGTTATAGAATAGGAAGCAGAAAGCTAAACACATGCAAGTTGTCAGTGGTATGTTGTTGTTCGTCATCTGGCATTAATCACCTTATTGAAGAAGTTGTGTTTTAAATCTACAAGAAGCCAACTGAAAACAAAGCTGGGATAAGCTTTTCAAATGGTGTATAAATAACAACGTTGTAAACATTGCATCAGTGTAGCAACGAGATAATGTGACGTCTATGTGGAGGATCAGCCATGTTTGCAAATCTAATGTAGGTGATCTTCCGATTAATTACACTTGAATTGGTTACTTGTTCTCAGGAGAGCCTAAACCAAGTTTGCATGATAAACTAGAGGTATCCTAAGGTGCTTAACTTTTGTTACACAGATTTTTTATCAGCAAAATTACTCCATTCCTACAACCAATTCTACATGCAGATAAGATGTAGATCTCGAACAGCTTATGTTGTTAATCACCCCTTGCTGCTAGTAGCTCCTAACCACTTAGAAGATGGGAGCTTTTTCCATACCTTCCGTAACCTTTCCTTAATCTCTTTCTCCATTTTAAAGGTATAAAATGGTGTTTAGAGTTTAATATTTTCAACCCGGTCCAACAAAAATAAAAGTACGAGGGGAAGAAAATACTGAAAACAGAATTACACTTAAATAGTAAAATTCTGCAATTGACCATGTCTATTCATCACGATCAATTGTCGAAATGATAAACAATAATAAGAATCAGGGTGAAAATCAGTTACGGGACTAACATGCATTCCTGTTAAAAAACAGGTAACAAGTAAGGTCGACAACTTAGAGATAATCCAACCAGAGTTTAGAAAGGTATGTGCCCTCAGGCACCCAAGCAAGGGAATTTCAAGGCCTAGCACGTTGCTCACACCCAAGTTGTCTAGCTAAGGGTGGCAAGCACCTAGACCTTCCAAATGTGAATCTCCTGTTCAACTTTGATTTGATACGGTTGTCAAGTGCCCAGGGCTTCGTGCCCAAACTCTATATGATTTATATAAACACGTGCCACCCTCATTACAAATCATAGAGTTGTCTGTGAGTGAGGAAGAGACAGAAAGATATACATAATAAACCAATTATATAAGAAATTTAAGGGTTGTGCTTCTAACCCTAAGCCCAATGTTAGTCTCCACTCTTGAAGGTAAGGACAGGTTTTTAGTCATGTCGGTATCGTAGGTTTAGGGCCAAAGGATTGGACTTTGCATTACTACCTATTACCTAGGCTAAATTAAACCCTGAACGCAGTGGAAAATTGCACTAAACTTTTTTTTTGCGAAAAAAACCCCTGAAGTATGTTTTCAAAAAACCCACTCCGACGGCGTGAGCTTTGTGCTAAAGTTGAGTGAGGGTTTTTGACAATAATGAGAAAGATGCATGATGCTTTCTGAACCAACTTGCAAAAATGAATGGGGGTTATCTAATGCAAGCAAAAAAGTTAGATGTGGCTTTTTGAAAATATACTTTATGGGGGTTTTTTTGAAAACATACTTCAGGGATTTTTTTTGCACAAAAAAAAAGTTCAATGTGGTTTTTGCAGAAAGAGTATAGTTCAGGGTTTTTTTTCCTTCTAATTTAGCCTTTTACCTAACACTAATATGAGAAAAATGCCTAAATAGTTTCATAGTTAAAGACTGCCATAATGCGAAAATGTAGAGTATATGTCATTAAGTGCTTTGCATTTTATAAATGGTGATGCATGAATCCAAACCAGGAGTTATTTCTAGGACGACGGGCATACAACTCTTTATGAATATAATTTTTATGAGATCATCAAAAAAATCATTGGAGTATTACGAAAACAATAACCACAAACAGCAAGAATCAACCATGATTATTGCAAAGTAAACAACAAAAAAAGGAGGGACAAGAAGTAATTCATAAAGTAGATAAGACATAAACCACAAAACTCTACAATATTAAATACCTAGCGTACGAGCTAAAAACTTGTTTAATTTTAAAAAAAAAATGATACACACCAAACTCATCAGAAAACCCCAACAACGTGACATGGACCGCAAGGGTAACAGTCTGAGGAATGCAGCCTGTAATAAACATGAAAATCAAGCTGTGGTAAGAAATATTAGTATGCGTTATGAGTCCTAATAAATCATGATTCCTCCACAATAAAGACCAAATAAAAGAACTATATACCTTGGTGTCTGGTGAGAACTCGACTTCAATTCCTTTTTCTTTCATATCCTCGACCTAATCATATCAACACTTAATTTGTTAAGGTTACTTGATAAACATAGCTAGTCCACAATTTATTTATCCTCGACTTCAATCTTTTGGGCAGGATGAATGAGCCTCAACTTAAATATATGAGTTAAAGGAAAAGCCAAATATTATATAAACTCTCCTTAGAAAAGTGTAAGTATGTCGTTCTTGTTCTAGGTTAACTGCAATGAATCACATTGACTCTTAAAAGGAGATTTGATGTAAAACGTAATCCTAAATAGAGAATTTCCAAGAATTTTAAAGAATTAATTTTACCAATATGTAATGCAGATCAAGTTAGAAATTAAAACAGTTAATCGGTTTGATGGATTTTCAAGAATTAAATTAAGTCTAACAAGCCCAATTAACGATTCAGTTCTAACAATCAATAATTATATCTCTAAGCGTTCAAGCAAGTAAAAGATGCAATATTGATTTGTACTCTAATTAGGTAGAAATGCTCACTCTCAATATTTGTGGACGACAGATAAATTAAATAATAAAATAGAGATGATAAGGCAGTATAAGACAAATATTGGAAAAGTGGAAAGATCTCACCGGGATCGGATAGAAGGATCGTCGCCAAGGAGCTCAGGGGCTATTGGTGGCGGTACAAGGCCGTCGACGGAGCTGCAGGTGGCGGCGAATCTACAGTGGTGGCAATCGACGAGGTCCGTGATTGGAGGAGCAGCCAACGATGGCCTATGGGGAGCTAACGACAGCAACAAGGTTTCGATAGTGGTCGACTGGGGAGGATCGATGGGGGCTGGTCGGTCAACGAGGGCAAGGGTGGGGGAACTTCGATCGGGTGGCGATGGGTTCTAGGTTCTCCAGTTGGTCGAGTGGAGGAGGGGGGGTCTCGATGTCATGAGTAGCAGTGGAGGGGGTTGGGGCTCTCGATGGGGTTTTGAGGCAATGGGAAAGACGATGACGTGGAGCTTCGGAGTGCGGGAGGAGATGGGTTCGGTCGGGAGTTGGAGGAAGAAGAAGAGGGAGAGAGAAGGGGATTAGGGTTTTAGGTAATTTTATTTGGGGGAATTTTTTTTTTAAATTTGGAGATAGATTTTAGAATTTATCACAAACCCTAAAATTTTATTAGGATTTATCACAAATCCTAATAAGTTGAATCTCAATTGTATCACACAAAGGAGAGATGAAGAGCAAAACTCAACACAATAATTTTTTTTAATCAAGAATAGCATACGTTCTCATTAATCTCAAGGCCTATATATAGGCTCAAAACAAATCTCGATACAAATCTCAGAAATATTCTAATACATAAAAGAAAGATTACATATGGTTATAATTGCCAAAAACAAATATGGTACTGAAATAAAATACTAAACTAAACAGAATAGATGTTCTCATCAAGATTGAGTGTCCTTAGTCATGCAACTTGCAATCAGTTCCCAGTAAAAAGTTCCACCTTTATGAACCCAATGGAAGAGAATAAATTATTTTCTGCAATAATAGATATTCACAGTGCATCTTCTAATAGGACTGAACCTCATTATGTGTTATGATGCATCACATATTAGAAGTTTTCAGAACAGCTATTCAATTTCAGCCCTAACTTGTCCACCAACAAGAAAATGATTGTCAACCTGATAAATGAAATAGATTTACAGAAAAATGTAACTGGTGATTTACAGAAAAAATGTAACGAGTCTGTAATGCCTAATTATGTGATTTCTTTCTTTTTCTTTTTTGGCATTTTATGAGATGAGATTAATTGAAACACATTATATTTTATATTTTACAGAAAGTTTGTTCAATTATCTAATTATTTTACGAAAAGTTTGTAGTTTTATTTACTATTCTGTTCGTGTTAACATTAAATTTGGATTGATCACCCACAAAAAGGTCATTTAAGATGCTTATTTTATGGTAAGGTCATTGTTTCCTTGCTTCCTAGGCCATGAAGTCAGACAGCTCATGTTAGATGTCAAGTAGCAGTCGTAAATCGTATTAATTGACGTCAACATTAAATCCTCCTCTGCTATGAACTGATAAACATTAGTAAGTAAATCGTATTAATTGACGTCAACATTAAATCCTCCTCTGCTATGAACTGACAAACATTAGTAACTAACGTTGAGCATGGTGATGTATCAGTGTATGACTAGTAAAAAGTATCACCAAACCAAGCATAAGTGGCATTTTCTTCCATATCAGAAATCAAAAGATAATAGTGTACCTTGGTATAAATCAAATAGATCATACATAATGTTTTTAAAGTCAAATCTCAATATAAATGTCCAATCATATATCACTTCTCTTTCCCTCGTGAATGAAGAACCACTAGATGTTTTGATAGTGTTTAAGCAAGTCAAATAACCCATGAAATATACAAGTATGAAAAGCCAGAAAACCACCACGAATTCGATTCAACACATTTTCTCTAATAAGCTATACCATTCGAAAGGCTAACAGTGCAGGGAGGGGCCGACCCCCACCTTGAGACAGGGCCGCCTCAGGCCCCAGATTTTTTGCAACTTTTGGGGTCCCCAAATTTGTATTTTCCTTGTAAATATAGACACGTATTTTGCGCGTAAAAAAATTATATTGTTATTAGGGGCCCAAAAAATTAATTATTTGGGCCTTTCGCCTCAGCCCCCCGGAGCTCAGGGCCAGCCCTGTTCAAGAGGCATCTATACCCCATATTTTTAGCAGATAAATTATGAAAAAAGTCTTTACTAACTCACACAATTTCAATGCAGTTTTTAGTGAGTCGGAAAATGGCATAGATACTATGAATTATTCAATAAAACAACTACAACAAAGCCTTGTCCCAAATTTTTGGGGTCTACTACACCAATCCTTCTCCTACACTCGACTCTATCGAAGGCCACCTCCTCCGGCCGATTAAAACTTTTTAAATTCCTATTAATAACAGCTTCAACCCAAGCTCCTTTGAGTCTACTCCTAAGCCTCCATTTTGCTCCCCTAACTTCCACCCTATCAATTCCCCTAATTGTGATGGTTATCAATTGATAAGTGAAAAACAAAATGGGTATAAACAAGAAAAATATCTTGCCTTCTTGTCCTCGTATATTCGCCGAGCATGGAGAAGGCCCAGCATAAGTATGGTTGCAGCCGTAGCCCCAGGAACCAGAAAATAGTTGCCTACAAATACAAGCCCACAATATCATCATCATCATCATCATCATCACAACACAAAAATTAAAAATTTAATAGTTTAAAAAAATTCTGAAAAAAGACCTTGAGAAGTGCTGCCATTGCTGCCGCTGCTGCTAGCGGATGAGCGGGCGGCGTGGAGGCTTCTTCTGTGTATGTCGGAGAGACGGAGGTAGTGAGAATGGAGGCGATTGGGCGTGAAGCGGTGAGAAGAGGAGAGAAGCCATTTTGAGAAAACCCTAGGTTTCATTTTGAATTTCTTTTTTTGGATTTATTTTGTGGGAGAGATGGTTTTGGGGGCTCTCTCTCTGTTGGGGATTTGAACAGGATATTACAGCAGCTAGGTGGCTTGCTTGGTGAAGAAGAGAAGAGACTAAACTGAACAATGGTAAAATACATCGCACGTGTTTTACACGTGTATTTAAATCCAAAATTAGTTAGCCGATTATCTCTATCTCTGTCTCTATCTCTACTACTATAATGGGAGAAGGTATTAGGTACTGTTCTTTTTTTTTTCCTCTTATAGTTTACAGTAAAAGCCTCTTGTAAGGGCATCTTTTTGAGATGTTCTTTTTATATAAAAATAACCTCTTATAAGAACCTCTTATAAGAGATTTATGTTCTTTTTTCACCTCTTACAAGAGCATATATTACCTCAAAGTCTATATTACCCCAAAGTAAAAAATAGTGAGATGAAGGACAAGAAAAGATAAGTTCAAATTACTAATATATAAACTAGTTTAATGGCAAGTTAAATTCACAAATCAGTGTAAATCATCAATTATAATTCCGGGCTACTATAAACTTTTAATTAGTATGAAAAGTAGTATGTATAAATATAAATAGTAATAATTTGTTTCAAAGAAGTTGGATTAAAAAAATTTAAGGTCAATGGGCTAATAAAAATTCTCCCTTAGCTGTAAATAAATAAATAAAAAAATTAAAAAAAATTTTTTAAAAAAAAAACCTGACCGGCTGCAGGATTTGGACATGGTGGCATCATAACAGGACAAATCAACTAGCCCCAACTCAAGTAATGTACTTACTGGACGTAAATATATATATCTTTAAATAATCATTGTTTCGACAGCATCCCTAACATAATTGTTCGAGTGTGAAGAATGAATTCCCACACTTTTTCTAGGATAGCATAATATAGTCAACTACGTATATGATTACACTTTTTCTAGGATAGCATATTCTGGGCTACTATAGACTAATATATAAACTAGCTTAATTAGTAACAATTATAATATAGACTTTGGGGTAATATAGACTTTTTAAGTGATAGAAGTCTTATAAGAATTTGAAAGAGGCTACTAGAAGTCTTTTAGGCTTATAAGATATTTTGAGAAAAATATCTTATAAGAGGTAAAAAAAGAACTCTAAAAAAACTCTTGTAAAAGGGGGACCACCTCTTACAAGAGGTAAATCTCTTATAAGAGGAGAAAAAGAACACTACCTTAGTGTAATTGGTCAATCTACCAACATGTACATCGTACGAGCATAACTAATATGAAGAAGGTCTCAGGTTCGAGTTCTCACTATGTCACCAAACAAAGATGTGAACTCATAGAAGCCAAAAATGAGTTTCTCTCTCTAGATTTTCTAGAGAGAGAAGCTCCCCAAAAAAACCCAAAAAACAAAAACCCTAGATCTAGAGAGTGTTTGGAGGGGGTGGCGGCCGGAATCTCGCCGCCCCCTCCCCGTTCGCCAATCGACGCCCAGAACCTCTCGCCCTTCACCCACCTAACCTCCTATCCCGCCGCGATTCACCCTGTCTCCCGCAGCGGCTCAACCTCTCTCCATCCCCTCTCCCGCCGCAACTGTGCTCGCAACCCACTCACCTCCGTCCCCTTCCCCCTTCCTATTGTACCTTCGGCGCGCCACCTAGGATCCCCATCGTGTGTCGCGTCCAGCCGTCGAGCGACGAGACCGGCCATCATCTCTGGTGCTGCCGGCGAGAGTACCGTCCAGGCGTCCTGCCAAAGTGCCGACGATCTTGCGGCGGCAAGGAGCTCCAGATCTGTGACTTTGCTTCCAGATCTGTGTCTCTTTTGGAGTTGGGGGTTTGGGGTGAGTTGATTGGGGTTGGGGTTTGGGTTAGGTTGGGGTTGGTTGGCTTTGCTAGATATTTGCCCGGATGTTCTTCACGCTTGCCACCATGTCCATACTCTCGGGGCCAATCACGACGATCTGCGGCTATGATTTGATTTTTGCGAGGGTTGGTAGTACGTGTGAAGAAGCCGGGTGTGCTTCTCTATCTATGAGTCGCTATGATGAGCGAGTTATGTTGTTTTGCATAATTGTGGAGCTTGGGCCCGAAGATGGGGTCCCTCCATGGTGTACGCTCACTTGTCTCTACTTTCGGAGTGCTTGTCTCAACTGTTGCGGAGCGACTATGTCGCGCTAGAGCATCCTCCCGCGCCTGTTGTCGCGAACGCTATGGATCTGGGGTTCAAGTGTGTGAGGTCGGTGGTTCGGTATGGGCCCGTGGGACCAGGCCGGTAGTTGTTTGCTGTGGGAGGTGGGGACCGTGTAGCACGTTGTATTGCACGATTATGGGGCTTGGGCCCGAAGATGGGGTCCCCCCATGATGTGCGCACACTTGTTTGGGTGTCCAACGATGCCGCCGATGCAGTCTTGACAGCGCCTACTATCAAGCTATTTAGCTTCCTTCAGCTTAGACCACTGTCTCGTAACAGCGTCACATCTTCCCTAGTTGGGAGTAAGAGTCGAGTTGAGTTTGTGCGGTGAGAAATCGCCTGAGAGAGCAAGAGCGTGAGAGAGGTGAAGGTATCCTCTCCACGGCTCTCTCCTGAAGCGTGGTTTTTGGTAGGGGTGAGCGAGATAGCTGTTTGGTGAGAAATTGCCTGAGATAGCACAATCGTGAGAGAGGTGAAGGTATCCTCTTCACGGCTATCTCTTTGGTAGCGGTTGTGGGAGCTGTTGGCGCGTTTATAGGCAGGGATCGGCGGGTGTTAAAATCCTGCCAGACTAGTTTCAGGTGGGTATACAAGTGCCTTGGAGGCAGTGTACGAAGCTAAACTGACGTGCATGCAATTTTGCTGGACCGAGCTTGTTTGTCGGCTCACCCTCCAGGGTTGTTGGAGGGATTTGTTGTTTGTACGGGTCATGTTGCTTCATGTATGTTTTATTTCGTGTTTGTAGGTTGTAGTCTAGCCCAGTTCTCTGGGTTTGTATCATTAATTTCTTATTAATGAAACAGGGTGGCCACTATCCACCTTTTCCCTCAAAAAAAAAGAAGTGAACTCCAAATCTATTTTTTAACACGTGCACCGCACGTACACATCAAAGCTTTTCCTTTTTAATTTTTAAAAAATACGTGTATCGTCTGTTCAACTCCATTTTAAAAATTAAGGCATTCATCGCACGTGCGATTTACTGTGACTTACATGTATCGCACGTTTAACTTCAACTTTTTTATCAAAATGTGCATCGCACGTGAAAAATACTAGTAATTTTTTAAGGATAATGTTACACCTACTACCAAATCTATTATTTTTCTCTTTACTATCTTAGGTGGCACACTACTATTCGATGTTTCTACCACCTACTCTACAATAACCTCCACTAATAATGTACCACCTAAGGTAGCAAAGAGAAAACTAGTAGATTTGGTAGTAGGTGTAGCATTACCCTTTTTTATTAGGGTTTTTAATGTGTATGTCCCTAACAAATACTTAAATATCATGTATGCCCATCACAAATATGTATTTTTATATTTGTTCCCAACAATATATGTAATTTCTCTTAATTGTCCCTTTAGTTAAAAATACTCAAAACAATGGAAATTTTTCACTTTTTTTTTATAGACTTGATGGAAAATAACTGAAATATTATCTTTTCAACCATTCAAACTTTTTCTCCTTCATCCTTGTAAATCCAGTCAATTGTTAATCCAACCGAGACTTATTAACTATTGTCACGCCCCGCTTCCCAAAAAGAATACGGAATACGGATACGCAACAAAAGCCCAGCGAATGATTTTTATCATCCATAAGCTGTTCAAGAAATCTTTACAATATTCACAAGAATTATCAGAGTCGGAAGCAAAAGAATCAACCACATGCACATATGAGCCAAAATACCAACAAGAATACTTGAAACCAAATATATAAATCTCAAATAGTCATGATCTGAATAAAATAAATATCTTGGGTCACATTGCTCAAATACAACAATAAATCCAAGTCTCAAATAGTCATGATCTGAATAAAATAAATATCTTGGGTCACATTGCTCAAATACAACAATAAATCCAAGTCTCAAAATACAATATTGTTCAAGCAAGCTACAAGAAATAATAATAATAAAATGCAGCACTAATACTTTATGTCACCGATACCATCTGGAACCTGTTCTCCAAAATCTGCAATTCAATGAATGCAGGAAAGAGAAAAAGAGAAAAATAAGTACCCGTCAATTGCAAGTTACGGGTCCTTATAATGTAGGATACAAGCACATGGGGAAACTAACTAGCAACATGGTATAAGCATGATGTCAAAATAAACAACTAGCATGGCAAAAGTGAACACGTGTAAATGGCATGAATCAAGTGTCAAGTAATCAAGTATCATGTAAACATGCATCAAGTGTCAAGTATCAAATCTCATGTAAACAAGTCTCATGTAACATGTAGTTAAGTGTCAAGCAAGCATGTATCATGTTCAAGTATCATGTTCAAGTATCATGTATCAAGTCTTGTAGTGATTACTATCTAGGTAGCACTTCATGCAGCCCACCTTACATGGTTGCTACAACAAACAGTTTCGCTTTAGATTTTATAGTGGACCATAAAGGGCAGTATACTCGGGGACAAGTCAAGTAATCGAGCTCCAAGCTCCAAGTATCATGTATCATGTAATCACATGTCAAGTTGTACAAGCGGCAAGTATCGTGTCTTGCGTGCAAGTATCAAGTAATCACGTGTCAAGTATCATGTCTCAAGTAATCACGTAGGATCAGTGGATCCCCTTCTGAGTACACGTTTCTGAACTATCCACTATTAGATCTGTCCCTTAAACCCCGGCTTGGTTATTTATTATTAATATCAAACAAGCATGTACATGTGCAAAATATATCAAGAATAACATAGCATGATTATGTGACAAGTGCAAGTTGCAAAATAAACATGTACGAGTGCAAGATATCTCATAAAGGAATAAAATAGACAAATCTCAAGTTCAGGACAGCAAGACTATACTGTAGTAAAACGGTGATTCCTAGTGTTACAAGCATGCAAATCTGAATCCGTTGAAACGTCTAAAAAATAGACTCCCAACCGAATCCAACGAGTATAAATAAGTCATATATTAATTCACAAAAACATAGCTCAAACTGATTTGAATACAGAAAATAGGTTCAGCCAGAAATCAGGAAAACGAATTCAAGAGCAGGAAAATAGCATGAAAACTCATTAATTAAATCCACAAAAAATCTGGAGTATTTCCCTATATGTCCAGTATCTAATATAAAGTTTCATAATTTTCCAGTAAAATTAGATCAGTCATGAAAAATAAGAAAACATCAATAAACGAGAGTTTGGCAAATCTGGAATTTCCAACACTGCTGTACGAAAACTATGATATATCGCAACCAGTGAAACGAAATCCAATTCCGTCAAAGGAATATGAAAATAGATAAAATATACTAACTTTCATATTTCATAAACATTTTTCATACAGTAAAAGGAGTCATGGTGAAAATACGATTCTTTACAGAACAGTGAGTAAAATACAGCAAGTATAGTTTTCATAAACGAGCATGAAACGGCACATAAAATCACCAATAAAATTCACCAAAATTCTGAGTAATCCCTAACTAGGTAAAGAAATACTGACCAAAGTTTTGGATCAAAATAATATATGTAGCATCAGTATCAAAACCATTTAGTCATAAAAATCATCGAAAAACGAATTCTGGAAAAGATCGACACCCTTGTAGTAAAACAATCATAACTCACGCATACGAAAACGAAATCGAGCAAGGTCAGAGGGGTTTGAAAATAGACGAAATTCTCTAAAACTCATGTTTTATACTGAAATTAAGATACTGACATCAAGACAGTCAAAAATAGCAAACAAAACAGATTAGCGACAAAATACAGATTTTTCCCTTTAACAACAACTCAACATATATCATACAAAACTTGTTCAAAACACAACCAAACATGAAAACGAGTCTACCAAGTGTCCAAACATCATGAATTAGGGTATCTAGCATGTCCACACCAACAATATCACATGGGTCTCCACCAAATCACGAATTCTCACAAAAGTCTCACATACATGATCAAAATCAAGAATGGGTAAAACCTAAGTTAATTCATGTCCATATTGTGTCGTGAGTCATCCATAGTCAAATTTTCACAATGGAGACAAAACTCATCAAATATAACACAAACAAGAGTCGTCTCTAGATCCAACTACACTATAGGTGGTATTTTTGGACTTGTATCAAACAAATGAATTGGAGTACAAGTTACTTACCTTAACCGAAGATAGAGAACGATGAAAACCAAGAGTAACGAGCAAAACCCATGAACTAAAATCACGAATCAACGAATCCAAGCAAACTTGAGCGAAAATCTCCACATGAACAAACTCCACAAAGCGAGAGGTGATCCAAGAGGGATGATGACAATAATGGCTTGCGGCCACAAGAGAGATCAACGCCGGAGAGGATGATAGAGATTAGGGATTGTTGTATGGTGGTGTAGGAGATGGTCGGCCAAGGCATCGAGGGGCTCGGGTGTTGGGGTGTTGCGGGTTGGACACCGGCCGGGAGGGAGGGAGGCGGCCTGGGGTGTCGGGATAGGGTGTGCACAGGCCAGAGGTAGGGAGGCTCGGCCTGGGGGGGTCTGGCGTCGGGTTGCTGTGTGCGGGTGGCGCAAGGGAACACGGAGGAAGGGGGGAGGCCAGGTGTAGAGATGTGGAGGCTAGGGTTTAGGATTAGGGTTTAGGGAAAGGGGTTAGATATATATATATATATATATATATATATATATATATATATATATATATATATATATATATATATATATGGGGATTAGGGTTAATGGGTAATTGGATTGTGGGTAATTAGGAGTAGTAGTAGGATTTGATTAAATGGGGTTTTAATTAGGATACAAATGTATGGGCTATCAAATGGGATTGGGAATTTAATTTGGCTTTGGTAATCTTATTAAGGATCAAACAATAGGATTGGAAAAATGATAACAACCAATCACCACCACAAGCACCCAAGAACACAAAATAAAGAAGACAAGAACCAAATGAAAGAAAGAACAAAATAATGAAGAACGAACCCAAAACGATAACCAATCAAACACAAAGAGCTCAAAATGAAATAAAACGAATATATATTGAAAACAACTCCAATATATGGTTCAGAAAAAAAAATACAAGGGAGAAAATACACCAAAACGGAAAATACACTCAAAAATACACAAAATGAAAAACAGGTGTTACAACTATTCTCAAACTTTCTTCATTTTTCATCAAGAAATGGATAAACTAAGAGTACATCTTTGAGAACTACATATTCTTCCTCACGTTATTTCTCCAAATTTGCCATCAACCTTGTTTTTAATGATAGATTATAAGGTTCCTCATTTATTTTTCTTAAAACTGTAAAATCTTTTTCTCATTTAATTGTTGATATGGCTAAAAATAGAACCAAATCGGGGCTGTTCAAATTGGACACGAATCTTAAAGCTCTCAGGGGTAAAACGGTAATTTCACCTACAAACGGGTCTGAAATGGGAACTGGGTCTTTCTTCAAAGCTCAATAACTCATAAATGAATCTGTCCTACTGGGTATGGGTCTCAACCAGTTACAAACCAGTTCAGAAGGATAAAGAAGGATTCAGATTCGTAATTATCCTTACGAGGTGGTTTTAACCACTTCTATCCAACCACACTGGGAAGTAGAGATTTGTTCATATCTCGAAACGGATCCCTAAGGCGACTATAAATACCCCTCTCCTCCCACCATAATAGGGTAATCAATATTTTTCTACATAAAGCTCTTTCATAATTGTCCTGATTACTGACAAGAGCGTCGGAGGGTGCGTCACCGGGATCCATCCCGGTGTATTGCACTTTTTGCAGGTTCGCGGCAGCAGCAAGAAACAAGTCAGCACGTTGGTGAAGGTCAACAGGTTTGCCTTATTCATTTTCTCAAGAATCCACAAATCCATCTGTTTGCTACCACACCAAAATCAGCAGCAACAAATTGGCGCCGTCTGTGGGAAACGACAAAGAAACCCAACCTTCATCAGTGGAAGTAGTTTCAAACTATGCATCTGCAAGAGAAGGGGAAGGCAGCGGTTTCCAACCGTAGAGCCACTCCTCTTCCTCTGCCTCTAGCTCAAGATGTTCTTCCTCAACAACCTCCTCCTCAACAGGCCCTTCCAGGGTCTTGGGGGGCTCTCGTCAGAGTCATCCAAAGCAGCATCCTCTTCACGACCATGTCGCAGCCCACAATCCTCCAGTTGACTCTATGGCTTCTTAAAACCCTCCTGAGCGGGATCTCCGTCGTGATTGTCAACCTGCCAAAAGGGGGTCGACTTCTGAACTCGCCTGAATGGATGGCGAGCCCTTGGGGGAATCCATCAACCTGAGCACCCAGAGGTCTCAAGAGTCCGGACCCCCCGCAGACTGAGGACCAGAGATCCCCTCCCGCGAGGAGGCGAAGAGAGTCTCCTCAACGTCATCGGCAAAGAAGTCATACTCCAGTAAGCCGAGCCACACATAGGGACCGCCAAGCTGGAGGGGCACCAGTCACAAAGGGCGGAGTTCCAAGATTTTCAAGAGGTCGTTCTACGGGCCCTCAATGTCGCTCCCAACCACGAGCAACGAGCGCCTAGTCCTCAACCTGCCCCAAGCCATCACCACCGCACTCCTAGTCCTCTTTTGCATAAGGATGAGTCCCGGGGATCAGCGAGAAATGACCGAAGGGAAGACTCGGTCTACCACCGTCTCCACGAGATGAAGAGGTGCCTTGGCAGACTAGACAGAGAAGAGGAGCAGCGGGCGAGGAATTTCCGCCCGAACAGGCCTCCGTTCTCCCGGGCCATCATGGAAGCCCCGGTCTCGAAAAACTTCAAGCCCCCTAACTTTGAGTCATACAACGGGGAGTCAGACCCCGCCGACCACATCGAGAGTTTTAAAACTCTCATGATGATCCGTCAGGCGTCGGATGCGCTCCTCTGCAAAACCTTCCCTACCACACTGAAGGGGCCTGTGAGAGAATGGTACTCTCGACTCGCCTTGGCCTCCATCTTCTTGTTCGATCAGTTCGAAGGGCTCTTCCTTATTCATTTCATGAGTAGTCGCCGGGCCGAGAAAACAAGTGTATCTTTGGTGACCCTCAACCAAAGAAAAGGGTGAACGCCTAAGAGATTACGTTCGGCGCTTCACTGCCGAAGCCCGGTCTATTGCCTCCCTCGACCAATTCATAGCCTCTGTGACATTCGAGCACAACATCACTAGTGCCAACCTCAAGGCATCCCTTACCAAGAAGCCTCATCGGGACTTCTCAGAACTCCTGCTTAGGAGTGAGAAGTACTTCCGAGTGGAAGAGGCTCTCAACCCCCTACTCTTGAGGAATCGTCTTTCGGGAACAAACAAAAGAATGAGCGAAGAAGGGTCCCAAAAATTCCAGAGGGACGACAATGGCCAATGCCGCCCAGCTCCTCATTTTGAGAAGTTCACTGTAATACCCCGCAAAATAGCATATAGCTATTTTGCATCGAAATCCATGCACAGTTGAGAATTGCACACAATCACATATTTTTCCTAACAATTATCAGTTTTAATTAAGAAATTTTCAGATATATAAGGTATTCTGAACCCGATGAGATAGACTCGGGATATCTTCTCAATTTAACTGTGGATTTGTCCCGATTGTTTTGACCAGCAATTGTCGGGAGAAAATTTAATTTCTATAAAACATATATTTTCATAGATTTTAAATTATATATATATTGGTCATTTTGAATTAAGATGGTGCATGAATCGAATATAGATTCTATTGTGCACTAGGGTTAGAGTTAGAGCTTGGTAGCCTAGGGTATGGTGACCTAGGGTTAGAAGCTAACCCTCATCATGATCAAACCCTAGAATACAATCTTGATGAGATCCAAGGGCTCAAACATTAAGCCATGTGTGATTTCTTGAACAAATGAGAAGTTTCCATGAAGCTTCAAGGAAGCTTCCAAGAAGCTTCTAAATTAATGTGTTGGCACTCATCTCATCCCCACATCTTCACCCACTCAACCCTACCCCATCCCCACTACACATCTTGGCCGGCCCATTCCTCCAAAACCCTAGCTCCCTTATTTCTATAAAACCCCCCACTCCATTCACTTCTCATCTCTTCTCACTTTCTTACCTTGTTCTTGTTTCAAAAAAAAAAAAAAGGAGAAAGAGAAGGAGAAGAAGAAAGGTGGAGTCTTTTGAGTAGGGAGCTGTAGTAGGGTGGAGTAGTAGGGGATTCGAGGAGGCTTAGTTCTTCAAGAGCAAGGAGTAAAGTGAAGCAAGCAAGCAAGGCTAGGAGAAAGGAGATTTTTGCAAACTTCATGTGGGTGATTTCTCTCAACTCTAAAATTTTAGTTTTGATATGTATGTGAATTTTTAGCATGTGGAAATAGTTAGAGAAATTTTGATTAACATATGTGATAGTGGCATGCTAAGAAAAGATACTTGTATAATTAGAACAACTCATTTTATGAGTTTTTGTTAAGAAGCTTGTTTGTGAGGGTAAGTTTGAGAATTTCTTGCTCTGAAATGGCTCGAAATTTTGAGCTCAAACTTTGGGGAATTGTTCTTATATGTATGTAGAACATCCGTGATTTTTTTTCATAATATTTGGAAGCATTTTAATAGCCCAAACATTGGACCCAACTCAGGACAGTGAGCAGCCATAAGTGCTGCTGCTGTGTAAAATTTTGCGTCTTTCCGACCTTGTAACTCAGTGTAGGCTAGTAATTTTAAGCTGAAAATTTTTGTGGACACTCTTGTGTGTGTCTTAAATTTCATAATTTTCCGAAGTTGTTTGATGCCTCGAAAAATTGGAAGAATGCGACTGATCTGGAAGTGGCAGCTGAATCTGTCTGTGGTTTGGACTGAAGTTCAAAAGGCCATAACTCCTTGTGTGTTTATGATGTTGCTATTAAACTTTGGGAGTAGCTTATGGTATGAGTCTATTTGATGATTCTCAAATTTTAGAACTTTTAGAGGTCATTTGATGGGGTTTCTAAAAAAATTAGTGAAGGGTAGTAAATACCCTGTTGAAGAGTAGCTGAAATTTGTGCTTTGTTTGAGGTGTCATAATTCATTGTGTGATATGAATCTCAATACAAATTTTGGACACAATAAAATGGTATATGTGTGGATTAAGAATCTCAAATTTTATGAGCATTGGACTTAAGGTGGATTTGTTATTGAATTTCAAAGTGGACTATGTTCAGCCTAGTACAAGTTGACTAGTCTGTGAAGATGAGAAATTTTGGAACTATTTGTTAAGAATTTGGAAAATTGACCAACTGGAGAGTAGTAGGGACTGATAGCTTTCTAACCCAACTAGAATTTTGTGATTCCAGTTTGTAGGTTGAAGGTTATGATTTTCCAGAGTTGGAACAGATTCAGTCTTGTCACGGCAGCGTTTGTTAGAAGAATCAATTTCCCCCCTGTTTGTATACCTGATGGAATTTGGTGTTTTTGAGGACTATAATGATTGAATCTAAGGAAGTGTTCAACTAGGAAGTTGTAGTAGACACTCACACCTTTCCATTGAACCCGGAATTAAGTAATTCCGATGAGTGAGCAAGTTTTTATGACATAGGAAAGGTGCAGCGAGTGCGTGTAGGAATATACTATTAAGAGTATATGAGGTTTTTATAGTATTAAGATGATTGAGTTTGAGAAAATGGTTAACTGGAAAGTTGTAGACTAGGGTTTTATCTTTCTAGAATAGATATTATCAAGCAATTTTGTATTGTGTGTTGGAAGTTATGGACGTTGCAAGTTAGCAACCTGTTGTTTAGACTAAACTTCAAGCTTAAGTTAACTCGGGAACTTGAGTTCTATAAGAATTTGAGGGATTCGTCCACTAGGGGATTGCAATGGATCTCTCTACCCTTCTAGAAAGTCTGATTGTGTTGGATTCCGATGAGCGTAGCTTGGGTCACAACTACTGCTATTTCTTGGACTATTTTATCGGGCAATTGATGAGGAATCCTTTGCTTACCATAGTGTGGTGATCATGAGCTATCGTGCTTTTAAAGATGTTTTTAGCATTTCATTTGGAATTTAGACAAGTTCATGTGCTTAGTGCTCATGGTGGACATGAGTGAGTTGAGTTATAGCTCTGGTCGGTTTATGTTTGGTGTCTCGATGCCTGAGTCTATCAATGTTCAGAATTGTTGGTTATGTGTGTGCTTACCTTCATTCAAATTGTTTTGCATCCTTTGGGCACCGTTGGACTACTCGCTGAGGGTCACGGGCCAGGGTTATTGGGTCGATGGCCTGTGAAGGTATTGGGAATCAGTGGATGTGATTCCTGTGATGGTTATTACTATGACAGACCAGTCAGGCTCGACTTTGTTGATCGACACCGAGTGTGATTTGAATAATAACATGTTTTCAGTAAACTGCATTGGTTAGGTTTTTCTTTTATTGTTTCGCTTGAAGACCGAATTGGTGTTATGGGTGATTCCCTATAATCCGACTCGTTCTGAGAGTTGGCACTAGGTGGTGATAACCGTGAGATTGTCTCTTCTTGTCATTAGGGATACGTGCTGCGGTGCGTATCTTGCACTGTTGATTCCTGAAGTACCATGGTAAGAACGGGATGTCAATTTCCTAGTGGATAGGGAGTTTTAGACCTTCGAGGTTGTCATGTTCTATGCGGTGGACACGAACGGATCATGTTGGATCTTCTGCACAATGGATGTGCTGTAGTGTATTTGTAGGTTCGTCACAACTTTTGAGTGGGGTCTGGGTGCCGAGCACTAGTGGCAAACCGAGACACCACTAAGTGACTGCAGAATGGATGAGACCGATTAATCTGCAACCTCCTCAGCCATGCTCTACTATCAGGAACAGGAAGTGTACAATAATAGAATGCATTGCATGGCGAGGGTTCGAATCCCTGAAACTGGAGAAACGACTTGATCTGGTTCATATGTAGTATAGGATGCATGTGTTTCCAGAGTTTTGCTGACATTAGATTAAGTGTATATGTTCTATACTCTGTATTTTTGCATTAGACTTAGGTCATGGCATACACGAACACTAGAAAATCAGGATACACGTTTATTTTCCATTCAAGATGAATTGTGAGTGTGATAGTTGGAGAATTGCAATTTTCTTATTAGCATTGCGTTAGTAGAATTACTGACGTGCCCACTTAATTAGGTGCTGGATACCGGGTCGAGAGGACAGGAGAGCCAGACCAGCAGGGCATCCAAGTAGGGTGGCAGTGTGCATGCCTACCCTTCGAACATGTGCAGAAATATTAGAGTCGTGCAGTCAGAAGGCTCAAGCCGAGGGGCAATTCCTAGGGAGGCAGATAGACCGCTCAGCGGAGTTGTAATACCTTGAATTTTCATTTAATGAGAATTGTTGATTTTTATGTGTAGTGCACGTAGAAATTTTGTATGTATATTTCTTACAAAATTATCTCTTATAACATGAACAAATAAACATTTTTTTATCTCTTTATTTTCTAAAAGCCTCTTTTAAAAGCCTAAGAGTGTTTTTCTAATTTAAGCCCATCCTAATAAATTAAAGTATTTTATTAAATGGCCCATGAGCCTAAAGGCCACTATTTTGAGGCCCACAAACTTAATTAATCTTTTAATTGTCACAACTTGTCATGTAGACACAATTAGTGACAATTGATTAATTAAATTTGTACAACTTAATAATGGGGGGTACTAAAAATGGCACGTGCACCACTAGAGTGTGCATTGCACACCCTTCTAGGGGTGGCCGGATTGTGGAGAGAGAGAGGGAGAGTGGGATGAAGTTGAGGGGTGGTTATGTGATCATGGAAGTTACTACAACTTCCCAATTCATCTTGGTCCTTAATCTCTAACTCCTTGATTAAATCCTAGCCATTTATTCTCATCCTAAAAGTGTATAAATACCCCTATATTTCTTCTCATTAGTACATTACACAATTCATTAAGAGATAGCAAAAGATTGAGAGACAATAGTGAGCAAAAGATTAGAGTGTGCAAAATTGTGTGTGTTCCAACCTAGAGGTGGCCGGCCAATCATCAAGGAAGCAAAGAGAGCTCGGGTTCCTAGCAAGCACAAGGAGGAGGAGACAATTTGCTATCCATTCTAGGAGGAGAAGGCTACTTTCTTGCATTCTAGGAGTTTTCATTCGTTTCTTCAACTATAAGTGGGTGTTTCTCAATACTTCTAAATGTAGATGCCATGCTAGGGATGTTTGCTAAAATAGTTGAGAAGAAATTGCTAAATTGTAGTCTCATGTTTGGTTGATTAGAGATAAAATAGTAGCTTAAAGATTGACTGTTAAAATGATTGCTAATGAATAAAGATGTGAAATTGAAATGCTAGAATCAATCTTATCATCATGCTTTATGTCCATGAACTATGCTATGTGAGACGAATTGGTACTTATGAGACACAAATTGACTAAATGCATGTGTTATTGGTAAATAATGAATTTAAAAATACTAGTTTACTGTATTTGTATATACATTAGAATATGGAGAGTTTTGACTCAAAAAGAGAAGAAAAAGAACCAAAAATATTTTGGGAATTTGAAAAACCTAGCAGCATCAGTCGACCGATTAGATTGAAACAGTCGACTGCTCTGAGTATTTATTTTCTAGTTTTAATCTTTGCGGAACAGTCGACCGATCATAGTGTAATAGTCGACTGCTCTGAGTATTTATTTTTGAGTTTTTAATCTTTGCGGAACAGTCGACCGATCATAGTATAACAGTCGACTGCCCTGAAGTTTCAACTAATGTCTGGATTTTCGTGAGATAATTTTCTATAACCTTTGGCCTAGGATAAATAAGAATTTGAGACCATTTTTGGCAAGAAAGAACTTATTATTTTATTGTTTTAAATTGTCTCTGAATACATGCCTTGTTTAAAAGAGTTTTTGAAATGAGTTTGGGCAATGAAAGTGGGAATTTTTGATAAAATGACAGTACGGTAATTTCATGGTAGTTGAATGAGCTATGAATGTGACAAGTTAGAAAAACGAATTCTTTTGTTTATGCATGAGTTGTACATGAAAGTGAAATTGAATGTTATGATGAATTATGAAAGATTTTATGAGCATGAGTATGCAAATGCTATGAACATAAAAGGAAAATTAATGTTAATCATGAAAAAGACTTATTCGATTTTTGATTGTGAATTGAAATTGAGAACCAGAGTGTAGTTAAGCCTCATACCGGCATTGAAAAGAGATATGTTGAAATGAAAATTTGAGATGAAAAGACCAAGATTGGGTCATGTTGAATAGATGATTAAGACCGGTATAGTGGAAAGGCTAACTCTAGAGAATTGATTTTGTTCATGATTCAAATAACTAGGGATTAGATACATAGTGAAGAGGTGATGAAAATAAGGGGAAAACACGAGTATGAAGGCTTCGGAGCGACGGAGTGAGAATATTCACAGGCTGTCTTCACGATGCGTCGTGACATGATGTGGATATATCTCCAGGAGTCCGTACCGCAGGCGACGCTCATGGGGTGTTTGGTGACTGCGGGTGGTGTCATGTCCCATGACGGAGGCTGAATTGTCCACAGGCTGTTTTCACGATGCGTCGTGACATGACGTGGGATTCCCCTCCAGGCTGTCTGGACATGAGCTCGTACTCATAGAATATCTAGGATACTTATCATAGTTATAGTAGTAGTTTAAGTCATGACGAGGGATTGAACCCTGCAAGATGAAGAACGGTTAAGGGCTTGCCCTCAGACCTATGTAGTATGGGATGCATAGAATCTGAACAAGTGCTTATTAGTGTCATGTAACATAATAACTGCATTAAGGACTAAGCGCACCGCACAACACGATATCTATAGGATAATCCCTTTAGTATTGTTTGTGAACAAGTTTGTGGTATGTTAAGTGTTGAGAATCGTTATACTGTTTCCGGCATAGAGAGGATAGCCGTGTATAATATTTCGTCAGTGAATGAACTGATGCACCCACAGTTTTACATGCAGGGTAAAGATGCTCGACAAATTGAAGTATACATGCTACTCAAAGATTGATTTAAATATTGTTTCATGTAATTACTGTAAAAATTGCTTCCGCTGTAATAATGTAAAGGTATAATGTAATTCTGATGTAAGAAATGTTTCAATTTCCTTGTAAAATTATGCGAAATAAGTGTAAAGATTATGTGGAACTTCGAATTCAGTTGTATTTGAAATTTGGGGTGTTACAGAGTGGTATCAGAGCTATGCTTCCAAGTAGTACAAATATATAAGGAACGACACCCTAGAATTGGACATTAGGGCGTGTGTTGAGTCTAGAGATTTAAATGTAAGTCACTTGCATTTGCGTTGCTCTATGATTTATGCTTCTTCTTCTTCTCCTCTTTTCTCTAAGATGGCGGACCACTTTGACCCAGCTAGAGGTGACGATTGGCACATTGCTGAGGAAGATTACTACCCCGGGCAAGCTGATTCAGACGAGGAAGATCCTGAAGAAGTGGAAGAGGAATGGCCTGGGTCCTAAGAGATTACTCCACCTCCGGATTCATCTGATGACTCCTCTGACGAGGAAAAACCAGTTCCGAGTAGTCTCATTGTGTCTCTTCAGAGGCAGGTAGAGACTCAACGGGAGAGAGTCGGGCTACTGGAGACTCAGTTGGCGAAGCGCAAGGACGATATTGCAGTTCTCAATCATCGTGTTTGGAAATTCGAGAAGAGAAAAAACATGTACGATGTACTGAAGGAGGAAGTGGTGGAACTACGGGAAGAGCTTCGTGAAGCCAAGAGGAACCGTAGGAGTTAGACTGTTCTATCTTCTTACTGTTTTCATTTTGATGTCAGAAATGTTTTAAATTCGAATGTATAAAGTTTGAAATTCAATGAAATGAAAAGTTGTTTTAAAATTCATGTTTATGCTTCGAATTTAATGGATCTTTTGCATCAGAATATGGCTAGAAGAGGAGCTCGAAATGGGGAAGGTCTGGACTTGGAAATGAAACTAGCGAGGGTTTATCAGACACTCAATGCCGTTGCCATGAATAAGAATCAAGGAAGGGTGCCTGCGAATCCAGTACCCGAAGCAATCAAACTCGTGGAATCATTCAAACGGATGAAACCACCGGTGTTTGAGGGGAAGTCAGACCCTGACGCGGCTGACAATTGGATCCTCCAGGTAGAGACTATCTTCGAAGTCTTGGAGACTCCGGAGGGCAGCAGGGTGAAGTTGGCGGTGCTGCAGTTCGAGAAATATGCGGTGGTGTGGTGGCAGTCGATGAAGCGGACGATGGGAGGTATTGTTCTGGGCTGGGATGAATTCTTGGAGGAATTCCACAGTCATTATTTTCTCTCAGACATCCATGAGAAGAAAGCCATGGAATTTCTGGCATTGCAGCAGGGCAGCATGTCAGGTTAGAGAGTATGAGACGAGGTTCAATCAGCTGTCGAGGTATGCTCCCGAATTGGTAATGGACGGGGTGAAGAAGGCTCGAAAATTCGAGCATGGATTGAGGCCAAGTCTGAGATCCAGGATGATACCCCTCGGTATTAAGAGGTTTAACAAGCTGGTCAAACGAGCGGCAGCCACTGAGGCAGACATGGAGCAGTTCCACGCTGTTCAAAATCGGAGGACCAACTGGAACGTTGGGAAGAGGCCCGCAGTTTCTGGCAATTTCAAGGGGCAGCCGTCAGCCCAGAGGTTCAAACCTACGGGAGCGAATGCTGTCAACATAGATGGGAGACCCAGAAACAATTGAGTGAGACCTTCCGTGGTGATTTGCTACAACTGTGGTGAGACGGGACATTACAAGTCTCAATGCTCCAAGCCACAGAATGTCACCCGTAGTGGACCGACGCAGCAAGTTGAGAAGAAGTCGTACCAGCAGGGGTGAGTATTTGCCTTGACTGAAGCTGATGCTGATGAGGTGGATCACATCATCACTGGTACGAGAGGGGATGTTTAGAGTATTTTCTGTTGTTTCTTTTTCCCACCTTATATAGTGAACTGTTATGTAACGAGTGTGTGTTATGTAACAGGAGAACTTATTTTGAATGGAAAGAAAGCTGTTGTTTTGTTCGATACTGGATCCTCTCACACTTTTGTATCACCTAAATTTGCTAAAGTTTTGGGAGTCGAACCGAAAGTCTTTCCAGGCAAGGTTTTAGCAGTAGCTACTCCATCAGGGGAGACTTTAACCACTTATCGGTACTATGCGGACTACGAAATCGTGATTGAGAATAGAATTTTTTGGGATTAATCTGATCGAGCTGAATGTCTTGGGAGTCGATGTTATCATTGGCATTGATTGGAAGTCGGTGTACAGTGCGAGCATCGAGTGCAAGACCAAGACAGTTTCAGTGAAGGCTCCAGGTGGACCTGAAGTCACTTTCCAAGGAAAAAAAAGATGTTCTGGTCTGGTGGTAGTTATCTGCAACAGAGATGTTCCTGTAGAGGTGCAGTTAATTCCTGTGGTTCAGGATTATCCGATCGTGTTCTTGGAAGATTTGCCTGGATTACCCTCGCAACGTGATGTGGAGTTCAGCATTGCTATTCAGCCAGGGAGTGCACCTATTTCTAAGGCACCATATAGGATGGCGCCCGTGAAGCAGGATGAGATCAAACGGCAGATTGAGGAACTGTTGGAGAAAGGCTTTCTTCAACCAAGTGCGTCACCTTGGGGAGCACAGGTGCTGTTGGTAAAGAAGAAAGATGGTTCGATGAGGATGTGCATCGATTACCGAGAGCTGAATAAGGTCACTGTTCAGAATAAGTATCCTATTCCCCGGATCGACGACCTGTTCGATCGTCTACAAGGAGTCGCTGTTTTCTCCAAAATAGATCTTCGATCAGGTTACCATCAGGTTCGAGTGAAGACTGGAGATATGCATAAGACTGCGTTCAGAACTCGATACTGGCATTACGAATTCTTAGTTATGCCGTTTGGAGTGACGAATGCACCTGCAATTTTCATGGATATGATGAACAGAGTTCTGAGGCCGTTCATTGATTCTTTCGTCGTGGTGTTTATCGACGATATTCTTGTATACTCCAAGTCGGAGGAGGAGCACACGGAGCATCTAGCAGCAGTTTTGAAGAAGCTTCAGGAGGATGAGTTGTATGCCAAGTCGTCCAAGTGCGATTTCTAGAAATCTGAAGTGGCATTCCTGGGTCACATCCTTTCTAAGGAGGGAGTGGCAACTGATCCGCAGAAGATAGAGGCGGTGAAGGATTGGGCAAGGCCTACCACAGTAAAGGAAATTAGGAGTTTTATTGGGCTAACGGGATACTATAGGAGGTTTATTCAGGGCTATGCTCAGATAGCCGTACCGCTCACTAGTCTGACCAAGAAGAATGTGAACTTCAAATGGACTGAGCAGTGCGAGAAGAGCTTTCAGGAGTTGAAAGGGAAGTTGACTACCGCACCTATTTTGGCGTTGCCGAGAGCAGGTGTTGAGTACGATGTTTACAGCGATGCTTCACATCGTGGGCTTGGTTGTGTCTTAATGCAAGAAGAAAAAGTGATCGCATATGGGTCTAGACAACTAAGGCCGCATAAGAAGAATTATCCGACTCATGATCTGGAGTTGGCTGCGATTATCTTTGCTTTGAAGCAATGGAGACACTACGTGTATGGTGAGAAGCTGAACATGTACACGGACCATAAGAGCTTGAAGTACATCTATCAACATAAAGATCTGAATCTGAGGCAAAGGAAATGGCTGGAGGTGCTTGAGGACATACGTCCCGAGATCAAGTATCATCCTGGGAAGGCTAATGTTATTTCTGATGCACTTAGCCGCAAGAACAGTCTGGCTAGTTTGATTACGACTCAGAGGCATCTTGCAGAGGAATTGGATCGGGCTGGTATTGAAGTTGTTCTGCAAGGCTCGGGATTATCTTTAGCTCAGTTGAGGCTTCAACCGCGCTGAATGAAAGGATTACCGCAAGTCAGAAGGAAGATGCAGAGATTCAGAAGATGAAGGAGCAGGTCGGTGCTGGCAGGTTGCTCGGATTTCCAATCAGGGATGAAGTGCTGTGGTTTGGAGAGAGGCTGTGTGTTCCGGATCAGTCAGACTTGAAAGAAAGTATTCTTCCGGAGGCGCATGCTACTCTTTTGTCTGTACATCCTAGAAGTACTAAGATGTACAAGGACATTAAACAACATTTATAGTGGTCAGGTTTGAAGCGGGATGTGGCTAAATTTGTGTCGAGGTGTGAGATTTGTCAGCAAGTCAAAGCCGAGAATCAGAAATCCGGAGGTCTATTGCAACCGTTACCTATTCCGGAATGGAAGTGGGATAACATTAGTATGGATTTCATCACGGGCTTGCCCAAGAGTTCCAAGGGCAATGATGCGATTTGGGTCATAGTCGATCGACTAACCAAGTCCGCTCACTTCTTGGCGATGAAACTCACTGCTTCGATGGACAAGTTGGCTGAGTTGTATGTTGGTGAAATCGTCAGGCTTCATGGTGTTCCGTTAACCATTGTGTCTGATCGAGATGCGAGGTTTACTTCGCATTTCTGGAAGAGTCTTCAGACAGCTCTGGGTACTAAGATGGATTTCAGCACTGCTTTTCATCCTTAGACCGATGGGCAGACCGAGTGAGTCAACCGTATTCTTGAGGATATGCTTCGGTGTTGTGTACTAGACTTTGGAAGCAGTTGGGAAAGGCACTTAGCTCTGGTAGAGTTTGCCTACAACAACAGTTTTCAGACTAGTATTGGGATGGCGCTGTACGAAGCTCTGTATGGCAGGAAATACAGAACACCTGTTTGTTGGTTTGAAGTGGGGGAACGACAGATGTTTAGGCCTGAGATTGTGCAGCAGACCTCTAAAAAGATCGATCTGATCAGGAAGAGGTTGGTGGATGCTCAGAGTAGGCAGAAGAGCTATGCAGACAACCGAATGAGGGACCTTGAGTTTGAGGTTGGTGACTTTGCCTTTCTGAAGGTTTCACCTAGCAAAGGTGTGATCCGATTTGGCAAGAGTGGGAAGATAGCCCCGAGGTTCATAGGCCCGTATAAGATATTGAAAAGGATCGGAAAAACTGCTTACCGGCTTGAGTTACCGGAAGAGTTGTCTCAGGTGCACAATGTCTTTCATGTGTCTATGCTGAGAGGTTACATTCCAGATCCGAGTCATCATTTGTCCGAAGTACCGGACGGTTTGCAGTTAGATCTTAGTTACATTGAGCTTTCGGTTGAGATTGTTGATCGTCGGGAGAAAGTCTTGAGGAATAAGACGATACCGATGGTCAAGGTAATCTGGAGAAACCAGTTGGTTGAAGAGGCTACTTGGGAATCTGATGAGAGGATGATGAAGGATCATCCTGAGCTCTTTGTTTGATTTGTATTTTTCTTTCTTCCTTCTTATTGTGTTTTGTTTTTTTTTCTTTTTCGCTCTTTTATTGTAGTTCCAGGGACGGAACTATTCTAAGGAGGGAGTGTTGTAATACCTTGAATTTTCATTTAATGAGAATTGTTGATTTTTACGTGTAGTGCACGTAGAAATTTTGTATGTATATTTCTTACAAAATTATCTCTTATAACATGAACAAATAAACATTTTTTCCCCCTTTATTTTCTAAAAGCCTCTTTTAAAAGCCTAAGAGTGTTTTTCTAATTTAAGCCCATCCTAATAAATTAAAGTATTTTATTAAATGGCCCATGAGCCTAAAGGCCACTATTTTGAGGCCCACAAACTTAATTAATCTTTTAATTGTCACAACTTGTCATGTAGACACAATTAGTGGACAATTAATTAATTAAATTTGTACAACTTAATAATAGGGGGGTACTAGAAAGGGCACGTGCACACACTAGAGTGTGCATTGCACACCCTTCTAGGGGTCGCCGGATTGTGGAGAGAGAGAGGGAGAGAGTGGGATGAAGTTGAGGGGTGGTTATGTGATCATGGAAGTTACTACAACTTCCCAATTCATCTTGGTCCTTAATCTCTAACTCCTTAATTAAATCCTAGCCATCTATTCTCATCCTAAAAGTGTATAAATACCCCTAAATTTCTTCTCATTAGTACATTACACAATTCATTAAGAGAGAGCAAAAGATTGAGAGACAATAGTGAGCAAAAGATTAGAGTGTGCAAAATTGTGTGTGTTCCAACCTAGAGGTGGCCGGCCAATCATCAAGGAAGCAAAGAGAGCTCGGGTTCCTAGCAAGCACAAGGAGGAGGAGACAATTTGCTATCCATTCTAGGAGGAGAAGGCTACTTTCTTGCATTCTAGGAGTTTTCATTCGTTTCTTCAACTATAAGTGGGTGTTTCTCAATACTTCTAAATGTAGATGCCATGCTAGGGATGTTTGCTAAAATAGTTGAGAAGAAATTGATAAATTGTAGTCTCATGTTTGGTTGATTAGAGATAAAATAGTAGCTTAAAGATTGACTGTTAAAATGATTGCTAATGAATAAAGATGTGAAATTGAAATGCTAGAATCAATCTTATCTGTAGCGCCCCGAATTTCTAATATAATATCTTAGAAAATACGTGGCACAATTCCCAGCATCAACTTCAATGTAATACTAAACACAACAAAACACCAATAAAATTTCTCAACTTTCATTATACTTAGTCATTACATAGCACAGCGGAATACAAAACATCTTAAATCACAATTCTCTTTTCTTTACAACACTTTATTTTACAATTTACACGAGTCACTACATCAATTGAACATCAAGCATCCAAATCCAAGCCTTAAGAAATCACCTGTAAAATATGAGGCTAAAGATAACCCTAACCCCAAAACTAAAAGAGTCAGCCATAAAGGTGTGAGTGACATAAAACAAACAACATAAGTAAAGCATGGATTCATAAACAACATGTGATAAATAATAATACATAAAATATGACATAGTAAGGAAACATGTAAACCTCAAGTGAAGCTAAACTGAGTGTCAAGTGTAGAAAACAGGAAAACACATGCGTGAAACCAATCAAGAAAACATCAAGTTTATATGCTGACTCTCTAATGCGTACTTGTCAGAGTCTATGCATCCCACTCTACATAGGTCCGGTGCAAGCCCTTAATGTCTCCACATTATAGGGTTTAATCCCCGCTATGCAACTAATCCTATCACGATGACTACTACGAGATAAAGATAAACTGTGAGTATTAGCCCATGTCCCGATAATTCTGGAGGTCAATCTCTATCTACAGATAATTCCGGAGACTATTTCACTCACACATGGGAATCTTCGAGAATACCCCACATCGCAAGCGATGGCACCTCATCACACGAATACCACATGTGCGTCGCCTCGACCCCGATAATTCCGGAGATCAATCCCACACCACAGGTAATTCCGGAGACTATTTCACTCACACCTGGATAATTCCGTGGATTATCTCACACTGCAAGCCATACTGAGGTCCATAACCCATGTTCTCGTTCATCATATCACCACTAGTGCCTGTCCTTATCATTTAGATTATTTAATTACTTAACGAATCTCCTAGAGTTGGTGCACCCTACCGGACTTAACTCGATAACTGATCAACTAAAATGCCTCAACTGGCCCAAACATAAATGACTCAACTGCCGGTATACTAGGGTCACACACTCCCTCTAGAGACTCACACTCAAATGTCCAAACCAACTTTCCAACATAAATTTCTCAACTTAACATCTTGAAAACATATGTTCAATAGAAGATAAGGTATAAAATAATAAGTTATAGATTAAAGCATTTGGAGAATAAATCATTTGAAAGAACATTCAAAATTATAAAGATACATCAGTATCAGTCGACTAATAACAAGCGTAAGTCGACTGTCCATAAGAGAATTCTATGGTTTTAAGAAAATAATCTAAGTCTTATAAGTCGACTTTTAAAGGTCATAGGTCGACTGTCCAGAGAGAAAAATTACAATAACTTTAAAAAATAATTCTAAGTGTACCAGTCGACTGTAAAAGGTATAGGTCTACTGTCCAGAATGAAATTTCAAGAAAACTCAAGAACATAGGAGCCGGGTCGTATCAGTCGACTGAAAATTCATACCAGTCGACTGTCGACCTACAGACCGTATACTTTTGATTGTGCACAATTCAACCGATACGTATTTTTACTTTATGAAAACGATTTCTTCAAAAGCATATTTCTTATATGTTCAAATATAACTGGTAGGACATATAATAGTCCACAAAACTAAATCAAACTACTTGAATTGATAAAAAAAATAGAGATTTTGTTGATTTCCTTCAATCAAACATGAAATTGTGCATATCACCAAAATAGAGTTTTTCTAAAAATCAATTACTCATTGAAATTTCTTCGTATACAGATCCAAACATTTAAATATCAAAATCTCAAAGAATCCCCAATTTGGGTATATTCCTCAACTCGACTAAATTCTCAAAAATTTTGATTCTCAAGATATGATCTCTTGATTCATAACTTTCCACTCAAATTCCTCAAAACTGAATTACTACTACAACTCACAACCATAATTAATTGATAACATCACCATGTCCAATTTGTATTCAGCCAAATACTCAAAATCATAAAAGGTCTCACCTTTATTAGATTCATGCATAAAATTCATCATATTCATTCAATCCAACATTAACACAAAAGAGAACGACTACCCACATACAATCTTATTTGCAAACAACTAGGGTTTCACAAGATCCAATTTTTCATCCAATTCATAATGTGCATATTCATGTTCAAACCCTAAACATGCTTTCTAGCAATAAGATTCAACATCCAAGATCCATTAAACATTCATAGATCAAACAACCAAATTGTACCAAATCACATACATAAACAAATCAACAAAACAATTACATGCAAAATACACAAAGCAAAACAAACATGTCACTCACCTCGAATGAAGAAATCCCTTAAGAAAACTTCTCTTTTGCAAAATCCAAGATCCTATTCTTAATTCCTCCAAAAATAATAAGAATTTATGTTGTGCAGCGAATGACGGCTGCGTTTCTTTTAAATAGGCCGAAAATAAAGGATTTAGGGTTTTTAGACACATTTGCAAAATAATCCCTTTAAAATATAACTTTACATAAATAGATTCCTATACTTGGAAACTTGATAAAATCGATTAAATTGAGATTTAAAAGTAAAATAACCTCCATATTTCCAGTCAGCACTATTTTAAAAGTCTAGAAAATAGTTTTGCACTTTCACCCCTCAAAATGACAATTTTGCAAAAAGATCCTTCTTTTTCTTAATATTTGCAAATAGATCCAATTAATATCAGAAAAATCTAGAAAATTACTAATAATCCCAAATAATAAATAATGATTTTCCCTAAAATAATTTTGGCCTTTGAACTTCTCAAGAAAATATTTGCACGTGTTTTGCACGTGTGAAAAGATAGATTTTCTGAAATTATTTATTAAATCTCCAAAAAAAATCATTTTAATTCATTTATAAACTTTTAAGATAATATTTAAAAATATACGGGGTACTACATTATCATCATGCTTTATGTCCATGAACTATGCTATGTGAGAGGAATTGGTACTTATAAGACACAAATTGACTAAATGCATGTGTTATTGGTAAATAATGAATTTAAAATTACTAGTTTACTGTATTTGTATATATATTAGAATATGGAGAGTTTTGACTCAAAAAGAGAAGAAAAAGAACCAAAAATATTTTGGGAATTTGAAAAACCTAGCAGCATCAGTCGACCGATTAGATTGAAACAGTCGACTACTCTGAGTATTTATTTTCAAATTTTTAATCTTTGCGGAACAGTCGACCAATCATAGTGTAACAGTCGAATGCTCTGAGTATTTATTTTCGAGTTTTTAATCTTTGCAGAACAGTCAACCGATCATAGTATAACAGTCGACTGCCCTGAAGTTTCAACTAATGTCTGGATTTTCGTGAGATAATTTTCTATAACCTGTGGCCTAGGATAAATAAGAATTTGAGACCATTTTTGGCAAGAAAGAACTTATTATTTTATTGGTTTAAATTGTCTCTGAATACATGCCTTGTTTAAAAGAGTTTTTTAAATGAGTTTGGGCAATGAAAGTGGGAATTTTTGATAAAATGACAGTACGGTAATTTCATGGTAATTGAATAAGCTATGAATGTGACAAGTTAGAAAAACGAATTCTTTTGTTCATGCATGAGTTGTACATGAAAGTGAAATTGAATGTTATGATGAATTATGAAAGATTTTATGAGCACGAGTATGCAAATGCTATGAACATGAAAGGAAAATTAATGTTAATCATGAAAAAGACTTATTCGATTTTTGATTGTGAATTGAAACTGAGAACTAGAGTGTAGTTAAGCCTCATACCAGCATTGAAAAGAGATATGCTGAAATGAAAATTTGAGATGAAAAGACCAAGATTGGGTCATGTTGAATAGATGATTAAGACCGGTATAGTGGAAAGGCTAACTCTAGAGAATTGATTTTGTTCATGATTCAAATAACTAAGGATTAGATACATAGTGAAGAGGTGATGAAAATAAGGGAAAAACACGAGTATGAAGGCCTCGGAGCGACGGAGTGAGAGTATTCACAGGCTGTCTTCACGATGCGTCGTGACATGATGTGGATATATCTCCAGGAGTCCGTACCGCAGGCGATGCTCATGGGGTGTTTGGTGACTGCGGGTGGTCTCATGTCTCATGACGGAGGCTGAATTGTCCACATGCTGTCTTCACGATGCGTCGTGACATGACGTGGGATTTCCCTCCAGGCTGTCTGGACATGAGCTCGTACTCATAGAACATCTAGGATACTTATCGTAGTTACAGTAGTAGTTTAAGTCATGACGAGGGATTGAACCCTGTAAGATGAAGAACGGTTAAGGGCTTGCCCTCAGACCTATGTAGTATAGGATGCATAGAATCTGAACAAGTGCGCATTAGTGTCATGTAACATAATAACTGCATTAAGGACTAAGCGCACCGCACAACACGACATCTATAGGATAGTCCCTTTAGTATTGTTTGTGAACAAGTTTGTGGTTTGTTAAGTGTTGAGAATCGTTATACTGTTTTCGGCATAGAGAGGATGGCCGTGTATAATATTTCGTCAGTGAATGAACTGACGCGCCCACAGTTTTACATGCTGGGTAAAGATGCTTGACAAATTGAAGTATACATGCTGCTCAAAGATTGATTTAAATGTTGTTTCATGTAATTACTGTAAAAATTGCTTCTGCTGTAATAATGTAAAGGTATAATGTAACTCTGATATAAGAAATGTTTCCATTTCCTTGTAAAATTGTACGAAAGAAGTGTAAAGATCCTGTGGAACTTCGAATTTAGTTGTATTTGGAATTCGTGGTGTTACAGGAGTTTCGGTAATGACCAATCGATTGCCGATCTGGAAGACAGCTGACAGCTTCGCAAGAGGAGCCTGAATATTCTTTGTAATCAGTTGTAATAAGTTATGTAAATTGTATTCTTTGTTTAAGGACAAATTGATATTTGTAATTATTGATTTAATAACTCTGATGGCAATAAAAGTGTTTAAATTTCCGTGTTATTTATTGTGTTGAGATGCATTTGAAGGCAAAGATTCTGGTTGTGTCACGGATGTCCGATAATGGGGATCCAGGGCGCTACATTCACCCCCTTCAATGCTAGTATATCAGTAGTACTGATGGAGGTGGAAAAAGAAGGGCTACTCCGCGCTCCCCTTAGAATGAATACCCCAGGTAAGAAAAGAAACAGGGATAAGTGGTGCCGATTTGATAGGGACCACGGCCACGACACTGATGATTGTCGGGCTCTTAAAGAGGAGATCGAAGAACTCATACAGCGGGGACACCTAGCCAAGTTCGTCCGAAGAGACGAGGCCGACCTTCCACCCCGAGGAGCTTACAAGCAAACAGAGAGGTCCGCCGAGTTCCAAGAATCCGAACCTGGGGCCGTCCTCCACCTTATCCATGGAGGTCCAATAGGGGGGAGAACCAAACTCCTCCCAAAAGGCCCTCACCCTATCGTAGAAGTAGGTTTTCAGTTTTCAATAAGGCCGATGCTTGAGACATGGCCAGAATCATGTAATAATGGCTCGCCCCATTGAAGCGGCCACTTAGTTTATCTCAATAAAACTTAACTTTTTTCTATTATTGCACTTGCTTCATTTCTACCTCTCTGAGTCACATTTACGACTCGCTAAATGGTAAGCTCGGAGTCCAGCTTGTCCTACAGAGCTGTTCCCACAACTTACTAAGCTCAAAAGACAAGTTTAGAGTCCAACACTTGGTTCGACATTGCCTTAGCCGCTTGCAAACAAGTAAATGCGGGACAGCTCACCATTCGGAATTGCTCCTACAACTCGTTAACTTTCTTAACAACAAGTTTGGAGTCCAACACTTGGTTCGACGTTCCCTTAGCCGCTTGCAAACAAGCAAGTGCGGGACAGCTCACCATTCGGAAATGCTCCTACAACTCGTTAACTCTCTTAACAACAAATTTGGAGTCTAACACTTGGTTCGACGTTGCCTTAGCCGCTTGCAAACAAGCAAGTGCGGGGCAGCTCACCATTCGGAATTGTTCCTACAACTCGTTAACTCTCTTAACAACATGTTCGGAGTCCAACACTTGGTTCGACGTTGCTTTAGCTGCTTGCAAATAAGAAAGTGGGGGGCAGCTCACCATTCGGAATTGTTCCCACAACTGTTGAACCTCTTCCCAACAAGTTCAGAGCTAAAACTCTCCCCTAGAGTTGCTCCTCAAACTTGTCTCCCAAACGGCTCTCTCATAGAGCCAAGCTCTCCGCTCCGCTCGCCTCTAGGGCGGACCTCTTCTCAACAAGTTCAGAGCTAAAACTCTTCCGTAGAGTTGCTCCTCAAACTTGTCTCCCAAATGGCTCTATCCTATAGCCAAGCTCTACGCTCTGCTCGCCTCCAGAGCGGACCTCTTCTCAACGAGTTCGGAGCACGACTACTCCCCTAGAGTTGCTCCTCAAACTTGTCCCCCAAACGGCTCTCTCCTAGAGCCAAGCTCTCTTCTTCGCTCGCCTCTAGGACGGACCTCTTCTCAACAAGTTTAGAGCTAAAACTCTCCTCTAGAGTTGCTTCTCAAACTTGTCTCCCAAACGGTTCTCTCCTAGAGCCAAGCTCTCTGCTTCGCTCGCCTCCAGAGCGGACCACTTCTCAATGAGTTCGGATCACGGCTACTTCCCTAGAGTTGCTCCTCAAACTCATCCCCAAAACGACTCTCTCCTAGAGCTAAGCTCTCTGCTCCACTCGCCTCCAGAGCGGACCTCTTCTCAACGAGTTCAGAGCACGAATACTCCCTTAGAGTTGCTCCTCAAACTCGTACCCCAAACGGCTCTCTCCTAGAGCCAACCTCTCCACTCCGCCCGCCTCCAGGGCGGACCTCTTCTCAACAAGTTCAGAGCTAAAACGCTCTTCTAGAGTTGCTCCTCAAACTTGTCTCCCAAATGGCTCTCTCCTAGAGCCAGCGATGCTCTTCACTCCGCTGACCTCCCGAGCAGCTTCTTCTCAACAGGTTCGGAGCTCAACTCTCCCCTAGAGTTGCTCCTCAAACCCGCCTCCAAGAATGGATCTTCCCAAGAGTCATACAAAGCTCAACTCAGTCGTTCACCAGACAGTGCCTCGTTCACCACGTTCGCCAGCATGCACCGAACAGACGTGTTTCTGAACGAAAAATGGGCAAAACAGTGTTGACCAGTCAATGGCTTAAGATCCACGTGTCGCTTGCCTATGGGAGCAAGTAGCTAAAGTGGCTCTAAGAACCGTGAATGGACTCCGAACAAGGTGATGACGAGTTTTTAGGGCACTCCGAATGGTGAGCCGAACCCCACACACTTGCTCGAGAGAATGTGGCTAGAGCGGCTCTATGAACCATGAGTGGCCTCCGCACTTGTCCGTTGGAGAGCTTGGTGAAGGGATGGTGTGACTAGGGGTGAACCATCTGTCTAACTCATTGTTTGTATTCGATGGACTTAGACAATAATTTTGCATAGGAAAATCCTAAAATTTTATTGAAAAATAGAACTAAGTGGCTACTTTGATTGTAGTAATTATTACATGTTGTGACCATTATAATTGTCGGCCTTTATTATATGTTTTGATGTGCTATCTACTGGGCAAGGGCATTAAGCGCTCTCTTTGTATTTCATGTGATGTTCAGCGTTCCAAGTCCTCGATATCTTCTTCTCCCCCAAGTCTTCAAGTCGGTAAGTTCCTGGACGGACAACTTGTGAGACTTTGTAGGGTTCTTCCCAGTTAGGGACAAACTTTCCCTTCTTCCGAGGGACAGATATTTCGAGCTTCAGAAAGACAAGGTCCCCTTTTTAATGTTGGTCGGGCGCACCTTCTTGTTATAGAATCTCTCTACCTTCTGCTGGTAGATGGTCCTTCGGATGATGAATTTCTCTTGGACTTCCTCGAGAAGGTCAAGATTAGCTCGAATGTCGTTCAAGTTACGTTCTTGGTTGAACGAGGGGAGGCGAGGAGAATGTATTCCGACTTCTAGATTAGCTTCATACTCGGCCTCGTTGTTCAAAGTTGGGAAACTGAGGTGCAACGAGTATTGGAGGAAAAACTAGTCAATACCGATTAAGATAACCGCTTCTCCGCTCCCTTCGAGGAAAAAGGACACATCCACATAGATAGTCCAAAGTAGGGGTTGTCTCCTTCCTCGGGAGGATCAGGGTTCATGCTTTTGACAATGAATTTGGACAAGGCCTTGGCCTTGATTGCGGTTCTCGGGGGATAGGTGATGTCGTGTTGGCTCTGCTCAATAGACCATTTCACCAGCCTTCCGGAGCTTTCAGGCTTGTAGAGGACTTGTTTGAGCGGTTGATCAGTGAGGACCCATATGAGGTGTGTTTGAAAGTAGGATCTGAGCTTTCGGGCGGCTGTTACTAAACCATATGCCATCTTTTCCATCTTTGTGTACCGAAGTTCCGCATCATGGAGCACCTTGCTTACAAATTAGATCAGACTTTGCACCCGTTCTTCATCTCTTACTAACACAGCACTGCGGGTTTGATCTGGGCAGCCAGGTAGAGGTAGATGGTTTCTCCCGGTGTGGGTTTACTTAAGAGTGGAGGATTGGTGAGATGCTTTTGAAGGCTTTCAAAGGCCACTTGCTGTTCTTTCCCCCACTCGAAATTCTTCGCTCCTCGGGGAGCTTTAAAGAAAGGTAGGCATTGCTGTCCTGACTTGGAGGGAAAACTGTAAGCTTCTGGACTTTCTTAATCGTAGCTGGGGGAGACATATTGAGGATAGCTTTGATCTTTTTAGGGTTGGCTTCAATTTCTCTCTGACTCACCATAAACCCCAAGAACTTTTCCGAGGAGACCCCGAAGGTACATTTTGAAGGGTTCAACCTCACATTGTTGATCCGGAGTACACTGAACGCTTCTTGGAGGTCAGTGACATGGTCTTCTTTCCTGAGGCTTTTTATGAGCATATCATCCACGTATACTTCCATGTTTCAGCTGAGCTGCTCTCTAAAGACTTGTTTCACCAAGCGTTGCTATGTGGCCCCGACATTCTTCAGCCCCAAGGGCATGATTCGGTAGCAATTAAGCCATTGATTGGTGATGAATAACATTTTTAGGATGTCCGACGGGAACATTTGGATCTGATTATATCCCGAGAACGCATCCATAAGCTTAATAATTCATGGCCTGTGGCATCTATCAAAGCGTCTACGCTTAGAAGAGGAAATGGATCTATTGGAAATGCTTTGTTGAGGTCGGTGAAGTCTATACAGATTCTCTACCTGCCATTGGCCCTCTTGACCATTACAATTTTTGCTAGCCACTCGGGGTAACTAACTTCCTAGATGAATCGATCTTCTAGGAGCTTCTCAACCTCTTCTTTGATGGCCTGTTGCCTTTCGGGCACAAATCCCCCCTCGTCCTGTTCGTCTTCCCCACTCTATTATGAAAACCTAACTCCTCGACTGAACCCAATCACCTGCAACCGCCTCATCGATTGTGCTCCAGCCTCGCCACCCACTCCTAGATCCTGTCATTTTCCATCGTCGTCCACACCGCATCTCGCTCACTTCCACACCTCTACCCCCGTCGCCTCCCTCGCTCCTTCTCGATCGCTCTGCCACCTTTGCAACCTTTCGCTCGCCATTGCCACCGCTGCCATCTCCCTCCCTCCTCGTCGCTCAGCCTCCTTCCTCTATTTTCCTTCTGAAAATAGAGTAGCGCCACCCTGTTCATCCTCTCTCCTCCCCCTATCAACGCCCACTGTGAGCCCCACCATCGACTGCCACCAGTCTTCCTATCGCCATTGCCGCTCAAAATCCATCCCAAAGAGCCTTGTCAGTCGGCTCCACCACCGCCGATACTGCCTCCCTGCTTTGCCGCCCAACTGCATGAATCCAACAACCCCTGCAACCATCCACCTGCACCTCCTCGCACATCCATCCTCATCGCCAGCACACACCTGCTGTTCCTCCGCCATTACAGTTGTAACCCCTGTTTCCCATTTTATGTATCTTTGAGTGTATTTTTTTTCTTTCTTGGTGTATTTCTCTCTTGTATCTCTTTTTGGACCATATATTAGATCTTCATTTTCAATATATTCATTTATTTGATTTGTCGCCTTTTATTTGACGTTCTTGATTCTATTGTCAGTCTTTTGTTTCGTCTCCTTTTGATCGGGCTATTATTTTCTTTGATCCTCATTATTTTATTTGTTCGTGCCTATTTTATTTATCCACTTTGTGCCATCTCATTTTCATTGGATCTATTATGCATATATATTTTCTTTTAATTCCCTGAACCCATTTAAAACCCATTATAATCACCCAAATACCCACTGTTACCTAATACCCATCAATGAAAACCCTAAACCCTGTTCTTAATACACTGCCCGACCCGTTAGCACCCTATACCCACTTCAGCCATCTCTCCCGTTCACCCCCAAACCCTAAATCTGTGCACCCATATAAATATACCCATGCCCCGACTGTTCACCCCCCTGTTCACCTAGCCGCCAACCCTCCTTCATACCTCCGACCTCCTGTGCTCACCCTGAGCTTCTCCAAACCCTACTGCATCCCTGTCCTCCCCTAGTCTCCTCTACCTTACATCGCACTGCCCTCAACCGACTGCCGTGCACCCTTCGATGCCCGACAGCCAGCACCGGCAGCCCCTCACCCGCTGCTGTTCCTCCCCCTCCGACGTCTAGCAGCAGCACCGACAGCAGCAACAGTAACCGCTGCCGTTGCCGTCAACCGCCGTCGTCTCTCTCACGCTCGTTCTCTTGGTTGCACGTGTTAGTGTGATCTTGGGTTTTGTTCGTTGTTCGTGAGTTTGGTTTGTTGTTGCGTTGTTCGTTCAGATGAGTTCGTGTTCCTGAAATCCGTTCCTGTTATTCTTGATCTTCGATATTTTTATCATCATCTATAAGGCAAGTAACTTGTATTCTTTTCTTTGTATAATACAAGTACTAAATACCGTCTGCAGTGTAGTTGTGTTCTATAGACAATTCTTGTGTGTGAACCCCCTGTTGTATATTGTCTCTATTGTGCTGACCCGCCCGTAGTTGCCACATGACACCCATGACATGAAATAACTTAGGGATGACCTTCTTGTTGTATACATGCATGTGTTTATGTCTTGTTTGTATGATATCGTGTGCCTGGTTATGTGATTTGTAGTATACTTGTTGCAGATGTGTTAAATACCCTATACCATGTTGTTTGGACATTTAGAACACCATATTTCATTTTTGGTTATGATTTGGACAAATTTCGTATGATCTATGTTGATTTATGCATGAGGAACAATTCTGTATTTTCTGTTATCCCCGTTTTTCATTCAGTATTTTAGACCCTATTAAGGTCAGTATATGAAAATATTTTGTGAACATGAACTGTAGAGAATTTTGTCTATTTTCCAACCCTTCTGACAGATCTCAGTTTCGATTTATGAGTTGCGAGTTATGACTGTTTTACTACAGATGTGTATAAGAAATTACAGATTTGATTTTATGAGAATTTTGGAGAGCAATCTATTTTTATTCTAATGTTAAAAGTATTATTTTTGATCCAATATTTTGCTAAGAATAACTAGACCTGATTGGGATTAACCCTAAATTTTTGTGGATTTATTTGATGGGTTTTACAAACTATTCTATACTTGTAAACAACTACTATACTTGCAGAATTTTCTTGCTGTTCAGTAAATATACATAATCTCGACCTGATTCTACTTACTATTTGAAAAATCTTTATGAATATGAAAGTTAGCCCATTGTATCTATTTTATCACCCTTTTGACGGATCTGGATTTCGATTTATATTTTGTGAGATATTTCTATTTTAGTGCTGCAGTGTTTATGATTCTAGATTTACAAAACTGCTGTATCTTGCCGCTTTCTAATTTTACATGACTATTCTATCTGTTACCGCTGATTTCGGTGTGGGGGTAAACAGATAGAATTTGTGGATCCGAGGAAAACCTGAACAGCTGACTCGGCCTTCTTGCTCCCGCCGCAACCTGCAGGGAAGTGCGAGACACCGGGGTTGATTCCGGCGATGCACCCTCCGATGCTCTTGTCAGTAATCAGCAAAAGATTAAGAAAGAGCTTAAGTGGTGAAAAAGTGATTAACCTCGTCTTGGTGGTAGAGGGGTTGTATTTATAGTCGCCTTCTGGAATGATTAGGGCCCTGATTTCCTGCCTAACAGCTAGGAGAAAAATCCTCCTATTCTGTTTTAGGAAGTTAGACCCTGATTCCCTGGTGGGAGCCAATCAAGTTTGTTGATTTGATTTAATCAAATCAGCGCCCTGATTCTCCTCTTGGTGGACCGGGCTTGTATCGGGTCGGGACCCGTGCCCAGTTGGAGTGGATCTATTCGCGGGCGGTTGGTTTCGTGAGAAGGAGGCCCAATACCCGTTTTGGATCCATCTGTATGTGAAATTACCTTTTTACCCCCGTGCTTCAAGATTCGTGCTCGATCTGGACGGTCCCGATTTAACCCCAATTTTAGCCATATCACGAGCCCCCCACTCCTAAAGGCTGAGCGTGATCAGACTTTGAGGAGTAGTTCAGCGGTTTCAGTGGCTGGTGGAGTTGTATCGGAGTCCAAATGTGGGATTTTGAATCTAGAAAGGGGGTAGTGAGGTAACTTTTGACGCTGTGTGCTGTTCTTGAGCTGCGTCGGGTATCTGACAGTCTTTTATCTACTTTTTTCGAAGTATTTGTTTAATTCTGCGATGTGTTTGCTAATCGTTCGGGGGCTTTAGCGGTGCATTCAGGGTAATAATTGTTCGCTCCGGGGTCCGAAAGTGTGTCCCCGAATTTTCAATTATCTCCCAGAATTTTTAGCTAATTTTCCCGAATTTTTAGCAATTTTCTCGCAATTTTTAAACAAATAAAACGATTAAAATAAATAAAAAACGATTTAAATACCGATTAATGGCGTGGCTTGATCTGAGCCGTCGATCGTGGATGGGCGCGAATTTCGAAAAGATCTGACGGCTGTTATAGTTCGGCAGCGTTTTTCTCCGTTTACGAGCTCGAAAAGGCGCTTGCTCGGCTGCCGACCGGAAGCAGGGGGTTCGACAGTTCGAGCGACGTGGCGTTGTCTGAGCCGTCGGATGACGGGTGCGCATCTCGAGACGGGCGCAGCTCCCAAGAAAATGCTATCTTGTCTTTTAGCGCACGTGGCGCAATCTGGGTTGTTCATCATTTGGAGCGCGGATTTCTGAGAGATCCAGCGGTCCACGTAGCTCGGTGTCTTTTTTCCTCCATTTACCAGCTCGGGAAGGCACTTGCTCGGATGCCGACCGAAGGCATTGGTGTTCGGCAGGCCGAGCGACGTGGCATTATCTGAGTTGATGGATGTCGGCACGCATCTCGAGATGGGCGCAGTTCCCAAGAAAACACTATCTTGTCTTTTAGTGCTCTCGGCGAGATCTGGGCCGTCTGATTGAGATCAGACGCGAAAGTTGAGGGGAAAGTGAGTTTTCCCCGTTTACGCGCTCGGAAAGGCACTTGCTCGGCCGCCGACCGAGGGCCTGTGGTTTTTGGCAATCTGAGATGGCTCTGTTCCCAATGGTGTTAATGGCGCTTCGTGACTTGAGTGGCGTTTCGCCTTCCCGATGTCATTAAGGATAATTCCTTTAATTAATGCGTGGTGTTTCAACTTCCGAGGATCAGTAATTCCCTTCATTAAAACGCGGCGCTTCGATTTTCGAGGGTCATAATGGCTGGTTCTAGGAGGCAGGCTATAAGTACTCCACTCCCTTTGCCATTTTAGTCACAACCAAATTGAGTCCCAGACCTCAGAGGCATCTGCCTTGGGTAGCTTCTCTCTTTAGGTTCGGAGAGGTGGTCGCTCTTCTGCCTGGTTTTCCCTTTGTTCCTGACGGCCCCCAAGTGGATGTCAGGAGCGAGGGGGAACGAGGTAGTAGTGGTGACGACCGTAGTCCGAAACCGGGGGATGAGTTATCTCCGAAGGACGGGTGGTCGCTCTCTTACCTTTATCTTCTCCCGTTCCGGACGGTCCCTAAGTGGATGTCAGGAGCGGGGGAGAATAAGGCAAGAGTGGTGACGACCATAGTCCGGATCCGAGGGATGGGCCGTCTCGGGAGGACGGGTGGTCGTTCTCTCACCAAGATCTTCTGCCTTCTTTGGTTGTCCGAAGTGAGTGCCGAAGTAGGCGGAGGTCTTGGTGGGAGAGTGACGATCCATGTCCGATGCCGATCTCCGGGCCATCCGAGTCCGTTTGTTGCAACTGTGAAGGCGCCGCTGTCAGAGTCCCCTGACAAACTGATCCTTCCAGTTGCAACCAACTAGCTCGGGATGGCGCGCTTCTCTATCATGAGTTGCAGCTCGGGCTTCTGGGCCGTCCGAGCCTGTTGTTTGCAACTGTGAAGGCGCTGCGGTTAGAGTCCTCTGACAAGCCGCGCCTTCCAGTTGTAAACAACTAGCTCGGAACGGCGTGTTTCTCCTGTCCTCTGAGTGTTGATGGGCCTTCTCTCATCTCTGTCTTCCTTCCGGGCTGATGGCTTCTGATGGACGTCAGCCCGGGGAAGTTAGAGATGGGGGGGTGCCGATCTGTTCCCGACCGGGGCCCGTGGTCGGCGGAATACCGACTGATGCACGGGACCTGGGGGGCGCTCGCCGAAGGCGGCGCCTCAAAACTGAATCAAAATTTTTCCAGGTTCCTCTAGGCATAGGTGAGGCGTCCGAGGGTTCAATCGTTCGAGCGACGTGGCGCACCTTGAGCCGCTAGATGATGGCGCGCATCTTAAGACGGGCGCAGCTCCCAAGAAAACACTATCTTGTCATTTAGTGCTCTCGGCGAGATCTGAGCCGTCTGATCGAGATCGGGCGCGAAGGTTGAGGGGAAAGTGAATTTCCCCGTTTTACCAGCTCGGGAAGGCCCTTGCTCGGATTCCGACTGGACCCTACTGCCAGCGTGTTCGGATCGCTCGTAGCTCGGATTTGGATCCCTCGGGGCCGAGCCAGTTGACTTGGTGAGAGGAGTAGTGGTGATGGGCCTTCGTGACGTTTCGAGAGTAGCCCAAAAGTCGCGAAGTTTCATTGGAAGTCCAAGGGACGTTCCAATTTTACTATAAATCTTCACCCCTCCAAGACCAAGTCTTCACTTTTCACTTTTACTCTCTCTCTTCCGTTTTTACTTTGCTTCGCAGTTTTTAGCTCCCTTGGTGGCGTTGCTAGCTGTCGCGGTAGCGTTCTTAGTTCCGGCGAACTTTCTGACTGCACCTGTCACTTCAAGGTCAGTTTCTTTCCCTTCTCTTTTTAGGAAAACATGGTTAAGATTTCGGCTGAGACCCCCGCCTCGGAGCAAGCCGTTGGCCGAGGGGATAAAGGGAAGGGAGTAATGGAACCGAGCGAGCAAGACGTTGTTCGTCCGGATAAAGAGGGTGAAGTGGCCGAAGTGCCCGAGGAAGTCGCGGCGGAGTCCCGAAGGGGTAAAGCCGTGATCACAATAGTGGAAACACCGAAGAGAGCGGGGGCGTTCGATCGGCTGCCCATCGCCGTATCGAGCGTGGGAGGCGTCCGGGATTACGCCGAGGATACCTTGGAGAGGGTCACTCAAGGTACGGCGAAGCTGGTGGAGGAGAACGAGCCTAGGGAGCTGTCCGAGGTCGACCACAGGATCTCGACTCTCACCGAGACCGATCTCCGTATGATCCGAGAGGGTTTCCGGATCCCGCTTGAGTATGCGCTGCTTCTTCCTGGGCCGGGGTTCCGAGCCAACACAAAGTCCTCGCCGGACATATGCGTCTTCCCGGTCGATTCCCTCATCGCCGGGCTCCGCTTTCCCCTACACCCGTTCGTGGTCGAAGTCTTGGTCTGGTACGGTCTGAGTCCTGCCCAACTGATGCCGAACACTTGGAGGCATGTCGTGGCGTTTCTCCTCCGATGTCAAGAGATCGACGCCAAGCCGACTATGTTCCTCTTTCGAAGTCTTTTCCGACCTTGCCAGCCGAGGCGTGACGAGCAGAGGTTTTTCCTTTCTCCTCGGACGGGAGTTAAGTTGATCGAGAACCCGGACTCGATCAAACATTGGAAGGATAAATACTTCCTCGTCCGAAATCTGACGCCGTGGGTGATACCGACAGTCTGGGCGGACGGCTTGCCCAAGCGTACAAAGAAGGATGTCCCACTGAATGCTGAGGAGGCTGAGGTCCAGAGGAAGCTTCTCGCCCTACCAGCGCTAAGCTGGAAGGATATTACGGAGGAGCATCTGTTCCGTGGGGGTCTCAGTCCGATCGACCCTCGTATGCATCTGGTATTTATACTCCTTGTTTAAAGTTCATGAAAAATTTTCTAAGTTTTTCCATTCGGCTTTTGCAGAGACAATGAAGCTTGATTACAAGGCTCTGGTGGCGAAGGGCCGGGCAGAGCAGGAGAAGAAGAAGAGGCCGTCGGCAGCGCCTCAGGACAGCCGGGCTTCGAAGAAGCCCTCGGTCGCAAAGACTGCCGACCAACCGAAGGTCGCGGTCCTCAAGGAGGGGGAGATTGAGGTCCTCGTCTCTCCGACGAAGGTCGTGGTCCCCGAGCAGGGGGAGGCCATTGTCTCCGATCCCCCTACCTCGGATGCACCTGTGCCGACCCCGGGGACGGACGCTCCGGGTTCGTCGAGCGGCGTGTTCGGGGTGAAGGATGCGCTGTCCATGCAGGTTCCGCCCCTCACTGCCGAGGCGGAGAAGATCTTGACCGAGCGTCACAAGCAGATCTTCGTCCCCGACTGGCGGGTGATGAACGCCGATGGTTTCCTGGGCGACGGGAACATCTGCATGGAGGCGATAAGGCACTTGCCGACCCCGAAGGATCGAGCGACCCTGAAGGCCGGGATGGCAGGGGACGCCGTGATGCAGATCGCCCGGGATACCATGTCGGTAAGTAGGCTGGTTTCTTCTTCATCTGAATTTCTTCCTTAGAAAATTTTCCAAGTTCTTGGATTCGGATTGTAACTCTGTTGTTCTCTTTCAGACCATATGCCACTTCAATTTCCTGCTCGAGGAGATGGCGAAGAAGGATCAGGAGAAGGAGAAGGAGAGGGCGGAACGCGTCAAGGTCGCGAAGCGGCTTGATTCCGAGTTGCTTCTTTCGACGAAGAGGGCCACCGAAGTGGAGGGGCTGGAGAAGCAGCTGGCCGATGCTGTTCAGCTGTCAAAGGATACGGCGGCCAAGCTCGAGGCCTCGGAGAAGGAGGCGGCCGAGCTGAAGGATTCGGCGGCCAAGCTCGAGGCGTCGGTGAAGGAGGCTGCCGACCTGAGGGAGGAGCTGGCCAAGGCTCGGTCGGAGGCGGAGGACGCTCGGAAGAGGGCCGAGAAGATCAAGGCGAAACACCTCAGGAAGGTGAAGAGGGTGAAGAAAGCCGTGCAGGAGGAGGCCGCGATGCACATGATCCAGAACATGCTGGACGCCTACGGCCGTGCCTTGCAACATGTGGTCGCCAAGAACCCGGGCTTCGACACGTCCTCCTACAACTTCTATGACCTCGTGGAAGGGGAGGAGGTTGTCCCCGAGGGGGAGACGGAACCCGTCGAGGACCCGTGGAAGGCCGCGGCCGAGGAGGAGAAGGAGGACGACTCCGAGGAGGAGAGCTGGAGCGAAGGAGGTGGCGGAGGCGAGGGCAAGGACAAGACCGAGGGGTCGACGGACCCGAACGACAAAAAGGTCGACCCCTGACTCGGTTGTCTTCTTTTCTCTTTTTTTTTTTGTTTTTGTAAGCCTAACTGCGGACTGGCCACCGCTGTTGTAGAACTCTTCGAATTTTGAATGAAAAAATGTTTTGTTTGGCCAAAATTTGCCCAAGTGTTGAGTCTCGGACTTAGTGTTTGTTTTGGCGTAACTTTCTCCAAGTGTTGGGCCTCGGATTTATCTCTGCATTTCAGGTGAGATTCGGTCCGATCACGGAGGCTGAATACCTTCGGCAGGAGCTGGTGAAAACGAAGGACGAGCTCTCTCAGAGCCGGTATAAGCGATATCTCCTGCTCGGCAGGCTGGAGGATACGAAGGCGGCTCTGCGGAGGTATGGTCGCGAGCTGTACCGGTACCGGAAGCGCTCTTCAGCCCCTTATCCCGAAGGCGAAGTTGAGAACCTCCGTAGGAAGCTTACTGCCGCCGAGCAGAAGAATGATGACCTTTTGGCCGAGGTCCAATACTTGGAGCTAGCGGAAAAAGAGCGTTCGGCGGAGTGGGAGAAGCTGGCTTCCGAACTGGAGAAAGCGTCGACCGAGCACAAGAGGCTATCGGCCGAAGTCGACAGGCTCAGAAGGATCACAATAGATAGGGGGATTGAAGTCACCCATTACCGACGGCTCGCGACTGATAACGCCAATGCCTCGGGCTCGTTGACGGCCCCGCGGCCGAAGAAGTTGGCGAAGGACGACGTCTTGAGGGATAGGATTATCGAACTGGAGGAAGAGATCGCGTCGCTCAAGCCGGCACCGGTCAGGGCTAACGTTCGCAGCACTTCGTGCACTCGCGAAGAAAGCGAGAGGGGGATTACGTTTCACGAACTTGCGATGCGCTCGCCGTTGACCAGGCGGAGTCCAGCCGACGCTCAGAGCAGTGCGGCCGCCTCGTCGAGCGGGGCTTCGGCTGGCGTCGCAGTTAGAGCTAGTAGCGAAGGGGGGTCGCGCTTCGTTGGTTTAGGGTCGGGTTCGGAGGGTAGACCTCGCCGTCCTCGTGTTTCCCTAAACCGAAGCATTCCCCTTCCGAAGAGGCTCTGATTCTGTCGTTTTCCTATTTTTGTTGACCGTTGTAACAACTTAGCTGTAGGGTCGACCGACCGTCTGTAACACTATCATGTCTGAATGCAAATAGTTCTGAAAAATTTTCAAGTGTTAGACTCCGGCAGTGTATTGAAACTGTGTTATTCGTTTTCTCTTCTTTTCAGCTCGTTGTGACGATCCATGGCTCGGACTCCGAGCGTTCGAATGATGACTCTGAATCCGAGGCCACCTCTGGAACAGTGGTTCTGAGCCCTAGGAGCGCCGATATGAAGTTAGCCGAGCCGAGAGTGAGTGGGACCACCTTTCGTTGGTCCTCAGTCTCCGGGAAGCCGAGATCCAACGCTTGGAGAATAAGATCGTCGAGCTGAGCCTCGCAGGGGAGGATGAGGACCCGCAGACCGCATTCAGCAACGCTCTTCGGGTCAAAAGCATTCGGCACATTCAGTCGAAGATCGTCGGCGAGCGGGATGACCTGCTCTCAGAGATGTGGCATCTGCGTGGTGTGATGGCGAGGCTCCGGGGGGAGAAGGAGGAGCTGTCAGCCGAGGAGGACGAACAGTTTAGTGAGGATGTTTTTATATGAGAGACAAGTGTAGTGGGTCGGGCATTGTGTGTTTTGTTTGCCAACACTTTGTAATGGAATGTTTTGTATTATGCGCCGACAATTAATAAAATTCCCTTTCGTTGCTTTGCATGTTTGTCTTTGCTTATAACCGTATCGGTCGTGCCGAGATCTTTGAACCGAGCGCGTCTGTTTAGCCGAATGGATCTCCAGAGGTGCGGCTCTTTGTCATTTAGTGGATCTGACACGGTACGGCACGGCTCTGTACCCAAGAAAGCGTTCTTTTGTCGCTTAGAGTAGGTGGCGAGATCTGAGCCGTCGAACGTAGGCGCGAATCTCGAGGCGGCTCAGTTCCCAAGAAAACGTTATCTTGTCGTTTTGCGCAGGTGGCTTGATCTGAGCCGTCTGATCGAGATCACGTACGAAAGTTGAGGGGAAAGTGTGTTTTCCCCGTTTACACGCTCGGGAAGCCACTTGCTCGGAAGCCGACCGAATTTGTGGGTCTTCGGTCTTCGGCTAGTAGTTAGGAGAGTTCGGACTTTTGCGTTCGAACGAAGGTCCGGCCTCGGCCTACCGGAGTAGTTTAGATGGACTAGGAACCAAGTGTTGGACCCCGGGACCATCGCTGGAGCTCGACGGCTGTGGGAGCAATTCCGAACGGCGATCTACCCATGGTTCGTCCGGAGACGAGCCGAGGAGGTAAAGTCGAGCCGAGTGTTGGACTCCGAACCATCGGTATAGTTCAACGGCTGTGGGAGCAATTCCGAATGGCGATCTACCCATGGTTCGTCCGGAGACGAGCCGAGGAGGTAAAGTCGAGCCGAGTGTTGGACTCCGAACCATCGGTATAGTTCAACGGCTGTGGGAGCAATTCCGAACGGCGATCTACCCATGGTTCGTCCGGAGACGAGCCGAGGAGGTAAAGTCGAGCCGAGTGTTGGACTCCGAACCATCGGTATAGTTCAACGGCTGTGGGAGCAATTCCGAACGGCGATCTACCCATGGTTCGTCCGGAGACGAGCCGAGGAGGTAAAGTCGAGCCGAGTGTTGGACTCCGAACCATCGGTATAGTTCAACGGCTGTGGGAGCAATTCCGAACGGCGATCTACCCATGGTTCGTTCGGAGACGAGCCGAGGAGGTAAAGTCGAGCCGAGTTTTGGACTCCGAACCATTGGTTAAATAAGAGGGGAGAGAATCATGCAAATTGAAAAACATAATAGAACTTTTCTTTATTGATATTTGACGGCGAACCGTTTTACATAGTACAATTCATGGGACAGGTTACAAGTTAGAGGAGAGGAATGGTTCGACACCTCGGATTACTTAGAGAGGCGCCGGAGCGTTCTCTTGGTATTTCAGGAGGTGGTCGGCATTCCAGGTCCTCGGAAGCTCTTTGCCATCCATGTCTTCAAGTCGGTATGCTCCAGGCCGAACAACTTTTGTGATCCGGTACGGCCCTTCCCAATTCGGAGCTAGCTTGCTCCTCTGACTAGGGAGGGATATAGCTAGCTTTCTCAATACCAAATCTCCTTGCTTAAGGTTGGCGGGTCGGACCTTCTTGTTGTACGCTAGCTCGACCCTCCTTCTGTAATTCTGTTGCCGAATCGATGCCCTTTCCCTCAGTTCATCTATTAGGTCCAAGTTTCCTCTGAGGTCCCTGGCATTCTGCGCTTCGTCATAGGCTATGAGCCGAGGGGAAGGTATTTCGACCTCGAGGGGTATCACGGCCTCGGCCCCATAAGTAAGGTTGAAAGGGGACTCTCCGGTGGGCGTCCGCCTGCTGGTGCGGTAGTTCCACAACACATTAGGGAGTTGGTCGACCCACAAACCCTTGGAGCACTTGTCCAACCTCTTCTTGATTCCTCCGAGGATCTGCTTATTAGCATTCTCGGCCTGCCCGTTCGACTGGGGGTGTGAGACGGACGAGAAGCGCTGTTGAATGACGAGGTCGTCGCATAGGGCTCGGAATGCTGTGCCAGTGAACTGAGTCCCGTTGTCCGTCACGAGGACGCGGGGGACGCCGAATCTGCATATGATGCTCTTCCAGAAGAACTGCACCACCTTGTTCTCGGTTATAGTGGCGAGGGGCTCGACCTCGACCCACTTTGAGAAGTAGTCGATGGCTACGACTAAGAACCTGAGCTGACCCGGAGCTGGAGGGAAAGGCCCTAGTAAGTCCATTCCCCACATCGCGAAGGGGATAGGGCTCGATAGGGAGGTGAGGTTGGCCTGGGGGAGACGTCGGATGTTGGAGTGTCTCTGGCAGGAGCTGCATTGCCGAACATGTCGCTCGGCATCTTAAAGAATGGTCGGCCAGAAGTACCCATAGTTCAAAGCTTTCCGGTCCAAAGACCTAAATCCGGAGTGCGCCCCTCCGATGCCTTCATGAAGCTCCTGTAGGGCATATTCGGCCTGATCCGGAGAGAGGCACCTTAGGTAAGGTCGGCCATCTATTTGAGAGAAGGAGCGTTTGTATAAGATGCCCTCGATCAAGACATAGCGCTCGGCCCGAGTTCTGACTCGGCGTGCTTCTTTGGGATCTGAGGGCAGAACTCCATCCCTTAAGAATTCTACCAGTGGCTTCATCCAATTGTCCTGCAGCATGACCGGCAATGACTCCACCGAGCTAGGTGTCTCGTCTTCGATGCTCGGTTTAGAGAGGACTTCAATCAGTACGGTCTGTTCGAGACCTTGTAGAGAAGACGAGGCCAACTTGGAGAGAGCGTCAGCTTGTGAGTTCTCCTCCCGGGGGACCCGTTGGATGATGGCTTCTTCGAACCGGCCCATGAGGTCCCGGACCTTGGCGAGGTACTTCGCCATTCGCTCGTCCCTGGCCTCATATTCGCCCAAGACCTGGTTCACGACTAGTTGGGAGTCACTGTGAATCCAAAGGCGCTGCGCCCCAGCACTTCGTGCGAGTCCGAGACCAGCTATGAGAGCCTCATACTCCGCCTCGTTGTTCGAGGCCTTGAAGTTCATGCGGATCGCATACTGCAGGACGAAGCTGTCAGGGCCGTTCAGGATAATGCCGGCGCCGCTTCCTTCACTGCAAGAGGATCCGTCCACGAAGACTGTCCAAATGGGGGGCCCATTTGGGACGTGGCCGACCTCAGGGATGGTGGACTCTACAATGAAGTCGGCGAGAGCCTGTGCCTTAATTGCCGTCCGAGGCTGATAGGAGATGTCATGCTGACTTAGCTCTATGGACCACTTCATCAGCTGGCCCGAGGTTTCGGGCTTGTGGAGGACTTGCTTGAGGGGTTGATCGGTGAGGACGACGACCGAGTGAGATTGGAAGTAGGGCCGAAGCTTTCTCGCTGCCATGACCAGAGCGTAGGCTATCTTCTCTATCCTCGGATAGCGGAGCTCGGCGTCCCGAAGCACCTTGCTCACGTAGTAAATGGGCCTTTGGGTCCGGTCTTCTTCTCTTACCAAAACAGCGCTCAAGGTCTGCTCGGAAGCGGCCAAGTAGATGAAGAGAGGCTCACCCGGGACTGGCTTACTGAGCAGAGGGGGGTTCACCAGATAGGCTTTCAGCTGGTCGAACGATTCTTGCTGTGCTTGGCCCCATTCAAATCCTTTAGCCCCCCGGAGTGCTTTGAAGAAGGGGAGGCACTTTTCCCCTGACTTGCAGAGGAACCGACCGATGGCTGCGAGCCGACCGGTGAGCTTCTGCACCTCCTTGACGTTCCGAGGCGGGGCCATGTCTAATATGGCTTTAATCTTCTCGGGGTTAGCTTCAATTCCCCGCTGGCTCACCATGAAACCGAGGAACTTGCCAGAGGAGACTCCGAATGCACACTTGTTCGGGTTTAGCCGCATGTTGTACTTCCTCAACACGTCGAAGGCCTCCTGGAGGTCGGCTACATGGTCAGTGCCGCGGATGCTCTTGACGAGCATGTCATCGACGTACACCTCCATGTTTCGGCCGATCTGATGCTGGAAAACCTTGTTGACGAGGCGCTGGTAGGTGGCGCCTGCGTTCTTCAAACCGAACGGCATTACTCGGTAGCAGTAGAGGCCTTGGTCGGTGACGAAGGACGTCTTCGGGATGTTCGGAGGGAACATCCGGATTTGATTGTACCCCGAGAAGGCATCCATGAAGCTGAGGAGCTCATGGCCCGAGGTGGCGTCGATAAGGGTGTCGATGTTCAGGAGAGGGAAGGGATCCTTCGGACACGCCTTGTTGAGGTCGGTGAAGTCGATGCATATCCTCCACGAGCCATTGGACTTCTTGACCATTACGACATTCGACAGCCACTCGGGGTAATTTACCTCCTGGATGAACTTGGCCTTCAGCAGCTTATCCACTTCCTCCTTGATTGCTTGCTGTCGCTCCGGAGCGAACTTTCGCCTCTTCTGCTGAACCGGTTTGCACCCCGGTTCGACGCTTAGGTGGTGGACGAGCAAGTCCTCGGAGATGCCGGGCATATCCGCGGCCGACCAAGCAAATAGGTCGCGGTTATCCCGGATGCACCTTACCAAGTCGGAGAACAGCACGGTCGGCAAGGACTTGCTGACGAGGAACTTTCGGCTCGGATCCTTGTCGGAGAAGAGTACTTCTTCTAACTCGTCCGCTGGCTCGGACGTTTGGCGAGCCTTCGGCTCGGGGATCTCTAGTGTCTCGAGCGAGAGCACTGGCCCCCCGGTGGAAGTCATGTAGCACTTCCGAGCTGTTTCCTGGCTCCCCCTGACTTCCCCTACTCCCGAGCGAGTGGGGAACTTCATCTTCAAGTGGTATGCCGAGGGGACAGCCTCCAGAGCGGCTAGGCCGGGACGGCCTAGGATGACATTGTACGCTGCCGGGACGTCGACGACCATGAAGTCCATCGGCTCGGTCCGGGTAGTAGGGGTGCTTCCCGCAGTAACGTCTAGGGTTATCACCCCTTCGACGGTTACCGGGACCCCCGTGAACCCGTGGAGAGTGTAACCGGCCGGCTTGAGACGGTCGCGGGACAGCTGCAGGCCTTGGAAGGCCGAGAGGAATAGGATGTTGACCGAACTCCCATTGTCCACCAAGACCCTCTGTACCTTGAAGTTGGCCATGCGGAGGTCGATGACGAGGGCATCGCAGTGGGGGGTTCGGACTCCTTCGAGGTCGGCATCGGAGAAAGACACAGGGATGCCGAGACCTTTCGGGGGAGGGGCACTGTGGACCGAGTTGACCTCCCGGACGAAGGCCTTTTGGGAGGAATTAGAGGAGCCCCCCATTGGTCCTCCATGAATCAGGTGCAGAACCTGTTCCTCCTCGAACTCGGGTGTCTCCTCGCGCCGCTCAGAGCGCTTGTTAGCCCCTCGAGGGGGAGGAGAGTTCCGATCTGTCCGGTCGTTAGCTTTCACGAACTTGGCCAACTGCCCCCTCCGAATGAGGGCTTCAATCTCGTCTCTCAGAGCCCGGCAGTCGTTCGTGTCGTGCCCGTGGTCTTGGTGGTAACGACACCACTTATCTTTGTTCCTCCTCTTCGCCTGAGTGTGCATCCTCGGGGCTGGAGGGATGATTCCCTCCTTCTCTACCTCCATGAGGATAGTAGAGACATTAGTGGTGAGGGGAGTGAACTTCTCGAACCTGGGGGGAGGGCGGCGCTGACCGCCCATGTCCTTCTGAGCTTTCTTGGACCCTTCTTCTCCCGTCGCCTTCCTCTTTGACCCCGCGGCGGTGCCCCCGAAGCTCGGAAGGGCTTCGGCCTCCTCCGCCCGGATGTACTTCTCGCACCTCAGGAGGAGGTCGGCGAAGTCATGCGGGGGCTTCTTGGCCAGGGATGATCGGAGGTTGGCGTTAAGGACGTTCAACTGGAACGCCACGGTAGCCACGGACTGGTCCAAGGAAGCAATTGACCTGACTTCCGCGGTAAACCTTTTCACATAGTCCCGTAACTTTTCTTGCTTCTCCTGCCGCAGGTTCAGCAAGGAAAGACTCGTCTTCTCGGCTCGTCGGCTACTCACGAAGTGAGTAATGAACAGTGTCTCAAACTGTTCGAATGAGAAGATGGACGAGGGGGCGAGCCTAGAATACCATTCCCGAGCCGACCCCCGGAGGGTGGCAGGGAAGGTCCTGCAGAGCACCGCGTCGGAAGCTTGGTGGATCAGCATCAGGGTCTTGAAGCTTTCGACGTGGTCGACCGGGTCGGATTCCCCAGAGTATGTTTCAAACTGTGGCGGTTTGAAACTCCTCGGTATGTGGGCCTCCATGATCGACCGCGAGAAGGGGGGTCGGCTGGGACGGAAGGTTCCTGCTCGGGACTCTTCCTCCCTGTCCATGCGGCCGATGCGCCTTTCCACCTCATGGATACGGCGGATGAGGGCGTCGTCCCTCCGCTGGTAGTCGTATGACCCCCCAGACTCCTCTTCATAGGAAGGGGAGCGTGGACTGCGGTGCCAGTACTCCTGGGACCGCCGAGGGCTCTGTTGCCGCTGCTGTCGGCTGGGAGTCGGGGAAGGACTCCGGGTTCGGCGTCGAGGACTGGGATCCCTGGGGGGCATCGGAACCCTCTGAGCATTCTGGGCGTTCTGTCGGAGATTGAGGGCCTGCAGAACGGTCTCCTGGAACTGGAGGAATTCGGCTCGGCTGATAGGCACTTCCCGGTCCTTCGGATGACGCCGATCCCTGGGGGAGCGGGACCTCCTCCTTCGGCGATCGGGTGACGCCACTCGGCCTCTACGTTCCGGTGTCCTTCTGCCGTCCCGACGTCGTGGTGACCGCTCACCTTGACGCTGGCGGGAGGCTCCCTCTCGGGCCCGCCTCTCGTCAAGATGGGTACGGAGGTCGTCGTCTTTCTGACGGTTCAGAAGTGTGATGCGGAGGTCGGGGTGATGAGAAGCCATCGAGTCCGAGGACCCGTTGTGGACCGAGACATGGCCCGGATTGAGAGGCTGCTTCTCCTTCCGACCGTTATGACCGGACGGACCGTTGTTGGGCTGCTGCTTGGGAGGAGGAGGAGGTGGGACCTGCTGGATCAGCGGAGGGAGGTCGGACTGAAGGATAGGATTGACCGGAGCTTCATTTGCCGGGTCGGTGGGGTTGCCCCCACGGTTCGACCCTCTGGATCGGTTCTTCTTCGGCGGCATGGCTGCAGATGACGACGGAGAATGGGCTGAGACTGTTCGTGTGGTTTTCCCACAGACGGCGCCAATCTGTTACCGCTGATTTCGGTGTGGGGGTAAACAGATAGAATTTGTGGATCCGAGAAAAACCTGAACAGCTGACTCGGCCTTCTTGCTCCCGCCGCAACCTGCAGGGAAGTGCGAGACACCGGGGTTGATTCCGGCGACGCACCCTCCGACGCTCTTGTCAGTAATCAGCAAAAGATTAAGAAAGAGCTTAAGTGGTGAAAAAGTGATTAACCTCGTCTTGGTGGTAGAGGGGTTGTATTTATAGTCGCCTTCTGGAATGATTAGGGCCCTGATTTCCTGCCTAACAGCTAGGAGAAAAATCCTCCTATTCTGTTTTAGGAAGTTAGACCCTGATTCCCTGGTGGGAGCCAATCAAGTTTGTTGATTTGATTTAATCAAATCAGCGCCCTGATTCTCCTCTTGGTGGACCGGGCTTGTATCGGGTCGGGACCCGTGCCCAGTTGGAGTGGATCTATTCGCGGGCGGTTGGTTTCGTGAGAAGGAGGCCCAATACCCGTTTTGGATCCATCTGTATGTGAAATTACCTTTTTACCCCCGTGCTTCAAGATTCGTGCTCGATCTGGACGGTCCCGATTTAACCCCAATTTTAGCCATATCACTATCTATGTTGGAAAATTATGAAACTTTATTTTCTGTTGCTAAACATACTAGGAAATACCGCAGATTTTTTGTGGATTTAATTATTATGTTTTTGTGCTGTTTTCCTGTGTATGAATACAAAATTCTGATTTTTGGCTGAACACATTTTCTGAATATAAATCTATTTTGAGTTATGTTTTTGTGGGATACTATATGACTTATATATATATTTACTAGATTCGGCCTGGAGACTATTTTTCAGTTCTCTGACGGATCCAAATTTGCATGTTTGTAGCAACGGTACTTCCAGTTTTAGTGCAGTACTGTCTTGTTGTCCTGAACTAGAATTTTCATTGTGCTATTCTTTTAGGTGTTGTCTATCATCTGTACATATTTATCTGTCACTCTGAACCTGTTACTTGTTTATACCATGCTATTATTACTCTGTTTTATGCACACACATGCCTATCTGATAATAATAATAAATAACCAAGGGTTTAAGGGAAAGATCTAGTAGTGGGAAATTATAGAAATGTGTACTTGGAAGGGGGCCCGTGTTTCCCATACTGATTATCTGTTATATGGTACGATACTGTTATACTGATTACCTGACTGCACACTTCCCTATAGGAAGGTGTACTCGGAAGAGAACATGTAGGTTCTTACTGTCTGATTAGTGTCTAATTACTGTCTGATTACTGTCTGGTTCTTGATACCTGAGTACATGGCCCTATATGATCCTCTACGAAATCTAAACGTAATTGTTTGAAAGTAGCAACCATGTGGTAAATAGTTGAGATGCATGAAATGCTACCTAGATAGTAATAAACACAAGACTACAAGAACATGACATCTGTTAACTATTATCTGTTACATGCTACTGGACATCCATTATCTGTTTACCTGTCTGACTATTATCTGACACTGTTATCTGCATACCTGTCTGCATACTATTTGATGCTTGACATATGTTACTTGTATCTGTTAGTATACCATGCAATTTGATTCTGTTTTCCTAATTCATGTTAGATATTCTATTCTGTTGATATGCCTATTCCATGCTATGTTTGTTTCCGCGATTACTCTGCATCTGTTTATTTATTCTCTTTACTTGTATCCTGCACTACAAGCGACCCGTAACTTGCATTGACGGGAGTTTGTTTTCTTTTTCTTCTTCTTGCAATTTATTAAATTGCAGATCAGGGTGATCAGCTGCCAGATAGTGTAGGTGATCTAACATATTAGTTGCTGGAGTTTTTGCTATTATTAGTTCCTGTTGCTTATTTGAACAATTATATTTGATACTTGGAATTATTTGTATTTGGGCAATGTGACCCAGGATTATTGATTTATTCAGATCTGATTTATTTAAGATTAATATATTTGGTTTCAAGTAAATTCTGTTAGTATTTTGATTCATATATGCATGCGTGGTTGACTTCTCTTGCTTCCGACTCTGATTATTCCTGTGAGATGTTGTAAAGATTCATGACAGTTTATGGATGATGAAAATCATTCACTGGGCTTAGTCATGTATCCGTATTCCATATTCTCTTTTCTGAAAGCTAGGCGTGACAAGGTTTTTAGTGGTATCAGAGCCCAGGTTTGGCTAATGTATATATTAGACAAGCTTGGTTCAATCTGGGATTGGCTCAACATTTCACAGACCATGCATACATAAATGAATTATAATCAACTTTGACTTGGATGCTAATTGTTTTTAGTTTTGTGCAGACTATGGTTCGTAGAGGTTCTACTTCTCGTCCCCAGGATGAGCAGCCCGGGCTTGAGGCTGTTACCAATGTGTTGGAACTGCTGATCAATATGCAGCAGAACCACAGCGACTTGGTGATGGCTGCATTGGAAACTGCTCGGGTTCCGCCTCCCGCTGTGCCCATGCAGGCAGCTCTTCCTCCCCGTCCGGGTACAGTCACGGACTTCATGAGGCTACATTTCGACAGATTCTCCGGCACTGAGATGCCTTTGGAGGCATAACAGTGGTTGATCCGAACTGAGCAGTTGCTTTTAGCAGCACAAGTTGCCGATGCTGATATAGTGGATGTGGTGGCCATCTAGCTGGTGGACTTGGCTCACATTTGGTGGAGGTCCGAGTCCAAAAGGCTCGAGCGACCGATTACTTGGGCCACGTTCACTAGGGGCTTCTTGGAGAAATTCTTCCCTAGCAGCACTTGAGTTGAAATGGAGCAACAGTTCCTGGCCCTGAAACAGGTTGGTCGTTATTTCTATTATTGGAATTTTGTTACATATTGTCCATGCAATGTTGTAACATCAGACTTTCTTGAAAAACAGGGCTCCAGGTCTGTGGATGAGTATGCAGCAAAATTTACAAGGCTTAGCCGCTTCGCAGCCGTTCTTGTGGCAAACGAAGAGGACAGGGCTCGTAGATTCACATTGGGGCTTGAGCGAGAGATTAGGGTGCAGCTCGTCTTCCTTCGCTTGCGCACTTATGATGAGGCTCTTGAAGCAACTCGAGCTCAGGAGCAGGCTTATGGTCGGTTGGCTCCTTCTCAGCGGACTGTTCTGCACTCTATTGTTGCTAGGCCTTCTGGTGGGCCTAGTCGGAGGTCCGTTCCGGCCTATCCTGTCAGGGCAGCTCCATACTCTTCTGCTGTTTTCTAGAGGGGTAGTTTTTGTGACTTCTGCTAGATGACTGGGCATGACTGCAAGAACTGTTGGCGCGTCAACCGCCGATGCTTTAGGTGTAGCGCTGCCGACCATTTGGTGCGAGATTGCCCGCAGTAGCAGCAGGAGATGGCTCTTCCAGCCAGGGGTCCGGTTCAGCAGATAGCTCCAGCTCGTGGTCCTGTTAGGCCACCCCTTCCTCCGCAGCGCCAGATTGTCGGTCAGAGGACCACTGCCCCCAGGAGAGGTCAGGCTTTCAACCTGACTGCTGCTGATGCTGAGACAGCAGAGGGTGTTATTTTGCTTTTGTTGTTTTATTGTTTCTCTTTTGCCTCTTTCATTTGTCCTGCATTATTCTTTCATATTATCTTTCTGCATTTTGTTTTTCCTCACCCCTGTTCAACCATTCCTTGTTCCCTTGTCTTTTGATTCTATCTTAGATATTTTCCTTGTTTGCTCTCGCCCTACTCATGTTATTTTTTATTCCGGGGCAACCCATTCCTTTATCTCTTCTCGGTTCGTGGCTCGCCATCAGTTGGAGTGCAGAATCGTGCCAGAGGCTTGGAACATTGTGATAGGTGGTGGAGTTGTCATTTGTTCCCGGGAGTGTAGGCAGTGCCTGTGATTATTGGTAGCACAGATTCGAAAACCAATCTGATTGTAATTGGGAATTTAGGATTCGACGTCATTCTTGATATGGTTTGGTTGGATGAGTCCAATGCCAGTATTGATTGCCGTGCCAAGAGAGTTGTGTTCCGGATTTCAGATCGCGCAGAGTTTGAGATCCATGCAGGGGAGATGATCCTTGGCCGAGCTGAGACTGCAGTTGATCAGGAGGTTTGTGCGATGGGATTGCATTCAGGCTGTGAGGGTGCGCCTGTAGTAGTACGGGATTTCCTGGATGTTTTTCTAGAGGAGTTGCCTGGCTTACCCCTTGATAGGGATGTAAAGTTCGGTATTGAAGTTCAGCCTGGTACGATGCCTATATCGAAGAGTCCCTACAGGATGGCACCGGTTGAGTTAGCAGAGCTTAAGATGCAGATTCAGGAGTTGCTGAATTTGGGGTTCATCAGACCCAGTGTTTCGCTTTGGGGTGCTCCAGTCCTTTTTGTTAACAAGAAGAATGGTAGTCGTCGATTGTGCGTGGATTATCGGGAATTGAACAGTGTTACGGTAAAGAACCGGTATTCATTGCCCAGAATCGATGACTTATTTGATCAGTTGGGTGGAGCTGCTGTTTTCTCAAAGTTGGATCTTCGTTCTGGATATCATCAGGTCAAGGTGAGTGCGACTGATATATAGAAGACTGCATTCATGACCAGATATGGACACTATGAGTATCTTGTGATGCCATTCAGGGTCACGAATGCGCCTGCTGTATTCATGAGTCTTATGAACAGGGTCTTTTCCCAGTTCCTGGATAGATTTGTGATGTTCTTCATTGATGACTTTTTGGTGTATTCTTGGAATCGGGAAGATCATGCTGAGCATCTTAGCTTGGTTCTGCAGACTTTGAGAGAGAATCAGCTCTATGGGAAACTCATCAAGTGTGAGTTTTGGCTTGATAGGGTAACTTTCTTGGGGCACATTATCTCGGGCGATGGTATTTCTTTGGATTCGTCCAAGGTTGAGGCTGTGAAGGATTGTCCAGTTCCCAAGTCAGTTTCAGGTCAGAAGTTTTCTTGGTCTAGCTGGCTTTTATCGGAAATTCGTCCAAGATTTTTCGAAGATAGCAGGACCATCGACTAAGCTGACTGGGAAGGATCAAAAGTTCTGTTGGTCTGAGGCTTGCAGTGAGGCTTTTGCTGAGTTGAAGACCAGGTTGACATCAGCGCCAGTGTTGACTATTCCCGATGGTTCAGGTGGATTTGTAGTTCACTGTGATGCTTTTGGTAAGGGTCTTGGAGTAGTTCTGATGCAGAGGGGCCGAGTCGTTGCTTATGCATAGAGGCAGTTTAGGCCGTATGTCACGCCCCGCTTCCCAAAAAGAAAATACGGAATACGGATACGTGACTAAGCCCAGCAATGATTTTCATCATCCATAAGCTGTTTAGAATCTTTACAACATCTCACAGAAATAATCAGAGTCGGAAGCAAGAGAATCAACCAAGTATGCATAATCGTATCAAATATACCAACAGAAATTTACTTGAAACCAAAATTTAATAATCTCAAATAAATCAAGTCTGGACAGGTCAATAATATTCTGGGTCACATTGCCCAAATACAAAATAAATCCAAATATCAAATACAATATTCCAAATTAAGCAACGGAAATAATAATAAAAACTCCAGCACTAATATCTCATATCACCAACTCTATCTGGCAACTGGTCATCCTGATCTGCAATTAATAAATTGTAGGAAAAAGGAAAAGAGAAAAAAAAAACTCCTGTCAATGCAAGTTACGGGCCGCTTGTAGTGCAGGATACAAGTACATGGGATAAATAACAAATATAAAATAACAACAGAACAAGCATGGCATGGTATAGAATTTTTTACCAAACTATCCCACTTTTTGTAAGTATGTACGAAACTGTCCTTATTTGAAAATTTAATACCAAAATATCCCTATCGCTAACGGGGTTAACGAGTCTAGTAGTTTTCGTCGCGCTAACTCTGTTAGCGTGGTGCAGGTAATACAACTTTTTCCCTCGAGTGGGGGTGTGCAAAAAAACTCATCCAATATACTAACGCTAACCCCGTTAGCATTAGTGTTTAAACCACTCGCATTAACGGGGTTTACGTTTGTAGTTGGGACACTAGGGGGGACTTTTTCAAAGAGGGGAGTTGGTAAAAAATCTGTAAGTATAGACTTGTTAACCCCGTTAATGCGCCTCATTATACCAGGCGCGCTAATGGGGTTAACGAGTGTCGATTGGGTTCATCTTTATGTAACACACGCTATCTCACTCTCTTCTCACCTCTCCTCTATCCGAAACCCAACTCAGACGATTTTTAACCCAAAATCCTCAATCCCTAGTCTTCGATTTCGCCATCTACCCATCTCAATCTCTTGTAATTTTAGGTGGAATCTCTTCATCACTCCCAAAAGACTAATCTGTTTCATCAAATCTCCTAAAACACGCCATTTTAACCCATTTACCCGTTTCCCCAAATTATCGAAAGGAGAGGATCGTGGTGCTTGACGTTGGCTTATTACTTCCACCCTACAATAGTTTGTAAGTGTTCATTATTTATGATATTTTTTTTTGTGATTTTGGGTCTAGGGTTGTGGTTTTGGTTAGAGTATTAAGTTGAAAAGGTTTCAAATTGCAGGTGATTTTGGGTCTACTATTATCATACTACTGGCATTAGAACAATTATGAATTGAAAAGGTTAGCAGAACATGTAATTAACAACATCTAAATGCATTAGTATGATAATAGTATATGTACCGTTATAGCGATTGTAAGTTAATTTTGTTAACATATATTATCTAACCATACAATGGATTTAGGATTAGTATATTTAGGATATAGTTTGCATTAGTAGATGAAGGACTAGTTTGCATTGGTAGATTTTGGATTAGTTCGCATTATAAGATTTTGGATTTTCATTTAGGGTTATGGTTGCATGAGCTCTTGTTGTAGGGTTATATATGATTATATTTGATATCCAACTTGTAGGATTATATTTGTTATAACATATGGCACAGACAATGGGTAATCTCGAAGAAGGGAATGGTAGTAGACCTCCAACAACCCGGAAAGGTCCACGTACTTGTCAAGGACAACCTCCCAAAAAAACGAAGCGTGGTGGACGTACCAATGTAAGATGATTTGACTTTAATTTTTTACGTTCAATTTTGACATCAATAAAAATATAAATATGTATGTTGAATTTCCATTTTTTGGGTGTAGGATGAGGCCAGTACGTCTTCTTCTTCGGCCAATCAAACGGCCCCGTCTCCTCCTCGAAATGAACATCAACCTACTTCTCAGTCTACAGATCCGGGCCCATCTTCTTCCTCATATGTTCCTCCGGTGGTTCCCGGTCCGATCGACCCTAAGTTGTTGACTTTGCAAAGTCAACATCGATCTAAAGACGTCTGGAAAGGAAACTCTTCGGAGTGCGTAATTAGGGGGCACGACACGTTAGAAATGCATCCCCGTATACATGGGTTGTTACAAACATGTGGATTATACGACATAGGATTGATGAGCTCCATTAAGGATGATCGACTGTTATTAGCGGCTCTTCTCGAGAGATGGCGTCCCGAGATGCATAGTTTTCACCTACCAGTCGGTGAGACTACAGTGACGCTGCAAGATGTTTTTGTAATTACGGGTCTGCCAATTGATGGACAGGCCGTAACTGGCTCAATGGACTTCGAACCGGAGTACATTATTCAAGAGTATCTCGGTGTCGAGGTGGATCGGTCTGCCTTTGTAGGAATATCTTTGAGATTGAAATGGTTGAAATGTCCATGTATAAACACTCTCTCCGTCAACTATTGTGAAAGCAAATGGAAACAAACAATCATTCGCATCCAGTGCGACTGCTATTAACAAACAACCCTTATATTTACCATACAAGTGTGTTCCATCAAAACTTGTAACAGGTCTACAGGACTTAAACCCTTCAATTGAAGCACCAAATGCCCAAAACACACCCATGAATTTTTCTTCGCCAGGACCAAATTCATACTTATCCCAATGGATAACAGTTCCTGGATTTGCTGCTTGTATTGTTGATAGAAGTAAAGGCAACTTAGTGTACGCCTTTTCAAATGATCCGTACAACTTCTCAATAGATTTCTGTTTTGCAATCCAAGCCTTCCTATATGATATTTGATAATTCAATTTAAGTTTGACTATCTCAATAATTGCACACGATGTAATTCCTATATGAGCCTTCACAACATTCATAATCAAACTGCATACAAGTTTAGCGTCAACTTTGTAATGGTCTTGACTCAATGCGGGATTCACACATGTATGCGACACTACTAGTTTTTTAACCACAAAATTTGTTCGGCCCTTCGGAACAATCGCACATAATCGCCACAGACAACCACCCTCACTTGCAACCGGTGGGATTTGCACCAACTCCTCAAGTGAATGTTTTCTCGGAGCCAATTTACATTTTACAACAAAGATGGTAGGTGAAGATTTCATTGTGATAAATTCCCGATGTTTGTTGATGGATTACAACTTTACCGCATGTTGAATCGATTCTTTACTTTGAAACTCTTGCCCAATGTAGAACTCATCTACGGTAGATGAACCGGACGATTCTTATGGACCATGATTTACTCTCGCACTTTTGTCATTTCCTCGGTAACATGAGCGTTGACATTATTGAAGCCATTAGTAAAGTTCACATCGACATCAATACTCTCATTTATATTAATATTCAAATATTCGTCTACTTCTTCCTCATCTTTATTATGTAATCCCGCTTCTGCTTATCATCTGTTTCTTCGTCTTCTTCTTCATCATCAACTAAATCATCATTAACGGTAACATTTTCAAATATCCCGAAAAAATTGGTATTCGGAACATAATCATTATCCAAATTTGGTTGACCTGGAAATTCAAATTCAGTATGATCCGGGCTTGTAGTATTTGTAAAGGTATGTTTTTGTGAGAACTGAGGGATTTCTTGGGATGTTTGAACTGGATTCGAAATGATCTTACGGATCGGCAATTCACGAGCGGAGCTTGAACCAGGGTTAGCATGTGGTTGGGCATTAATATTTTCAATTTACTGAATATATAGCTCTAGTGCAAACCAACTAAAATTCGGATCAAGTGTTCTACCAATCATGGACTTCAGAGAGTTGTCGTTTCCTACGGGCACAGTCATAAAATATTGACCATCACCTTTTTCCGGTGCATAACGGGCTAAAATTTTAATCTTCCATCGTTCTCTATCCCAATTAGTGACCTCATAAACCTTCTCTACAAGTTCTTCCATTGTGATTGTACGAGGTACCCAAATTATTTCGAGATCAACGGCACTATAAGAACAACCTATTTTTGGGTCACGGATAATCTCACCACCAAAATAAAGCCAAACAGGAAGATCATAATCCATACCTATACATATTTAAAAAAAAAATCAATATCTACTAAACAAAATGTATTCGATAAAATGATATAAAAATCATACCTTCAAATGGATGATCAGAAAAGATGAGGAATTTCGAGCTTGAAGAAGACGGGGTAGTGAATGGGTTGATAAAAAATCCGCTATGTAAATCCCCAAACAAACAATACCCCAAACATGCATTTAGGGTTTTCAAAGTGGGAGGATATATGAGTGTCAGAGAAGAAGAAGATGAATGTGAGAGAAGAAGAAGAATATCCCTTTAAAATTTTGTAGAGTAATTTTGGACTAAGATATACAATTGGAATGCTAGGGTTTTGGAGTTGGGTTCCGAAATTAGGGGATAAAGAGAAGAGAGAGACACTAAAAGTATAATGATGTTACGTATAAGAGTGTCTTATTTAAAACTCACCCAAACGACACACGCTAACCCGGTTAGCGCGCTTGGTACAAATAGGCGCGCTAACAGGGTTAGTATCCCTATACTAGGTTATTTTCAAGTGAAACCATTCTTTGAAAAGTACCCCCACTGTCCCAACTACAAACGTTAACCCCCGTTAACGTAAGTGGTTTAAATACTACCGCTAACGGGGTTAACGAGTCTATATTGGATGAGTTTTTCTGCAAATCCCCACTCAAGGGGAAAAGTTGTATCCCCATCAGAACGCTAACGGGGTTAACGCTAGGGAAACTACTAGACTCGTTAACCCCGTTAGCGATAGGGATATTTTGGTATTAAATTTCAAACGGGAACAGTTTCGTACGTACTTAGAAAAAGTGGGATAGTTTGGTAAAAAATTCCATGGTATAAGCATATCAACAGAAATGTAATATTTAACATGAATCAGGAAAAAAAATCAGATAGCATGGTATACTAACAGATACAGATAACATGTGTCAAGTATCAAGTATCAGATGGTATGTAGAAAGATATGCAGATGATAGTGTCAGATGATAGTCAGACAGATAACAGATAATCAGATAACAGATGCCAGATAACAGATAACAGATAAACAGATAACAGATGTCATGTACTTATAAATCTCGTGTGATTACTATCTAGGTAGCACTTCATGCATCCCGGTTTTTACTACATGGTTGCTACATTCAAACAAGTTACGTTTAGATTTCGTAGTGGAGTCCATAGGGTAGTGTACTCAGGAAACAGATAGACAGATATCAGATACAGATCAGACAGACAGATAGAACCTATGGGTTCTCTTCTGAGTACACCTTCCTATAGGAAAGTAATGTAGTCAGGGTTCAGATAAACAAAGTCGTGTATCATGTAGTCATGAACACGTAAGAGATAGGGAACACGGTCCCTCTTCTCAGTACACATTTCTATATTTTCCACTACTAGATCTTTCCCTTAACCCTGGCTTGGTTAGCTTGTTATTGTTATCAGACAAGCATGTATGTGCAGAAAACATAGTGAAAATAGCATGGTGTAAACAATTAACAGGTTCAGGGTGGCAGATAAACATGTACAGATGATAGAAAACTCAAAAAAGAACAGTACAACGAAAATTCCAGTTCAGGACAATAAGACAGTACTGCACTAAAATAGGGATTCCCGTTGCTACAAAAATGCAAATTTGGATCCGGCAAAGAATCTGGAAAATAGACTCCCGTCCAAATCCAACAAACATATATAAGTTCTATAGTATTTTACAAAATCATAACTCAAAACAGGTTTAAATCCAGAAAACACGTTCAGTCAGAAATCAGAAGATTGTATTCAAAGTCAGGAAAACAGCATGAAAACTCATTAATTAAATCCACGAAAAATCTGGGGTATTCCGCTATATGTGTAGCATCAGAATATAAAGTTTTTCCAACAAAAATAGAGTATTCAAGTAAAATCAGAAAATAGCAAGACACGACAGTTTTGTAAATCTGGAATCACAAACACTACAGTACAAAAACAACAATATATCACAAACCATAGATCGAAATCCAAATCTACCAAAAGGGTAATAAAATAGATACAGTAGGCTAACTTTCATATTCAGAAATATTTTACAAACAGCAAGCAGAATTAGGTCGAAAATCAGGTTCTTTACTGAACAGTATGAAAAATCTGCATGTAGAATCTTTATTTGCGAGCATGAAAAGGTTTGTAAAACTCCTCAAATAAATCCACCAAAATTCTGGGTAAAACCCAATTATGTCGAGAAGTACTGAGCAAAATTTCAGATCAAAATAATAATTTAACACCAGAATAAATATATTACTCTTCAGAATTCATAGAAAACGTAGTCTAGAAATCTTTCTACACCTCAATAGTAAAGTAGGCATAACTCACAACTCGTAAATCGAAACTGCGATCCATTAAAAGGGTTGGAAAATAGACAGAATATTCTACAGTTCATGTTCACAAAATATTTTCAAATACTGACCTTAATAGGGTCTAAAATACTGAACAACTTCGGGGTAACAGAAAAATACAGATTTGTTCTTCACACACAGAACAACATAGATCATACGAAATTTATTCAAATCTACCCAAACATGAAATATAGTGTGCTAGATGTCCAAACAACATGGTATAGGGAATTTTACAAGTATTTGACAAGTGTATCACGAATAACACATCAAGCACATATATCTCAAAGTATCATGAACATATACATCAAAAGTGGTCAACCCTAGATTGTTTCATGTCATATATGTCGTGAGGCAACTATGGTCAAATCATCACAATAGAGACAATAGATAACAGAGAATTCACATACAAATTGTCTCTAGAATGCAACTACACTGCAGGCGGTATTTAGTACTTGTATTACACAAAGAAAATAATACAAGTTACTTGCCTTAACCGACGACGAAAATGACCACAAGCAAGAATAACAGGAACGGATTCTCAGAACACGAACAACGAACCGAACAACGAACAATACCTGAAAGAAGCAACCAACTAACACGAACGGCGAACTCCGAACGAATCCAAACAAAGCTCGTGCACACCACCACGAGTACCAATGGTGAGAACACCGAAAGAGAGAGACGGCACTGCAACGGCAAGATGACGGCAGCGGGAAGCACTGTTGTCGCGGCTGCGGTGCTGCTGTTGCCCATCGGAGGGAGCAACGAAGGGGACGGGGTTGGCGCGACGGTTAGAAGAGAATGGGAGGGGGATGCAGGCCGGGGGATCGGAAGAGAGAGGGTGAACGGTAGGGAAACTCGGGATGGGTTGAGGGGGAGTACATAGAGGGAGATAGGGCAGCTCAGGGAAAAATAGTGCATGGGTTATATATATGGGGTTAAGGAATAATAGGGTTAGATGAGAGGATGGAGCGGCACAGTAGGGGGTAACGGGTTGGGTGTGTTATCAGGTGCGGGTTTGGTATGGAATCAAGGTATGGGTAATTTTAGGGAAATGGGTTTATGGATTTTTGAATAAGATAATGGATATTAGGTAGATTTATGTAATAGGTTAAAATGAATGGATTTGAAAATAGGTAATGGATAGTGATTTGGGTAAACAGGGTATAACATATAAATGGATTTTGGGTTTTACTGGGTATAAACAATGGGATCAAGAAATAAGATAACTCCACCAGGAAAAATAGGGGGATACAAAAATGATATGGGCACATGAAAAGAAGAAATAAAATACGCACGAACAAATTGAATAAAGAGAGTCAAAAATAGTAGAACGAACAAGCAGAGACGAAACAATAAGACAATTGAATCAAGAACACAGTAAAAGAAGACAAAAATGATAAAACAAATATATTGAAAATAAAATCCAATATACGGTCCAGGAAAAAGATACAAAGAGAGAAATACACCCAAAAAAAATATACTCAAAATACACAAAATGGGAAAACAGGGGTTACACCGCATGAGAATAAATATTTGGCTCATGACTTGGAGTTAGCAGCAGTGATATTTATTTTGAAGTTGTGGAGACACTATTTACTTGGGGACCGAGTGGAGATCTTTACAGACCACAAAAGTCTGAAGTACGTCTTCACCCAGAAGGAGTTGAACATGAGGCAAAGGCATTGGTTGGAACTTATCGTCGATTATGACGTCAGTTTGCAATACCATCCTGGTAGAGTGAACTTGGTGCCATATGCTTTGAGCAAGAGACCGACAGCTATGTTCCTGACTCAGCAGAGGGATTTGGTTGAGCAAATGCGGAGGTTGGAATTGGATGTGTTGTTGCCAAGTTCTGATCGAAGTTGTTTGGTGCTCTAGCTTCAGTCGTCTCTTGTTGATCAGATCAAAGAGGCTCAGGTGGTGATGTGCAGTTGGAGGTTTTTAAGCTGAGGTTGAGTCTAGTTCCAGAACGGATATGGTTATTCATGCTGATGGATCGCTTCGTTTTGGGTCCAGGTTATGTGTCCCGAAGGGTGAAGTTCGTCAGAGGTTGCTTGAGGAAGCCCACCAGTCATCGTATTCTATCCATCCTAGCGGTACTAAGATGTATCGGGATTTGAAGCTTCATTTCTAGTGGCATGGTATGAAGAGGGTTATGGCTCGGTTTGTTTCTCAGTGTTTGATCTGCCAGTAGGTTAAGGCAGATCATCAGAGGACCTCCGGACTTCTTCAACCGCTTCCCATTCCGGAGTGGAAGTGGGAACATATCACTATGAATTTTGTGATCGCTTTGCCGAGGAGTCCTAAGGGTCATAATGCCATTTGGGTGATTGTCGACCGATTGACGAAGACAGTCTATTGAGAGCCTAGCTGAGAAGTACATGCAAGAGGTCGTCAGACTTCATGGGGTTACAGTTAATATTGTATCCGATAGGAATACGAGATTCAGATCTCAGTTTTGGGAGATTCTTCAGAACAGTTTAGGAAGTAAATTATAGTACAGTACAACTTTTCATCCCCAAACTGATGGACAGATAGAGACGACCATCCAGATTCTTGAGGACATGATGCGATCATGTATGCTGCAGTTTGGTGGATCATGGGAGGACCATTTGCATCTCGTAGAGTTCTCGTACAATAACAACTTTCAGGCCAGTCTTAAAGCTGCACCGTTCGAGGTACTTTATGGGCGGAAGTGCAGATCACCAGTGTGCTGGGATGACATTGGTGAGAGGAAGTTGTTGGGTACGGAGTTGATCACCAGGACAGTTGATGCGGTGTTTCAGACCAGGAAGCACTTGTGGGCAGCTCAGAATAGGCAGAGGCGATGGGCTGATGTCCATCGGAGAGCTTTAGAGTTGGAGGTTGGTGACCATGTTTTCCTAAAGGTATTTCCTTGGCGCGGTGTCATTCGGTTTGGTGGTGGGGACAAGCTCAGCCCTAGGTTTATTGGACCGTTCGATATTGTAGAGCGAGTAGGCATGGTGGCCTATCGTCTTGCATTGCCGCTAGCTTTATCAGGAGTGCACGATGTTTTCCATGTCTCATAACTCAGGAGATATATTCGAGATGAGAACCACGTGATCAACTATTCGGAGTTGACCGTTTGCCGGATTTGACTTGTGAGATTTTGCCAGTTGCTATTTTGGATCGGCGGGAGAAAGTGCTTAAGAACAAGGTCTCAAGCTGGTTCGTGTTTCTTGGAATCCTCACTCGCCGGGTGAGTCGACTTGGGAGGTGGAGGAGGAGATTCAGTAGAGGTTTCCTCATTTGTTTGAGTAGCTTTTTGTTTTGTTCTTTCTTTTCTTTTCGGGGTTACCCTATGTACCACTTGTTTGAATTTCGAGGACGAAATTTTTCTTGTTAGGTGGGTAGGATTTGTGTATCTTTGAGTGTATTTTTCTTTTTTGGTGTATTTCTCTCATGTATCTCTTTTTGGACCGTATATTGGATCTTCATTGTTAATATATTGATTTATTTGATTTGTCGTCTTTCATTTGATGTTCTTGATTCTATGGTCAGTCTTTTGTTCCGTCTCCTTTTGATCGGGCTATTATTATTTTTGATCCTCATTATTTTTTTTGTTCGTGCCTATTTTATTTATCCACTTTGTGCCATCTCATTTTCATTGGATCTATTATGCATATCTATTTTCTTTTAATTCCCTTAAACCATTTTAAACCCATTATAATCACCCAAATATCCACTGTTACCTAATACTCATCAATGAAAACCCTAAACCCTGTTCTTAATACACTACCCGACCCGTTAGCACCTTATACCCACTTCAGATGTCTTTCCCGTTCACCCCCAAACCCTAAACCTGTGCACCTATTTAAATACACCCATGCCTCGACTATTCACCCGCATGTTCACCTAGCCGCCAACCCTCCTTCACACCTCCGACCTCCTGTGCTCACCCCGAGCTTCTCCAAACCCTACTGCATCCCCGTCCTCCCTTAGTCTCCTCTGCCTTACATCGCGCTGACCTCAACCGACCGTCGTGCACCCTCCAACCTCGACAGCCAACACCGACAGCCCACACCCGTTGTTGTTCCTCCCCCTCCGATGTCTGGCAGCAGCACCGACAGCAGCAACAGTAACCGCTGTCGTCGCCGTGAACCGCCATCGTCTTTCTCTCGCTCGCTCTCTTGGTTGAACGTGTTAGTGTGATCTTGGGTTTTGTTCGTTGTTCGTGAGTTTGGTTTGTGGTTGCGTTGTTCGTTCGGTAGAGTTCGTGTTCCGGGAACCTGTTCCCGTTATTCTTGATCTCAGTCGTTTTCGTCGTCATCTATAAGGAAAGTAACTTGTATTCTTTTCTTTGTATAAAACAAGTACTAAATACCGCCTGTAGTGTAGTTGTGTTCTAGAGACAATTCTTTTGTGTGAACCCTCTGTTGTATATTGTCTCTATTGTGCTGACCCGCACGTAGTTGCCAAATGACACCCATGACATGAAATAACCTAGGGATGACCACTTCTTGTTGTACATATGCATGTGTTTATGTATTGTTTGTATGATATCGTGTGCTTGGTTATGTGATTTGCAGTATACTTGTTGTAGATGTGTTAAATACCCTATACCATGTTGTTTGGACATCTAGTACACCATATTTCATGTTTGGTTATGATTTGGACAAATTCCGTATGATCTATGTTGATTTATGCATGAGGAACAATTCTGTATTTTCTGTTATCCCGTTTTCATTCAGTATTTTAGACCCTATTAACATCAGTATATGAAAATATTTTGTGAACATGAACTGTAGAGAATTCTGTCTATTTTCCAACCCTTCTGACAGATCTCAGTTTCAATTTATGAGTTACGAGTTATGACTGTTTTACTACAGAGGTGTATAAGAAATTACAGATTTGATTTTATGAGAATTCTGAAGAGTAATCTATTTTTATTCTAATGTTAAAAGTATTATTTTTTATCCAATATTTTGCTAATAATAACTAGACCTGATTGGGATTAACCATGAATTTTTGTTGATTTATTTGATGAGTTTTACAAACTATTCTATACCTGTAAACAACTACTATACTTGCAGAATTTTCTTATTGTTCAGTAAAGATACATAATTTCGACCTGATTCTAGTTGCTGTTTGAAAAATTTTTGTGAATATGAAAGTTAGCCTACTGTATCTATTTTATCACACTTTTGATGGATCTGGATTTCGATTTTTATTTTGTGAGATATTGCTGTTTTAGTACTGCAGTGTTTATGATTCCAGATTTACAAAACTGCTGTATCTTGCTGCTTTCTGATTTTACTTGACTATTCTATCTATGTTGAATAATTATGAAATTTTATTTTCTGTTACTAAACATATTAGGGAATACCCCAGATTTTTCGTGGATTTAATTATTAAGTTTTTGTGCTGTTTTCCTGTGTATGAATACAAACTTCTGATTTCTGGCTGAACACGTTTTCTGGATACAAATCTGTTTTGAGTTATGTTTTTGTGAAATACTATATGACATATATATATTTGCTAGATTGGCCAGGAGTCCATTTTTCAGATTCTCTGACTGATCCAGATTTGCATGTTTGTAGCAACGGGAATTCCACTTTTAGTGCAGTACTATCTTGCTGTCCTGAACTAGAATTTTCATTGTGCTATTCTTTTAGGTGTTGTCTATCATCTGTACATGTTTATCTGTCACTTTGAACTTGTTACTTGTTTATACCTTGCCATTCTTACTCTGTTTTATGCACACAGAAGCCTGTCTGATAATAATAATAAATAACCAAGCCGGTGTTTAAGGGAAAGATCTTGTAGTGGAAAATTATAGAAATGTGTAATTGAAAGGGGGCCCGTGTTTCCCATACTGATTATCTGTTATGTGGTACGATACTGTTATACTAATTACCTGACTGCACACTTTCCTATAGGAAGGTGTACTCGGAAGAGAACCTGTAGGTTCTTACTGTCTGATTACTGTTTGATTACTGATACCTGAGTACACGGCCCTATGATCCCCTACGAAATCTAGATGTAATTGTTTGAAAGTAGCAACCATGTGGTAAATAGTTGGAATGCATGAAGTGCTATCTAGATTGTAACAAACACAAGACTGTAAGAACATGACATCTGTTAACTGTTATCTGTTACATGCTACTGGACATCAGTTATCTGTTTACCTGTCTGACTGTTATCTGACACTGTTATCTGCATACATGTCTGCATACTATTTGACACTTGACACATGTTACTTGTACCTATTAGTATACCATGCTATTTGATTTTGTTTTCCTAATTCATTTTAGATATTCTATTCTGTTGATATGCCTATTCCATGCTATGTTTGTTTCTGCGATTACTTTGCATCTATTTATTTTTACCCTGTACTTGTATCCTGCACTACAAGCGGCCCGTAACTTGTATTGACGAGAGTTTGTTTTCTTTTTCTTCTTCCTGCAATTTATTAAATTGCAGATCAGGGTGATCAGCTGCCAGATGGTGTAGGTGATCTAACATATTAGTTGCTGGACTTTTTGCTGTTATTAATTCCTGTTGCTTATTTGAACAATTGTATTTGATACTTGGAATTATTTTTATTTGGGCAATGTGACCCAGGATTATTGACTTATTCATATCTGATTTATATGAGAGTAATATATTTGGTTTCAAGTAAATTCTGTTGGTATTTTGATTCATATATGCATGCGTGGTTGACTTCTCTTGCTTCCAACTTTGATTATTCCTATGAGATATTGTAAAGATTCCTTATAGCTTATGGATGATGAAAATTATTCGCTGGGCTTAGTCACGTATCCGTATTCCGTATTCTCTTTTTGGGAAGCAGGGCGTGACAGCAGTGCCCCGCCACCCGCTCGCTACCTGCAACCGGCGACCACCTCGCCGCAGTCGCCCTGCTGCCCTGTGTGCCGCTCGCTGTTGGAATCGAGCTGAAGCCATTGCTATTTTGGTCGATCTTACTGTTCTTGCATCTTGCTGTGGTGATTGCTTGCACGTTGTGTGCACGTGCCCTCGCGGGTTTGTTTGTTGCCCGAGCGGTTGTGTTTGCACGTGTTGTATCCTCACCTTGTGCATGCGCTCTCGGTGCACATAGGTTGCGTGTGTTGCCGTCGGGACACTCGTCCCGTTATTCTCATATTGTCGGAATTGTCGTCGTTTATCAGGCAAGTATCTTGTACAATTTTTTCTTGTTCCCCGTACAAGTATTTTTTTGAAATACCACAAGTAGATTCTCCGTTGTTACTAGTTTTTCATGTTTATCCATTGATAATCTTGACCCTACCCGTTTGATTTGTTTCTATCAATTTCATAGTCGTAGAGGATCACAAACAATTCGTTATTACACCCATCACACAAACATGAAGTAGATCTGGAGATTTATCTATATGAATTCATGTTATAGATGTTTTGTAGTATGTTGAGCATGTGAATGATGTTTCCCTCTTAATGAGTTTGAAAACAGACATGGCTCGCTGATTTAAATACCTGTTACATTCTGATTTGCATTATACATCAACTTGAATCCATCGTAGTTACTAGTTATGTTACAATTCATGCAAAAAGTAATTTCATTCACTGTTGTCCCGATTTGGCACGATGATTTAGACTCTGTTAATTTCACAATAATGATTAAGTTTGTGAAAATGAAATGTAGGCCTCTGTTTCTAGTTTCCAGAATTTTTGGCGGATCTGAAATTCGATATGTAACTTGTGAGATATCACACTTCTAATAATGTTGTGTGGCAATTTCCAGATTTCTGATTACAATATTTTTGGCATAAACTATTGATTAAAATGGATGCTAACAGTAAAATGTAGACTTGATATTAATGTGGATATGACTAGACATGATTAGGAGTCTCTCCAATTTTTTGTAGAATTATTAGATAATTTTTCTGACTTAATATATTTATGTAAACATGATTATATAATTGCTGCCTGCATGTTTGTTCAGTAAAGAACCACAATTTTGACCTGATTCTATTTTTCATTGATTAAAACTTATTGAATGAGAATCGTACCTCTATGTGTCTGGAATCCAGAACATCTAACGATTTTGCAATTCGATTTATGAATTGCAAGATATTTAGATTTTCGTACAGTGACGTCTGAGTTCCAGAATGCAATCTAAAATATGCACACCCTGCTTAATTAGCTGAAACAGTAGATTAATTTAAGTATTAAAATTTGAGATTAATTACACTAATATTTAACACTGTTAGGAGTCTAGATAAAAAATTTATGAAATTTTAAAATGATTTTGCAAGTTACTTTTGTTTATAAGTATCCAACTCTTACTTGCTGCCTGAACATGTAATCTATAAAGAATAAGAATTTGAACTTAGTTTCTATGATTTTTATATTTTGTGTGTATATGTGCTGGAAACGGTAAAGAGTCTACTTTCTAGAACTTCTGAAGGATCCAAATTTGCTTTCCTGTAGCAGCGGGAATTCGAGTTTTGGTGCAGCAACGTCCTGCTGTCCAGAATTGGAGTCTTGTTGTTTCAATGTTTATAATTTTGTTTATTGCACCCAAACATGTTTTTCGCCCAGTCTGAAACCATTTTCTATCCTTGTCATGTTTACTTGTCCCTGATTTGCACATTCATGGCTGTATTGGTAAAAAGAATAAGTAATCCAGTCGGGGTTTAAGGAAAAGACCTAATAGTGAGGTATATAGGAGATTGTACTCGGAAGGGGGCCCGTGTTTCCCGTGATGATGATAAGATTACAATTCGAATGTAACTAAGTGTTACGTAGAACTAAGTGCCACGTCAGGGGTTGATGGGGGTTACCTCTAGTGCCTATTACATGATTACATGATATGTGTTTGCAGTTATATGGAACTAAGTGCTACGTAGAACTAAGTGTGACGTCAGGGGTTGACGGGGGTTACCTCTAGTGCCTGCAAGAGTTACCTCTAGTGCCCATGGTTTGACTACATGCTCATATTTCTTGTAAGACCTGAGTACTGGACCATGTATAATTCGCCACTAGAGTCTAAACATAACATGATTGTATGTACCCGACCTGTGGTATAAGATGCAAGATCGTGTGCATTAGTTAGGATGGGTTAAATGAATAGACTTAAGTTGACACTAAGCACTTGCATATTCCTGTTGTATGTTACATGTTCCGTTACCAGTATATGATTCCTATTTACTAGTTCATGATTCCTGCTCAAATGTTACATGTTCATTACTAGCCTCGTGATTCCTGTTTATAAGTTGAAATTTCATGATCCTCATTTGCATGTTGTACCTTCTTGTTACATTATTCATTTCTTTATACTTCATTCTCTTGTTGTATTCCTTGTTCTTGTACACTTTGCTTGTACTACTTGCGGCCCGTAACTTGCACTAACGGGCATACTGTTTTCCTGTTTCCCTATTTTTGTCGATAAATAAATACATAGGTTTTGAAGACCAGTTACCTGTAGGAGTGAGTTCCCAAGTGTTTTAAGCTTTGGCTGGGATTTTTTTTTCTACTTTATTTCATTCCTGTATTGAGTTGATCATTTCTTCTTGTTGCTACTTGAAACCATGTATTGGGCATGTTTTCCCAGAGTTTTATTGTTTTGTTTTCTAGATCTTGTTTTATTTGAGGATTATGTAATTTGATTTCAAGTAATTCTTTTGATTATGAGATTTGTTTCATGCATGCATGGTTGTATCTTTCTGGTTACTATTCAGTTGATCCTTACAGCTTATGGATGATGAAAATCATTCGCTGGACTTTGTCACGTACCCGTATTCCGTATTCTTTTGGGAAGCGGAGCATGACAGATAGCTTGTGACTTTACAGAAGATATTGCGCTAAACTGAGCAGAATGGAAAAACCATTATTCATGTAGCCAACCCCAACAAGTTGGGAAAAATGTGTTGTCGTTGTTGATGATATTTTAACTTCTTTGCGGTTCCACATTTTCATTCCACTCTTGTATGTAAATCTCAAGCAAAGTTGATCACATCTCCATAGTAATGATGTTCATTATTCATATTTTCATTAATATTTATAATGGCAGTGATACTTACAATCCAGTTCCTGGAGTAATGGCAGGGTTGCCATCTTCGAGGAATTATGTTGGTGGTTTTTCAGCTAAGCTTATGGTAAGCACAACTGACATAAGTAATCATTCCCTCCTTCACATGTAGTTACTATAAGAAGTAGTTTAAAAGGTTTGATGTATACTAATTCCTAATGCCAACAGGCTAAAGACTTGAGATTGGCCATGGCAGCAGCAGAGGAGGTTGGCCTCTCTACCCCTTCACATTTGATGTACTCCAAATGTAACTAAACAAAAGTTGTTGAAACTTATCATCGTTGTATTTCTATTTTGTTCAATAACTATTTTTTTTAATAAAGTACTATTTGGAATAACCTATTATATTTGTAAGATAAATATTCCGAGTATTTCTTCTAACAAGAAGTTGTTTTCATAGGTAATGTCAAATTTACTGTATTATTATGGAATGTGTGGCCTGGTGAATGATTGTTTGCTCCAGCGATACTTCAGTAAAGTATTGTTTTTATTTCATTCTCATTATCGATTAGAAGTTCTGTATCTATTTGTTTATTCTAATATTAATCTTTCTGATATCCCTTAACTAGGAAGTTAGAGGCAATGGACAACACCCCGAGTCCGACATTGTGCAAGCCTGTAGAAGTGTTAATGCTCCATTTATTGTTTACAATTTGAAATCGTTCAAAAAGTTTCTTTTATGTACACTTGGGGTTACACACTTTAGTTTTTTGTGATTTTGTGCTCTTAAGCACTTGTACAAATATATAATTATTGGAATCAATTGAATTTGTCGATGATTATGAATGAATTATTTAATTATTATGTTTGATTATTGGAATAAAATTTGTGTTCAAGTACTTTTCTATTGTTTATTATGCTTGATTCATGGATTTGTGAAGATTATTAAAATGAATTCTTGAAAACGATTGTGAATTAAATTACATGTATTTTTATTTGATAAAATAAACAACAACACCCAACTAAATACACGTAAAAAAAAATCCCGGTGTTTTTAAAACGCAGGATAGGTTATTTAATGGAAAAAACTAGAAATTCCATATCCTGACATTTTCAAATGTCGGGATAGGTGGATACCAACCCACAACCCCGGAGGGAGCATGGAAGGCACTTGCGGTGACGTTTTCCAAACCTCCAGGGACATCAACCCCGGTGTTTTAAAATGCTGGGGTTGCTCCCGAAAAATGCTGGAAAAAGTGTTTTATTTTGTAGTGTCTTATGAACAAAGTGGCCAGAGGGATTGAAACTTGTCGAGTCAATGAGTGATTAGTTGAAAGCATGGATGTCGAGTTACATTGGCGGAGGCAAATGCATAGGAGAGTGATTGTAAGAAAATTAAAGAAGATGAAATTAGCAACAAAGGTAAATGATGATAATATTTCAAGGATATTGAAACAAAATGAGTGTGCCCAAGGTTTCCGGTGATTTTCCAAAAAATATTACAATTAGCAAAACAAAATTGTAACACCCCAAATTCCAAACACAGGTAATTCGTAGCACAACCAGAATCTTTACTTCAATTTCGTACAAAATTACAAGGAAATTAAAACTTCTTTTGTTACAATGTTATTTTTTACAATACTTAGTGGAAATTTACACATAAAATACAACTTATATAATCAAAATCTTCATTCTTGCAACATCCATCGATATCAAACTCATGCCCACGCCGTTGGCTAATCCATGTCCTGCAACTTGAGCCTGCGGGCACGTTAGTTGAATGCAACTGACACAATGCTATAATACAACGATTCCTCAATTTAACAATCACAAACTTGAATGCAAAATAAAATGAAAAATGACTATCCTAAGCATGTCAGTGTATGATATGACCCTAATAACTAATGCAAATACTTATGCACGCAATGCAAACCTAATGCGCACTTATTTGGAATCTATGCATCTCATACTACATAGGTCTGAGGGCGAGTCCTTAACGTACTCCTCATTATAGGGTTCAATCTCTCGCTATGCAAACCTAGAACCATGACAAAGATCACGATTAAGATGTATTGTGAATATTGGCCGCCGCCCTGATAATTCTGAAAGTCAAACTCCTTGCTCAGATAATCATGAAGACTATTTCACTCCCTTCCGGGAATATTTGGAGAGTACTTCCTACCGCGAGCGATCCTGGAACCCCTCACCACATGGACGTCCCATGAGTGTCACTCCCATTCCGATAATTCTTAAGATCAATCCCTAACCGTAGAAAATTCTGAAGGCTATTTCATTCCCATCTCGGAATACTGAGGAATATCTCACACCGCGGATAATTCTGAAGCCCTCATACTCACGTTTGCTCTTAACTCGCCACATCTCCGATCTAGTGGATATCCTTAAATTCACACATAGGTAAGAAGATATATCTAGAGCTAACTTACCCTGCCGAACTTCACCTAACTCACCAACAACGTTGGCCCACACTGGCCACTTCTCAAAAAATTTCATTTATCATAACCTGTCGGGCACCACAGGTCTCGCTCAGCCTCTAGAATCCACACCTCTCAAACTCAAAGATCTTTCAAGTCATTCTTAACCTCTTTTATAAAAAATTTCATTCATTCATTTATATGTCATTTTATTCTTTTATTCATTTCTCTCAATTAAATAATCTCAAAACAACTAAATTACTTTTTACCCATTATAATAAAATTTGCAAAAAAATTTCTACTTAAAAAAACTTTATCAAATCACAATAATAATTTTACCGAACTCATACTTTGGTTAACTCTTAGTTCATCCTCCATAATAATACATATAAACTTCAATCTTTAACTCGCGTTAAAACGATAAAATTTTGAATGAATCCAAATCAACCAAATAAACGTATCTTTTAAGCGAACCCAATTTGCAATATAATTTAATCCTAAATATGGTAAAACGATAAAATTTTGAATGAATTCAAATCAACCAAATAAACATATCTTTTAAGTGAACCCAATTTGCAATATAATTTAATCCCAAATATTCTTTAAATTTAGTTACATAATCTCAAAAATAATTTCACAAATATTTTATTAGTTTGAAGCTTCCAATTATTCCATAAAGTAAAACTAACAAAAACCCAATCAGTGAATAAAAACAATTGCACTCGAAAAGAATCAAACTAGGGCACCCCCCTACTTTCCTAATCCACAGCCACTAACCAAAGTTCCAATTCACTATTCGTGTAGAACTCTTCACAAATGTTTCTATATGTGTCTGTTCATTGTTTTAACAATTTATGAAAGTTTTCAAAAGTAAAAGAGCCACCCGGAACTCGAACCAGCGACCTGACACACAGTACACAACGTTCAAATTTGAACGCACTAACCAAGCTCTCAAGCCTCAATCTTTGGCTATATTAAGAATGCAAAAATTTTAAATGTGAACTCTGTGTTTTTATATTATAACATCAACGAGCACGACCAAAATTTGATCTTGCAATTTCTCTCACTTTCTAACAGCATACATACGATTTCTAGTAATCTTCTAAAGAATAACTTTATTCAAACTAGTATAATTTGGCATGAATTTATGCGTAAATCAATCTACATTCATTTAGCATCCATCCTAATATACAAATTACAAGCATGAATTGTCATAATCAAAACTTAGAATTTCATACTAGTGAGTTAATCTATATGAACAAATAATCAATTCAATAATTAGAATTTCTAGAGGGAAACTACATACAAATTTCAAAAGCATGAAATTTAATTAAATTTTATGCAATCCTTAAACATGACCAACACTACATCAATTTCAACAAAATTATGAGAAACTTCTACACAGATACATCCATTTCATGTCTAATTTTAATCCTCATGTACATATCTACTACTAGCATGAACAATTCTACAAAAGTATTAGAAATTTCGGAAACACTCGCCCATTGACAAATCCCTTGAAATTAATGATTTCTGGCAAGAATTTCCACGTCTCTTCCCCTTCCAAAATCACTAAAAAATGCAACACTATCTCCCAAAATCAAATGGCCGGGATACTCTTTTCTTTATCTTCTTTCCCTTTTTTTTCCAAATGAGAGAGGAGAATGAAGGGGGGTTTTTATTTACAAAATAATTAACTACCCATGATTAAGGAACTAACCTCCCACTACTCCATCCCTTGGACTAAGTCAAAATGTTCCTCTCCTTTAGTTTGGTCGGCCAACATAGGGGGAAAGAGCACGGGTTCATGATGGGTTTCCATGTGCATGAACTACACACTAAAAATTATTAATTGCTAATTAATAAAACCACATATATTACCAAAATTAATAAGGATTAAATAAATCTAGTTTAATTAAAACTAGATTGTGTATTCATGAAATATATATATATATATATATATATATATATATATATATATATATATATATATATATATATATATATATATATATATATATATACACACACACACACACACACTAGATTTGTCCGTGGGCACGTGCCTACGGCACGTCTTCGGAACGATACAGCATTTGAAAGTCTTGTAAATAATAAAACAATAATTATGTGGCTTAAGTTTGAATAGTAAAACAATAATTAGTTGTAAATAAAAGGCCATGTTTCCATTAGTATATGTTGAAAAATAATTATAAATGGGGGTGTAAAATCCAACTTTTTAGAACCTTGAGTGTGGAAAATGAGAAAATTTAACTGTTGATGAGATATTTATTATTTTCAATGTAAATAAAAAAATCCATAAAAATTCTGAAAATTTACAAACCTGATGTAACGCCCCGATTTCCACACACTGGGAAACGGTGACATAAGCCAGAATCTTTTTCTTCAATTAGCCACAATACACAGAAAAATAGGAAAATTTTATAACTTTTTATTCAACACAAATGTATTACAGTTTCGAATGTTATAAAACTGCAATACATTACATTAGTGTTACAGTAATGCCATACAAGCTTAAGTGTTACAAACCTTCAATAAAAATTACATCAGAGTATAATGAATAATATATAACACATGGTACTTTTACTTGGATGCTTCTCAACATAAATAAATTACAACAGATGTTACAATTGAAATAAAGTCAACACTTTGCTTCTCTTGCCTTGAGTCCTCCTGAATCCTGTACCTGTAGTTTTGCAATCCAGTACCTATTGAAATGGAGATGTCAGTACATATACTAATGCTTTAAGGCTGGTGACTAGCAGCGATTCTCAATTTTAAACAAACAGATTGATGAAAAGAGAAACGTGTATATATATATATATATATAATTGATGTGTTAGTGTATGCTATGACTTAGACTCTAATGCAAGATTTAACTAATGCAAGGATGCTCATATTCTAATGCAAGCAAGTCTCCAGAACAGTATGCCGCCCATATTAACATATGCCCATAACAAGTCGTTTCTTTGTATATAGGGATTTGAACCCGCGCCATGAATTCTACTCTTGTACTCAACCTGTTTCTGAAGATACAGCATGACTGATGAGGTTGCTCTGAAATGGTCTAATCCCGCCATTCGCAGTCATATAGTGGTGTCTCCGTTTTCCACTATTGCCCGGCGTACCAGACCTCACTCAAAAATCTGACGAACCATTGGAGTTAACTACAACACAGATTAGCTCGAAGCATCCCCTGTGCCCCCTAGCAGATAGACCGTAGTCTACGGCTTGTTTGCCTTTCTTGATATAGAGCATGACGGAGTTTCGGGGGTCCATCCCCTAGCTCTGACAGGAATCTCTCCCGCCCTTATCATGGCACTTCAGAAATTAACAGACGAGATACGGATCTTGTGCTCCCAACTCGTGAGAAGGCACAGACCGTATCCCTTTGACAGGAAGGGTACAACCAATAATACCACCTAGTGTTGGCCTATAGAACAGGTCGGATCTTAAGGTATCACCCTTAAATACCAACTATTTTCCTTCAGAGAAAATGATAATAAATAAGGGTTAAGTAGTAATAGCCATAAGTTACTACCCTAACGATGTCACTAATCTTAAACAATCCGAGGGATGACAACAATACTAACACAACATGCTAGGTCTTAAGTTATACTTCCCAAGATAATTCTACTAGGTGCTCAACCTAGACTTACTAGAATCTCTAAGGATCCTAAACAATCCGAGGGATGAAACTAATCCTAAGGGATGACAACAATACTAACACAACATGCTAGGTCTTAAGTTAGACTTCGCAAGATAATTCTACTAGGTGCTCAACCTAGACTTACTAGAATCCCTAAGGATCCTGTTCATAACCTATCGATCCAAGACCCCGGCAATTCGAACGTATTCGCATGTTACTGTCCTGAACTTGGATTCCGTCTACACTCCCGACTCGCGATCAACCTATACCGGTTAAGATCTGACGGTGCACGAGGGGTGACTCGTCCACAGTCCACGAGGAGTAAAATAAATACACGTCTAATAAGCTACATACGAGCAAAACAACTTACATACGAGCCGACTACCTATGTATGAGCCAAACAAATTACATACGAGCCAACTGGCTATCTATGCAACAAATGAATAATATAGAGGCAACCATAAAAGTCTTCTAACAACCTAGAAGAAAAATAATATGCTACTAGCAAAACTTGATCTGTTATATTTAGAAGCAACAGAAGAATCTTCTAATAGCCCAATATAAACATACCACTAAAGAGAACTTGATCTTTTATACAAAAGCAACATAAAAAGCCTTCTAACAACCTAGAAGCAATTAAACATGCTACTCTTATCGGAATTCAAAAAAATGGACTTTTTTGAAAGGTGAGAACGTATACTACAACGCTCTAGTTGAAAACATTCTTAGATTAAGTCAATAAGGGGTACAAAAATCTCGAACAATCTAAACAGCGAAGTGTCAGCCGAAATGGCCAGCTGTTGTGACTTGTAACGATTATAATTCCTACTCTGCTTATCAGAATCTAACCAAATATGATATTTTGGAAAGGTGAGAATATCTACTAAACTCTATTGTTGAGAAATTTTCCAAATTCAGTAAGTAAGAGGTTCAAAAACTTCGAACAATCCAAACAGCGATGCTTAAGCCAAACGGCTAGCTGCTGTGACTTGTAAAAGTTATAACTCCTACTCCGCTTATCGGAATCTAACCAAATGGGGCATTTTGGAAAGGTGAGAACATCTACTAAAACTCTCTAGTTGAGAACTTTTCTAAATTCAGTAAGTAAGAGGTCCAGAAACTTCGAACAATCCAAACAGCTAGCTACTGTGACTTGTAAAAGTCATAACTCCTACTTCGTTTATCGGAATTTAACCAAATAGGAAATTTTGGAAATGTGAGAAACACTAATACAGCTCTCTAGTTGAACACTTTTTCAGATTCAATCAATAAGAGGTGCAAAAACTTCAAACCATCCCCACAGCGAGCTTTAGCCAAAAAGCTGGCTGCTGAGAATTGTAAAGCTCATAACTTTTGCAATACTTATCGGAATCTAACAAAATTATACTTTCTGGAAAGGTGGGAACATATACTAAAACTCTCTAGTTGATTACTTTTCAGATTCCTTATGAAATTCATTTCTCCGTTCTTTGAACACAATACAAGGACAACAAAAGCACAGCTTAAAGCTGAAACTTCTAAAGCTCATAACTTTTGCTATACTTATCAGAATCTAGCAAAATTAGCCATTCTGAAAAGGGGATAACATCTGCTACAACTTTCTAGTTGACCACGTTTTCTGATTCCGTAAGGAACTCAAAATCCAGTCCTTTGAACACAAATCAAAAACAACAAAAGTACAGCAAAAGGTGAAACTTGTAAAGCTTATAACTTTTGCTATACTTATCGGAATTTAGTGAAATTGGCCATTTTGGAAAGGGGAGAACATCTACTACAACTTTCTAGTTGACCACTTTTTTTGATTGCGTAAGGAACTCAAAATCCAGTCCCTTGAATACAAGTCGAATCAACCAAAACAACAATTTCTTTTCGATGCTCGCTGTTTTGGGGAAACGATTTGTTTCACCCATCAAATTAACCCCAAAAATCTATAAAAGTTAGAGCATACTAATAACACATATGAGAACCTCTAAAATTAATTTGGTCTCAAGATTCCACCTTTAGCATAAGTAATTAATTCTAACCGTCTAAACTACAAGATTGAATCTTTAGGGTTCTTAGTTGTGTTCTACCACTCCAATCCTTATATACCTTTTATTCTAGTCCATAACCATTCATATGCACATGAAATTGGTTCAAGTTATAACAACATACAATAATAAATAAATAAACAAAACAAAACAAACTCAAGAGTTAAGAACCCCCACCCAAACTTGTTGGAAGAACTTGCTAGCTCACTTCTCCTCCTTGTTCTTGCTCCTCCTCTCAAGAAAAAGCCATGAAATCAACCCAATCTTTCTTTTCTATCATCTCAAAATTTTTTCTAAATAAAAACAAGTAAAGAAGAAGGAGAATGAGATTAGAAGAGATGGAGAGACAAAATGAAAGAGGGGTTTTGCCCATATTGTTTGAGGCCAAGCGGGGGGGGGGGGGGGGGGGGGTTATAGGTGAAAAGGGGGTGGGTTTGTGGGTGAGAAGAAGAAGTCGCTTGTCTCTTCTCATTTGTGGCTCAAACAATTAGGGATCAATTTGTAAATTAAAATGGCAATCAACACCCTAATCCAATCTTAACCCTTCATTTGATCATGATTGATAAAAAATAAGAGATATTTACCCAAAATCAAATACTACATGATTTCGTACAAACGTACGAAATCGATACAGTACATATATCTGTCTACACAGATAATTTTTATTAGTTAAAACGAATAATCTCTACCAAAATTATTTTAATTTAGAAATAATAATAAAATTAATTTTATTACCGGGTCGAAAGATTTCAGTACCAATCTGATACAATACAGATGTATACAGACTGGTATATATGTACAAATAATGTTTATTAACAAAACCAGGTAATATCCACAAAAAATATTTCAATTCTGAAAATAAAAATAAAACAATAATAAAATAATAATTTTTAATATCAGCCCGAGATTTTACAGACATTTTCTCAAAAACGTATTTTACATGATTTTGTACAAGTGCACAAAACCGATACAATACATATATATACTTATTAGTATATATACACAGATAAGTTTTTATTAGTAAAACCAAGAAATTTCCATAAAAATATTTTAATTTTAAAACTAATAATGATACAAATATAATATCTGACCGGAATATTACACCTGAAATCCGAAAATACAAATTTCTGAGTAAATAGAGAGAGAATGAGAGAGAGAGAGAGAGAGAGAGAGAGAGAGAAATAAATAAATAAATAAATAAATAAATAAATAAATAAATAAATAAATAAATAAATAAATAAATAAATAAATAAATAAATAAATAAATAAATAAATAAATAAATAAATAAATAAAGGAGTTGTTTTGGAGGGATTTGATTTTGAGTTTTGGGGGGGAACTTTTGGGCGGGAAAATATGTTTTGTGAGATTAGATATGGACAATTGATTTCAACTCTATTGAATGAAAGCCACTTGATAGCTTTCTTTGTGTTTTGTTATATATATATATATATATATATATATATATATATAACTCCAAAAGATTTTTACAATTAACACGTGCACTACAAACACGTGTATTGCCCGTATAAAACAAAAAAATATGTTTAAATTGGCTAAAAAATAGGAGAAAATGAATTCAATTTACAGAAACAAATTTGGCCAAGTTATAAAATAAATAATTGAAATACGTAGAAAATATGTGGAAAATTTTATAATGTTACAGATATTACATGTAACGATATAGAATACATGTACGTAACACATGTGGTGCAAAATTGTAATAACTCAATTTACAGGGTGTTACACTCTTTCTCCCCTTAGAAAAGTTCTGTCCTCAGAAATTACTAGGGAAAAGGTTCTATTTTGAACACACAATATAAAGAATCTGAGAAATAAATATAGTATAAAATACATAATGTAGAAAACAAAATAAACTGAAAATTAAATAGATATATCAGAAAATATGAGGATCAAGTAAGATATACGATGATGACAAAAATACAAACTAAGAAGGATTAATAAGAATAAAAACATGAAAATGTTAAACGAAGCACAAAAATTAGTAGAAAAGAAATGTGATAGTGAAAGGAGATATGGATGGAACGGAATTTTCATACAAAATATATTAAGTTAAGTATTAGATAATATAAAAAAAAGAAATATAAATTAAGTCATCAAAACAAAATAAATTGAAAAACAAAATAAATTGGAAAGAATTTAGAAAAACATAGTAAAAATAAATGCTTTAATTAATTAATAATAAGCTTAGTAAGCAAAATTAATGAAAGTAATAAGAAGTAGAATGAAAAATATAGTTGAAGAAAAAGTAAATAAAGATTATAGTGAAAAAGTAATAAAGACGCAATGGTAAAAAAAAAATTAGTTAAAAAAAAATATGTAGGGATTCATGTCAAAGTCATAAAAGAGTTAAGAAGAAAGATATAGTTAGAAATATACCGAAATTAACACAGTTAAAATACAAAGTAAACGTATAAAGTATATAAAGAAAAATAAAAATAAAAATAAAAATAGTTAGCATAGTAAAACAATTTAAATGTAAAACAATTTAGGCATTGCCTAAAATCAATTAGTGTAGAGAAATTGTAATCAAATAGGAAAAAGTTGAAAGCAAATACACTAAGAGCGAAAATAAAGATTAAGTAGGTTAAAAATTTACTATGATAAGAAGAGCGGTGTTATGATAAAGAAATAAACAGTATAAAACAGAATAACAATATCGAAATATAAAACAAAATGGTAAATAGTTGAGACGATCATGATAATTGAAAAGTAGTTAGCAGTAGTTAATAAGAATTTGAAAAAGAAAGAAAAAAATTTAAAGGGAAGAGAAGTTAAATAAAGTAAAACGTGAAGAGTAGAATGATTAAAATCGTAAATTAAATTAAGATTATATATTTATATATAAAAGAAGGTACCAATCTAAAGGAAGATTGTTAGATGTGAAATAATAATAAAAATCAGAAAGATATAGGTGTATTAAATTTTAATTAGAAAGTAAAAACAATACAAGATAAGTATGATAGTAAAATTAATGATGTACAAAACAAAAAAGTCATTTGTAAAAGTAATATAGTAACTATATATACGGTTTAAAATTAAATATATAGAATACTGATTAGCCTATATTAAAAATATTTACAAATTCTCTATTATATCAAAAAAATTAACATAAAATAATACATACATAAATAGACAAAAACAATATATGATAAGACAAACAATACCTAAACAGAGTTTAAGTAAATAGAGTGATCATGATCAAATAATTGAATACATAAATTCTATCTGCTTCAATTTTTTGAGTTGCTTAGTAACTAGGGGTATTCATCACAAATGTTTACTTTTACGTCAAACGGTAACTTGAAATATGAGTATGCAAAGCACTTTAAGTTTGTGACTTGTTGAGTAACCAGGTGAATTCATCACAAATGGTTGCATTCGCGTCAAAAGGCAAGTGACAACTTAGAGAAGAGAGACCAAGAAAAAAATAAAATAAAAATAAAAAATAAAAAAACTCTAATTTTCTACTCGGTTTATAGTAGTGAGAAGGGGAAATCACAGATGATGTTGTTACATACGATAATTACATTAATTGCATGACAAATATGATTGGGTTTGGAATTATAAATGAATAATTGGACTGGAGAAAGTGAGTATGCTTGGTTTTACTTTATTTGCCGTTGTTTATATTTTAATTGAAATTTTGATGCTTGCATGATGAGATCTCTTGGTGTGATGAGTTGAGCCTATTATTGATCTTTATTCCTTTATTCATAATTTTACTTTTTGCTCGAGGACAAGCAAAATCTTAAGTTTGGGGTATTTGATGTGTCTAATTTTTATAAATATTTGTACTCATTTACCTATAAAAAATGCTTGTACTGGTTTATATTGTTTATAATTCATCTTATTTCCATAGTTTTCAGTTAATTCATTATTTTTGAAGGAATAAGATTTTTGATGCAAAAGGTGAAGATTTTTGGTAAAAATCAACAAACAAAACAAACAGAATGATTTATTAATTTTTATTGTTTTGTTGAAATTTAAATTTTACAATTTGGCTGTGTGAAATGTAAAATATAAATTTTAAATTGTCAATATAGGTGAAAGTGCAATAAACAATTTTAAAATGGTTATAATTGAGCTAATATGATTTTTAGTTAGTTTAATTAATTTAACCTAATTAATTTTAATTTTTTTTTAAAATCCTAATTTTTGATTTATTTTGTTTGTGTGCAGCACGTGTTTCAAGAAAAAGAAAGAGAAGAAAAAGAAGCAAGAAATAAAGAGAAAATTAAAGAAGAAAACAAATAAATAAAGAATTGAGGTTTTTCTGCAAAAATAAACCCTAATCTCTACTTCCTGTGTCTATAAATAGAAGAGCAAACAAGAGAAGGAGACACCATACGAGAGAGGACGATCGATGGCTACCTCAATCTAAAGAAAAAAATAAAAAAAAAGAGAGTGAACAAACAGAGCGTGGGCTCTACTTTGGGTTTGGGTGTGATGTCAGCAAAGAGGGACAGCAAGTGCAGGAGACTAGAGCTACTTTGGTGCGCGGCTCGAGGTGCTGACGTGGCAAAGAAATAGAAGAGAGGGCCAGCTCTGTGACGTGGCGCGCGGCTCGGGTTCCAAGGCGGCTGACATCATCAACACGTGAAACCGAAACTGCAGCTGACTTGGCGTGGGCACATGCTGGCTTCGGCATGGTGACGCCAGCGAAGGAGGTAGGCAACAGCTGACATTGGTGGGGCATTGTGAGCTGGTTCGGGATTCAACTCAATAGAAAGGAGAGAGAGCGGTTTGACTTAGCTGCACGCAATTCGAGGCATCTCGGTTTGCATTTTTTTTCACAAAACAGTTCGGATTCTCTTTTCTCTTTATATAATTTTTGTTATGCAATCCAAGACAGTATTTGTTAGTTGCAAATTTATTATGAACTAAATTTTTTTTAGGGCTTTGATGTAGCATAGTTTTGAGAACACAATTTTTAATTCCATATTATTTTTCTATTTTTCATTGGTTGTGTGTTTGATTTTTGATCTTAATACTTACAATTGGTTGTCCGACTTTTGTATGATCTATTAAATCATGGAGAGACCGAACTGGTAATTTGTGATTAATAAAATTAAACACTGTTACAAGAGCGAATTGCTGTTAATGTGACCATTAAGAAATCCATAGTTCTTAATGAATTTTCTATTATTAATTTGTGCATGAACTATGACAAATAATTAGTTGAGAATATTTTTGATATTGTTTGAGAGAGAATATTGAAAAATTTTGGAATTTTGGTCTACAACTTGAAAAAATAATCTTTTTATTCACAAGGAATTATAATTTGTATGAGATTAACTAGGTGAAGTCAAAAGTCCTAGAATTAATTTTGCAATTAATAAACAACTAAATTTCATATTTCGCTCATTTTTAATTAACTTAGTTATTTATTTAGATTAATTTAATTTAGTTGTTTTCTTTATTAAATTTCTATTTTTCAAATAGTAATTAATTTAGTAAATTTCGGTACTCGATAAAATAATTAGTACTTGTGGGTTCGACACTCTTTTCACTTATCTATACTACTTGTTGCGATTTTGTATACATGCAAATAACTCACATCAGTAGCACCAGAGTCAAAAAGAGCATGAGCAGGGAAGGAATGGACAAGGATAATGCCTAGCAAGAAGTCAAAGTGAGAACACAAAAGGCAAAAACCAAAATGCAGAAACAGATATGAATGGAAGGCTAACATGAATGAGCAACAGAATAGAATAAATAAATAGCAATGAAAAAGGAAGAAACAATGCAAGGAAGGAGAAGCAACATGAGAATCCTAGAACCTGTGGGTTATGGGCCCACCACGCTTCCGCTGCGCTACTCTGATGGTGAAGCTCCAAGCTGTAGACATGTCGTTGTTGATCGAGCGATGCCGATTGAAGGACCAAGCAGGAAGAAGAAGAATGGATGCCACCGGTGTAACACCCCGAATTCCAAAACAGACTTAATTCGAAGTTCCACAGGATCTTTTCACTTCTCTTCATACAATTTTACAAGGAAATTAAAACTTTTATTACATCAGACTTACATCTTGAATTACTAAATTTACATTTAAACAGCGGAAGCAATTTACAATAATTTGCATGAATAAAATATATAACACTTGAAACATTCTTTAAGCAGCATTCATACTTTAATTTTATCAATATCTTTATCCTGCCTAGAAACTGTGGGCTCATTAGTTCATTCAACTGACGCAAGGATATAATACATCAATTTTTTCCTACTTAGAAAGCACACACTTGTCACAAGCAAACTATGGGGACCATCCTATAGATGTCGTGTTGTGCTATGCACTTAGTCCTTAATGCAGTTGTTTATATTATATGACACTAATGCACACTTGTTCGGATTCTATGCATCCCATACTATATAGGTCCGAGGGCAAGCCCTTAATCGTACTTCATCTTGTAGGGTTCAGTCCCTCACCATGACTTAAAATACTACGGTAACTACGATAAGTATCCTAGATGTTCTATGAATTAGGAGCCCATGTCCAAACAACCTGGAAGGGAATCCCACGCACTGACATGACGCATCATGCAGGCAATCTATGGATAAGTCTGCCTCCGTCATGGAACGATGACACAACCCGTAGTCACCAAACACCCCACGTACAAGCTGATGGAACTGCGATGAGACCCAGGACCACGGATTGGTGTGCATATCGATCATAAAAGCTTAACAGATTTAATACGTGATCTAACCCTTTATAGCGGAATCTAGGGTTCACGAATTATACCTGTAATGAGAAGAAGACGATAGTTTCTAGCAACCTCGAGCCGTCAGCGACCCCAAGTTCTTCTGCACGTATTCCTTCCTCGGTTGGACGTCGTGTGGGCGACGGTCTACCAACCTTTCTTCTCCTTGGGTGACCTCTCTTTCTCTCCTTACGTGAATCACGAATTTAGAGAAAACTTCTTATCTCTGATAATGATATGACGGCCAGAGAATAGAGGATATATATATAAGGCTACGGCAGGGACCATGAGGAGAAATTAGGGTTAGGTCTCCTAACGAATCTGGGTATCTCGTGTTCAGCCCGAACACACAACTTAGGCCCATTAACAATAGCTCGGTCCACTAAAGAGCTATTGTTGCACTACCTTCCTAATCCCAAATTATATTTATGGGCTCCTTTTATTATATACTTGTTCAGCTCCCAATGTTAAGATATCAAATGTCCGTCGATCAAATTAAGTTACTGACAACTATATTGATCAACATCTTTTATCCTTAAGTAGTACCACTCAACTTTATTTGTCATGTCGGATGTAATCCACCTGCAGGATTTACATGACAATCCTTATGAGCTCCTTAAGGGGACATCATCAACCCGACGTATCGGGACATGGATTCCTTTTACAATCAACAGCCCATCATACATACAATGCTATTACCCAATTCATAGAGGTTGTTGATCCATAATGAATCTCACTCTTTTATGAGTCAAAGTAATGCACACTGCATATACATGTCTGTTATTATATCTGGATTAAGAGCATAAGCATCCATAATAACAGAGGTGTTTGTTCTCTTTTGTAGTCAGTACAAAGAGAACAACCTCAAGTGGTCCTGTTCAATACACACAAAGTGTACTAGTGTAAACCTATAGTCAAGATAGACTAATGCCAGATTACACTATAACCTTTCCAATGGATTGTCCAAGTCCGTCTAGGTTGTGAACTATTTATATATTCCATAGGGAACTATTTAATATGATCTTCTGTGTGTCTCCTCACACCATATTATCAACCTTATAGAATATCAGATACTTGCATTAATATTATAATAAACACAATATGCAAACATATGCCCATATGATTCTCATTGAAAAAAAATAAGGAAATAAAGTTGATACAAAAGTGATGCTTTCAGTATATAACCCTAACACAAGCATCGCCACCGGGACGATAATTTCGGAGTAGTGCTTACGTCGTGTCATGACGCATCACGCAGGCAATCTGTGAATCACTCTCACACCGCTAATCCGATGGCCCTCATACTCGTGTTTTTCTCTCACTTTTATCACATCATCACTATGTGTCTAGTCCTTAATTATTTGAATCATGAATAAAATCAATCCTCTAGAGTTCGCACTTCCTCTATACCGGTCTTAACCATTAATTCAACAATACGAGCCAAACTTGGTCTTTTCTTTTCAATATCTCATCTCAAAAATATCTTTTAAGGGTGGTATAAGGCTTCGCTACCATCTAGCTTTCAATTCCATTTCATGTTCATAGTATTTGTGTATTCATATTCATAAGACTTTTCATAATTCATCATGATATTTGATTTCACTTTCCTGTACAATTTCATGCATGGAATAAATTTCATTTGTCACATTCATAATTCATTCTTTCCACATAATTCTCTTATTCTCTTTTCATCAATACTAAATTTAAAATTCACACTTTCGATTTTCCCATCATCAAAAATCTCTTTTGAAACTCTTTTAAACAATACATTTATTTTTCTTTATCTAAAGACATTTAAAACTTGAAAAATCAAATAGTCATGATAGTCGACTGTTAAGGCATAGTCGGTCGACTGTTCTGCGAGAATTTAAAACTCAAAAATAGTCAGGACAGTCGACTGTTAAGGCAAAGTCGGTTGACTGTTCTGCAAGGATATAAAACTCAAAAACTAAATAGTCAGGAGAGTCGACTGTTAACGCATATTCGGTCGACTGTTCAGCAAATAAAATCCAAAATTTGGAATTTATACAGCAGCTCAAGATTTTAAAAAAAACATTTAACTCTTATTTTTCATACGAATACTACTCTTTTATTTATACAAAAAGTTCACAAAAGCAACATTGTGTTCTATTAATTACTTCTTTTCCAAAGAGAATTTCTACTTGATACTTTTCAATTTAATTGGGTTTCTCTTTATTAAACTAATAAGTTTCTTCTTTCCTTCTTGATTAACAACAAAAATCCAATCTTTTCTTAGACTTAGTCCTAATTACAAAAATGTTCATTTTTCCAACAAAATAGCATGCAACTTTAGGATTCTTTAATATCAATATTACTAACAACAACATACATAATTATTTAATCAGTCTAACTTCATAGCATGGAGATTTCACATAATTCACACTTTTCACTTAAACACATTTCTTCATATTGTATTTTCCCACATACATGAACATTTCAATAAAGAGATTTTATTCTTTCTTAATTAACATACTAGTGTAATATCAAATTACCACAACAATATTTCTAATCACATCATTCAATTTAATTTTACTACTTATTTCATGCAATTTCACATGGATCCATTTTTTTCTCCTTAATCATGGCACTAACATAAAGCAATATTTTCTCTTGTTTATTCTAGCATGATCAAAACACAAACCTAGCATGGTAACTATTTAGAAGTTGGAGAAAATTGCCTACCTTATTTGGAGAGAAAACAAAAGAAACTCCTAAGAACTCCTACAATGATCAAAAGAGACCTTCTTCTCCTAATTTGAGCCACCAATTAACGTCTCCGCCTAGTATGGTAAGCAACCCAAGCCTCCCCTTGCTTCTTGAAGAAATGCCGGCCAATATAGAGGAAAGAACACACAATTTTGAAAACCTCAATCTTTTGAACTCACAATTCTCTCAATCTTTTACTCACTAGTTGTATTTCTTTCTCTTTTTGATATAGATTAGGTGCAAAGACAACTAATGTAGGGGGGGGGGTATTTATACAAATTTTTAGTGAGAATAGAAGGCTAGGATTAGATCAAGTGGTTAAGGATCAAGGGCCTAGATGAACTAGGGAGTTGCTAGAACTTCCCATGATGGAGTAACCACCTATCCACCTCATCCACTCTCCCTCTCCTCTTTGATACAACTCGGCCACACCTCAAAAGGTGTACAATGCATGGGCTAGTGCATGCACGTGCCACCCTAGTATCCCCCATTTACAAGTTGTTCGTGTTAATTAAATTAATTGTTTATTAATTGAGTCTACACTACAAGTTAGGCTAAAATAAAAAGGAATTAAATTAAATGGGCTTACTAATGGGCCAAACTATAATTTAATTAATTTATTAATTAATGTGAGCTACAAAGAGACAAATTGGCTTAGGATTAAATTAGGCTTTTAAAAATCGTCTTTTTGGAAAGTAAAGAGAATAATTACTAGCTCAAACTATGAAGAAATATTTTTCTTGAAAAATGCATATGAAATTATACGTGCAAAACACGTAAAATCACAAACTCTAATAAATAAAAATTTAAGATGTTACAACACTCCCTCCTTAGAATAGTTCCGTCCCCGGAACTACCCTTAAAGGGTGAGAAAACAATAATACAACAAGAAGAAAAGAAAAGAAGATACAAATCAAACAAAGAGTTCAGGATGATCTTTCATCATTGTCTCCTCAATCCCAAGTAGCATCTTCAACAAACTGGTTTCTCCAGACTACTTTGACCATCGGTATCGTCTTGTTCCTCAAGACTTTCTCCCGATGATCGACAATCTCTATCGGAAGCTCAATGTAACTCAGATCCAACTGCAAACCCTCCGGCACTTTGGGCAAATGATGACTCGGATTTGGAATGTACCCTCTCAGCATAGACACATGGAAGACATTGTGCACCTAAGACAACTCTTCCGACAACTCCAACCGGTAAGCAGTTTTTCCAATTCGCTTCAATATCTTGTACGGGCCTATGAACCTTGGGGATGACTTCCCGCCTCTGCCGAAACGATTCACACCCTTGCTAGGTGAAACTTTCAGAAAGACAAAGTCACCAACCTCAAACTCAAGGTCCCTCATCCGGTTGTCTGCATAGCTCTTCTTCCTACTCTGAGCATCCACCAACCTCTTTCTGATCAGATCGATCTTTTCAGAGGTCTGCTGCACAATCTTAGGCCCAAACATCTGCCGCTCCCTAACTTCAAACCAACAAACAGGTGTTCTGCACCTCTTGCTATACAGAGCTTCGTACGGTGCCATCCCGATACTAGTCTGAAAGCTGTTGTTGTAGGAAAACTCTACCAGAGCTAGATGCCTTTCCCAACTGCCTCCAAAGTTTAGTACACAACACCGAAGCATATCCTCAAGAATACGGTTGACTCTTTCGGTCTGCCCATCGGTCTGCGGATGAAAAGCAGTACTGAAATCTGTCTTGGTACCCAAAGCTGTCTGAAGACTCTTCCAGAAATGCGAAGTAAACCGCGCATCTCGATCAGACACAATGGCTAACGGAACACCATGAAGCCTAAAGATCTTTCCAACATACAGCTCGGCCAACTTGTCCATCGATTAAGTGAGTTTCATCGCCAAGAAGTGAGCGGACTTGGTTAGTCGATCGACTATGACCCAAATCGCATCATTGCCCTTTGAACTGTTAGGCAAACCCGTGATGAAATTCATACTGATGTTATCCCACTTCCATTTCGGAATAGGTAACGGTTGCAATAGTCCTCTGGGTTTTTGATTCTCGGCTTTGACCTGCTGACAGATCTCACACCTCGCCACAAACTCGGCCACATCTCGCTTCAGACTTGACCACCAGAAATGTTGCTTAATGTCCTTATACATCTGTACTCCCAGGATGTACAGACAAAAGAGTAGCATGTACATCCTGAAGAATACTCTCCCGCAATTCTGCTTGACCTGGAACACACACCTTCTTTCTAAACCACAACACTTCATCCCTGATCTGAAACTCTGCCAACCTGCCAGCACCAACCTGCCCCTTCATCTTCTGAATCACTACATCTTCCTTCTAACTTGCGATAATCCTTTCATTCAGCGTTGGTTGGAGCCTCAACTGAGCTAAAGATGATCTCAAGCCTTGCAGAACAACTTCAATACCAGCCCGATCCAACTCCTCTGCAAGCTGCCTCTGAGCTGTAATCAAACTAGCCAAACTGCTCTTGCGGCTAAGTGCATCAGCAACAACATTAGCCTTCCCAGGATGGTACTTAATCTCTGACGAATGTCCGCAAATACTTCCAGCCATCTCCGTTGCCTCAGATTCAGATCCTTCTGCTGATAGATGTACTTCAAGCTTTTATGGTCCGTGTACATATTTAGCTTCTCACCATACACATAATGTCTCCATTGCTTTAAGACAAAGATAATCGCAGCCAACTCTAGGTCATGAGTCAGATAATTCTTCTCATGCGGTCTTAGTTGCCTAGACCCATAAGTGATCACTTTCCCTTCTTGCATTAAGACACAACCAAGCCCACAATGTGAAGCATCGCGGTAAACATCATACTCAACACCTACTCTAGGCAAAGCTAAAATGGGAGCAGTAGTCAGCTTCTCTTTTAATGCCTGAAAGCTTGCCTCGCACTGCTCAGTCCACCTGAAGTTCACATTCTTCTTGGTCAGACCAGTGAGTGGCACAGCTATCTAAGCATAGCCCTAAATGAACCTCCTTTAGTATCCAGTTAGCCCAAGGAAACTCCTGATTTCCTTTACTGTAGTAGGCCTTGCCCAATCCTTCACCGCCTCTATCTTCTGCGGATCAGTTGCCACTCCCTCCTTAGAAAGGATGTGACCTAGGAATGCCACTTTAGATTTTCAGAAATCACACTTGGATAACTTGGCATACAACTCATGCTCATGAAGCTTCCTGAAAACTGCTGCCAGATGCTCTGTTTGCTCCTCCTCTGACTTGGAGTACACAAGAATATCGTTGATGAACACCACGACGAAAGAATCAATAAACGGCTTTAAAACTTTGTTCATCATATCCATGAAAATTGCAGATGCATTCGTCACTCCAAATAGTATAACTAAGAATTCGTAATGCCCATGTCGAGTTCTGAACACAGTCTTATGCACATTTTCAGCTTTCACTCGAACTTGATGGTATCCTGATCGAAGATCTATTTTGGAGAAAACAGCTGCTCCTTGTAGACGGTCGAACAGGTCGTTAATTTGGAGAATAGGATACTTGTTCTGAACAGTGACCTTATTCAGCTCTCGGTAATCGATGCACATCCTCATCGAACCATCCTTCTTCTTTACCAACAGCACTGGTGCTCCCCAAGGCAACGCACTCGGTTGAATAAAGCCTTTCTCCAACAGTTCCTCAATCTGCCGTTTGATCTCATCCTGCTCCACCGGCGCCATCCTATACGGTGCCTTAGAAATAAGTGTACTCCCTGACTGAATAGTGATGCTGAACTCTACATCACGATGCGGAGGTAACCCAGGCAAATCTTTTAAGAATACGGTCGGATAATCTCAAACCACTGGAATTTGCTGCACCTCTACAGGAATCCCCTTCTTCTTGCTAATAGTAGCAGCTAAGCCTGAACATCTCCTTTTCTCTTGGAATGTGACTTCAGGTCCTCCTAGAGCCTTCACTATTACTTCTTTGGTCTTGCACTTGATGTTTGCACTGTACACCGACATCCAATCAATGCCAATGATAACATCGACTCCCAAGACATTCAGTTCGATCAGATCAATTCCGAAAATTCTATCCCCAATCTCGATCTTGCAGTCTGCATAGTACCGATCAGTGGTTAAAGTTTCCCCTGATGGAGTAGCTACTGCTAAGACCTTGCCTGGAAAGACTTTCGGTTCAACTCCCAAAACTGTAGCAAACTTAGGTGATACAAAAGTGTGAGAGGACCCAGTATCGAACAAAATAACATCTTTCTTTCCATTCAAATAAAGTTCTCCTGTTACATAACACACACTCGTTACATAACAGTTTACTAAATAGGTGGGAAAAGAAGAACAACAGAAAACACTCCTAAACATTCTCCCTCATACCAGTGATGACGTGATCCACCTCATCAGCGTCAGCTTCAGTCAAGGCAAATACTCGCCCCTGCTAGTACAGCTTCTTCCCAGCCTGCTGAGTTGGTCTCTTATGGACGACGTCCTATAGCTTAGGGCACTGGGATTGGTAATGACCCGACTCCCCATAGATGTAACAATGTACCACCGAAGGTATCACCCACGCATTCCTGGGTCTCCCAGCTACACTGACAGCATTCGCCCCGGTCGGTTTGAACCTTTGGGCCGGCAGCTGTCCTCTGACATTTCCAAAAACTACGGGCCTCTTCCTCACATTCTAGTTGTTCCTCCGATTCTGGACAGCATGGAACTGCTCCATGTCCGCCTCAGTGGCTGTAGCTCATTTGACCAACTTGTCAAACCTCCTGATACCGAGGGGTATCATTCGCAATCTCAGACTTGGCCTCAAACCATGCTCGAATTTTCGAGCCTTCTTCGCCTCGTCCATCACCAATTCGGGAGCATACCTCGAGAGTTAAGTGAACCTTGTCTCATACTCCCTAACCGACATGCCGCACTACTGTAGCGCTAGAAATTCCATGGCCTTCTTCTCTTGGACGTCTGATGAAAAATAATGACTGCAGAATTCCTCCAATAATTCGTCCTAGCTAAGGACAGTATCTTCCATCGTCCGCTTCATCGACTGCCACCACACAGCCGCATCCTTCTCGAACTGCAGTGCAGCCAACTTCACATTTCTGCTCTCTGGAGTTTCCAAGACTTCGAAGATAGTCTCGATCTATCGGATCCAATTGTCAGCCGCATCAGGGTCTGACTTCCCCCCAAACACCTGTGGTTTCATCCGTTTGAATGATTCCATGAGTTTGATTGCTTCGGGTACTAGATTCACAAACACCCTCCCTTGGTTCTGATTCATGGCAATGACATTGAGTGTCTGATAGACGCACACTAACTCCGTTTCCAAGTCCAGACCTTCTCCGCTTCTAGCTCTTCTTCTGGCCATATTCTGATGCAAAAGATCCATTAAATTCGAACTAGAAAATATGAATTTAAATCAATTCTTTATTCATTGAATTTTAAACTCTATACATTTGAATTTAAAACACTTCTGACATCAAATGAAAGCAGTAAGAAGATACAACATTCTAGTTCCTACGGTTACTCTTGGCTTCTCGAATCTCTTCCAGTAGTTCTGCCACTTTTTCCTTCAATACATCGTACATGTTTTTCCTTTTCTTGAGTTCCCAAACACGATGACTGAGCATGGCAATGCTCTCCTTGCACTTCGCACACTGTGCCTGCAGCAGCTCCATTATCTCCCTCTGAGTCTCAACCTGCCTCTGAAGAGACACAATGAGACTACTCGGAACTAGTTCTTCCTCGTCGGAGGAATCATCAGATGAATCCTAAGGTGGAGTGATCTCTCTGGACTCAGGCCATTCCTCTTCGAATTCTTCAGGATCTTCTTTCTCAGAATTAGCTTGCCCGGGGTAGTAATCCTCCTCAACTATGTGCTAGTCATCACCTCCCGCTGGGTCGAAGTGGTCCGCCATCCTAAAGAAAGGAGGAGGAGAAGCATAAATCATAGAGCAACACAAATGTAAGTGACTTACATTTAAATCTCAAGACTCAACACACGCTCTAATGTCCATTCTACGGTGTCGTTCCTTATAAATTTGTACTACTTGGAAGCGGGGCTCTGACACCACTCTGTAACACCCCGAATTCCAAAACAGACTGAATTCGAAGTTCCACAGGATCTTTTCACTTCTCTTCGTACAATTTTACAAGGAAATTAAAACTTTTAATACATCAGTGTTACATATTGAATTACTAAATTTACATTTAAACAGCGGAAGCAATTAATAATAATTTACATGAATAAAATGTACAACACTTGAAACATTCTTTAAGCAGCATGCATACTTTAATCTTGTTAATCTCTTTATCCTGCCTAGAAACTGTAGGCTCGTCAATTCATTCAACTGACGCAATGATATAATACATCAATTTTCTCCTACTTAGAAAGCACACATTTGTCACAAGCAAACTACGGGGACTATCCTATAGATGTCGTGTTGTGCTGTGCACTTAGTCCTTAATGCAGTTGTTTATATTATATGACACTAATGCACACTTGTTCGGATTCTATGCATCCCATACTACATAGGTCCGAGGACAAGCCCTTAATCGTAGTTTCATCTTGTAGGGTTCAGTCTCTCATCATGACTTAAACTACTACGGTAACTACGGTAAGTATTGATGTGTCTAATTTATATACAAATATTTGTACTCATTTACCAATTAAAAGTGCTTGTTTTCGTTGATATTGTCTATAATTCATCTTATTTCTATAAGATTTCAATTAATTAATTATTTTTGAAGAAATAATATTTTTGATGCAAAAAGCATAGATTTGTGGAAAAAAAATCAAGAAACAAAATAAAATAATGGATTTGTCAATTTTTATTGTTTTGTTGAGTAAAAATAATTTTAGAAGGATTTTAACGAGCTAATATGATTTTTAGTTAGTTTAATTAATTTTAAGCTAATTAATTTATATTATTTTTAATCCTAAATTTTGGTCTTATTTTGTGTATGTAGAAGCACGTGGTTGGCAAAAAAAGAAGAAAAGAAGAAAAGAGAAAGAAATAAAATTCAGGCCAAATAAGGAAGGAAATAAATAGAAGAAGAAGGACTATTCTGCAAAAAGTGCAAACCCTAACTCTCTTCCTGTTCTCTATAAGTACAAACCAAAAGGGAGAGAGAAGATTCAAGAGGTGACGGCTAATCAATATTTTAAATTAAAAAAAAATAAATCATACGAATCCAGAGAGAGTTCGAACTCCCTCTGTCTCTTCTTGCGTGACAGACGAATCCAGAGACCAACATGCAGATCGAAGGGGATCACCTACGTGCAGCGACAGCAGGCGCACGGGTTCCAGTGTCTGACTCGGCTGATGTGACAGCGGCTGACAGGCGGGACCCACCAGACCGGACGTGACAGGTTCTGACTGGCGACATGACGAGCTGACGTGGCTCCACTTCTGACGGCGACAGTTGGGTTCGGCTTTTGAGACGGAAAAGGGGTTTGAATTAAATTTTGTATTCTTTTTGTATCTTTTCTTCTCCAAATTTCTTTTGATGCAATCCCAAAAATTTTTATTAATTGCAAACTGAACATGAACTGAATTTATTGTTCTAGAGGCTAAGATGTAGCCGAGTTTTGTAGAACACAAATTTTAATTCCTTATTTTATTTTATTTTTCCTGATTGTGTTTTAATTTTTATTATTTATGCGTACAAAATGGTGGATAGACATTTGTATGATTTTTTCAAATCATGAAGAGACCGAACTGGTAGTTTGTGATTAATAAAAATTAAATACCGTTATTGGAGGACGTGACCGTTAAAAAATCCAAATTTTCAATTAATAATTTGATGGATAGGCGAAGAATTAGTCGAGAATAATTTTTAGACTATGTGGATAGAGTGGTTAATATTTTTAGGATTTTGGTCTACAATTTGGAAAGATAATATCTTTAATTCATAAGGAGTTATAATTTGTGTGTGTGATAAACGAGGTGAACCAAGAGCCCTAGAACTAATTTTACCATTAATAAATTACAAGAGCTTCCCAGTTTAACAGCCCTCTCCCTCTTCACCAATTTAGTTAGATTTAATTAGATTAATGTAATTTAGTTGTTTTATCATTTATAAAATTCGATCTTCCAAATAGTGATTAATCTAGTGATATCAGTACTCAATAAAATATCTAGTCCTTGTGGGTTCGACACTCTACTCAATTAACTATATTACTTGTGCAATTTTGTACACTTGCAAATATTCACATCAAGTTTTTGGCGCCGTTGCCGGGGACTAGTTATTCTTTTGTTGATATTGAAAATTGCTAGATTATTGCTTGTTTGGATTTTTGTAATTATTTTTGTTTTATTATTATTTTACATTTTTATTTTCTTTTGACTAACTTTTACTTTTATTTTTATTTTTATTTTTATTTGTATTTAGTTTTCTATTTTTATATTTTAGGACTTAGGATTTTTATTTTTATTTAATTTTTTTTTACTTCTTTACCCTTTTGATTTATATTTTTTTTTCTTTATTTACTTGTTTTTCAGGGTTTAGGTGTGTATGCGCAGATCTAACCCATTGGAGCCTAAACTTTTTGACCCAGAAATTGAAAGAACCTTACGAAAAATTAGAAAGGAAAAGAAAGAAAAGACCACATCCTCTTTATCCATGGCGAACAGAGAGGAGAATAAAGCTTTGAAGGATTATGCAATGCCCTCAGTTGAAGGAACGATATCAAGTATCACAAGGCCGGTAATTGAAGCAAACAATTTTGAAATCAAACCAGCAATTATTCAGATGATTCAGCAAACAGTTCAATTTGGAGGACTAGCACATGATGATCCAAATATTCACATCGCAAACTTTCTCGAAATATGTGATACCTTCAAACACAATGGAGTTTCGAATGATGCTATTCGATTGAGACTTTTTCCTTTCTCACTTAGAGACAGGGCAAAGGCTTGGTTGAATTCTTTACCACAGGGAGCTATTACAACTTGGGAAGGTTTAGCACAAAAATTTTTGACAAAGTATTTTCCCCCAGCAAAAACAGCAAAGTTAAGAAATGACATCACAACATTCACTCAACTTGAGACAGAGTCATTATATGATGCATGGGAGAGGTACAAAGATCTATTAAGAAAGTGTCCTCATCATGAACTTCCAAAATGGCTACAAGTGCAAACATTCTATAACGGTTTGGGGGCTACAAATCGATCCATGGTAGATGCAGCAGCTGGAGGTGCCTTAATGAGCAAAACTCATGAAGCAGCTTATGACCTTTTAGAAGAAATGACATCTAATAATTATCAGTGGTCCTCAGAAAGAACAATGCAAAGAAAAGTGGCGGGAGTTTTTGAACTTGACCCTATTTCTAATTTAAATGCAAAAATTGATATTTTATCTAAGCAAATAGGTAATATGAATGTTAATGCTATTCAATCTCATATCATTTGTGATTATTGTGCAGGAAATCATTATAATGCAGATTGCTAAGTGGGGAACCCTTTTGCTCCATCAAATGACGAACAAGCAAATTATGTGTCAAATTTTCAAAGGCAAAACAACCCTTATGCAAACACATATAATCTAGGATGGAGAAACCACCCCAATTTTTCTTGGAACAATAATCAAGGAGGAGCTAGACCACAATAAAATTTTCAACAACAAGAAAGAAGCCGATATTAGAAGAAATGTTCAAGCAATACATGCAAAAGACTGATCAAGCAATTCAAAATGTTGCAAATTCAACTTCGGCTTCCATTCACAATCTCGAGGTACAAATTAGTCAAATTTCTAATATTCTTAATGAAAGAGCTGCAGGAACATTACCAAGCAACGCAGTTGTAAACCCCAAGGAGCATGTGAATGCAATAACACTTAGAAGTGGAGCAACAATTGGGCAGCCACAAATCAAAAATGTAGAACAAGATGTGGATGACAAGCAAGGTGAGAATGAACAAACAATGGAAGAACAAACGCAGCAAAAAGGAGAGGCAAGCCAAACCATTTCAGGGGAGTTAAATTCTAACACTTGTGCTAATTCTCCTTATGATCAATCTATTCCTTTTCCACAAAGACTTAAAAAGAATAAGCTTGATAATCAATTTGCAAATTTTTTAAATATTTTCAAGCAATTGCATATTAATATTCCTCTTATTGAAGCTTTAGAACAAATGCCTAAATATGCTAAATTTTTGAAGGACATATTATCAAACAAGAGGAAGCTAGAAGAGCATGAGATGGTGATGTTAACTGAAAAAGTAGTGCAATTTTGCAAAAGAAGCTGCCACCTAAACTTAAAGATCCAGGGAGTTTTACAATTCCTTGCACTATTGGAAATTCTCCTTTTCATAAAGCACTATGTGATTTAGGAGCGAGTATTAATCTCATGCCATATTCTGTTTTTAGGAAACTAGGTATTGGAGAAGCAAAGCCTACAACAATTTCCTTACAATTGGTGGACAGGTCAATCAAATATCCAAGGGAGATCATTGAAGATGTTTTGGTGAAAGTTGACAAATTCATATTTCCAGCTGGTTTTATTGTACTTGACATGGAGGAAGATGAACAAATCCCTTTGATTTTGGGGAGACCTTTTAATGCAACAGGGAGAACATTAATTGATGTGCAACAAGGCAAACTTATTCTAAGGGTTGACAACGAACGGTAACATTTGATGTATTTAAATCCATGGAGCTTCCCTCAGAAGTTCATACATACTTTCAAGTAAGTGAAGTCATGGGAGAAACACATTTGGATGAAATTGCTAAATTACATTTAGAAGAATGCTTAACAAATTCTGAAACATTTGAATTAGAAAATGAAGAGATTTGTGATTATGATAAAAATTTGGAAGATATACCACTCATTTTCTCATCACCACAACAACTTGAGCTTAAACAACTCCCATCGAGTTTGAGGTACACATTTTTAGGCCAAAACTCCATTTTTCCTATTATTATCAATGATTCTTTGAATAATTTTGAAGAAGAAAAATTGTTGAGAGTTTTGAGAAAACATAAAATTACCTTGGGATGGAACATTTCTGATATAAAAGGGATTAGTCCTTCAATTTGCATGCATAAAATTCTAATGGAGGATGATTTTAAACCTATTGTGCAGCCAAAACGAAGATTAAATCCATCAATGCAAGAAGTGGTGCATAAGGAGGTATTGAAGCTTTTAGATGCAGGTATCATTTATCCAATTTCAGATAGTGCATGGGTAAGTCCTATACATGTTGTGCCAAAGAAAGGAGGAATAACTGTAGTAAAAAATGATAATAATGAGCTAATACCAACAAGAACAGTCACGGGATGGCGAGTGTGCATAGATTATCGAAGACTAAACGATGCAACTAGAAAAGATCATTTTCCATTACCTTTCATTGACCAAATGCTTGAAAGACTTGCAGGCCATTCTTACTATTGTTTTCTTGATGGGTATTCGGGGTACAATCAAATTGCTATAGCACCAGAAGATCAAGAAAAGACAACCTTTACTTGCCCATATGGAACTTTTGCATATACAAGGATGCCTTTTGGTCTTTATAACGCCCCCACCACATTTCAATGCTGCATGATGTCAATTTTTTCGGATATGGTTGAGAAATTTATTGAAATTTTTATGGATGATTTTTTAGTTTTTGGTTATTCATTTGATAATTGTTTATCTAACTTATCTTTGGTTTTGCAGCGTTGCGAGGAAACAAATTTGGTTCTAAATTGGGAGAAATGTCATTTTATGGTGAAAGAAGGAATTGTGTTAGGGCACAAAGTTTCCTTTAAGGGAATTGAAGTGGATCGTGCTAAAATTGATGTCATTGAAAAGCTACCACCACCAACTAATGTTAAAGGAGTGAGAAGTTTCTTGGGTCATGCAGGATTTTATCGAAGATTTATAAAAGATTTTTCTTTAATCACTAAACCTCTTTGCAAACTTTTAAATAAAGACACACCTTTTAATTTTTCTCATGATTGCTTGCATGCTTTTGAAACATTGAAAAAGAAATTGATTTCAGCACCTATTATTATTGCACCAGATTGGAATATGCCTTTTGAATTAATGTGTGATGCTAGTGATGTGGCAATAGGTGCTGTTTTAGGGCAAAGAAAAGATAAATTTTTTCACACCATTTATTATGCAAGTAGAACTTTGACAGAAGCACATCTTAATTATGCTACTACTGAAAAAGAATTATTAGCTCTTGTATATGCTTTTGACATATTTCGATCTTATTTGATAGGTTCAAAGGTGGTTGTGTACACGAATCATTCAGCCCTCAAGTACTTGCTTGCAAAGAAGGAAGCCAAACCTAGATTGCTTCGTTGGATTTTACTTTTATAAGAATTTGATGTGGAAATAAAAGACAAAAAGGGTGTGGAAAATGTGGTTGCCGATCATTTATCTCGCATTGAACCAAAAGATGAAAACAAATTGCAGGTTACACCAATCAATGAAGAATTTCCAGATGACTATTTAATGATGATACAAAATCCTCCATGGTATGCCGATACAGTAAATTATTTGGTATCAAAAATTCTACCTCCTGATTTTACTTATCAACAAAAGAAGAAAATTTTCTCTGACTTGAAATATTATTTTTGGGAGGAACCTTTCTTATTTCGCCATTGTGCAGATCAAGTAATAAGGAGATGTGTGCCTGAAGAGGAGATGGAAAGCATACTCAAACATTGTCATACATTGGAATGTGGTGGCCATTTTAGTGGAACAAAAACAGCAGCAAAAATCTTACAATCAAGATTCTTTTGGCCCTCAATTTTTAAAGATGCTTTTAATTTTGTTAAATTATGTGATAACTGCCAAAGGGTGGGAAATATTTCTAGGAAACATGAGATGCCCCTAAATAATATTTTAGTGATTGAATTATTTGATGTTTGGGGGATAGATTTTATGGGTCATTTTCCATCCTCATTTTCTAATAAATATATTTTGGTTGCTGTAGATTATGTCTCCAAGTGGGTGGAAGCTGCTGCACTACCAACAAATGATGCAAGAGTAGTGGTGAACTTCATTAGAAAAAATATCTTTTCACGATTTAGAGCTCCAAGGGCAATTATTAGTGATGGAGGAACACATTTTTGCAACCGTCAATTTGATGCTTTACTTGCTAAGTATGGAGTTACTCATCATGTGGCCACACCATATCATCCTCAAACAAGTGGTCAAGTAGAGGTTTCAAATAGAGAGTTGAAGCGAATACTTGAGAAAATAGTGAATATGGCACGAACAGATTGGGCAAGAAAATCGGATGATGCATTATGGGCCTATAGGACGGCATTTAAAACACCAATTGGAATGTCCCCATATAGATTGGTGTATGGCAAAGCATATCACTTACCAGTTGAACTTGAGCATCGCGCTTATTGGGCAATAAAGACACTAAATTTTGACATGAAAGATGCTGGCGAAAAAAGAATGTTGCAACTGAATGAGATGGATGAGTTTCGCAATGATGCTTATGAAAATGCCAAGATCTATAAAGAAAAGACTAAACGATGGCACGATAATCATATTTCGAGAAGAGAATTCAAGGAAGGGGAGAAAGTATTGTTATTTAATTCAAGACTTAAACTTTTTCCAGGAAAATTGCGATCTAGGTGGACGGGTCCATTTGTTGTCACACGAGTGTTTCCATATGGAAACAATAGAAATTTATGATGAGCAAAAAGGGACACTCAAGGTGAATGGACAGCGGTTGAAGCCATACATGGATAGTGAAGTTGGCAAGGAAATCATGCACATCGAGAAGGCCAGACAATAATAAAAAGATGAAGAAAGTCTGGCTGAAGACTTAAAACTTAGCGCGTCTTGGGAGGCAACCCATGTTTTATTTTATTGCATTTAGTTTTGATTTATCTTGTAGTTTATTTTATTTTAATTTTTGATTTTATTTTGTAGGATTGCATAAATCTTAAAAGTCGTTGCGCGTGCAGAAATTTAAAGACGAATCAGGGGAGAAATTCTGAACTTTTGCATTCTTTTTGTTTTTCTTTTTCTTTCCCATTGAGGACAATGTGATATTCAAGTTTGGGGGGAAGGTTTACAAATTTATTTTTATTTTTATTATTGAAAAGAAACAAACAAAACAAAAAGGATTTCAATTAGGCTCACCATTACACTTTTGAGTTCTTCATTGAGATAAGCATTGAAATAATTTTTTTTTGGAATAGACAATTGCTTATGAAGCAGGAGTAAGCATACTTATTTACTTTAGAATTATTGAGTTTCAAAATTCCTTACAAAGTTGTGTGAGTCATGCTATTATACATAAAAGACAAATGTGATGATTTTTCTTGTGATTATCCCCTTTGATCTAGTCCTAAACAGGGTTTAAGTAAATAGAGTAATAATGAAAAAAAAAAATTATGAATAAAGTCAATCTACTCCAATGTTTTGAGTTGCTTTGTAACTAGGGGTATTCATCACCAATGTTTACTTTTACGTAAAACGGCAACTTGAAATATGAGTATGCAAAGCACTTTAAGTTTGTGACTTGTTGAGTAACCTGGTGAATTCATCACAAATATTTTGCATTCGCGTCAAAAGGCAAGTGACAACTTAGAGAAGAGACTGAAAAAAAGTTATTCTTAAAAAAAAAAAAATCTAATTTGCTACTCGGTTTGTAGTAGAGAGAAGGGCTAATCACAGATTAAGTTGTTACATACTACAATTACATTAATTGCATGACAAATACGATTGGGTTTGGAATTATGAATAAATAATTACACTGGAGAAAGTGGGTATGCTTGATTTTACTTTATTTGCTATTGTTTATATTTTTAATTGACATTTTGATGCTTGCATGATAAGATCTCTTGGTGTGATGGGTTGAGTCTACTATTATTATTCCCTTGTTCATGATTCTACTTTTTACTCGAGGACAAGCAAAATCTTAAGTTTGGGGGATATTTGATGTGTTTAATTTATATACAAATATTTGTACTCATTTACCAATTAAAAGTGCTTGTTTTCGTTGATATTGTCTATAATTCATCTTATTTCTATAAGATTTCAATTAATTAATTATTTTTGAAGAAATAATATTTTTGATGCAAAAAGTAAAGATTTGTGGAAAAAAAATCAACAAACAAAATAAAATAATGGATTTATCAATTTTTATTGTTTTGTTGAGTAAAAATAATTTTAGAAGGATTTTAACGAGTTAATATGATTTTCAGTTAGTTTAATTAATTTTAAACTAATTAATTTATTTTATTTTTAATCCTAAATTTTGGTCTTATTTTGTGTATGCAGAAGCACGTGGTTGGCAGGAAAAGAAGAAAAGAAGAAAAGAGAAAGAAATAAAATTCAGGCCAAATAAGGAAGGAAATAAATAGAAGAAGAAGGACTATTCTGCAAAAAGTGCAAACCCTAACTCTCTTCCCGTTCTCTATAAGTACAAACCAAAAGGGAGAGAGAAGATTCAAGAGGTGACGGACTAATCAATATTTTAAATTAAAAAAAAAATCTTACGAATCCAGAGAGAGTTCGAACTCCCTCTGTCTCTTCTTGCGTGACAGGCGAATCCAGAGACCAGCACGCAGATCGAAGAGGAGCACCCACGTGCAGCGACAGCAGGCGCACGGGTTCCAGTGTATGACTCGGCTGATGTGACAACGACTGACAGGCGGGACCCACCAGACCGGATGTGACAGGTTCTGACTGGCGACGTGACGCGCTGACGTGGCTCCACTGCTGACGGCGACAGTTGGGTTTGGCTTTTGAGACAGAAAAGGGGTTTGAATTAAATTTTGTATTCTTTTTGTATCTTTTCTTCTCCAAATTTCTTTTGATGCAATCCCAAACATTTTTATTAATTGCAAACTGAACATGAACTGAATTTATTGTTCTAGAGGCTAAGATCTAGCCGAGTTTTGTAGAACACAAATTTTAATTCCTTATTTTATTTTATTTTTCCTGGTTGTGTTTTAATTTTTATTATTTATGCGTACAAAATGGTGGATAGACATTTGTATGATTTTTTCAAATCATGAAGACACCGAACTGGTAATTTGTGATTAATAAAAATTAAATACCGTTATTGGAGGACGTGACCGTTAAAAAATCCAAATTTTCAATTAATAATTTGATGGATAGGTGAAGAATTAGTTGAGAATAATTTTTAGACTACGTGGATAGAGTGGTTAATATCTTTAGAATTTTGGTCTACAATTTGGAAAGATAATATCTTTAATTCATAAGGAGTTATAATTTGTGTGTGTGATAAACGAGGTGAACCAAGAGCCCTAGAACTAATTTTACCATTAATAAATTACAAGAGCTTCACAGTTTAACAGCCCTCTCCCTCTTCACCAATTTAGTTAGATTTAATTAGATTAATGTAATTTAGTTGTTTTATCATTTATAAAATTCGATCTTCCAAATAGTGATTAATCTAGTGATATCAGTACTCAATAAAATATCTAGTCCCTGTGGGTTCGACACTCTACTCAATTAACTATATTACTTGTCCAATTTTGTACACTTGCAAATATTCACATCAAGTAACTTGATGTTCTATGAATTACGAGCCTGGAGGGGAATCCCACGCACTGACATGAAGCATCATGCAGGCAATCTATGGACAATTCAGCCTCCGTCATAGAACGATGGCACCACCCGTAGTTACCAAACACCCCACAAGCATCGCCATTGGGACGAAAATTCCGGAGTAGTGCTCACGCCGTGTCATGACGCATCAAGTAGGCAATCTGTGAATTACTCTCACACCGCCAATCCGATGACCCTCATACTTGTGTTTTCCTCTCACTTTCGTCACATCACCACTATGTGTCTAGTCCTTAATTATTTGAATCAAGAATAAAATCAATCCCCTAGAGTTAGCACTTCTTCTATATCGGTCTTAACCATTAATTCAACAATACGACCCAAACTTGGTCTTTTCTTTTCAATATCTCATCCCAAAAATATCTTTGAATGCCGGTATAAGGCGTAGCTACCCTCTAGCTTTCAATTCCATTTCATGTTCAAAGCATTTGTGTATTCTTATTCATAAGACTTTTCATAATTTATCATGATATTTGATTTTACTTTCATGTACAATTTCATGCATGGAATAAATTTTATTTGTCACATTCATAATTCATTCTTTCCACATCATTCTCTTATTCTCTTATTATCAATACTAAATCTAAAATTCGACACTTTCGATTTTTCCATTATCAAAAATCTCTTTTCAAACTCTTTTAAACAATATATTTATTTTTCTTTATCTAAAGACATTTAAAACTTGAAAAATCAAATAGTCAGGACAGTCGACTGTTAAGGCATAGTCGGTCGACTGTTCTGCGAGAATTTAAAACTCGACAATAGTTAGGACAGTCGACTGTTAAGGCAAAGTCGGTTGACTGTTCTGCAAGGATTTAAAACTCGAAAACTAAATAGTCAATATAGTCGACTGTTAACGCATATCCGGTCGACTGTTCAGCAAATAAAATCTGAAATTTGGAATTTATACAGCAGCTCAAGATTTTTAAAAAAATATTTAACTCTTATTTTTCATACGAATACTACTCTTTTATTTATACAAAAATTTCACAAAAGCAACATTGTGTTCTATTAATTACTTCTTTTTCAATGAGAATTTCTACTTGATACTTTTCGATTATAATTGGGTTTCTCTTTATTAAACTAATAAGTTTCTTCTTTCCTTCTTGATTAACAACAAAAATCCAATCTTTTCTTAGACTTAGTCCTAATTACAAAAATGTTCATTTTTCCAACAAAATAGCATGCAACTTTAGGATTAATATCAATCTTACTAACAACAACATACATAATTATTTAATCAATCTAATTTCATAGCATGGAGATTTCTCATAATTTACACTTTTCACATAAACACATTTCTTCATATTGTATTTTCCCACATACATGAACATTTCAATAAAGAGATTTTATTCTTTCTTAATTAACATGCTAGTGTAATATCAAATTACCACAACAATATTCTAATCACATCATTCAATTCAATTTTACTACTTATTTCATGCAATGTCACATGGATCCATTTTTTTTCTCCTTAATCATGGCACGAACCTAAAGCAATATTTTCTCTTGTTTATTCTAGCATGATCAAAACACAAACCTAGCATGGTAACTATTAAGAAGTTGGAGAAAATTGCCCACCTTATTTGGAAAGAAAACAAAAGAAACTCCTAAGAACTCCTCGAATGATCAAATGAGGCATTCTTCTCCTAGTTTGAGCCACCAATTGATGTCTCCTCCTAGTATGGTAAGCAACCTGAGCCTCCCCTTGCTTCTTGAAGAAATGCCGACCAATATAGAGGAAAGAACACACAATTTTGAAACCCTCAATCTTTTGAACTCACTATTCTCTCAATCTTTTACTCACTAGTTGTATTTCTTTCTCTTTTTGATATAGATTAGGTGCAAAGACAACTAATGTAGGGGGAGTATTTATACAAATTTTTAGTGAGAATAGAAGGCTAGGATTAGATCAAGTGGTTAAGGATCATGGGCCTAGATGAATTAGGGAGTTTCCATAACTTCTCATGATGGAGTAACCACCTCTCCACCTCATCCACTCTTCCTCTCCTCTTTGATACAACCCGGCCACACCTCAATAGGTGTGCAATGCATGGGCTAGTGTATGCACGTGCCACCCTAGTGTCCCCCATTTACAAGTTGTTCATGTTAATTAAATTAATTGTCTATTAATTGAGTCTACACTACAAGTTAGGCTAAAATAAAAAGGAATTAAATTAAATGGGCTTACTAATGGGCCAAAAGACCACGTGCTCTATTAATTTAATTAATTTGTTAATTAATGTGGGCTACAAAGAGACAAATTGGCCTAGGATTAAATTAGGCTTTTAAAAGTAGTCTTTTTGGAAAGTAAAGAGAATAATTACTAGCTTAAACTATGAAGAAATATTTTTCTAGAAAAATGCATATGAAATTGGACATGCAAAACACGTAAAATCACAAACTCTAATAAATAAAAATTCTGGATATTACAATCGGAATCAAAAGAATATGGGTATGAAAAGAATGAAATCATACCCAATGAGGAATCAGTGAATGGAAGGGGTCAAAGAGGAATCAAATAAGACTAGTTTCCAGATCATAAGCTGGATATCAATTGTTCATGCTATTCCTGTATTGCACACACTGTTGAGTCAAACCGATAAAACCCAAATCTGGTTAATATTTCAATCAAAGCCAAACTTCCTTTCGTTAGTCACATTTGACTGATATATTATCCAAACTCGGGATCTGATACCACTAAAAACCTTGTCACGTCTCGCTTTCCAAAAATACGGAATACGAGTACATGACATTGACCCAGCAAATGACTAACGTTACCCATAAGCTGTTTGTCCGATTAACTCACCAATATAACCAAGACAGAACAAATGCAGGCAATAATAATAATCTCATGAACAATAATACTTGGAATGAAGCAATAAAAATATCCAAATACAATAATAATCCAACATCTGGAACAATAATAAAATCCAGAACATAAGCCCAAAATAATAATAAATCCCAATACGATAGTAACAAGTCTCAATACAATAAGTTCATTAAAGCAATAAGCAATTAAAAAGCATTAAGTCTTTAGAATGTCTGTTCTCCAATCCCAGCAGGCAATTCTCCTTCATTTCCTGTCTACACTTCATCTAAAAAGATAAGAAAAATTATCCTTAGAGCAAGTCATGGACAGCAAGTAGAGATAGCAAGGAACAATGGAATAACGGTATAACAATGAATCAATGGATCAATAGGAATCAGTAACACGGGACAATAACAATAATCAATATCATGATAATCGGTACAATGGCTATAAACAATGATGCAATATTTGGTAACAGTAATCAATGATCAATGACGGTAACACAGCCAATATTCGATATCAATAGGAACAATGATGAACAATATGCAATGTCGGTGATGTGTCAATCCTTAAGTCTATTATCATTTTAATCCTAAATAATGCATGTACTACTGCATCCCATTCTACAGGTTTGATGCATACAATCAATTTTGTTTAGACCTAAGTGGTGTACTCTATAGATCATGTACTTGGCAACGGTAAACACTATTCACCTTTCGGTGTACGATACGGTCATCGGCAACGATATGGTACATGATAGATTAGGTTACCATTGTAAGCCATAATCACACGATAAAATAATAGCTGGAACATTATTTAGGAAAATACGGGATCCTTCTCTAAGTACAGTCTCTACTTTGTCCACTACTTAAATCACTCTTTAAACATCGGCTTGTTAATTATTTATCAATGCAACAATACAATATGCAATCAATGGACATTTCGATGAACGATAGTATCAATAGGGAAACAATAGGGTGGTACATGAAATAGGACAATTAGAATGATGACACTAGGGTATTAGGATCACGCAATGCAACATACACACTTTAATTCATACAATAGTACGATATAGAAATGATTAATCTATTAAAATCGGGAATATGAAATTCTCGATAGCAAGAGTAGTCTGTACAAAAATGCAGTTTCCCGCTGCTTCATAAATCGAAAACTGAATCTGTCAGGAATTTTAGAAACTAAACTTCCACACGGTTCCAATGCATATTTAAAGTTTAAAATCTGACAACAGTATCTAGGTCAATCACATTGTTCTTTACAGATTTCATGTTCAGGCAGAATTTTGACATCATGTGAAGTTTGTGTGAAGTTTGTAGAGAATGTAAAGTTTGTAGAGAATGTGAAGGTTTATGTGAAGTTTGTTTTATGCTTTGAGTGTGTTTTGCTGAGTATGGATTTTGTTATTGAGTGATGTGATCCCTATTAGATTTTTGCCTAACCTTGGGTCAATGTTATCTTTTATATCCCATGTTTATGTTTTGCATTATGGCATTTTTATTTTCCTTTGTAGAAGCCTCGGTGAGAAGTATACTATTGGAGTGTTCTATTATATTGATTGCTGTGTGCCGAGAGGGGTAATTTCCTTGGGATCCCGTGTATGTCCTATAGACCGTAGGGGATGTGTGGTAGTCGTTATCATTTGATATTGGGAGACGAGTTGGTTGTGAAGGCCTTATGCATAGTTGGGGTATGATGTAGGGAGGATTCGGGTGAGAAATCCTGATGAAACCCCAATTTCTAATTGTATGAAATGCCTTGGACGATGTAGGCATGTCCGTTGGGTTCGGAGGAAATACCCAAGGTAAACATTGAGGTTGTAGTTTGTAAACTTTCTGATATATTAGAGGCTGGTTCACTGAGAATGTGTATTGATTATCGGGAGTTGAATAAGGTGATTATTAAGAATGAGTATCCATTGCCGAAACTAGATGAGTTGCTTGATCGGTTGTGGGGAGCTACAGTATTTTCACAGCTGGATTTGCAGACCGAGTACCATCAGATGTGCATTGAAGAGGAAAGTATCCCAAGGACTGCTTTTCGTACTCGGTATGGATTGTATGAGTTCTCGGTGATGCCTTTTGGGATGACCAATGCCCCTGCATTTTTCATGGATTTGATGAATCAGACCTTTCATCCTTATAACGATAGGGTTGTGATTGTGATTGTAGATGACAATTTGGTGTATTTTTGCAGCATGGAGGAGCATAAATGGCACCTCAAAAATTTTGTTATAGACACTTTGGGATAGAATTGGTATGATAAGCCTGCAAATTGTTATTTTTAGGGGTGAGAAGTGTGAGTTTTGGGGCACTTTGTGTCAGTTGAAGGCATATCTGTGGATCTGGAGAAAATTACAGCGGTGAAAAGATGGGGAACAACCCACGTATGCGGCAGAGATTCAAAGTTTCTTGGGTTTGACTGGCTATTATCGGAGGTTCATTCCTCGATTTTCTATTATTTCTACAGCAATGACTCAGCTTACCAGGAAGAATGTGCCATTTGTATGGCCCGAGCAGTGTGAAAAGACATTTCAAGAGTTAAAGGAAAGATTAACGACAACTTATGTTTGGATTACCCCCAAGAAGGGAGTACCTCTCCAAGTATGTACGGATGCATGTGGTACAGGTAGGTGCCGTTTGATACATAAGGGCAGGCTGGTGGCTTACATATCTAGGTCGTTGCGGTCACATGGAGTGCGTGATCTTACGCAGATTTGGAATTGACAGCAGTGGTGTATGCAATTGAAGATGTGGAGAAATTTTTTGTTCAGAGAACAGTTTTATCTTTTCAGTGATTGTAAGAGTTTGAAGCACTTGTTCTCACAAAAGGTTTTAGCATGAGGCAACAAAGGTGGCTCGAGTTTCTTAGTAGCTTTGATCTGGAAATAAATTATCACCCGGAAAAGCAAATATGGTGACAGATGTCTTAAGTAGAAGAAGAATTAGGCTTTATTATGGCCCGGAGTGGACGGTATTAAAATTATCGGGTCAATTTGGTTTTACTTCAGTAGTAGAGGGGGACATGACCATATATGTAGGCAATTTATCAGTACAATCCTCTATTCTACTGCTGATTGGTCGAACTTGGATTCAAAATTTCTGCTTGTTATAGAGGATGCATGATCTAATTCTGGAAGAGATTGATGAATGTCCTACAGATTGTTTAGTGGGCAGTGAGGGAGGTCCTCGTTGTTGGATCCTGTAGTTAAGGTAAGAAACACTAGAGGGGGGGGGGGGTGAATAGTGTTGTATAAAAAATAATATTGAAATTGAACTTTTTCTTACTGTCCAATCGACTTGAAAGGGGAATACAGTCGACTGGGGCGTCAGAATAGAAGAGTATTTTATACAAGTCTAATTAGTCGACTTATAGCGGTACTCAGTCGACTTGTCAGAAAAGTTTTCGAAGATTATGTTATACCGGTCTGATCAGTCGACTTATAGAAGAGGGACATTCGACTTGCCAGACAAGTTTCACAGAGAAATTAAAAAGCAAGTAAGAAAATACAACCACAGAGAGAATCAACCACAGAGTACACAGTGATGTATCCTGATTCGGTCCTCCCGACCTACATCCAGTCCCCAAGCAACCCACTTGAGATTTTTCACTATTCTTGAAAAAGTACAAGAATACCCTACGGTGTTTAGACAACAACCTTGTCCAACCCGTAGACCTCTCTCACCACTAGAGAGAGCAATCACACTCTTCCACCAAGAGTGAAAACCTGACTCTACAACCTAGAGCCCTACTTCAACCGAGAGGACCACTCTCACAACCGAGAGTTAAAAGAAAACAATAAAAAGTTACAATCAACCTATAACCTTTTTTTGTGATTGTGATTTTTGTAAGTGGCTATTCGGTCAACTTTTGAATTCAGTCCAAAATGACTGGCCAGAGTTTGAAAAAGTTCATACAGTTTCGTATTAGTACAGTCGACTGGTGCCAAATGGTAGTCGACTGGTACTCAACAGCTGATCTTAATCAAGCTTGTTTCGACCTTTAAACTTGTGAAAACACTCAGTTATAAAGATATGTGTGAGTGTGTTTGTGACAATGCTATTACATCATTCTAAGACTCAAAAAAATAAAATTACAATTGTTTTACAAGACATTTAATAAAAACACATTGAAGCACTGAATCTTATCTTGATCTTGAGTCTTGAATTTGAGCTTGAGCCATTGTCTTTAGATGTTGAAGCTTTCTTGATCAATCTTGTCTTGAACTTAGAACTTTGTAGCTTGATCAAATTTTCTTTGAGAGCTTCATTGGATCCACTTTGCCGTTGTGTATCACACATGGTATTGACATTGATACATCCTGCAATATATAAGAAGTAGCACAACTTTGCATTGTATTGTAGTCATTAAAACCAAGAATCAACACTCGTTATCATCGTAAACTTGGTGTTCCTAATGTGGATGATTTATGGTAGCAGGTGATGGAGATTGCTCATTATATTCAGTATATTGGTTATCCCGGTGGCATGAAGATGTATCGAGATTTTAGAAGGACATTTTGGTGGCCCGGAACGAAGGAGGATCTTAGTTCTCAGACAAGAATGGATAAGCCTCTTTTGAGTTGTGTAGTCAATAAGAGAGTTATGAAGATTAGCAGCGATCAAGGGGTCAAGTTGCTCGGTTGTTGAAAATTCAATAATGTGTTACTTTTAATGACTATATCTGGGAATCTGGGAAGATGGTGAGGAGAAAGTATCCAGAATTGTTTGAGCAGTTTTCTTAAATCCAGTAGCTCGAGAACGAGCTTCTTTTGAGGTGTGTAGAATGTAACACCTTGAATTTTTAAAATACAGGCCCTCCTTTATATCCCTGGAGTGGTGAGAATTATTTTTAGTATATTTTATTTGTAATTATTGATATTGGTGTTGATATTTGTATTGGATTGGTATTATTGATATATTGGAGTTATGAGTTGAGTTTTATGTGAAGAAAAATTGTTTATTTTTATTTATAATTTTGGAGGATTATTACGAGATATTTTAAAGTATTTTGTATTGTTAGCATTATTAAAGTGTAGAGTTGGGGTTTATTTGTAATATTTTGATCGTTGGGGGCTTGTATGTTAATATCCATTTAATAAATATATTATATATATAAAATTAACCCCAACCACCCACCCCCCCTTCCTCCACCCTCCTTCTCATTCTCCTGGTTTCGATCCCGCCCAGAACGAAACTCGAAACCCATTTTCGGCCTCGACAGTCCCTGCTCAAATCCACTTCATTTCTCCATTATTTTTAAATTAAATTGAGGGGTAGGCTAAGTGGAGGGTGCTCTAGCTAGTGGTGGATTCAATTTGGAGAAAGAATTTAGTCGAGGTATATCTCTTTTTAATTATTTGTGCAATTTCGTATGGTTTTAACTGCTTTTGATTAGAAATGATGTATAGGGTTGGTTAGAGGTTCATTTTGATGCTAGAGTCAAGAAATTAGCAAGTTGCTGGAGATTTTGCAAGTTGTTTATAAATTAGGATTTTGGGTTTATAAAAAGGAATTATATATATGAGAATTATCTCTTTCATTGTAGTAGAAATTTTTGTTGAGCCGTTAGAATAATTTGGGGGTGATTTTAGTAATTGTTTGGGGATAAAAATCCCATAGGAATTTGAATGTTACGTGCATCGCACGTGTGCATGCCGGGCATTCAATAAAATGCCTGAGTGACATTTGGATTAGTGTTATTTTTTCTTGTGGCTGGTTTGGATGTTTTGAGCCCTAATTGCTTTGAAATTTGATAATAGGAGATGTTAGCGATTTCGGATGCACGATGGAGAAGTGGTGCTTCGAGTCTTCGCAAGATATTATGTGAGTATGATTTTATTTACGTATCTAATGTTTTAAGAAAATCTGAGAATAATCTGAATTGTTGGTATGAATTACGGATAAGGTATATTGGGATAAAGTGTATTAGTATAAGGTGTATGTATATATGGGAATTTGTACTCGGTGTTGGTGTGAAAATATGACGATTAAATATTCGTGTACTCTGTGTATTGGTATAAATTTATAGATGATGGATTAGTTATGTATATGGGGATGTGATATATTTATATTATGATATCGATATATGGTGAGTATGATTATACAAAGTATATTTATATATATATATTGTTGTAACAGAATTTTATGCGGTTTCAAAGTGATTTTTGTGGGATTCAGCTAAATGAAGATTTAACCGAAAATACGGAATAATTATTTGTTAAAAATTTTGTTATACGGTGAATTTGTGTGATTCTGAATATTCAGTGTTATGGGTGATATATTAGGCATATGTATGATAATATGAAATAATTGGGGTTGATATACGTATAATATACGGTAAACAAAAATGAAATATATATATGGTGTTATGATGTATTGACCTATTTTGTGTATGTGTGTGATATATACATGGGTGTTAATGAGTTATGTTATCTTAATCGATAAAATTAATGAGTGAGTGAATGTATAATGTAGTGATTGTTTAAAATGAAACTAATGGGTGGTCATACGATATAATCATCTACTTAGTTTGGCATGTGCCTAAGACCTTATAATTTGAGTAAATAATTACTTTGGTTCGTTTATAATACGGAATAATATGAGGTAATAATCTTATAAATGAAATAATCAAATGTATGTGAACATGTGAGATAACGTGATAATCAATCGCATTGTTAAAGTTAAAGATGTGGTAAATTATTGAAATGAAAGATGATGATGTGTGGTGATAAAATGAGATAAAGTAATGAAATGAAACTGATAATAACAAATAAATTTGGTTGACCAGTACCTACAAAATATCCTAGGGGTTTGGGCTAGACCTCCTAATACCCAATGACCGACTTGGGGTGCAGTGTTTATTACCCAAACTATGTTTGGGGTGTAGTGTTTTATCGCCCAAGCTATCGTCTTGAGGCCCGGTTATTACCCAGCTCTGCTGGGGTGCGGTGATTTTTCCTCGAAAGATAGATGTCACGAGGAAGTACCCAGCTTCGCTGCAGTGCGATGTTTTCTTTCCCTCGTTGGTGTTTCCTCGAGGAAGTACCCAAACTATGTTTGGGGTGCGGTGTTTCTCTCGCTGGCATAGGCTGGGAGGAAGAAGTAGCCTCAGATGTGTAAGACTCTGTGTAAGCATCGGTCAGCGTGTTTTACTGAGCTATCAGGCTTTCAGTATATTGGGATAATGTGGCTCACTAGTTGACTCATTAATAAAATGAATGTGATGTGAGATGTGAATGAGAAAGAGAACAAAGTAATTGATGTGAAATGAAATGAGAATGTGAGGTAAGTATCTGATTGGAAATGAATAAGTAGAGTGAAAGAAAATGTATATATACGGAAATGAGCATGAAAGAATGTGACTCATGAGTATGCAAATGTAAATGAATGGTAAAAGAAGTATGTGGTTAAATAAGAAAGAAAAACGAGGTAATTGCATTATATAATTACAAATAAAACTAAATAGATGGTGATGTGAAGATATTCATGAAATGAAGAGCATTGTGTTATGTGATTAAATATGAGAAGTATAGAAAGTTAATATGTTTGATATAATACTATAATGAATGAAAATAGTGTAATATGTAATATGATTGTAAAGCATGAAGTCAGGTGTATTATGTGATGATTATGAGAATGGTTACTGAAAGAAAAATATGTTATAATATGAGTTGATGCACCTTGGAATTGTGTCGAGGAACTACTCGCCCGCTATTTCCATGGGAATAGTGGGAACTACCTGCCTTGGCATCTTGGCCGGTTATTGATATAAGTGTTGTATTGTGGGATGGAAACGAAAGTAAAGTAAATTGTAAGATGGAAATGAAAATAAAGTAAAGTAATATTTCAAGCTATCGGCTTGAATTGTGATGATTATTACCCAGCTTGTCTAGGGTGCGGTGTTTTCTTTCCCTCGATGACAAGATGTCGCGAGTAAGTACCCAGTTTATCTAGGGTGCCGTGTTTTCCCTTGTTGGTCTAGGCCATGAGGAGGACGTAGCTTCAGGAGTGTCAGACTCTGAGTGAGCAGCTTCCTGCATGTATATGCTTGTGTATGGAAATGGATATGAGAATGGTAAGTGACAATGAAGAGAATGAGTGTAATAAAAGTTATGAAATTTGTATGGGTTACGAATGAAAAGAAAGTAAGTGGTAAGTGTGTGATAAAATAAGAATGGAGATAAATAATGAATGTTTTAACCGTTATATGATGAAACGGAATGTGTGCATATAAAGCCAATAAAACAAGTTACGTTATGAAGTAAAACTGTGTTTTGCTTTAAACGAGAATTATGGATATATATTTATTTATATACAGATCCGCTATGGTGTAAGAATGTGGTAACAGAACATTATATTTGATATTTTGATGATTATTAGTATTGGAGTGAAGTAATATTTATTCGGGAATGAATATTGCAATGTATATATATACTGGGATGTGGTGGTGACTAAAAGGTGGATAATTGTTATGTTTAATTAAGTTAATGATAGCAGTAATAGTTTGAGTTTGAGATTCGGGCTTAGGAACTACTGCCCGCTATTTCGAGCAATTAGTGGGAACTATCTTCCTGGGTTCGAATCTCTCGGTAACGCAAGGATGATGAGATGCATGGAGTGCTGTTGCAATAACTATAGTGTGGGTTATTTGATGATATGGTTGAATTGTAATGTCAAATGTACATTATTTATCGGGCATCCCATAGTTATCACTTAATGTACTTCCATGTTGGTATTTTTACAGTTCTTGTTTTCTTTTATTTTATCTCATTACAAGTTAAGTTATATTTAATTATACTCACACTAGAAATGGCTAACCCCTTAGTGTTTGGGGGGTTAGGGGAGTCCCAGGACTACCTTAGACCCCCTACTATTGCAGGTCCTCAGTAGTGCAGAGGTCAGGCAAAGATTCAGTTTGAGTGTATTCTTTTACTTTTAATTTTTTTGTATAAGTTAGTGATATGAATAGTGAGTGGCACGCCCCACTTCCCAAAAAGAAATACGGAATATGGATACGGGACTAAGTCCAGCAAATGATTTTCATCATCCATGAGCTGTTCAGAATCTTTACAACATCTCACAGAAATAATCAGAGTCGGAAGCAAGAGAAATCAACCACATATGCATAATCAAATCAAATATACCAACAGAAATTTACTTGAAACCAAAATATAATTATCTCACATAAATCAGATCTGAAAAAGTTAATTATCTTGGGTCACATTGCCCAAATACAAAATAAATCCAAGTGTCATATACAATTATTCAAGATAAGCAACAAGAAATAAATTGATATAGCAAGAGCTCCAACCAACTAGAATCTCACCTCACCTACTCCATCTGGTAGTTGATCTCCAAAATCTGCAATTTAATAAATTACAGGAAGAGAAAAAAAAATAAAACACGCACGTTAATGCAAGTTACGGGCCGCTTGTAGTGCAGACACAAGTACATAGGAAAGGTAAACAAATAGCATGAAATAGACATGATAGCAAAATAGACCAACTAGCATAAATCATGAACAGAATCAAGTAATGAGATAACAGGTATATGTACATGTAACAGATGTCAAGTATCATGCAAACAGGTAAACAGGTAAACATGTAACAGGTAAACATGTATACAGGTGTCAAGTAGCATGTACAGGTAACATGTAAAAGGTAATCATGTAACAAGTAATCATGTAACAGGTATCATATATGTCAAGTCATGTATTATTACTATCTAGGTAGCATTTCATGTGTCCATACTTTTACCACATGGTTGCTACATACAATCAAGTTACGTTTAGGCCTAGTGGTGGGCTTCTATAGGGACATGTATTCAGGCGTCAGGTAACAGGTAGCAGGAACAGGTTCATGAATAAGACGGGTACACGAATTAACTGACTCATGCATCAACAGGTTCTTGAATCAAACAGGTACACGAATCAACCGATTCATGCATCAACAGGTACATGAACCAACAGGTCCATGCATCAATAGGTATACGAACCAACAAGTCCATGCATCGAAGTAGAAAGTACAACAGGTTCACGAATCCACGGATTCATGAATCAATCAGAAAGTGCAACAGGTTCATGTATCAACATGAATCAAACATAAAATGGAAAACACGGGCCCCCTTCTGAGTACACTTGCCTATATTGTCCACTATTATGGTCTTTCCCTTAACCCCGGCTTGATAACTTGTTATTATTATTAAACAAAAATATACGTGCACAAAACAGGATAGGAATAACATGGTATAAACAAGTAACAGGTTCAGGTTCAAAGATAAACATGCACAGGTGAAAGGCAACACATAAAAGATTTGGACAACGAGAATTCTAGTTTAGGATAACAAGACAGTACTGGACTAAATCTGGGATTCCTGTTGCCACGGATATGCAAATCTGGATCCGTCAGAAAATCTGGAAAATAGACTCCCGACCGAATCCAGTAAATACATATAAGTCATATGGTGTTTCATAAAAATAAGGCTCAAAACATATTTGTATCAAGAAAACGTGTTCAGCAAGAAATCAGAAGTTTGTATTCAAGAACAGAAAAATAGTATGAAAACTCATTAATTAAATCCACGAAAAATCTGGGGTATTCCCCTATATGTGAAGCATCAGAATATAAAGTTTCATAATTTTTCAGTATAAATAGTTTAGTCAACAAAAATCAGAAAACATCAAGATGCAGTAGTTTTGTAAATATGGAATAGTAAACACTGCAGTATGAAAACAGTTATATCTCACAAACCATAAATCGAAATCCAAATCCGCCAAAAAGGTGATAAAATAGACACAGTAGGCTAACTTTCATATTCAAAAATATTTTACAAAAAGCAAGTAGAATTAGGTCGAAAATCAGGTTCTCTACTAAACAGTATGAAAATTCTGCATGTATAGTAATTGTTTGGAAACATAGAACGGTTTGTAAAACTCATCAAATAAATTCACAAAAATTCAGGGTTAATTCCAATTAAGTCTAGTTGCATTGTGCAAAATATTGGATCAAAATAATACTTTTAACATTAGAATAAAAATAGATTACTTTTCAGAATTCATAGAAAACAAAATCTGGAAATCTCTACACCTCTGTAGTAAAATAGACGTAACTCACAACTCGTAAATCGAAACTAAGATCTGTCAGAACGGTTGGAAAATAGAAGAGTTCTCTTCAAATCATATTCACAAATATAACTCATACAATGACCTTAATAGGGTCTAAAATACTGATCAAAAGCAAAGTAACAGAAAATACAAAATTTCTCTTCGAACATGAAATCATCTAGTTCAAGTAAAACTCATCCAAATCAAACCAAACATGAAATATAGTGTACTAGATATCCAAACAACATGGTATAGGGTATTTTGCAAGTCTACGACAAGTATACTAAGAATAACACATCAAGCACACGATATCACAAAATAGCATGCATATATACATCCCAAAAAGTGGCCATCCCTAGTTGTTTCATGTCATGTATGCCGTGAGGCAATTATGGTCTATTCAAATACGAATTGTCTCTAGAACCCAACTACACTACAGGCGGTATTTAGTACTTGTATTACACAAAGAAAATAATACAAGTTACTTTCCTGAGAGACGACGAAACGAAGCAAAGGAAAGAATAACGGGAACGAATTCCCGGGGCACGAACACAATAACCATGAACGACCATGAACCACGAACACAATCACAAATTACGAACCACGAGCTAAACTTCAGAACAACACGCACACAAAGAGAGAGCGAGGGACGGACGGGGTGCATGAGGGGAAGGTTGCTGTCGAAGGAGGGTAGGGCTAGGTGCTACAAAGGGAACACAATACGAGGGACAGCACCATTGCTGCTTGCAGTGTCGGAAGGAAGCACCGGCGGGGAGACAGCGCAGTGGCTGTGCTGGATGCTGTCAACGGGGGTAGCAGCGCAGGAGCATGGGGAGACGGGGCTGGACTGTGTCGATGACTGGTAGGGAGGTGCAGGGCAGCGCCGGAACAGGGGGTGAAGAGGAGAGGGCGGTGCAGCGGAGCAGCAGAGGGAACAGGAAGGGAGTCAAGGTGGCGCTACTGTGCATCAGGGTTGAGCAGTGCTGCTGGCTGCCGCTATTGCTGGTGTGGCGCAACAGCGACGGGAGGTGCTGCAGGGTGGCGCGACGTCGCTTGAGGCAAGGCAGTGGGATGCAGAGGATGCCGGCGGAGCTAGGGCAGCACTGTCGCGGCGGCATGACAAGGAGTAAGGAGAGATCGGGAGGGAAGATGGGTTTAGGAGAAGGAGAGTTGAGGGAGAGCAGGAGGACGGGGGTGAGTTGGCGGCTAATAGATTTAGAGAGTAGGGTAGATGATAGGGGGTAGGGGTATTATATAGAGATAGAGAAAATTAAGGTTAGGTCGACTGATGGGTTTTATATAGAGGAGTAGGGTAAACAGGGGAGGGGTTACGACTGAGTAGGATATCGGGTTTTGGGTCCAGGAGGTTTAAATGGGTTAGGGGTTTTAAATAGGGTATAGGGTTTTAAAAAAATCCAATAAGGAAATTAGGGTTTGGGTTTTGGGCTTAAAATCAATAGGGAAACTAAAATAACCAATAAAAAGTAGGTTTATATAACAAAAATATATTTTGTACTATAATATGGAAATAATTTGAAATAACTACAAGTACAGTTAATAGTAGAAATAGATTTTACATTAACAATCAAGGGTAATAGTAATAATAACAATAATAGTCAATAATCATAATAATAATAATAAAATAAGAATAACAGTAATAATAAAAATACTGATAAAAATAATAATAATAACATTATTAATAGGGTATAAAAATCATCGTAAATAGTTAAAAATTTTATTGATTAAAAATAAACTTTAGTAGGAGATCAGACAATACATTTTAAGAAAAAAATTTTAAGAACGAAAAAAAATTACAAAAATCAAACATCCGAAAATATACAGAAAATACGTTTTTGGGAATACAGGAGTTACAAATTCTACCCACCTTACAACAAAATTTCGTCCTCGAAATTTGCTTAGGCGGTACATAGGAAAAGGCAAAAATAAACTTTGGGAAGGGTAACAAAACAGAGAATTAAAGGGAAAGGAGCAATGCAGTGGCAATACCAGAAAAAGAAGGAAGTGGATAACAATGATGTCAAATGGAATGCGTGAAAGAGAATAAGCAGTATCAAAAGGAAAAGAACAACACAAGATAACAAAGCAAGATATGAGTAGATAGAACTGGAATCAAAGAGAGAGGACAAGAAAGAATTGAATCAAATAATAAATGGGTGCATGATGGCAAAATAGAATTCAAGAAAGAAGTAACCGGTATAAAAAATGAAGAAGAAACATCACAAGACTTGCAAGATAACAAAGCAAAGAGATGAAGAAATAGATAGAGCTGAAATCGAAGAAAGGATGGACAGGGAAGAGTTAGACCAGCCAATGAATCATCGGACGAAGACAAGTACAAGGGATGAAAGAAGCAAACAATGTAGGGAAGGAGACACAATAAGAGAATCTTGGGACCTGTGGGTTATGGGCCCACCACGCTTCAGCTGTGCCACTCTGATCGAGAAGACTCTGCCAATAGCATCCAGTAGCTCCAGCAATGCCAATCAACGAACCAAGCAAGAAGAAAAGAATGGATGACACCAGAATCAAGGAATATGGGTACGAGAAGAATGAATTCATACCCAAGAAGAAATTAATCAAAGAGGACGACTGAAAAAGACGGAAGAATCAAGGAATCAAGGAATTGAATAAAAAAGGATCAAAATGGATGGAATAAGACTAGTATCCCGATCAATGTTAATTATAATTCATTCATACATGCATGGTCTATGTACTGTTGTGCCGATTCCAGATCGAGCCAAGCTTGTCTAATATATCGGTCAAACTAATACATTAGCCAAACTTGGGCTCTGGTACCACTAAAAAACCTTGTCACGACTTGCTTTCCAAAAAGGAATACGGAATACGGATACATGACTAAGTCCAGCGAATGATTTTCATCATCCATAAGCTGTTCAGAAATTTTACAACATCTCACAGAAATAATCAGAGTCGGAAGCAAGGGAAATCAACCACATGCATAATCGAATCAAATATACCAATAGAAATTTACTTGAAACCAAAATATAATAATCTCAAATAAATCAGATCTGAACAAGTTAATTATCCTGGGTCACATTGCCCAAAATCCAAAATAAATCCAAGTGTCAAATACAATTATTCAAGATAAGCAATAAGAAATAAATAGATATAGCAAGATCTCCAGTCAACTAGAATCTCATCTCGCCTACTCCATCTGGCAGCTGATCTCCAAAATCTGCAATTTATAAATTGCAGGAAAAGAAAAAGAAAACAAAACATGCCCATCAATGTAAGTTACGGGCTGCTTGTAGTGCAGACACAAGTACATAGGAAAGGCAAACAAATAGCATGAAATAGACATGATAACAAAATAGATCAACTAGCATAAATCATGAACAGAATCAAGTAATGAGATAACAGGTGTATGTACATGTAACAGATGTCAAGTATCATGCAAGCAGGTAAACATGTATACATGTAACAGGTAAACATGTATACAGGTGTCAAGTAGCATGTACAGGTATCATGTAACAGGTAATCACGTAACAGATAATTATGTAACAGGTATCATGTATGTCAAGTCTTGTATTATTACTATCAAGATAGCACTTCATGTGTCCATACTTTTACCACATGGTTGCTGCAAACAATCAAGTTACGTTTAGGCCTAGTGGTGGGTATCTATAGGGACCGTGTACTCAGACATCATGTAACAAGTAGCAGGAACTGGTTCATGAATCAGACGGGAACATGAATCAACCGATTCATGCATCAACAGGTTCATGAATCAAACAGGTACACGAACCAACATGTCCATGCATCAACAGGTACACGAACCAATAGGTCCATGCATCAAAGCAGAAAGTACAATAGGTTCACGAATCCACGGATTCATGAATCAAATAGAAAGTGCAACAGGTTCATGTATCAACATGAATCAAACATAAAATGGAAAACACAGGCCCCCTTCTGAGTACACATACCTATATTGTCCACTACTATGGTCTTTCTCTTAACCTCCGCTTGATTACTTGTTATTATTATTAAACAGGAATATACGTGCACAAAACATGACAGGAATAACATGGTATAAACAAGTAACAGGATTAGGTTGAAAGATTAACATGCACAGGTGTAAGACAACACATAAAAGATTTGGACAACGAGAATTCTATTTTAGGACAACAAGACAGTACTGCACTAAATCTGGAATTTCCATTGCCACGAAAATGTAAATCTGGATTCGTCAGAAAATCTGGAAAATAGACTCCCGACTGAATCTAGCGAATATATATAAGTCATATGATGTTTCACAAAAACAAGGCTCAAAATAGATTTGTATCTAAAAAACGTGTTCAGCCAGAAATCTGAAGTTTGTATTTAAAAACAGAAAAACAGAATGAAAACTCATTAATTAAATCCACAAAAAATCTGGAATATTCCCCTGTACATGCAGCATCAGAATATAAAGTTTCAAAATTTTTTAATATAAATATTTTAGTCAACGAAAATAAGAAAACATCAAGATGCAGTAGTTTTGTAAATCTGGAATTGTAAAGACTGCAGTACGAAAACAGTAATATCTCACAAACTATAAATCGAAATCCAAATCTGCTAAAAGGGTGATAAAACAGACACAGTAGGCTAACTTTAATATTCAAAAATAATTTACCAACAACAAGTATAATTAGGTCGAAAATCAGGTTCTTTACTGAACAATATGAAAATTCCGCATGTATAGCAATTGTTTGGAAACATAGAACGGTTTGTCAAACTCATCAAATAAATCCACAAAAATTCAGGGTTAATCCCAATCAAGTCTTGTTGTATTGTGCAAAATATTGGATCAAAATAATACTTTCAACATTAGAATAAAAATAGATTACACTTCAGAATTCTTAGAAAACAAAATCTGGAAATCTCTACACCTCTGTAGTAAAATAGACGTAACTCACAACTCGTAAATCGAAACTGAGATATGTTAGATGTGTTGGAAAATAGACAGAATTCTTTACAAATCATATTCACAAATATAATTCATATACTGACCTTAATAGGGTCTAAAATACTGATCAAAAGCAAAGTAACGGAAAATACAGAATTTCTCTTCGAACATGAAATCATCTAGTTCAAGTAAAACCCATCCAAATCAAACCAAACATGAAATATTGTCACGCCTCGCTTGCCAAAAATAGGGAATACGAGTACGTAACAAAATCCCAGCGAATGATTTTCATCATCCATAAGCTGTTCAGGAATTCTTTACAATATATCACAAAAATAATCAGAGTCGGAAGCCAGGAAAATCAACCACATGCACATATGAACCAAATACCAACAAGAATATTTGAAATAAAATATATTAATCTCAAATAGTCATGATCTGAAATATACAAATAATCCTGGGTCACATCGCCCAAATACAAATAATAATTCCAAATACATGAATACAGTTATTGTTCAAACAACTACAAGAAATAATAATAATAAGCAGAATCTCCAGCATTTAAAACATCATCTCGCCAATACCTTCAGGAACCTGTCCTCCCAAATCTGCAATACAACGAATGCAGGAAAGAGGAAAAGAGAAAACACAAGTACCCGTCAATTGCAAGTCGCTGGTCACAAATAGAGTAGGATACAAGCACATGGAATGGGAAAAACTAAATAGCACATGGTATATGTATGATATCAACCTAGACAAACTAGCATGGTAAAAGTGTCAAGTGTACACGGCATAAATCAAGTGTCAAGCAAACAAGTATTCTATAACATGCATCAAGTGTCAAGTGTCGTGTAATCGTGTATCATGTATCACGTTTCAAGTCTCACGCAATCAAGTCTCATGTATCATGTAGTCAAGTATCAAGTAAGCAAGTATCATGTTCAAGTATCAAGTTCAAGCATTATGTTCAAGTCTTGTGTGATTACTATCTAGGTAGCACGACATGCCGCCCACACCACATGGTTGCTACAACACCATAGTTTCGCTTTAGATTTCATAGTGGACCATAGAGGGTAGTATACTCAGGAACAAGTCAAGTAATCAGTATCAAGCACGAGTGACGTAATCGTGAACAAGTGGTAGCAAGTATCAAGCACGAGTCATGTAGTCATGAACAGGTGGCAACAAGTATCAAGCACGAGTCTGTAGTCATGAACAGGTGGCAACAATATCAAGTACGAGTCATGTAGTCATGAACATGTGGCAACAAGTATCAAGCACGAGTCATGTAGTCATGAACAGGTGGCAAAAAGTATCAAGCACGAGTCATGTAGTCATGAACAGGTGGAAACAAGTATGGGAAACACGGGCCCCCTTCTGAGTACACGTTTCTGAATTATCCACTAATCGATCTTTCCCTTAAACCCCAGATTAGTTACTTTTATTATGGTTATCAAACAGGCATGAATATGTACGAAATAAGGTCAAACTAACATGGTATAATCAGGTTTAGGTTCAGGGAAACAAGTCAGCATGCATGGATGATATACGTTCACATATACGAGCAAAATAGTCTAGGTTCATAATCAGGACAGCAAGACCAGCAGTACTAAAATAGTGATTCTAAGAGCTACAGACATGCAAATCAAGATCCGTCAATGGATCTGGAAACTAGACATCCACACAAATCCAACAAGTATAATAAAGTCACATACTAGTTCACTACATCTCAGCTCAAAACTGATTTGAATACAGATTTCATGTTCAGCCAGAAAACAGGGGAACAACTTCAAGAGTATGAAAACAGCATGAAAACATATCAAATAATTCCACGAAAAATCTGGAGTATTCCCCTATAGGTATAGACTCAAAATAATAAGTTTCGTAATATTTCAGAAAGTATAGATAAGCCATCAAAAATAAGAAGCAACATAAAAACATAGTTTGGATGAATCTGGAATTCTCAGCACTGCTGTACGAAAATAAGGATATCTTGCAATCAGTGAATCGAAATCCAATTCCACCAAAACGACATGAAAATAGATGAAATTTTCTAACTTTCATATTTCACAAATAATTTTCATACAGTATAAGGAATTATAGTGAAAACAGAGTTCTTTACTAAACCGCGCGCAAATTACAGCATAAGTATAATTTAGAAAAGAATATGAAACACCACATAAAACTCATCTTTAAAATACATCAAAAATCTGGGTAGTCCCTAATATCATAAGGAAACACTGAGCAAAATATTATACCAAGATATTATGTTTAGAATAGTTCTTGAAAATAATTTGTTAACAAAATTGACTCAAAACAGAATCTGGAATCTATCGACACGTCTGTACCAAAACCATCATAACTCAGTCATACGAAATCCAAATCAAGTAAAACCAGTGGGGTTTGAAAATAGACAAAATTATCTAAAATTCACTTTTAATTTTGGAATTAAGATTCGGACTGTAGTATGGACGAAAACAGCAATCAAAACAGAACAAGCAGCAAATACAGATTTCACACCTCTAACCTAGAACATCATAACTTCATGAATATTGATCCAAACACAACCAAACTTGAAATACAACCTACCAAACATCTAAAAATCATGTTTTAGGGTTACTAACATGTCCACACCTATTATTTTCACATGGGCATTCAATCAAACACAATTCATGCAAATAATCACATACATGCATCAAAATCAAGTTTTGGGCAAATCCTAGGTTATCTCCTATCAAATTGGTGTCATAAGTCATCTATGGCCAAATTATCACAATAGAGACAAAATCCATCAAGAAAAACACAAATTTTGGTTGTCTCTAGACCTAACGACACTATATGTGAACTTTTTGACTTGTATCAAACCAAAGGAATTGTAGTACAAGTTACTTGCCTCTTAATGAAGATGAACGTGAAGAAATTAGTCCTAGCAACAAAATCCAAGAGCGAAATCCCTTCCAACGCGATTCCAAGCAAACCCACGAACAAAACGCCTTCACGAACAATCTCCTTGATGCGATGAGCGAAGGGGAGAATACCCACTTCAAGAGACACAAAGAGAAGAGTTTTATGATGATTTTGATGGTGGTGGTGTTGTTTGTGGTAGCCGGCTATGCAATGGAGGAGGTTGTAGGGTTTTGTAGGGTTGATATGTATGGAGATGGAGAGGGATGAGATGGTCGGATTGGAGGCTAGAGGGGAGCTCGGTTTGGGAGGAACTATGCAGGCCGGGAGGGGGTAGAAGTGCAGCCGGGAGCAAACTTCAAGGAGGCCAGGATCAATTTGATAGGGAGGGAGAGAGAATAAAGATTAGGGTCAGGGTTTATTAGGATTAGGGTATTATATATGGAGATTAGTTTGGGCTAATGGGTTGTGGGTTTGGGTATGTAGTAATTGGTATACAAATGGGTAATGGGGATTGGGTAGGTTTCAATTGGAGATACAATTTATAGTGAATTCTATGGCTCCTTAGAAATCTCGTTAGAGGTCAAAAATCATAGGTTTGGCAAATCACCACCAAAAATACATCACATCACCAAAATGAAAAATAAAAATGAACGAGGCCAAGAAAATGAGAAAAAGAACCCAAAATGGTGAAAACGAACCAAACGACGAAGAACGGCACAAGGAGCTCAAATGAAAAGAAAAGAATATATATTGAAAATAAATTCAATATACAGGTTCAGAAAAATACAAGAGATATAAAAATACACAAAAATGAAAAATACACTCCAAAATATATAAAATGAAAAAAAAACAGGGGTTACAAATATAATGTACTAGATGTCCAAACAGCATGGCATAGAGTATTTTGTAAGTCCACGACAAGTATACTACGAATAACACATCAAGCATACGATATCACAAAATAGCATGCATATATACATCCCAAAAAGTAGTCATGCCTAGTTGTTTCATATCATGTATGTCGTGAGGCAACTATGGTTGAATCAACATAATAGAGACAATATATAACAGAGGATTCACACACGAATTGTCTCTAGAACCCAACTACACTACAGGCGGTATTTAGTACTTGTATTACACAAAAAAATAATACAAGTTACTTGCCTGAGAGACGACGAAACGAAGCAAAGGAAAGAATAAAGGGAACGGATTCCCTGGGCACGAACACAATAACCATGAACGACCACGAACCACGAACCCAATAACGAATTACCAACCACGAGCAAAACTTCGAAATAACACACACACAAAGAGAGAGCGAGGGATGGACGGGGTGCACGAGGGGAAGGTTGCTGTTGAAGGAGGGTAGGGCTGGTGCTGCGAAGGGAATACAGTACGAGGGACAACACCCCTGCTGCTTGCGGTGTCGGAAGGAGCACCAGCAGGGAGACAGCGCAGTGGCTGTGCTGGATGCTGTTGACGGGGGTAGCAACGCAGGAGCATAGGGAGACAGGGACTGGACTATGTCGACGACTGGTAGGGAGGTGCAGGGCAGCGACGGAACAGGGGGTGAAGGGGAGAGGGCGGAGTAGTTAAGGAAATAGAAAGGGAGTCAAGACGGCGCTGCTGGGCATCGGGGTTGAGCAGCGCGGTTGGCTGCCACTGTTGTTGGTGCGGCGCAACAGTGACGGGAGGTTCTGCAGGGTGGCACGACGTCGTTGGAGGCAAGGCAGCGGGATTTGGAGTATAAAAATAAGAATAACAGTAATAATAATAATACTGATAAAAAATAATAATAATAACAAAATTAATAGGGTATAAAAATCATCGTAAATAGTTACAAAAATTATTGATTAAAAATAAACTTTAGTAGGAGATCCGACAATACAATTTAAGAAAAGGAATTTAAGAACGAAAAAAATTTTACAAAAATCAAAAATCCGAAAATATACATAAAATACGTTTTTGGGAAAACAGGGGTTACAGTGAGATTTATGGTTTAAATTGTATTTTGGATGTATAAGCATGTAGATGACGATGATGAGTATTGTGTTGGGTAGTATGTTATGTTTTTTGACCCGTACCCATCTCGTTGTGGAGTACCGGGTCCTGTGGTTTGTTTTACAAAGTTTTTTCTAAAAGGTTTGCTATTGCTATTCTATTATGAGTTTGACCCCCAGAGCATAATACTTATATTGCCTATGTGTTTCTGCTCATTTTGGCCTGGGGAGCCATGAATATATTGCCTGTGTTGTGAGCTACGGAATTTAGAGCAGAATTCCTTAAGCTTTTTGTGTTTCGGGGGAGAAATTTCAGTGGACTCTGCCAAAATTTTATTTGAAATATAACTATCTTAGTTTTATGTTTAAAGTGACATAGAAATTGAAAGAATTGAATTTGGAGGTATAGATTTGAAAAAAGAAAAAAAAAATATTGTGGTGTTACAAATTAGTAGTAAGTATATGTAATAACGAAGAATGTAAAAATAATAAAATTGAAATAAAGTAAAAATATAAGTAGTAAGTGAATATAGTATATTGGAGAAGTAAAATTATAATAATAATAAAATAAAGCAACAAAATTTATAAGTAACTATTAATAGTGAAGAGTAAATATAACATAAAGTAGTAAATAATAAGTAATAACAATGGTATTGAATAGAAGATGTAAAAACAAAAATAGTAATAAAAAGAAAAATTTTAACGATTAGAGGTATATTTTATTTATATAAGTAAAAATATTACCATCATGTTAAAATATACCGAAACAAATAAGACAGTATAAAATAATGGAAAAATATAGTAACGTAAAGTCAAAGCATATATAAAATGAATGTAAATACGCAAAAATAAAAAATTTAAAATATAATAGAAATAGTAATAAAAGATAATAATAGTTGCAATAATAATTTAATAAGTAGTAATCTAAAACTTAATAAAGTACGTAAAATTAATAGTTATACAAATGAGTAAACATAAAGCACATAAAAAAATAAGATGGATAAGAATTTAAGAAGAAAAAATAAGTAAGACAAAATTAAAAGAATAAGACTACATAAGGTAGATAAAATAGTAAATATCCACGTGAATTAAGAAAAAATATTAAATGTGAAAGATGAAAATCATTATAAAGAAAATACACGAAGAAAATAATAAAGAAAAGTTAGTCTACATAAAAGATATTATAAATGCTAGGTTAAAACCAACCATAGCACTCGTGATACAAAAGGATAACATGTTCGCATACAATATCACATTAATTTATACGAAGAGAGTATCATGAATGCAAGTTCAATAACTACATCATTCATGACTCAAAACTGACACTCACACATCTAATGATCACCCTAATTTTGTTTCCCGTTTTATTTTTGTACTACTTATTGAAGTTCGCTCTGATACCATTTTGTAACGCCTCGAATTCCAAACACAAGTAATTCGTAGCACAACTAGAATCTTTACTTCTATTTCATACAAAATTATAAGGAAATTAAATATTTTTCATTACAATGTTATTTTTTACAATACACAGCCGAAATTTACATATAAAATATAACTTATATCATCAAAATCTTCAATCTTGTAACATCCATCAACATCAAACTCATGTCCATGCCGTTCGCTAATCCATGTCTTGCAACATGAGACTACGGGCACGTCAGTTGAATGCAACGACACAAAGCTATAATACAGTGATTCCTCAATTTAACAATCACAAACTTGAATGCAAAAAAAATGACTATCCTAATCATGTTTGTGCATGATATGACCATAATGACTAATATAAATACTTATGCATGCAATGCAAACTCTAATGCGCATTTGTTCGGATTCTATGCATCACATACTATATAGGTCCGAGGGCAAGCCCTTAACAAACTCCTCATTATAGGGTTCAATCAATCTCTATGCAAACTTAGAAGCATGACGAAGATTAAAATTTAGACGTACTATGAATATTGTCCCCCACCCCGATAATTCTGAAAATCAAACTTCTACCTCAGATAATCCTGGAGACTATTTCACTCCCATCCGGCAATATTTGGAGAGTACTTCCCACCGCGAGTGATCCTGGAACCTCATCCCACAGACGCCCCACGAGCGTCGCTCTCATCCCAATAATTCTTTAGAACAATCCTGAACTGTAGATAATTTTAGAGGCTATTTCCCTCCCATTGACAGGAAAATAGGCTTAGGTTAGTAACTTCGAATATAGGAACATTGATAGAAAAATGCATAGAACTAGTAGATACCATGATTAGAAGGAATATTACTATAGCTTGTTTACAAGAAACAAAGTGGGTAGTGGAAAAAGCTAAAGAGATAGATTGTTTTAAATTATATTATATCGGTAAAATTAGAAATAAAAATGGAGTAGGAATTTTAGTAGATAAGAAATTCAAAAGAGATGTAGTAAGTGTTAATAGGAAAAGGGATAGAATAATACAAATTAAGCTTGTATTAGGGGAAAAACATAATTAATATCATTAGTATTTATGCACTTCAAGCAGGATTAGATGCACAAGCTAAAATTTTTTTTTGGGAAGATATGGATGAAATAAATCAAGGAATACTCTTAGGTTAGAAACTATTTATAGGAGGAGATTTCAATGGACATGTAGGTGAAGATAACATAAGATATGAGAGGGTGCATGGAGGACATGAATTTGGAAATAAGAACGATGGTGGAGAGGCTTTATTAGATTTTGCAGTTTCGTATGATCTTAAACTAGCAAATATTTATTTTAGGAAGAGAGATGAACATTTGATAACCTTTAAAAGTGGGACAAATATGAGCCAGATTGATTTTTTCATTACTAGAATGGTGGATCACTTGACATGTAAAGACTGTAAAGTTATCTCGGGATAGTGTTTAACCTAACAACATAGATTAATGGTATTGGATGTTAAGATTGAGAAATACATATGTGCAAGGAAGGATACTAGGAACCTAAAAATTAGGTGGTGGAACTTGAAGGGGGAACTAGAAGTTTTTAGAGATACAAGCATTAAAGGAGCATCATGGAATTGAGAAGGGGAGACAAATATGATGTGGACTAAAATAAAATGGCTACGTACATAAAAGAAATTTGAATGGAGATACTTGGAGAATATAAGGGTAGATTGTTGCTAAATAAAGAAACATTGTGGTGGCAAGAAGAATTCCAAAATATTGTGAGAAAAAGAAAAGATTAACCTTCAAAATATGGCAAAAGAGTAGAAATGAAGAGGATTTGGAGAGATAAAAGAACGTTAGAAAATAAGCTATGAAAACAGTAAAAGATGCAAAAGAAAAAACTTATGAAGATTTATACACAAAATTTGGAACAAAAGATGGAGAAAATAACGTTTATAAGCTTGCTAAACAAATGGATTGAAAAACAAAAGATCTGGATACAATTAGGTGTATTAAGAGCGAGGATTCAAGAGACTTAGTGAAAGATGAGCAAATTAAGGAAAGATGGCGAAATTACTTTGAGAAGTTATTAAATGAAAATGTTGTAGGCAACTTAAATATAGAAGACTCAAGGGAGAGTCGAGAGCATATATTTTAAAGTAGAATTAGGACCTTGGAGGTTCGAAATGCTCTAGGAATGATGAAAATAAGAAAAAACTTTAGGACCGAATGATATACCCATTGAAGTTTGGAAGTATATTGGGAATGTAGGAGTGAGTTGGAATTTCGGTATAAGGTCATTATTCATTTTATTAACTTATCTTGTAACGCCCCAAATTCCAAACAAGCCTGAATTCGAAGTTCTACAAGATCTTTACACTTCACTTCGTACAATTTTACAAGTAAATTTGAAACTTTTTTTACAACAAAGTCTTTTACATCAACACGCAGCGGAATAAATAAATGAATTACAACATGGTAGATATACAATTGTAACAATTTTAGCAATTAAGTAATCATCAGCATCAAATTCATCTTTATATCTTCTTATAAATTCCAAGTCCTGCATAGGAAACTGTGGGCATGTCAGTTGCTTACAACCGACACAATATTATACACGGCCATTCTCGTTATGCCGAAAATATAACAATTCTTTAATATTTTAACAATCACAAACTTGAATGCATCACAAACAAAGCTAAAGAGGGACTATCCTATTGATGTCGTGTGTGCTTGTGCACTTAACCCTAATGCAATTATTTATATTTAATGATCTAATGCACACTTTTTCGAACCCATGTATCCCATTCTACATAGATCCGAGGGCAAGCCCTTAACCGTACTTCATCTTGTAGGGTTGAATCCCTCATTATGAGTTTAACTACTACGGTTACTACGATAACTATGGTAAGTTCTTCGATATTTTATGAGTTACGAGCCCATGTCCAGACAGCTTGGAGGGGAATTCCACGTCATGATATGACGCATCATGTAGACAGCCTATGGAAAATTCGCCTCCATCATGGGACGATGGCACTACGTAGTCACCAAGCACCCCACAAGCGTCGCCACGATCCCGATAATTCCGAAGATGAATTCATGTCATGACATGACGCATCATGTAGAAAGCCTATGAAAACTCTCCTACCGTGAATCCGAGGCCCTCATACTTGTGTTTTTCTCTTACTTGTGTTTTTCTCTTACTTTCATCACATCTTCACTATAGTATTGTCCTTAAGTTTTTAGTTTGTTTTAGAAGAAATCATCACAACCTAGAGCTAGTTTACCCTACCGGACTTAAACCAAAACAAGAGACAGTCAGCCTCAACTGGCTACTTCTCAAGAGATGCTCAACCGACACTGGTTAGCTCTCAAATTCAAATTAATAACAACTGCCGGTTTCTAAGGGTCTAGCCTAGCCTCTAGATTTCAACAACTATCTCGTTCTAGAGATCAATAATATGTTATATTCAATCTCAAAATAATAGTTCAATTTCTTTATTTACAATCTCTTTCTCAAAGAGAAACATTTCTTTATATTCTTACAACAAGAAGTAACTCCCTTCACTTTCATTATCAATTTAATCACTTATAGCATTGTGTGCAGATTCAAATATTCTCATTCAATTACTATAACATCTCGTCAAGAGGATTTTAATTGCATTTCACAATTTTCTTCTTTTTCTTTAATTAAACAAGAGTCACATTTTAAGGAGAATTATCAAGTTCTTCATCCATAGTTTTATTATGAAATCCACTTCCAATTCTCACAAAATATATCAAAATGTTGTGGCAATATTTTTTATAAAGTCTAAATAATTTTAGAGGAATAATGGAATTTTCCCCCAATTTTTATGCTTTTTAAAAACTCTTAAAAACCCAAAAAAATAAAAAAGTATTAAAAGAGGGGCCACCGGGTTTCGAACCCAAGACCTCCGCCTAGCTACAGTGACCAACCTATAGCGCACTTGAAGACCAGAAAGCCCAACAGCAGTTGGCGATAGAAAGGAAGCTCGAAAACCTTTTGTACAGGCTTCGGTACTTTGGGATAAAATCAAAAATTAATAAAAATAGAGCCTTTTCAAGACTCGAACTCCAGATCGGGAACCACTGTACACGGAGCTCTGAAACCACGCCGCGAACCAGAAAGTCCTTAGTCTATCTCTGTTATATGTAGGGGTTAAAATCACTTTATTTTACTTCTCTGTTCGTAACTCGCTTTTAAAATTTTTTATTTTTAAATCGTTTTGTATCAATATTTCTAGAATACATTTTCTTCAATAATCTGAGTATTAGCACGAATTAAACTCATGATTTTTTTTATTTTAACTATATAATGACAATTCCCTCCAAAATTTTATAATTAATTCAATTCATGCACAAATTCAATTTCTTTCACAATATTTCTGTAACACCCACAATTCCAAAATACAACTGAATTCGAGATTCCATAGTATCTTTACACTTCTTTCATACAATTTTACAAGGAAATAATAACTTTTCTTTTATCAGAGTTACATTTACACTTGTACATTATCACAGCGGAAGCAATATTTCAATAAATTACAAGAAACAACATTTAAAATAGTCTTGCGCAGCATGTATACTTCAATAGTCAAGCATCTTCACCCTGCATATAAAACTGTGGGCGCGTCAGTTCATTCAACTGACGAAATATTATACACGGTCATCCTCTCTATGTCGGAAACAGTATAACGATTCTCATTTCTTACAAACACAAACTTGTCACAAACAAAGCTAAAGGGACTATCCTATTGATGTCGTGTCGTGAATGTGCACTTAGTCCTTAATGCAATTATTTATATTATATGACACTAATGCGCACTTGTTCAGAGTCTATGCAGCCTATACTACATAAGCCCATACTACATAGGTCCAAGGGCAAGCCCTTAACCGTTCTTCATCTTGTAGAGTTCAATCCCTCGCCATGACTTAATCTACTACTATAACTACGGTAAGTATCCTAGATATTTTCTGACCTATGAACTCATGTCTAGGCGCCCTGGAGGGAATCCCAACGCACTGACACATGACTCATCATGCAAGCATCCTGTGGTAATTCAGCTCCTACCATAGACATGACACCACCCGCAGTCGTCAAACACCCCACGAGCGTCGCCACTGGGACGGTACTCTGGAGCAGTATCATGCCCTATCATGACTCATCATGGGACATCCTGTGAATACTCTCACGCCGCCAATCCAATGGCCCTCATACTCAATGTTTTTCTCTTACTTTCATCACATCTCCACTATGCATCTAATCCTTAGTTTAATTGAATCGTGAATAAAATCAACTATTAGAATGTAGCACTTCCACTATACCGGTCTTATTCATTTAATTCACATGACCCAAACATTGGTCTTCTCATTTCAAAATATCATTTTCTCATTTCTTTCATTGCCGGTATAAGGCTTGGCTATACCCTAATTCTCAATTTCAACTCATAATTACAATGTCATACTCATAAGATCTTTTCATGATTAATCACAATTCATATTCCAATAGCATAATATTATTTGTATTCACACCTTTCATAATTCATCACGATCAATAATTCAATTTCGCGTGCAATCCATGTGCAAGAATAAATTTCACTTAATAGTCACCAACAATTTCATATATTCCACAAATCTATTATTCACAAATTCACAATTTTACTACAACACATTTTTCTATAATTCTATTTAATCACGCTAGTCACAAACTTCAAAAATTCATCTTTTATAACTCAAAATTTTCATTTTCATTTTTCTTTCGTTTAAAAGAATAATTTAATTTCAAAGTGAGTCATTTCTTGCAAAAACCCAAATTTCTTATTCACACTTCATCAAAAGTTGTATAAATATTTCTTATAAAGTTCCAATAATTTTTCCCAGTAATTAAAACATAATTTTCTGATTTTTATTCTATTTTAAAAATTCGATTCCATTCAAAAATCTCAAAAAAAAACATTTTTTCTAAACTCCAAAACCCACCAAGATTCAAACCAACGACCAGCGGTGAGACAGATAGCGCACAAGACCAACACGCCAAAGCCGCAAGTCGATTCAACTAGGGGTTATAAGCCCTATGTGTTCTGTTCTCGGTGATTTGGATTTTTAACAAAAACAACAAAATAAAACACAGCCTCGGGGTATCGAACTCAAGACCTCCGACTACTGTAGCGAACCCTAGTCTCTTCCGACCAGTTGGTCTAAGTGGACATATTGATTGGAAGGTATTTAAAATAGATTTTGATCTTAATTATCTGTTCAAAGCTATACTTCAAAATTTCTTAAAAGCGAATTTGTCTCTTTTTCTCCTCTTTTGAAAACAAAATGTCCAGAATAAAAATACATTTTAATTTATCAATAAACAGTATATTTAAAGGTATTTCCCCCTCTTTTAAAACATGTATTTAGCCTTAGTTTGCATTTTATGAACACTATTTCGACATTTGAAAACTATTACACAATTGTTCATAAATAAGGATGATTTCTCACACAGAATTCAGTACAATGATGTTTGCTTACACATTGATAACTATAATATTTTTAGAGCACAAAATCAACTTTATAATTAAATAAAACCTCTATTTTTATCAATTAGTCTACACATGAATCATTCGATTATTAGTTTGCCAAAAATACATTCTTTCCATTTATTCTAATATTCACATGGCATATATAGCAATGGGGAATTTCATTACATCTATTAGCAAGCATTTCTTAGTAAATTATTCTATCAATTCATTTTTAACACATCATTCTACTTTAGCACTTTAATTAATAAATATGATTCTAACTTCTTACTAGTGAATTTCACATAATTGCAATTAAAGCATAATTAGCATGCATTCTAATGTTATAAACAATGAGAACGTACACTTTCACTTATATTAAATGAATCTAACCATCACATTAACACACATTTACTAGTTTATCAATTTCTACTCTAAATAGGCAACATGTATTTCATCTCAACTAATTATTTTTTAATAACAAATTCAATTTATTTCTAACATGATTTCTACTTTAGAAGTCATGAGAAATAACCACCTTTTTGAAGAAAAACCAATTAAGAAAATCCCCTAGAGCCTTCTAGATTGCGAGCGAGTGCCTTCTCCTCCTAGATTGCAATGCACGAACTCTTCTCCTTGCTCCTTGCCAAAACTGAGAGGTCCAAGTGATGGATGGCCAGCCTCCAATGGGGAACACAACACACAACTTACACACTAATATGTATATGTATCTCCTATGTAATTGTTCTCTTCTTTCAATAGATTACTAGTGTAAAATACAAACAAATAGGAGGGGTATTTATACTAATTTTAGAGTAGATTGGAGGGCTAGGATTCGATGGATGGTTATAGAATGAAGGACTAGGATAGGAGTAGGAGTTATAGCAACCACCCACACACAAATAACTACCTATGCACACAACCCACTCTCCCATTCCTTCCAATGCACAACCGCCCCAAAATAAAGTGTGCATTGCACATTACGTGCTTCGCACGTGCCACCTAGTACCCCTATTAAAAGTTGTACAATTTAATTAATCAAAATGTTCACCAATTATCTCTACATGACAAGTGTGACCATTTAATTAATTAATTAGATTGGTGGGCTTCATAAATAGTGGGCTTAGGCTTGGGGGCCAAGACAACAAATGAATAATTAATTAAAGTGGGCTAAAACAATTAATTAGTGTTTTAGGCTTTTGGAAATAGGCCTTTTAGAAAAATAAAGGAAAATAATTGTTCATACAAAAATGAGATTTCATACAAAATAAATAAATAATATACACATGAAGTTTGTACGTGCTCAACATGTGAAAAATAATGTTTTAAAAAAAATTAAGTTTTAGGGTATTACACTTTCAAAACACAATCTACATACACTACATTACAAATTTTCATGGCATCACATATAATAATTTGCACACTTAAATTTTAATTTCACATAAAACCTACATCATAAATTTTACATTTAACATGCATTTCATTTGTAGCGCCCCGAATTTCCAATATAATATCTCAGAAATATGTGGCACAATTCCACAATCAACTTTAATGTAATCATAAACATAGACCAAATACAGGGAAAATTTAAAACTTTTTATTACATCAATTGTTTACAAAGCACAGCGGAAAATTAAACACCTTGAATTACAATTTCTTTCTTTTACAACACATTCTTTGACAATTTACATAAGCTCTATCATCATTCTACCCTATGCATCCAATCCCAAGCTAATGGCACCTACCTATAAAATATGAGGCTAGAGATAACCTAACCCCCAAAACTACAGGGATCAGCCATAACGGTGTGAGTGACATCAGAAAGCAACATGAATAAAACATAAAAGATAAGTCATAAACAATATGTATTAACAGCAAGAATAAAATGAAATAAGAAATAACAAAAGATAAAATATGAAAACATCAAGTGAAACTAGACTAAGTGTCCAGTATAGAAAAAAATAGGAAACAACATGCATAAAATAAGTCAAGAAAACATCAATGCTATATGCTCTCGCTAATGCATACTTGTCGGATTCTATGCATCCCATAATACATAGGTCCGGTGCAAGCCCTTATCGTTCTCTACTTAATAGGGTTAAATCCCTCGTTATGCAACTAATCCTACTACGGTGATGGAAACAAGATCCATAATACTCCGCGAATAGGCATCACAACCCTCGACGCGCAAGCATCATGTAAGAATAGCTCAAAAACCAGAGAATCACCTCCCTGCTATGTACCCCACGAATAGGTTTGCGATGCCCTCGACGAGTAGATACGCCAGGTACATCCCGTGAATAGGTCCGCCGACCCTCAACACACGAATGCACCCTGCATGCTCCGTGAATCGGCCTGAGATCCTCGACATGTGAACATACAAATGTCTTCTCGAGACAGAACAACACATAAGTCCTGGAACGCATCCGTTGGACCTAAACCAAGAGCCTATACTTATGTTTCCCAAGTTCCATTACATCTCCACTAGTACCTGTCCTTAAGTTGATTATTATTAAAAAAACAAAAATCCTCCCTCTCTAGAGTTAGTGTATCCTGCCGGACTTAATTCCACAAAACAACTCCAATGATCCCAACTGGTCAAAATCCACAAAATCTTATCTGCCGGATCACAGGACTCCCACTCAACTCCTAGAGATTCACAACTCAACCATCAATACCAAAACTTTCAATAAAACTCACATATCCATAATCAAAACGGTTATATGAAGAAAACTTCGTAAATAAAAAAAATTCAACTTTATTTAATATACTCATAAAATTCCAGAATTCAAATAAAATATTAAATCCATTAAATAACAAAAAATGATATTTTGAAGTCGTAGAATATCACAAAACATCAATTTCTCTAAAGAAAATATATATATGTTTAACTATATGAAGTTGTAGAAGTCCAAGTTAGAAGTCTATTATAAACAAAATACAACCCTTTGAAAAATACTATAATCTGTAACAAAACTTTATTTAAAAATAGTAAATTAATAACCCACAATATCGAAGAACCAATCGTTTAATTGTTTAAAGAAGACATCAGAAAACTCGAAAAACCCATCAGCCAGAGCAATAATTGTAATTTTATTTTATTTTTTTTTGAAATTATCAAAACGTGCATCGCACATGTAAATTACTAGTAATATTATAATTTAACCAGACTCAATCCCCGTTTGCTGTGAACAAAGTAGCAAAATATGTTCTCATTAAAAAAAAGTGCTTGACATAAGCTATACCACGGTATTTTATGTGTTATCATTATCCCTTTCTGTGCTATAATTCTTTAAACTTTTTCTGGACATGATCTAGCATCCAAATGTGAAAATAAGGTCTCAGGAGGTATATTCTTAAGCAATTTAATGCCACAACACCAAATCATAGCAATGAGCAATTTAAACGAACAAAGATGATTGAGAAAAAGTTGAAGAACTTCATCGTTTAGATGTAATTATCCAGTAAGAAAAGACCCAAGCATTCCTTGCTCGAAATATCAAATAATGCAAAAAGCTGTAGATAATTCAGGGAACCAAGCAAAACTTCGAACACAAAATAATTCCCATCCAAATGAAAGCAATCAAGCAACAAAGACGGCAGGTTATTGAAATTAAAGACACCAGAAATTATCCCCAACTATCTTATAAACTAAACTTGTTTCTATAAGTTTTTTTTTAACAGTTGCAAGCACTTTATGAACTTTTATGCTGTGAACAAAGTGGAAGGAAATAGGAGACGAAAACTAAAAAGTAAAAACAAAATCAAATGAAACTACTAGGTGTATGCATAATTCTACACAGTAGTCTCAAGAAGCCCAAAGCCGAAGGTGTTCTCCCCACTGTAGGTGATGTGGAGAAACCCATCCTCGTCATTGTAATTCATTAGACACCTACAGAAACTCTCACAATAATTTACTTATGAATATAATCAATTATAACAACTATTTACCAAGTTTCACTTCATCAAAAACCCAAACAGAATGAGCATCTTTATATACACAACAAGGGTCCATTCTTACTCAATTTTATGAATACTCACTTCATACAACTCTTTATAATGAATCAAAATAGTAAGTATATGAAGAAAAACAACCTACTCATGATTTTTATTATGTTCTTTAACAATCTCAAGTCATCTAATTAGGGTTTTAATCATCAATATTATTGTTTCTTGAAAAGATTCAATTTAATTCATCTACTCATCAAATTCATTATTATCATCTTACAATCATCCAACATGCTTTCTAATAGATAAACCATCACATACAACATGCTTAGAACGATAAAAGAACAAACATAAGCCACTCACCTTATTGAAGAAATCAATCAAATTAATAAAGAATAAGAGAAGCCCTTCTTTTGCAAAATCCAAGATCATTACTTCGAAATTCCTAGAAAACCAATAGTAAAAATATATTTTATTTTATATTTTATTTCTACAAAGGAGAGGGACGGCTGTAGGAGCTTTTTTATAGGCCAAAATTTGGAGTTTTTAGGGTTTTACAAGTTTATGGAAACATTCCTTAACAAATTATTACTTTACATATATAAACATTTCTTTAATAAAGTGGTTAAATAAGCTAAATAAATTAAAATGAAACCAAATTCTATTACTACTGAGTCATCCAACCATCAAGCATAGCCCAGAAATTAAAAATTCGGATTTGTACTCAAAGTGGTAATTTTGCACAAAAGTCCATTTTTTTATTATTTGCAAATATATCATAAAATATTCATACAAATCAAGAAAATTCACAAATAATATCTAATAATAAATAATGAGTTTTTCCAAAATAATTTTTTACTTTTAACTTCCCAAGAAAATATTTGCACAAGATCCACTTAAATTCCATATTTGCAAAAAAACCATATTTGTTTAAATCTTTACCAAATCAACTCTAAATAAAAATTAAATAGATTTTATTTTCAATGATAACCATGGAAATCCCAAAAATCAGTAAAAATGAATTTTCATTATTTGTTTGAGATCCAAATAGCTTTTTACATAAAAGCCCCTCTCTTTCGAAATATTTACAAAAATAGTTTCTTTATTTAGAAAAATCTTAAAATTTAGGATATACTTAACTATAAATAGGAGAATTTATTCAGAAATCTAAAAGTGTAGATTCGCACACCCAAAAATATTTGCAGGTGTAAAATCAACAAATTCGTAAAATAGTCAAATAAAATCAAATAAATCTGAAAAATTAAAATATGATAAATAAATGATGAAAAATCAATCATTAGCAATAAAAATACAAGAATTCAAAATTCCTAACTCTGCACGTGTGTTGCACGTGCAAAATTGCAATTTCGAGAAAATAGTCAAAGTAGTCAACTTTATCAATATAATACTATTTAATAATGCAAAATAAATCGTTTTATTTTGCGGGGTGTTACATCACTCCCCTCTTAGAATAGTTCTCTCCTCAGAACTACTCTAAGCAAAAGAAAACAAATACAAAATTTACAAAATAGTTCCTAAAATTTTACTTTATCATTATAGTGGGATTTAATTACTAAGCAAAAACAAAAATAACATATAATTATAGCTCAAAGAGTAAAATGTGAAAACTGACATGACAAAAGTATAAGAAATCCAATAGAATACACAATAAATCCCAAACGCGGGAAAATAGTAAAACTATTCTTATAGAATAAGAAGTCAAAAGTAACGAGATAAAACCCAAATATGAAAAAGTTGGTAACCATACAAACAACAAAGGAACACAAACTTAAAGGTTATATAAAAAAATAGTTTTGGGAAAATAACCAGTCAAGATACATAAAAATACGAACAAATTTAGCTAAGTAAAGAAAATATTAATAACAATGAATGTAAAAGACATATAATAATGAGTATATTAGTAAATGTTGACATTACCATCAATACTCGAAAAACACATTAAAGGATAATGAGCAAAATAAACCAATATATATATATATATATATGCAAGAAGACTTAAAAGAAGTTTATTAAATACTACAAAAGTAAGCGTCAAATCATTAATTAGGACGTGAAAACAAAAGTAAGTGAGAAATCTAAAATGTTAAACAATTGGAAAACGGTAGCAATAAATAGCAATCACAAAAGAACGAAAACTTAGACCATAGTTGATGTACTCAATCTTAACATAAATGTAAAATTTTTGTAAACACAAAATATAGTAAAATCAACTATACTAGTTCAAATTACATGGAAACATAAAGTGTAATTGTATAAACAAAAATGTCATAAAAAAATATTTCTTTACCATTAGTTTCATTATATACGTAAAAAGTCTTGAAATATCAATTAGCAAATAGGTATAAAATCTCCTCCTTAACATCAAGTTGCAGATTCGCCTTCATGACATTAGGTTGCAGGTTGCTGCCTGGATATTTGGTTGCACATTTTTCTTCTCCGACATCCAGTCGCAATTTGCCTCCATTGATATCGAGTTGCATATTTGCCATTTCGACATTAGGTTGCACCGAAATGGTGAAATGGAAGATGTAACCTTCCATATGCATAGGGATATTGGATATTTAATTTAAGTGTGGTGTTATGTTTGAAAATTCGTGATATAAAAATAGTAGCAAAAGTAAGAAATGGAGTTGAAAGTCATACGATGGAATATAAAAATAGGTGTATAGATTTTAAATATCAAAACAATAGTGCAAAATAGTAGTAGTGAAATGATGTATAAAAATAAAATACATGCATAACACAAACGCAAATGTGAATGAGAAAATAAATATGCAAAACCAAACTTTATGATATAGCAAAACAATAATGAAAGGAAATAGAATTAGCAATAATAACTTAACACGTAGTAATTCAAAACTTAATGTAATATGTAAAAGTAATAGCAAAATACACGAGTAACATAAAAGCGCATGAAAGTAAGAAGAATAAAAACGTCAAAAAGAAATGAGTAAGAGTTACAAAATAAAAATAGGCTTGTGAAATGCTAAAGGATGCACTGTTGAATTGCAGCAAAAGTTGCAAAATAATAATTTGGACAAAAGAATAAAAAGCAAAAACCAATAGTAAAATCATAGATACAATTTTAAAAGAAAAACAAGATGATTAGTGAAAGCTTAATGTTTGCACTAATGAATAGAAATAATATAAACTCAGTTGGAGATATAGAAACTAAAATAAAATCAATCACTGTCAAAAAAAGAAACCGAATAAAAGTAGAAATAATTTAATTACACAAAAGTTATCGAGTAAGCAAACAAATGTAAAACAGTAAAAGCGAGAGGATACAAGAGTGAGAAATACAAAACTAAGGAACATTTTTAAAAAAATATACAAGTAAATAAATAATTAAAAGAATGTAGCGGAAGATAATTAAATTTAATAACTGAAAAAATACTTGCGAAAATCATAGAATCCCAAAATTATACGCAATGAGTAAAATAGGAAAAGATATAGTAAGTAAGATAGAAAAGATACAAGTCGAGGGGGTAATAATAAAATATCAAATGCATAAAGCGGACAAAGGAGGCCAAAAAAAAGCTTGTGAGAAAAGTATATGCTTTATGCAAAAGTAACCAATGCACTTGCGATAAAGAATTTTTTTTCAAGTCTAAGCATACAAACAATCTAAATCTCACTACAGGTCTTCATGACCAAACAATGAAGTCACACAAATCAGATGTCCACCAAGGTAGTCACACTTCTAATGTCCACCTAGGTTCTTTTAATGTCCACTTGCGTACTCACACATCTAAAGTCCGCCTAGGTTCTCACACATCAAATGTCCATTTATGTTTATTCCCCGTACTATATTTAAGATTACTGATTGAAGTATTCTCTGATACCAACTATGTAGAGCCCCGAATTTCTAATATAATATCTCAGAAATACGTGGCACAATTCCATAATCAACTTCAATATAATCTTAAACAAAGCAACCAAATACAAGAATAATTTAAAACTTTTTATTACATCAATTGTTTACAAAGCACAACGGAAAGTTAAACACCTTGAATTACAATTTATTTCTTTCACAACACATTCTTTTACAATTTACATAAGCTCTATCATCATTCTACCCCATGCATCCAATCCCAAGCTAATGGCACCTACCTGTAAAACAAGAGGCTAGAGATAACCCTAACCCCCAAAACTACAGAGATCGACCATAATGGTGTGAGTGACATCAAAAGAAAAACAATATGAATAAAACATAAAAGATAAGTCATAAACAATATGTATTAACAACAAGAATAAAATGAAATAAGAAATAACAATAGATAAAACATGAAAACATCAAGTGAAACTAGACTAAGTGTCAAGTGTAGAAAAAAAACAAGAAACAACATGCATAAAACAAGTCAAGAAAACATCAATGCGTGCTGACTCTCTAATGCATACTTGTCGGATTCTATGCATCCCACAATACATAGGTCCGGTGTAAGCCCTTATCACTCCACTTGATAGGGTTAAATCCCTCGTTATGCAACTAATCCTACTACGGTGATGGAAACAAGATCCAGATCACTCCGCGTATAGGCATCACAACTCTCAACGCGCAAACATCATGTAAGAATAGCTCAAATAACAGAGAATCATCTTCCTGCTGTGTACCCTACGAATATGCTTGCGAGGCTCTCGACGTGCAGATACACCAGGTACACCCCGTGAAAAGGCCCACCAACCCTCAATACGCGAATGCACCCTGCATGCTCCGTGAATAGACCTGCAAATTTCCAACACGCAAACATACAAATATCCTCTCGAGACAGAACAACACACAAGTCCTGGAATGCATCAGTTGGACCTAATCAATTATAACACTATTTACCAAGTTTCACTTCATCAAAAACCCAAACAGAGTGAGCATCTTTATATACACAACAAGGGTCCATTCTTACTCAATTTTATGAATACTCACTTCATACAACTCTTTATAATGAATCAAAATAGCAAGTATATGAAGGAAAACAACCTACTCATTATTTTTATTATGTTTTTTAACAATCTCAAGTCATCTAATTAGGGTTTTAATTATCAATAGTATTGTTTCATAAAAGATTCAATTTAATTCATCTACTCATCAAATTCATTATTATCATCATCCAATCATCCAACATGCTTTCTAATAGATAAACCATCATATAAAACATGCTTAGAACGATAAAAGAACAAACATAAGTCACTCACCTTATTGAAGAAATCAACCAAATTAATAAAGAATAAGAAAAGCCCTTCTTTTGCAAAATCCAAGATCATCGCTTCGAAACTCCAAGAAAACCAATAGTAAAAATATATTTTACTTTTGCAAAGGAGAGGGACGGCTGTAGGAGCTCTTTTATAGGCCAAAATCCGGAGTTTTTAGAGTTTGACAAGTTTATGGAAACATCCCTTAACAAATTATTACTTTACATATATAAACCTTTCTTTAATAAAGTGGTTAAATAAGCTAAATAAATTAAAATCAAATCAAATCCTTTTACTTCTGAGTCATCCAACTATCAAGCATAGCCCATAAATTAAAAATTCGGATTTGTACTCAAAGTCCTTTTTTTTTTAATATTTACAAATATATCATAAAATATTCGTAAAAATTCAGAAAATTCACAAATAATATCTAATAATAAATAATGAGTTTTCTCAAAATAAATCTTGACTTTGAACTTCCCAAGAAAATATTTGCACAAGATCCACTTAAATTCCATATTTGCAAAAACACCATATTTGTTTAAATCTTTACCAAATCAACTCTAAATAAAACTTAAATAGATTTTATTTTCAATGATGACCATGAAAAGCCCAAAATTCAGTAAAAATGAATTTTCATTATTTGTTTGAGATCCAAACGGCTTTTTACATAAAAGCCCATCTCTTTTGAAATATTTACAAAAATAGTTTCTTTTTTCAGAAAAATATCAAAATTTAGGATATACTTAATTATAAATAGGATAATATATTCAGAAATCTAAAAGTGTAGATTCGCACCCCAAAAATATTTGCACGTGTTTTGCACGTGTAAAATCGACAAATTCGTTAAATAGTCAAATAAATTCAAATAAATCTAAAAAATTAAAATATAATAAATAAATGTAGAGAAACCAACCATTATCCATAAAAATTCAAGAATTCAAAATTCCTAACTTTGCACGTGTTGCACGTGCAAAATTGCAATTTCAAGAAAATAGTCAAAGTAGTCAACTTTACCAATATCATACTATTTAATAATGCAAAATAAATCATTTTATTTCGCGGGGTGTTACATCATTCTTCAATCACTAAAATTTTAGAATTTTCCTACAACATGGATCACATAAAAAATTAGAGAATAAACTAAGCAATTTAAATCTACAATTCTAATATAAATTTCCTAAACATACAATTAAACTACAAATTAGAAAGTATATGGTAACACCCACCTATTTGACAAAATCCTTAGCAAAATGAACTCCTAAATATCTCAAATAGCACCTTGAAATCTGTTCCCAAAGAAAAACCCCAAACTCTATTTCGGTAGAAAAGAAAACAGCACATTCCCCAAACTCTATTTCGGTAGAAAAGAAAACAGCACATTCATCTCTCATTTTCATACATATATATATATATATATATATATATATATATATATATATATATATATATATATATATATATATATATATATATATATATACTAGGTTTGCCCGTTGACATGTGCCTATGGCACGTCTTCGGAGTAGTGCACCTGGTTTGTATCAAGTAGTTTTGGAGGTCCAACAAATTAATTGAAGTAGCAAACATATTATATGAGAAAGCAGTATATCTACCTTTAAGCTCAACCATCACCTTCTTGATCATTAGCTTGAACTTACCTAGAATGCATATAGTTTGTTAGAAACACTGCATAAAGTTTTTTTTTAACTTCAACATCACTTTTAGATGCTTAAAATAGTTATGCAAGGACATTATCATATAGGTTTTATAGAGCTTACTCTAATCCCATAACCACTATGAGCACGTCTAAATACAATGGTAACGCAAGTGCATGTGTGAAGGTATCTACAATACCAATAATCTAAATATTTATTTGTCTAAGACTCAGTTTGCAATTGAAATACCTCTTATTATTATATCAACCAAAATGTATTACATGAAGTTCTCAAAACTCTAATCCAAGCTAATCATTTTTTTATCTCCACTTTGTCTCCCTATTGCACCTTTATAAAAAAAATCATAATGGATAAATAACAAATTTACTTTAGCTGTCTTTCTTGAGTGGAGAGTTTGCACCCTTCACTCGTAAACTTCAGTCATCCCAATCCCATATATCGAAACATACGCTAAAAGTTCTTATATGTTATGTTATCTATGGTTTCTAATAACCAGTGAAGGTAACACTTCACGATAATATTTTCTCTTATAGTAAAGAAATTAATGTTGCATATTTGCCAAGTTATTTTAGGTTGCTAGTCAGCTTACCTGTCCTGCTATGATTTGGAAGCTCAAATTGAGGCCACCAAATAATCCATCTCTCACTTGCGTACACCATAAATCAAAACCAATAAAAAACTCATCAAAATAAATCACTAAATTAAAAAATTTTAAACAAAAAAATAAAACAATCATACCTCTCTGAACTTAAATCTCATGCATACAAAATTTGAGTCAGCAAAAAACTGAGCAATCCCCTGCACACAAAAAATTAAAAATTAGAATGAGAATTCGGTTAATGAGATGAAATTAAGGTCATCGCATCGCATATAGAGGCTCTCGATTCGGTGGAGGGGAATTGCCGATACAGAGTCACTTGATATTCGCATTGATTTGGTGGAGGGGAGTCACCGATACAGAATCAGCAGCGGATCAGATATCGGCAACGACCTCTTGATTGAGGTTCGACATTGGATTTGGATTTACTTTGAAATTTTCAAATTTTCTAAATTTCTAAATTTTAATTTTCAAATTTCCAATTTTTTTAATTTTCAAAATTTCTAAAATTATTTTTTAAAATTTTTAAAATTCTGTTTAATAATTTTCTATAAGTTTTTGATTTTTTGGATTTTTTTGTATTATTTTAAAAGTTTTTAAAGTTTTTAAATTTTTTAGTTTTTTAATTTTTAATTTTTTTTAAAATTTTTAAAATTTTTATTCTCCTAATTTTTTAAATAGAAGAGAGATAAAGAGAGAGAGAGAGAGAGATAATTAAATAAATAAAGGGGTTGTTTTGGGTGGGGGGATTTGAATTTGAGTTTTGGGGAGAAATTTTTGGGAAGGAAAATGTGTTTTGTGAGGTTAGATCTGGACTTTTGATTTTGGGGGGATTGAAGGAGAGCCACTTGATAGCTTTCTTTGTATTTATATATATATATATATATATATATATATATATATATATATATATATATATATATATATATATATATATACATCTGTGTATATATGCATTTTTTATATATATGTATATAAGTTATGTATATGTATACATGTGAGTGAGTGGAGGAACAAGATGAATTTTCTGGGGTTTTTCGGATTTGGGCAAAGAAAGAAAGAAAGTAGAGGAGAAGAGATTGAATGGTTAGGGGGTATTTTATAGAAAATTGAGTAGTTATATTAACTACCCCCAATAATACAGCCCACTAATCCACTCTCTTAATTCAAAATCATTTCTTTTCCCTCCATCCCCAAAAAATAGCCGGTCACTTTTCTTGTAAAAATGTAATACCCCAGATTTTTAAAATAATTTTTTAAAGATTAATGAATAAATTAAAATAATTTTTGGTGATTTAATAAATATTTTTCTGAAAATTTATCTTTTTACAGGTGCAAAACACGTGCAAATATTTTCTTGAAAAGTTTAATATCAAAAACTATTTTGGATAAAATCATTATTTATTATTAGATATTATTTATGAATTTTCTGGATTTTCTGATAATTAGTGGACCTATTTGCAAATATTACAAAAAGATGGACTTTTGTGCAAAATTGTCACTTGGAGTGAAAACTCCAGATTTTTGGATTTTTGGGCTTGGCATGATGCCTATTCAACTCAGAGGTAAAGATTTTACCTTTTGTTTTAATAAATTTGGTTTATTTTGCAAGTTTTGATAAAAAAAAGATCTTTTTGCAAAATAGCCACTTAGAGGGGAAAAAGTGCAAAATTTGTTTTCTGGGTTTTTCAAACAGTGCCGACTGGCATTAAGATGGTTGGTTATGTTTTTAAAATTCAATTAAGTTGGTTTTTAATCAATTTCCAAGTATAAGGATTTATATATAGAAAGATATATTTAAAAGAGGTATTTTGCAAATCTTTTCACAAACCCTAAAACCCTATCATCCCAGCCTATTTAAGGGTGGTGTGCAGCCGTCTCTTTGCTGCAAAACAAAAAGGATTTCTTTATTGTTATTCTTGGAGTTTTAAAGCGAGGATTCTTGGTTTTCTTGCGAAATGAAGGATTTCTTATTCTCGTTATTTTTCTTCGGTTGATTCTTCATAGAGGTGAGTGACATGTTTATTTTGTATTGTTCCATGTATGTTGTATGTGATGATGTAACTATTAGAAAGCATGTTAGGAGTTTGTATGAAGATATAATAGATTTGATGAGCAGATAAATTCAAAATTGAATCTTTACTTGAAACTATATTTATGATGAACTAAAACCCTAATTGATGAATTGAGATTATTAAAGAACTGAATAGAGATCATGAGTAGAAGATCATGAGTAGGTTGTTTCTTCATACTTTTGCTGTTTTGATGGATCATATTAAGTTTGCATGTTGTTCCACCCCAAAAGGTGAACAAGTCTTGACTTTTACTGTGTGTGTTGATTGCACACTTTGGTTTGATATTTTAAATAATGAAACTTGATTAATAGTTGTTATACTAGATTATACTTGTGGGAAAACTATTGTGAGTAATAGTATATGGATCAAATAGATCAAAAGAGGGGTTAACGAATTAAAAAGATCAAAATTTGAAGTTGAGATTGAGTAACAGACTTCGGTCTGATGGCTTTGAACCAAAAGTGGATTGTTGTGATTCTGTGATGTTTTCGGTAGATTTTGAGTTCTTATTAGACTGAACTTACTTAATGCCTAGACATATATGTATACCAACATACACACATCCATGCACACAAGCTATATATCTCTGTTTTTGATAAGTGTCCGAAAATTGGTTTTTGTGATATTTTTATTAAGTTTTCGATGGATCTTTGATTGTTTTAGTACTGAGTTGAATTGAGATACCACTCTACCCCTACTGATGGATTTTCAATGACTTTTAACTGATGTGCACACACCCACAATTACACAAACACACATACACACCTTCACATTCTTAATCCTCTGTTTGGAAGGTTTTTATGAATTTTGATGGAGTTGTGATTGGGTTTCAATTGTTTCGATTCTGAGATAGTTTGAAACGTTTTACTACTCTTTTTTTATGGGGTTTTGATATTTGAACTGATGCTTAATTTCCCTATGCTTATATATGAATACCACTTTGTTGTTTTGAAAGATTTTTGTGAAAATTCCTACTTCGAGATTTTGATATGTTTTGATGTGGTTTAGTAACTCTTATATGTTATACAAGTCATAATTGACCATCCCGGGGATTTAGTTTTTCAAGTTTGTGTTTTTATAAAATAAAACGATGTATCGGTTAAACATGCACAGAACCTTAAACTGCAGTCTCTAGGTTCGACAGTAGACCGACCAATGTCGACAGTCGATTGTCGATGTCCTGGCTGAAGTATTTTCTTGAGTTTTGGATTTTCTGCGGGACGGTCGACTGACTACCTTATACAGTCGACTGTCACTGCTCTGATTGATGTTTTCCTTGAGTTTTGAATTTTATGTGGGACAGTCGACCAACTACCTTATGTCGTCGACTGCCACTACTCCGATTGATGTTTTCTTGAGTTTGAATTTTACGCGGGACAGTCGACCGACTACCTTATGAACCGGCAGATGAGATTTGTTGATTTAGACCAGTTGGGTCTTGGGATTGTTGTTGTGAAATTTAAGTCCGGCAGGATACGCTAACTCTAGAGATAAGGATTTTGTGTTTTTAATAATAACCAACTTAAGGACAGGCACTAGTGGAGATGTAAGGAAACTTGGGAAATGTAAGTATATGCTCTTGGTATTGTTAGTCCAACGGATGCGTTACAGGACTGTTTGTTGTTCTGTCTCGAGAGGACATTTATATGTTCGCGTGTCGAGGGTTTGCAGGCCTATTCACTGAGCATGCATGGTGCATTAGCGTGTTGAGGGTCGGTGGGCCTATTCACGGAATGTACCCGGTGTATCTGCACGTCGAGGACCTCGCAAGCCTATTCGTGGGGTACACGATTGGGAGGTGATTCTCCAATTTTTGAGCTATTCTTACATGATGCTTGCGCGTCGATGGTTGTGATGCCATTTCGCGGAGTTTTTTGGATCTTGTTTCCATCATCGTAGTAGGATTAGTTGCATAACGAGGGATTTAACCCTATAAATTGGAGATCGATAAGGGCTTACACCGGACCTATGTATTGTGGGATGCATAGAATCCCACAAGTATGCATTAGAGAGTCAGCTTAAAGCATTAGTATTTTCTTGACTTGGTTTTATGCATGTTTGTTTTTCTGTTTCCTACACTTGACACTTAGTCTAGTTTTACTTGTTGTTTTCATACTCTACTATTTACTATCTTATATTCCTTGATGTTTTCATGCTTTACTTATTGTTATTTCTTATTTCATTTATTCTTGCTGTCAATACATGTTGTTATGACTCTATGCTTTATGTTTTATTTATGTTGTTTTCTTTTGGTGCCACTCACACCGTTATAGCTGATCCCTGTAGTTTTGGGGGTTAGGGTTATCTCTAGCCTCATGTTTTACAGATAGGTACCTTTAGCATTGGGATTGGATGCATGAGATAGATTGATGTTGTGGCTTATGTAAATTGTAAAAGAAAGTGTTGTAAAAGAAAAGTTTGTAATTCAAGGTGTTTTGTATTCCGCTGTATTTTGTAAACAAGTGATGTAATAAAAGTTGAAATAAAAATTATCTGTGTTTTGGCTATGTTTACTATTACAATTGAGGTTGATGCTGGGAATTGTGCCACGTATTTATGAGATATTATATTGAAAATTCGGGGCGCTACAGAGATTGGTATCAGAACATGCTTCAATAGTAATAATAAACAAGGTATAAAAATAAACCTAGGAGTGGACTCTAGAGCGTGAGTACCTAGGCATGGACATTAGAGTGTGAGTATCACATAAAGTTAGAACATGATGTTTGGTTTGGGGTATGGTTAGGATTTTGCCATAGGGTATTGATGTGAATATGAATTATGTTGTGATGCTCTAACTTTACCCTCATTTTGCAGTATTCAGTATAATGGCAGGACCCAGAACCAGGAATGGTGGTAATGGTGATGGAGCTGAAGGTTCCCATGGGGCTGGACTTGATCTTGAGACTGAATTGCCAGGGTATATCAGACCTTGAACACATTCATGACAGCTAGCATAACACAGAATCAGAATCAGAATCAAAATTAGAATCAGAATTAGGGGGCTGGACCAGTGTTTGTTAACGCTGATCCGATCAAGCAGATTGAGTCCTTCAAGCGGATGAAGCTGCCTGTGTTTGAAGGGCAGTCTAATCCAAACGAGGTTGATGATTGGATTAGACAGATGGAGATGATCTTCGAGGTTCTGGAAACCCCAACAGTCAATAAGGTGAAATTGGCTACGATGCAGTTAGAGAAGGATGCTGGCGTTCGGTGGCAGTCAGTGAAGAGGACATTTGGGGATCAACGACTGACTTGGCAGGCTTTTCTGGATGAGTTCAGGGATCGTTTCTTTCCACTGGATATTAGGAGAAGAAGGCAATGGAGTTTTTGAATCTGCAGTAAGGCTGTATGACAGTGCGTGAATATCAGACTAAATTTGCCCAGCCATCAAGGTATGCACCGGAGCTGATTGTGGATGAAGCGAAGAAGGCCAAGAAATTTGAGCAGGGCTTGATGCCGAATTTGAGGTCGCGAATGATTTTGTTGGGCATAAGGAGATTTGATAAGCTGGTCAGGAGAGCGGCTATGACAGAAGAGGATATGGACCAGTTCCAGAAGAAGCAAGAGACGTAGAATAGGAACAAGAGGCCAGCAGTTAGTCAGAGGGAGAAGGAGTTCCCAGCGAAGCAGGGCAAGTTCAGTAAGCCAGTGTAGAAGGCACCCACAATTCAAGGCGTGACTTGTTTTAGCTGTGGAGAGGTAGGTCATTATTAGGCAGCATGCACCAAGCCTCGGAAGGTACAGGTTTGCTATTAGTGTGGTCGTGAAGGGCATCTCAGACCAAACTGTTCGCAGTTGAAGAAGGATGGTACAGGTGGAGGCAAAGTTCAAAGGTAGGGGCAAGTGTTCGCATTGGCTGAGGAGGATGGGGGTAACTCAGGGATGTGATCCAGGGTGTGCAAGAATTTTGAATTCATTCATTTATGTATTAAGTAAAACTTTGTTTAAGAATAAATTGGAGATTTGAGTCTTATTTTCCATGTAACAGAATTTGTTTTGGTTAATGGAATAAAAAAAAACAAAAGTTTTGTTTGATACTGGTTCTTGCATACATTTGTGTTGCCCAATGTTTTCTAAGTCTTAGGTGTAGTACCTAAGTTGTTTCCAGGCAGAGCCTTGACGGTGGTAACACCATCAGGGGATGAATTGATTGCTGATCGATATTACGAGGAATGTGATATCGAGAGTGGTGGGAGATTATTTGGTATTGATCTCATTTAGCTGCAAGTTTGAGGTAGCTTTTCTTGGTCATGTCCTTTCTAAGGAGGGAGTGTCCACGGATCCTCCGAAGGTTGAAGCAGATTGTGGAAGGTCATATGCTAGATGCAAAGATTCAGAGGTTGTGGCAGCGGGTTTCCGGAGGCAAGTTATTAGAGTTACGCAGCGAAAGGTTTTTCCTGAACTTTTGTATGATTGTGTTCTTTTGTATGATTGTGCTCTTTGAGTTTAATTGTAATTCTTTTGTTAGAATACTTTCTCTTGTGTAATTGTAATTCTTAAACTATGTTTTCGTTTATGAGATTTCATTTTCTTTTGTTTATTTTTGGTTTGGACCCTATTAGTAGTAGTTCGGAGGACAGAACTATTCTAAGAAGGGAGTGATGTAATACCCCACATTTTTAAAATAATGTTTTTAAGATTAATAAATGAATTAGAATGATTTTTGGTGATTTAATAAATATTTTTCTGAAAATTTATCTTTTTACACGTGTAAAACACGTGCAAATAATTTCTTGGAAAGTTCAAAATCAAAAACTATTTTGGGGAAACTCATTATTTATTATTAGATATTATTTGTGAATTTTCTGGATTTTTCTGATAATTATTGGACCTATTTACAAATATTACAAAAAGATGGACTTTTGTGCAAAATTTTCACTTGGAGTTAAAACTCCAGATTTTCAGATTTTTGGGCTTGGCATGATGCCTAGTCAACTCAGAGGTAAAGAGTTTACTTTTTGTTTTAATAAGTTTGGTTTATTTTGCAAGTTTTGAAAAAAAAGGATCTTTTTTGCAAAATCGCCACTTAGAGGGGCAAAAGTGCAAAATTTGTTTTCTGGGTTTTTCAAACAGTGCCGATTGGTATTAAGATGGTTGTTTTTTTTTTAAAACTCAATTAATTTTGTTTTTACTCAATTTCCAAGTATAAGAATTTATATATAGAACGATATATTTAAAAGAGGTATTTTGCAAATCTTTTCACAAACCATAAAACCTTATTTTCCCAGCCTATTTAAGGGTGGTGTGCAGCCGTCTCTTTGTTGCACAACACAAAGAATTTCTTTATTGTTATTCTTGGATTTTTAAAGCGAGGATTCTTGGTTTTCTTGCGAAAGAAGGATTTCTTATTCTCATTATTTTTCTTCGGTTGATTCTTCATAGAGATGACTGACATGTTTGTTTTGTATTGTTCCCTGTATGTTGTATGTGATGATGTAACTATTAGAAAGCATGTTAGGAGTTTGTATGAAGATATAATAGATTTGATTAGCATATGAATTCAATATTGAATCTTTACTTGAAATTATATTTATGATGAACTAAAACCCTAATTGATGAATTGAGATTGTTAAAGAAATGAATAGAGATCATGAGTAGGTTGTTTCTTCATACTTTTGCTGTTTTGATGGATCATATTAAGTTTGCATGTTGTTCCACCCCAAAAGGTGAACAAGTCTTGACTTTTACTCTGTGTGTTGAGTGCACACTTTGTTTTGATATTTTAAAGAATGAAACTAGATTAATAGTTGTTATACTAGATTATACTTGTGGGTAAACTATTTTGAGTAATAGTATATGGATCAAATAGATCATAAGAGGGATTAACGAATAAAAAAGATCAATTTTTGAAGTTGAGATTGAGTAACAGACTTCGGGTCTGATGGCTTTGGACCCGGATTGTTGTGATTCTGTGATGTTTTCGATAGATTTTGAGTTGTTATTAGACTGAACTTACTTAATGCCTAGACATATATGTATACCAACATACACACATCCATGCACACAAGCTATATATCTCTATTTTTGATAAGTGACCGAAAATTGGTTTTTGTGATATTTTTATGAAGTTTTCGATGGATCTTTGATTGTTTTAGTACTGAGTTGAATTGAGATACCACTCTACCCCTACTGATGTATTTTCAATGACTTTTAACTGATGTGCACACACCCACAATTACACACACACATACACACACCTTCACATTCTTAATCCTCTGTTTGGAAGGTTTTTATGAATTTTGATGGAGTTGTGATTGGGTTTCAATTGTTTCGATTCTGAGATAGTTTGAAATGTTTTACTACTCTAATTTTATGGGGTTTTGATATTTAAACTGATGCTTAATTTCCCTATGCATATATATGAATCCCACTTTGCTGTTTTGAAAGATTTTTGTGAAAATTCCTACTTCGAGATTTTGATATGTTTTGATGTGGTTTAGTAACTCTTATATGTTATACAAGTCATAATTGACCATCCTGGGGATTTATTTTTTCAAGTTTGTGTTTTTATGAAATAAAACGATGTATCGGTTAAACATGCACAGAACCTTAAACTGCAGTCTGTAGGTTCGACAGTCGACCGACCAATGTGGACAGTCGACTGTCGATGTCCTGGCTGAAGCATTTTCTTGAGTATCAGATTTTCTGTGGTACAGTCGACTGACTACCTTATGCAGTCGACTGTCACTGCTCTGATTGATGTTTTCCTTGAGTTTTGGATTTGACGCTGGACAGTCGACCGACTACCTTATGCAGTCGACTGCCATTGCTCCGATTGATGTTTTCTTAACGCGCGACTGTCGACCGACTACCTTATGAAGTCGACTGCCACTGCTCTGACTGATGAATTTCTTGAGTTTCTAATGTTTCTTTAAATGATTATTTCTTCGATTATGGATTATTAATCTCCTGGATTATTTTACAAAGGGTTGTATTTCGTTGAAACTCTTCATATAGTAAAGTAAATATGTTTTCCTCGAAGTAATTGATGTTCTGCGGTTTCAAAATATGATTCTCTGTTATTTAATGGATTTAATATTCCATGTGAATTATGGAATTTTTTGAACACATTAAATGAATTTGGGTTTGTTGATTTAAGAAGTTTCTTCGTATAAACGTTTTGATGATGGATTTGTGAGTTTTATTCGAAGTTTCGTGTTGATATTCGTTTTGTGAATCACTAGGAGTTGAGTGGGAGTTCTGTGAACCGGCAGATGATATTTGTTGATTTAGGCCAGTTGGGTCTTGGGGTTGTTGTTGTGAAATTTAAGTTCGGCAGGATACACTAACTCTAGAGATGAGGATTTTTTGTTTTTATTCATGACCAACTTAAGGACAGGCACTAGTGGAGATGTGATGGAACTTGGGAAACGTAAGTATATGCTCTTGGTTTTGTCAGTCCAACGGATGCGTTTCAGGACTGTTTGTTATTCTGTCTCGAGAGGACACTTGTATGTTTGTGTGTCGAGGGTCTACAGGCCTATTCACGGAGCATGCAGGGTGCATTCGCGTGTTGAGGGTCGGTGGGCCTATTCACGGAATGTACCCGGTGTATCTGCACATCGAGGGCCTCGCAAGCCTATTCGTGGGGTACACGGTTGGGAGGTGATTCTCCTGTTTTTGAGCTTTTCTTATATGATGCTTGCGCGTCGAGAGTTGTGATGCCTATTCACGGAGTATTCTGGATCTTGTTTCCATCACCGTAGTAGGATTAGTTGTATAATGAGGGATTTAACCCTATAAATTGGAGATCGATAAGGACTTCACCGGACCTATGTATTGTGGGATGCGTAGAATCCGACAAGTATGCATTAGAGAGTCAACATATAGCATTGGTGTTTTCTTGACTTGGTTTTATGCATGTTTATTTTTTTGTTTTCCTACACTTGACACTTAGTCTAGTTTCACTTGTTGTTTTCATACTCTACTATTTACTATCTTATATTCCTTGATGTTTTCATGCTATATTTATTGTTATTTCTTATTTCATTTATTCTTACTGTTAATACATGTTGTTATGACTCTATGCTTTATGTTTTATTTATATTGTTTTCTTTTTATGTCACACCGTTATGGCTGACCCCTGTAGTTTTAGGGGTTAGGGTTATCTCTAGCCTCATGTTTTACAGGTAGGTACCTTTAGCATTGAGATTAGACGCATGAGATAGATTGATGTTGTGGCTTATGTAAATTGTAAAAGAAAGTGTTGTAAAAGAAAAGTTTGTAATTCAAGGTAATTTGTATTCCGCTGTGTTTTGTAAACAAGTGATGTAATAAAAGTTGAAATAAAAATTATCTTTTTTTTGGCTATGTTTACTATTACAATTGAGGTTGATGCTAGGAATTGTGCCACATATTTTTGAGATATTATATTGGAAATTTGGGGCGCTACAAAAAACACGTGCATGTGCACCGCACGTGCACACACTTCATTCATATACATATATTTATTTATATTTAATTTAAAATATAGGTTATAATATACAGTAAATGTTTAAATAAAATTAGTTTAGTTTAGTTATAAATTAGATTTATAATGCACAAATAAAATAAACACACAAACACTTTAAAATTTTATTTTGAAAGAGAATGCAACTAACACGTGCATTGCAAACACGTGCGTCGCACATAAAACAAATATTTAAATACGAAAATAGATTTGATCGACGGGAAATGTTTATAAATAATTGAAATGTAATTTACGAAAATATATTTCATTATACATATATCGTAGTGTAATCAATACGTGCATAGAAAACATGTGCACCGCACGTATAAAAGTATATTAATTAAAATAAGAGAAAAATGAATTTCTAATTATAAAAAGAATTTGAATGCATCATTAAATAAATAATTGAACACATAGAAAATATTACACGTAGCGGTGGAAAATATGTAATCGATACGTGCATCGATAACACGTAAAAACACAGGGATTGGAATTTTATATTTGAGTTGACTCAAATAGGATAAAATAAATTTTGAGAATACGGAAAATGCATAAATAGTCGAATCCAAAAATACATAGTAAAATACGTTACAGATATTACCCATAACGGTACAAAATACACGTGCGTAACACATGAGGGACAAAATTGTCATTTCCAATTTTGTGGGGTGTTACACTCTTCCCCCCTTAGAACAGTTATGTCCTTAGAACTTACTACTGTAGAAGTTGTATTTCGTACACACCAAAGAAAAATATCATTATTGTATATGGAAAAGTGCAAACATTAAGAAAATAAATGTAGTATAAAAATAAGCAATGTGGAAGAACAAGACAAACTTTATATAATAAAACTATGAGTATCACAATTTTATAAGAACGAAACAAGAAAACTTGGAAAATAGCATAAGAAAAGAAATGTGACCATAAAAGATAGTATAGATTGAAAGAAGTTTCTTACAAAAAATAATGTTAAGTATTAAATGGAAAGGAAAAATAAATTAATTCATTAATTGTGGAATAATTCGGAAAACAACGTAATAAAGAGAAAAATAGTCAATGGATAATTTATAAATAGGTTTAGTAGTCAAAATTTATCAAAGTAATAAGCGGAAGAAAATCGCAAACTGAATTGGTACTGTATGACAAAAATTGAATTAGCAATTTAAAAAAAGACTATTGGATAACAGTTTAAAAAATAAATAAGATTGAAATTTAGTTAAAAATATAGACAACATAAAATGACTCTGTATACCAATTAATATCATAAAATAATTTGTAAGGTAACTATAATAATTATACATACGATTTGAAATTTAAAGATATAGAAGGCATACATCGAAATACTTTCGAATTGTCAAGTAGAGTAAGAAAAACCAACATACAAATTTTTGTACATACATAGGCGCGAAAGTTATAGGGTGAAACAAACAATATTATGATACGATAATTATAAAGGATTTGTTGGAGTAAAACAAAACATTATAGTAGAAAGACAATAACACATCATCGAAACAATAAAAAGACTAATTATATTGAAATAAATTATGAATCATAAACAAATGTATAAATAATAAGATTTTTTTTGTTAGGTGAGTAGCCACCAATTTAAGATAAGTTAACAGAAAAATAAAATACGATGAAGTGGTATGAAATGCTAACTTATATAAAGATACAAAATAATAAGAAGAAGACGGCAAGATAGTTGGGATTAAGTAGTAAATACACAAGTAGGATAGATATAGAAACCAATATAAATATTAAGGTAATTAATTTAGTGCTAGGTTGTAAAATATTATAAAATAGTATGAGCTAGTACAAAAATGGGATAGTGGTAAGTAAATATTATAGAAAACAAAGTAGGGGTTATCAAAGTAGACAATTTCTTTCTGGTGTAGGTTCGCCTCGTTGGTGTCCAACTACAGGCTTGCCTCCTCGACCTCAAGTTGCAGAATTACCCCTATGACATCCGATTGCAATTTGCCTTCTGGACATTCGGTTGCAGACTTTGCCTCCCCTGATATCCAGTTGTAGTTTGCCTCCACTGACGTCTAGTTGCAATAAAGTATGGTGTTATGTTTGAAATATGTGATATAAAAACAGGAGTAAAAGAAAGTTATACGATGAAATATCAAAATAGATGTATAGGACATATCAAACATAAATGGTACTAATTAGTAGTAACGAAAAACATTAAGACGAAAATAGCGTAAAGTATATTCACGAGCTGAAAAATGCAAATGAAAACAATAATTATGTAGTGTAGTAAATTTGGACAATAGATATAAACAATTATATATAAAAATAGCAATGTAGTAATTGGATGAGGGTGAAATGATATGTATAGTAAGTATATTGAAATATATGACACATATAGAAATCAATGTAAAATATAGGTAGTAACTAAGAATGTAAAGACAATTTAAAATTTGAGAAACAGTGAGTGTATGTATTGTATTCAAGAAGCATAAAACTGCAAAATTAATAAGTAGCTATTAATAGTGAAAAGTAAATATAAAAAGGTAGAAAATAAGGATAACATAATAGTAATAAAAGGAATCTTATTGGGTAGGGGTACAATGTATTTATATAAGTAAAAATATTACAATCATGCTAAAATATGCTGAAATATATAAGACAATATAATATGATGGAAAAATATAGTATCACAAAATCATATCATATAAAATGACTGTACATAAGTAAAATTCATAAGAAAAATTCAAAATATAATAGAAATAATAAATGAAGAAAATAATAGTTGCAATATAAATTTAATAAGCAGTAATCTAAAACTTAATAAAATACGTAAAGTAATAGCAATGTAAACGGATAAACATAAAAGAAACATAAGAACACGAAGGACAAAATTTTAAGACTGAAAGATAGATAAAACAAATTCAAAAAGATCAAGACTAAGGAAGTTAGACCAAATAATGGATATTCAAGTGATTTAATAGTATAAGAAAATATTTATTTGGAAATATTAAATATTGGAAAAGTACTATGATGAAAATCCACGAAGAAAATTTTGAGAGGGAAGTGTGTCTACGTGTAAGGTGTCATGAATGTAGGTTTAAACCCACCACGCTTCTGCTGTGCCACTCTAATACCAAGGGAAAACATGCTCGCATACAATCTCACATCAATGTATACGAGGAGAGTATCATGAATGCGAGTTCCATAACTTCATCATTCATGACTCCAGCCATCCAATAGGAAATGGAGGAGAAAACATCAGTCTATAGAGCAACACAAATGTAAATCACTTACATTTAAATCTCTCACTAGTAGAAAATGCCACAACTGCAACATAAATTTTCTTTGTAAAAGAGTGAAATTTCATAGTTAATGCACATTCGTAAGAGAATTTTTTTTCATTCCCTTGTATTTTTGTTGTTGTGAAATCTCTCCTGGTTAATGCACACATTTGCAACGGAATTTTAATTATCCCTTGCGAATATTAGCTACAATAGAATATCTGCAATGGAAGTTGTTTCTTGCTGTCCCCATCCATAAGAAAATATCTACAACAAATATTTCCATTGCAAGTGTGTTTTAAAAGGGATTTTTCCCGTTGCTGATGAACTATTGCTACAGAGGTTCACAAAGTAGTCATTCCATTGCAATTGTTACCTCACAAATGCAATTGTTACATCTCGAATGCAATTGGATGCATTTTTTCATTGGTGATTTTGTTCGGATGGCTTAATCAAAATTTTTAAAAATGATGTATTTCTTCGATGAAGAACATATAATTATTTCACCTATTGATGTGCACAATTATATAAAGAAAACATAATAATGAAAAATATGCAATTTGAACAAACAATACATATTTAGATAATAGTAAACTTAGGAACACCAAAATAAGCATTAATATTATAGAGTATAGAATATTCTCATTACAAAATTATATATTTGTTTCGAAGTGCCAAAATACTAACAGTACATTCTAGAAGGAAATATGAGCTGTCAAACTCTAAGAAATACAATGAATATTTTCAAAAGTATTTCTAACTTAGGGTTTCCTCTTGATCTGGAAGGATGCTTCACAATATTGTCAATCTTTGTTTTCAAATCTTCTCGTGGTGCATCAGGGAGTAGAACTTGGGGTTTCCTCTTTCCATACGCAAGTGCCAGAAGCAACAACTACCCAGTAACAAACAATTTTTATTAGGCACAAAATAAACAATTCCTGAAGAAATGGTATTGTGCATCCTGATCTGAGTACCTAAAATAGATGTGATTTACCAAGAATTAGCACATAAAGAACCAAAGCATTCGACAAAAAAGATTAATAAACTATCAAAAAATTCTAAATAAGAGGATTTTTTCTTTGTGTATATGTCATGTGCATTTGAAAGATGATATTGGAGAAAGAAAATAAGCACTCTCTTATCATACATATATGATATAAGATCCAACCTCTTTGTTACGGTTCATGCGTAGTCGCAGGTACCATGGGAATGACCGATTAGATTCAACATGGAAATAATACTGCACCAGACACAACTCTTGGATTACAACCAGTAGAAAAGATAGGTGAGTTAGTTAATTTGACGATGCACTTCATGTTTTCTTTTGACATCTATATATTTATTACAATAGAAATGCAAGGAAACAAGAATATAGGAGAATGCAACATACTCCCGAATTAAACTTTGTATAAGATGCATCTTTTAAAGTCTCTAAGTACTGGGTAGGGAATGCTCCTAAGTCGGTGGGAGGATGCTGGGAAAAAAAATAGTTAGCAAAAGAAAATTTTGTTTGGTTGAACAGAGACAGTAAAAATAGTAACAATGTTGATGATGAAAAAGATGATGATACCCTCTTTTCTTTCTCTAAGCGTTGATACATTTCCAGAGTGTCATCCATCTGTCTTATAAAGAGATGCTTGTAGTACTGGAATTTTAAAATAAAAATAACAATAATAAGAACAGTTATAATCATTATCCTCTATAGACAATAACAAAAATTAATAATACAATTAATTGCATCTCCACTGTTAATCCTGCCAGTATTCATGACAATGTGTGTGTTTTAAGTAATAATTCTAATACAGCACCAAATTGCGAGACTATATCTGCTGATGCTTTACAATCCGAATCTATTTGTCCAGCCAATCCTCAGCTGAATGATTCAGTACATGATCCTGGGAAGAACAATATGTCAACTTCTGAAAATAAAACTCAGACAAAATTAGGTAGTGCTTCTGTTTTGGCTCCCCAACAAGGTCAAAATGTTTCAAACATCAATCCATCTTAAGCAGGGAACATGGGATGGGGAATGGCTCCATAGATTTCGAACCCAGGTATGGGAATTCCCCAGTAGATTGGAAACATGGTCTACACAGCAATGCCAGGTCCCACAAATATGGGTTGGGGAATGCTTGCACAGGGAGTAATGAATATGGCTTGGGGGAACACCTACAAATGTGAACATGGGCTGGGGCCCACCTTCTTAGGCACCTGCGAATGCAAATTTTGCAATTCCGGGACAAGTAAATGCGAATATGAATATGGCCTGGGGAGGAGCACAGGCGCAGACAAATACTAATGCTGGCTTTGGAATGCCAATGCAGGTAATTTTCGACTTGTAATCTTGGTTGAATTGCTCAAAATTGTAATATCTGTTGGTGTGTACTAACATAGAAAATATTAAACGCTGCTGTGAAACAGTGAAAGTGTGTAGCATAGCTTCTCTCAATAGCACACAATGTTAACAGGTCTAGTTTAAAGTGAAAGCTAAGTGAATCTATTGTTTAAACTAGAAAATTGTTTTATTATCATTAATAAATAGTTTTGTTTTAAAAAAACATGCTAATATTTTAGATGATTTTGTTATGTTTTATTCTTTTTAAAACAAGTTGGTATAACATCATCTGATTCTACAATAGCATTGAGGTGAAATCCCTTTGATAGAGTAAAGCTACAAGTCTGTAATGTAAAATAGCATTGACAATGGAAAATTATCACAATGCTATAGTTATTTGCACTATGTTTATGGCAGTTGAAGCGAAATCCTTTTGCCACACTATATACCTTTGTCAGCTATAATAAATACCAGACTGCCTCACTTGGGGAACTATTTCAGGTTGCTGGACAAGGTAGTATGAACAATATGAGTGCAACTTAGGACCCATCAGCAGGAAATCCTTACACCTGGAATAATCAACAGCAACATTGGATGATAATGAAGACTTCAACTCCATGCCTTCCCTTTTCCTCTTCAACTCTTCTTCAGATAATGATAATGATGATGACTCCACCTCCATCTCCACTATTTCCATGTCTTCCGCTCTGTATTTCCAGATTCCTTGTTAAAGTCCTTCAAAAACAAAATACCCTAAAATTCTCACAATCTTATAAAAGCTATTTTCATCAATTAAATTAGCCAAATAAAAACTAAATTAAACTAACACTAATTCAACTACAGTCTCCCCCAAAAAACCACTACCACTTTCCCCATCTCCCTTACTTCCTTAAAACCCTAACAACAATGTCACCTCCTCCTCCTCCTCCTCCTCCACCCTCGACCCGTGCACGTCCCACAAAAACAACAACCTGACCCTCTGTGACCCATAAAAATACCCTAAAATTCTCAAAATCTTATTAAAGTAAACCCAGAGAAATACAGAGAGAAACTTACTTGAATAGCAATTCCAATTCCAACTAGATCGCAGATGAGAAGAATAAATAAATTTTGGAAAGGAGGGAAGGAAGTAAACAAACTCTAGCCTGATCAGCAGAGAGGCGGATGGGATGGAGGAAGAATAACTACCGGATGGGCTTAAATAAAACTTTTTGGACCATCAAAGCATTCGACAAAAAGAATCTGTTGTTGGTTAAAGGAGAAGATGAATGGTTTTATTTTAGAAAAGTAATTTTACGTGTCTAATACGTGTTTAATATTAAAGATTAAAAAACTATTTTAGTAATGGAATAGATTATGTTACAATTGTTCTTTTGCAATTGTTGCAATTGCAACAGATTAATAGAATCTCTTGCGGATGTCAAAAATATTCACAACGAAGGGGCTTGTTGTGATTAATCCGTTGTAGATAGTAACACTAACAAGAGAATTTTGGTACTCGTAAATGATTCGTTGTTATTGCAAGGTTTTCTACTAGTGTCTATAACCGAACTCACACTTCTAATGTCCACCCTAATGTGTCGTCCTCGTAAATTTGTACTACTTATTGAAGCATGGCTCTGATACCATACTGTAATGCCCCGAATTTCAAATAAGCCTGAATTCGAAGTTCCACAGGATCTTTACACTTCACTTCGTACAATTTTACAAGGAAATTTGAAACTTTTATTACAACAAAGTCTTTTACATCAACACACAGTGGAATAAATAAATGAATTACAACATGGTAGTCATACAATTGTAACAACTTTAGCAATTAAGTAATCATCAGCATCAAATTCATCTTTATATCTTTTTGTAAATTCCAAGTCCTGCATATGAAACTGTGGGCACGTCAGTTGCATACAACTGATGCAATATTATACATGTCCATCCTCGCTATGCTGAAAATATTACAATTCTTTAATACTTTAACAATCACAAACTTGAATGCATCACAAACAAAGCTAAAGAGGGACTATCCTATTAATATCGTGTGTGCTTATGCACTTAACTCTAATGCAGTTATTTATATTTAATGAAATTAATGCACACTTGTTCGAACCTATGCATCCCATTCTACATAGATCCGAGGGCAAGCCCTTAACCGTACTTCATCTTGTAAGGTTGAATCCCTCGTTATGGGTTTGACTACTACGGTAACTACGGTAAGTTCTTAGATATTTCATGAGTTACGAGCCCCATGTCCAGACAGCCTGGAGGGGAATCTCACCTCATGACATGACGCATCATGTAGACAGCCTATGGACAATTCGCCTCCGTCATGGGAGGATGGAACTACGTAGTCACCAAGCACGCCACAAGTGCCACCACGATCCCGATAATTTCGGAGATAGATTCACGTTATGACATGATGCATCATGTAGAAAGCCTGTGAAAACTCTCACACCATGAATCCAAGGCCCTCATACTTGTATTTTTATCTTACTTTCATCATTTCTTCACTGTAGTGTTGTCCTTAAGTTTTTAATTTGTTTTAGAAAAAATCATCACAACCTAGAGCTAGCTTACCCTACCGGACTTAAACCAATACAAGAGAGACAGCCCCAACTGGCTACTTCTCAAGAGATGCTCAACCGTCACTGGTTAGCTCTCAAATTCATATTAATAACAACTGCCGGTTTCTAAGGGTCTCGCCTAGCCTCTAGATTCTAACAACTATCTCGTTCTAGAGATCAACAATATGTTATATTCAATCTCAAAATAATAATTCAATTTCTTTATTCATAATCTCTTTCTCAAAGAGAAACATTTCTTTATATTCATACAACAAGAAGTAACTCCCTTCACTTTCATTATCATTTTTAATCACTTATAGCATTGTGTGCAAATTCAAATATTCTCAATCAATTACTATAACATATCGTCAAGAGGATTTTAATTTCATTTCAAAATTTTCATCTTTTTCTTTAATTAAACAAGAGTCACAATTTAAGGAGAATTATCAAGTTCTTCATCCCATAGTTTTATTATGAAATCCACCTCCAATTCTCACAAAATATATCAAAATATTGTGGAAATATTTATAAAGTCTAAATAATTTTAGTGGAATAATAGAATTTTTTCCCAATTTTTATTGTAACCTCTGTTTTCCATTTTGTGTATTTTTTAGTGTATTTTTCTTTTTTTTTGGAGTATTTTCTCTCTTTGTATTCCTCTTGTATTTCTCTTGGACCGTATATTGGATTTTATTTTCAATATATATATTCATTTTATTATTTTCTGTCCTCTTTTATTTGAGTTCTTGGTTCTTTTGTCCATCTTTTGTTTCGTTCCTTTTGATCGGGCCATTATTTTGATTTCCCAATAATCTATTTTTTATTATTATTGTGCATGTCCTATTTTTTATTTCTCATCTTGTTCTCGTCTTATAACCCTTGTTTTCCCAAAAATGTATTTTTGTGTATTTTCTGTATTTTAAAAATTTTCCTAAATTAGTTTTTCCGCTTTCAAATTTTTTTGTCAAAATGTAGTCTTGGATCTCCTATTAAAAATCTGTTTTCATCCAATAAATTTATTTGCAACTATTTTCTATGAATTTTTTTATATTATAATAAAATTCTTACTTTTGTTACTGTTACTCTTATTATTATTATTGTTATTAGTATTATTGTTATTATTGTTGTTTTTGACTAGTTATTAAAAATCCATTTTATCTACTAATTGTATAAATTATATTCTGTAATGCAAATTGCATTTTATTAGAGACAATATTTTTATTTGTTATTTTATTGAATTTATATACCCATTTTTCCTTATTGGAATTTTCTTAAATACCCAACTATCTATTAAACCCATTTAAACCCAAATACCCATTTATTATACCCATACCCATTTATATCCTACCCAATAACCCACTTCTAAACATCCTACACCCCATACCCGTTTAACCTAATCTAACACAATAGCCCAAATCCTAAATACCCAACCCATAACCTACTCACACCCTAACCCTATTTTACCGTATATATACCCATCAGCCTTTACCATGCGTCTGTTCATCTCCTTCTAAACCCACAGCCGCACCTCCTTCTCTCCCCCGTTCGTCCCTCTCCTCTCCCTCGCGATGCGCCACCACCCCTGAATGCACCTCTCCATCCTCCTTCTCCCCACTCTACCGCAGCACAGTGGTGTGGTGTCCCTCCTATTCGGCGCTGCACAGCCAGCCTCCAGTCGACGACAGCGTCGACCACAGCTAGGCGCCTACCCCCCCGTCTCCCGGTACTCCTCCGCCTCTCCCCTGCAGCAGCACAGCACCGTAGTGCTGTGCTTTTCTTCTGCCTTGTCGCTGGTCCCGCAGTCTGTTCCCTACGCTGTTCCCGACAGACAGCCGGCCAGTACGCTCCCCGGTGCCTCCCCTATGCTTCGTCGAAGCACAGCAACACCGTCACTCTCCCTACCACTCGCCGTCGCCTCCCAGCCGCAGTGCAGCCTGTGGTTGCTGTGATATTGGATTGATCTCGCTTGATTGATTGTCAATTGTCCGATCTTGATCTTGATTCTTGATCCTTGATCATGGGCCGTCGATCATCATGATCATCATCTTTGAATCTTGGAGTCTTGATTTGTTTTGATTGTGGATCGTTGGATCTTCACGATCTCATCTTGATCTTCTTGATCAATGTTTAATCTTGGCTGTCCGTCGGATCTTGATCGTCACCTTTGATTATGGACCGTTGGATCTATTGATCATTGAGATCTGTGCTTAGTTTCGTGGTTGTGATCGTGATCTTGTTTGTGTTCACTTGTTCGTGATTTTGTGTTCGTGCCCGGGAATATGTTCCCATTATTCTTGCTTTTTGCTCTGTTGGATTCGTCGTCTTTCAGGCAAGTAACTTGTACTCCAATTCATTTGTTTGATACAAGTCAAAAAAGTTCACCTATAGTGTAGTTGGGTCTAGAGACTACTCTTGCTTGTGTTTTCCTTGATGGGTTTTGTCTCTATTGTGAAAACTTGACCATAGTTGACTCACGACACAATCTTGACATGAATTAACATAGGATTTGCCCGTTCTTGATTTTGATCATGTATGTGAGACTTGTGCAAGAATTTGTGTTTTGGTTGAGACCCATGTGAAATTCTTGGCGTCACTACAAGATTAACCAGCTACACCGGGGTATATTTCTCGGTGTTTTACCAATCGCGCCGGGGTAGGATAAGACCAGGATTGGGTCGCAAAATTGTATAGTTATACACCAGCGGTCTCTACAAAATGCTGGTGAATATTATTATAATATTCACCGGCATTTTTATAAAAACACACCGATGAGTAGAAAGCGATAATATACCCCACAAATCCTCTTCCATTCACCGGCATTTATTAATAAAAATGCCGGTGAATTTACTGGGATAAATCCTTACATTTCGTTTTGGTTTTTTTTTCCCAACCCTAATTTCTTCGCGCACCGTTGTCACTGGGTCTCCTTTCCTTCCTCGACAACTCCTCCGCCGTTGCCACTGGGGCCTCATCGCAAGTACTCTATCTCTCTTTCTCTCTCTACTTCTTGATTTTGTTTTGGGGGCTATGCTCAAGAACTCATGCATTTCTCAGTTTGGAATCTCGTCTCTATTTTTGCTTCACTGTGCTATTCTGTGATGGGATCTAGGTTTCAATGTGTTACTCTGTGATTAGATGTAGCTAGGTTTTAATTTCACTGACTTGTTGTTCTTGAGATTTTGAGGGATTTAATCTCTGTTTATGTTTGAGGGATCTATTTTTTGCTTCGCCATTTTTGCTTCACTGTTTTTGTAAGGAGTAATTTAGGGAAAATTTGAAACTCATTACTTTGACATTGAGTTTGATGTCCAGGCTCGAATGCTTCGACATCGAGTTTTGATGAAACCCATTACGCAAACAAGTGGTCGTCCAACGCATTTGGGCTTCGAGTTTAGGATTGAAGTCTCTATTTTGAAGCATCTTGTTGATTGTAACTAGGCTAGATTTGAGTGCTTTTGAGTTTGAGGTAGCTCCTTGTTGGTTCTTCTTGTTGATTTTCGGGTAGGCTAGCTTCTTGTTGATTCTTGTTGAAGCTAGAGAGCTTTAAGAAGTTGAACTAACTGGCTTGGATCTGAGGAGTTAGTGGACTTCGAAGCCAGGTGTTTCTAGCTCAGATTTTGCGAGGGTTTTGGAGCTCGATCATCTCCCATCTTGAAGCTTTATGTGAGGTTATATACAAGTTTATTTTATAGATCTCAGTTTATAGATCAACGAAGTCTTTCTGGTGAACATAACATGTGCTTGTCAACTCGTTTTGTTGAGTTTGGTTTGAAGATCTCTTGAGTTTTCGCCCACTGAATGTTTGGGTTAGTTGATGTTTAATACTTGAAGCTTATCATGATTAAAACAAAAATTGGGACCATGCAGGTTCATTTTTTTCATTCTTCAGTTTGAGTTTGCTTTCTTATGCATTTGGGAGATGGGTTAGTTGCTTTTGGAGATGGGTTATTATGCATTTGAGTTTTAGTTTCGTTCATAGTAAACTGGAAGTATTATGCATTTGGAGATGGGTTAGTTGCTTTTTTGTCTGAATTTGGAGATGAGATGGATCATGTATCTGAAGTTGCACACTATGATTTTTTGAGGAGCGGCTAGTGATGGAAATTTTTTGGGTTAGTTTCTGTTCAATACTTGAAGCTTATCATGATTAAAACAAAAATTGGGACCATGCAGATTCATTTTTTTCATTCTTTAGTTTGAGTTTGCTTTCTTATGCATTTGGAGATGGGTTAGTTGCTTTTGGAGATGGGTCATTATGCATTTGAGTTTTAGTTTGGTTCAAAGTAACTGGAATTATTATGCATTTGGAGATGGGTTAGTTGCTTTTTTGTCTGAATTTGGAGATGAGATGGATCATGTATCTGAAGTTGCACACTATGATTTTTTGAGGAGCGGCTAGTGATGGAAATTTTTTGGGTTAGTTTCTGTTCAATACTTGAAGCTTATCATGATTAAAACAAAAATTGGGACCATGCAGGTTCATTTTTTTCATTCTTCAGTTTGAGTTTGCTTTCTTATGCATTTGGAGATGGGTTAGTTGCTTTTGGAGATGGGTTATTATGCATTTGAATTTTAGTTTGGTTCAGAGTAAACTGGAATTATTATGCATTTGGAGATGGGTTAGTTGCTTTTTTGTCTGAATTTGGAGATGAGATGGATCATGTATCTGAAGTTGCCAACTATGATTTTTTGAGGAGCGACTAGTGATGGAAATTTTTTATCTAAACTTTATATACAATTATATCATGATATCTACATGAGTATCAGTTTCTAACGTAATGTTCATGCTTGTTGCTTGGGTTTGAAAATGAGATTGTTCTTTGCCGTATGGTTTTAAGTGATGATGAGATGGATTATGTAACTGAAGTTGCATACTATGATTTACAAAGGAGTGACTAGTGATGAAATAATCCTGTTTGAACTTATGTCATGAGTATTATAAAAGTATAAGTTTCATTTCAGTTAGTAGAATTTTTGCCTGAATTTGGCAGTGAAAGTATTCCTTTTCACTCTTTGTAATTCAATAATTTGAACTCCATATTCTGGTTTTGATTGTAAGAGTGCTGCATGTTATTTTTAAAAAAATTATATATTTTTAAAATTTATATACCTACACCGGCGTTTGTAAAAATGCCGGTGTAGAATGAATATTAGGGGAGAAGAGGGCAGTCTTGAATACGCCTTACACCGGCACTTTTGCGAATGCCAGTATAAGTTACGGATGTACCGGCATTCTTAAAAAATGTCGGTGTAGACCCCCCCTTTTTTTGCGATGCCTTCTTCGGCGGCATTAGCACCGGCGATTTTAAAAACGCTGGTGAATTATTCACCGGCATTTTAAACCGCCGGTGAATATCAGAAAAAATGCCGGTGTATCCGTTGTGTGTTGTAGTGCGTGGACATGTTAGGTACCCTAAATCATGATGTTTAGACACTTGGTAGACTCGATTTCATGTTTGGATGTGTTTAGATCAATTTTCTTGAATCTATGTCGATGTTGTTATTAAGGGAAAAATCTGTAGTTTGACGCTGATATGTTTTGTTTGCTGTTTTGGACTGTCTTGAAGACAGTATCTTAATTTTGGTATAAAACATGAGTTTTAGAGAATTTCGTCTATTTTCAAACCCCTCTGACCTTGCTTGATTTTGATTGCGTATGACCGAGTTATGACTATTTTAGTACAGAGGTGTTGATCTTTTCCAGATTCTGTTTTTCGGTAATTTTGATGACAAATTATTTTAAAGAACTATGCTACCTATATTATTTTGATCCAAAACTCTGGTCAGTATTTTTTTTATCTAGTTAGGGATTACCCAAAATTTTGGTGAATTTTATTAATGAGTTTTATGTGTTGTTTCATGCTCGCTTATGAAATCTATACTTGCTGTATTTTGCTCGCGGAACTGTAAAGAACCTTATTTTCACTATGATTTCTTTTACTGTATGAAAAATGTTTGTGAAATATGAAAGTTAATATATTTTATCTATTTTTGCCTCCCCTTGGCGGATTTGGATTTCGTTTCACTGGTTGCGAGATATTTCAGTTTTCGTACAGCAGTGTTGGGAATTCCAGATTTTCCAAAGTATTGTTTCTTGATGTTTTCTTATTTTAGATGGCTAAACTAGTTTTACTGGAATATTAAGAAACTTGATATTTTGATTCTAGACATACAGGGGAATACCCCAGATTTTTCCTGAAATTATTTGAGAGGTTTTGATGCAGTTTTCCTGACTGAGAATTCGTTTTCCTAATTTCTGACTGAGCATGTTTTCTGTTTTCAAATCTATTTTGAGTTATGATGTTTTGAATTACTATATTACTTATTTATATTCGATGGATTCGTGTAGATGTCTAGTTTCCAGATCCTTCGACGGATCGAGATTTGCATTTCCGTAGCGACAGGATTCACTGTTTTAGTACTGTACTGTCATGCTGTCCTGAATATGAACATACACTATTTTGCTCGTTTATGTAACTGTATATCATCTATGCATATTTATTTGTTTTCCTGAACCTAATACTGATTATACCATGTTAGTTTGATATTATTTCGTATACATTCATGCCTGTTTGATGACCATAATAAAAGTAACCAAGCCGGGATTTAAGGGAAAGATCTAGTAGTGGGAAAGCATAGAAATGTGTACTTGAAAGGGGGCCCGTGTTTCCCATCTGATTATCTGTTATCTGTATGAGATCATGTTACATGATCGTCTGTTATCTGTTATCTGTATGAGATCATGTTACATGATTGTCTGTTATCTGTTATTTGTATGAGAACATGTTACATGATCGTTTGTTATCTGGTATCTGTCTGAACCCTAGGTACACGGCCCTATATGATCTCCTACGAAATCTAAAGCAAAATTGTTTGTGTAGTAACCATGTGTTATGTTTTTGGGGCGCATGAAGTGCTACCTAGATAGTAATCTCACAAGATTTATAAGAACATGACATCTGTATCTGAATCTGAATCTGAATCTGAATCTGAATCTGTTATATGTATCTGGCTATCTGTTATCTGATTATCTGATTACCTGTTATCTGTCTGACATTATCACTTGACACCCTTATTTGATGCTATCTGTATACATGTTTGCATACTATCTGACACTTGACACTGGACACATGTTAGTACACAATGCTAGATCTGTTTCTGCTATTAATTAGATCTTTTTAGTTTTTCCCATGTACTTGTATCCTACATTATAAGTGGCCCGTAACTTGCAATTGACGGGTACTTGTTTTCTCTTTCCTTCTTCTGTAATTGATAATGCAGATTTTGGGTGGTCAACTGCCCGATGGAGTATGTGATCTAAAGTTCTAGATGGCTGGAGCTTTTTCTATCTTCATTTATTTCCTGTTGCTCATTTTGAACATTGTATCTGTTACTTGTATTCTTTGTGTTTGGGCAGTGTGACCCAGGATTATTTGTGTTATTCAGATCATGACTATTTGAGATTAATATATTTTATTTCAAGTATTCTTGTTGGTATTTGGTTCATATGTGCAAGCGGTTGACTTTTCTGGCTTCCGACACTGATTATTTCTATGGAATGTTGTAAAGATTCCTGAACAGCTTATGGATGATGAAAATCATTCGCTGGGCTTTTGTTGCGTACTCGTATTCCGTATTTTTGGGAAGCGGGGCATGACACGTCTCGTATTAGATCTTTTGGATTAACCCTATTCTTTTATTCCTAATACCCAATTACACCAAATCCCCTTCATTTATTAAATCCTATTCAATTAAATACCCAACTATACCTAGTTAACTTTATACCCTAACTCTTAATTCCCTTAAAACCCATTTGTTTTCTTTAAAAACCCATCAGCCCAAGTCAGCACCTAGCCTACCACCTGAAACCCATGCAAACCGACCCGCTACCCTATTGCACTGTGCCGCCTCCACCTTTTGGCTTCCCCAAACCCTAAAGCCTTTGAAACCCATATATATATATATATATATATATATATATATATATATATATATATATATATATATATGCAGTGCACCCATGCAGCCGACCCCTATTCCCCTAGCCGCTGCTTGCATTCTCTCTCTCGTCCCCTCTCCCTCTCGCCTTGCACTCTCCTCTCTCTCCCATTCTTGCTGTGCACCTATATCCACCCCGACCTCTCCCTGTCTGTGCTCTCCGCCGATGCCGTTCCTCGTCTCCCTCTTGTGAACGAGTGTTGGTTGTTCATCATTGATCATGGGTTGTGTGCTCGTTGTGGTGTTCATGGGCTCGTTATTGGGTTCGTGGGATTCTTCGTTCTTCGTTTGTGGTTGTTCGTGTGCTCGTGGTGGTTTGTGGTTGTTCGTTCAGTTAGGATCGTGCCCCGGGAATCCGTTCCCGTTATTCTTGCTTGGAGTCATTTTCGTCGTCGGTTAAGGCAAGTAACTTGTATTCTTTTCTTTATGTAATACAAGTACTAAATACCGCCTGTAGTGTAGTTGGGTCCTACAGAAAATTTGTGTGTGAATCCCCTTGTTAATATTGTCTCTATTGTGTTATCTTGACCGTAGTTGCCTCACGACATACTTGACATGATATAACCGAGGATTGACCATATATTGTTGCATATATGCGTGTTGTTTATGTGTTATCTTGTGCTCTTGTGTTATTCGTGATAGACTTGTTGTGGACTTGTGAAATACCCTATACTGTGTTGCTTGGACATCTAGTATACTCTATCTCGTGTTTGGTTGTGTTTTGGATGAGTTCTATGTGAACTAGTGAATTTTTGTGCACGTGAGATATTTTCAGTTTTGCCGGTTTTTCAGTTTTGATCAGTATTTTAGACCTTATTAAGGTCAGTATTTGAAAACATTTTGTGAACATGATTTGTAGAGAATTCTGTCTATTTTCCAACCCTTTTGATAGATTTCAGTTTCGATTTACAATTTATGAGTTATGACTATTTTACTACAGTGGTATCGAAAGATTTCCAGATTTTGTTTTCTATGAATTTTGAAGAGTAATCTATTTTTATTTTGGTGTTAAAATTATTATTTTGATCCGAAATTTTGCTAAGTACTTCTAGACTTGATTGGGGTTTACCCAGAATTTTGGTGAATTTATTTGAGGTGTTTTACAAACCTTTCTATGCTTGCAAATAATGATTTTACATGCAGAATTTTACTACTGTTTAGTAAAGAACCTGATTTTCGACCTATTTCTGCTTGCTGTTTCTAAATTATTTATGAATATGAAAGTTAGCCTACTGTATCTATTTTCTTAAATTCTTGGCTGATTTAGATTTCGATTTATGGTTTGTGAGATATTGCTGTTTTCGTACTACAGTGCTTGTGATTCCAGATTTACAAAACTACTGCATCTTGATGTTTTCTGATTTTTCTTGACTACTCTATTTTTATTGAAAAATTATGAAACTTTATTTTCTGTTGCTATACATATAGGGGAATATCCCAGATTTTTTGTGGATTTATTTAATGAGTTTTCATGCTGTTTTCCTGTTATTGATTACAATCTTCTGAAATCTGGCTAAACATGTTTTCTGGATTCAAATCAGTTTTGAGTTATGTTTTTTCTGAAATACTATATGACTTATATATATTTGCTAGATTCGTCCGAGAGTCTATTTTCTAGACCTTTTGACGGATTTAGATTTGTATTTTTTTAACAACGGGAATCTCAGTTTTAGTGCAGTTTGGTCCTGCTGTCCTGAACTAGAAATTTGGTTATTTTATCATTTTGTGTGTTATCTTTCACCCGTACATGTTTATCTTGCAACTTGAACTTGTTACTTGATCATACCATGTTATACTTGACTTTTTTCGTGACACATATATGCTTGTTTGACATTAATAATAATTAAGCAAGTCGGGGTTTAAAAGGGAAAGATCTAATAGTGGAAAATACAGAAACATGTACTCGGAAGTGGATCTATTGATCCTATGTGATACTTGCCTTGATACATGATTACTTGAGGCTTGATATTTCACTTGATGCTTGTTACTTGATACTTGATACTTGGCTTGATATTTCATACTTGAGGCTTGATATTTTACTTGAGGCTTGTTACTTGATACTTGAGGCGTGATACTTGATACTTGGCTTGATACTTCACTCTTAAGGCCTGATATTTGATACTTGATTTCTTGAGGCTTGTCCCTGAGTACATTGCCCTATATGATCCACTATGATATCTAAAACGAAATTGCGTTGACTATCGCAACCATGTAGTAAAAAGATGGATGCATGAAGTGCTACCTAGATAGTAATAACACAAGACTTGAACATGATTACTTGTGCTTGACTACTTGAAACTTGTTTACTTGCTACCTGACACTTGTTACTTGTTACTTGATTTCGTGATACTTGATTCTTGATACTTGTTCCTGTTTACATGATAATTATTTCACTTGACATTTGATACATGCCACTTGCACTTGTTTATCTTGTCATGCTAGTATTCTATTTTGTATCATGCATATTCCATGTTATTAGTTAGTTTTTCCCATGTACTTGTATCCTGCACTACAAGCGGCTCGTAACTTGCATTGATGGGAGTTTGTTTTCTTTTTTCTATTCCTGCAATTATTAAATTGTAGATTTTGGAGAACAGGTACTAGATGGTGTTGGTGATATGAGATATTAGTGCTGGATTTTGCTATTATTATTTCTTGTTGCTTGTTTGAACAATTGTATTTTGATACTTGGATTTATTTGTATTTGAACAATGTGACCCAGGATATTGACTTATTCATATCTGGATTATTTGAGATTATAATATTTTGGTTTCAAGTATTCTTGTTGGTATTTTGATTCATATGTGCATACTTGGTTAATTCTTTGGCTTCCGACTCTGATTATTCTTGTGAATTGTTGTAAAGATTCTTGAACAGCTTATGGATGATGAAAATCATTTGCTGGGCTCTGTCACGTATCCATATTCGTATTCTCTTTTTGGGAAGCGGGGTGTGACAGGATTTTTAGTGGTATCAGAGCACCAGGTTTGGATAATATATTAGTTTGACTGATATATTAGACAAGCATGGCTCGAATTGGGATCGGCTCAACATTTTACCAACCTTGCATACATAAATAAATTATTATCAACTTTGATCTGGATGCTAATTGTTTTTGATTTTGTGCAGACTATGGCTCGTAGAGGTTCTTCTTCCCGTCTTCAAGATGATCATCCAGGGCTTGAGGCTGTCACCTTTATGTTGGAACAGGTGATTAACATGCAGCAGAACCATGTTGATTCTTAGTTTTGATGATTACAACACAATGCAAAGTTGTTGTGCTACCTCTTATATATTGCAGGTTGTATCAATACCATGTATACACAAAGGCAAAATGTTCAAACGAAGCTCTCAAAGCAAATTGATCAAGAAAGCTACAAGGTTCTAAAGCTCAAGATTGATCAAGCAAGCTTCAAAGACAAAGACAAAGGCGAAAGCTCCATCTTAAGACTCAAGACTCAAGACAAGACCTATGCTTCAATGTGTTATATTACATGTCTTGTAAAACAATTGTAATTTTCCTTTTTTGAGTCTTAGATTGATGTAACAACCTTATCACACACACACACTCACACATCTTAATAATTGAGTGTTTTTCAAAAAGATTAAAGGTCGAAATAGTTTGAATTAAATCAGCTGTTGAGTACCAGTCGACTGCCTTATGGCACCAGTCGACTGTATCAGTGCGAAACTGTCTGAACTCTTTCAAACTCTGGCCAGTCGACTCATCATGGCAACCAGTCGACTGATCAAGTCGTTTTGGCAGTTTTCTGTTTTTAAAACTCATTTTTCAAAATCAAAATCTTTATTTCCGCTGGTTGACAGTTGGTACAACTGTTTCTCAACGCCTAGTGATTCTAACTCTATAAATAGAGTGTAGAAATCACTTGGTAAAGGTTACTCTCTTCTCCAAGCATTTGAAAGAAAGTTTAAGTTTATTGGTTTCAAAAGAACAAGTACTCAAATTAGCACTCTAATCTTCTTAGTCTTGATTCTCTGATTTTCAGTCCAATATAACATTGAATTCGTTTTGGACTGAATTCAGAAGTTGACCAAATAGCCACTTACAAAAATCACAATCACAAAACAAGGCTATAGGTTGATTGTAACTTTTATTATTTTTGTTTCACTCTCGGTTGTGAGAGTGGTCCTCTCGATTGGAGAGTATGACTCTAGGTTGCAGAGTCAGGTTTTCACTCTTGGTGGAAGAGTGGGTTTGTTCTCTCTAGTGGTGAGAGATGTCTACGAGTTGGACAAGGTTGTTATCTAAACATCGTAGAGTATTCTTGTATTTTTTTCAAGAATAGTGGAAAATCTCAAGTGGGTTGCTTGGGGACTGGATGTAGGTCGGGAGGACCGAACCAGGATACATCGTGTGTATTCTGTGGTTGTATTTATCTGAACATGCATTTTCTTTACTTGCTTTTTAATTACTCTATGAAACTTGTCAGGACAGTTGACTTCCTCTCTTATTTAAGTCGACTGATCAGACTGGTATAACATACTCTTCGAAAACTTGTCTGGCAAGTCGACTGGTTTCCGCTATAAGTCGACTGATCAGACTTATCTAAAATACTTTTCTAATTTGACGCCTCAGTCGACTTATTTCTCTTTTCAAGTCGACTGAACAAAAGAAAAAATTCAATTTCTTTTTTAATTTTTATACAACACTATTCACCCCTCTAGTGTTTCTTGCCTTGCCTACAGGATCAAACAAACCACAGTGACTTGGTGATGGCTGCTTTGGAAGCTACTCGGGTTTCGCCGCTCGCTGTACCAATGCAGGCAGCTCTTCCTCCCTGTCCGGGTACAGTCATGGACTTCATGAGGCAGCATCCCGACAGGTTTTCAGGCATTGAGATGCCTTTGGAGGCTGAACAGTGGTTTATTCGGATAGAGCAACTGCTCTTGGCAGCTAGAGAGGCAGATGCAGATCATGTGGATGTGGTAGCCATTTAGCTGGTGGACTTGTCTCATATTTGGTGGAGGTTCGAGTCTGAAAGACTCGAAAGACCAATCACTTGGGCCACTTTCACTAGGAGCTTCTTGGAGAAGTTCTTTCCTAGCAGCACTAGAGTGGAGATGGAGCAACAATTCTTGGCCCTGAAAAAGGTTGGTCGTTATTTCTAGTAATGAAATTTTTGTTACATGTTGCCTATGCAATGTTGTAACATGAGACTTTCTTGAAACATGGCTCAAGGTCTGCGGATGAGTATGCAGCAGAATTTACTAGACTTAGCCGCTTCGCAGCCGTTCTTGTGGCGAATGAAGAGGATATGGCTCGTAGATTTACTTTGGGGCTTGAGTGCGAGATTAGGGTGCAGCTTGTCTCCCTTTGCTTGCGCACTTATGCAGAAGCACTTGAGGCAGCTCAGGCTCAGGAGCAGGCTCGTGGTGGATTGGATCCTTCTCAGCGGACTGTCCCGCACTCAGTTGCTAGGCCTTCTGGTGGGCCTAGACCTGTCCCAGCCCATCCGGTCAGGAGAGCTCCTTACTCTGCCGCGGTTCCTCAGAGGGCTAGTTTTTGTGACTTTTGCCGTCTTACTGGGCATGAGTGCAAGGACTGCAGGCGTGCTAATCGCCACTGTTTTGGTTGTGGTGCTTCTGATCATATGGTGCGGGATTGCCCACGACAGCAACAGATGGTTCTTCCAGCAAGGGGTCCCGTTCAGCTGGTTGCCCCATCTCGTGGTCTAGTTAGGCCACCCCTTCCTCCGCAGCGCTAGATTGTCGGTCAGAGGACTGCTGCCCCCAAGAGAGGTCAGGCTTTCAACCTGACTGCTGCTGATACTGAGTCAGCAGAGGGTGTTGTTGCAGGTATATTTTGCTTTTATTATTTTGCTGTTTTATTGTTTCTCTTTTACTTCTTTTCTTCTCTCTTGCATCTATTTCCTTGTTTTTATCTTTCTGCATTTTGTTTTCCTCACCCTTGTTCAACCATTCTTTTGTTTGTCTCTTTTGATTCTGTCTTAGGTGTTGTCCTTGTTTGCTCTTCTCTTGCTTATGTTCTTTTTAATTTCGGGGCAACCTATTCTTTTGTCTCCTCTCAATTTGTGGCTCACCATCAGTTGGAGTGTAGCAACATGTCAGAGGCTTGGAACATTGTGACAGGTGGTGGAGTTGTCATTTGTTTCCGGGAGTGCAGGCAGTGTCCCGTAATTATTGGTAGCACATATTTCAAAGCCAATTTGATTGTAATTGGAAATTCAGGATTCGACGTTATTGTGGGTATGGATTGGTTGGGTGAAACCCACGCCATTATTGATTACCGTGCTAAGAAAGTTGAGTTCCGGATTCCAGATTGCGTAGAGTTTGAGTTCCATGTTGGGAGTCTTCCCTTGGCCAAGCTGCAGTTGATCAGGAGGTTTGTGCGAAGGAATTGCATTCAGGCTGTGAGGCTGTACCTCTAGTAGTTCGGGATTTCCTGAATATTTTTCCAAAGGAGTTGCCTGACTTACCCCCTAATAGGGATGTGGAGTTCGGTATTGAAGTTCAGCCGGGTATGGCGCCTATATCGAAGAGTCCCTACAGGATGGCACCGGTTGAGTTAGCAGAGCTTAAGGTGCAGATTCAGGAGTTGCTTAATTTGGGTTTCATCAGACCCAATGTTTTGCCTTGGGGTGCTCCAGTCCTTTTTGTCAACAAGAAGGATGGTAATCATCGACTGTGTGTGGATTATCAGGAACTAAACAGTATTACTATGAAAAACTGGTATCCGTTGCCCAGGATCGATGATTTGTTTGATCAGTTGAGTGGGGATGTTATTTTCTCGAAGTTGGAAATTCGTTCTTGGTATCATCAAGTCAATGTGAAAGTGACTGATGTGCAGAAGACTGCTTTCAGGACCAGATATGGCCACTATGAGTATCTCGTGATGCCGTTCGGGGTTACGAACGCGCCTGCTGTATTCATGAGTCTTATGAACCGGGTCTTTTCTCAGTTCTTGGATAGATTTGTGGTGGTCTTCATTGATAATATTTTAATGTATTCTTGGAATCGAGAAGATCATGCTGAGCATCTTAGAATGGTTCTACAGACTTTGAGAGAGAATCAGCTATATGGGAAACTCAGCAAGTGCGAGTTTTGGCTTGACGGGGTTTCATTCTTGGGGCACATTATCTCAGGCGATGGTATTTCTGTGGATCCAGCCAAGGTTGAGGCTGTGAAGGATTGGCTTGTTCCCAAGTCAGTTTCTGAAGTCAGGAGTTTTCTTGGTTTAGCTGGCTATTATCGGAAGTTCGTCCAAGATTTTTCGAAGATAGCAGGATCGTTGACTAAGTTGACTGGGAAGGATCAGAAGTTCTGTTGGTCTGATGTATGTGGTGTGGTAGTTCTGATGCAGAAGGGCCGAGTCGTTGCGTATGCATCGAGGCAATTGAAGCCGCATGAGAAGAACTATCAGACTCATAATTTGGAGTTAGCGGTAGTGATCTATGCTTTGAAGCTGTGGAGACATTATTTACTTGGGGACCGAGTGGAGATCTTTACAGACCACAAAAGTCTCAAGTACATCTTCACCCGGAAGGAGTTAAACATGAGGCAAAGGCGTTGGTTGGAACTTATGGCCGATTATGACATCAGTTTGCAATACTATTCAGGTAAAGTAAACATGGTGCCTGATGCTTTGAGCAGGAGACCAGAAGTTATGTTCTTGACGCAGCAGAGGGATCTAATTGAGCAAATGCAGAGGTTGGAGTTGGATGTTTTGTTGCCGAGTTCTAGTCAGAGTTGTTTGGCGTTCTAGCTTCAGTCATCTCTTGTTAACCAGATCAAAGAGGTGCAGGCTGGTGATGCATAGTTTCAGGGTTTTCGAGCTGAGGTTGAGTCTGGGTCCAGAACGGACATGGTTATTCATGCTGATGGATCGCTTCATTTTGGGTCTAGGTTATGTGTCTCGAAAGGTGAAGTTTGTCAGAGGTTGCTTAAGGAAGCACACCAGTCTTCGTATTCTATCCATCCTGCTGTTACTAAGATGTATCGAGATTTGAAGCTTCATTTCTGGTGGCATGGTATGAAGAGGGCTGTGGCTCGGTTTGTTTCTCAGTGCTTGATCTGTCAGCAAGTTAAGGCAGAGCATCAGAGGACCGCTAGACTTCTTCAACCGCTTTCTATTCCAGAGTGGAAGTGGGAACATATCACTATGGATTTTGTGACCGCTTTGCCGAGGAGTCCTAAGGGTCATAATGCCATTTGGGTGATTATCGACCGTTTGACGAAGAGTGCTCACTTCATTCCTTTTCGCGTCGGGTAGTCTACTGAGAGCCAAGCTGAGAGCTACATGCAAGAGATTGTTAGACTTCATGGGGTTCCAGTTAGTATTGTATCCGATATGGATACGAGATTTAGATCTCAGTTTTAGGAGTCTTCAGAATAGTTTGGGGAGTAAATTAAAGTATAGTACAACTTTTCATCCCCAGACTGATGGAAAGTCAGAGAGGACCATCCAGATTCTTAATGACATGTTGAGGTCCTGTATGCTTCAGTTCGGTGGATCATGGGAGAACTATTTGCATCTCGTAGAGTTCTCGTACAATAACAGCTTTCAGGCCAGTCTTAAAGCTGCACCGTTTGAGGCACACTATGGGCGAAAGTGTAGATCACCAGTGTGCTGGGATGACATTGGTGAGAGGAAGTTGTTGGGTCCGGAGTTGATCATCAGGATAGTTGATGTGGTGGTTCAGATCAGGAAGCATTTGCAGGCAGCTCGGGATAGGCAGAGGCGATGGGCCGATGTCCATCGGAGAGCATTGGAGTTTAAGGTTGGTGACCATGTTTTCCTAAAGGTATCGCCTTGGTAGGGTGTCATTCGGTTTGGTGGTGGGGGAAAGCTCAGCCCCAGATTTATTGGACCGTCTGATATTATGGAGCGAGTAGGCAAGGTGGCCTATCGTCTTGCATTGCCGCTAGCTTTATCAGGGGTGCACGATGTTTTCCATGTCTCACAACTCAGAAGATATATCCAAGATGAGAGCTACGTGATCGACTATTCTGAGTTGACTGTTCGGTCGGATTTGACTTGTGAGATTCCGCCAATTGCTATTGTGGATCGGCGGGAGAAAGTGCTTAAGAACAAGGTCATCAAGTTGGTTCGTGTTTCTTGGAATCCTCACTCGCTCGGTGAGTCGACCTGGGAGCTGGAGGAGGCGATTCTGCAGAAGTTTCCTCATTTGTTTGAGTAGTTTTGTTTTGTTCTTTTTGGTTGTTTTGGTGTTACCCTATGTATCTTCTTGTTTGAATTTCGGGGACGAAATTGTTCTTGTTAGGAGGGTAGGATTGTAACCCCTGTTTTCCATTTTGTGTATTTTAGAGTGTATTTTTCTTTTTTTGGGAGTATTTTCTCTCTTTGTATTCCTCTTATATTTCTCTTGGACCGTATATTGGATTTTATTTTCAATATATATATTCATTTTATTATTTTCTGTCTTCTTTTATTTGAGTTCTTGGTTCTTTTGTCCGTCTTTTGTTTCGTTCCTTTTGATCGGGCCATTATTTTGATTTCCCAATAATCTATCTTTTATTAATATTGTGCATGTCCTATTTTTTATTTCTCATCTTGTTCTCGTCTCTTATTGGATCTTTTGGATTAACCCTAGTCTTTTATTCCTAATGCCCAATTACACCAAATCCCCTTCATTTATTAAATCCTATTCAATTAAATACCCAACTATACCCAGTTAACTTTATACCCTAACTTTTAATTCCCTTAAAACCCATTTGTTTTCTTTAAAAACCCATCAGCCTAAGTCAGCACCTAGCCTACCACTCGAAACCCATGCAAACCGACCCGCTACCCAATTGCACTGTGCCACCTCCACCTTTTGTCTTCCCCAAACCCTAAAGCCTTTGAAACCCATATATATATATATATATATATATACAGTGCACCCATGCAGCTGACCCCTATTTCCCTAGCCGTTGCTTACATTCTCTCTCCCCGTCCCCTCTCCCTCTTGCCTTGCACTCTCCTTTCTCTTCCGTTCTTCTTGTGCACCCGTACCAACCCCCGACCTCTCCCTGTCTGTGCTTCCTTGGTGACAGCAGTAGACAGCCACCGGTGCTGTCTCCCTCCCTCTTGACCGCAGCAACAACAGCGGAAGCACCCACCATGCTCTCCGCCGATGTCGTTCCTCGTCTCCCTCTTGTGAATGGGTGTTGGTTGTTCTTCGTTGATCGTGGGTTGTGTGCTCGTTGTGGTGTTCACGGGCTCGATATTTGGTTCGTGGGATTCGCCGTTCTTCGTTCGTGGTTGTTCGTGTGCTCGTGGTAGTTTGTGGTTGTTCGTTCGGTTGGGATCGTGCCCCGGGAATCCATTCCCGTTATTCTTGCTTGGAGTCGTTTCCGTCGTCGGTTAATGCAAGTAACTTGTATTCTTTTCATTGTGTAATACAAGTACTAAATACTGCCTGTAGTGTAGTTGGGTCCTAGAGACAATCTGTGTGTGAATCCCCTTGTTAATATTGTCTCTATTGTGTTATCTTGACAATAGTTGCCTCACGGCATACATGACATGATATAACCTGGGATTGACCATATCTTGTTGCATATATGCGTGTTGTTCATGTGTTATCTTGTGCTCGTTCGTGTTATTCGTAATAGATTTGTTGTGGACTTGTGAAATACCCTATATCGTGTTTCTTGGACATCTAGTATACTCAATCTCGTGTTTGGTTGTGTTTTGGATGAGTTCTATGTGAACTAGTGGATTTTGTGCACATGAGATATTTTCAGTTTTGCCGGTTTTTCAGTTTTGATCAGTATTTTAAACACTATTAAGGCCAGTATTTGAAAATATTTTGTGAACATGATTTGTAGAGAATTCTGTCTATTTTCTAACCCTTTTGACGTATCTCAGTTTCGATTTACGGTTTGTGAGTTATGTCTATTTTACTACAGTGGTGTCGAAAGATTTCCAGATTTTATTTTCTATGAATTCTGAAGAGTAATCTATATTTATTTTGGTGTTAAATTTTTTATTTTGATCTGAAATTTTGCTCAGTACTTCTAGACTTGATTAGGGTTTACTCAGAATTTTGGTGGATTTATTTGAAGAGTTTTACAAATTTTTCCATGCTTGCAAATAAAGATTTTACATGCAGAATTTTACTACTGTTCAGTAAACAACCTGATTTTCAACCTATTTCTACTTGTTTTTTCTAATTTATTTTTGAATATGAAATTTAGCATACTGTGTTTATTCTCTTACCCTTTTAGCGGATTTGAATTTCGATTTATGGTTTGTGAGATATTGTTGTTTTTGTACTACAGTGTTTGTGATTCCGGATTTACAAAACTACCGCATCTTGATCTTTTCCGAGTTATCTTGACTACTCTATTTTTATTAGAAAATTATGAAACTTGATTTTCTGTTGCTATACATATAGGGTAATACCCCAGATTTTTCATGGATTTATTTAATGAGTTCATGCTGTTTTCTTGTTCTTGATTACAATCTTCTGATTTCTGGCTGAACATGTTTTCTGGATTCAAATTAGTTTTGAGTTATGTTTTTTTGAAATACTATATGACTTATATATATTTGCTGGATTCGGCCAGGAGTCTATTTTCTAGACCTTTCGACGAATTCAGATTTGCATTTTTGTAACAACGGGAATCTCAGTTTTAGTGCAGTTTGGTCTTGCTTTCCTGAACTAGAAATTTGGTTATTTTATCCTTTTGTGTGTTATCTTTCACCCGTACATGTTTATCTTGTGATATGGCTAAAAATTGGGATAATTTGGGACCGTTCGAATCAGGCATGAATCTTAAAGTTCAGGGGTAAAATGGTAATTTCACCTCTAAATGGGTCTGAAATGGGAACTGGGCCATTTGTCAAAGCCTAATAATCCATAAACGGACCTGTCGTACTGGGTACGGGTTCCAACCCATAAGAAACCCACTCAGACTGGATAGGGGAGGATTCAGATTCTTGATTATCCTCGAACAGTGGTTTTAACCACTTCTATCCATCTACATCGGGAAGTAGGGATTTGATCTTATCCCGAAACTGACTCCTAAGGCGGCTATAAATACCCCTCTCCCCCCACCATAAGAAGGTAATCAAACTTTTGCCAATTTAAGCTCTTTCTTAATCATTCAGGTTACTGACAAGAGCGTCGGAGGGTGCGTCACCAGAATCAACCCCGGTGTCTCGCACTTTTTGCAGGTTAACGGCGAAAGGATCTCGGTCAGACTCTGGTGAAGTCGTTCAGGTTTGACTATTCACCTTTCCTCGAATCCACAAATCTATCTAATTGCCCCCACACCGATTTCAGCGGCAACAGAACTGATTGGCGCCGTCTGTGGGAACACTCGAATAGCAGTGCAACCTCTTCCACCGGTCAAGACCGCCTCCAGCCATGCCACCAAGGAAAGTAAGATCTACAGCCTCCGACCGTAGACCCACTCCCATTCCTCTCCAACCGCAACCGAAGGCTCCCCTCCAACCCGTCCAACCCATCCCACAACAGGGACAGCTCCCTCCTCAACCTGTTCAGCCGCTGCAGTATGGGCAGCCTCCTCTTCAAAATCCTCAACCCCAGCAGGCTCAACTCGGGCCCCAGAACGCTGGTGTAGGGACCTCTCGTCCTAATCCCCAGAAACAACCTTTTGACCGCGATCATATCTCGGTACATAACCTTTCCACTGACTCCATGGCATCCCATAACCCTCGGCCATCAGAAGATCTCCTCAACATCATAATCAACCGGCAGAAGGAGGAAGACTTTCGCCGCCATTTGGATGAGAGGCGGGCCCGAAAGGGAGGCTACCGCTCAGAACGTCCAAAGGCTCGTTCTCCTCACCGCCGCGACCGCAGGAGGTCCCCTTCTCCTAGGAGGCGGAGGGAGTCCCCCGAGTACCATCGAAGGGGAAATCGTTCTCCCACTGGTCGATAGGCCCAAAGGGACCAGAACGGACCCATCACCAGAGCAGAATTTCAAGACTTTTAGGCAGCAGTCTTGCGGGCCCTTAATACCCCGCCAAACAACAACAATAATATCCAGAGGGTCCCCATTCCTGGGCCGGTTCGAAGCCCTCGCCATCGATCCCAAAGTCCTCCTCAAGCTCCGAGCCACCGCCATCACATCCCTAGTCCTCACCAGTCTCTGAGCTACCGTCTCCGTAGTCCACGTTCCCCTTCGTACAAAGATGAGTCCAATGGCTCACCAGGGTACCGTCGAAGGGAGGATGCTGTCTACCACCGTCTCCACGAGATGGAGAGGCGCCTCGGTCAATTCGATAGGGACGAGGAACTAAAAGGGAGGACCCTTCGTCCAAGCAGGTCTCCATTCTATCGTACCGTCATGGAGGCCCCCATTTCGGCAAATTTCAAGCCTTCGCAGTTCGAGACATACACGGGGGAATCAGACCCCATGGATCACATCGAGAGTTTCAAAACTCTCATGATGATTTATCAGGCCTCCGATGCCCTCCTATGCAAGACATTTCCGGCCACTCTCAAAGGCCTGGCTCGAGAATGGTACTCCCGCCTCGCTCCGTCCTCCATCTTCTCTTTCGACTAGTTCGAGGCCATTTTCATAACCCATTTCATGAGCAACCGCCGCTCCGAAAAGACGAGTATTTCACTACTCTTCCTTAGTCAGAAGAAGGGCGAGAAACTGAGGGACTATGTCAAGTGGTTTACTGCGGAGGCCAGGTCCATCGCCTCCCTCAATCAGTCGATCGCCTCGGCCGCCTTTCAATCCAATTTCCTCAACGCTGACCTCCGGTCGTCCCTGGTCAAGAAGCCCCCGCGAGACTTCTCCGAGCTTCTTCTCCGAAGCGAGAAGTACATCCGGGCGGAGGAAGCTGTGCACCGCCCTACATTCGAGGGGTCGTCTTCTGGAAGTAAGAGGAAGGCTTCTGAAGATGAGGGAGCTAAAAAGCTCCAAAAGGATAACGGGGGTCAGAGTCATCCACCTCCCAGATTTGAGAAATTCACCCCTATCAACGCCAATGTCTCGACCATTCTGATGGAGGTTGAGAAAGAAGGAATTCTGCCTCCTGCCCCAAGGATGAACACTCCTGGGAAGAAGAGGGATAAAGAGAAGTGGTATCGCTACCATCGAGACCACGGCCACGACACCAACGATTGTCGGGCCCTGAAAAACGAGATCGAAGCCCTCATTCAGAGAGGGCATCTCGCCAAATTTGTAAAAAAGGACGGGGCCAATCCTCCTCCACCCCCCACGGGGGCTAACAAGCGGCCCGAGAGGCGCAAGGAGACTCCCGACTTCAAGGAAGAGCACATCTTGCACCTCATCCACGGAGGTCCAATGGGAGGAACTTCCAACTCCTCCCGAAAAGCCTTCGTCAGGGAAGTCAATTCGGTGCATAGCCTCCCCCCTCCCAAAGGTCTTGGAGTCCCAGTTACTTTCTTGAATGATGATCTGGAGGGTGTCTGAACCCCCCACTGTGATGCATTGGTGATCAACCTCCACTTGGTCAACTTCAAGGTAGAAAGGGTTCTAGTGGATAATGGCAGTTCTGTCAACATCCGCTTTCTAGAGGCCTTCCGAGGGCTCCAATTATCGAGGGACAGACTCAAGCCCGCCGGTTACACTCTCCATGGGTTCACGGGAGTACCAGTGACAATCGAGGGTGCTATAACCCTCGACGTAACCGCTGGTAAAGCTCCTACTACCCGAACGGAGCAGATGGACTTCATGCTGGTTGATGTCCAAGCTGCCTATAATGTGATCCTAGGTCGACCGGGCCTAGCTGCTTTAGAAGCCGTTCCATCAGCTTACCATCTAAATATGAAGTTTCCCACAAAAGTGGGCATGGGAGAAGTGAGGGGAAGTCAGGAAACAGCCCGCAAATGCTATATGACCTCGACTGGAGGACCCGTACTCTCCCTCGAGGCCCTTGAGATTCCCCAGTGGAACACCCAGCCTATGTCAGAGCCGGTAGACGAGCTAGAGAAAGTGCTCTTCTCGAAGGAAGATCCGACCCGCAAATTCTTAATTAGTAAAACCCTCCCTTCTGCCCTCTGCTCCGACATAGTCCAGTGCATAAAGAGTAACCGTGACCTCTTTGCTTGGACAGCAGCCGACATGCCGGGGATCTCCGAAGAGCTCCTCGTCCACCATCTAAGTGTCGCTCTAGGGGCCAGACCGGTCCAGTAGAAGAGGTGCAAGTTTGCTCCCGAGCACCAGCAGGCCATAAAGGAGGAGGTGGAGAAGCTCCTCAAAGCCCGGTTCATACAGGAGGTCAACTACCCAGAGTGGCTCTCCAACGTTGTGATGGTCAAAAAGGCCAATGGAAGTTGGAGGATCTGTATCGACTTCACAGATTTAAACAAGGCATGCCCCAAGGATCCTTTCCCACTCCCTAGCATCGACACCTTGATTGACGCCACTTCAGGCCATGAGCTGCTGAGCTTCATGGACGCATTCTCCGGATACAACCAAATCCAAATGTTCCCCCGAGATATCCCGAAGACGTCGTTCATCACGGATCAAGGCCTCTACTAATATAGAGTGATGCCCTTCGGGCTTAAAAATGCTGGTGTCACCTACCAACGTCTCGTTAATAAGGTCGTCAAAAATCAGATCGGGCGAAACATGGAGGTTTACGTCGACGATATGTTAGTGAAAAGCATTAGTGGGTCTGACCATGTCGCCGACCTCCAAGAAGCCTTTGACATGCTAAGGAGGCATAACATGAGACTAAACCCAAATAAATATGCATTCGGGGTCTCATCGGGTAAGTTCTTGGGCTTTATGGTCAGCTAGAGGTGAATTGAGGCCAACCCTGAGAAGATAAAGGCCATACTCAATATGGCTCCCTCCTCAAAAGTGAAAGAAGTGCAAAAGCTTACCTGGCGCCTCGCGGCTATAGGGCGCTTCCTCTCCAAGTTCGGGGAAAAGTGTCTCCCCTTCTTCAAAGCCCTCAGAGGGGCTAAGGGCTTCGAGTGGGGCCAATAGCAGCAAGAGTCGTTCGACCAACTCAAAGCCTACTTGGTCAACCCCCCACTCCTCAGCAAGCCAACACCCGGAGAAATCCTTTACCTCTACCTCACCGCTTCCGAACAGACCCTCAGTTCTATCCTAGTGAGGGAAGAAGACAAGGCGCAGAAGCCTATCTATTACGTGAGCAAGGTCCGTAGAGATGCCGAGCTCCGTTATCCGAGGTTGGAGAAGACAGCCTACGCCCTGGTTATGGCGGCCTGAAAGCTTCGTCTCTATTTCCAATCCCATTCGGTGGTCGTCCTCACCGACTAGCCGCTCAAGCAGGTCCTGTACAAGCCCAAGACCTCCGGACGTCTCATGAAGTGGTCAATCGAGCTGAGTCAACATGACATATCCTATCAGCCTCGGACCGCCATCAAAGCTCAAGCGCTAGCCGAGTTCATAGTGGAAAGCACGATCCCTGAGGTCAGTCAAGCGGCAAATGGGCCACCCATCTGGACGGTGTATGTGGATGGGTCTTCTTGCGCCGAAGGGAGCGGAGCCGGAGTTATCCTGGCAGGCCCAAATGACTTCATCCTCCAATACTCCCTCCGTATCAATTTCAAGGCTTCCAACAATAAGGCCGAGTACGAAGCCCTCATAGCGTGCCTGGGCATGGCTTGCAAGGCAGGGGAGAAGCGTGTTTGAATGTTCAGCGACTCTCAGCTCATGGTGAATCAGGTATTGGGAGAATACGAGGCACGAGACGGCCGTATGGCCAAGTACCTAGCCAAGGTCAAAAGTCTCATGGCTTCATTCGAGGAAGCACAAATCCAGCGGATCCCTCGAGAGGAGAACGCCCAGGAAGATGCCCTCTCGAAACTAGCATCCTCTTCTCTCTAAGGGCTCGAGCAGACCGTCTTGATCGAAGTTCTACTAAGGCCCAACATCGAAGAAGAAGCCCCCGACTCAATGGAGTCGCTACCCGGTCCAATTCGAAGATAACTGGATGAGGCCTTTAGTTGAGTTCCTCAAAGACGGGAGCCTTCCCTAAGATCCCAAAGAAGCTCGCCGAATCCGAACAAGAGCAGAGCGGTACACCATTATTGAGGGAATCTTGTAAAAATGCTCCTACACCCAAGTAGATGGCCGACCCTACTTGAGGTGTCTCTCTCCAGAAGAAGCACTGTATGCTCTGAAAGAACTCCACGAAGGGATAGGCGAAGCCCATTAAGGATCAAGGTCCCTCGCCCGCAAAGTCTTGAATTATGGGTACTTCTGGCCTACCCTCCTTCGGGACGCCGAGCATGTCCGAAAATGTGGCCCCTGCCAACAATTCTCTACTATCCGTCGCCTACCGCAAGCTCAACTTTCTTCCTTCTTAAATCGAACCCCCTTCGCAATGTAGGTCCATTCCCACCGGCGCCAGGCCAGTTCAAGTTCCTGGTTGTGGCGATCGACTATTTCTCCAAGTGGATTGAGGCCGAACCATTAGCAACTATTACTGAGAATAGGGTGCAACAGTTCTTCTGGAAGAACGTGATATGCAGGTTTGGCATACCCTGAGTCTTGGTGACAGACAACGGAACACAATTTGCAGGGGGCAACATTCCGCTCCTTTTGTGAAGACCTTGGCATTCAGCAATGGTTCTCCTCTGTCTCCCACTCTCAATCTAATGGCCAAGTAGAGAACGCTAATAGACAAATCCTCTCAGGCATCAAGAAGAGACTAAGTAAGTGGCTAAAGGATTGTGGGTAGATCAGCTTTCTAACGTACTATGGAACTACCACACTACAAAGAGAACCCCCACAGGAGAGTCTCCCTTCAACCTCACCTATGGTTCCGAGGCAGTAATCTCCTTAGAGGTTGGTTTGCCACCCCCCCGCCTAATGGCGTACAATGAAGAGTAGAACGCAAAGGAACTCCGAGCCAATCTGGATCTCATCGATGAACTCCGCGAGAGAGCCTCGATTTGCTAAGAGAATTATCGAAGAAGGATCGAGCAATCCTACAACAAAAGAGTCCGTCCTACGAGTCTTAAGGAGGGGGACTTAGTCCTCAGGAAGCTAGCCATCTCGTTCCCTAGCAAAAGGGGCAAGCTAGCCCCAAATTAAGAAGGACCCTACAAGGTCTCCGGAGTAGTTCGCCCCGGAGCGTACCAACTTGAAGACCTGGGGGGCAGGAAGATACCAAGAACATGGAACGCCGATCATTTACTGAAGTACCAAGAAGGTGTTTAAACACCTCTCCAAGCAACATCAATTTTAAGGCGATTCTATTTGTTTTTCCATTGTAATAACGGCTCGCAACCTAGACGCAACCGATTAGCAGTATTTAATAAAGAATTTCTTTACAATAATAATTCTCTTGTGCCCAGTTTATCTCTGTTTAATACCTCAAGTGTATTGTTTTAAATGACGAGTTCGGAGTCCAACACTTGGCTCGACTCCACTTCATCTACCCGCTTATATGTGAGTTAGAAGTGGTTCGCCATTCGGAACTGCTCCCACAACTGTTGAATCTCTCTTAAACAATGAGTTCGGAGTCCAACACTTGGCTCGACTCTGCTTCATCTACCCGCTCATAAGCGAGTTAGAAGTGGTTCGCCATTCGGAACTGCTACCACAACTGTTGAATCTCTCTTAAATGACGAGTTCGGAGTCCAACACTTGGCTCGACTCCGCTTCATCAACTTGCTCATAAGCGAGTTAGAAGTGGTTCGCCATTCGGAACTGCTCCCACAACCGTTGAATCTCTCTTAAATGACGAGTTCGGAGTCCAACACTTAGCTCGACTCCGCTTCATCTACCCGCTCATAAGCGAGTAAGAAGTGGTTCGCCATTCAGAACTGCTCCCACAACTGTTGAATCTCTCTTAAACGACGAGTTTGGAGTCCAACACTTAGCTCGACTCCGCTTCATCTACTCTCTCATAAGTGAGTAAGAAATGGTTCTCCAGTCGGAATTGCTCCCACAACCGTTGAATTTCTTTTAAACGACGAGTTTGGAGTCCAACACTTGGCTCGACTCCGCTTCATCTACTTGCTCATAAGCAAGTAAGAGGTGGTTTGCCATTCCAAATTGCTCCCACAACCATTGATTATCGAAACTAACACTACCAAAGCACAAATTAACGCTTGCAAAAACATTATTTCTTTATTTCATGAAAGACCAATAAAAAATACAACTCTTATGCTGGGGTACAAGTCTCACACGAGACCAAAAGCTCGTACAATACAAGTCTTGAGACTACAAAACCACCCTACTTAGGACGAGGGATGCTCTTCCGGAGCGACACTCGAGGTTGACGAGCTACATGTTGCATTCTCTCTGTCTCTGCTGAAGACTGTACACCAGTGGGTTGGGTTGTGCCTTCGGCCCCTAATCTAACCGTAGCGCCGCTTGACGAACCGGTGACCCCACTTTGCGCGTCTCCAGGCCTTCGCACCAGAGACGATGGTTGGCATGCAAACTCGTGAAAAGTTCTCCCTGGGGCATACTCCTCCCAAGGATAAAAGACACTCCTAACATTGCTTCCTTCAGTCAACTACCGAAGGCGCAAGTTCTCCGCCTATTACTTAATCACCCGCTCTTTAAGTGCTTCATCAGTCACTTTGATCTTGAAATGGGGTAATCGACTCGAACCACCCCCGTGCTGGGCCTCCGAGATGTCTCTCTGAAGTTCCGCCGCCTCCATAGTTTTCTCAAGCACCACATTCTTTAGCTCGTCCCTTTTAGCTCTTATTTTGAATAGAAGACCCCGAAGAGCTAGTTGCCTCAGGCCATAGTGATAAGCCCCTGAGGGGCACCTTTCCTCCCTTTGGGGGGTGCCTCGCGAGCCTGCTCTTCTAATCACTCTAGTTCGGAGTCTCGTTTAGCTAGCAACACCCTAACGTCATTAGCTCCGACTCAGCCTTGAAGAGTTTCTTACGGGTTCGAGCAAGAGCCAACTTAACGATGCCGAGCTGAGAATGGGGTGATATGGTTCGACTAGCTGAAAGAGTTGAAAAAATTGGCTAAGTCTAAAAGACCAAAGTTTAAAAGCTAAGCCTAGGCGAGCATAGTGCGAGACTCAAAAGTTAGATAATCAATGAATTCAAAATATCTCCAACACTTAGTCAAAATAGAAAGTTTCATTCATACAAAAGTTGATTTCTACAAAAAAAAAAAGGCGGTGGCTAGTCCGCTATAAGGCAATACAAGAAAAGAAGACGAAAATACGAGACAACTGAAGTCAAGCGGCCACCTTGGGTGGTAGCTCAGTGACAGGCTCCTCGGTGGTCGCCTCCCCTTCCTCCACCGCTCCGGCCTGGGGGTCGGCCAAAGCCTCGTCACCCCCTTTCTCCATCACCACGGCCTTGGGGTCGGCCACAGCATCGTCGCCTCCCTGCTCCTCTCCTTCCTCTTCCTCGATCTCTTGATCGGCTTCGAGGTCCTCACCATCAACCAGACCCCACAGTCCGTATCCCGACCTATCGAAGCTAGGGACTCGAGCCTCGACATGCTCGAGCGCAGTGGTGTAGGACTTCTCCATATTCGCCATCATATGCTTCTTCTCCTCATCCTCTATCTCAGCCCTCGCCGCCTCCACTACCTCGTCCTTTTCCCGCATCACCTCCTTCAAGGCCTCCTTCGCCTTTTCCCACTCCTCGTCCGCCTGAGCCACCTCCGAGGTGATCTTCTCGTTTGCCTGCACCAGGGCTGTCTCAAAGTGCGCGACCTGAGCTGCCAAGGATTCCGAGCGGCACTGCTCCCCCTCGTACAGCTTACGACTCTCGCCCTCTCGGCTCGGTCCCTGTCGCATATTAGCTTTAGATCCTTCTCCTGCTCGGAATATTGCTTGAGGAGGTGGCTGAAGTGGCACATGAATTAAACAAAAGAGGAAAAATAGCAATGAAAACCGAGCAAAAGACTTAGAAATTTCTTTGAATTATCAACAAATCGACTAAGAGACTCACCAACATGGTCGCCCGAGCTATCTCGAGAGCGTCGTCGCTCGTTGTCCCCGCCTTCATTGCTGCTCGGTCCTTCAGGGTCGGAAGATGGCGCAAGGCCTGCATGCTCATGGCCGAATCCCCTAAGAAGCCATCGTGGTTCATCACCTGCCAGTCGGGGACGAAGAGCTTCTTACGCCCCTCGATCAGAATCGCCTCAGCCTTCTCGGTGAGGGGCGGGGCCTCGAGCACCAATGCCGTTGAGATAGAAAAGCCTTCGGCTAAGGGTTCAAACGGGGTCGGCAGAGGAAGAGCGGTAGCCGAGGCAGATTGCTGAGGAGATGCCAGGTCTATAGTCTCGACCACGACAGAGGACACTTTGGTAGGTTGGCCGGACGAAGGTCCCGTGGTCGTCCTCTTCCTCTTGTTGGCGTCAGAAGCCTTGTTTCGTTCGGCCATGACCATGTTCGGAGCCTCTGCCAAAAAGAAAAAGCGAAGTTAAGACGAAAAATACACAAGGTATAGGGAGTAAATAAAAGAACAAGATGTCTGGAGCGTACTCGGGTCGATCGGACTGAGACCCGACATGTGGAGCACTTCCTCGGTCATATCCTTCCAGTTCAGGGTCGGGAGGTCGATTAGCTTCGTCACAACTTCTGCTTCGGCCGGAGTCAACACCGGCTCGGCCTTCGCCCACTTCGGCACATCCTCCTTCCACCTGGTTGGAAAGTCCCATGCTGAGGGGCCTCAGATGAAAAAATACTTGCCCTTCCACGACTTGATAGAGTTCAGATTCTCTATCAATTTGATGCCTTTTCGTGGTGACAAGTAGTATCGGTGCTCCGTCTTGCTCATCCGGTTGATCCGATACAAACTTCGGAGAACGCCGAGCTGAGGCTCCACCTTCGCCGTCCGACATTGGAGCAGAAACCCGAGCACGTGGCGCCACATGTTCGTTATGAACTGGATCGGGCTCAGTCGATACCACCGAAGCACTTTGGTCATGAAGGGGTGAAGGGGAAGGCGCAGGCCTGCATTCAGTGCGTCGTAGGCAAAGACGCACGTGTCAGGCGTGAATGCCGTGCACACTCGCACTCTGGGTCCGGGAAGGATTAGGGTGTACTCTGGGGGTATCACGAAGCTCTTCCGTATCCGAAGCAGGTCCCTCTCCGTCAGAACCGAGGCGATGTCGTCAAACTCGAAAACCTCCTTCGGCTCGTTCTCCTCGTACGTCTCCGATCTCCCATAGATGGCCTTCATCAACAGGTCACCGGTATACTGCCTGATCCCCCCATGGCCTGATATCTCCGTCGGCAGACGACCCATTTCTCCTCCCCGTCTGACGGACTCTACCACCGTCTCGGCAATTACCGATTGTGCCACCTCTTTACCCTTTCCCTTCTCAAGCAGAGCGACTGGCTCGACCACAGCCGACCCTGCTACCTCTTCCCCTTCTATCGGCTTAGAACTTCTGCCCCTCCTCTTGAACGGGCGGAGCCACTAGCCGCTGCTCACTCTCACCTCCTGAGGAAGAGGCTTCACTACCCGAGGACACTCTAGACATCTTGAAAAGTATATATATATACCTTGACGTGACGTTCTCAGTCGGAATAGTTTGCCAGAAATAGCCTTGCCACGTCGCGACAGCTAGCACGACAACCCAAGAGCAAAAATCACCGCTAGCAGAGCAACTTGAGAGGAAAAGTTTCTCTGAGAGTGAAAAGTGAAAGAGTGGGAGAAATGATTGGGGGGGGGGGGGAGAACTTATAGTAAAAAGAGGGCAACTCTTGGGTTTCTAACGTATTGGGCCCCACTTAAGCCCATTAAGAAGGTTAAACGACAGAATGCAGAAGAGCGGGAACAACCCAGGAACTGGCCACACAGCTCGGCAGCCATAGAAGTGCCGAGCTACCGAGGTGTCCATCCGAAGAAGGCGCTCCCGAGCTATTGGGGCATCGACCTCTGCATTGGAGAAAAAATGCCTCCGAGCTCCGTGCATTGGACCATCAGATTGTCTCAAGATTCGTGCCAAAAGCTGATGGACGGCTCATATTTCGCCACGACCACAAAACGAAAAAATCACGTTTTCTTGTGATCTGAGCCTCTTGCGTCGTGATTTGCACCGTGATGGACGCTCCAGATCTAGCCACGTAGCACGACAGCCCACGAAGCGCCGAGCTACCGAGCTACTCTGCCGAGCTACTCGGGCACCGACCTCCGCATTGGAGAAAAAATGCCTCTGAACTCCTTTAAACGTCAGATTGTCCCAAGATTTGCACCAAAAGTTGATGGACGGCTCAGATTTTTCCATGACCACAAAACGACAAAATCACGTTTTCTCGTGATCTGAGCCTCGTGTGCCGTGATTCGCGCAGTGATGGACGCTCCAGATCTAGCCACGTAGCTCGGCAGCCCACGAAGCACCGAGCTACCGAGCTACTCTGCCGAGCTACCGGGGCACCGACCTCCGCATTGGAGAAAAAATGCCTCCGAGCTCCTGGGACCGTCAGATTGTCCCAAGATTCGCGCCAAAAGCTGATGGACGGCTCAGATTTTGCCACATCCACAAAACAACAAAATCACGTTTTCTTGTGATTTGAGCCTCTTGCACCGTGATGGACGCTCCAGATCTAGCCACGTAGCTAGGCCGCCCGCGAAGCGCCGAGCTACCGAGCTACTCTACCGAGCTACCGAGCTACCAAGATGCCCATTCGGAGAATGGCACTCCGAGCTACAGTGCCGAGCTACTGAGCCACATTGCCGAGCTACCGGGGCACCGACCTCTATATGGGGGAAAAAGCGCCCCGGAGCTACACCAGCCGTTAGATCGCTCGGAAATCCATGCCCAAGGCCGATGGACGATCCGGATCGCTCCACATCATAAATAGGTATAAAAACATATTTTTTATTCGAATTATTTATTTAAAAATTGCAAAAAAATAATTTAAAAATCAGAAAAATTAATTAAAAATACTAAAAAATAATTATAATTCCAGGGAAATATTTTTGAACCCCTAAGTAAATAATTATTGCTTAGAATAATTAATTAATGTCCTCGAAAAATAAATCACCGCTTGTCAAAATTGAATGAATGATCCGAAAAATAATTTAAAAATCTAGGAAAATCACCCAAGATCTAGAAGAGCTCAAAGACAGTCCTTAGCGAGCTACCAATTTTGAAAAACACCATCCTGCCTCGTATAAGATCTGAAGCCCCTCATTCGGACTCCGATACAACCCCGCAAGCCATTAAGTCAGTAAAACTACTCCTCAAAGGCTGATCAAGCTCAGCCTTCGGGAGTGGGGGGCTCGTGATATGGCTAAAAATAAGGTTAAATCGGGACCGTTCGAATTGGGCACGAATCTTAAAGTTCAGGGGTAAAATGGTAATTTCACTTGTAAACGGGTCTGAAATGGGAACTGGGCCTTTTGTCAAAGCCCAATAATCCATAAACGGACCTGTCTTACTGGGTACGGGTTCCAACCCATAAGAAAGCCACTCATACTGGATAGGGGAGGATTCAGATTCATGATTATCCTCGAACAGTGGTTTTAACCACTTCTATCCATCTACATCGAGAAGTAGGGATTTGATCTTATCCCAAAACTGACTCCTAAGGTGGCTATAAATACCCCTCTCCCCCCACCATAAGAAGATAATCAATCTTTTGCCAATTCGAGCTCTTTCTTAATCATTAAGGTTACCTGACAAGAGCGTCGGAGGGTGCGTCGCCAGAATCAACCCCGGTGTCTCGCACTTTTTACAGGTTAACGGTGAAAGGATCTCAGTCAGACTTCGGTGAAGTCGTTCAGGTTTGACTATTCACCTTCTCTCGAATCCACAAATCTATCTGTTTGCCCCCACACCGATTTCAGCGGCAACATCTTGCAACTTGAACTTGTTACTTGATCATACCATATTATACTTACCTTGTTTCGTGACACATACATGCTTGTTTGACATTAATAATAATTAACCAAGCCGGGATTTAAAAGGGAAAGATCTAATAGTAGAAAATACAGAAACGTGTACTCGGAATAGGATCTATTGATCCTATGTGATACTTGGCTTGATACTTGATTACTTGAGGCTTGATATTTCACTTGAGGCTTGTTACTTGATACTTGAGGCTTGTTACTTGATACTTGATACATGGCTTGATATTTCATACTTGAAGCTTGATATTTCACTTGAGGCTTGTTACTTGATACTTGAGGCGTGATACTTGATACTTGGCTTGATACTTCACTCTTGAGGCCTGATACTTGATACTTAATTTCTTAAGGCTTGTCCCTGAGTACACTGCCCTATATGATCCACTATGAAATCTAAAACGAAATTGCGTTGACTGTAACAACCATGTAGTAAAAAGATAGATACATGAAGTGCTACCTAGATAGTAATAACACAAGACTTGAAAATGATTACTTGTACTTGACTACTTGAAACTTGTTTACGTGCTACTTGACACTTGTTACTTATTACTTGATTTCATGATATTTGATTCTTGATACTTGTTCCTGTTTACATGATACTTGTTTCACTTGACATTCGATACATGCCACTTGCACTTGTTTATCCTGCCATACTAGTATTCTATTTTGTATCATGCATATTCCATGTTACTAGTTAGTTTTTTCTATGTACTTATATCCTGCACTACAAGCGGTCCGTAACTTGCATTGACGGGTGTTTGTTTTCTTTTTCCTATTCCTGCAATTATTAAATTACAGATTTTGGAGAACAGGTACCAGATGGTGTTGGTGATATGAGATATTAGTGCTGAATTTTGCTATTATTATTTCTTGTTGCTTGTTTGAACAATTGTATTTTGATACTTGGATTTATTTGTATTTGGGCAATGTGACCCAGGATATTGACTTATTCAGATCTGGATTATTTAAGATTATAATATTTTGGTTTCAAGTATTCTTGTTGGTATTTTGATTCATATGTGCATGCTTGATTGATTCTTTTGCTTCCGACTCTGATTATTCTTATGAAATGTTGTAAAGATTCTTGAACAGCTTATGGATGATGAAAATCATTCGCTAGGCTTAGTCACGTATCTGTATTCTCTTTTTGGGAAGCGGGGCATGACATTTATGCTATTTAAAAACTCTTAAATACCCAAAAAAATCAAAAGGTATTAAAAGAGGGGCCACCGGGTTTCGAACCCAAGACCTCGCCTAACTATGGTGACCAACTCAGAGCGCACCCGAAAACCAGAAAGCCCAACTGCGGTTGGCGATAGAAAGAAAGCCCGAAAACCTTTTGTACAGGCTTCAGTACTTTGGGATAAAATCAAAATTTAATAAAAACAGAGCATCTTCAAGACTCGAACCCCAGACCGGGAACCACTATACACGGCGCTCTAAAACCACACCGCGAACCAGTAAGTCCTTAATCGATCTCTGTTATATGTAGGGGTTAAAATCGACTTATTTTAATTCTCTATTTGTAACTCTCTTTTAAAATTTTCGATTTCCAAATCATTTTGTATCAATATTTCTAGAATATATTTTCTTCAATAATCGGAGTATTAGCACGAATTAAACTTATGAATTATTTTATTTTAACTATATAATGACAATTCCCTCCAAAATTTTATAATCAATTCAATTCATGCACAAATTCAATTTCTTTCACAATCTTTCTAAACACAATCTACTTATACTACATTACAAATTTTAATGGTATCACATATAATAATTTGCACACTTAAATTTTAATTTCACATAAAATCTACATCATAAATTTTACATTTAACATGCACTTCATTCATCAATAACTAAAATTTTAGATTTTTTCCTACAACACGCATCACATAAAAAATTAGAGAATAAACTAAGCAATTTAAATCTACAATTGTAATATAAATTTCCTAAACATACAATTAAACCACAAATTAGAAAGTATATGGAAACACCCACCTAGTTGACAAAATCCATAGCAAAATGAACTCCTAAATATCTCAAAGAGCACCTCGAAATCCGTGCCTGAAGAAAACCTCAAACTCCATTTCGGCAACAAAGAAAACAACACCTTTATCTCTCATTTTCATATATATATATATATATAGAGAGAGAGAGAGAGAGAGAGAGAAATCTTCGGTTGCACACTACTTTAGTGAGCACTCCGTGAGCACTCACGAACTAGAGACCCTATGAAAAATCCGAACCGCTCATATCGTTCTATATGCCTTAGATAGACTAACAATAAAAAATCAAGTAATTTGAAGTTCATTTGCCCATGATCTACATCATCACAAAATTGTATGGCTGAAAATTCAAACAGCTTGATGGATGGGCAAATGAACTTCAAATTACTTGATTTTTTATTGTTAGCCTATCTAAGGCATATAGAACAATATGAGCGGTTCGGATTTTTCATAGGGTCTCTAGTTCGTGAGTGCTCACGGAGTGCTCACCAAAAGTAGTGTGCAACCGAAGGGGACTCTATATATATATATATATATATATATATATATATATATATATATATATATATATTGTAACCCCCATTTCCAAAAATTCGTATTTTATGAGTATTTTCTGTATCTCGATATTTATAAATTCGTTATTTGTTAAATTCGTTTTGGATTTTATGTTAAAGCATTTTTCTAAACAATAGTTATAAATATTTTGAATAAACATTGTTTCCATTTCTACTTGATCAACTATTTACTTTTTAACTCAAATCAAAATATTATTACTGTTTGGACTATTCAATAAATTCCTATTTTATATAATGTTATTATTCTGAAACTTGCTATTGTTGTTGTTCGTATTATTTATTGTTATTATTATTATTATTATTATTATTATTATTATTATTATTATTATTATTATTATTATTATTGTTATTGTTATTGTTATTATTATTATTATTATTACTATTATTATTATTATTATTATTATTGATAGTATTTTATTCTTGTTGTTATGATTATTATAAATTGTTATTATTAGTATTATTATTTTATTGACATGGGTATTTTATTATTCTAATGGTTATTGTAATTATTTATTTATTATTATTGATTATTAGAACAAATCCATTCTTATTTAATATTTGTGTTTTTAATTGTTTCAAATAATTTATGTAATACAAATTATATTTTATCAGATATCTTATTCCTTGTATTTGGATTTATATTGATCCACTATATTTATATCCTATCTATTTTATTTATTAGGTCAAATACCCAATTACCCAATAAACCTATATATCACTTTCTCTCCTATATATAATAATCTCTTAATTAAACCCTAATTATTTCCCTAACCCTAGCCGCTCTTACCCCGCCTACTGTGCTAACCCTTCTTCCTGTTCATCCTCCCGCTCTCTCCCTCTTCCCTGTTTCACGTTCAACCCAACTCACCACCTCCCGCCGCTCACCATCTTCCCGCTTCTCCATTTCCGTCTTCACCGAACCCACAGCCAGCCATTCCCGTCGCTCCATCTGCCCTCCCGTCGCCACTTTGATCGCCGCCTTTGACCCCTCTCCTCATCCCCGTCATCGTCCCTGTGCCATCTCTCATCTCCGACTTTGCCAGAGCTCGTCTCCATCACCTCGACGACCTCCATCGTCAGTGTCCCACCTCGTCAAACCTCTCTTTCACCCTTGCAACCACCGAAGATCCCTATAGCCCCTCGTCGTCACCATCCAAGCCCTAGTCCCCTGCTGTTTTGCCCCCTCTGTTTCGTCGAAAAACAAGTTCGCCGTTGCCACCCCTTGGACGTTCCGTCGCTTCCCAACTGCAGTCGCCACTGTGGTCGCTGTCCCCTCTCCTTCTAATTCTCCCTGATACTGTCGAAGTTGAGGAAGAAGATGAAGCCACCGTGGCCTGCTTTCGGTGTGTGTTGAGTGAAGAGTAGGGGATCTACTTTTAGCATTTGCTATTTGTTGGGGATCCGATCTTTAGTTGCTATTTTGCTGTGTGGATCTGGTGTTCGCTATATGGTGTTTAGGTGTAGGAGATCCGATCCGGTGTTTTGCTGTTTTGCAGAGTTTGTGTGGTATTTGTTGTTTTGCACGTGAATCGCACATGTTTCGATTCGTCGCCCGAGATTCGAATCCCGTTATTCTATATATATTCGAATTAACCGCCTATCAGGAAAGTCTCTTCTTGAACTAGTATTTTGTTTTGTTCAAGATTCCCTTGATCTCTGCAAGTAGATCCAATCCTTTTCTTTATCATACTGTTATTTGAAATTCCGTTAAGTCTATTGAGGGTTTATACGAGCTAATCTGAGATATTCTTAACATCGTGCCGCCCTCTTTGATCTAAAACCTAGTCCCCCTTGAATATTGCATATGCATAATTACATAAAAAATAACTAGACCCATACTGTAGGTTTGTTGATGAATTGTATATACGAGATTGGATTGAACTGATGAATTGATTACCATGCCTATGAAATTGCATCTTAGAACTGAAATTATGCATGTTAAGCACCTAAGAACACTTTGATTATTAATTTGCATGAAATATATGATTGTTTGATTTAATTGTTGTCTATTCATGTCAAAATATATTCTGGACTGCTGTGTGTTTCTTTTTGTATCAGTTTTTTGACCATGTTGCTGTAATATTTTGAAATAACTTTCTGAACATGAAATTTAGCCTCATATGTCTAGTTTACTACCCTTTTTATGAATTTGAATTCTGATGTGTAATCTGTTAGATATCATCATTTTAGTACAGCTGTGTTAGAATTTTCAGATTCACAAATGCATGCGTATCTTGTTGTTCTATAATTTATTTGACCAAGTTAACAGTAAAATAAAAATCTGAAATAAATTTGGCTGAACCTAGACATGTGTAGGAACTACTCTGAATTTTTATAAATTTATTTGATGAGTTTTCTGACCTGAAACAAATAGGTGAACACAATTTACAACTTGCTTCCTGAACATAAAATATGAAGAGAATAGAGTTTTCACCCTAGTTTCTGTAGTTTTTATATGTCTCATATATATTCTCTGGAACCGGTAGAAAGTCTAGTTTCTAGAATTTCTGACGGATCCAGATTTTCCTTTCTGTTGTAGCGGTAATCTGTGTTTTAGTACAGCAAGGTCATGCTGTCCAGATTATGTAAATTGTGTGTAACTGACATGTTTGCTTCATGCTGTAACGAGTAGAATTAGACACACCTAGCATCATACAACATTGACACCTTCTTGCATGCTCACATAGGCTTAAAATAAACTAATTAAATGTCGGGGTATTATGGGTTGACTTGGTAGGGAACAATCGGAGACTGTACTCGGTAGGGGTCTCTCTCCAGTTAATTCCCATAATTCTTGAACATACTGAACAGGTACTGAAGGAACTCTTTTCTCTCTTTTTAGATCAAGAGTTTACAGGTACGGAAGGAACTATACCACAAGAAATTGGTGAGCAAACTCTCTGAAGATCGGAGCTGGACCATTAGTGTTACGTCCCTCTTCCCAAAAATACTGAATGCAAGCACGTGACATGGCCCAGCGAATGACTTGCATCATTCATAAGCTGTCATCGATTCAACTTAATAATATAAACAAGAAAGTAATACAACCATGCATGCATTAAAAGAGTAATCACATGAAATAACAATACTTGGAATTTAAGCATAAAATAACCAACATAATAACAATCCAATATCTGGAATCAACAATAACAATATTCGGGTCAAAAGCCTACAAATACAAGAATTAACAACATCGTTCAATTATTATAGTTCTCAAAATGAAACAATAATTATTTAAGCAGCGCAGCAAAACAATTCTTTCACCTTTGTTGCTCTTCTAGTCCGTCAGGAAAATCACCTTGATTTCCTATAAGCTGTTCACCTAAAAGCGGAATAATATGGCCTTAGAGCAAGTCATGGATAGCAAGTAGAGAAAAAGAGGAACAATGACAATAACGGTATAATGATGAATTCAATGAACGATGAAATCAATAGTATTGAACAGTGACAAAGCGATAATAGTACAATGTGCAATAACGATGATTTATAACCATAACAATAAACAATAACAATAACGGTAAGCAATAATGATAACACTATTTGATAACGATGTCAAAATGCAATGACAATGCGATGAAGTCTTAAGTCTATTATTCATTTTAATCCTAACTAATGCACATACTATTGCATCCCATGCTACATGTTCGGTGCATACAATTAATTTCGTTTAGACTAAGGTGATAGATTCTATAGGTCATGTACTCGGCATGATAACAATATCAACTTCTTGTACAATAACGATAACAATAGTCGGCATAATAATTCTAAAACAATACACGATGAATTGGAATACTGTGGTCAGTAATCCAACAATAAATTGATAGCACTAGCCGACACAATATTTTGGGAAACAATGCCCACATTCCCAAGTACAGTCACTATATTATCAACTACCCTAGTCAACCTTTAATCCTGGCTTGATTAACATTCTTTATTCAATTAACATGCAATACTAATAAGGAACAATAAGGACAGAAATATCAATGGGAAGCGATAATGCGATTAATAAGGGATACTAGAATGATGACAACACAACCCTAAGATCATGCAATGTACTCTATACAATCAAATACACCAAATTCAACATTATAGATTCAATTATATATTATTAAACATAGAAACCCAATTCTGGACAGCAGTAGGTTGCTGTACCAAGATCGGAATTCCCATTGCTACAGGATAGCAAATGTGGATCTGTCAGAAAGTCTAGAAACTAGACTCCTTCCTGGTTCCAACACATATTTAATGTCTAGATTCTGACAACAGTAGCTAGGTGAATTTCAATGTTCTTTATAGGTTACTGTTTCTTACTGGTTATCAGTGTCAACTAGTTTCAGTTGTAACAGCAGTAAATATTCATTTTAAAAATCAGAAAAACTAATTTCATTACCCTAAGCATGTTTGCTATCAATCTAGAAATTATCATTGTAATATTTGATCATTAGTTCACCTAATTCATCAGCTTAACATGGTATGTGCATAAATCTAAAAATACAGTGCAGCAACAGTAAAATGGTCATAACTCATGCAATATAAGTCGGAATTCGAAAATTCTGGATCTGGAAACTAGAAACATGGGGCTACATTTCATATTCAGAAAGTTATTAATTTTAATGACATTATCTTGGTCAAAATAGCATGGTAATGTTCAGGTTGGCAATAAATTTTAGGGTTTCAACATGTTTTTCATGGACAAAAAGATTAAAATGTTATGAACGATGAGTTAGGGGTTAACAATTATAAATAGCAGCAATTTACTTCTATGTGAACATGATATTAAGATGTATAATGTCCATAGTCTTATTAATCACAATCAACTAACACACCATTATCAGTCATATGAACAATCAACACTAGTACATAATCTACAATAGTTGTGTAATGTCATGACATGAAATGCAATAGCAATTCCTATTTCTATATTCAATAATTAACTATATAAATGCATGCAAGATCTCTATACATTGGAGGCAAAAGATGGCACGAAGTCAAGGCTACTACTTGGATTCACTCGTATAAATTCGTAGCATCCCAACGATATTAATAATAAACAATATATGATAATAAATATGGATCTACTTGCAGGACTGAATAAAGTATCTCGAATACAATACAATACAATTCGAGAGTAAGATGACTTCCCTGTTAAACAGTTAATTCGAATATCTTAGAATGACGGGATAAGAATCTCGGGCCACGATCCAAAACACGGGAGAGACACGTGCAAAACACCAAACAGCGAACACCCGATCCACACAGCAAAATAGCAACTCAATTTCCAACAGCACACAACCCCACAGCGGATCCCCTATCCAACAAACACCAAACACCGGATCGTTGGATCCCCAACTCACTGTTTTTTCTTCACCACTTCGACAGAGAGAGAAAGAGAGAGAGAGAGAGCACGGGAGACGGCAACGGCACTGCGGTGATGGCTGGCAACAACGACATCAGTCACAGCGAGAGCCGCAATGATGGCACGGCAATCGAGGAGCGACAGCAATGACCAAGGGTAGCGCGACGAGCGAGCTCTGTTTCGCTCGAAAATAGAGGCGACGGAACAGGGGTGGGGGGTGTTCGGGCTTGGACGGCGACGGCGACGGCTAGGGGGATCTGCGGTAGATGAGGAGGGTTAGCAGAGAGGGTCGATGAAGGCAATGAGCGAGGAACGGTGATGGGAACGGCGGTGGAAGACGATGGTGATGCTGGTAATGAGTGCAATGGAGTTGGGTTCGAGCAGAGGGGTTGACGAGGACGGGGATGATCGGAGGCGACGGGATGGAGGTGACGAGGAGATGGCAGTGATGACGATGGAGGTGGTGGTCGGAGATGGCTAAGGGCGGTGGATGGTCGGATGGGGAAACAGGGAGAGACATAGCGGAAGGGATGAACAGTATAGAGAGAGAGGGGGGGGGGGGGTATAACAGTAGGGTCTGGGGGTTGCACAGTGGAACGGGGTAAGGGTTTGAACAGTAATGTGGTTTTTTCTATTTTGGCTTTTGGGAGAAAGAAAGAGAAGAAGGAGAATATTTAATGATAGAATAGTGGGATCATATTGTGGGTAGTTAGGAGATACAGGGGATTGTGGAGGAGAAGATCTGGGTCTAGTTGTTAGGGAGAATTTGGGTTGTGGGTTTGGGTTCATGTATTTTAGAATCCAGTCGGAGGTGGGTTAGAATCCAATAGGAGATGGGCTTGGATCGGGCTTCAAAACAAATAATTAAACAATACAATATAGGCCAAAATCAATGGGCTTTAACAAAAAGAATAATAATAACAGTATACATTGGGCTTTACAAATAATAATAATAATAATAATAATGACCATAAGAATATTAATAATAATCAATAATAAGAATAACAATAATAATAATATTAATAACAATAACAATAAATATTGATAAAAATAATAACAATGAAAACACTAAAAATAATAATAATGATAGTACTACGGATAATAATAATAATAATAATAATAATAATAATAATAATAATAATAATAATAATAATAATAATAACGATAACAATAACAATAATAATAATAATAATAATAATAATATGCATCAAAATAGAATTTTAGATTAACAAGTTCATTAAAATCCAAACAGGAATAATATAAATTATAAATAGTTGATCAATTAAAAATAGAAAATATATTGTTATTCAAAGTAAATATAATTGTCGATTATAAAATATTTAGTAAAAGATCTGAAACCAATTTAGCACAATTTTTTTTTATAAATAATCAAAATATCAAAAATATTCAGGAAATACGGATTTACGGGAACAGGGGTTACAATTCGACTGCTATAGCTATCTCTTGTTATTTGCTTATTGTATTGCTTTCATCATACTTCGTATTCGGGGATTTTATGATCCGAAGTTTGTTTTATCCCAGATGTTGGATTATTATTTGGTGAATTTATTTCATGATTATTTTGGAGTTTATTCATTGTTTATGTGGTAACATTCCTCTCGCGTGGTTGTATACTCTTGTATATTGTTGAGTTAATCTGTTACAACTTATGGATGATGTATAATCATTCGCTGGGCCTTCGTTACGTGTTCGTATTCCTGTATTTTGGGAAGCGGGACTTGACAGGTTTTGTGTGGTTTCAGAGCCCCGGGTTGAATAATATATCAGGCAAACATGACTGACTTTATGAAGGTCTGGCTTTGATTGATATATTAGTCAAGTTTGGCTCTAGCCAGGTTGATTACATGAACTCAATAATATGCGCACCACGTTGATCACATGAACATGTAATAACTTTAATATAATATGGATACTAATCCTATTCGATCCATATCTGACCCCTTTGCATTCCATTCTTTCATTCCTTGTTTCCTTCCGTCCCTTGTTGTCATCCTCTTCTTTAACTCTTTATTGGGTATAAATTCATTCTTCTTCTACCTATATTTTCTTTATAACTTTTCCTGAATATTTTATGTATTTCGACTATCATTCGTATATTCATTTTGGATCTTCTATAAAAATATTTTCTAAACAAAAATTATGTATTTTGAATAATGGTGTATTTTAACTTCACTTTCCATTTTATAATTAATCGACTATATAAATTTCTGTTTGATTTATTTATAGAGTTGATATGCCAAATTCTTATTTTGTTGTATAATGTTATTACTACTACTACTACTACTATTACTATTGTTTTCATTATTATTATTATTATTATTATTATTATTATTATTATTATTACTATTGCTATTATTATTATTGTTTTTATTATCTTTATTATGGTTGTTATTATTGAATTACTTTCACCAAAAAAAAATGTTGAACCCAAATTATATTCTGTCTTGCATTATTATTTTTACCAGTATTGTTAATTTTTTAAATATTATTATTGCTATTATTATTATTATTATTGTTATTATTATTATTATTATTATTATTATTATTATTATTATTATTATTATTATTATTGCATTATTTTCGTGAATGTGTTGAATCCAATTCTGTCAAGTATGTATTATCATTATTATCAGTATTGTTAATATTTTTATTTTATTATTACTATTATTACCAGTATGATTATGATGATTTTTATTACTGTTATTATTATTGCTATTATTATTTTTAATATTATTGTTATTTTTATTTTTATTATTATTTTTATTGTTATTATTATTATTTTTATTATTAATATGTGTTGTTATTATTTTTTTTAAAGGCCATTACTTTATATCTATCTTATATCATTTAATTATTTCATTGAAGCTCAATTTTATATTCATTTTGCATTATTTATTTATATCTAACTCGAGCCCAACCCAAACCCACATCTTCTTGGACCCCAAACTCAATCCAATAACACAAATTCTCCTACCTATACTCTCTTTGATCCTGGTGTCTCATTCTTTTTCTTCCTGCTCGGTTCGTCGATGGTTTCATGTGGCCCACTACTTGGGACATCATCGTCAGAGTTGCGCAGCGGAAGCGTGGTGGGCCCATAACCCACAGGTCCCAGGATTCTCTTGTTACTCCTTCTTCTTTGCATCGTTCAGTTTTTGTTCGTCCTTTTCACTCGTCATCTTTTGTCGATTTATTATTCGACATCGATCTTATTTATGTTCTTTCTTATTCCGGTGCTTCCATCACTTGAGTTTTCTTTTTTCTAATTTTTTTGCCTTGTTATTTCTTAAGTTTGCTTTTGTTTTGCCCTACTGCTTACCAGAATGAATTTCGAGGACGAAATTCTTTTTGTAAGGTGGGTAGGATTGTAACCCCCATTTCCGCAAATACATATTTTATGAGTATTTTCTGTATCTCGATATTTATAAATTCGTTATTTGTTAAATTCGTTTTGGATTTTATGTCAAAGCATTTTTCTAAACAACAGTTATAAATATTTTGAATAATCTTTGTTTCCATTTCTACTTGATCAACTATTTACCTTTTAACTCAAATCAAAATATTATAACTATTTGGACTATTTCAATAAATTCCTATTTTATATAATGCTATTATTCTGATAATTGCTATTGTTGTTGTTAGTATTATTTATTGTTGTTGTTGTTATTATTATTATTATTATTATTATTATTATTATTATTATTATCATTATTATTATTATTATCATTATTATCACTATTATTATTGATAGTATTTTATTCTTATTGTTATGATTATTATAAATTGTTATTATTAATATTATAATTTTATTGACATGGGTATTTTATTATCCTTATGGTTATTGTGATTATTTATTATTATTATTGATTATTAGAACAAATCCATTCTTATTTAATATTTGTGTTTTTAATTGTTTCAAATAATTTATGTAATACAAATTATATTTTATCAGATATCTTATTCCTTGTATTTGGATTTATATTGATCCACTATATATATATCCTATCTATTTTATTTATTGGGTCAAATACCCAATTACCAAGTAACCCTATATATCACTTTTCCCCTATATATACTAATCTTTTAATTAATCCCTAATTATTTTCCTAACCCTAGTCGCTCTTACCCCGCCTACTGTGCTAACCCCTCTTCCTATTCATCCTCCCGTTCTCTCCCTCTTCCTTGTTTTACCTTCAACCCAACTCACCGCCTCCCGCCGCTTACCATCTTCCCTCTTCTTTGTTTCCTTCTTCACCGAACCCACAGCCAGCCATTCCCGTCGCTCCATCCGCCCTCCCGTCGCCACTCCGATTACCGTCTTCGATCGCTCTCCTCATCCCCGGCATCGTCCCCATGCCATCTCTCGTCTCCGCCTTTGCCAGAGCTCGTCCCCATCACCTCGGCGACCTCCATCGTCGCTGTCCCACCCCGTCGACCCTCTCTGTTCACCCCCGCCACCACCGAAGATCCCCCTAGCCCTTTGTCGTCGCCATCCAAGCCCGAGTCCCCCGCTGTTTTACCTCCCATGTTTCGTCGAGAAATAGAGTTTGCAGTCGCCAACCCTTGGTCGTTGCATCGCTTCCCAACCATAGTCACCACCGTGGTTGCCATCCCCTCTCCCTCTAATTCTCCCTAACACTGTCGGAAGTTGAGGAAGAAGACGAAGCCACAGTGGCCGCTTTTAGTGTGTGTTGTGTGAAGAGTAGGGGATCTACTTTTGGCATTTTCTATTTGTTGGGGATCTGATCTTTAGTTGCTATTTTGCTGTGTGGATCTGGTGTTCGCTGTTTGGTGTTTGGGTGTAGGAGATCCGATCCAGTGTTTTGCTGTTTTGCGGAGTTTGTGTGGTATTTCTTGTTTTGCACGTGACTCGCACGTGTTTTGATTCGTCACCCGAGATTCTAATCCCATTATTCTATATATATTCTAATTAATCGTCTATCAGGCAAGTCTCTTCTTGAACTAGTATTTTGTTTTGTTCAAGATTCCCTTGATCTCTGCAAGTAGATCCAATCCTTTTTTTTATCATACTATTATTTGAAATTCTGTTAAGTCTATTGAGGGTTTATACGAGCTAACCCGATATATTCTTAACATCGTGCCGCTCTCTCTGATCTAAAACCTAGTACCCCTTGAATCTTGCATATGCATAATTACATAAAATAACTAGACCCATACTGTAGGTTTGTTGATGAATTGTATATACGAGATTGAATTGAATTGATGAATTGATTACCATGCTTGTGAAATTGCATCTTAGAACTGAAATTATGCATGTTAAACACCTAAGAACACTTTGATTATTAATTTGCATGAAATATATGATTGTTTGATTTAATTGTTGCCTATTCATGTCAAAATATATTCTGGACTGCTGTGTGTTTCTTTTTGTATCAGATTTTCAACCATATTGCTGCTATATTTTGAAATAACTTTCTAAACATGAAATTTAGTCTCAGATGTCTACTTTACTACCCTTTAACGAATTTGATTTTCGATGTGTAATCTGTTAGATATCATCATTTTAGTACAATTGTGTTAGAATTTTTAGATTCACAAATGCATGCCTATCTTGTTGTTCTATAGTTTATATAACCATGTTAACAGTAAAATAAAAATCTGAAATAAATTTTGCTGAACCTAGACATGTGTAGGAACTACTCTGAATTTTTATAGATTTATTTGATGAGTTTTTTGAATTGAAACAAATAGGTGAACACAATTTACAACTTGCTTCCTGAACATAAAATATGAAGAGAATAGAGTTTTCACCCTAGTTTCTGTAGTTTTTATATGTCTCATATATATTCGCTGGAACCGGCAGAGAGTCTAGTTTTTAGAATTTCTGACGGATCCAGATTTTCTTTTCTGTTGTAGAGATAACCTGTGTTTTAGTACAGCAAGGTCTTGCTATCCAGATTATGTAAATTGTGTGTAATTGACATGCTTGCTTCATGATTTGACTGTAATGAGTAGAATTACACACACATAGCATCATACAATATTGACACCTTCTTGGATGCTCACATAGGATGAAAATAAACTAATAAAAAGCCGGGGTATTATGGGTTGACTTGGTAGTGAACAATCAGAGACTGTACTCGGTTGGGGTCTCTCGCCAGCTAATTCCCGTAAATTCCTAAACATCCTGAACATCCTAAACATCACGTACATCCCATAAATTCCCGATTACTGGGCCGAGTACACGAACCATGAATTCACCATCAGTCTAAAATGTTCACTGTGTGTTTGCGCCGAACCTGTGGAATGGGATGCAATAGTACGTGCACTAGATAGGCTAATAAAATGAGTAATAACCTGCATGCTTGATCCTGTATAGAACTTGACTTGACATCACTCTTTACATATGTGATTAACTGTAGACCTTTGATATTATTCCCTACCTTTTCTTTGTTCCTTAACTTTGATCCTGTCCCTTTTCTTTGACATTCATGCTTCCTTTATCCTTTGTTTTCTCTAATTGGTGTACACGACTTGCTCTAATGACACTTTTTTCTCTCTTTTAAGATCAAGAGTTTACAGGTACTGAAGGAACTATACTAGAAGAAATTGGTGAGCAACTCTCTGAAGATCGGAGCTGGACCATTAGACTGCTATAGCTATCTCTTGTTATTTTGCTTATTGTATTGCTTTCATCATACTTTGTATTCCGAGATTTTATGACCCGAAGTTTGTTTTATCCCAGATGTTGGGTTATTATTTGGTGAATTTATTTCATGATTATTTTGGAGATTATTCATTGTTTATGTGGTTACATTCCACTCACGTGGTTGTATTCTCTTGTATATTGTTGAGTTAATCTATTACAACTTATGGATGATGTATAATCATTCGCTGGGCCTTCGTTATGTGTTCGTATTCCCGTATTTTGGGAAGCGGGGCGTGACATATATATATATATATATATATATATATATATATATATATATATATATATATATATATGAGTTATATATATGTATACATGTGAGAGAGTGTTGGAACATGATGAATTTGCTGGGGAATTTTGGATTTGGGCAGAGAAAGAAAAAAAGGAGAGGAGAAGAGAGTGAATGGTTAGGGGGTATTTTATAGAATAATTGAGTAGTTATATTAACTACCCCCCCCCAACTAATACAACCCAATAATCCACTCTCTTCTTACTTCAAAATCATTTCTTTTCCCTTCATCCCCAAAGAACAGCCACTTTTCTTGTAAAAACACGTGCACGTGCACCGCACGTGCACACACGTCATCCATGTACATATATTTATTTATATTTAATTTAAAATATAGGTTATAATATATAGTAAATGTTTAAATAAAATTAGTTTAGTTTAATTTTAAATTAGATTTATCATGCACAAATAAAATAAACGCACACACACTTCAAAATTTTATTTTGAAAGAGAATACAACTAACACGTGCATTGCAAACACGTGCGTCGCACGTAAAACAAATATTTAAATACGAAAATAGATTTGATCGACGAGAAATGTTTATAAATAATCGAAATGTAACATACAAAAATATATTTCATTATACATATATCGTAGTGTAATCAATACGTGTAGAACCCCGTATTTTCAAATATTATTTTAAATATTTGAAAATGAATTTAAACGATTTTTGAAGATTTAATAAATATTTTCTAAAAGATTTATCTTTTGTACAAGTGCAAAACACGTGCAAATGACTTTTGAGAAGTTTGAAAGTTAAGTTTTCCTTATGAAAAATCATTATTTAATATTTAGAATTTATTTAGTATTTTTCCAGATTTTTCTGAAATTAATTGGGCCTATTTGCAATTTTTGAGAAAAGGAGGACCTTTTTGCAAATTTGACACTTTTAGGGGTTAAAGTGCAAAAATGTAATTTCTGGACGATTTGAACAGTTTTGATTGAGATTTAGAATGTATATTTTCTTATAAATCCAAATTTAAATGAGTTTGATGGAATTTCCAAAGATAGAACTAAATATGTAAATTGTATTTTGGAAAGGATTGTTTTGCAAAAGTGTAGGTGAAACCCTAAACCTATTCCCGGATATAAAAGGGGATCTTTTCAGCCGTCATTTACAAAATATACAGAATTTTGATATCTTGTTTTGGTGGAGAAAGGCGATTTTGGATCTAGCAAAAAGGAAGAACTTTTCGTGGACTTTTCTCAACTAAAAGGTGAGTGACTTGGTTTGTTTGTTTTGATTTGTGAATGACTTCGTGAGTGTTGTTTTGTTTGTGAATGACATAAATTTATCTTTTTGTTGATCTATGTATGCGAGTGGTAATGATGTTAGATTTGAAGTTGTGAATGATATAGATCTTGTATTATGGTATGATTCATATGAATAGATGATAATTGTTCATACCATGTTGAGAAATCTAAGAATGATTAGTAAATCTTGTTCATAACACCATATTATTAAGATTTGAGTATGATTTTGATCGGATGAGGAACACCTGGATCCATTATATATATTGTAAATCAGATTTGATTTAGAGTTGTGAAAGAATTTTAATCTTGAGAAACCCTAATGAAGGAATTAGTGATCTAGAACATGAAAACTTGGGTTTTGACATATTTGAGGTTTGGAGTATTATATCCTTAATGAAGATCTTTTGCCTGAATACGAACTACTTTCTTGAACAATGAATCGTTAGAAAACCTTAGTTTTGATTATTGTATTCAGACCTGAAATTGAGAACTGTAGGCCGATAGCCGACTGGACTACCTATCAGTCGACTGGTACGACCCTACAGATGTAGCATTAGCCTTTTGAAAATCCGTTCTGGACAGCCGACTGAGACCCCCTGTCAGTCGACTGTCATACTTAGAAAATTTACTGTGTTAAATCTTGTCAGCTCTTGTCTGGACAGCCGACTGAGACCCCTGTCAGTCGACTGTTATACTTAGAAATTTATTTTGTAAAATCTTGTCAGTTTCTTGTCTGGATAGTCGACCTATGATTCCCTTAAGTCGACTTGTATACTTAGAATAATTTTGAGAAGATTATTGGATCTTACCTCGGGTAAGTCGACTGATTCCTTTTCTTAAGTCGACTTATATGACTTAGTTTATTTTGTCAAATTTTGGATATTTGTCCCTCTGGACAGTCGACTTACTACAGTATAGGTCGACTGGTACTGATGGAGGTTTATAACTTGAGTGTTTCTTGAGTGATTAGTTCCCAGACAATTCAGTCTATTTTTAAGATATTTAGTTAAGCATTTGATTTAAGACATTCAGTTGAGCCACTTGGTTAGTAGGACTTTTGTTTAGATATTTGAGTTGAGTCTCTAGAGGTGTGTGACCCTAGTATACCGGTATTGAGTTATTTTGTTGAGGCCCTTTTAGGCATTTCAGTTATTCAGTTTTGATTTTAGGCCGGTAGGGCACATCACTCTAGGAGATTCATTGAGAAATTTAAATAACCACAGATAATAAAGACAGGCACTAGTGGTGATATGATGTACGGGAACATGGGTTATGATCCTCAGTATGGCTTTAGATGTGAGATTTAATCTCCGGAATTATCCAAGTAACTTCCTTGAGATGTGGGGTGATCTCTGGAATTATCCAGGTAAAATACCTGAGATGTGGGATCCATCTCCGGAATTATCCAAGTGGGTTGCTTGCGATGTGGGATTGATCTCCGGAATTATCAAAGTCGAGGCGATGCACATGGGGTATTCATGTGATGATGTGTCTATGTCTAGATGTGGGATGATCTCCAGAATTATCCAGGTAAAATACCTGAGATGTGGGATCCATCTCCGGAATTATCAGGCATGGGCTAATTCTCACAGTTTATCTTTATCTCGTAGTAGTCATCGTGATAAGATTAGTTGCATAACGGGGGATTGAACCCTATGAAGTGAAGACGTTAAGGGCTTGCACCGAACCTATGTAGAATGGGATGCATAGACTTCGACAAGTATGCATTAGAGAGTCCGCATATAGAACTTGTGTTTTCTTGGCTTGGTTTTATGCATGTGTTTTCCAGTTTTCATACACTTGACACTTAGACTAGATGCACTTGTTGTTTTCATTCTATGATGTTTTCATGCTTTACATCTTTGTTATTCCTCATTCATTTATCATTGTGGTTAATATATGTTGTTGATGACTTTATGTTTTATGATTAAATTATATTGTTTGATTTTATGTCACTCACACCATTTATGACTGACCCCTTTAGTTTGGGGGTTAGGGAATCATCTCTAGCCTCGTGTGTTACAGGATGTTGCTTAGAGTTGGAGGCTCGGATGCTTGAGATAGTTCTGTGAAATATTGATGTAATAGAGCTTGTGTAAAATTTTAGTAAATTTTGTGTTGTAAAAGAAAAGTTGTAATTCAAGGTGTTTGTATTTCCGCTGTGATTTGAAGAATGATTATTGTAACAAAAGTTTGGAATAAAATTATTGAGTTTTTGGGCTATGTGTACTGTTACATTGAAGTTGATGCTGGGATTGTGCCACGTATTTTCTAAGATCTTATTAGAAATTCGGGGCGCTACAATACGTACATAGAAAACACGTGCACCGCACGAATAAAAGTATTTTCATTAAAATAAGAGAAAAATAAATTTCTATTTATAAAACGAATTCGAATGCGTCATTAAATAAATAATTGAAATACATAGAAAATATTACACGTAGCGGTGGAAAATGCGTAATCAATACGTGCATCGATAACACATAAAAAACAAGTAAAAACACAGGGATTGAAATTTTATATTTGAGTTGAATCAAATAGGATAAAATAAATTTTGAGAAGATGGAAAATGTATAAATAGTCGGAATCCAAAAAATTGTAGTAAAATACGTTACGGATATTACCCGTAACAGTACAAAATACACGTGCGTAACACATGAGGGACAAAATTGTCATTTCCAATTTTGCGGGGTGTTACATATCTAATACACATACTAATGCGTCCCATTCCATAGGTTTGGTGCATACAAATAAGTTATCATTTAGACTCTAATGGTGAATTCTATAAGGCCATGTACTCGGGTCTTCTTAGGACTATAAAACTTGGTCGGTAAACTTGGTCGATAAACTTGGCGGTATACTTGGTTGGTAACTTGGTCGATAACTTGTAACACGGGAACACGGACCCCTTTCCGAGTACACTCTTCTATATTATCCACTACTAGGTCTTTTCCTTAATACCCCGGCTTGTTAATATTTTATTTCATCCTATGTGAGAATGGAAGAAGGTGTCAAGGTTATGTCATGCTAGGTGTGACTAATTCTACTAATTACACGCATGGCAAGAAACATTTATACTAAAATAATACAAAACACACAATCTGGACGGAAGGACGTTACTGTACAAAAACAGGTATTTCGCTACTACAGAAAAGCAAATCTAGATCCTTCAGAAGTTCTAGAAACTAGACTCTCTGCTGGTTCCAGCGAATATACACACGACAAATAAATATAACAGAAACTGGTTCCAAATTCCTATTCTTTTCAGATTTCATGTTCAGGCAGCAGGTTATAGATTGTGTTCACATATATGATTTGAGGTCAGAAAACTCATCAATTAAATCTACAAAAATTCAGGGTGATTCCTACACATGTCTAGTCTTAGTCAAATTAATTTCATATTCTGATCTTACTGTTAACATGTTCTATTTACTAATAAATCAGGATGATACGCATGAAATTATGAATCTAGAAATCCATACCCAGCAGTACTAAAAGACTGATATCTCACAGATTATAACTCATAATTCAATTTCGTCAAAATTTCTGGAAAATAGACTCATCGGGCTACTATTCATTTTCACAATGTTCTTTCAAATTACTACAGCGAAAGGTTTGAAATTCTGATGCAAAAAGAAGTAAGCAGCAGGCCAGAAAATAATTTAACATGAATAGACACGATTTTCATCATACAAGCATGTAATTCATGATAATTAATTAATATAAGTTCTATTTGGTGATCAACATGAAATTTCACGGTCCACAATGCAATTTACAATCATGAAAATTTAATTGATCAAATCAATTTCGGAAAGATTAAATTCATCAAACAACTCTATAACACGGATCTAGTTATTTTCATGTATTTCGTGCATATGCAATGTGCAATGGGGACTAGGGATCGAATCAAAGATGAGGGCACGAAGTAAAGGATATATCGGGTTAGCTCGTGTAAACCCTCAATTTACTCAACGAAGATGAATAGTTTAACAATATAATGATTGAACGGGGATCAACAAATGCTTGAATAAGAAAAACAAGACTAGTTCAAGAGAGACTTGCCTGTTAGATGATAAATTTCGAATATCAAGATTAACGGGATGAGAATCCCGAGCGACGAACCACGAACAACGCACGCGCAAAAGCATGTGCGAACAACATGTGAAGAACACACAGCACACCAACAGCAATCGCGGATCCCCTCTCCTCCCGAACACCAAATAGCAAAAGGGGAATAGAGAGAACAGTGGGGGACGCTGCGATTGACGGTGGGGCTAAGCAGCGGCTGGCAGCAAGCTAGGCACGGCGACTGGGGGCGACTGGCACAGTCGAGGGTCCGATGGCGGTCGACAGGGTGCTGCGAGGAAGAGCAGCGGTGGCAGTACTCTGTTTTCTTCCAAAACATAGGAGCAGCGGTGGACGACGGTGGGTAGTCAGTGATTGGCGATGGTGAATCGGGACGGTGGAGCACGGGGTGGGAATGGCGAGAAGGATAGAGGTTGAGAACGAGGTCGACTGGCGATTGGTTCGGAGGTTGATGGGTTCACGAAGTCGAGGGGCTTCGGTGATGAGGTGACAAAGGCGAGGTGGGTGCTAGCAACTGATGGTTGTAGGTGGTCGGGATGGTGGTCGGAGAGGACGAGGGGCGACGAGGATGGTGGAGAGGTGATGGGACGAGGGGCGACGAGGATGGTGGAGAGGTGATGGGTCGATGGAGAGTCGAGGGAGCACTGAAGGGGAATGATGGCTCTGTTTTTGGAAGAGAAGCAGAGGAAGAAGGGGAAAGAGAGAGAGAGAGAGAGGAGATGAGCGGCGTGAGAAGAGAGGATGGTTTGAACAGTATTTATAGGGGGTAGGGGTTAGGGTTTAGTATAGGGTTGCGGGTAGGGTTGTGTTTAAGGTTGCGGGTAGGTTTTTGTATTGGGTTTGATCCAATAAGAAGTTAGGTTATAGGGTTGAATTGAGATATAGGGTTATTGGGTAATTGGGTTAGAATCCAATAGGAGAAACAATTCAGTTTGGGCTTTTAGATCCAATAGGGAAGTAATATGTCCAATAAAATAGGATTTATAATAAAATATAATTCGTATTACATTATAGAAATTTATTTGAAATAACTACAAATACAATCATTAAATAGAAATAGATTTTTAAGAACCAATCAAGAGTAATAATAATAATAATAATAATAATAATAATAATAATAATAATAATAATAATAATAATAATAATAATAATAATAACAATAATAATACTAGTAATAACAAGATTATATAACAAATATGAATTGGGTTTAGCAAATTTATTAAAATGACCCAAATAGTAATAACATTTTTGATTTAAGCTCAAATATAAATAATCGTTCAATATGGATTATAAAACAAAGTTAAAGTACACCTCTATTCGAAACTTAATATAATTGTCAATTAGAAGATACATTATTATAAAATACAAATCGAATTTAGGGGTTACACCTGTTCCACATGTTACTTGATATCTGTTACAAATTACATGTTCACTTGTTACAGGATCCTGTTACTTGACCCAGTTGACTTGCCTGCAAGTTTCATTGGACTCTATTACTTGCTGCATTCCTTCCATGATATGTTTTATGTTCCCCACTTTATATTCTAATGTATCTGTCCTTGTACCCTTTTGCTTGTACTACTTGCGGCCCGTAGCTTGCACTAACGGGCGTATTGTCTCTTGCTTCTTTATTTCTCCTAAATGATAAATACACAGATTTTGGAGATCAACAACCTGCTGGAGTAAGCGACCAAGCATTCTAAGCTTTGACTGGAATATTTCATGCTTTAGTTTACTTTTGTATTGAGCTTATTAGTTCCATGTTACTACTTAAATTTTGTATTGGGCATCTTGTCCCGAAGTTTTATTATTGTTTCTAGATCTAATTTTTATTTGAGGATTATGTATTTGTTTTCACATGATTCTTTGATTATGAAATTTGTTTCAAGCATGCGTGGTTGTATTTTTCTTGTATATTTCAGTTGTACTGTTGAGATGATCCTTACAGCTTATGAATGATGAAAATCATTCGCTGGGCTTTGTCACGTACTTGTATTCCGTATTCTTTTGGGAAGAGGAACAGCCAGAACCAGTGGCTGTCACGCAGTTGTCATGCCACACTTCTCCAAAATACGGAATACGAGTATGTAACATAGACCTAGTCAATGATGTAAACACCACCCATAAGCTGTACCAGACTAACTCAGCAATATGCAACAACAAACACAACCATGCAAGGATATATAATCACATGAATCAAGATAACTTCAATAATAAATGAAATAATCCAACAATAATAATATCCAACACAATATCCAACATCTGGGAAAAAAACAAACTCCGGGAACATAAGCCCAAAACAAAGTACAAAGTCATAATAATATTCAGAGAAATAATCTAGCAATAAATAAATTAAGCAGCGCAATCTTGGACTCCATCTCTATAATCGTTGCTCACCATTGCCTTATGGTATAGTTCCTTGAGTACCTGTGAATACTTGATCTAAAAAGAAAGAAAAGAATGTCCTTAGAGCAAGTCATGGACAACAAGTAGAGAGAAACAGAGGATAAAGGAAGCATGTATTTCAAAGAAAAGGGATAAGATCAAAGTCAAAGAACAAAGCAAAGGCAGGCAATAATATCAAAGGTCTACAATTAATCAGACATGTAATGAGTGATGTCAAGTCAAGTTCAATACAGGATTAAGCATGATATGATAAACGTAGGTTATTAATAATTTTATTAATCTATTTAGTGCACGTACTACTGCGTCCCATTCCACAGGTTTGGCGCAAGCTCACAGTGAACGCTTTAGACCGATGGTGAATTCACGGATCGTGTACTTGACGTCGATAACAATAATTTATAATATATAATTAATGATCAATAATTTGCAATCAATACTCCTCCTTTCATGTCAAGTGTTCGTGCGAGCATGAAGGCCTTTACCGAGTACATTTTTCGATCGTTCACTACCAAGTCTACCCATAATACTGTAGCGCCCCGAATTTCCAATATAATATCTTAGAAATACGTGGCACAATTCCTAGTATCAACTTCAATGTAATAGTACACATAGCCCAAAAACATCGATAATTTTATTTCAACTTTTATTACAACAATCTTTACAAACACAGCGGAATTACAAAACACCTTGAATTACAAACTTTCTTTTTACAACACTTCTTTTACAAAATTTACACAAAAGCTCTATTACATCAATTTATTTCAAGCATCCAAACTCTAAGCTCTAGGCAACAACAACCTGTAAAACATGAGGCTAGAGATAATTCCTAACCCCAAAACTAAAGGGGTCAACCATAAAGGTGTGAGTGACATAAAAACAAGCAACATAAGTTAAGCATCGATTTATAGACAACATGTAATAAACAAGAATACATAAAATGTGACGTAGCAAGGAAACATGAAAACATCAAGTGAAACTAGACTAAGTGTCCAGTGTAGAAAATAGGAAACACAAGCATAAAACCAAGTCAAGAAAACACAATTCTATATGCTGACTCTGTAATGCATACTTGTTGGATTTTATGCATTCCTTAGTATATAGGTCCGGTGCAAGCCCTTAACGATCTCCACTTATAGGGATAACCCCTCATTATGCCACTAATCCTACTACGGTAATGGGAAACAAGATCCAGAATACTCTGCGAATAGGCACCACAGCCCTCGACGCGCAAGCATCATGTAAGATAGCTCAAAAACAACCGGAGAACCATCTCCCAAACCCGTGTACCCCACGAATAGGCTTGCAAGGCCCTCGACATGCAGATACACCAGGTACATTCCGTGAATAGGCCTGCCGACCCTCGACAAGCGAATTCACCATGCATGCTCCGTGAATAGGCCTGCAGACCCTCAACACGCGAACACACAAATATCCTCTCGAGACAGAACAACAAATAGTCCTGGAACGCATCCGTTGGACTAACAAAACCATGAGCCTATACTTACGTTTACCAAGTTCCATCACATCCCCACTAGTGCCTGTCCTTAAGTTGATTATTATTAAAACACCAAATCTCCATATCTAGAGTTAGTGTATCCTGCCGGACTTAAATACTCAACAACAACTAAACCAAGACCCCCCAGGTCTAACTGAACAATCTTAACTGCCGGTTCACAGGACTCCCACTCAACTCCTAGAGATCTCAACAAGACCAAAACTCACTAATCCATCGTCAAAACGATCATAGGGAGAAACCTCTCCAATTAACAAAACCCAAATCTTTATAAAATTCCAAAATCCAAATTCAACAATAAAATATCTTGAAAACATATGTTCTGTAAACATATGTTCTGTAGAAACAATAATATTTAGAATAGTAGGTTATAGATCCAAAAACATAGAAAGAATCAACAATTTAAAGAACACCTAGAAAACTCAAGAAAGCATCAGTATCAGTCGAGTGTAAAAAGGTCATCAGTCGACTGTCCAGAGCGAAGATCCAACATCTTTAGGAAAATAAATTCTAAGTAGTAGCAGTCGACTGCTAATAGTCACCAGTCGACTGTCCAGAAAGAGAATTCCATGATTTTAAGAAAGTAATCTAAGTGTTATAAGTCGACTATAAAACTATCGGTCGACTGTCCAGAGAAAAATCCAATAATCCTTTAAGAAATAATTCAAAGGGGGTACCAGTCGACTGTAAAAGTCCTCAGTCGACTGTCCAGAACAAAATTTCAAGAAAAACTAGAGAACATTGTAGCCGGGTCGTGTCGGTCGACTGAGAAGTCATACCAGTTGATTGTCGACCTACAGACTGCAGACTTTTGGTTGTGCACATTTCAACCGATACGTAGTTTTACTTTATGAAAACGATTTCTACAAAAAGCATATTTCTTATATGATCAAATACAACTTGTAGGATTTATAATAACCCATAAAACTAAACCAAAACTACTTGAGTTTATAAAAATAGAGATTTGTTAATTTCTTTCAATCAAACATGAATTTGTGCATATAATCAAAATAGAGTTTCTTAAAAATCGATTACTCATTGAAATTGCTTCGTATTCAGATCCAAACCACATCAATACCAAATCTCAAAAGAAAATCCCCAAATTAAATTAAAAATGTATCAAATTTCAAATTATAGTCATCACAACTCAAATCCTCAAAACATGATCTTTTATTCCCTTACTCCTCAAAATTCCTCAAACTCAATCTCAACTAATCTTAATAGTTGATTCATGAACAAAAACAAATTTATCATCAACATGGCCAAGTTGCGTTCATCCAACTCACCAATAGTCCAAAAATCTCATCTTTAAATCAATTAATGCATAACATCCATCATACTCAATCAAATCAGTAATAATCCAAAAGAAATAGCCTACTCACAATTCATATTAGGTTCTCCAACAATCTAAAATTATCCACATAAAATTCTACTCACAATAACTAGGGTTCTTCTCAAAGATCCACTTTTTATCATCCATCCAACATACATATTCCTACCAAACCCTAGCATGCTTTCTAATAGATGAAACACCACATACCACATACATAAAAAAAAACAACAAAACAATTTATATCACTCACATACAACATATACAAAGCAAAACAAAACAAGCCACTCACCTCAAATGAAGAATCCAATCAAATTAATGGAGAATAAGCAAAACCCTTCTTTTGCGAAATCCAAGATCTTTTCTTTCAATCTCCAAGAAAAATAAAAACAATAAAACCTTTGTGTTGTGCAGAGAAAGACGGCTGCACTCCTTCTTTTAAATACCCGGAATAGAAGAATTAGGGTTTTGAAACACATTTTCCAAATAATCCTTTAACAAATTATTACTTTACATATATAAACGTTTCTTTATAAAATAGTTAAATAAGTTAAATAAATTAAAACCAAATCAAATCCTTTTACTACTGAGTTGTCAAGCAATCCAGCACAGCCCAGAAATAAAGGAAATTCGGATTTGTACTCAGGGTAGCCATTTTGCACAAAAGTCTTTCTTTTTGTAATATTTGCAAATACATCATAAAATATTAGTAAAAATACCGAAAATTCAGAAATAACATCTAATAATACATATTATATTTTCCAATAAAAATATCTGACTTTTACTTTCCAGGAAAATATTTGCACAAGATCCAACATAAATTCCATATTTGCAAAAACACCATATTTGTTTAAATCTTTACCAAATCGATTCTAAATAAAATTTAAATATATTTTAATTTCAATGATGACCATGGAAAGCCCAAAATTCAGTAAAAACAAATTTTCATTATTTATTTGAGATCCAAACGGCTTTTTACATAAAAGCCCCTCTCTTTCGAGGTATTTATAAAAATAGTTTCTTTACGCAGAAAAATCCCAAAATTTAGAATATACTCCATTATAAGTAGGAGAATTTATTAAAAATATAAAATTGGATATTTACACCAAAAATATTTGCACGTGCAAAAAGATAAATCTTCAGAAAAATATTTATTAAATCTTTAGAAAATCATTTTAATTCATTTATAAATCTTTAAAATTATATTTAAAAATACGGGGTACTACAAATACCCCGGCTTGTTAATAGTTTATTTTCATCCTATGTGAGCATGCAAGAAGGTGTTAATGTGTATGATACTAAGTGTGACTAATTCTATTCGTTATAGACAAATCATGAAGCAAACAAATTAAATTAGCACAATCACATAATCAGGACAGCATGACTTTGCTGTACAGAAACATAGGTTACCGCTACTACAGAAAAGAAAATCTGAATCCGTCAGAAATTCTAGAAAGTATACTCTTTGCCGGTTCCAGCGAATATATATACGACATATGAAAGCTACAAGAACTTGGGTGAAAACTCTAATCTTTTCAGATTTTATGTTCAGGCAGCATGTTGTAAATTGTGTTCACCTATTTGTTTCAGGTGAGAAAACTCATCAAATAAATCTATAAAAATTCAGGGTCATTCCTACACATGTCTAGTCTCGGCTAGATTTATTTCAGATTTTTATTTTACTCTTAACATGCTCGAATAAATTATGGAACAACAAGATACGCATGCATTTGTGAATCTAGAAATTCTGACACATCTGTACTAAAATGATGATATCTAACAGATTACACATCGGAATTCAAATCCGTAAAAGGTAAGTAAACTAGTCATATGGGGCTAAATTTCATGTTTAGAAAGTTATTTCAAAATATAACAGCAAAATGGTCGAAAATCTGGTTCAAAAGGAAACAACTAGTAGTCCAAAATTTATTTTGATATGAACATGCAACAATTAAATCACACAACCATATATTTCATGCAAATTAATAATCAAAGTGTTCTTAGGTGTTTAACATGCATAATTTTAGTTCTAAGATGCAATTTCACAGACATGGTAATCAATTCATCAAATCAAATCAATCTAACACTAGTAATATGCACGTGCGATGCACATTTTTTTTAATATGTAGTAACAGAGCAAGTTCCACTGGCAACCTCTTTTTTGAACAACTCCAAAGCAGTGATGGGTGATTCTAAAGTAACAAAGCTCTCCAATTATCTACTCCAGTTCATTAGCAGATCATACAAAATAGTCATTCCAGGCATCCAGTAGTCGAAAAGAGTCAAGTATTATATTTTCCATATCTTATTTGCTTCTTTGAAACCCTAAATTCTAAAAAAAAGCCTAATTTTTCTTACCTACAAAATCGAGATAGAAATTCGTTCGAAATAGATCAAAAACCCTAACCGTAACACAAATCAATTGCATCAATCAGAAGGAAAAGAGAGAAAAAAAAAGAAGATAAGATGAAGAGAAGAGTTCGATGAACCTGTGGATTCGACGATCGAAATAGGCGCCAAATTCTGCGCTCGATTTCGCCATGGCAACTCACAGGCTCCCAGCTTTCTGATCAGAAACCCTAACCGTAATAATAGTATAAATAGATATTGTCAGAGTCACGTGCTCCACACTCAATATAATCATCGCATGCAGCTTTTTAATAAATTCAAATTCAAAATCAAAATCAAAAATTTCAAAACCAAACAAAATTACATTACCTGCCCTGACACAATCAGAAGCTCGTAATAGTACAGCTCCAACGGCGTGGACGTCATGTGGATCCCAAAGAACGTCGTCGGATTCCTCACCTTAATCCTCACCGACGCATTTATCGACACCATCTTCGTCGGCACCCCTGTGTCGTCCATCCCCTCTTGCACATTGTACCCCTCAAACACCACACTCAACACAGTATATAAAAAAACAATTTTGATAAAAGAAAATATTAAACTATTGAATTCATAAATTTTAAAAAAAAATCATTCTTCACCGTGACGACAATTTGAGGGTTGTACGTCCTGCTGTCTCCCCATAGAATAAATGAGAACAATCCAAAGAGAAACGTGAAACCGATAACGAACATAACGATGTAGCATTTGATTCCTACTTTGTATTCTTCTTCGTCGTCCACGTCATCTTCTCCGACTTCGCCGTGTCGGAAATCGGGGAGTTTGAGCCACGGCGCTCCACCGGTTTTGAGGGAGGCGGAGAAGCGAGTGTTGGAGGACTCACGCGAGTGGTGGATAGGGGAGCTGACGACGTAGTGGTGGAGGTGGTGGTGGTGGTGGCTATGGTGCTGGAGAGGGGACCCACCGGGGGTGGAGCCACCATTGAGCAACATTTTCTCGGCGTCGGGGTGGGAGGGGCTCATCACGTAGTAGATCGGATGGCGAGGGGAGCGCGGCGGCGATGATGCGGCGAGGCTTGTCACCTCCGAATCCGTTTTGAGTGCATTTTTGGGGGTTTTTTGGTTTTTGAAATTTGAGATTTTGATTTTGACTCGGAAGATGGTTTAAGAGTTTTTGAAATTTGAGGAGAGTGGTGGACAGCTAAGCGTGGATGGGTTTCTTGTTTTGGAGAAGTAGATTTTGGGGATGTTAGGTTTTTGTCACACAGATTTCGAGGGAAAACATTGGGAACTGGGATTGGACGGTTTAATGAAATGGGCCCGTGTTTTTTTGATAGAGAGTAATTTGGGTGAGAATTACGTTTGTGACCTTCTTTTGTGTATGGTTTAGGGGTAAAAATTGACAGATGTAACCCTATTTTATTTTTTAGGTGTGTTATGTATATGAGGGTATGATAGTAAAAAGCCGCTAAAATAAGGCTTTGCTTAATAATAGTATAGATGTCTAATTTACCAACAATTCTATAACACATGGATTTAGTTATTTTTCATGTAAATGTGCATATGCAAGAGATAATAAGGACTAGGTTTTGATCAAAGAGGTAAGCACGATGTTAAGAGTATATCAGGTTAGCTAGTGTAAACCCTCAATAAACTTAACGGAATTAAAATAGTAGTACAATAAAGGAAAGGACTGGATCTACTTCTGGAGATCAAAGGAATCTAGAACAAAACAAACATATAGTTAAAGAAGAGACTTGCCTGTTATTTTGTAGATTCAAATAACTATAGAATAACGAGATGAGAATCCCGGCGACGAACCAGAACACGCGCGAGCTACGTGCAAAAACCGGAATAGCAAAACTGCAACTCACAGCACACAAACAGTGAGCACAGACTGGATCTCCAAGCTAAACAGTAAATGGTGAGTACGAGATCCCACCTCACGCAACAGCAAACACCAAGAGCACTACTGTTCTTCTTCCTCACTTCGAAAGAGAGGGAGAGAGCGGGAGAGGGGATGGTGACCACTGCAGTCGGGGGCGATGGCAGCGGCGACCACGGCAAAGGCTGCGATGACGGAAACGGCGGTTCGGCGGTTGCTCTGTTCCTCGACGAAACAGAGGAATGAGAACGGCGAGGCGCTGGGCTTGGACATCGACGACGATGAGGTGTGAGGGGATCTGTGGTGGTTGAGGGGTGAATGGAGAGGGACAGGGCGATGACGAAATGGTGGCGGTGAGGAAATGGTGCAGGCGAAGTGGGCTAGGCAATGGGGGAGTTCGAGAAGGAGATAGGTGACGGGATGGAGGATAGACAGTAGTAAGGGCGACGACGGAGGTTAGGGTGACGAGGAAAGGGTGAGAGGTCGAAGATGGCGATCGAAAAGGCAGCTAAGGGTGGTGGCGAGAATTGGGTTCGGTGGAAAAACAGGGAAGGAGAGAGGGAGTCTGGGTAGGGGAGAGAGAAAGCGGCGGAGAGAGAGAGAGAGAGGAATATAATAAATTAGGGTTAAATAATGGGTATTTATAGGGATTAAGAAATTGGGGTTTTGGGTTGCGGGTTAATGGATTTAGGGTACAAGTTTAGGCTCCAAAAAGAGATGAACAATCATAAAACAATTAGATGAACATATAGCGGAACAACTCAAACTCAAATCACGAAAAGCAAAATTTGCAATGAGCCAAAAATAGAAGAAAATAGAACGGAATGATCAAATTAAAAAGAATAAACGGACCCAAGAAAAGAAAAATTATATAATAGAAAGAATCCAGTTACAATAAATGAAAATACAATAGAAATCCAAAATAGAAGAAAAAATAGGGGTTACAAATTCTACCCACCTTACAAGAAGAATTTCATCCTCGAAATTCATACAAGAGGTACATAGGGCGAACCCTGAAACAAAACAAAACAAAGCAAAAACAGCTACTCAAACAAATGAGGAAACCTTTCCCGAATGTCCTCCTCCAACTCCCAAGTCGACTCACTTGGCGACTGAGGATTCCAAGAAACTCGAACCAATTTGATGACTTTATTCTTCAACACCTTCTCTCGACGGTCTAAGATAGAGACTGTACCAATTTCACATGACAAGTTCGACCTCACAGAAAAGTCTAAGTAGTCAACCACATGACTGTCATCCCTGATGTATTTCCTGAGCTGAGAAACATGGAATACATCATGGACAACCACTAAAGCTGGCGGCAACGCGAGCCTGTAACCTACCTTGCCCACACTTTCCACAATATCGAATGAACCGATGAACCGAGGACTCAACTTGCCCCCACCTCCAAAATGGATAACACCTTTCCAAGGTGATACCTTGAGGAACATATGCTCGCCTGCCTCAAACTCTAGTGGTCTACAACGATAGTTAGCTAACTTCTTCTGCCTATCCTGAGCAGCCTGCAAATGTCTCCGGATCTGAGCCACAGCATCAACTGTCTTCGTGATCAACTCAGGACCCAATAGCTTTCTGTCACTGATATCATCCCAACAGACCGGCGATCTACAATTGTGCCCATACAAAGATTCAAATGGAGCAGCCTTGAGACTCGCCTGGTAACTGTTATTATAAGAGAACTCGGTTAAGTGAAGATGATCTTCCTATGAACCTCCAAACTGAAGAATGCAGGATTTTAACATGTCTTCTAAGGTCTGAATTGTCCTTTCTGACTGCCTATCCGTCTGAGGATGGAATGCTAAACTGTAGCTCAACTTAGCACCCAAGCTCTTCTGTAGACTCTCCCAGAACGGAGACCTGAATCTCGTATCTCTATCCGATACGATGCTGACAGGAACTCCATGCAGACGAACAACCTCCTGAACATACTTCTCGGCAAAACTCTCCGTGGACTAATCCACACAGAAAGGAATGAAGTGAGCACACTTCGTCTGCCGATCCACTATCACCCAGATAGCATTATTACCCTTGGGACTCCTTGGCAAAGCGGTTACAAAGTCCATCGTGATATGCTCCAACTTCCACTCTAGGATCGGAAAAGGTTGCAAAAGTCCCGCGGTTCTCTGATGCTCTACCTTCACTTGCTGACAGATCAAGCAGTGGGCGACAAATCTATCCACATCTCTCTTCATGCCAGGCCACCAAAAATGTTGCTTCAAGTCCCTATACATCTTGGTACCACCGGGATGAACAGAATACGAGGGCCGATGCTCTTCCTCAAGTAGCTTCTGCCTAACTTTCCCTCTAGGTACACACAACCAAGAGCCAAAACGAAGCGTCTCATCAGCATGAATGACCAAATCAGATCTCAAACCAACTTCCACTTCACTTCGAAACTGCTGCAACTACGGGTCACCCACTTGGGCTTCCTTAATCTGCTTAATCAAAGAAACTGCAACTGCAACATCAAGAACTATCGATCTAATCTATGAAGCAACACATCCAACTCTAGCCTCCTCATGTCCTCCACTATTTCCTTCTGCACAGTAAGGAACATAGAGGAAGGCCTCCTATTCTGCCTGGGTGATACTACAAATTGATGTCAAAATCTGCCATCAATTCCAGCCATCTCCTTTGCCTCATGTTCAACTCCTTCGGCGTGAACACATACCTAAGGCTCTTGTGATATGTGAATATCTCCAATCTATTCCCAAGCAAATAACTGATGTGTCTAATTTATATACAAATATTTGTACTCATTTACCTATTAAAATGGCTTGTTTGATATTGTCTATAATTCATCATATTTCTATAAGATTTCATTTAATTAATTTATTTTTGAAGAAATAATATTTTTGAGGCAAAAAGTAAAGAATTGGTGAAAATATCAACAAACAAAGTAAAATAATTGATTTATCGATTTTATTGTTTTGTTGAGTTAAAATTGCGACAAATAATTTGTAAAAGGATTTTTATACGCGAATTTGATTTATAGTTAGTTTAATTAATTTTAAACTAATTAATTTTATTTTATTTAAAAATCCTAATTTTTGGTATTATTTTGTGTACGCAGAAGCACGTGGGTGGTAGAAAAGGAAGAAAAGAAAGAAAGAGGAAGTAAATAAAATTTTGGGTTATAAAAGGAATGAAATAAAGAAAGTGGGAGGACTAATCTGCAAAAAGTACAAACCCTAACTCCTTCCCGTTCTCTATATATACAAAGCAAAGAAGAGAGAAGAAAGTAAGAGGTGACGGCTGACTTCGAATATACATCAATAATAAATAAAAAAAAAGAGGAGAGAGAACTATTGTGCACGGCATCCAAGGAGTACAAGTAGAATACTGTGCGGGCAGTAGCAATCCTCTTGGTTTTCGAAGTGCACCCGACAGTTTAAACTTGGACCCTGGCGCTGTGTTCAAGACGTCTCTGACGTGGGCGACAGGACGCGCGGACCAGGTGACGTGACGACTCAGCGAAGCAGGTGGCGACCTGCTCTTCTCCGCACGTGCGCGACACGTGCGCTACAGGCCATCTGCAGCTGACCGGGTGCTGGGCCCCACACGCGTCTGACGTGGCTGGCGCTCTGACTTCGACGCAGTCTTCAAGCCTGGTTTCGGTATTTGAGAAGGAACAATATGTATCATTTTTTATATATTCTCTATGTCCTTCTTCTTTAAATATTTGTAGATGCAACCTGAACATTCTATTAATTGCAAATTTGATCATGAACTGAATTTGAATGTTCTAGAGGGTGAGATGTAACCAAGTTTTGAACACAGATTTTAATTCCTTGCTCTTACTATATTTTTCTTGATTGTGTTTTAAATTTTTATTATTTATACATACAACATGGTGGATAGACATTTGTATGAATTTTTAAATCATAAAGAGACCGAATAGAAAATTTGTGATTAATAAAAATTAAAGACCGTATATTGGAGGACGTGACCGTTAAGAAATCCAATTTTTCAATTAATAATTTGGTGGATAGACGAATGATTAATTGAAAATAATTTTTAGACTACGTTGATAGAGTGGTTAATATCTTTAGGATTTTGGTCGACAATTGGGAAAGATAATATTTTTATTTATAAGGAATTATAATTTGTGTGTGTGATAAACGAGGTGAACCAAGAGCCCTAGAACTAATTTTATCATTAAATTAAGTACAAGAGCTTCATAGTTTAACAGCCCTCTCCCTCTTCACCAATTTAGTTAGATTTAATTAGATTAAAGTAATTTAGTTGTTTATCATTAATAAAATTTGACCTTCCAAATAGTGATTAATCTAGTGATATCGGTACTCAGTAAAATATCTAGTCCCTGTGGGTTCGACACTCTACTCATCTATCTATATTACTTGTGCGATTTTGTACACTTGCAAATATCAACATCAAGTTTTTGGCGCCGTTGCCGGGGACTAGTTATTCTTTTATTGATATTGAAAAATTGCTAGATTATTGCTAATTTGGATTCTTTGTAATTATTCATTTTTTTTTTTATATTTTTTTTTATTTTATTTTTTTTATTTTACATCTTTTCTTTACTAACTTTACTTTTATTTATTTATTTATTTTATTTGTATTTAGTTTTTTTATTTTTATATTTTAGGACTTAGGATTTTTTATTTTAGTTTTTAGTTTTCTATTTATTTTATTTTATTTTTATTTTATTTTATTTTATTTTTTTTTCTGTTTATTTTCTTTTTCTGTTTCTTTTTTTCGTTTGGGCTTCTTTTATCAAATCGAAACATGTAAAAAAAAAAAAACCAAAAAAAAAAAAAGAGAGAGAGCCGACCTGTCACATCTACTGACAGATGCAGCAGTCTGCTGCTTCTCGAACCGCGTGCTGTGCGTCCCGTCGAACTCAGTACCAGCACGGTTTTCCCTTGTTTCTTTCGACACGCAAGAGAGAAGAGTATGTGGTTGGCAAGATGAAAAACTTTGATCAGATCATACTGAATGAATGAAATTTTGTTTTATGCTGTTAATACATGCTATGATCAACCGGATGAATGGAAATTTCTTTTATGCTATAAAATTTTTATCAAACTGCTCAGGCTTTCATATTATCCTAAAACAGCACCTCTTTAACCTTTTGACTTATTTATTTTTTCTTTTATTTCTTTGTTTTTCAGGGTTTAGGTGTGTATGCCCAGATCTCATCCATTGGAACCTATACTCTTTGATCCAGAAATCGAAAGGACCTTACGACAAATTAAAAAGCAGAAAAAAATCTCTTTATCCATTGCAAACGAAGAAAACAAAGCTTTGAGGGATTATGCAATGCCCTCAGTTAATGGAACCTTACCAAGCATAACAAGGCCTGCAGTTGAAGCAAATAATTTTGAAATTAAACCATCAATCATTCAGATGATTCAGCAGAACCTTCAATTTGGAGGAGTACCACATGATGACCCAAACACTCACATCACAAACTTTCTTGAGATATGCGACACCTTCAAATTCAATGGAGTTTCTAATGATGCCATTCGACTTAGACTTTTCCCTTTCTCACTTAGAGATAGGGCAAAGTATTGGTTGAATTCTCTACCACAGGGAACTATTACAACGTGGGAAGGTTTAGCACAGAAATTTTTGACAAAGTACTTTCCCCCAGCAAAAACAGCAAAGTTAAGAAATGACATCACAACATTCACGCAACATGATACGGAGTCATTATATGATGCATGGGAGAGGTACAAAGATCTACTAAGGAAGTGTCCTCATCATGAGCTTCCAAAGTGGCTACAGGTACAAACATTCTATAACGGTTTGGGGGCTACAAATCGATCCATGGTAGATGCAGCAGCTGGAGGTGCCTTAATGAGCAAGACTCATGAAGCAGCTTATGACCTTTTAGAAGAAATGGCATCCAATAATTATCAGTGGTCCTCAGAAAGAACAGTGCAAAGAAAAGTGGCGGGAGTTTTCGAACTTGACCCTATTTCTAATTTAAATGCAAAAATTGATATTTTATCTAAGCAAATAGGGAATATGAATGTTAATGCTATTCAATCTAATATCATTTGTGATTATTGTGCAGGAGCTCATTCTAGTGCAGATTGCCAAGTGGGAAACCCTTTTGCGCCATCAAATGCAGAATAAGCAAATTATGTGTCAAATTTTCAAAGGCAAAATAACCCTTATGCAGGCACATACAATCCAGGATGGAGAAATCACCCCAATTTTTCTTGGAACAATAATCAAGGAGGAGCTAGACCACAACAAAATTTTCAACAACAAGAAAAGAAGCCAGCATTAGAAGAAGTGCTCAAGCAATACATGCAAAAGACAGATCAAGCAATTCAAAATATTGCAAATTCAACTTCGGCTTCCATCCACAATCTCGAGGTACAAATTAGTCAAATTTCTAACATTCTTAATGAAAGAGCTGCAGGAACTTTACCAAGCAACACAGTTGTAAACCCAAAGGAGCATGTGAAGGCAATAACACTTAGAAGTGGGGCAACAATTGGGCAGCCACAAATCAAAAATGTAGAACAAGATGTGGATGAAAAACAATGTGAGAATGAACAAACAATGGAAGAACAAACGCAGCAAAAAGGAGAATCAAGCCAAACCATTTCAGGGAAGTTAAATTCTAACACTTGTACAAATTCTCCTTATGATCAACCTATTCCTTTTCCACAAAGACTTAAAAAGAATAAGCTTGATAATCAATTTGCAAATTTTTTAAATATTTTCAAGCAACTACATATTAATATTCCTCTTATTGAAGCTTTAGAACAAATGCCTAAATATGCTAAATTTTTGAAGGACATTCTATCAAACAAGAGGAAGCTAGAAGAGCATGAAATGGTGATGTTAACTGAAGAAAGTAGTGCAATTTTGCAAAAGAAGCTTCCACCTAAACTTAAAGATCCAGGGAGTTTTACAATTCCTTGCACTATTGGAAATTCTTCTTTTCATAAAGCACTATGTGATTTAGGAGCAAGTATTAATCTCATGCCATATTCTGTTTTCATGAAACTAGGTATTGGAGAAGCAAAGCCTACAACAATTTCCTTGCAATTGGCGGACAGGTCAATCAAATATCCACGAGGGATCGTTGAAGATGTTTTGGTGAAAGTTGACAAATTCATATTTCCAGCTGATTTTATTGTACTTGACATGGAGGAAGATGAACAAATCTCTTTAATTTTGGGGAGACCTTTTCTTGCAACAGGGAGAACATTGATTGATGTGCAACAAGGTAAACTTATTCTAAGGGTTGACGACGAACAGGTAACATTTGATGTATTTAAATCCATGGAGTTTCCCTCAGAAGTTCATGCATGCTTTCTAGTAAGTGAAGTCATGGAAGAAACACATTTGGATGAAATTGCTAAATTACATTTAGAAGAATGCTTAACGAATTCAGAAAAACTTGAATTAGAAAATGAAGAGATTTGTGATTATGATAAAAATTTGGAAGATACACCACTCATTTTTTCAACACCACAACAACTTGAGCTTAAACAACTCCCATCGAGTTTGAGGTATGCATTTTTAGGCCAAAACTCCACTTTTCCTGTTATTATCAATAATTCTTTGAATGATTTTGAAGAAGAAAACTTGTTGAGAGTTTTGAGAAAACATATAACTGCCTTGGGATGGAACATTTCTGATATAAAAGGGATTAGTCCTTCAATTTGCATGCATAAAATTCTAATGGAGGATAATTTTAAACCTATTGTGCAGCCACAGCGAAGATTAAATCCATCAATGCAAGAAGTGGTGCATAAGGAGGTAGTGAAGCTTTTGGATGCAGGTATCAATTATCCAATTTCAGATAGTGCATGGGTAAGTCCTATACATGTTGTACCAAAGAAAGGAGGAATAACTGTGGTAAAAAATGATAATAATGAACTAATACCAACAAGAACAGTCACGGGATGGCGAGTATGCATAGACTATCGAAGACTAAACGATGCAACTAGAAAAGATCATTTTCCATTACCTTTCATTGATCAAATGCTTGAAAGACTTGCAGGCCATTCTTACTATTGTTTTCTTGATGGGTATTCGGGGTACAATCAAATTGCCATAGCACCAGAAGATCAAGAAAAGACAACCTTTACTTGCCCATATGGAACTTTTGCATATAGAAGGATGCCTTTTGGTCTTTGTAACGCCCCAGCCACATTTCAACGCTGCATGATGTCCATTTTTTCGGATATGGTTGAGAAATTTATTGAAATTTTCATGGATGATTTTTTAGTTTTTGGTAATTCATTTGATGATTGTTTATCTAACTTATCTTTGGTTTTGCAGCGTTGCGAGGAAACAAATTTGGTTCTAAATTGGGAGAAATGTCATTTTATGGTAAAAGAAGGAATTGTGTTAGGCCACAAAATTTCCTTCAAGGGAATTGAAGTGGATCGTGCTAAAATTGATGTCTTTGAAAAGCTACCACCACCAACTAATGTTAAAGGAGTGAGAAGTTTCTTGGGTCATGCAGGATTTTATCGAAGATTTATAAAAGATTTTTCTTTAATCACTAAGCCTCTTTGCAAACTTTTAAATAAAGACACACCTTTTGATTTTTCTCATGATTGCTTGAATGCTTTTGAAACATTGAAAAATAAATTGATTTCAGCACCTATTATGATTGCACCAGATTGGAAATTGCCTTTTGAATTAATGTGTGATGCTAGTGATGTGGCAATAGGTGCTGTTTTAGGGCAAAGAAAGGATAAATTTTTTCACACAATTTATTATGCAAGTAGAACTTTGACAGAAGCACAGCTTAATTATGCTACTACTGAAAAAGAATTATTAGCTGTTGTATATGCTTTTGACAAATTTCGATCTTATTTGATAGGTTCAAAGGTGGTTGTGTACACGGATCATTCAGCCTTAAAATACTTGCTTGCAAAGAAGGAAGCCAAACCTCGATTGCTTCGTTGGATTTTACTTTTACAAGAATTTGATGTGGAAATAAAAGACAAAAAAGGTGTGGAAAATGTGGTGGCCGATCATTTATCTCGCATTGAACCAAAAGATGAACAAAAAGTGCAGGTTACACCAATCAATGAAGAATTCCCAGATGAGTATTTAATGATGATACAAACTCCTCCATGGTATGCCGACATAGTAAATTATTTGGTATCAAAAATTCTACCTCCTGATTTTACTTATCAACAACAGAAGAAGTTTTTCTCTGACTTAAAATATTATTTTTGGGAGGAACCTTTCTTATTTCGCCATTGTGCAGATCAAGTAATAAGGAGATGTGTGCCTGAAGAGGAAATGGAAAGCATACTCAAACATTGTCATACTTTGGAATGTGGTGGCCATTTTAGTGGAACAAAAACAGCAGCAAAAATCTTACAATCAGGATTCTTTTGGCCCTCAATTTTTAAAGATGCTTTTAATTTTGTTAAATTATGTGATAATTGTCAAAGGGTGGGAAATATTTCTAGGAAACATGAGATGCCCCTAAATAATATTTTAGTGATTGAATTATTTGATGTTTGGGGGATAGATTTTATGGGTCCTTTTCCATCCTCATTTTCTAATAAATATATTTTGGTTGCTGTAGATTATGTTTCCAAGTGGGTGGAAGCTGTTGCACTACCAACAAATGATGCAAGAGTAGTGGTGAACTTCATTAGAAAAAATATCTTTGCACGATTTGGAGCTCCAAGGGCAATCATTAGTGATGGAGGAACACATTTTTGCAATCGTCAATTTAATGCTTTGCTTGCTAGATATGGAGTTACTCATCATGTGGCCACACCATATCATCCTCAAACAAGTGGCCAAGTGGAGGTTTCAAATAGAGAGTTGAAGCGAATACTTGAGAAAACAGTGAATATGGCACGAACGGATTGGGCAAGAAAATTGGATGATGCATTATAGGCCTATAGAACGGCATTTAAAACACCAATTGGAATGTCCCCATATAGATTGGTGTATGGTAAGGCATGTCACTTGCCAGTTGAACCTGAGCATTGCGCTTATTGGGCAATAAAGACACTAAATTTTGACATGAAAGATGCTGGTGAAAAAAGAATATTGCAAATAAATGAGATGGATGAGTTTCGCAATGATGCTTATGAAAATGCCAAGATCTATAAAGAAAAAATTAAACGATGGCACGATAAGCATATTTTGAAAAGAGAATTCAAGGAAGGGGAGAAAGTATTGCTATATAATTCAAGATTTAAACTTTTTCCAGGAAAATTGCGATCTAGGTGGACGGGTCCATTTGTTGTCACACGAGTGTTTCCATATGGCACAATAGAAATTTATGATGAGCAAAAAGGGACATTCAAGGTGAATGGACAACGGTTGAAGCCATACATGGGGAATGAAGTTGTCAAGGAAATCATGCACATCGAGAAAGACAAACAATAATGAAAAGATGAAGAAAGTCTGGCTGAAGACTTAAAACTTAGCACTTCTTGGGAGGCAACCCATGTTTTCTTTTATTGCATTCAGTTTTTATTACCTTTTAGTTTATTTTATTTTAATTTTTGATTTTATTTTGTAGGATTGCATCAATTTTGAAAGTCGCCAAAGGGAGTTGTTTTGAACACCTGCATTGCTGGCTGTTTTCGAGCAGTTTAAAGTCAGAATCTGGAAAAGTGATTCAAAGAGAAGTTGTAGACAATTGTCTTAGCTTTCCAGCAAAAAAAAAATTCAGCCCATTTCGACATCTATAGCTCCAGATATCGCCAAAATACTGAAGGCTGCGCGTGCAGAAAATTAAAGACGAATCAGGGGAGATATTCTAAACTTTTTGCATTCTTTTTGTTTTTCTTTTTCTTTCCCATTGAGGACAATGTGATATTTAAGTTTGGGGGGAAGGTTTACAAATTTATTTTTATTTTTATTATTTTTGAAAAGAAAAACAAAACAAAAGGACTATAATTGGGCTCACCATTACACTTTTGAGTTCTTTATGGTGATAAGCATAAAAGACAATTTTTTTTGGTATAAACAATTTTTTTTATAAAGCAATATTAAGCATACTTATTTACTTTAGGATTATTGAGTTTCAAAATTCCTTACAAAATTGTGTGGGTCATGCTATTATATATAAAAAACCAAATGTGATGCTTTTTCTTGTGATTATCCCCTTTAATCTAGTCCTAAACAGAGTTTAAGTAAATAGAGTAATAATGAAAAAAAAAAAATATGAATAAAGTCAATCTACTCCAATGTTTTGAGTTGCTTAGTAACTAGGGGTATTCATCACAAATGTCTACACTTACGTAGAACAGCAACTTGAAATATGAGTATGCAAAGCACTTTAAGTTTGTGACTTGTTGAGTAACCGGGTGAATTCATCACAAATGTTTTGCATTCGCGTCAAAAGGCAAGTGACAACTTAAAGAAGAGACTAAAAAAAAAAATAAAAAAATAAAAAAAAAAAAATAAAAAAAAACCCTCTAGTTTGCTACTCGGTTTGTAGTAGAGAGAAGGGATAATCACAGATTGAGTTGTTGCATAATATAATTACATTAATTGCATGACAAATGCAATTTTTTTTTTGGGAATTATGAATAAATAATTGCACTGGAGAAAGTGGGTATGCTTAGTTTTACTTTATTTGCAATTGTTTATATTTTTAATTGTAATTTGGATGCTTGCACGATAAGATTTCTTGGTGTGATGGGTTGAGTCTACTATTATTATTCCCTTGTTTATGATTCTACTTTTTGCTCGAGGACAAGCAAAATCTTAAGTTTGGGGGTATTTGATGTGTCTAATTTATATACAAATATTTGTACTCATTTACCTATTAAAATGGCTTGTTTTCGCTGATATTGTCTATAATTCATCATATTTCTATAAGATTTCATTTAATTAATTTGTTTTTGAAGAAATAATATTTTTGAGGCAAAAAGTAAAGAATTGGTGAAAATATCAACAAACAAAGTAAAATAATTGATTTATCGATTTTATTGTTTTGTTGAGTTAAAATTGCGACAAATAATTTGTAAAAGGATTTTTATACGCGAATTTGATTTATAGTTAGTTTAATTAATTTTAAACTAATTAATTTTATTTTATTTAAAAATCCTAATTTTTGGTATTATTTTGTGTACGCAGAAGCACGTGGGTGGCAGAAAAGGAAGAAAAGAAAGAAAGAGGAAGTAAATAAAATTTTGGGTTATAAAAGGAATGAAATAAAGAAAGTGGGAGGACTAATCTGCAAAAAGTACAAACCCTAACTCCTTCCCGTTCTCTATATATACAAAGCAAAGAAGAGAGAAGAAAGTAAGAGGTGACGGCTGACTTCGAATATACATCAATAATAAATAAAAAAAAAGAGGAGAGAGAACTATTGTGCACGGCATCCAAGGAGTACAAGTAGAATACTGTGCGGGCAGTAGCAATCCTCTTGGTTTTCGAAGTGCACCCGACAGTTTAAACTTGGACCCTGGCGCTGTGTTCAAGACGTCTCTGACGTGGGCGACAGGACGCGCGGACCAGGTGACGTGACGACTCAGCGAAGCAGGTGGCGACCTGCTCTTCTCCGCACGTGCGCGACACGTGCGCTACAGGCCATCTGCAGCTGACCGGGTGCTGGGCCCCACACGCGTCTGACGTGGCTGGCGCTCTGACTTCGACGCAGTCTTCAAGCCTGGTTTCGGTATTTGAGAAGGAACAATATGTATCATTTTTTATATATTCTCTATGTCCTTCTTCTTTAAATATTTGTAGATGCAACCTGAACATTCTATTAATTGCAAATTTGATCATGAACTGAATTTGAATGTTCTAGAGGGTGAGATGTAACCAAGTTTTGAACACAGATTTTAATTCCTTGCTCTTACTATATTTTTCCTGATTGTGTTTTAAATTTTTATTATTTATACATACAACATGGTGGATAGACATTTGTATGAATTTTTAAATCATAAAGAGACCGAATAGGAAATTTGTGATTAATAAAAATTAAAGACCGTATATTGGAGGACGTGACCGTTAAGAAATCCAATTTTTCAATTAATAATTTGGTGGATAGACGAATGATTAATTGAAAATAATTTTTAGACTACGTTGATAGAGTGGTTAATATCTTTAGGATTTTGGTCGACAATTGGGAAAGATAATATTTTTATTTATAAGGAATTATAATTTGTGTGTGTGATAAACGAGGTGAACCAAGAGCCCTAGAACTAATTTTATCATTAAATTAAGTACAAGAGCTTCATAGTTTAACAGCCCTCTCCCTCTTCACCAATTTAGTTAGAATTAATTAGATTAAAGTAATTTAGTTGTTTATCATTAATAAAATTCGACCTTCCAAATAGTGATTAATCTAGTGATATCGGTACTCAGTAAAATATCTAGTCCCTGTGGGTTCGACACTCTACTCATCTATCTATATTACTTGTGCGATTTTGTACACTTGCAAATATCAACATCAATAACGCCTCCACAACTTCAAGGCAAAAACCACGGCCGCAAGCTCCAGATCATGCGTGGGATAGTTCTTCTCATGAGGTCTCAACTGCCTCGATGCATAAGCGAAAACCCTGCCTCGCTGCATCAGCACTACTCCCAGACCTCTACTCGATGCATCATAATGGATCACAAAATCACCCGAACTGTCGGGTATAGTCAGCACAGGCACTGACGTCAACTGACGCTTCAACTCGGCAAATGCCTCACCACAAGCTTCATCCCAATCAAACTTCTGCTCCTTCTAGTTCAAACTGGTCAGAGGCCCAGCAATATTCGAAAAAACCTGAACGAACTTCCGATAATAGCCGTCCAAACCAAGAAAACTCTACACCTCAGGAACAGACTTCGGGACAGGCCAATCCTTGACCGTAGAAGTCTTCGCCGGATCCACAGAAACGCCATCACCAGAAATAATGTGGACCAGAAAAGCAACCCTATCCAGCCAGAACTCACACTTATTGAGCTTCCCATATAACTGGTTCTCCCTCAAGGTCTGCAGAACACCTTTAGATGCTTAGCATGATCTTCTCTATTCCGAGAATACACCAATATGTCATCAATGATGACCACGACAAACTGATCCAAGAATGGCAAAAGCACCCTATTCATCAGACTCATGAACCCTGTCGGTGCATTAGTCACTCAGAAAGGCATCTCCAAGAACTCGTAATGCCCGTACCTCATTCGGAAAGCCGTTTTCGGAACATCTTCTGACTTCACTTTGACTTGATGATACCCATAATGAAGATTCAACTTTGAGAACACTGAAGCACCTTCCAATTGGTCGAACAAATCGTCAATCCTCGGTAATGGATACTGATTCTTAACAGTGACATTGTTCAACTTTATGTAGTCAATGCAAAGCCTGCGGCTTCCATCCTTCTTCCTAACGAACAGAACTGGGGCTCCCAAAGGCGAAACACTAGGTCAGATAAAACCCTTATCAAGCAGCTCCTGAACTTGCACCTTCAGCTCTGCCAATTCAACCGGTGCCATCCGATATGGACTCTTGGAAATAGGCGCCGTACCTAGCTGAACATAAATGCTTAACTCCATATCTCGGTCTGGTGGTAAACCGGGCAAATCCTCGGGAAAAACATCAAGGAAATCCCGTCATAGCCCAACATAACTAAGGGTGCAACAACCCCAACATAGCCCAAAGACACCAGCGAAACAGCCTTGGGATCCATCGAGTTCTTGACACGTCTAGACGGTGCCTCACCCGTATGGAAAACAAACTCTGGTTGACCAGAAAGCCTAAAAGTAACCTTCTTCTACCAGCAATCAATCATGACACAAGAAACACACAACCAGTCCATGTCCAGAATGACATCAAAACCGGAATTGGGAATCACAATCAAATCAGCCCAGAATTCCACACCACAGATCAACAACGGGCTCTGCTTGCATACCCTAGAACAGAAAATGACACCTCCACCTGTGGTGATGTCCCAAGCTGCGGGCATAGCATCGCTAGCCAAAACTATGCTGATCAACAAAGTGGGAGGAAATGAAAGAGTGGGTAGAACCAGAATCAAAGAAAACATGAGCTGGAAGGGAGAAGACTAAAATAACACCTAGAATAAGAAGATCACACAAAAGAATAAGGTGCTAGCAGGACATATGCACGAATAATTGCAGAAAGAAGGAATATAACATGCAGAAAACTAAAAAGACGAAAAGAAAGTACAACTACTGTGATATACCTACAACCACTCCAACAGAAACCTCTGCTTCCTCGACTGTCAGGTTATAAGCCTGACCACGACTCCCAGTTTGACATCTTCTAGGGGCCACATGCCTCTGATCAAAAGCTTGCCTCTGCGGTGGAAGAGATGGTTTACCCTGACCATGAGTCGGCGCTCCTACCTGAGCAGTATCAGAAGCCGGTGCAGGAGCCCTGTTCCTCGGACAGTCACGAACCATATGATCAATGATCCCACACACTAGACACAGTCGATTAGTCATCCTGCAGTCTCGCTATGATTGGCCAGCCTTATGGCAGTAGCCACAAGTCTCAACAGTCCTTGGGACAACAGGTGCGTACGGTTGTACTCTCGCGGGAGGGGCGGAATTGGCGTTCGAATAGGTCTTCCGGTAGGCCGAGCTGCAACAGGGTGCGAAACAGTCCGCTGAGGAACACCTAACCTGCTGAGGGGGTTCTCCTGAATCCGAGCAGCATCAAGAACATCGGCATAGGCACGAAGCCGAAGAGCCGTCAAATGGTCCTGGATGAGAAAACTCTAGCCCGAATCAAATATGTGAGCCCTATCCTCATCAGTGGCTATGAGGAAAGGAGCGAAGCGACTGAGCCGAGTACACTCTGCAGCATACTCGTCCACGGAAAGGTTTCCCTGATGAAGACAATGCTCAAATTAATACTGTCACAGGTGAAGTAGGCAACAACAATGACATTTAAGAACACTATCTAGTTGACCTGAGTTAGGAAAACAAATGGTCGTTCCATCTCTGCCTTGGTAACACTGGGAAAGAACTTCGCCATGAAGCTCTCTGAGAAAGTGGCCCACTCGATGGGTCTCGCAATCCTTTCAGATTCAACCCGCCACTAGATGTGAGCGAGATCCACCAATTGGATGCGAACCACATCCACACGATTCGCCTCAGCAACATGAGCGGCTATCAGCAGATGCTCCGTACGGATAAGCCATTGCTCGGCCTCCAGCGGTGACTTAGTACCCGAAAACTTATCCGGATGCAGCCTCATGAAATCCGCTATTGTACCAGGCCTAGGTGGCAGTGGCCCAGGTGCAGGTCCAGCAGCAGTCCCATTGGCCGCCAAAGTGGCCCTCATCAATTCATTGTGCTCTAGCTGGAGAGCCATCATCTGCTGAATCATCTGGAGAATGGCAGCGTTGTCTGGCTGCTCAATCCTCGGACGGGAAGAAGAAGAATTCTCACGAGCCATAGCCTGAAACACGAACAAAGATAGTCAGTACCGAGATGATATGTTGGTTATTACATGCATTCATGTGATCATCGTGGTGTGCACATTACTGAGTGAACTCGGTTAGAGCCAAACTTGACTAATATATCAATCAAAGCCAGACATGCATAAAGTTAGTTATGTTTGACTGATATATTACTCAACCATGGGCTCTGATACCACTAAAAACTTGTCATGCCCTGCTTCCCAAAATACAGAATACGAGTACGTAACGTAGGTCCAATGAATGATGTAAACACCACCCATAAGCTTTACCAGACTAACTCAACAATATGCAATAACAAACACAACCACGCAAGAAGAAATAATCACATGAATCAAGATAACTTCAATAATAAATGAAATAATCCAATAATAATAATATCTAGCACAATATCCACCATCTGGGAAAAAAACATACTCCGGAAAAATAAGCCCAAAACAAAGTACAAAGTCATAACAATATTCAATATAAATTAAGCAGCGCAATCTTGCATTCCATCTCTAGAATTGTTGCTCACCAATGCCTTATGGTATAGTTCCTTCAGTACCTGTGAACACTTGATCTAAAAAGAAAGAAAAGAACGTCCTTAGAGTAAGTTGTGGACAGCAAGTAGAGAGAAACAGAGGATAAAGGAAGCATGTATATAAAAAAAAAGGGACAAGATCAAAGTCAAAGAACAAAGCAAAGGCAGGCAATAATATCAAAGATCTTCAATTAATCAGATATGTAATGAGTGATGTCAAGTCAAGGTCAACACAGGATTAAGCATGATATGATAAACACAAGTTATTAATCATTTTATTAATCTATCTAGTGCATGTACTACTACGTCCCATTCCACAGGTTCGGCGCAAACACACAGTATACGCTTTAGACTGATGGTGAATTCACGGATCGTGTACTCGGCGTCGATAACAATAATTTACAATCAATAATTAGCGATAAATAATTTGCAATCAATACTTCACCTTTCAAGTCAATCGTCCGTGCGAGCATGAATGCCTTTACCGAGTACGTTTTCCGATCGTTCACTACCAAGTCTACCCATAATACCCCGGCTTGTTAATAGTTTATTTTCATCCTATGTGAGCATGCAAGAAGGTTTCAATGTTGTATGATACTAAGCGTGACTAATTCTATTCGTTATAGACAAATCATGAAGCAAACAAATTAAATTAGCACAATCACATAATCAGGACAGCATGACCTCGTTATTAAAAAACACAGGTTAATGCTACTACAGAAAAGCAAATCTAGATCCGTTAGAAATTCTAGAAAGTATACTCTTTGCCTGTTAGAGCGAATATATATACGACATATGAAAGCTACAAGAACTAAGGTGAAAACTCTATTCTTTTCGGATTTTATGTTGAGGTAGCATGTTGTAAATTGTGTTCACCTATTTGTTTCAGTTCAGAAAACTCATCAAATAAATCTATAAAAATTTAGGATCATTCTTACACATGTCTAGTCTCAGATAGATTTATTTCAAAATTTTATTTTATTGTTAACATGCTCAAATAAATTATGGAACAATAAGATACGCATGCATTTGTGAATCTAGAAATTCTGACACAGCTATACTAAAATGATGATATCTAACAGATTACACATCGGAATTCAAATCCGTAAAATGGGTAGTAAACTAAAAATCTGGAGCTAAATTTCATGTTCAGAAAGTTATTTCAAAATATAAGAGCAACATGGTCGAAAATTTGATTCAAAAAGAAACAACCAGTAGTCCAGAATTTATTTTGATATGAACAGACAACAGTTAAATCATACAACCATATATTTCATGCAAATTAGTAATCAAAGTGTTCTTAGGTGTTTAACATGCATAATTTCAGTTCTAAGATGCAATTTCACAGGCATGGTAATCAATTCATCAAATCAAATCAATCTAACAAGTCTAATTTACCAACAATTCTATAACACATGGATCTAGTTATTTTTTATGTAATTGTGCATATGCAAGAAACAATAGGGACTAGGTTTTGATCAAAGAGGTAAGCACGATTTTAAGAATATATCGGGTTAGCTCGTGTAAACCCTCAATAAACTTAACGGAATTCAAATAGCAGTACGATAAAGAAAAGGACTGGATCTACTTGCAGAGATCAAAGAAATCTTGAACAAAACAAACAAATAGTTCAAGAAGAGACTTTCCTGTTATTTAGTAGATTCAAATAACTATAGAATAATGGGATGAAAATCCCGGCGACGAACCAAAACACGCACGAGCTACGTGCAAAAACCGAAACATCAAAACAGTAACTCAGAGCACACAAATAGCGAGCATAGACCAGATCTCCAAGCTAAACAGTAAACAGTGAGTACGGTATCCCACCTCACACAACAGCAAACACCAAGAGCACTACTGTGCTTCATCGTCACTTCGATAGTGAGGGAGAGAGCAGGAGAGGGGATGGCAACCACGACCGTCGGGGGCGACGGCAGCGGCGACCATGACAAAGGTGGCACGACGATGCTGGAGGCCGGGAAGCGACGCAGCAATGACGGAAACGGCGGCTCCGCGGTTGCTCTGTTCCTCGAAGAAATAGAGGAATGGGAACGGCGAGGCACTCGGGCTTGGATGTCAATGATGACGAGGTGGGAGGGGATCTGCGGTGGCTGAGGGGGGAATGGAGAGGGTGAGGGTGGTGACGAAACGGTGGCGGTGAGGAGATGGTGCAGGCAAAGTGGGCTCGGCAATGGGGAAGTTCGAGCGGGAGATAGGCGACGGGACGGAGAATAAACGGGAGCAAGGGCAATGACGGAGGCTAAGGTGACGATGAGAGGGTGAGAGGTCGAAGATGGCGATCGGAAGGGCGGCTAAGGGCGGTGACAAGAATTGGGTTCGGTGGAAAAATAGGGAAGGAGAGAGGGAGTCGGGTTAGTGGAGAGAGAAAGCGGCGGAGATAGAGAGTGGAATATAATAAATTAGGGTTAAATAATGGGTATTTATAGGGATTAAGAAATTGGGGTTTTGGGTTGCGGGTTAATGGGTTTAGGGTACAAGTTTGGACTCCAAAAATAGATGAACAATCATAAAACAATGAGATGATCATATAGTGGAACAACTCAAACTCAAATCACGAAGAGCAAAATTTGCAATGAGCCAAAAATAGAATAAAAGAGAACGGAATGATCAAAAGAGAATAAGCAGACCCAAGAAAAGAAAAATTATATAATAGAAAGATTCTAGATACAATAAATGAAAATACAATAGAAATCCAAAATAGAAAAAAAAAGGGGGGGGGGGGGGGGTTACAGCAGTGCTGCAGTAGCTGGTCCAGATGCAGCGAGAGCACGGTGAATTAGTGAAGGCCGCGTTGGAAGCTACCAACCGGAACACTGTTGTAGCTACACCGGGGATTCCTCCCCCTCACCCTGGTACTTTTGTAGACTTTATGAGGCAGCATCCCGACAAGTTCTCTGGCACCGAGACGCCACTAGAAGCTGAACAGTGGTTAATCTGGACAGAGTAGTTACTGCAGGCAACAAGGGTTGCCGATGTTGATCGTGTGGATGTTGTGAGCATCCAGCTAATGGATCTTGCCCATATTTGGTGGAGAGCCCAGTTCGAGAGGCATGAGCGACTTATTGCTTGGGCCACCTTTGCCCAGAGTTTCTTGGAGAAGTTTTTCCCCAGCATCACCAGGGTGGAAATGGAACAACAGTTTCTCTCCTTGAAACAGGTTGTTCGGTTAGTGCTGGTGTTTTGAATTTTTTTACGTATTATATATGTGGTATTGTAACATAAAAAATTTCTTGACATCGGGTGCTAAATCCGTGGATGAGTATGCTACGAAATTCACACGGCTCAGTCGTTTTGCAACAGCTTTTGTGGTGAATGAGGAAGACCGAGTCCGGAGGTTTCTGTTGGGGATTTACCATGAGGTCAGATGCATTTGGCTGCCCTCCCCCTCCGCGCCTATGTCGTTGCCCTGGAGGAGGCTCGAGCACAGGAGCAGGCTCGCAGTAGGAGGGCTCGTCCTCAGTGGGTTGCTCAGTACCCTGCTGCTACTGCTAGGCCCACTGGAGGGCCGATTCGGAGGCCAGCCTCGGCCCATCCTGTCAGGTTGGCTTCCTACCCTCCTACTGCTCCGTAGGGAGATGGGTTCTGTGTCTTCTGCCAGATACATGGGCACGTGCATAGGGACTGCAGGAGGCCCAATCGCCATTGCTTCGGGTGTGGTGCGAGGGACCACTCGGTTCGGGATTGCCCTCAGAGGAGGTATTGCCAGCCCGCAGGCACACCAGCTCGTGGTCAGATCAGACCACTTTTTCTCCCCAGCAGCAGATTGTTGGTCAGAGGACTGCAGCTCCGAGGAGAGGACATACCTATAATCTGACTGCGGAGGAAGCTGAGACCGCAGAGGATGTTGTTGCAGGTATTTTGTGTTTTGTTGTTCTATTATTTCCTTGCTTTATTATTTCTCTCTTGCATTATTCATTCATGTGATCTTCCTTGCATCATTATTCTTTATTCCTTATTCATCATTCATTATTCATTTTCCCTTGTTTTTGACTCCATCATAGGTATCATATTAGTTCTCTCTTTTCTTGCCCATGTCTTGTTTGCTTCTGGTGCGACTCATTCTTTCGTCTCTTCCAGCTACGTGGATCGGCATCAGTTGGAGTGTAGTATTATGCCAGCAGTTTGGAATATTACTACAGGTGGTTGTGTTGTCATTTGTTCCAGGGAGTGCAAGCATAGCCCTATGGTAATCTGTGGTACAGATTTCAAATTCTGGGTTTGTTGTTATCCTCAGGATGGATTGGTTGGGTGATTCCCATGTTGTTATTGATTTCAGAGCTAAGAAGGTTGTGTTCAGAATTCTGGGCCGTTCAGAGTTTGAGTTTCATGCCGGTGAGACACCCCTTGGACGTGTCAAGAATGCAGTTGATCAGGAATCTCGTGCAATGGAGTTGCACGCGAGCTGTGAGGCTGCTCCTCTAGTTGTGCTAGAATTTCTAGATGCATTTCCAGATGAATTTCTTGGGTTACCCCCAGACCGAGAAGTGGAGTTTGGTATTGACGTCCAGCCGGGTACGACACCAATATCAAAGAGTCCCTACAGAATGACACCTGTCGAGCTAGCAAAGCTGAAAGTGCAAGTCCAGGAGTTGTTGGACTTGGGTTTTATCAGTCCCAGTGTTTCTCCATGGGGAGCTCCGATTTTGTTTGTCAACAAGAAGAATGGAAGCCACAGGATTTGCATCGATTACCGGGAGTTGAATAATGTTACAGTGAAGAATCAGTATCCAATGCCAAGGATTGATGATTTATTTGACCAAATGGGCAGTGCTTCAGTCTTCTCAAAGCTGGATCTTCATTCTGGGTACCATCAAATCAAGGTGAAGACTGAGGATATTCAGAAGACAACTTTCGGAACAAGGTATGGGCACTATGCGTTCTTGGTGATGCCGTTCGGAGTCACTAATGCGTCGGCAGTCTTTATATGCTTGATGAACAAGTATTCTCTCCTTTTGTGGATAAGTTTGTGGTTGTGTTCATCGACAACATTCTGGTGTATTCCAAGAACCAGGAGGATCATGCTGAGCACTTGAGATTGGCCGTGCAGACGGTAAGGGAGAATCAGCTATACGGGAAGCTCAGTAAGTGCGAGTTTTGGCTTGATCGTGTCACATTTCTGCGACACATTATATCAGGTGATGGAATTTTTGTGGATCCATCCATGATTGAAGCAGTAAGGATTGTCCAGTGCCTAAGTTCGCTTCGGAAGTGAGGAGTTTCCTTGGTCTAGCAGGCTACTATCTGAAGTTCGTCAAGGACTTTTCTAAAATTGCTGGACCTTTGACTAAGCTGACTGGGAAGGATCAGAAGTTTGTGTGGGATGGGGCTTGTGGTGAAGCTTTTGCAAAGCTGAAGAGCAGGTTGACCTCAGTGCCAGTGTTGACTATTCTAGATGGTACAGAACAGTTTGTGGTTCACTGTGATGCTTCTGGCAGAGGCCTAGGTGCATTTCTGATGTAGTAGGGCTGAGTTGTTGCCTACGCATATAGGAAGTTGAGGCCTCATGAGAAGAACTATCCTACACCAGACTTGGAGCTTTCCGTCGTAATCTTTGCTCTGAAGTTATGGAGGCATTACTTGCTTAAGGATAGAGTGGAGATCTTCACTGATCACAAGAGCCTCAAATATGTGTTCATGTAGAAGGAGCTGAACATGAGACAGAGACAAGGTTAAAGTTGATGGCCGACTTTGATATTAACTTGCAGTATCACTCTGGTAAGGTGAACTTGGTGCCCGATGCTCTGAGTAGGAGGCCTGCTGCCATGTTTCTTACTCAATAAAGAGAGCTGTGGGAAGATATGAGGAGGCTGGATTTGAATGTGGTTTTTCCTGGTACCGAGCATCAGTGTATGATGCTTCAGTCACGGTCTTCTTTGGTGGAATAGATTGTGGAGGCCCAATCGGGCGATGAGCTGTTACAGAAGTTCCGAGTTGAAGTGGAAGCATGTGCAAGGACTGATATGGTTATTCACTCAGATGGATAACTTCACTTTGGGTCTAGATTGTGTCCCAAAGGGTGGAGTCCGGCATAAGTTACTTGAAGAAGCCCATCAGTCATCTTATTCTATTCAACATGGGGGCACGAAGATGTACAGGGACTTGAAGTAAAATTTTTGGTGGCACGGAATGAAGAGGGCACTAGCTAGATTCGTTTCCCAATGTTTAATCTGTCAGCAAGTGAAGGCATAGCACTATAGGGTGGTGGCTGGACTCCTTCAACCTCTTCCTATTTTGGAGTGGAAATGGGAAAACATCACAATGGATTTTGTGACTGCATTGCCTAGGAGTCCTAAGGGTCACAATGCCATTTGGGTGATTGTGGATAGACTGACGAATCGTGCCCATTTCATCCCATTTAGAGTTGGTCAGTCTAATGAAAGTCTAGCCGATAAGTACATGCAGGAGATTATGCGTCTTCATAGAGTTCCGGTCAACATTGTATACGACAGGGAAACGAGATTCAGGTCTCAGTTATGGGAGAGTCTTCAGGTGAGTCTTGGGAGTAAGTTGAATTACAACACATATTTTCACCCTCAGACAGATGGGCAGCCTGAGAGGACAATTCAGACACTGGAGGACAAGTTGAGGTCTTGTGTCCTTCAGTTTGGAGGTTCTTGGGAGGACCATCTGCACTTGGTGGAGTTCTCATACAACAGAAGTTACCAGGCTTGTCTCAAGGCTGTACCGTACGAGGCACTTTATGGTCAGAAGTGCAAATTGCCAGTAAGTTGGGAAGACATTGGCAAGAGGCAACTTTTGTGGACAAAGTTGATCACAAGGACTGTCGATGTAGTGGCTCAGATCAGAAAGCCTCTACAAGCAGCACAAGATACGTAGAGAAAATGGGTAGATGTTCATAGAAGGCCTTTAGATTTTGTAGTGGGTGATCATGTGTTCCTTAAGGTTTCACCGTGGAGAGGCATCATCCGCTTTAGAGGTGGGGGCAAGCTCAGCCCCAGGTTCATTGGGCCATTTGACATTGTGGAGCGAGTAGGTAGGGTAGCCTATAGATCCGCGTTGCCGCCGGCTCTATCTGGGGTGCATGATGTTTTTCATGTCTCCCAAATCATGAGGTACATCAGAGACGAGAGCCATGTGATCGACTATTCAGAGTTATCTGTGCAGCAGGATCTGTCTTGTGAGGTCCGACCAGTTGCCATCTTGGACTTGTAGGAGAAAGTATTGAAGAATAAGTTCATCAGGTTGGTTCGGGTTTCATGGAATCCTCACTCGCCAGGTGAGTCGACTTGGGAACTGGAGGAGGAGATCCAGAAAAAGTTCCCTCATCTATTCGAGTAGCTCCCTTTTGTGTTCTTTTCTTTTTGGGGTTGCCCTATGTACCACATGTTTGAATTTCGAGGACGAAAATCTTTTTGTAAGGTGGGTAGGATTTGTAACCCCTGTTTTCATTATAGTATTTTTTTGGTATTTTCATTCATTGTACTCTTCATCGCTCTTTTTCTGAACCCTTGCATTTGATTTGCCCTTAATGAAATTTATTTTTGTCTTCAACTCAAATTTTTATCTCTCAATCTGTTTGATTTCTATTTTCTGTTGAGCCTAAAATTTACTGTTCATCTTATTCAAATTCTTGCATATTGTCATTCTCAATTTATCTAATTATAAATCCTATGTTTTTTAATTTATTATTCTTCTGTTGGATCTTATACCTAATAACCCTTCATCCTATTCTACCCTATTTAAACCTTATACCCATTTTCTTCTTGGATCCAAACCATTACCCATTAACCCACTAACCAATTCTAATTATCCTATATAATACCCTGTTTAGCTTAACCCTAATCTCATTTAACCAGCTGTCACCCTAATCCTGCGCCCCTTCTCCTTCCCTCCTACACCTGCCAAACCCATTCCTCCATTATCGAGCCGCCATCCTCCACCTCGTCCCCTACTCCCGAACTCATCCCTGTCCTCCTCGGTCGACCCCCTTCTGTCACCGCCCTTATCCTCATCCACCACCCATTAACTACACCTTACCCTGCTCCACTATAACCCCGTCAATCCCTTGTGCAACCCCTGTCTCTACTCCTCAATCCACCTCCACAACCCCCGTGGTCCCGTCGCAACCTATCGATTGTCGAGCACCCTGCCACTCTCCTTCTTGGTCTTTGCTGCTACTGTCGACCACCGACAACCCCGCTGTTGCTACTGCCTTGCTGTCCCGACCATCGTCGAGCCGCCAGTCCTCCACCGAAGCCCGCAGCAAGCACCCCTTCACTGCCTTCATCCTTCGCAGTGCCTAGCTGAGGCCCTCTTGCTGTGGTTGCACGTGCTACGTGCTTTGCAGGTGTGTTCATCTCCGGAGCTGCACGTGTTGCACACGTATGTTGGTTGTGCGAGATTTGCACGTAGCTCGCATGTGCTTCATTGTTCAGGATTCTCATCCCGTTTTTCGTTCATGTTCGAATCCACCATTGTTAAGGCAAGTAACTTGTACGATCTCTTTTTGTTTCCCGTACAAGCAATTTTCTTGAAATATCGCATGTAGATTTTCATTGTGTCTCGTTCTTCTTGTTTTGCCCATTGATGATCCTGACTATACCATTGATTCGTTCCATCAATTTCGTATTCGTAGGGATCACAACCTTTCATTGTCACACCCATCACACAATTATAAATTAGATCTTGATATATTCCTATATGAATGCGTGACTTATTGATCTTTGTTGTATGTTATACTAGTTAATAATGTTTTCCTCTTAATGCAACTGAAAATAACCATGCCATGCTGTTTTGAATGCCCATTTAATTCTGATTTGCATTATACACAAACTTGGATCCGTCGTAATTACTTATAATGCTATATTTCATGCAAAGAAATCTCAAAATGCTGCTGTCTTGATTTAACTTGATAAATTAGACCCTGTTAATGTCAAACTATTGAGTAAGTTTCTGAATATCATTGTAGCCCCATGTGTCTACTTTTCGGAACAGTTGACGGAATCGAATTCTGAGTTATAATTTGTGAGATATTGTTGTTTTAGTGCTGCTGGGTCTGGATTTCTAGATTCACATATACACATGTATTTTCATGCTTTGTTAATTAAGTTGAACATGTTATTAGTAAAATAAAAATGTGAAATTTATCTTTATGAGACTAGACATGCTAGGGAATCACCCTAAATTTTTATCAATTTAATTGATGAGTTTTCATACCTGATACATGTATGCAAACATAACTTTAAGATTCTGCCTGTACATGAAAATCTGTAAAGAATTAAAATTGAACCTAGTTGCTCTAACTTTTGTATATCATGTGTATATGCATTGGAATCGGCAGAGAGTCTAGTTTCTAGAACTTCTGACGGATCTAGATTTGCATTTTTGTAGCAGCGGAAATTCCAGTTTTGGTGTAGCAACATCCTGGTGTCCAGAATTGGAGTTCTTGTTATTTCAATGTTTATAAGTTATTTTATGACACCCGCACATATATCTCGCCTAGTCTGAACCTATTTCTTGTCCCCTATCATGTTTACCTGTCCCTTATTCTGCGCTTTCATGTTTGTCTTGGTAAAATTAAAAGGAAATCAAGTCGGGGTTTGAGGGAAAGATCTAGTAGTGGACAATATAGAAAAGTGTACTCGGAAGGGGGCCCGTGTTTCCCACCTGTTTACTTGTTTACCTGATTATTGTACCTGTTTATGTGATTACCTGATTCATGAACCTGTTTATGCGATTACCTGATTCATGAACCTGTTTATGTGAATACCTGATTCATGAACCTGTTTATGTGAATACCTGATTCATGAACCTGTTTATGTGAGTACCCATTTCAGGAACCTATTTACAAGCTTACCTAATTCATGAACCTGTTTTCCTGCTTACATGATGCCTAAGTACACGGCCCTATAGAATCCACTACATGGAATCTAAACGTTCACTTGACTGTATGCATCAAACATGTGGTATACATATGGGACGCATGAGTGGTGCATTAGATAGGATTAAATAATGGACTTAAGAATAACATGTTTTACCTATACACACCTGTCACCTGCCCCACATGTTACTTGATATCTGCTTACATGTTCACTTGTTACATGATCCTGTTACTTGACCCAGTTGACTTGCTTGCTAGTTTCATTGGACTTTATTACTTGCTGCATTCCTTCCATGATATGTTTTATGTTCCCCGCTTTATATTCTCATGTATCTGTCCCTGTACTCTTTTGCTTGTACTACTTGCGGGCTGTAGCTTGCACTAACAGGTGTATTGTCTCTTGCTTCTTCTCTTGCTTCTCTATTTCTCCCAAATGATAAATACACAGGTTTCAGAGATCAACTACCTGCTGGAGTAAGAGACCAAGCATTCTAAGCTTTGACTAGAATATTTCATGCTTTAGTTTACTTTTGTATTGAGCTTATTAGTTCCTTGTTACTACTTGAATTTTGTATTGGGCATGTTGTCCCAAAGTTTTATTATGGTTTCTAGATCTTGTTTTTATTTGAGGATTATGTATTTGTTTTCAAATGATTCTTTGATTTTGAAATTTGTTTCATGCATGCGTGGTTGTATATTTCTTATATATTTCTATTGTACTATTGAGATGATCCTTATAGCTTATGAATGATGAAAATCATTCGCCGGGCTTTGTCACGTACTTGTATTCCATATTCTCTTGGGAAGCGGGGCGTGACAAACCTCTTCTTGCAACATTGTTTTCTCTTTACATCGAATATAGTATGCAAGACACAAACCCAACAATCTCCACCTTGGATTGCATACACATGCTTCCACACATGTGTGATTTAACTCTTCTGGACTCTTTCCTTTATCCTCTTGTAAACAACTCGGTTCAATGACTTTTTTGCTATTTGAATATACTTCCACATGTTTTTCTCCAACTACCCCAGTAGGTGTTTCTATGGAGGTTCCACCCTCCACCTGAATTCCACCCACCCTAAGGCTCTCTCCAAACCCCGACGGTATTCTAACATTGCATCTCGCTTCAGTAATTTTAGTGACGGCAAACTAGATAGTATTTTAGGAAAGTAGGGCTCTAATCCACTGGCACGAGCTTTCATGTCCCCACAAAGCTGATAGAGGTTGTGCTGACCCTGCCCAATCCCCTTCTTACCCTTCATCACCTTACGACAACTCACCTAAACTATCAAAACTCTACCTCGATCTGTACATGTACCTGCAGCCCTGAGTATCCAGAGTCCCCAAGGATATCATATTTAATGTCATTAAAGGAATATGCATGACCTCGTCTAGTGTGAACCATTTTCCATCTAGATTCTCAAATTCAACTGTTCCCCCAGCAACTACTTTATAAATCTCATCAATCGTCATTCTCACACTATGACATATTGTAGACTTATAAGTAGAAAACATCTCCGTCTCGGAGCATATGTAGAACTCCCCGAATTAAAAAAACAGCCCAAATTCACATCTAAAAAACTTGAAATAAGAAGATAGTCTAAGTTGTCACTTAATTCAAAGGCGCTCATCACGTTGGCGTGTGTGATGTGTCTAATTTTTATATAAATATTTGTACTCATTTACCCATAAAAATTGTTTGTATTTGTCTATCTTGTTGATAAATTATCTTATTTCTATAGATTTCAGTTAATTAATTATTTTTGAAGGAACAAGATATTTTTTTATGTAAAAGGTGAATATTTTCAGTAAAAATTAACAAAAAAAACAAGGAGAATGATTGATTAGTTTTTATTGATTTGTTGAAATTTGAATTTTAAAATTTGGCCAGGTGAAAAGCAATATAGAAATTTTAATTACCAATAAAGGGTGAAAATGAAATAAAAAAATTTAAAAGGGTTTAATTGAGCTAATGTGATTACTAGCTACTTTAATTAATTTAAACTAATTTATTTTATTTTTATTTTTATTTTTAATTCCTAAATTCTGATTTTATTTTTGTGTGTGTGCAGCACGTGCTTCAAGAAGAGAAAAAGAAGAAAAAGATGTAAGAAATAAAGAGCAAATAAAATAAAGGAAAGAAATAAACGAAGACGTGGGGTTTTATGCAAAAATAAACCCTAATAGCACTGGTTCAGGCCCTATAAATACAGCAGCCAAAAGCAAAAAGAATAACACGTTGAACGAGGGACGGAGAGCGACGACTGACCTCTCAAACAATATATATATATATATATATATATATATATATATATATATATATATATATATATATATATTAAAGAGAGGCAGCAGAATGAAACTGAAGAAGAGAATAGTGGGTAGTTGAGCGCGGGAATCAAAGAGAACGGAGGAGAGAGAAGGGGTAGGTGGGGAGGCATGAACATCTGTTGGCGGTGCTGGTTGGGGGCGCGAAGCACGAGGTGGGTGGCAGCTGGGTGAAAACCAGGAAAAGAGGGAAAATGAACAGAGAGAGGATAGACAGCAGAGGCAAGAGGATGGCTCTGTGTGCTGGTGCACGGAAAATGAGACAAGGACCAGAAAGAGAAAAGGAGGAGAAAAAGAAAGCTTCACGACATTGATTTCGAGACGTCGATTTTCTGCAAATACGAGTTTTTCTTCTTCTTTTCTAATTTTATTGTGCAATCCAAAATAGTATTTGTTAGTTGCAAATTTAGTACAAACTAATTTTATTTTTCTAGAGCTTTGATGTAACACAATTTTTCTAGAGTTTTGATAACACAATTTTAATTCCATATTATTTTTCTACTTTTTCCATGGTTGTGTGTTTGATTTTTGTTCTTAATGCTTACAATTGTTTGGCCAACTTTTGTATGATCTATTAAATCATGGAGAGATCGAACTGGTAATTTGTGATTTCGAATTAATAAAATTAAACACCGTTACAAGAGCGAACCGCTGTTAATGTGACCGTTAAGAAATCCATAGATCTTAATGAATTTTCAATTAATAATTTGTGCATGAACTATGACAAATAATTAGTTGAGAATATTTTTGATATTGTTTGAGAGAGAATATTGAATAATTTGGGAATTTTGGTCTACTACTTGGAAAATAATATTTTTATTCACATGGAGTTATAAATTGTGTGGGATTAATTAGGTGAAATTGAAAGCCCTAGAGTTTGTTTTGTCATTAACAAACAACCATATTTCAGAGTTTCTTTCTCTTTTGTTGGTTTAGATCTTTAGATTAATTTAGTTGGTTTATTTATTAAGATTTTCGGTTTTCCAAATAGTAGTTAATCTTGTAATTTCGGTACTCGATAAAATAATTAGACCTTGTAGGTTCGACACTCTTTTCAATTAACTATACTACTTGTTGCGATTTTGTACACTTGCAATTAACTCACACCAAGCTTTTGGCGCCGTTGCCGGGGACTAATTATTCTTTTATTGATATTGATAATAGCTAGATTGTTACTAATTTGGATTTTCTTCTTCTTCTTCTTCTTGTTATTATTATTATTATTTTTTTTTTTAGTTTTTTTATTTTTTAATAGCGATATTTCAGGACATAGAAGTGTATCATCGTGGCAAACGAGGGTAATGGAGAAGAAAATAAGGCTTTGAGAGACTATGCTATGCCCTCGCTTAATGGAACAACATCAAGCATAAAGACGCCGGTTATACAAGCTAACAATTTTGAGATTAAACTGGCAATTATTCAAATGATTCAACAGACTGTTCAATTTTGGGGACTATTGCACGAGGATCCTTATGTTCACATTGCAAACTTTTTGGAAATTTGTGACACTTTCATGCATAATGGAGTATCAGATGATGCAATTCGATTGAGACTCTTTCCTTTTTCTCTAAGAGATAAAGCAAAGGCTTGGTTAAATTTTGTACCACCGGGTGTTATTACTACTTGGGAGGGACTTGCACAAATGTTTCTAGCTAAGTATTTTCCGCCGGCAAAGTCAGCGAAGCTAAGAAATGATATTACCACCTTCATTCAATTTGAGACCGAGTCTTTATATGATGCATGGGAGAGGTATAACGAGTTATTGAGAAAGTTTCCTCATCATGAACTGCCGAAATAGCTGCAAATCCAAATATTCTACAATGGTTTGGGAGTTACAAATTGATCTTTGGTAGATGCAGCAGCTGGTGGTGCACTTATGAGCAAAACTCATGAAGCAACCTATGAGCTTTTAGAGGAGATGACATCTAATAATTACTAGTGGTCTTCACAGAGAACAATGCCAAGAAAAGTGGCTTGAGTTTTTGAACTTGTTCCTATTACTACTTTAACTACAAAAAATGATATTTTATATAAACAAATAGGTAATATGAATGTTAATGCTATTCAAACTAATATGATTTGTGATCTTTGTGCAGGAAATCACACAATTGCAGATTGCCAAGTGGGGAACCCTTTTTCTCAATCAAATGCTGAACAAGCAAAATTTGTGTCAAACTTTCAAAAGCAAAACAATCCTTATGCTAACACATACAATCCATGATAGAGAAATCACCCCAACTTTTCTTGGAGCAACAATCAAGGAGGAGTTAGACTACAACAAAATTTTTAACAATAAGAAAAAAAGCTGACACTTGAGGAGATGTTCATACAATATATGCAAAAGACAGATTTGGCAATACAAAATAATAAGGCTTCAATTCGCAATCTTGAGGCTCAAATTTGTCAAATTTCAAATATTCATACAGAAAGAATGGCAGGAACATTACCTAGTAACACAATGGTTAATCCCAATGAGCATGTCAAAGCAATAACACTCACATTGATGGCAATAATTGAGCAGCCACAAACCGAAACTGCCGCACAAAATGTGGTTGAAAAGCAAAGTGAGATCGAGCAAAATTGTGGAGGAACTAACGCAGCAGGTGGCCAATCACAATTCTAAGAATAATAAAGGAGTTTCAAGCAAAACAATTTCAGCGGAGTTTAATTCTTACACTTATCCTAATTCACCTTATGATCTACCTATTCCTTTTCCACAAAGACTTAAAAAGAACAAGCTTGATAATCAATTTTCAAAATATTTGAATGTTTTTAAGCAATTGCATATTAATATTCCTCTTATTGAAGCTTTAGAACAATTACCTAAATATGCAAAATTTGTTAAGGATATTTTATCAAACAAGAGGAAGCTTGAAGAGCATGAGATGGTGATGCTATCAGAAGAAAGTAGTGCTATAATTTTACAAAAGAAGCAGCCTCGTAAACTTAAAGATCCAGGGAGTTTTACAATTTCTTGCACTATTGGAAATTCTTCTTTTCATAAAGCATTATGTGATTTAGGAGCTGATGAACCCAATAATATTCACATTTAGGAGCAATAATCTTAATGCAATTGGACATTTAAATGCTCTATATGTGGTATTTTACTCTTCTTTTCTCTTTTCCATAGGAAACAGCCTAAAGACAGCTAAACGAAGCAGATTCAGGATTTTGAGGACGATACATAGAAACTGCAGAGCATAAGTCGACTGGTTCTTCAAATAGTCGACTGAACATAGGAGGTTGAAATCCCGAAGCTACACAGTACAGTCGACTTACTCTAAAGGCAGTCGACTTGACAGATTGATTATGAAACTACAGACGTCTCGACACAGTCGATTGATTCCAAAACCAGTCGACTGGTATCCAGCGGAGTTAAAAGATAAGATAGTTGAAGATCCATCCTCATCTAAATTCAAATTAAAATTAAGTTATCCAAACCCAGGTTATCTGTGAATAACAACTTCTCCAACAATCAAAGCTAGAGACCGGGAGTGGCAAGTAAGAAGATCATCCTATGAGTAAAGAGATAAGAAATCAGGAACTTGATATCTGCAGACAAGACAAGAGAAACTATAATAAAGAGAGAATCATCTACCATCAGGGAGAATCGACCAGCAAGCATCAAGACACCAGCATCAAAGAAGGAGAACAAGTCGACTGCTGATTGGGCTCAATTTCAACATCATACAAATCAGTGTTCTTCTGTTCTTCCTTTTACTTTTATTTTTATTGTAGAGTCATGAATTCTATTTTATTAATCAATAAAGGTTGTATTATGTGCAACTAATTTCATAGTTGGGTAGATTGAAACCATAGTCATGTAGTCTTATAATCTTCTAAACGCCACTCTGTTACTTATTGATTAAACCTAATTGTATTGGTATAGATTTATAATATGAATCGAACTTGTTCAGAAGTTCTAAGAGCAGTCGACTGAGTGTGACAACAAGTCGACTGCCATACAGAACCTGAGTTTATCAAGTTTGCGTCTTATAAATCTGAATCTGTTATATGAGCATAGAGACGACCCGTATCTCGTGCCCATAGCTTGTAACACAGGAATCTTTAGGGGTTCTTGGTTTAATCAACTTGAGGGATCTAGATCTGATACCAATTTCTAGAACTTTAAGTGTTTGTTCGTTTCCATTGTTCCTATGCTTTCTTCAAGTGCAACTTAGTAGATACCATGCTAAATACTTAAGGAAAGAAACGAATTAGAGTAGATACCATGCCTAATTCTTGGCTTAGGGAAACATTAACTTTAAGGAGTAGATACCATGCCCTTAAAGGAACAAACATGAGTAATTGGAGTAGTATAGAAGGTGACTTAGCATTATTGACTACAGGTGGAAATCAAAGCCCAACTACTTTAATAGATATTCGTGACTCAAATTGTGATGCTACTTAATTTAGATTTTTATCTTTTCATTTCCTTTCAATCAGACTTTTAGAACAAGACTTTATGATTTGCATTTTTCTTGTTTTATTCATTAGTGAGTTAAGTACTACAATCTCTGTGGGATCGACCCTTGCTTTTCACTACGCTTCTATAAACGATTCGTACACTTGCGAGGTTTTAATTTGTGTCTAGTGTATCTATTTATTTAGATAGCTGGATTGCACTACAAGTTTTTGACGCCGTTGCCGGGGATTGTTTAGTATCTTAACTTGCAAAATCAATACAAATCTTTTTCTTTTTATTTTTTTTTCTTTTGTTATATTTTCTTTGAGGTTACATTTTGCAGATTCAGATAAGTCGACTGTCTCCAAGGATCAGTCGACTGTACAGAGGATTTTTCCAAAAGCAACAATGGGTGAGGAAGTATTAAATCGAGTACCAATGCAAGACAAATTCACTCCGAAGAATATTGAGCAACCTTCTTGCATAGATTTTCAACCTAATGTCACAGGAAATATGCATCTATCACCTCAATTACTCAGCATGGTTCCCCACTTTAGTGGCAGACTAGACGAGGATCCGCATCTACATTTGCAAGATTTCTTTGATCTTTGTAGAACACAAAGCGTCCAAGGGCTTACCCCTGAACAAATCAGGTTAATCTTGTTTCCATTTTCTTTAAAACTTAATGCTAAATTGTGGTATAATTCTTTGGAACCAGGATCAATTCAATCATGGGAGCAATTGGCAACAAAGTTCTTGAAGGAATTCTTTCCAGCTCAGAAAACCAAACAACTAAAAAGAGAAATTCTACTCTTCCAACAAAAAGATGACGATTTGTTCTTCGAGGCATGGAAGGACTTTAAGAACAAGCTTCTCAAGTGTCCTACGCACAACATACCCAAGGATGATCAAGTACAAGCATTTTATGAGGGTTTAAATGACACTAACAAAGCAATTGTAGATTCAGCTTGCAATGGAATCTTGATGAGGAAAAGTGGTGAGGAGGCCATCGAGCTATTTGAAGAACTCAGCGAGAACTCACAACAATTCTCAACAAGAAGGGGCTTTTCGACAAAACAAGGAGTTTACGAAATTTCTAGCAATAATAGCATGCAATTAGAAATGGAAATTATGAACAAAAAGATTGATATGCTTGTTAATGCAATTTCAACGTTGGGTGGTGTAAAAAACCCAAACAAAAGAAATTTGTGCAATTTGTTCTCATTCTAATCATACAACTAATACATATCCCATGTCTTCTTTCACAGATCAGGAGCACGCAAACTACGTAGGACAGGGAATGTACCCACCCCAGAACAACACTTTTTCAAACATGTATAACCCAGGGTGGCGAAACCATCCAAATTTCTCATGGAGAAATAATCAAAACCATCAAGGCACTCAATTTGCACAAGGGCATACGCAGCAATTTCAGAGTGGGAATGGGTTTGATCAGCCAGTACAAGAACAGAAGAAGTTGGATTTCGAATCCACCGTTCTTCAATTACTCCAACAGCAACAACAAACAAACAACCAACAAGGGCAGGCCATTCAGAAATTGGAGACTCAAATTGGTCAAATTGCTAAGGAGTTAAGTGAAAGAAAGGCAGGAGAACTCCCATCACAAACCATACCTAACCCTAGAGGACAAGAACAGCTCCAATCGGTGACAACCCTAGAGGACAATATTGAGTTTAAAATGTTTGATGCACCAAAATTACCACACGATGATCATGAATGTTATAATGTTAATGTGGTTCAGGAAATTTGTGACCAAACATTTCAGGAACATAGTGTCGATCTATTACAAGCCACAATTACACACTCTCTAACACTATCTCAAGTTGAACAGGAATATGATGATTGGAGGATTGCAGAGACAATACATACCATTGGAAATCCAAAATCATATTCAGGTAAGTTTGCACATGTGTTTGAAAATCTTGTGTCTAATAATATTTTTGTTTCTTCTGTTACCAGGACACCAGATATAGAACTAAAACCGTTACCTGAACACTTGAAGTATGAATATTTGGGGGAAAACCAAACATTACCTGTGATAGTTGCTGTAAACTTAAGGATGCAGGAAGAAGAGATGCTGCAGGGAGTCTTGCAAAAACACAAGGGTGCATTAAGGTGGACCATTGTAGATAGGCTTATGTCAAGATGGTACGGTCCATACGTTGTTACAAAGGTTTCCCCACATGGAGCGTTGGAGAAAAATCAAACGTTCAAGGAGAATGGGCGTAGTGGGAAACCTTATAATAAGATGAGTTTTGAGCCGCGAGCCATTCAATACATTGCATAAACTCATCAAGTCTAGCTGAAGACAAGAAACGCAGCGCTTATTGGGAGGCAACCCAATTTTTCAGGGGAGTACTTACACTCTCTCTTTATTCATTTCTTTAATCATTTCTTTTATTGCATTTAGATTTGATTTATCTTTTAGTTTATTTTATTTTTAAGTTTTGGATTTTATCTTGTAGGATTGCAGAAAATTTGAAGTCGCCAGGGCGGAGCTGTTTTGAACACATGCATTGACGGCTGTTTTTGAGCAATTTGGACTCAAAATCTGGAAAAGTGATTCAAAGAAAGCTGTAGCCTATCTTCTTAGCTTTCCAGCAAAAAAACATTCAGCCCATTTGGACATCTACAGCTCCAGATATCGCCAAAATAGTGAACGCTGCTCGTGCAGAATTTTCAAGACGAATCAGGGGAGAATTTCTGAACTTTTGCATTCTTTTTGTTTTTCTTTTTCCTTTCCCATCGAGGACAATGTGGTATTCAAGTTTGGGGGGGAAGGTTTACAAATTTATGATTTATTTTTTTTAAAAAAGAGAAAAAAACAAATTTTTAAAAAGGATTTAAATTAATCTCACCATTACACTTTTGAGTTCTTCATTTAGATAAGCATTGAATTTTTTTTTGGGATAAACAATTTCCTATAAAGTAAGAGTAAGTATACTTATTTACTTTAGGATTGTTGAGTTTCATAAATCCTTACTAAATTGTAAGAGTCATGCGATTATACATAAAAGACAAATGTGATGCTTTTTCTGGTGATTATTCTCTTTGATCTAATCCTAAATAGAGTTTAAGTAAATAGAGTAAAAAAAAAAAATAAAAAAAAATTGAATAAAGTCAATCTACTACAATGTTTTAAGTTGCTTAGTAACTAGGGGTATTCATCACCAATGTTTACTTTTACGTCAAACGGCAACTTGAAATATGAGTATGCAAAGCACTTTAAAGTTTGTGACTTGTTGAGTAACCGGGTGGATTCATCACAAATGTTTTGCACTCGCGTCAAAAGACAAGTGACAACTTAGAGAAGAGACTTAAAAAAAAAAAATAAAAAAAAAAAAAATAAATAAAAAAACTTCTAGTTTGCTACTCGGTTTGTAGTAGAAAAAAGGATAATCACAGATGGAGTTGTTACATACTATAATTATATTAATTGCACGACAAATATGATTGAGTTTGGAGCTATGGATAAATAATTGCACTGGAGAAAGTGGGTATGCATGTTTTTACTTTATTTGCAATTGTTTATATTTTTAATTGCAATTTTGATGCTTGCATAATAAGAATTTTTGGTGTGATGGGTTGAGTCTACTAGTATTTTTTCCTTGTTCATAATTTTACTTTTTGCTTGAGGACAAGCAAAAGCTAAGTTTGGGGGTATTTGATGAACCCAATAATATTCACATTTAGGAGTAATAATCTTAATGCAATTGGACATTTAAATGCTCTATATGTGGTATTTTACTCTTCTTTTCTCTTTTCCATAGGAAACAGCCTAAAGACAGCTAAACGAAGCAGATTCAGGATTTTGAGGACGATACACAGAAACTGCAGAGCATAAGTCGACTGGTTCTTCAAACGGTCGACTGAACATAGGAGGTTGAAATCCCGAAGCTACGCAGTACAGTCGACTTACTCTAAAGGCAGTCGACTTGACAGATTGATTATGAAACTACAGACGTCTCGACACAGTCGACTGATTCCAAAACCAGTCGATTGGTATCCAGCGGAGTTAAAAGATAAGATAGTTGAAGATCCATCCTCATCTAAATCCAAATCAAAATTAAGTTATCCAAACCCAGGTTATCTGCGAATAACAACTTCTCCAACAATCAAAGCTAGAGACCGGGAGTGGCAAGTAAGAAGATCATCCTATGAGTAAAGAGATAAGAAATCAGGAACTTGATATCTGCAGACAAGACAAGAGAAACTATAATAAAGAGAGAATCATCTACCATCAGGGAGAATCGACCAGCAAGCATCAAGATACCAGCATCAAAGAAGGAGAACAAGTCGACTGTTGATTGGGCTCAATTTCAACATCATACAAATCAGTGTTCTTCTGTTCTTCCTTTTACTTTTATTTTTATTGTAGAGTCATGAATTCTATTTTATTAATCAATAAAGGTTGTATTATGTGCAACTAATTTCATAGTTAGGTAGATTGAAACCATAGTCATGTAGTCTTATAATCTTCTAAACGCTACTATGTTACTTATTAATTAAACCTGATTGTATTGGTATAGATTTATAATATGAATCAAACTTGTTCAGAAGTTCTAAGAGCAGTCGACTGAGAGTGACAGCAAGTCGACTGCTATACAGAACCTGAGTTTATCAAGTTTGCGTCTTATAAATCTGAATCTGTTATATGAGCATAGAGACGACCCGTATCTCGTGCCCATAGCTTGTAACACAGGAATCTTTAGGGGTTCTTGGTTTAATCAACTTGAGGGATCTAGATCTGATACCAATTTCTAGAACTTTAAGTGTTTGTTCGTTTCCATTGTTCCTATGCTTTCTTCAAGTGCAACTTAGTAGATACCATGCTAAATACTTAAGGAAAGAAACGAATTAGAGTAGATACCATGCCTAATTCTTGGCTTAGGGAAACATTAACTTTAAGAAGTAGATACCATGCCCTTAAAGGAACAAACATGAGTAATTGGAGTAGTATAGAAGGTGACTTAGCATTATTGACTACAGGTGGAAATCAAAGCCCAACTACTTTAATAGATATTCGTGACTCAAATTGTGATGCTACTTAATTTAGATTTTTATCTTTTCATTTCCTTTCAATCAGACTTTTAGAACAAGACTTTATGATTTGCATTTTTCTTGTTTTATTGATTCGTGAGTTAAGTACTACAATCTCTGTGGGATCGACCCTTACTTTTCACTACGCTTCTATAAACGATTCGTACACTTGCGAGGTTTTAATTTGTGTCTAGTTTATCTATTTATTTAGATAGCTGGATAGCACAACAGGAGCACGTATTAATCTTATGCCATATTCTGTTTTTAGGAAACTTAGTATTGGAGAAGTAAAGCCTACTACAATTTCTTTGCAATTGGTGGATAGATCTATCAAGTACCAAAGAGGAATAATTGGAGATATTTTGGTAAAGGTAGATAAGTTCATATTTCCAGCTGATTTTGTAGTGCTTGACATTGTGGAAGATGAACAAATTCTATTGATTTTGGGGCGACCTTTTCTAGCTTTGGGGAGAGCTTTGATTGATGTCCAACAAGGAAAACTTATTTTGAGAATTGAGGATGAGCAAGTAATGTTTGATGTTTTTAAATCCATGGAGGTTGAAGCTGAAGCTCACTCATGTTTCCCAGTTTGTGAAACTAATCTAATTGTGGAAGAGACACATAGAGCGGAAGTTGAAAAATTACCAATTAAAGTGTGTCCAATAAATTCAGCAACTCTTGAATCTGAGAAAGAAAAGATTTTGGAATACATTCAAGTTGTACCATCTATTAATTTTTCTTCTCAACTGACATTCAAGGAGGTGGGGATATCAAGAACGTCATCGTAAAACAAAAAATGACTTAAACTCAAGCTTCAACCATTGCCATCTAGCTTGGGCGTTGCTCAAAGAAAACCTAATCCAAACATGAAGAAAGTTATTAGAAAAGATGTTTTGATGTTGTTGGATCTTAGCGTTACATAACCATCTCAACTATCAAGTCTGGCTGAAGACTTAAAACTTAGCGATTCTTGGGAGGCAACCCACATTTTCTTTTACTACATTTAGATTTTCTTTTTCTTTTAGTTTATTTTAATTTGAATTTTTGAGTTAATTTTGTAAGATTGCATGGGTTTGGAAGTCGTCGGGCGGAGCTGTTTTTTTACACCTACATTGATGGCTGTTTTTAGCAGGATAGAGTCAGAATATGGAAAGCTGTTTTTTTACACCTTCAAAGAGCGATCGTAGGAAATTGTCTTAGCTTTCCAGAACAAAAAGAATCAGGCAATTTGGATATCTAATAAAGTGATAATGATCAAATAGAGTGATAATGATCAAATAATTGACTGAATAAAATTCTATCTACTCCAATGTTTTGAGTTGCTTAGTAACTATGGGTATTCATCAATAATGTTTACTTTTACGTCAAACGACAACTTGAAATATGAGTATGCAAAAGCACTCTATGTGTGTGACTGGTTGAGTAAACGGGTGAATTTCATCACAATGTTTGTATTCGCGTCAAAAGACAAGTGACAACTTAGAGAAGACCAAAAAAAAAAAAAAAAAAAAAAAAAAAAAAACCCTCTAGTTTGCTACTCGGTTTGTAGTAGTGAGAAGGGGTAATCACAGATGGAGTTGTTATATGATATAATCACATTAATTGCATGGCAAATATGATTGGGTTTGGAATTATTAATGAATAATTGCACTGGAGAAAGTGAGTATATTTGGTTTTACTTTATTTGTTATTGTTTATATTTTAAATTGAAAATTTGATGCTTGCATGATAAGTTCTTGTTGTGTGGTGAGTTGAGCCTACTTATGATTATTATTCTTTGATTTATGGTTTCCTTTTTGCTCGAGGATAGGCAAAATCTTTAAGTTTGAGTGTATTTGAAGTGTATAATTTTTATATAAATATTTGTACTCATTTACCCATAAAAATTGCTTGTATTCGTCTATCTTGTTAATAAATTATCTTATTTCCATATATTTCAGTTAATTAATTATTTTTTAAGGAATAAGATCATTTTGATGCAAAAGGTGAATATTTTCAGTAAAAATTAACACAGAGAAAAAGGAGAATGATTGATTAATTTTTATTGATTTGTTGAAATTCGAATTTTACAATTTGACCATGTGAAAAGAAAAATACAAATTTTAATTACCAATAGAGGGTGAAAAAGAAATAAACATATTTAAAAGGGTTTAATTGAGCTAATGGGATTATTAGCTAGTTTAATTAATTTAAACTAATTAATTTCAATTTTATTTTTAAATCCAAAATTTTGATTTTATTTTTGTGTGTGTGCAGCACGTGCTTCAAGAAAAGAAAAGAAGAAAAAGAAGCAAGAAATAAAGAGCAAATCAGAAAAAGGAAAGAAAAAAAGGAAGATATGGGGTTTTATGCAAAAATAAACCCTAATAGCACTGGTTCGACCCTATAAATATATCAGCCAAAAGCAAAAAGAATAACATGCATAACGAGAAAGAGTGAGCGACGGCTAACCTCTCAATCAATAAAAAAGTAAAAAATTAAAAAAATTAAAAATATAATTAAAGAGAAGCAGCAGAACGAAATTGAAGAAAAGAAGAGTGGGTAGTTTGACACGAGAATCAAAGCAAATGGAGGAGAGAGAAGGGGTAGGTGGGGGGGAGTGAACATCTGTTGACAGCTCTGGTTGGCGGCGCGAAACCTGAGGTGGGTGGCAGCTGTGCGAAAACCAGGAAAAAAAAGGAAAAAAAAACAGAGAGAGGACAGACACCATAGGCAAGTGGGCGGCTCTGTGTGCTGGGGCGCTGAAAACGAGAGGAAGACCAGAAAGAGAAGAGAAGGAGAAAAAGAAAGCTTTGCGGTAAGGATTTCGAGACATCGATTTTCTGCAAAAACGTGTTTTTCTTCTTCTCTTCTAATTTTATTATGCAATCCAAAACAGTTTTTGTTAGTTGCAATTTTATTATGAACTAATTTTATTTTTCTAGGTCTTTGATGTAACCTAGTTTTGATAACACAGTTTTAATTCCATATTATTTTTCTATTTTTTCCATAGTTGTGTGTTTGATTTTTATTCTTAATGCTTACAATTGTTTGGCCAACTTTTGTATGATTTACTAAATCATGGAGAGATCAAACTGGTAATTTGTGATTTCGAATTAATAAAATTAAACACCGTTACAAGAGCGAATCACTTTAATGTGACCGTTAAGAAATCCATAGATCTTAATGAATTTTCAATTAGTAATTTGTGTATAAACTATGAAAATGTAACGCCCCAATTTCCGGTAACTGGGAAACCGTGACATAAGCCAGAATCTTTTCTTCAATTAGCCACAATACATAGAAAAATGAAAAATTTAAAACTTTTTATTCAACAATAAATGTGTTATAAGTCCGAATGTTATAGAACTGCAATACATTACAACAGTGTTACAATAATAACTTCACAATCCTAAGTGTTACAACTTTCAACAAATTACATCAGAGTATAATGAACAAGAACAACACTTGGTATTTTACTTGGATGCTTCCTAACAAATAAATGAATTACAACAATGAAAAAAATACAGTAATTGTTACAAATGGAACAGTAGTAAACAACATAATTTACAGCAGAAATAAAATCGACTCATGCTCCTCTCGCCTTGAATCCTCCTGAATCTTATATCTATACTTCTGCAATCCAGTACCTATTGAAATGGGGACGTCAGTACATATACTGACGCTTTAAGGCTGATGACTAGAAGCAATTCTCCATTTAAAGCAAACAGATTAATGGAAAGAGAAACGTGTATATATAGTTGATGTGTCAGTGTATGCTATGACTTAGACTCTAATGCAAGTAAGACTCTGGGACAGTATGCAGCCCATACTACATACGCCCCATATCAAGCCATTTCTTCATATATAGGGATTTGAACCCGCGCCATGAATTCTATTCTGTACTTGACTTGTTTCTGAAGATAAGACATGACTGATGAGGTTGCCCTGAAACGGTCTAATTCCTCCAGGTGCACCAGACCTCACTCAAATATCTGACGAGTTCTTGGAGTTTCTGCGGATGCAGGTTAGCTCGAAGCATCCCCTACCGCCCCCTAGCCAGACCGTAGTCCATGGCTTCTCGCCCTTAGATACAAGAGAAGACGGAGTTCCGGGGGACTCATCCCCCCTAGCTCCGACAAGACTCGCTCCCGCTTATCAAGGCACTTCAAAAATTAACAGGCGAGATACGGATCCCGTGCTCCCAACTCGTGAGAAGGCACAGATCGTATCCCTTTGACAAGAAGGGTACAACCCAACAACATCGCCTAGTGCCGGCCTATAGGACAGGTCGGATCATAAGGAATTTTCCTTAACACCAACTCTTTCCCTTCGGCGAAAAAATAATAATAAGTAATGGTTAAGTAGTAATAGCCATAAGTTACTACCCTAATGATGTCAATAACCCTGAACAATCCTAGGGATGACAACAGTATTAGCACAACATGCTAGGTCTTAAGTTAGACTTCGCAAGATAACTCTACTAGGATGCTCAACCTAGGCTTACCAGAATCCCTAAGGATATGGTTCATGGCCTATCGATCCAAGACCCCGGCAATACGAACGTATTCACATGCTACTACCCTGGACTTGGATTTCGTTTATGTTCCTGTCCGCGATCAACCTACACAGGTTAAGATTCAACGGTACACAAGGAGTGACTCGTCCACAGTCCCTTAGGAGTAAGGTGAACACACATCTTGATTGTTGATAGCCCTAGGTCAATAATATCGCCCTAAACGAGCACAACAAAACTGCGTACTAGCTAATAATCTACATATGAGTAAATAGAACACATACGAGCAAACAAGCTACGTATGAAACCAATAACTACATACGAGCCAGGCGGGCAACGTATGAGACAACAACATACATACCAGCCAAATAAACTACGTATGAGACCAACAGCTACATACGGGCCAGTCGAGCCGCGTATGAGACAACAACACATACGAGCCAAATAAGCTACGTATGAGACCAACAGCTACATACGAGCCAGTTGAGCCGCATATGAGCAAACCATACATAAAAAAACCATACAGGTAATCAACCTAGAAGCAAACAAACGTGCTTACTAGCAAAACTTAATCTTCTATAATTAGAAGTAACAGAAGAATCTTCTAACTGTCTAAAAATATACATACTACCAAAAAGAAGCCCAAAGGCGACATAATAGCCTATAACTTTTGTTCCACTTATCGGAATTTAACCCGAGAGGTCAATTCGAAAAGGTGAGAACGTCTACTACAACTTCCTAGTTGGTCCGAACCTCCAATTCAACAGGTAAGACACTCTAAAACTACAAGGAAGTCAAGACAGCAACTTTCTAGTCCAACCTGGCTGCTGCATCTTCCAAATACCATAAATCCTACTCCGTCTATCAGAATTTTGCCCGAGAGGACAATTTGAAAAGGGGAAGGTGTCTACTACAGCTCTCTAGTCGGTCCGAACCTTAGATTCTATAGGAAAGACACTCTAAAACATCAAAGAACTCAAACAGCATGCAACCTGTCCAACAGCTAGTTGCTGTATTTTCCCAAGACCATAACTCCTATTCTGCTTATCGGAATTTAACCCGAGAGGTCAATTCGGAAAGTGGAGAGACTCTACTACAACTCCCTAGTTGGCCTGAACCTCAGATTCTACCACTAAAAGACTAAAAAAATACGAAGTGAAACAGTAAGCATACTGTCAGACTGCTAGTTGCTGTGTTATGCAAGGGCCATAATTCCTACTCTGCTTATCGAAATTTAACCCGAGAGGTCAATTTGGAAAGGGGAGAGACTTACTACAACTCTCTAGTTGGTCCGAACCTAAGATTCATCCGGTAAAACACTCAAAAGTATCAAGCAACCAAAACAGCAACGTTCAGCCAAACAGCTAGTTGCTGTTTTTGTAATGGTCATAACTTTTGCGTCTCTTATCGGAATTTAACACGAGAGGTCAATTCGGAAAGGGGAGAATGTCTACTACAACTTCTGTATTTGGTCCGATCCTCTAATCCCGAGAGGAGCCCTAAGTTTTATCCCCTTTGAACCTACTGCAACGCTAACCCGAAAACACAGACTTCACTATTTTGCCCTAAAGCTCGCTGTTTTGGGGGAAACGATCGTTTCACCCCCCAAAATAGCTCGGAAAAATCTACCAAAGTTCTAGTATGGTAATAACACCCCTAAGAACGTCTCATATCCAATTTCGGGTCAAAATTTTACTTTTAACACATGTAAACAAATCTAACCCTACAACTATTTAAGCATGAATACAACATAAACATGATTCTAGTACTAAGCATGGATAGTTACTACTACTTTAAGCATGGATACAACATAAACATGATTCTAGTACTGAGTATGAATAGTTACTACTACTTAAGCATGGTTTTCTTTTAGCATAAATGTCTACTACTATCTTGAGCATGAAATACTACTACTTAAAGATGGATCTTTTCTACAACTCAAGCATAGGTTAATTAGCAACATAAAAGCTTAATCTTTTTCAATCTAGAAGCAACAGAAAAACTTAATCTTTTACAATCTAGAAGTAACATAAAAACTTAATCTTTTACAATCTAGAATTATAAATAGAAGCTTAACATTTCATGAACTAGAAGCAAAATAGAAACTTAATCTTCCATATCCTATAAGTAAAAATAGAAGCTTAACCTTTTTCAACCTAGAAGCAAAAGAAGCTTGATTTTTAACAAGTATTAAAGTAAACATATAACAACTACTAAAAGACTTATCTTTTATGAGCTAGGATTAGAAAGACATGATCTTTTGCATGGTAGGAAAACAACATACAACAAGTCCACTTTTTTTTTTGAACTAGGGTTTGTAAAACTTGATTTTTTTTAATAAGGTAGAGAGCAACAACAAATAAAGACATATCTTTTATTAGTCAAGATGAGTTATACCATCCCAAAAATGGGTATGTGAGTATTCTTACTTTATGTGCTCTTAGTCATAGTCGAAGTTGTAGTTTGTGTTAACACAACAACCATAATAACAACAGTAAACATAAAAAAGTTAAAGGTTCAACCTTTATGTGTTTTGTTCAAGTTCCACCATCCATGGGATCATTTTGATCCCTATGCTTAGTAATTAGTCCAAGTAGTTCAAAAATAATCATACAAGTCTTAAAGACTTAATCTTTATGCCATTGTTTTGAGTTCTACCATCCATATGTTCATGGGATCATTTTGATCCCTACAACCCCTTATATGCTTATCAATTAGTCCAAGTTATTTAGAAACACACACATACAACATTCACACCTCAAAAAGATGGTTTCTCTTTATCCTACAACAATCCAAACCCATAAGATGTGTTCTTTTAGCATACCCAATAACCCAACCCTAAAATGGGTTATTTTTCACATACAAAATTAATAAATTCTAAAGATGTGTTCTTTTTCATTCCTTTTAGCAGTAGACCCTTAAGAATGGGTTCTTTCTACTCATAAATAACTAAAATGGAAACAAGCAACTAAATTAGAAGTAAAGAATCCCCACCTTGTAGTTTCTTTGTAGGAAGAACTAGCCTAGCAACCTTCTCCTTCCTCCTTAGCTTTCTACTACAACTCTTTAAGAAAACCTATAAGGAAAAACTCTCATGTTAGGGCTTGTTCTCTCTTTTTTTTCCTCTCTTTTTTTGTTCTAGCAAAAATGAGACAAGAGTGAAGTGGGGGGGTATTTATAGGATGAAGGAGATGGTGGAGAGTGCAAAAACGCCAAGGGAGTTTTCAAAAACCCCCTTGCACAAATCATGGGCCGGCCATGCTTATGGTGAGGTGGAGGTATGGTGGAAGGGGGTGAGGTGGAGGGTGAGGTGGAAGAGAGAGGGCTTCTAGAAGAACATACCCTAAACTGTTATGTATCCTTGATCCTAGTTTTAATCAAAACTTAACCATCCTAATTGATCTATCATGACAAAAAGAGATATTTTTGTTCAAAAACACACACAACACAATTTGTGCAAACATAGAAATCGATACAATACGTATACGTATGCATATATATGTATACCGATAGTTTCCGTTTGATAAACCGCATAATCCGTATAAAATAAATAAATTCCAAAAATAATAATAAAATAAATTTTATTATCGGCTCGGAAGATTATGGTACAAATTTGATACAATGCAAATGTATACAGACTGGTATATATATACAGATAATGTTATTTAACAAAACCGAGTGATATCCACCAAAAATATTTCAATAAAAATAAAATAATAATAAAATAATAATTTTAAAAATATAATATCCGTCAGGGATATTACAGAAAAATAATTAGTTGAGAACATTATTGATATTGCTTGAGAGAGTATTGAATAATTTGGGGATTTTGGTCTACAACTTGGAAAAATAAATTTTTTATCATAGAGTTATAAATTGTGTGAGATTAATTAGGTGAAATCGAAACCCCTAGAATTTGTTTTGCCGTTAACAAACGACCAAATTTCAGATTTTCGTTATCTTTTGTAAGTTTAGATCTTCAAATTAATTTAGTTGCTTTATTTATTAAAATTTCGGTTTTCCAAATAGTAGTTAGTCTAGTAATTTCGGAACTCCTTGTGCGTTCGACACTCTTTTCACTTAACTATACTACTTGTTGCGATTTTATATACTTGCAAATAATTCACACCAGTGTGCATCCGTCTGATTCAACCACTTGCAACTGTCCCTCTTATAATATCCAATTCCTCTGCAGTGGTGGCAATGAATTTTGCCCTTGTGTGCCCTATCCCTTTCATTTGAAGTACCATCCACCTCCAAGCAACTCGTAGAAGTATACCCTAACTTATGAGTCTCCTTTCCATGCTCATCTTCCTTCAGACCTTTGATCACCCCGGCTATAGTAAGTGTCCCATTGAAAAAATTTCTGTGTACCATGGTAGTTATCAAGTGCTCATATGAATCTGGCAGTGAATATGTCAAGTTGAAAGCTTTATCCTATTCGCTTAAATCATTTGCGTTAATTGCCTTCAGTTAAGATAATACCTTATTGAACTCCATAATATGATCTTGAATATGGGTACCTTCCTTCATTGAGAAATAAAACAGCTTTCTCTTCCAGTACATCGGATCCAGTAGCAATGACCCTGAGTAGTCTTCTCTGAGTCTTGCTTAAATCTCGCCACACTTTTCTCCTCAAGGATATTAAACTTGACTTCGTCCACCAACGACAGTTAGATTAAACTCTAGGCCTTCAAACACATCTCGTCCCAAATCTCATGCTTCATATCGGATGACTTCCCTTTATTTCCTTTTAGGATAAGATGCAAGCCCTTTTGAACTAGTACGTCATATATGTCCACCTTCCAGAGATTAAAGTTAATCTTACCATCGAACTTCTTGATCGTCCTGGTGTGATCTGCCATCTTCTCCAAGAAACTCGTGCAACCCTGCTACCTAAAGCTCTGATACCAATTGTGAGGAATTCCTGTAACCCCTGTGACTCATTTTTGTATTTTTGTTTGTATTTAATTAAATTCCTGGTTATTTTGTTTTATTTCTGATTGTATCTTTTTTTCGTCCCTTTTGATTGTGTGTTGTTGTTTTCCTTGTGATTCATTTTTTTTTCTTGATTCAGCTTTATATTCTCTTTTGTTTGATCTACAAATTTTTTCTTGATCTTATTTATTGTTTAAACCTATTTCATGGCCTATTTGTCTCTTATTGGACTCTTTTCTTCCTATTGGATACTACCCAGTTCACCCAAACCCGTTTAGATTCTATATAACCCTCTTAAACACTCCCTAACCTTAATTACCAAAACCCTAATTATCATCCCTCTCTCCCTAGCCATCATCTACCCAATCCCCGACCCCCCCGACTCCCGATCCGTCTCTCATCTTTGTTGTCATCATCTTTGACCCCCAACGCCAGCAGACCCCCCACCACAACTGCCCTCTCGTCTTCCCTTCTCCGCTGCACACCCCCGTTGTCATGCCCCACTTCCCAAAAGAAATATGGAATACGGTACCCGACTAAGCCCTCCATAAGTTGTGTAGATCTACTTGACTCGTCACAAAAGTAAATATAACAATATACTCAACTAGGCATGCATAAACAATTATAACTCAATAGTATTTATTCGCAACAGTAATTAATATCCCAAACAAATACGAGATCTGAAAGAAAACAATATCCTTGGAGTACAAGCCCAAATACAAGAATCAATAGAGTTGCATAAATAAAATAGTTCAAAACAAAACATCTAAGCAAATTCTCCGATGCACATCTCAAAATTTTTTCTCGCCAACTCCAGTAGGCAAGCGATCACCAAAACCTGCTCATAAAGCAATTACAGTGAAAAAGGTAGACAGTAAAATATTATTCCCGTTAGATGCAAGTTCCGGGCCACAAGCAGTACAAGAAAGAAAAGGAAAAAGGAAAAAATAAAATAAAACAGAAGTACTGACATGGAAATATGCAACAAAGGGTGACAGTCTACGGATACAGAGATAGTAGGATAATAGTAAAGTGTGTAGTAATAACAGTAACAATGAAGTCAATAGTAACAGTGGAATCAACAGTTATAGTAGCAGGATGTGACAGTGAAACAGTTATTCTTATGTATAATGTTCATTACTATCTAGGTAGCACTTCATGCATCCCAAATTATACCACATGGTTACTACATCAAAAAGTTTCGTTTTAAGATTTCATAGTGGAACCTATAGGGCAGTGTATTCAGACAAACAGTAACAACAACAGTAATAACAAACAGTAACGGTGTCCTGGATCTTGCCCTCATGCATCCAGAGATAAACAATGGGTACCACAGTAACAGTGGGGAAAACAAGTTCCCTTCTGAATATGTATTTCTATATTATCCACTACTAAATCTTTTCCCTCAAAAACCCCGGCTTGATTATTTTTCATTATTTTTAAACAGATGTGAATGAACAAAAATAAGGCTAAATACATGGAAAGAACAAAGGACAAGTCTAAGATGAATAAGGAACACAAACATAGGACAAAAATAACTCATAAGAAAACAACGAAACTTCCAGATCTGGAGCGCAGGACACTACTGTACCAAATCTGAGATTCCTGTTGCTACAGAACTGAAAATCTAGATCCGTCAGAAAATCTGGAAACTAGACTCTCTGCCGAATCCATCGCATATATACAAGCCACACATCAGGCACATAAACAGGGTTGAACACAGCGTTTAATACAGAAGTTAAGTTCAGCCAGAAAATGCAAAATCTCGTTTATAACAATGAAAAGAGTTTAAAATCATCATTATTAAATTTGAGAAAAATCTGAAAGATTCCCTAACATATCTAGTCTCAAAATATAAAATATCTTGAATTTATATTACAAATAGTATAGTCAATAAAATTGGGAAAATAGAGTAATGCAACAAAACTTCGAATTTGAAAGTTCAGACATAGCAGTACCAAAACAGAGATAATTCAAAAAATACAATTCGAAATCCAGATCCGTCAAAAGGGTGGTAAAATAGATAAATTTGGCTATAATTTATATTCACAAAGTTTTCATCAAAAACGAACAGAATCGATTGGTTTCTTAAGCATGAGATGAGATGCAAAATAGTTCTTTACTGAACAGCATGTAGTTTGAAAATATATCGATTGGTTTCATAAGCATGAGATGAGATGCAAAATTCATTAATTAATTGTACAAAAATTAGGGATTGATCACAGTCATGTCTAAACATAGTCAGAAAAATATAGAGTTCAAATTCTACTTTTAGTATCAGTTTTAAAATAATATTTCATACATAATACATATAGTTCAGAATCTGGAATATAGGATATGACTGCAGTAAAACAGCAATAACTGATGCATCGAAAATCGAAATTCAGATCCGTCAAAATTTCTGAAAACTAGAAAATAAAGCCTACAAATCATGTTCACAACTTTATTTATTTTACATATGTTAACAGGGTCGAAATTACTGTACAAAAATAGGGCAGCAGTAAAACAAAACTTCTTTTACGCATTTATCGAATAGTTTATTTGCAAACGATCCAAACTAAGATGACATATAAAGAATGGCATATGGGTTACTCAAATTAGCATAGCATGTGAATAAATAGTCTACAATAAGATAATAAATCATACAAATATCCATATAGCAATCATCTACAACATGCGATATGTCACAACAAGCATACAACCAAGATGTCCATTTAATCTAAATGTTTTCATGCAGTGGGTATCAACTACCGTGAACTACTCATGATCAAGAGATGGAGGAACGAATCAACTAAGAAATATGGTCATCATATGGGTAGTAGACAATTTAATGCGAGACTACTTACGGTATTTAACTTGTATGACAAAAAAAATACATACAAGCTACTTACCTGAAAAATGACGACGAAGAAGATGACAGAATAACGGGAACGGATCCCGAACAACGAACACAACACGTACGAACAAGAAGCGAGATCCACACCAACCAAAACACGTGCTGTGCATGTGTTCACACGCACACAACAATGTAGCGGCAACAAAAAGCGTGGACGATAGCAACACCAGGAAAACAACGACTCGGCAGTACGGTGCTCGGGTGTCGGCCTCGACAACAGACGACGACAGCGAAGGAGACGAGCGGTGATGACATAGAGGGTAGCTCAACACTGCAACGATAGGGGACAGCGGCTAGGGGATCGGGATGGGGGAGCACGGTGGTGTGCAGCAGAGAGGGGAAGAGGAATGGGGGTTGCGGTAGGGGGTTTGCCGGCGTCGGGGGTCAAAGACGACGACCGCAAAGAGATGAGAGGGATCGGGAGTGTGGGGGTCGGGGATAGGATAGATGACGGCTAGGGAGAGAGGGATGATAATTAGGGTTTTGGTAATTAGGGTTAGGGAGTATTTAAGACGGTTATATAGAGTCTAAACGGGTTTGGATGAACTGGGTAGTATCCAATAGAAAGAAAAGAGTCAAATAAGAGACTAATAGGCCATGAATAGGTTTTAACAATAAACAAGATCAAGAACAAATTTGTAGATCAAACAAAACAGAACATAAGGCTGAATCAAGAAAAAAAATACAAGGAGAAACAACAACACAAAATCAAAAGCGACGAAAAAGAGATACAACCAGAAATAAAATAAAATAAAATAACCAGGAATTTAATTAAATTCAAATAAAAATACAAAAATGAGTCACAGAGGTAACAAATCCTACCCACCTAACAAGATGAATTTCGTCATCGAAATTCAACAAGAAGTACATAGGGTAACCCCAAAAGAAAAAGAAAATAACAACAAAAGCAAAAACAACAAATAAGAACTACACAAACAAATGAGGAAACCTCCGTTGGATATCCTCCTCCAGCTCCCAAGTCGACTCTCCTAGCGAGTGAGGATTCCAAGAAACACGAACAAGTCTGATCACCTTGTTCTTCAAAACCTTCTCCCACCGGTCCAAAATAGCAACTAGCAGAATTTCACAAGACAAATCTGGCCTCACAGATAACTTCGAGTAGTCAATCACATGGCTCTCATCACAGATATACTTCCTCAGTTGCGAGACATGGAAGATGTTGTGCACTCCAGATAAAGCCGGTGCAAGACAATATGCCACCTTGCCTACTCGTTCCAAGATGTCAAACGGTTCGATGAACCTGGGGCTCAACTTGCCTCCGCCACCAAAATGATAACACCTCGCCACAACAATATCTTAAGGAAAACATGATCTCCCACTTCAAACACCAAGGCTCTCTGATGGACATCAGCCCATCTCTTCTATCTGTCTTGTGCGGCATGAAGATGCTTCCTGATCTGACTCACTGCATCCACCATCCTGGTGATCAACTCTGGGCCTAATAATTTCCTCTCTCTAATGTCATCCAAGCACGCTGGCGACCGACACTTATGACCATAAAGTGCTTCGAACGGAGCAGCTTTAAGACTTGCCTAAAAGCTGTTATTGTACGAGAACTCTATAAGATGCAAGTGGTCATACCAAGAACCTCCAAATTGCAGCACAAAAGACCTCAACATGTCCTCTAGAGTCTGGATGGTCCTCTCTGACTATCCAACTGTCTAAGTATGAAAATCTGTGTTGTACTTCAACTTAATCTCCAGACTACTCTGAAGTCTCTCCCAAAACCGCAACCTAAACCTCGTATCCCTGTCTGATACAATACTGACTCAAACACCATGAAGTCTGACAATCTCTTGTATGTACTTCTCAACTAGGCTCTCAGTAGACTGTCCAACTCTAAAGGGAACAAAGTGAACACTTTTGGTCAACCTGTCCACAATCACCCAAATCGCGTTGTGATCCTTAGGACTCCTTGGCAAAGCGGTCACAAAATCCATGGTGATATGATCCCACTCCACTTTGGAATGGGAAGATGATGAAGAAGTCTGGCAGTCCTCTGATGCTCTGCCTTCACCTGCTGACAGATCAAGTACTGCGACACAAATCTCGCCACGGCCCTCTTCATACCATGCCACCAAAAGTAAAGCTTCAAGTCCCGGTACATCTTAGTATCACCATGATGAATAGAGTACGACGATTGGTGGGCTTCCTCAAGCAACTTCTAATGAACCTCACCCTTCGGAACACACAACCTGGACCTAGAACGAAGAGATCCATCTAAGTGAACAACCATATCGGTCCTCTTACCCACTTCAACTTCGGGTCTGAACCCTTGCAATTGCTCATCACCAGCCTAAGCTTCCTTAATCTGCTTAACAAGAGACGGCTGCAACTGAAGCATCATGCATCTCCGATCAGAACCTGGCAAGATCACATCCAAATCCAACCTCCTCATCTGCTCAACAAGCTCTTTCTGCTGAGTTAGGAACATGGCGACTGGTCTCCTACTTAAAGCATATGGAACCAAGTTCACTTTACCAGGATGGTATTGCAAACTGATGTCATAGTCAGCCATCAAGTCCAACTATCACCTCTACCTCATGTTCAATTCTTTCTGAGTGAAGACATACTTGAGACTTTTGTGATCAGTAAAAATTTCACTCGGTCACCAAGTAGACAGTGTCTCCACAACTTCGAAGCAAAGATCACCGCAGCCAACTCCAAATCATGGGTAGGGTAGTTCTTCTCGTGTGGCCTCAACTGTCTGGACGCATAACAACAACTCAGCCCTTCTGCATCAACACTGCACCTTGGCCCTTGCCAGAAGCATCACAGTGAACCACAAAACCACCCAAACCATCCGGAATAGTCAACACTGGTACTGACATCAACCGGCTCTTCAACTCTGCAAAAGCTCCACTGCAAGCTCCATCTCAAACAAACTTCTGATCTTTCCCAGTCAGCTTAGTCAACGGACAAGCTATCTAGAAAAGTCTTGGACAAACTTCTAATAATACCCTGCCAAACAAAGGAAACTTCTCACTTCCGAAACTGACTTAGGAACAGGCCAATCCTTCATCGCAACAATCTTGGACGGATCAACTGAGATACCATCACCTGAGATAATGTGCCCCAAGAAGGTAACTCGATCAAGCCAGAACTCACACTTGCTGAGTTTCCCATTGAGCTGATTCTCCCTCAAAGTCTGCAGAACCAACCTCAGATGATCAGCATGATCCTTCAGGTTCCGAGAATACACCAGAATGTCATCTATGAAGACCACCACGAATCTGTCCAGAAATTGAGAGAAAACTCTGTTCATCAGACTCATGAATACCACTGGCACATTTGTGACTCCGAAAGGCATCACTAGGAACTTGTAGTGTCCATATATGGTCTTGAACAAAGTCTTCTGCACATCAGCTGCCTTCACCTTCACATGATGATAACCAGAGCGAATGTCCAACTTCGAAAAGATAGTAGCTCCACCTATCTGATCAAACAAATCATTGTGGGTAGCGGATACCAGTTCTTCACTGTAATACTATTCAGCTCACGGTAATCCATGCACAGACGACGACTCCTGTCCTTCTTGGTGACAAACAAGACAGGTTCGCCCCACGGGGACACACTGGGCTTGATGAAACCCAAATCCAGCAATCCTTGGATCTACACTTTCAGCTCTGCTAGCTCAACTGGTGCCATCCGGTAGGGACCATTCGATATCGGCGCAGTACCTGGATGAACTTCAATACCATTCCACTTCCCTATCTGGGGGTAGTCCAGGAAACTCCTCTGGAAACACATCCAGAAATTCCCGCACTACAAGAGGTGCAACCTCACAGCCTGAGTACAACTCCATTGCACAACCTGCATCGACAACAACTTCCTGACCATGCCCAAGGGGTAACTCCCCAGCATGGAACTCAAACTCTGCATGGCCTGGAATCCTAAAAGCAGCCTTCTTCGCTGGACAATCAATGATCGCGTGGGTCTCACCTAGTCAATCCATGCCGAGAACACATCAGACCCTGAACTTCTGATCACAATCAGATCTGATCTGAAATCTGCACTTTGAATAACCACGGGACTTTTCTTGCACTGCCGGGAACAAACAACAATACCGCCACCTGTGGTGATGTTCCAAGATACTGGCATCACACTGCACTCCAACTGGTGCAGATCCACAAAGCGATAGGAGATGAAGGAATGGGTTGCCCCAGAATCCAAAAGAACACGTGCAGGAAAGAAATGAACAAGAATAACACCTAAGATAGAGTCAAAACACGGGAAAAGATGAACAGATGAAAGATGAAAGATAACCAAGGAATATGAAAAATGATGCAAGAAAGACAACATGAAGAAAGATGCGAGAGAAATAAATAAAACAAGGAACAAATAACAGAAAAACAAAAGAAACACAAAAGAATACCTGCAACGACTTGTTTCACGGTCTCAGCTTCCTTCGCTGTCAAGTTAAAAGCCTGACCTCTCCCTGGAGCAGCGGTCCTCTGACCGACGATCTGACACTGAGGGAAAGTGGCGGTCTGACCTGACTACGGACTGGCGTGACTGTGTCCTAGTCGTGCCTCCTTCGAGGACAATCTCGAACCAAGTGGTCGGCAGCACCACAACCGAGACACCGGCGGTTGGCCTTCCAGCAATCCTTGCGCAAATGCCCACGGATCTGGCAAAAGTCGCAAACAACATCCCTCTGTGGAGGAGCAGGACGGTAGGGAGCTGTCCTGATGGTAAGGAACGGAGCTGGCCTCCTGATCAGACCTCCAGTAGGCCTGTCTGTAATAGTAGTGGGGTACTGCACAACTCGCTGAGAAGGGGTGTCCCTAGCTCGAGTCTGCTCTGTCGCTCGAGCTGCCTCCAAGGCATCCGTATAGGTACGGAGACGATGGGCGGCCAAGTGCACCTGAATACCCAGATCAAGACCCAAAAGGAACCTCCGAGCACGATCTTCCTCATTCACCACCAAGGTGGTAGCAAAGCGGCTAAGCCAAGTGAACTCCGCGGCATACTCGTCCACGGATCCAGTGCCCTGTCGCAAGAAAAACTTGGTGTTACAATACTACATATATAATATGTAACAAAATCTCAAAACATGGTAATAATAAATCAACCAGACAACCAACCAACTTGCTTCAGGGCAAAAAAGTGATGCTCCATTTCTACCCGGGTGATGCAGGGGAAGAATATCACCAGGAAGCTCTGAGCAAAAGTGGCCCAAGCAATAGGCCGCTTTAGCCTCTCGAATTCTGCCCTCCACCAGATGTGGGCCAAATCCACCATCTGGACGCACACCACATCCACACGGTCGGCATTGATGACCCTAGCTGCCTATAGCAGACTCTCTGTCTGGATCAGCCACTGCTCAGCCTCAAGTGGCGTCTCTGTGCCAGCGAACTTATCAGGGTGAAGCCTCATGAAGTTCGCAACGGTACCCGGACAAGGGGGCAAAACTACTAGGGCAGGCACAACAGTTGTCAGAACAGCATTCCGGTTAGCAGCCTCCAATGCGAACTTAACCATTTCGCTATGCTCCTATTGCATCTGAGCCATCTGCTGAAGCACCTGAATTACAGCTGCCAACTCAGGATGGTCTTCTTGTGGGCGAGAAGACGAAGCATTCCCATGAGCCATAGTCAGCACAAAACCCAAAAATTTTTAGCATTCAGATCAAGTTGATTAATACTGCTTTATGCAATGCATGGCCTGTTGGTAGTTAAGTAAATCATGATCGAGTCATTCATGTCTAATGCATTAGTCAAACTAACACATTAGATAAACCTGAGGCTCTGATACCACACAAAAGCTTGTCACACCGCGCTTTCCAAAAGGAATACGGAATACATAACGTGACTAAGCCTAGTGGATAGTTTTCACCATCCATAAGCTATACGGATCTACTTAACTCATCACAATAGTAAATATAACAATATACTCAACCCGGCATGCATAAATAATTATAACTCAACAGTATTTATTTGCAACAATAATTAATATCCCAAACAAATACGAGATATGAAACAAAACAATATCTGGGGACTACAAGCCCAAATACAAGTCTCAATACAGTAGCATAAATAAAATAGTTCAAAACAAAACATATAAGCAAATTCTTCAATGCGCAGCTCAAAACTTTTGCTCACCAACTCCAGTAGGCAAGCGATCACCAAAACCTGCTCATATAGCAATTACAGGGAAAAAGGAAGTCAGGAAAACATAATGCTCGTTAGATGCAAGTTCTGGGCCGCAAGCAGTACAAGCAAGAAAAGGAAAAAAGGAAAAACAAAAATAAAACAGAAGTACTGACATGGAGATAAGAAACAAAGGGTGACAATCTACGGATACAGAGACAGCAGGATAACAGTAAAGAGTGTAGTAATAACAGTAATAGTGAAGTCAACAGTAACAGTGGAATCAACAGTAACAGTAACAGGATGTGATAGTGAAACAGTTATTCTCATGTTTAATGTTCATTACTATCTAGGTAGCACTTCATGCATCCCAAATTATACCACATGGTTGCTACATCAAACAGTTTCATTTTAAGATTTCGTAGTGGAACATGTAGGGCAGTATATTCAGAAAAACAGTAACAGTGTCATGGATCATGCCCTCATGCATGTAGAGATAAACAGCGGGTATCACAGTAACAGTGGGGAAAACGAGTTCCCTTCTGAATATGTATTTCTATATTGTCCACTACTAGATCTTTTTCCTTAAAAACCCCGACTTGATTATTTTTCATTATTGTTAAACAGATGTGAACAAACAAAAATAGGGCTAAAGACATGGCAAGAACAAAGGACAAGTCTAAGATGAATAAGGAAACACAACGGAAGACGAAAACAACTCATAACAGTGAAAACAACGAAACTTCCAGTTCTGTACAGAAAGACACTAATGTACCAAATCTGAGATTCCCGTTCCTACAGAACTGAAAATCTAGATTCGTCAGAAAATCTAAAAAATAGAGTTTCTTCCAAATCCAGCGCATATATACAAGTCACACATCAGCCACAGAAACAGGGTTGAAAACAACGTTGAATACAGAAGTTATGTTCAGCCAAAAAATGCAAAATCTTGTTTATAAGCATGAAAAGAGTTTAAAATCATCATAATTAAATCCGAGAAAAATCTGAAAGATTTCCTAACATATCTAGTCTCAAAATATAAATATCATGAATTTATATTACAGATAGTTTAGTCAATAAAATTGGGAAAACAGAGTAATGCAACAAAACTTGGAATCTGAATGTTCAGACACGGCAGTATCAAAACAGAGATAATTCACAAAATTCAATTCGAAATCCAGATTCGTCAAAAGGGTGGTAAAATAGACAAATCATGCTACATTTTATATTCACAAAATTTTCACAAAAAATGAACAGAATCAGGTTGAAAACATAGTTCTTTACTGAACAATATGCAGTTTGAAAATATATCGATTTGTTTCATAAGTATGAGATGAGACGCAAAAGTAATTAATTAATTCCACAAAAATTAGTGATTGATCCCAGTCATTTCTAAACATACTTAGAAAAATATAGAGTTCAAATTCTACTTTTAGTATCAGTTTTAAAATAATATTTCATACAGAATTCATATAGTTCAGAATCTAGATTATACATATGACTGCAGTAAAACATTAATAACTTATGCATCAGAAATCATAATTCAGATCCGTCGAAATTTCTGGAAACTAGATAACAAAACCAACAAATCATGTTCAGAAATTTATTTATTTTACTGATGTTAACAGGGTTGAAATTACTGTACAAAAATAGGGTAGTAGTAAAACAAAACTTCGTTTATGCATTTTATCGAATAGTTTAATTGCAAATGATCCAAACTAAGATGGCATACAAAGCATGGCATATGGGTTACACAAATCAGCATAGCATGTGAATAAATAGTCTATAATAAGATAATACATCATACAAACATCCATGTAGCAATCATCTATAACATACAAACATCGATGTCATTAGGGTACTAGACAAAACATGTTCGTAAGATAATACATCATACAACATCCATGTCACAACAATTTTGAGACTAGATATGTTAGGGAATTTTTCATATTTTTATCAGATTTGATTATGATGATTTTAAACTCTTTTCATGCTTATAAATAAGATTTTGCATTTTCTGGCTGAACATAACTTCTGTATTAAACGATGTTATCAACCCTGTTTCTGTGGCTGATGTGTGATTTGTATATATGCGCTGAATTCGGAAGAGACTCTAGTTTCTATATTTTCTGACGAATCTAGATTTTTAGTTCTGTAGCAATGAGAATCTCAGATTTGGTATAGTAGTGTCTTGTTGTCCAGATATGGAAGTTCATTGTTTTGACTGTTATGAGTTATTTTTGTCTTCCATTATGTTTCCTTTATCATCATAGACATTTCCTTTGTTCTTTCCATGTCTTTAGCCCTATTTGTGTTCGTTCACATCTGTTTAATAATAATAAAAAATAAACAAGCCGGGGTTTTTAAGGGAAAAGATCTAGTAGTGGACAATATAGAATTGCGTATTCAGAAGGAAATTTGTTTTCCTCACTGTTTACTCTGGTACCCAATATTTATCTCTGGATGCATGAGGGCATGATCCATGACACCATTACTGTTTGTTATTGCTGTTGCTGTTACTGTTTGTCTGAATATATTGCCCTATAGGTTCCACTACGAAATCTTAAAATGAAATTGTTTGATGTAGCAACCATGTGGTATAATTTTGGACACATGAAGTTGCTACCTAGATAGTAATGAACATTAGACGTAAGAATAACTATTTCACTGTCACATCTTGTTACTGCTATTGTTTATTCCACGGTTACTGTTATTGCTACACTCTTTACTGTTATCCTGCTATCTCTGTATCCGTTGAATGTCACCCTTTGTTGCTTATCTCCATGTCAGTACTTCTGTTTTATTTTAGTTTTTCCCTTTCCTTTTCTTGCTTGTACTGCTTGCGGCCTGAAACTTGTATCTAACAGGCATTATATTTTCCTGTCTTTCTTTTTCTCTGTAATTGCTATATGAGAAGGTTTTGGTGATTGCTTGCCTACTAGAGTTGGTGAGCAAAAGTTTTGAGCTGCGCATTGGAGAATTTGCTTAGATGTTTTGTTTTGAACTATTTTATTTATGCTACTATATTGAGACTTGTATTTAGGCTTGTAGTCCCAGAATATTGTTTTGTTTTAGATCTCAATTATTGTGATGAGTCAAGTAGATCCATACAGCTTATGGATGGTGAAAACTATCCACTGGGCTTAGTCACATAACGTATTCCGTATTTCTTTTGAGAAGTAGGGCGTGACAAGGTTTTGTGTGGTATCAGAGCCTCAGGTTTGTCTAATGTGTTAGTTTGAATAATACATTAGACAGGCTTGACTCGATGAGGATTTACTTAACTATCAATAGGCCATGCATTGCACAAAGAATTATTAATCAACTTGATCTGAATGCTAATTGTTTTGGGCTTTGTGCAGACTATGGCTCATGGGAATGCTTCATCTTCTCGCTCGCAAGAAGACCATCCTGAGTTGGCTACTGTAACTCAGGTGCTCTAGCAGATTGCTCAGTTGCAACAGGAGCACAGCGAACTGGTTAAGGCCACATTTGATGCTGCTACCTGGAATGCTGTTTCGACCCCCGTTGTGCCTACCCCAGTAGTTTTTACCCCTCATCCTGGTACTATTGTGGACTTCATGATGCTTCACCTTGATAAGTTTGCTGGTACTGAGACGCCACTCGAGGCTGAGCAGTGGTTGATACGGACGGAGAGTCTGCTACAAGAAGCTAGGGTTGCCGATGTCGACCGTGTGGATGTGGTGTGCGTCCAATTGGTGGATTTGGCCCACATCTAGTCGACGGCAGAATCCGAGAGACTAGAGCGGCCTATTTCTTGGGCCACTTTCGCTCAGAACTTCCGGATGAAATTCTTCCCTCGCATCGCCCGGGTAGAAATGGAGCATCAGTTTCTTGCCCTGAAGTAGGTTGGTTGGTTGGTTGTCTAGTTAATTTATTAGTGCCATGTTTTGAGATTTTGTTACATATTATATATGTAGTATTGTAACACCAAGTTTTCTTGGAACAGGGCCTAGTTCCGTGGACGAGTACGTCGCAGAGTTCACCAGGCTTAGCCGCTTCGCTACCACCTTGGTGGCGAATGAGGAGGATCGTGGGTATTCAAGTGCACTTGGCCGCCCATCGTTTCCGTACCTATCCGGATGCCTTGGAAGCAGGTCGAGCAACAGAGCAGAATTGAGCTTGGGAGACCTCTTCTCAGCGAGTTGTGCAGTACCTCGCTGCTGTTGCTACCAGGACTACTGGAGGTCCGATCAGGAGGCCAGCTCCAATCCTTGCCATTAGGAAAGCTCCCTACCGTCCTGCTCCTCTATGGAGGGATGTTTTTTGCGACTTTTGCCAGACCCCTGGGCATTTGCACAAGGATTGCTGGAAGTCCAACTGCCGGTGTCTCGGTTGTGGTGCTACCGACAACTTGGTTCGAGATTGTCCTCGGAGGAAGCACGACTAGGGCGCAGTCATGCCAGTTTGTAGTCAGGTCAGACCGTCACTTCCCCCTTAGCGTTAGATCATCGGTCAGAGGACCACTGCTCCAGAGAGAGTTCAGGCTTTTAACTTGACAGCAGAGGAAGCTGAGACCACTGAAGAAGTCGTTGTAGGTGTTATTCTTGTTCATTCCTTCCCTGATCATGTTCTTTTTTATTCTGGGGCAACCCATTCCTTCGTCTCCTCTCGCTTTATGGATCTGCACCAGTTGGAGTGCAGTGTGATGCTTGTAGCTTGGAACATCACCACAGGTGGCGGTGTTGTCATTTGTTCCCGAGAGTGCAAGCAAAGTCTCGTGGTGGTTGGAAGTGCAGATTTCATGGTAGATTTTATTGTGATCGGCGTTCAGGGTTTGATGTGATTCACGGCATGGATTGGATGGGTGAGACCCACGCGATCATTGATTGTCGAGCAAAGAAGGTTGTTTTCAGGATGCCAGGCCGTGCGGTGTTTGAGTTCCATGCTGGGGAGTTACCCCTTGGGCATGGCTAGGAAGTGGTTGTCGATGCAGGTTATGCAATGGAGTTGCACTCAGGCTGTGAGGCTGCGCCTCTTGTAGTGCAGGAGTTTTTGGATGTGTTTCTAGAGGAGTTGCCTGGACTACCTCGAGATAGGGAAGTGAAATTCGGAATTGAGGTTCAGCCAGGTACAGTGCCGACATCGAAAAGTCCCTACCGGATGGCCCCAGTTGAGCTAGCTGAGCTAAAGGTGCAATCCAAGGATTGCTGGATTTGGGTTTCATCGGGCCCAGTGTGTCCCCGTGGGGCGCTCCTGTCTTGTTTGTCCGTAAGAAGGACGGGAGTCATCATCTATGCGTAGATTACCGTGAGCTGAATAGACTTACAGTGAAGAACCGGTATCCGCTACCCAGGATCGATGATTTGTTTGATCAGCTAGGTGGAGCTACTATCTTTTCGAAGTTGGACCTTCACTCTGGTTCTCATCAAGTGAAGGTGAAGGCAACTGATGTACAGAAGACTACGTTCAGGACCAGATACGGGCACTACGAGTTCCAAGTGATGCCTTTCAAAGTCACAAATGCGCCAGCAGTATTCATGAGTCTGATGAAAAGAGTTTTCTCTCCATTTTCTGGACAGATTCGTGGTGGTCTTCATAGACGACATTCTGGTGTATTCTTGGAACCGAAAGGATCATGCTGATCATCTGAGGTTGGTTCTGCAGACCTTGAAGGAGAATCAGCTTTAAGGGAAACTCAACAAGTGTGAGTTCTGGCTTGATTGAGTTACCTTTTTGTGGCACATTATCTCAGGCGAGGGAATCTTAGTTGATCTGTCCAAAATTTCTGTGGTCAAGGATTGGCTTGTTCCTATGTCAGTTTCAGAAGTGAGATGTTTCATTGGTTTGGCCAGGTATTATCGGATGTTCGTCCAAGACTTTTCGAAGATAGCTAGTCCGTTGACTAAGCTGACAGGCAAGGATCAGATGTTCATCTGGGATGGAGCTTACAGTGGATCTTTTGCAGAGTTGAAGTGCCGGTTGACGTCAGTGCCAGTGTTGACTATTTCGGATGGTTCGAGTGGTTTTGTGGTTCACTGTGATGCTTTTGGCAAGGGCCTAGGTGCAGTGTTGATGCAGAAGGGCCGAGTTGTTGCTTATGCGTCCTTACAGTTGAGGCCGCACGGGAAGAACTTTCCTACCAATGATTTGGAGTTGGCTGCAGTGATCTTTGATTTGAAGTTGTGGAGACACTATCTGCTTGGTGACCGAGTGGAAATATTTACTGATCAAGTATGTCTTCACTCAGAAGGAACTGGACATGAGGCAAAGGTGATGGTTGGAGTTGATGGCTGACTATGACATCAATTTGCAATACCATCATGGTAAAGTGAACTTGGTGCCAGATGCTTTGAGTAGGAGACTAGTTGCCATGTTCCTAACTCAGTAGAGAGAGCTTGTTGAGAAGATGAAGATGTTGGATTTGGATGTGATCATGCCAGGTTTTGATCGGAGTTGCATGATGCTTCAATTACAGTCGTCTTTTGTTGAGCAGATTAAAGAAGCTCAGGCAGGTGATGAGCAATTGCAAGGGTTCAGAGTCGAAGTTGAAGCGGGTACGAGGGCCGATATGGTTGTTCACTCAGACGGGTATCTTCATTTTGGGTCCAGGTTGTGTGATCCGAAGGATGAGGCTCGTTAGAAGTTGCTTGAGGAAGCCCACCAATCATCGTACTCTATTCATCCTGCTGGTACTAAGATGTACCGGGACTTGAAGCTTCACTTTTGGTGGCATGGTATGAAGAGGTTCGTGGCAAGATTTGTGTCTTAGTACTTGATCTGCTAACAGGTGAAGGCAGAGCATCAGAGGACCGCCAGAATTCTTCAGCCTTTTCCCATTCCGGAGTGGAAGTGGGTGCATCTCACCATGGATTTTGTGACCGCTTTGCCAAGGAGTCCTAAGGCTCACAACGCGATTTGAGTGATTGTGGACAGGTTGACAAAGAGTGCTCACTTCATTCCCTTCAGAGTTGGACAGTCTACTGAGAGCCTAGCTAAGAAGTACATGCAATAGATTTTCAGACTTTATGGTGTTCCAGTTAGTATTATATCTGACAGGGCGGTTTAGGTCGCAGTTTTGGGAGTGTCTTCAGAGTAGTCTGGGGAGTCAGTTGAAGTACAACACAGCTTTTTACCCTTAGATAGATGGATAGTCAGAGAGGACCATCCAGACTCTAGAGGACATGTTGAGGTCATGTGTACTGCAATTTGGAGGTTCTTGGGAGGACCACTTGCATCTTGTAGAGTTCGTACAATAACAGCTTTCAAGCCAGTTTTAAAGATGCTCAGTTCGAGGCACTTTATGGTCATAAGTGTCGGTCGCCAGTGTGGTGGGATGACATTGGCGAGAGGAAGTTGTTGGGACCAGAGTCAGATCAGAAAGCATCTTCAAGCCGTGCAAGACAGACAGAAGAGATGGGCTGATGTCCATAGGATAGTCTTGGAGTTTGAGGTGGGAGACCATGTTTTCCTTAAGATATCACCATGGCGAGGTGTCATTCGTTTTTGTGGCGGAGGCAAGTTGAGCCCCAGGTTCATCGGACCGTTTGACATCGTGGAACGAGTAGGCAAGGTGGCTTATCGTTTTGCATTGCCACCGGCTTTATCTGGAGTGCACGACATATTCCATGTCTCGTAACTGAGGAAGTATATTCGTGACGAGAGCCACATGATTGACTACTCGGAGTTATCTGTGAGGCTGGATTTGTCTTGTGAAATTCCGCCAGTTGCTATTTTGCACCGGCGGGAGAAGGTTTTGAAGAACAAGGTGACCAGACTTGTTCGTGTTTCATGGAATCCTCACTCACTGGGTGAGTCGACTTGGGAGCTGGAGGAGGATATCCAGCAGAGGTTTCCTTATTTGTTTGTGTAGTTCTTGTTTGTTGTTTTTGCTTTTATTGTTATTTTCTTTTTCTTTTGGGGTTACCCAATGTACTTCTTATTGAATTTCGAGGAAGAAAATCCTCTTGTTAGGTGGGTAGGATTTGTAACCCCTGTGACTCATTTTTGTATTTTTATTGTATTTAATTAAATTCTTGGTTATTTTATTTTATTTCTGATTGTATCTCTTTTTCGTTCCTATTGACTGTGTGTTGTTGTTCTCCTTGTGATTCTTTTTTTTTTCTTGAATCAACTTTATGTTCTCTTTTGTTTGACCTACAAATTTGTTCTTGATCTAGTTGTAACAACCCAGATTTTCATATGAATATATGTATTTGTTAAGCACTAAAATACTATATTTATTTTTTCTTTTTGAAACTATTAGCATGGAATTATTTCATAAGCTTCTGATTTGGAGTGACTCACCATGAGCTAGACATGGACTCAAACCATGTTCTTTTGACCTATGAGCCATGAACACACACTTGTAGTGTGACATGACTTGTACAAAAAAATATATGAAATGAGCCCATATAGGCCGGCCAAGATTGGGAGGGAAAAGGAGGGAAAAGAGAACTAGGGTTAGGGCTTTTTTTAAACTCAAATTGTCGCATGATGAGTTTTTCTCCACTTCTACACTCCACCTCCCTCAAGAGCCAATCCAAAAATTGATTCTCCCCATTCTCCCATGCCCAAATCCGGCCAACCCTTCCTCTACCCTCCCCTCATTTTGTTTTAAAACCTTTCTCATCCCTACTTCTCATTTTCATCTCCTACAATTTCCACCACTCAAGAGAGAAAGAAAAAAAAAGAGTATGAGGGACCTAGCTACTGATTTGGAGTAAGGAGAAGAAGAGAAGCCAAGGAAGAGGAACCAAGAAGCCAAGAAGGCAAGGAGCTAGGAGCAAGAAGGCCAATCTTGAAGCTAAGAGCTTGTAGGACCTCTTTTAAAAAAAAATTCATCAAGGTGGGTGTTTCTAACCTTGTTGTTTGTTTTTTCTTGTTAAATGGTGATTGTAGTGACTGAAAAATGACATTCATGCTCTAGAATGAACCTTAATAACTCGTTCTGTGTTAAGAAATCCAATACAGAAAATCCTGTTAAAAAGCTAAATTTTTTGTTGTCAGTCCGTAGCTCATAACATGAACACTACTATTTGGATTAACTTGAAATTTTTGTATGATGTTCATTCGTGTGTCATGAACCTTCAGTTATTTTTCTAGATTTTTATGAATTTTTCTGCTATTAGAATAAATATCAAACTTGCATGCGGGTCAGAAGAAAAAGAAACAATTTTCGCTGTTACTGTTGTGAGAAAAGGGACTTGTATCTTGCTGTATGCTTATGGGAATGATCTGAAACTTTAGTATGTAAATGTTAAATTTATCTAAGACCTATGCTTCAAATTTCATGTGTTTTGGACCACAGTAGCTATGTTAATAAAATCATGCAAACTCAGCTAGTTATTTTAATAAACAGAACTGTTGCTGTTATTGCTCTGTTTTTTATGAAATTCAAAGAGACATAATTAAAAATCTACTTGCTAGAATCACCTAATTATTGGAGGTGTTGTATCATCATGTGTCAGGAGCAAGACTCTAAAATTTCATAAAGTTCTGACACCATATACTATTTTAAATTGATTTTATCCCATGACTGTGTTAATATGATGTGCTGTTCCGGAAATCTGTCTGCTTGTTAAAGATGGGACCATAAGAGCATGTAAACGACCTTATCTGAGGTAACATGAAACTTGGAAGTTTTAGTAGACACGGAATTTTCTGGAATGTCTAAGAAATCATGATTTGGATAAGTGTACGAATTTATATGATTTTTGCTAGTGACGACAGAAACACAGTGAATCGTAGAACTCATTGTTTTGCACCATGTCCATGGAAATGAGTTTGAACTTGTAGAATATTAACTTAGAGTTGCTGTTTGAGGTCATAAATCATGTTATAGATGTGGATATGATTTAGTACATAAATTATCTAAAGTTCCTTGCTAAGAGTAGCTTATAATTGCTTGTAGACCCCAATATAGACAATATTGTTCACTATTTTGAAGTGGAAATTGTAATGGACGTTGGGGTGTTGTTGTTGACCACTTTGGGACGAAATTCATGCCCAATGTGTGCGTATACTTGCTTTCTATCTTGAGTAGAAGCATGGGAGCGCTCGATCGCGATTCTTGAAAGAAACTGGATCGGGAATGACTCCGTATTGGCATAAATGCCAAACGGATGCTTGCTGTTTGGAATTATAAATTTTCATTTTTAGGGCTTCTAGCACCCCCTTTTGTGTATTCATGGGTTAGGACTTACTTTTAGTGTAGTGTACTTTGTTGGCACACCACGGTTGAGTATTAAGACTCTAGGATTAAGTCTTGTTGACAAACCTAGACGGGTAGAATAGGACCCGTGTCGCATCGAACGCATTGGAGGAGATGACTCGTGTGCCGACGCACTCGCCGTGCATGGATGGATTTCATGGTTGTGTTTGGAGGTACTAGTTGTCGAGGACCGTGGAGCGTGAAGGTTAGCGGGAGCCATGTGTTGGTCATGCCGATGTTGCGATCGAACTCCAAGCGTAGATGGTGGTTGCGGCGATCGACAGAGTCAGTTCCTCGTCGGTTCGTGCCAAGTGTGGGCCAAGGCGGGTCAGCCCTTAGGCCAGACTTGAGGGCTAGTTGAGTTCTAGTGTGGGATGGGTTAAGATCCATTAATGATAAAGGTAACTAACTAGAAAGAGCCTACAAGTAGAACTTAACTAGTTGTTCATAGCGAGCAAAGTTGATTACCAATTTAGGGATTGAAAATGGTAGATAGATCGCCTAACTAGGAGAATGGGTAATATGAAATAGTTCTGGGCTCTCCTAGGGATTCATACTTCTAATGAGAAAATGAAAGAGAATTTGAGTTTGGCTAGAGTGATGGAATTTAGTAATCGGTTGATAAAATAAATGTTAGTAATCATGTGATTAATCTTATCCTTAATCTTGGAGTGGGGTAGCATTGTTGCTTTTGTAGAATTAGATCGAGTTTTGGCTTATTGTAAGGACAGGCACTAGCGGATGGTGTTCGCCTGTCAGGGGGACGCATGGTGTCATCACGCCTGGCCAAATCCTAGGTTCGTTTAATGCGGACAGGGACCCCGAGCTACCCTGGGGAGTGAAACTCTGTGGGGACTCCGCTGTCTTCGGCATGGATGCTTTTATGTCTGTAATAACCTTTGAGGAGGTTTGGAGTGTTTACGTCGTCTCAATTGCAAGTTCTGTTCTAGTGTAAGGATGAGGGTAGCGGAGTTGGGGAAACCCTATATTCGTCAGGTTCTTTGTTGATTAATGCGGGCAGGAGGCTTAGAGAAAGGCTCAATGAGCGAGACTCTACGGGAAAGGCTCTATGTCCTTCGGCAATGAGCCCTGGTGTAACTGTAACGCCCCGAATCCCAATTTACTGAATTCGAGATGTTCTTCAGGATCTTTTCGCTTTCTTCACATACAATTTTACAAGGAATTTAAAACTTTACTTTTACATCAGAGTTACAACATATTACATTTAAATTTACACAGCGGAAGCAAAATATACAATATTTACATAAATGAACAACAACATAATGAACTCTTTGTGCATCCATTCCTCTTACATGTAATTATCCTGCATAAAACACTGTGGGTACGTCAGTTTATTCAACCGACGATAATTATACATGGCCATCCTCTCTATGCCAGAAACAGTATAATGAATCTCATTTCTTACAAATCACAAACTTGTTCAATATAAACATGCAAATAAGGGGGAAACTTTTAATAATGTCGTGTCGTGATTGTGCACTTAAATCCTTAATGCAATTTACTTAATTAATTATGACACTAATGCACACTTGTTCGAATTCTATGCATCCCATACTACATAGGTTCGAGTGCAAGCCTCTTAAACGATCTTCATTTTTGTAGGGTTCAATCCCCCGCCATGACTTATTCTACTTCTGTAATTCCAATGAGTATCCTCGATGAATCTATGAGTACAAGCATGTATCCTGGCCCCTGGAGTAGAATTTCGCGCCATGTCTTGACTCGTCAAGCATGCATTCTGCGACAATTCAGCCTCCTCCCTGAACACACTCCTCTTGCAGTCACCAAAACATCCCACAAGCGTGACTAGAGTCCGATCATTACTGAGTTGTGCCCGCGCCATGTCTTGACTCATCAAGCATGCATTCTGCGGCTCACACACCCGCACCGTACCCTAGCTCTCATACTCATGTTTTTCTCTCACCTTCATCACCTCCACACTATGTATTAAGTTACATTAGAATCATGAATAAAATCAAGCTCTAGAGTTAGCCTCTCCATCAACCGGACTTATCATTTCATTTCACTTGACCAACCTGGTCTAATTCTCAATATCATTTCATTCCCTGCCGGGGAGACTTAGCTACTCTTTCGTTCAATTTCAAATTCACAATATCCAATTGAGCATCAACAGCTCATCATTCATTTTAGAGTCTCACAGACTTTCTTATCATGATTTCATAATTTCGTTTAATTCTCAATTCTCATCTGTGATTCATCTACACAATTCATACATCCATAAACAGAGCTCATTGACTTAAATCACAAAGTTCACCATTACTAACAGCAAATAACATGAATTCAAGTATGCCAAAGTTCCCTCTGTACAGTCGACTTGGAAGAACACCAGTCGACTTATACAGTCATACAGGGTTATCATAATGCTCGGGATAGTCGACTGTGTACACCACCAGTCGCCTGTCCCGCAACTTCCATGTTCACAATATTAACCACAAGACAGTCGACTGTTCACACATCAGTCGTCTGTCCTGGAGATTTTAACAGCAATATTCCTAAGTCCAGATCAGTCGACTTGCCACATGCATCGGTCGACTGGACAGATCCATTTTAATTTGGGAATTTACTTACAGTTTCTTACATATACTAGCATCATGATATCAATTAACAATATATACCAATTCATATTTCATAAACAGAGTTCCTCTTGTTCAGTAGCATTCACAGCACAACTTTCCCAGTTATTAACATGCTTTTTAGAGAAAACTACTCTAAACATGCATTCACATTGCTCATACTTACATACGACAATGGGGATGTAAATTTCAAGTCATCATCATGGGTCTACATAAATAGAATATCTTTATTCGAGGAACTATCAAACAGTCACTTTCAGAACGAGCACCAGTCGACTTAACCCCAAGTCAGTCGACTGAGTCGACAACTTCAGATATTTATCACCTTTAGTTCTTTTTGTTTGTCTACCTTCCCTCCATCATATGTGTCATAGGGAAAACATACATTTAATAATCACACCATCATGGCTATTCATACACATTTTATCAGCACTTTATAAGAGTAAATGTCTCGTATCAGTCGGCTGGCTCATATGGCAGTCGACTGTACCGACAGTCTCGCCTCAAATTAATAGCATGTTCAAGCAATTTCTACCGCATTCAATTCTCTTTTGTAACATGGTATCCATCATGATAATTATAGTATTACTCCTACGTTAGAAGTCCTGAGAAACACCCACCTTTTATGAAGAAATAAATCGAAATCCCGCAAGTCCTTCAATATAGCGCAGCACTTCTTGTTCCTTTGCTCCACTCCGAAATCTCCAGCAATGTTGCCCGCCTCCACAGAAAAGCTCCCACACAACTCTCAGATACTCTTACACTCTCAGGAATTTTAGTGTAAAAAGATAGGGATTAGAAGGGGGTATTTATATTAGAAGATAAATAGAATGAAGGGTTGAGATCTATTAGGGAGTTGAAGAAACAAGGGCTGAGATTAAATCGGAAGTTTAGAAACTACCCACACCTCAAAGTGTAACCACCCATGATCTCACCCATCACTCCACAATCCGGTCAAGAAGTGTGCTCATTGCACGTGTACATAAAGTGCACGTGTGGGCACAAGTCACACTACAATATGTACATTAAATACCCGGGAATAAAAAGAGTAAGAAATGCTACAATACAAGTTATAGAAAATAGTAAGATGGTTTAAATTCATGGGCTTAAAACCAATTTGGGCCAAACTAGTTATTTTGTAGAAATAAGTAAATTAATGCTTTATAAAACGTTGTTGAAAAATACTAGTCAATAATATTGCACAAGTATACTATATAAAAATGAATAATCTTCCATATATTAAAAGTCAGGGTATTACAGTAACACCCCGTATTGTACGATACCTGAATATATATGTATGTATGTATATTGAATGTATGTGTGCACACGATTGCAGTGTTTTGTTTGATTCTAATATCGTGGTATATGGTCAGGGTTACAGGACGGTTCATGGGTGAATTGCAGTGTTTTGTTTTCAGCCAGTTTTGATACTCCGTAAAGATTGGGAATTTGAGACCTGTTTGAGGCACATTTTGAGGATCATGACTCAGGAGAGAGTTGTAGTGGATACCTAGACCTTTCCAACAAAACTAATTTGAGGCAATTCGAGTAAACGGTTGAATTATTATGAATTTTGTAAGACTGGACAGAGAACTAGAGTAGAGCTGAGTGCTCTGAATTGGAAAGACCAATTGTGTGAATTGGTATATCAATGATAGATGAGTGTGTTAGGGTGACTTAATGGTATAATTTGGACTCATGACCAACTAGAGAGTTGTTGAGGACACCCACACCCTTCTACAGAATTTGAATTTGTGTCGTTCTGATGAACGAGTAGGATTTTGTGTTAATGGTAAGGTGCAGCCCGTGCACAGGAAGCACGCAGGCTGGAGCTTGAGAAGCTATGTCGGGGACTTAGATTGTTGAATCTAAGCTCGTGATCAACTAGGAAGTTGTAGCCTAGGATCGTACCTTCCCAGGTTGGGCCCATACACTCCAATCGGAGTTGTATCAATAGAGGAATGACCATTTTGAGATTCAGGCAGAAACCCATAGGTCGCTTAGTCTGGGTTTGGACTAAGAGTTGTGAAAGCATTTTTTCCTTGTGTGTGAGCCGAGTCGGTGACTCTTGTCTAGGGATGGTTGATCTCTGTTATTGAGGTTGTTGATTCCCCGAGTGGGATGTATGACTCGAGTTAGTCACTAGGGTAAAGGATACCCTGCACCAATAAAGCCTATATTATTAGACTTCTGCCGAGCGTAGGATGTCCGAGCATGCCAGTAAGTGGAGCTCACAGAGCAGTTTTATATTTATAGCCGGGGTAGCAGCAGGCGTAGGCCATGATGCTGGATGAGTCCAAGTCGGGGAAGGGGCGAACCGGACCGATGTCGCCAGGGGCTAGAGGCTGATATGCAAGTGTGGAAGCAGTAATTCTTACCCGAAATAATTAGAGTAAGGTAGGGGTTAGAATGGTTTATTAAGGGGTTGGAAAATTGCATTAGTCCTAGTAAACCATAGTCGGTGTTGTATCTTCCAGTCGTAGGGATACGTTCTCGGCCGCTAATGGATTGCATCCCCTGCTCTTATCTCGATCTGTTGATTCCCAAAATTTTGCCGGAGTAAGGTGCAGGAGGCCCAGAGAAATTGACCTCCCGTGGTGCTCACGTCCCTAAAGCACAGGTTTTTGTGGTTTGGTATATATATATATGTTCATAACCCGGGTCAAGGGTGAACACGCATGCGAGAGTCCATGAGTGGACATGAGGAACCAAGGGTCGAAAGGACCAGGTTCAATGCGGTTTCTAAGGAGGTCCGTGCACGGGTACCAACTGACGGTGACCACTTGGGCATTGCAGGGTGGAACTAGACCGACCGCTGCAACCTCCTTGGGCGACGAACAATCTATTGGGAACTGGATGGGTAAATGGGTAGAATGCATGGTGAGGGATTGAACCCTACAATCAGGAGAGGCGAACTCCTTGGAAGGTATGTAGTATGGGATGCATACATTTCCATCGAAGTTGATTTTGGGAAAGTATGTAGTATGGGATGCATACGTCCCAACTGAATTGCATTAGAGTAGGTGCATCGTGTGCATTCTTGTTGTGCATTAGAATAGGCTATGCTAGGGTCTTGGACGCATGTAGTATGGGATGCATGCGGATCTAGATTTCCAAGTCTTGCTTGCTTTAGAATAGGTTTGTGATTGGTGCATTTAGTAGTTAGATCATGGCATACACGAGCACTACATAATTTAGGATGCACGTTTCCCTTTTCCATTCAGGATGGTTTGTGATTGCCAGTTTGGTGGATCGCTGTTATTATCAGTATTGCGTCAGTCGAAGTACTGACGTTCCCCACCTTTTAGGTATTGACTTCTACCTTTCGAGCAGGTGCAGAAATATCAGAGTCGCGCAGCAGAAGACTCAAGCCGAGGAGCAAGTCCTAGGGAATCCGGTTGACTGTTCAGCGGAGCTTCGGCAGTGAGCCGTCGACTGCCATTCAGAGAGAGAGAAGTTGTTAACTTTACAGAAAGCAGTGATGTATGTTGTAATAAGATGTACTGAGTTTATGTAATTTGTATTCTTGTCAAGAACAAGACATTGGTTGTAATCAATGATGTAATGACTCATTTGGCAATAAAAATTTTTTAAATTTCCGTAGTATTACTGTGTTGAGATGCATTTGAAGGCAAAGATTCTGGGGAGTGTCACGGATATCCGGTAACGGAGATCCGGGGCGCTACAGAAGTGGTATCTAACACAGTAGGAAATTTGACTAAAATGCCAAATGGCTGGGTTTAGTTTGGATTGTAGGAAGGTCAAAACCATGATTGTTTCATTTTTTCCGTATGTTTGTGATCTTCCCTACATCCAAAACTAACCCTGTGTGTTTTCTTTCCTTGAGGGGTGTCTAGAAGAATCAGAAACAGTCACTGTAGAATGGCTGAGGGCGAAGGCAGTAGGACCAACGGCACAAACTTCAATGTTGAAGCAGAGTTTACCCGTGTATACCAAATGATGGGAGCATTTGTGGAAGCTAGTAGAAACCAAGCACCGCCACAGGGAACACCAGGAGTCGCTACCCCAGCAGACCCGCTAAAGATGGTGGAATCGTTCAAGAAGATGAAACCGCCAGTTTTCGAAGGACAGGTCGACCCCACGGCTGCTAACAACTGGGTATGTCAGGTAGAGACAGTGTTTGAAGTACTAGTGACTCCCGAAGATAGCAAGGTTCATTTGGCCACAATTTTGCTGGAGAAGGATGCCGGAGTTTGGTGGCAGTCCGTGAAGCGTGGTCTTGGAGAGGGACAGATCACTTGGGAATATTTTCTTGAGAAATTCCGACAGCACTATTTTCCTTTGGATGTGCAAGAGGAGAAAGCAATGGAGTTCCATTGCTTGAAGCAAGGAAATATGACCGTCAGGGAATATGAGACAAAGTTTTCTTAGCTGTCACGGTATGCACCGGAGATGGTCCAGGAGGAAGCAAAGAAAGCCCTGAGGTTTGAACAAGGGCTCAGTCCTGGACTGAGGTCAAGGATGGTTCCGTTAGGCATCTGCCGATTCGACAAGCTAGTAAGGCGGGCTGCGGTAACAGAAATGGACATGAGGCGGAGTCAAGACGAGGCCGAGACGAAGAAGAGGAGGGAGAAACATATTCTCACCAATGACCAAGACAAGCGGGACTCAACTCACAAGTACAGAAAGCTTAGTACCAGCAAAGGGACCAACCAGACGGTGGTGTGTTACTTTTGTAAAGAACCAGGTGATTTCAAGAGTCAATGCCTGAAAAGAGCCCAGACAAGCACTTGCTACAATTGTGGAGAAGCCGGGCACAAGAAATCAGATTGTCCACGACTGCAAGGGAACCCCAATGACCAGTTACTAAAGGTGACTGATAAAGGAAAGAAGCATGTTCGTCAGGGACGAACCTCAGCTCAACTGGGAAGAAGTATGTAACAGTGAGGGCTATCATAGTCGAGAAATAATAAAATGTTTTGTTGGTTGCATTTTTGCAAGATATGGATGATGAACTTGTACTATGTTCTGTAGCATGATATTATGACTATTATAAAGCATGAAAGTTTGGGCAGTTGGTCGTCTCATCTTATACTTATTTTATTAAGTGTTTGGGATAAGGCATAAGGCTAAAATATTTGCCTTCTCCTTGGTAAGCCTCGTTTTCTTCTAAGGAGGGAGTGGTCACCGATCCTCTAGAAGTGCAAATCGAGAGCTGGAAGATGTGCTGAAAACTTGACTCGGGCACTAGAAGGAGATATGATGAACCGAGAAGGATCGTGAGTATGGAGGCTCCAAAATGATCCGTGGAGGGAGATATTCCCCAGCATTCTAGATGAGGGATGAAATAGGCCCCAGAGTATTCTATAGAGAGGGATTGATCTCCAGTATTTCGGGACGAGAGCGATACTCATGGGGAGTTCGTGTGGTGAGGTCGGCTCCATAATGATCCATGGAGTGAGACATTCCTCAGTATTCCAGACGAGGGATGAAATAGGCCCCAGAATGATTTGTGGAGAAGGATTGGTCTCCAGTATTCCAGGGACGAGAGCGACGCTCATGAGAAAGATTGTGTGATGTTGGCTCCAGAATGATCCAGGGAGTGAGATATTCCTCAGTATTCCAGACGTGGGATGAAATAGGCCCCAGAATGATCTGTGGAGTGGGATTGATCTCCGATATTCCAAGGACGAGAGCAACGTTCACGGGAAGGCTAGTGGGACATTGGCTCTAGAATGATCTAAGGGGTGAGATATTCCCTAGTAATCCAGACGAGGGATGAAATAGGCCCCAGAATTATCTGTGGAGAGGGATTGATCTCCTGTATTCTGAGGACGTGAGTAATAACCACAAAGAAAATTCAAGAATGAGTAAGGGTTCCAGAATGATACAAGGAGTGAGAGATTCCCCAGTATTCCAGACGAGGGATGAAATAAGCCCAGAATGATCTGTAGAGTGGGATTGATCTCCGGTATTTCGAGGACGAGAGTGATACGCACGGGGGAAATTAATGATAAGAGAGGCTCCAAAATAATTCGTAGAGCGAGATATTCCCCAGTATTTTCGGAACGTGGGACGCAGTAAATCCCAGAAGGTTTGATGAAGAGGGAATGATCTCCAGTAGTCCAGGACGAGAGTAGCATACACAAATAGGTTGGTGGGACGTTGGCTCCATAATGATCCGCGGAGTGAGAAGTTCCTCAATATTCCAGATGAGGGATGAACTATGCCCCATAATGATCTGTGGAGTAGGAATTGGTCTCCATTATTCCGAGGACGAGAGCAACACACCCCAAGGTGATTCATCCCCAGCACAAGCGATACGGGATGTGGTATGCCCCAAAATGATCCACATGGTGAGATTGATCTCCAGGATGAAAGATTGCATTGAGCACTTAAGGCTTGGGAGCCGGTATTAAGCACTTTAAAAGTGAGTTTCGAGGATGTTCCTCGAGGAAATTGGTGATGATTCAGAAAAGTATCTTCTGATCATTAATGAGCGTCTACTATTTGTGCCCCTATCGTCGTTCTGGGGACAGAACGATTCTAAGGAGGGAGTGATGTAACACCCCGTATTGTACGATACCTGAATATATATATATGTATGTATATTGACTGTATGCGTGCACACGATTGCAATGTTTTGTTTGATTCTGATATCGTGGTATATGGTCAGGATTACAGGACGGTTCATGGGTGAATTGCATTCTAAAAGATGCACGAGAACGAGGAGGACCGATACTAGTATAAACACTAGTTTTCGATACGACGCCCATGCAAATATAACACTGTATGATGCTACAGTGGATATGTATTGCGTTCACTCATTAAAACTACTTGTCTCACATCCGTTGAAACTCATTAAGGCTTATTTGGGCAGCCAACACAACTAACACCAAAACCATGGGCCATGAGCCATTGTTTTGGATCAAAACCACCCTACAATCCTATGCTACACCCCCATAGAATCCGGCCCATATACCCCCTCCCTTCTCCTTCATTTCCCACTTCATTATCTCCCTTTTGCTCTGGAAATTTCAGAAAGAAAACACCTCAAGAGAAATAGGAAAGAAGGAAGAAGAAAGTGAAGAAGAAAGATCAAAGGAGATTTCCAAGAGAAGAAGCTTGAAGAAGTTCCTTCCACTACTACAACCAAGAGTGGGAAGTTTCTCTAAACTTGAAATTCTTGTCTTTTAATTAATTTTGATTGCATGCATGTGTGCTAGAATGCTTAGGAGTGATCATCTAAAGGTTAGAAGTTGAAGTCAGAATTGAACTAGAAAAAACTGGTTCGGAATACCATTTTGTGTATTTTTCCGAGAGCAAAATATGATGAACTAGACCATGAAATTAAAATTGTTTGTTCACATATGTGTTTGGATCATTCATGATTTATTTCAGATTTTTCTATGATCATTTTATATGCTAATAAAATCGTGAGATGGATCTGTGTCATAAGGCAGACTCAGAAAAAGAAAAACATGATGGCTGATATTGTAGGAATTTTCATGATTTATTGAAGCATGATATTGATCTGAAATTTTTACTCAATGTTGTTGAATGCATTTTGATTATTTAAAAGAATCAGTAAATTATTTGTATGAGTTTATAGAGATGAGAAAAATTGTTCTTTAACCAGTAGCTGATGTTGAATTAGAAAACTGGATGGTTTCTGTGCTATCTTGCAATAGATAGTACTCACTATATAATAGAAATTTTGACTTGAGGTCTTTTTCATAATATTGGGTATGATGTCTAGTTTCACCACCATAAATTTTATGTCATTTGGACAAGTGTGCAATTTACTGTGATTTTGTGATTAAGCACTATGCTGTTTTCCGCCAGTTTTGATACTCCGTAAAGATTGGGAATTTGAGACCTGTTAGAGGCACATTTTGAGGATCATGACTCCGGAGAGAGTTGTAGTGGACACCGAGACCTTTCCAACAAAACTAATTTGAGGCAATTCGAGTAAACGGTTGAATTATTATGATTTTTGTAAGACTGGACAGAGAACTAGAGTAGAGCTGAGTGCTCTGAATTGGAGAGACCAATTGTGTGAATTGGTGTATCAATGATAGATGAGTGTGTTAGGGTGACTTAATGGTATAATTTGGACTCATGACCAACTAGAGAGTTGTTGAGGACACCCACACCCTTCTACAGAATTTGAATTTGTGTCGTTCTGATGAACGAGTAGGATTTTGTGTTATTGGTAAGGTGCAGCCCGTGCACAAGAAGCACGCAGGCTGGAACTTGAGAAGCTATGTCGGGGACTTAGATGGTTGAATCTAAGCTCGTGATCAACTAGGAAGTTGTAGCCTAGGATCGTACCTTCCCAGGTTGGGCCCATACACTCCAATTGGAGTTGTATCGATAGAGTGATGACCATTTTGAGATTCGGGCAGAAACCCGTAGGTCGCTTAGTCTGGGTTTGGACTAAGGGTTGTGAAAGCATTTTTCCCTTATGTGTGAGCCGAGTCGGTGAATCTTGTCTAGGGATGGTTGATCTCTGTTATTGAGGTTGCTGATTCCCCGAGTGGGATGTGTGACTCGAGTTAGTCACTAGGGTAAAGGATACCCTGGACCTATCAAGCCTATATTATTAGACTTCTGCTGAGCATAGGACGTCCGAGCATGCCAGTGAGTGGAGCTCATGGGCAGTTTTATATTTATAGCCGGGGTAGCGGCAGGCGTAGGCCATGATGCTGGACGTGTCCAAGTCAGGGAAGGGGCAAACCGGACCGGTGTCGCCAGGGGCCAGAGGCTGATAGGCAAGTGTAGAAGCAGTAATTCTTACCCGAAATAATTAGAGTAAGGTAGGGGTTAGAATGGTTTATTAAGGGGTTGGGAAATTGCATTAGTCCTAGTAAACCATAGTCGATATTGTATCTTCCAATCGTAGGGATACGTTCTCGGCCGCTAATGGATTGCGTCCCCGGCTCGTATCTCGATCTGTTGATTCCCAAAGTTTTGCCGGAGTAAGGTGCAGGAGGCCCAGAGAAATTGACCTCCTGTGGTGCTCACGTCCCTAAAGCGTAGGTTTTTATGGTTTGGTATATATATATATGTTCATAACCCGGGTCAAGGGTGAACACGCATGCGAGAGTCCATGTGTGGACATGAGGAACCAAGGCTCGTAAGGACCAGGTTCAACGCAATTTCTAAGGAGGTCCGTGTGCGGGTACCAACTAACGGTGACCACTTGGGCATTACAGGGCGGAACTAGACCGACCGCTGCAACCTCCTTGGGCGATGGACAATCTATTGGGAACTGGATGGGTAAATGGGTAGGATGCATGGCGAGGGATTGAAACCTACAATCAGGAGAGGCGAACTCCTTAGACGGTATGTAGTATGGGATGCATACATTTCCATCGAAGTTGATTTTGGGAAAGTATGTAGTATGGGATGCATACGCTCCAACTGAATTGCATTAGAGTAGGTGCATCGTGTGCATTCTTGTTGTGCATTAGAATAGGCTATGCTTGGATCTTGGACGCATGTAGTATGGGATGCATGCGGATCTAGATTCCCAAGTCTTGCTTACTTTAGAATAGGTTTGTGATTGGTGCATTTAGTGGTTAGATCATGGCATACACGAGCACCACATAATTTAGGATGAACGTTTTTCTTTTCCATTCAAGATGGTTTGTGATTACCAGTTTGGAGGATCGCTATTATTATCAGTATTGCGTCAGTCGAAGTACTGACGTTCCCCACCTTTTAGGTATCGACTTCTACCTTTCGAGCTGGTGCAGAGATATCAGAGTCGCGCAACAGAAGACTCAAGCCGAGGAGCAAGTCCTAGGGAAGCAGGTTGACTGTTCAGCGGAGCTTCAGCAGTGAGTCGTCAACTGCCATTCAGAGAGAGAGAAGTTATTAACTTTACAGAAAGGAGTGATGTATGTTGTAATAAGATGTACTGAGTTTATGTAATTTGTATTCTTGTCAAGAACAAGACATTGGTTGTATTCAATGATGAAATGACTCATTTGGCAATAAAAAGTTTTTAAATTTCCGTAGTATTACTGTGTTGAAATGCATTTGAAGGCAAAGATTCTGGGGAGTTTCACGGATATCCGGTAACGGGGATCCGGGGCGCTACACCTGGTGTCTGTATATCAGCTTTTGGTGAGGTCCAGGAAGACGTAGATATAGCAACATACCATGGGTCCCATCATGACGGAGTAAGCCTGCGACTGTAACCCCAGCAGTGACGGAGTAATCCTGCAGCTGAGATCCTGGGCATAGTGGGTAAAACACGATGTAATGGACACCATTATTGACAGCAGCGACTGGAGTAAGATGGACGACTGCAGCCTTACCATCACTGGAATCAGAGACAGGAGAGAGCACAAGAGTAGGATGCATAGCGGGGGATCGAGCTCCATCAACTGAAGAACGTCGTTTGGTTGGGGGATGTGTAGTTTGGGATGCATATCTTTCAACCAAGCTTGCATTAGCTTTAGGAGCATGTGTGCATGGTGTGTGCATTAGATTAGACCATGGCATACACCGACACTTGTTTGACATCACCTTTTTCGTCGCATAAAATATTTGTGGTTGTTGAGGTTGGAATCGGTATATTATGGCGTAGAGAGAATAGCCGAATATAGCATTTTGTCGGTTGTATTCAACTGATGTACCCACAGTTATCAGTGCAGGATTGCCACCTTGGGAGTGCGGGAAAACTCTAGGAGGGGAAAACATCTAAGTGAAAGTTACTGTTCAAATTTTATTGTACATTCATTTTGTACCAATTAATTGTAATTGTTGTAATCATTGAACATTGTAATAACAATTTGGTGTAATAAAAGTTTTAATTTCCTGTGATTTTTGTTGTGTTGTGACTCATTTGAAAAAAGATCCTGGAGTGTGTCATGAGTTCCTATGTTAGGAATTCGGGGTGCTACAGAGTTGGTATCAAAGCTTACTTCAAATTGTAGTCTAACACCAGAAGAGATTAGACTTGGATACGATGTGAGAATTGGGATAGTCTGATAGTAGATGATTATAACTCATATTGTTACTCTTTTAGCTTCAGTTTTACGATATGCTTTATAATTTTCATTATCTAAATGTCGAGGAACACTCATGGCAAAAACAGAGCTGGAAATGAAGGGGTTGGGACCAATAATGCAGGCCTCAATGTCGAGACCGAGTTCGCATGCATGTATCAGGCGATGGCCACCTTATGGAGGCACAACGTAATTTTGTGCCACCACCCATAGCCCCTGTAAGCAACGTAGGGAATGCTGTCCCCAATCCAGTGAAGATGGCAGAGTCCTTTAAGAGGATGAAGTCGCCTATTTTCGAAGGGCAAGCAGACCCCACTGCTGCGGACGACTGGATCCACCAGGTTGAAACCGTCTTTGAAGTGCTGGAAACCCCCGATGGAAGAAGGTGAATCTCACTACGATCCTCTTGGAAAAGGATGCTGGTTTGTGGTAGCAGTCCATCAAGCGCGGATTGGGCGAAGAACCGATCACTTGGGCTGACTTTCTGGTGGAATTTAGACAGCACTACTTCCTGTTGGACGTTCAAGAAGAGAAGGCGATGGAGTTCATGAATCTGTGATAGGAAAACATGACCGTCAGGGAGTACGAGACCAAGTTCACTCAGTTTTCCCGCTATGCCCCCGAGATGGTGCAGGATGAAGTAAAAAGGGCGAAAAGATTTGAGTGGGGACTTAGGCCTGCACTGAGGTCGAGAGTGGTGCCCCTATGCATTTGGAGATTCAACAAGCTGGTGCATAGGGCAGCGATAACGAAAGTAGACATGAACCAGGACCGACAGATGCAGGGAAAGACTGAAATATGGAGCCAGGGAATGAGGCCCGCAACTGCAGCAAGTTTCGAATGACAAACCACAACTCAAAAATTTAAGAAACCTAACACCACAGGAGGGAAACACCAAGACAATAGCCTGTTACTTCTGTAGAGAGCTAGGAAATTTTAAAAGTCAGTTCCCCAAGAAGGCTCAGGCAGTTACTTGTTATAACTGCGGAAAGGCGGGGCACAAGAAGTCGGATTGTCCACAACTGTAAGGAAAACACCGATGGCCAGACTCAGAAAGCGGTCGATAAGGGAAATAAACCCTTCCGCCAGGGATGAATCTCACCTTGACTAAGGAGATGCAGGAAACTGCGTTACTATCACTAGCATAGAGGATCCATAGTGGATCATTTTGTCTTTTGATTAGGTAACAGAATATCGTAATCTCCCTTATGTACCTGGATTTTTGGGATGCTAAGTTAATTAAGATGTTGTGCTTTGAAAATGGTGTGTTATGCTATTCTTAGGGGTTAAATTCTTTTTGGAATACTAGCAAGGTGTCAGGGGAGGCAACCCTGCGATCGAAGTAGTGGTGGATTGCAGTGAAGCGGCCCTCATACGAGAAGGCTAGAGTTGCATATCTTGGTCATCCTTTTTCTAAGGAGGGAGTGGTCACCGACCCGCAAGTGCAGCAACCGGTGGTTGGAAGGCACGTGACGATCTTGCATCAGGAGTGAGAGGTCGGCTCCAGAATGATCCATGGAGTGTGAAATTCCTCAGTAGTCCAGATGAGGGATGAAATAAGCCCTAAAATAGTCTGTGGAGTGGGAATTGGTCTCAAGTATTCCAAGGATGAGAGCGATGCTCATGAGGAGAGATTGTGTGACGTTAGCTCTAGAATGATCCTTGGAGCGAGATATTCTCAGTATTCCGGAATGTGGGATGAAAGAGACCCGAGAATGTCCTCTGGAGCGGGATTGGTCTCCAGTATTCCAAGGACGAGAGCAATATTTGATGAACCCAATAATATTCACATTTAGGAGCAATAATCTTAGTGCAATTAGACATTTAAATGCTCTATATGTGGTATTTTACTCTTCTTTTCTCTTTTCCATAGGAAACAACCAAAAGCAGCAAAACGAAGCAGATTCCAGACTAATACAGACTGAGAGGATGATATACAGGGAACTGCAGAGCAACAGTCGACTGGCTCTTCACCAGTCGACCGGACAGAGAGATTGATGGGGCTCGGTACAGTCGACTTCCCCAACATCAGTGGACTTGACTGATGAATCATGAAGCCACAAATGTCTCGGTACAGTCGACTTACACTCAACACCAGTCGACTGCATCCGGCGGAGTGAAAAGATAAGATAATTGAAGATCCGGCCTCATCTAAATCCAAATCAAAGTAAAGTTATCCAAACCCAGATTATATGCGAATAACAACTTCTCCAACCATCAAAGCTAGAGACTGGGGATTGGCAAGAGAACATGGTTAGCAGATAAGGAAGAAAAGAAGAAAAGAGAAAGAAATAAAACACCGATCAAATAAGGAAGGAAATAAATCAAAGAAAAGGACTTTTCTGGAAAAAAGGGCAAACCCTAATTCCCTTCCCGTGTTCTATAAATATCAACCAAGAGGCGTTATTCTAGGAAATCAACGAAAAGAGACGGAACTTCTGAATCATCAAGTCATCAACCAAGAAGATTATTCTATCAGCATCGAAGAAGAAGGAGATCGAGTTCACTGAAGCAACGGCCGGTCGACTGTGTGACAGCCAGCCGACCTATCTGCCGAACTACATCAGTTTATTTCTTCTCTTTCTAGTTCTTTTAATGTTCATCATGTATTCGAAACTATTAGTCGATAAAAGTTTTATTATGTGGAACTAATTTCATAGTTGGGTAGATTGAAACCATAGTTATGTAATGCTTATATTCTTCTGAATGCTATTCTGTTACTTATTGATTAAACCTGAGAGTATTGGAATAGATTTATAATAGACAAACTTGTTCAGAAGTTCTAAGAGTAGTCGACTTAGAGTGACAGGAAGTTGACTGCCATACAGAACCTGAGATTATCAAGTTTGCGTGTTATAAATCTGAATCTGTTATATGAGTATAGAGACGACCCGTATCTCGTGCTCATAACTTGTAACACAGGAATCTTTAGGGGTTCTTGGTTTAATCAACTTGAAGGATCTAGATCTGATACCAATTTCTAGAACTTCGAGTGTTTGTTCGTTTCCATTGTTCTTATGCTTTCTTCAAGTGCAACTTAGTAGATACCATGCTAAATACTTAAGGAAAGAAACGAATTAGAGTAGATACCATGCCTAATTCTTAGCTAGGGAAACAGTACTTTAAGGAGTAGATACCATGCCCTTAAAGGAACGAACATGAGTAACTAGAATAGTAAAGAAGGTTACTTAGCATTACTAACTACAGGTGGAAGTCAAAACCCAACTACTTAAGAGATATTTGTGATTCAGAACTACTTGATATAGTTTTTAATCTTTCATTTCTTTTAGAACAACACTTCAAGATTCTTATCTCTGTTTTATTGGTTAGTAAGTTAATTTCTACAATCTCTGTGGGATCGACCCTTGCTCGTCACTACGCTTCTCTAAATGATTCGTACACTTGCGAAGTTTTTAATTTGTGTCTAGTTTATCTATATATTTAGATCATCTAGATTGCACAACAAGTTTTTAGCGCCGTTGCGGGGGATTGTTTAGTATTTTAACTTGCAAATCAATTTTTTTCTTTTTATTTTTTTTCTTTTCTTTTATAACATTTTCTTTCAGGTTACACTCTGCACAGACAGACCAGTCGACTGTCTCCAAGGACCAGTCGACTGTACAGAGGATTTTTTCACAAGCAACAATGGGGGAGAAAGTATCAAATCGAGTACCAATGCAAGACAAATTCACTCCGAAGAATATTGAGCAACCTTCTTGCATAGCTTTTCAACCTAATGTCACAGGGAATATGCACCTATCACCTCAATTACTCAGCATGGTTTCCCACTTCAGTGGCAGAATAGATGAGGATCCGCATCTCCATCTGCAAGATTTCTTTGATCTTTGCAGAACACAAAGTGTCCAAGGGCTTACCCCTGAACAAATCAGGTTAATTTTGTTTCCATTTTCATTAAAACTTAATGCTAAATTGTGGTATAATTCTTTGGAACCAGGATCAATTCAATCATGGGAGCAATTGGCAACAAAGTTCTTGAATGAATTCTTTCCAGCTCAGAAAACCAGACAACTAAAAAGGGAAATTCTACTCTTCCAACAAAAAGATGGTGATTTATTCTTCGAGGCATGGAAGGAATTCAAGAACAAGCTTCTCAAGTGTCCTACGCACAACATACCTAAGGATGATCAGGTACAAGCATTTTGTGAGGGTTTAAATGACACTAACAAAGCAATTGTAGATTCAGCTTGCAACGGAATCTTGATGAGGAAGAGTGGTGAGGAGGCCATTGAACTATTTGAAGAACTCAGCGAGAACTCACAGCAATTCTCAACAAGAAGAGGCCTTTCGAAAAAACAGGGAGTTTATGAAATTTCTAATAATAATAACATGCAACTAGAAATGGAAACCATGAACAAAAAGATTGATATGCTTGTTAATGTGATTTCAACGTTGAGTGGCATAAAAAACCAACCAAAAGAAATTTGTGCAATTTGTTCTCATCATGATCATACAACTAATACATGTCCCATGTCTTCTTTCGCAGATCAGGAGCACGCAAACTACGTAGGACAGGGAATGTACCCACCCCAGAACAACACTTTTTCAAACATGTATAACCCAAGGTGGCAAAACCATCAAAATTTTTCATGGAGCAATAATCAAAACCATCAAGGCACTCAATTCGCACAAGGGCATACACAGCAATTACAGAATGAGAATAGGTTTGATCAGCCAGTCCAAGAACAGAAGAAGTTGGATTTCGAATCCACCGTTCTTCAATTGCTCCAACAGCAACAGCAAACAAGCAACCAACAAGGGCAGACCATTCAAAAATTGGAAACTCAAGTCAGTCAAATTGCTAAGGAGTTAAGTGAAAGAAAGGCAGGAGAACTCCCATCACAAACCATACCAAACCCTAGAGGACAAGAACAGCTCCAATCGGTGACAACACTAGAGGACGAGATTGAGTTTGATGCACCAAAATTACCACACGATGATCATGACTATTATAATGTTAATGTGGTTCAGGAAATTTGTGACCAAACATTTCAGGAACATGGTGTTGAACCATTACAAGCAACAATTACACACCCTCTAATACTATCTCAAGTTGCACAGGAATATGATGATTGGAGGATTGCAGAGAAAATACATACCCTTGGAAATGAAAAATCATATGCAGGTAAATTTGCACATATGTTTGAAAATCTCGTGTCTAATAATACTTTTGTTTCTTCTTTTACTAGGACACCAGATGTGGAGCTGAAGCCACTACATGAACACTTGAAGTATGAATATTTGGGGGCAAACCAGACATTACCTGTGACAGTTGCTGCAAACTTAAGGATGCAAGAAGAAGAGAAGCTGCAGGGAGTCTTGCAAGAACACAAGGGTGCATTAAGGTGGACCATTGCAGATAGGCTTATGTCAAGATGGTACGGTCCATACATTGTTGCAAAAGGTTTCCCCACATGGAACGTTGGAGAAAAATCAAACGTTCAAAGGTGAATGGGCATAGTGGGAAACCTTATAATAAGATGAGTTTTGAGCCGCGAGCCATTCAATACATTGCATAAACTCATCACGTCTAGCTGAAGACAAGAAACACAGCGCTTATTGGGAGGCAACCCAATTTTTCAGGGGAGTACTTACACTCTCTATTTATTTATTTCTTTAATCATTTCTTTATTTCTTTACTTTATTTTCTTTCCTTCAAACTAGTTGGTAACACATGCCTATACTTTAAGTTTTGTGCGAACATTGAGGACAATGTTCCATCTAAGTTTGGGGGTATTACTAGTTATTTACATTTGGAGTCTTTTGATTTTTTTTTGGGATAAACAATTTCTTATAAAGTAAGAGTAAGTATACTTATTTACTTTAGGATTGTTGAATTTCATAATTCCTTACAAAATTATAAGAGTCATGCAATTATACATAAAAAAAAACAAATGTGATACTTTTTCTAGTGATTATCCTCTTTGATCTAGTCCTAAACAGAGTTTAAGTAAATAGAGTAAAAACGAAAAGAATATATATATATATATATGAATAAAGTCAATCTACTCCAATGTTTTGAGTTGCTTAGTAACTAGGGGTATTCATCACCAATGTTTACCTTTACGTCAAACGGCAACTTGAAATATGAGTATGCAAAGCACTTAAAGTTTGTGACTTGTTGAGTAACCGGGTGGATTCATCACAAATGTCTTGCACTCGCGTCAAAAGGCAAGTGACGACTTAAAGAAGAGACTGAAAAAAAAAAAAAAAAAAAAAAAAAAAAAAAAAAAAAAAAAAAACTCTAGTTTGTTACTCGGTTTGTAGTAGAGAAAAGGGATAATCACAGATGGAGTGTTACATACTATAACTATAATTAATTTCATGACAAGTGTGATTGGGTTTGGAGTTATGAATAGACAATTGCACTGGAGAAAGTGGGTATACTTATTTTTACTTCATTTGCAATTGTTTATATTGAAATTTTGATGCTTGCATAATGAGACATTTTCTTGGTGTGATGGGTTGAGACTATTATTTTCCCCTTGTTCATAATTTTACTTTTTGCTTGAGGACAAGCAAAAGCTAAGTTTGGGGGTATTTGATGAACCCAATAATATTCACATTTAGGAGCAATAATCTTAGTGCAATTAGACATTTAAATGCTCTATATGTGGTATTTTACTCTTCTTTTCTCTTTTCCATAGGAAACAACCAAAAGCAGCAAAATGAAGCAGATTCCAGACTAATACAGACTGAGAGGATGATATACAGGGAACTGCAGAGCAACAGTCGACTGGCTCTTCACCAGTCGACCGGACAGAGAGATTGATGGGGCTCGGCACAGTCGACTTCCCCAACATCAGTCGACTTGACTGATGAATCATGAAGCCACAAATGTCTCGGTACAGTCGACTTACACTCAACACCAATCGACTGCATCCGGCGGAGTGAAAAGATAAGATAATTGAAGATCCGGCCTCATCTAAATCCAAATCAAAGTAAAGTTATCCAAACCCAGATTATATGCGAATAACAACTTCTCCAACCATCAAACCTAGAGACTGGGGATTGGCAAGAGAACGTGGTTAGCAGATAAGGAAGAAAAGAAGAAAAGAGAAAGAAATAAAACGCCGATCAAATAAGGAAGGAAATAAATAAAAGAAAAGGACTTTTCTGGAAAAAAGGGCAAACCCTAATTCCCTTCCAGTGTTCTATAAATATCAACCAAGAGGCGTTATTCTAGGGAATCATCGAAAAGAGACGAAACTTCTGAATCATCAAGTCATCAACCAAGAAGATTATTCTATCAGCATCATAGAAAAAGGAGATCGAGTTCACTGAAGCAACGGCCGGTCGACTGTGTGACAGCCAGCCGACCTATCTGCCGAACTACATCAGTTTATTTCTTCTCTTTCTAGTTCTTTTAATGTTCATCATGTATTCGAAACTGTTAGTCAATAAAAGTTTTATTATGTGGAACTAATTTTATAGTTGGGTAGATTGAAACCGTAGTTATGTAATGCTTATATTCTTCTGAATGCTATTCTGTTACTTATTGATTAAACCTGAGAGTATTGGAATAGATTTATAATAGACAAACTTGTTCAGAAGTTCTAAGAGCAGTCGACTTAGAGTGACAGCAAGTTGACTGCCATATAGAACCTGAGATTATCAAGTTTGCGTGTTATAAATCTGAATCTGTTATATGAGTATAGAGACGACCCGTATCTCGTGCTCATAACTTGTAACACAGGAATCTTTAGGGGTTATTGGTTTAATCAACTTGAAGGATCTAGATCTGATACCAATTTCTAGAACTTCGAGTGTTTGTTCGTTTCCATTGTTCTTATGCTGTCTTCAAGTGCAACTTAGTAGATACCATGCTAAATACTTAAGGAAAGAAACGAATTAGAGTAGATACCATGCCTAATTCTTGGCTAGGGAAACAATACTTTAAGGAGTAGATACCATGCCCTTAAAGGAACGAACATGAGTAACTAGAATAGTAAAGAAGGTTACTTAGCATTACTAACTACAGGTGGAAATCAAAACCCAACTACTTAAGAGATATTTGTCATTCAGAACTACTTGATATAGTTTTTAATCTTTCATTTCTTTTAGAACAACACTTCAAGATTCTTATCTCTGTTTTATTGGTTAGTAAGTTAATTTCTACAATCTCTGTGGGATCGACCCTTGCTCGTCACTACGCTTCTCTAAAAGATTCGTACACTTGCGAGGTTTTTAATTTGTGTCTAGTTTATCTATATATTTAGATCATCTAGATTGCACAACAATATTCGCAAGCAGGATAGTGGGACATTGACTCCAGAATGATCCAAAGAGTGAGATATTCCCTAGTATTCCAGACGGGGGATGAAATAGGCCCCAGAATGGTCTTTGGAGTGGGATTGATCTCCAGTATTCCGAGGATGAGAGTAATACACACGAAGAAAATTCAAGGATGAGTGAGGGCTCCAGAATGATCCACAAAGTGATGTATTCCCCAGTATTCCAGACGAGAGATGAAATAGGCCTCAGAATGATCTGTGGAGTGGGATTGACCCCCAGTATTTGGGACGAGAGCGACATCCATAAATGGATATTGATCGCCATGATCTTCGAGACGAGGGATGAAATAGGCCCCAGAACGATCCATGAAGTGAGAATGACTTCGATAACTCAGGACAAGAGCCGATACTCGAAGGACGATCAACTCTTCGTAGCTGTCGTGATGATGGCTTGTGCAGCTGGGGATTGTGAACCCTGTATGAGAAAATGTATGTCTCGAGTCATTTGAATTAACTCATGTTTTTCTCTCAATAAGCGTAGTTCTGAGGACAGAACTATTCTAAGAAGGGAGTGATGTAACAACCCAGATTTTCATATGAATATATGTATGATTTGTTAAGCACTAAAATACTATATTTATTTATTTTTTCTTTTTGAAACTATTATCATGGAATTATTTCATAAGCTTCAACTAGACTCACCATGAGCTAGACATGGACTCAAACCATGTTCTTTTGACCTATGAACCATGAACACACACTTGTAGTGTGACATGACTTGTACAAAAAAAAAAACTGAAATGAGCCCACATAGGCCGGCCAAGATTAGGAGGGAAAAGAGAACTAGGGTTAGGGATTTTTTGAACACAAATTGTCTTATGATGAGTTCTTCTCCACTTTTACACTCCACCTCCTTCAAGAGCCAATCCAAAAATTGATTCTTCCCATTCTCCCATGCCCAAATCCGGCCAACCCTTCCTCTACCATCCCCTAATTTTGTTTTATAACCCCTCTCATCCCTACTTCTCATTTTCATATCCTACAATTTCCACCATTCAAGAGAGAAAGAAAAAAAGAGAGCAGGAGGGCCCATGCTACTGATTTGCAGTAAGGAGAAGAAGAGAAGCCAAGGAGCTAAGAAGGAAAGGAGCTAGGAGCAAGAAGGCCAATCTTGAAGCTAGGAGCATGTAGGATCTCTTTTCCATCAAAACTCATCAAGGTGGGTGTTTCTAACCTCGTTGTTTGTTTTTTCATGTTAAATGATGATTGTAGTGACTGAAAAATGACATTCATGCTCTAGAATGAACCTTAATAACTTGTTTTGTGTTAAAAAATCCAAAACAGAAAATCCTGTTAAAAAGCTGAAATTTTTGTTGTCAGTTTGTAGCTCATAACTTGAAAACTACTGGTTGGATTAACTTGAAATTCTTATATGATGTTCATTCATGTGTCTTGAACCTTCTATAATTTTTCTAGATTTTTATGATTTTTTCGGCTATTGAAATAAAATGAAAACTTGCATGCTGGTCAGAAGAAAAAGAAACAGTTTTCGTTGTTACTGTTGTGAGAAAAGTGACTTCTATCTTGTTGCATGCTTATGGGAATGATCTGAAATTTTATTATGTCAATGTTGAATGTATCTAGACCTATGTTTCAAAATTTCATTAGTTTTGGACCAAAGTAGCTATGTTAATAAAATCATGCAAACTCAGCTAGTTATTTTCATAAACAGAACTGCTGCTGTTATTGCTTTGTTTTTTATGACATTCAAAGAGACATAATTAAAAATCTACTTAGTAGAATCACCTGGTTTTTGGAGGTGTTGTAACATCATGTGTCAGGAGCTAGACTCTAAATTTCATAAAATTCTTACACCATATACTATTTTAAATTGATTTTATCCCATGTCTGTGTTAATATGATGTGTTGTTCCGGAAAGTTGTATGCTTGTTAAAGATGGGACCATAAGATCATGTAAATGACCTTATCTGAGGAAACTTGAAACTAGGAAGTTGTAGTAGACACACATAAATTTCTGGAATGTCTAAGAAATCAAGATTTGGATAAGTGTACGAATTTATATGATTTTTGCAAGTGACAATAGAAATAGAGTGAATCATAGAACTCACTGTTTTGCACCATGTCCATGAGTTTGAACTTGTAGAATATTAGCTTAGGATTGATGTTTGAGGTCACAAATCATGTTATAGATGTGGATATGAGTTATTACTTAAATTATCTAAAGTTCCTTGCTAAGAGTAGCTCATAATTGCTTGTAGATCCCAATATAAACAATGTTGTTCACTAGTTGAAGTGAAAATTGTAATGGATGTTGGGGTGTTGTTGTGGACCACTTTGGGACGAAATTCATGCCCAATGTGTGCTTATACTTGCTTTCTATCTTGTGTAGAAGCAAGGGAGCGCCCGATCGCGATTCTTCCAAGAAACCGGACCGGGAATGACTCCGTATTGGCATAAACGCCAAACGGATGTTTGCTGTTTGGAAATATAAATTTTCATTTTTAGAGCTTCTAGCACCCCCTTTTGTGTATTCATGGGTTAGGACTTACTCCTAGTGTAGTGTACCTTGTTGGGATACCTCAGTTGAGTATTAAGTCTCTAGGATTAAGTCTTGTTGACAAACCTAGATGGGTTGAATAGGACCCATGTCGCTGATGCATTTGCCGTGCATGGATGGATTCCATGGTTGTGTTTGGAGCTACCACTTGCGAGGACCGTGGAGTGTGAAGGTTAGCGGGAGCCATGTGTTGGTTGCGCCGAGGTTGCGATCGAACTCCAAGCATAGATGGCAGTTGCGGCGATCGACGGAGTCCGTTTGTCGTTGGATCGTGCGAAGCGTGGGCCGAGGCTGGTCAACCCTTGGGCCGGACATGAAGGACAGTTGAGTCCTAGTGTGGGATGGGTTAAGATCCATTAATGATAAAGGTAACTAACTAGAAAGAGTCTACAGGTAGAACTTAACTAGTTGTTCATAGCGAGCAAAGTTGATTACCAAGTTAGGGATTGGAAATGGCAGATAGATCGACTAACTAGGGGAATGGGTAATATGAAATAGTTCTAGGCTAACCTAGGGATTCATACTTCTAATAAGAAAATGAAAGAGAATTAGAGTTTGGCTAGAGTGATGGATTTTAGTAATCGGTTGATGAAACAAATGTTAGTAATCATGTGATTAATCTTATCCTTAATCTTGGAGTGGGGTACCATTGGTGCTTTGGTAAAACTAGATCGAGTATTGTCTTATTAAAAGGACAGGCACTACCGGATGGTGTTCGCCTGCAGGGGGACACATGGCATCATCACACCTAGCCAAATCCTAGGTTTGTTTAATGCGGATAGGGACCCCGAGCTGCCCTTGGGAGTGAAACTCTATGGGGGCTCCGCTGTCTTCGGCATGGATGCCTTTATGTCCGTCACAACCTTTGAGGAGGTTTGGAGTGTTGATGTCGTGTCGACTGTAAGTTCTGTTCTAGTGTAAGGATGAGGGTAGCGGAGTTGGGGAAACCCTATATCCGTCAGGTCCTTTGTTGATCAATGCGGGCAGGAGGCTTAGAGAAAGGCCCGATGAGCGAGACTCTACGGGAAAGGCTCTATGTCCTTCGACAATGAGCCCTGGTATCCATATATCAGCTTTTGGTGAGGTCCGGAGGGACGTGGATATAGCAACATACCATGGGTCCAGTCGTGACGGAGTAAGCCTGCGACTGTAACCCCAGCCATGACAGAGTAAGCCTACGGCTGAGATCCTGGGCATAGTGGGTAAAACAAGAGGTAATGGACACCACTATTGACAGTAGTGACTAGAGTAAGCCGGACTACTGCAGCCTCACCATCACTGGAATCAGAGATTGGAGAGAGCACAAGAGTAGGATGCATAGCGGGAGATCGAGCCCCATCAGCTGAAGAATGTTGTTTGGTTGGGGGTTGTGTAGTATGGGATGCATATCTTTCAACCAAGCGTGCATTAGCTTTAGGAGTATGTGTGCATGGTGTGTGCATTAGATTAGACCATGGCATACACTGACACTTGTTTGACATCACCTTTTTCTTCGTCTCAAATATTTGTGGTTGTTGTGGTTGGAATCGTTGTATTATAGGCATAGAGAGGATAGCCGTATATAGCATTTCATCAGTTGTATTCAACTAACGTGCCGACAGTTATCAGTGCAGGATTGCCGCATTGGGAGCGCGGGAAAACTCTAGGAGGGGAAAACATCCAAGTGAAAGTTACTGTTCAAATTTTATTGTACATTCATTTTATACTAATTTATTGTAATTGTTGTAATCATTGGACATTGTAATAACGATTTGGTGTAATAAAAGTTTTAATTTCCTGCGATTTTTTTTGTGTTGTGACTCATTTGAAAAAAGATCCTAGAGTGTGTCACGAGTTCCTATGTTAGGAATTCGGGGCGCTACACTTGTTTACTGTTTAAACCTATTTTGTGGCCTATTTGTCTCTTATTGGACTCTTTTCTTCCTATTGGATACTACCCAGTTCACCCAAACCCGTTTAGACTCTATATAACCCTCTTAAATACTCCCTTACCCTATTACCAAAACCCTAATTATCATCCTTCTCTCCCTAGCCATCATCTACCCTATCCCCAACCCCCCGACTCCCGATCCCTCTCTCCTCTTTGCTGTCGTCGTCTTTGACCCCCGATGCCGGAAGACCCCCCACCGCAACCCCCCTCCTCCTCTTCCCTTCTCCGCTGGACACCCCCATGCTGCTCTATCTCGATCCCCTAGCCGCTGTCCCCTATCATCGCTGCATCGAGCTACCCTCGATGTCGTCGCCGCTTGTCTCCTTCGTTGTCGTCGTTTGTTGCCGAGGCCGACACCCGAGCACTGTGCTGCCGTGTCGTCATTTTCCTGTTGTTGCTGTCATCCACCCTTGCTGTTGCCGCTACTTTGTTGTGTGCGTATGAACACGTGCACAACACATATTTTGGTTAGTGTGGATCTCGCTTCTTGTTCGTGCGTCTTGTGTTCGTTGTTCGGGATCCGTTCCCGTTATTCTGTCATCTTCTTCGTCGTCGTTTTTCAGGCATGTAGCTTGTATGTATTTTTTTGTCATACAAGTTAAATACCGTAAGTAGTCTCGGATGAAATTGTCTAGTACCCTTATGATGACCATATTTGTTAGATTGATCCGTTCCTCCATCTCATGATCATGAGTAGTTCACATTAGTTGAAACCCGTTGCATGAAAACAATTAGATTAGATGGACATCTTGGTTGCATGCTTGTTGTGACATATCGTATGTTGTAAATGATTGCTACATGGATGTTTGTATGATGTCTTATCTTATTATAGACTATTTATTCACATGTTAAGCTGATTTGAGTAACCCATATGCCATGCTTTGTATTCCATCTTAGTTTGGATCGTTTGCAATTAAACTATTCGATAAAATGCATAAAAGTAGTTTTGTTTTACCACTGCCCTCTTTTTATATAGTAATTTCGACCCTGTTAACATTAGTAAAATAAATAAATTTGTGAACATGATTTTTAGGTTCTGTTTTCCAGTTTCCAGAGCTTTTGACGGATCTAAATTTCGATTTTCGATGCATGAGTTATTGCTATTTTACTGCAGTCATATGGTATATTCTAGATTCTGAACTATATGTATTCTGTATGAAATGTTATTTTAAAACTGATACTAAAATTAGAATTTTATCTCTATATTTTGCTGAGTATGTTTAGACATGACTGGGATCAATCCCTAATTTTTGTGGAATTAATTAGTGACTTTTGCATCTCATCTTATGCTTATGAAACCAATCGATATATATTCAAACTGCATGTTGTTCAGTAAAGAACTATGTTTTCAACCTGATTCTAATCATTTTTGATGAAAACTTTGTGAATATAAACTGTAGCCTGATTTGTCTATTTTACTACCCTTTTGACGGATCTGGATTTTGAATTATACTTTTTGAATTATCTCTATTTTGGTACTGCTGTGTCTGAACTTTCAGATTCGAAGTTTTGTTGCATTACTCTGTTTTCCCAATTTTATTGACTATACTATCTGTAATATAAATTCATAATATTTTATATTTTGAGACTAGATATGTTAGGCAATCTTCCAGATTTTTCTCAATTTTAATTATGATGATTTTAAACTCTTTTCATGCTTATAAACAAGATTTTGCTTTTTCTGGCTGAACATAACTTTTGTATTAAACGCTGTTTTCAACCCTGTTTCTATGTCTGATGTGTGGCTTGTATATATGCGCTGAAGTGTCTTGCTGTGTCTGATGTATGACTTGTATATCAGATTTGGCACAGTAGTGTCTTGCTGTCCAGAACTGGAAGTTTCGTTGTTTTTACTGTTATGAGTTGTTTTTGTCTTTCGTTGTGTTTCCTTATTCATTTTAGACTTATCCTTTGTTCTTTCCATGTCTTTAGCCCTCTTTGTGTTCGTTCACATCTGTTTAATAATAATGAAAAATAATCAAGCCAGGGTTTTTAAGGGAAAATATCTAGTAGTGGACAATATAGAAATGCATATTCAGAAAGGAACTCGTTTTCCTCACTGTTTACTGTGGTACCCACTGTTTATCTCTAGATGCATGAGGGCATGATCCATGACACCGTTACTATTTGTTATTGCTGTTGCTGTTACTGTTTGTCTGAATATACTGCCCTATAGGTTCCACTACGAAATCTTAAAACGAAACTGTTTGATGTAGCAATCATGTGGTATAATTTGGAACGCATGAAGTACTACCTAGATAGTAATGAACATTAGACATAAGAATAACTGTTTCACTGTCACATACTGTTACTGTTACTGTTGATTCCACTGTTACTGTTGACTTCACTGTTACTGTTATTGCTACACTCTTTACTGTTATCCTATTATCTCTGTATCCGTAGACTGTCACACTTTGTTGCATATTTCCATGTACGTACTTCTGTTTTATTTTAGTTTTTCTTTTTCCTTTTCTTGCTTGTACTGCTTGCGGCCCGAAACTTGCATCTAACGGGCATTATATTTTCCTATCTTCCTTTTTCCCTGTAATTGCTATATGAGCTGGTTTTGGTGATCGCTTGCCTACTGGAGTTGGTGAGCAAAAATTTTGAGCTGCGCATTGGAGAATTTGCTTAGATGTTTTGCTTTGAACTATTTTATTTATGCTAATGTATTGAGACTTGTATTTGGGCTTGTAGTCCCCGAATATTGTTTTGTTTCAGATCTCGTATTTATTTGGGATACTTATTATTGTTGCAAAAAAATACTGTTGAGTTATAACTTTTTATGCTTGTTTGGTTGAGTATATTGTTATATTTACTGTTTTGATGAGTCAAGTAGATTCGTACAGCTTATGGATGGTGAAAACTATCCGCTGGGCTTAGTCACGTACCGTATTCTGTTTTTCTTTTGGGAAGCAGGGCGTGACAATTCTCCTTGTCGGATGTGCTGAGTTTACATTGCAATCACTATGATCAACCACCAAGAAAATAATTGATCTAATTAAACACACAAAAGCACACTATTTTGTCCCGGTTTAGGCGAACCCTGATCCGGGGGAGAAAAATAGAGATAATATTCAACTAGAAAAAGATACGAGAGTTACAACTTTCACCATGACCCTCTCTTAAGCCTCACTAGAAATGCTCACAGTTTACAATGGAGAATTCTCTCACCTCTCTGATAAAGAACTCTCTTTCTCTATTCGGTGCTTGTACTATATTTAGCCATTACATTGAATGTATAGAGATCTAGAGAGACCCATGTTTGTTATCTTAATACACTAATCATCTGATGTATCCTAAAGAGATAACCATACAATAAGAGTCGTACGATTTAAGGAGGAAAAGAAGTTGGGCTTCAAACGAATCCGTAAGACTTGAACCCACACCTGCTGCCTGCTCCAATACGGTCGACTGCCACAATAGATAGTCGATTGCATTTCCTCGACTCTTAACAGAAATTACTCACAGTCGACTATCATTACCTTGCTGCTGCTGCTCTTCTTCTTCCAACATTCACTTTAAATCAGCTTCTTGCAACACAGTCTTCTCTTCACATCGAATATAGTACGCAAGATACAAACCCAACACATCACCTTACGACAACATTTCCAAACTGATAGAACTCCACATCGAGATGTATACCTACAGCCCTGTGCTTCTAAAGTTCCCAAGGATACCAGGTTCTATTTCAACAAAGGAATAAGCATTATTTTCTCCAATATGAACTTATTTCTATCTGGAATCTCCAAATCAACTCTTCTCTCACCCACTACGTCACCAGTCACCGTTCTCACACAATGAGTTATTCTAGACTTGTAAGTAGAAAATATCTTCCTCTTGGAGCAAATATGAGAACAACTACCTCAATCAAGAAACCAGCTAGAATCCACATCTGTAGAACTTGAAACAAGAAAACAGTCCATGTTATCACCTGATACAACGGCACTACCTATGTTAACACTCCTTTGATTCAACAACTTTCAACAGTCCCTCTTTTAATGCCCAATCCCTGTGCAGTCATGGCAATGGGTCCCACCCACATGCACTATCCCTTCCAATTGAAGTTCCATCCATAGCCATGCAACTCATAGAAGTAGACAATGATCTTTAAGTTTCCTTCCTACATTCACCCTCCTTCAAGCACCTAATCATATTGGCTACCGAAAGCTTCTCTTGATAGATTTTCTGTGTAGCATGGTGTAACACCCCGCAAAATTGAGTTAAGACAATTTGGCCCATGGGTGTTACACAAATGTATTTTGTACTGTTACGAGTAATACTCATAACGTGTTTTTATATAAATTTCATACGTATTTTCCGATTATTTATATGTTGTCCGTTCTCTCAAAATTCATTTTTTTCATATTTTGAGCCAACTCAAATATTAACTTTAATCTTTGTGTTTTTACGTTTATTGCACTTGTTTTCAACACACGTGACGATTACGTATGTTTTACCATTATGTAAAATATACATAACATTATTAATATACATATTCTACATATTTTATATTTTGACTGTTTTTCATTCTCTCAAATTTATTTTGTATTCCCAAGTGTAACGCACGTGTTTGCATTGCACATGTTGGTTCCTAAAATTTTCTTAAGTCCTGAATATTTTTCTTGTCATTTTTCTAGTCACAATTGTCTGATTAATTTTTAATTAAAATCCATTAGGCCTAAATACATTTTGTAGCCCACTAAAATTAATTTAAAGCCCATAATTTATTTTCTGTGCACTAAAGTGTACATTTAAATATAGTTAGTTTGGTACACTTGCCATGTGTAACACATACAACTAACCTTATAAAAAAATTAATAATTTTTTTTTATGAAGAGCACACACATTGACTGCACGTGCACGTGTTTCTTACCATGGTTGAGAATGAGTAAGAGTGGTGTGATTTAGTGGGAAGTGGGGAGCTATTTTGACCACACAATTTTTCTATAAATAGTCCCTACATTTATCATGAACAACACAACTCAAAACAAAAACAAAAGAGAGAGAGAGGGAAAACAACTTGCAGGTTGTGATAGGAAGAGGCCGGCCATTTTTGAGGGGGCTTAGAGCTTTGGAGCATTATTTTCTAGGAGTTCTACTACTAGGAATTCTACATTTGAGGTGGGTGTTTCTTCAACTTTCTAATATAATTTTATTCATAGAATGCTTGACATGTGTGAATTGTTAGATACATGATAACTTATATAGATTGGACATTCATATTTAGATTATTTGTTGCTGATTGAATGTGTGAAATTATGATATTTTTTATTTGGAAGCATTTTCATATGGTTTTGTTTCAAGTTTTAGTTGCACTTTAAAAAATCATAACTAAAAAACTAAATGTAATATAGAGCAAAAAATTTTATACGAGCATCTCCTGTATATGTCAAGAACATCTCCTTAAAATTTCATAACATTTGGATGTCGTTTAATATTTTAATAAAATCCAAATTTAGGACTGGTTGGCAGTTGGCTAGTTGCTAAAAAAATGTACACATTTCGGATTTTGATCATTTCAGCATCCTAGATGAATTATTTTGAGGAAAGTTACAACTTAGAGATTTAAGTAGACTCATTAAACTTTCTTTCGTTAAAATTTCTTTAGAGTCAAAGAAATCAATTTTCCATGGAGAACTGAATTTATAATGAACTTTACAAGTTTGAACAGTGGCAGTTTGTATAACATTTCGACCCAACTGTAGACTTCGAAGAATTTCTGTAACCCCCATTCCCTGCAATAAGTATTTTCCGTGTATTTACTATAATTTGATTTTTACAAAGTTATTTTGTGCTAAATACATTTCGAATTTTTATTAAAGTATTTTTTTTAAAATCTAAAATTTACTCATTTTGAATAACGGGGTATTTTGATCTTAATTTCTATATCTTATTAATCGACTATTTATAATTGAGCCCCCAAAAAATATATTATTATTGGATTATTTTAATAAGTTGTTAAATCTGAATATTAAATTGTTATATAATTTTATTTTATTATGATTAAAATTATTAATTGTCATTTCTTAATTATTTAACTAAAATTCATCTATTGAATTATTTTATTATTGTACTGGATCTGATTTCATTGGCGAATTCCAAATTTATTTTCAAGCCCAGTTTATATTCTATTCATTTGTATTGTTTATTTATTTATTTTAATTAAGATTTTATTCATGAAATTCTATGTTCTTCTTGTCGAGATGTTCTCAATGATTCTATTTTTATTCTATTTAATTGTGGGTATTTTTATTTAAACCCTACTGATTTAGATCTATCTCTTATTGAACCCTACAACCCAATTTCCATTGTTCTAGACCCAAACCGTTGTTATTAGGTCCTAAACCACTAACCGAATACCCTAATTGTACCCTATAAATACAACTCTACTGCAAACTCTAAACATTGTGCAATTTCGAAACCCTAGCCGCTTATTATCTCTCCTCTCTTTCTCTCTCCTTGCCGTTCTCTCTCCCTGTGTTTTCCCGCCCAAATGACTGAAACCCCCTTCCTTCGTCTTCTCCGACCATACCCGTACTCCGGCGACCTCCCCTCGTCGCCACTCTCTCTCGTCGACTCGACCCTCCTGTCGACACCGCCGCCGCCAGAACACTCCCGTCGCCACCCCCCTAACCCTCTCCTCGACTTTAATAGCATTCAAACCCACCCAAATCCCGATGCCCTTCCCTGTTCTGTCGCGCCGCAGCCGCGACGCCGCCTGTCGCCCACGTCGTCGCTTCGACCCCTGTCGCCACCCTCAGCCAGCAATGCCGCCCCTTGGTTCCGGTCACGATTGCTGCTGTCTCTTTGTGTTTGTGTGCTGAGTTCTCTTTTACATGTTTATTACACGTGCTATCTTGTGTCTTCGGGGGTTTGAAGCTCCGGGATCCTTATCTCGTTATTCTTGGTATTTCTTTTCGTCGTTTTAAGGGCAAGTCACTGTCCTCTTGAATTGTTAATTGTATCAAATTCAAGGTCTGTTGAAACTCTTGCAAGTAGATCTCTTTGTTATCGATTATACTTTGTTCATCTCTTCGTTGGGACTATTGAGGGTTTACACGAGCTAACCCCGATATTCTTGACATCGTGCGACTTTTGACTCCAAAGATTGAATCTTTCATGAGTGCATATAGAATTGATAACAGGATTGGTTGTTCATATGATTATCACACAATTAATTATTGTAGAAATAATTGTTAGGTTGTATGTTTAGTTGATTGATTGTTGTTGGTTGATGATAAATTGATGTATAAGTGTGTTCTAATTTTATTCATCTTGTTTTTGCACCCATCATGCTGATTATATAGTTTATCGACTAATAGAATTGATACCCATCATGTTTAATTAATTTATTTCAAGAAAACTACACAAAACCTGTATATTGCTTGTTGGCCTGTATGTTGACTGCTGTTTTTGAACTAGTAAAATGTCTTAAAATGAATAGCATTCTGAATAAGAATTGTAGCCTTATCTTTCTAGTTTTCATAACATCTTGAATTTCTTAATTCCGAGTTATGTAGCAAAAGTTATACCGGTTTTATTACTGCTGTGATTTTACTTTCAGATTTTCAGATTCTTGTATCTTGCATGTTAAAACAGTAAAAAGGCTGATCAAATGTTAAAATTTTGTTCTGAAAATATCCAAATTGTTAGTAATCATGTTTAGGAGTCTAGAAAATATTTTTAATGAATTTAATATTGAGCTATTGCTTATTCTAAAATTATAATAACATGATATCAAAATTCTGCCTGAACCTATAATCTGTAAAGAACATTGTGATTGACCTAGCTACTGTTGTCGGATTTTGAACTTTAAATATGCATTGGAACCGTGTGGAAGTCTAGTTTCTAAAACTTTTGTGGATTCAATTTTTGATTTTTGAAACAGCGGGAAACTGTATTTTTGTACGGACTACACTTGCTATCCAGAATTTTATATTCCAGTTTTTTATAGTTTAAATAATCCTATATCATTGTATTGCGTGAATCAAAGTGTGTATGTTACATTGCATGATTCTAATGTCTTATTGTCATCATTCTAATTATCCTACTTCATGTTACCGTCACGCCCCTCTTCCCAAAAGAGAATACGGAATACGGATACGCGACAAAAGCCCAGCGAATAATTTTCATCATCCATAAGCTGTTCAAGAATCTTTACAACATTCCCAAGAATCATCAGAGTCAGAAGCAAAAGAATCAACCACATGCACATATGAACCAAAATACCAACAAGAATACTTGAAATAAAATATATTATTCTAAAATAGTCATGATCTGAATAACACAAATATCCTGGGTCACATTGTCCAAATACAAGATATATATCCAAGTAGCAGATACAATTATTCATGAATAATAGGAAAATAAATAAATGTAGCAAGAGCTCCAGCACCTAATATCTCATCTCGCCTATTCAATCTGGCAGCTAATCTCCAAAATCTGCAATTCAACGAATGCAGGAAAGAGGAAAAGAGAAAAACAAGTATTCGTCAAATACAAGTTACGAGCCACTTATAATATAGGATACAAGTACATGGGGAAACAAACTAGCAACATGGTATAAGCATGATGTCAAAATAAACAACTAGCATGGTAAAGTGAATAAGTGTAAATGGCATGGATCAAGTGTCAAGTAATCAAGTATCTTGTAAACGTGCATAAAGTATCATGTAATCATGTGTCAAGTGTCAAGTATCATGTAATCATGTATCAAGTGTCAAGTATTATGTTCAAGTCTTGTAGTGATTACTATCTAGGTAGCACTTCATGCAGCCCACCTTACATGGTTGCTACAACAAACAGTTTCGCTTTAGATTTCATAGGGGACCATACAGGGCAGTGTACTCGGAAAATCTCAGAATCACAGAACTTGGTCGGCAAACTTGATCGGTAACTTGATCGGTAAACTTGATCGGTAACATGTCATACAGGAAACACAAGTCTCTTTTTCCCGGGTACATGTTTCTGCACTATCCACTACTGGATCTTTCCCATTAAAAACCCCGACTTGATTATTTATTATTATTCTCAAACAAGAATGTATATTTGCAAAATATATTATGAATAACATAACATGCTCATGTAACAAGTGCAAGTTGCAAGATAAACATGTACGAGTGCAAGATATCTCATAAAAGACTAAAATAGATAAATTTCAAGTTCAGGACAGCAAGACCATACTATAGTAAAACAGTGATTCCCAGCGTTACAAGCATGCAAATCTGACTCCGTCGAAACGTCTAGAAAATAGACTCCCAACCAAATTCGGCGAGTATAAATAAGTCATATATTAATTCACAGAAACATAGCTCAAAACTGATTTGAATACAGAAAATAGGTTCAGCCAGAATCAAGAAAACGAATTCAAGAACAGGAAAATAGCATGAAAACACATTAAATAAATCCACGAAAAATCTGGAGTATTCCCCTATATGTCCAGTATCTAAATATAAAGTTTCATAATTTTCCAGTAAAACTAGACCAGTCATCAAAAATAAGAAACATCAATAAATGAGAGTCTGACAAACCTGGAATTTCCAACACTGCTGTACGAAAAATATAATATCTCGCAACCAGTGAAACAAAATCCAAATCCGCCAAGGGGAGATGAAAATAGACAAAATATATTAACTTTCATATTTCACAAATATTTTTCATGCAGTAAAAGGGATCAGGGTGAAAATACGATTCTTTACAGAACAGCGAGCAAAATACACCAAGTATAGTTTTCATAAACGAGCATGAAATGGCACATAAAACTCATCAATAAAATCCACCAAAATTCTGGATAATCCCTAAGTAGATATAGAAAAGCTGAACAAAGTTTTAGATCAAAATAATATCTGTAGCACAAACATCAAAATTATTTAGTCATCAAAATCATCGAAAACGAAATCTGGAAAAGATCGACACCTCTGTAGTAAAACAGTCATAACTCATACATACGAAAACGAAATCGAGCAAGGTCAGAGGAGTTTGATAATAGACAAAATTCTCTAAAACTCATGTTTTATACTGTTACTAAGATACTGACTTCAAGACAGTCCAAAATAGCAAACAAAACGGATCAGCAACAAAAGACAGATTTTTCCCTTTAACAACAACTCAACATATATCAGGCTGGGCGTCGGGTTGTGGTGTGCGGGGTGGCCCAAGCAAAGGGGAGGGAGGCCTGGGGTTATGTTGAAGAGAATTAGGGTTAGGGTTTTGTGAGAAAGGGATGAGAGAGATATATATAAGGGGATTAGGGTTAATGGGTAATTAGGAGTAGTAGTAGGATTTGTTTAATGGGTATTGATAAGGATTAATTTCATATGATAACAAATAGGATTGTGGATTTAATTTGACTTTGGTAATCTTGTTAGGAATCAAACAATAGGATTGGGAATAGGATGAGCAACCAATCACCACCACAAGTACCCAAGAACACAAAATAAAGAAGACAAGAACCAAATGAAAGAAAGAACAATAATAATGAAGAAAGAAACAAAAAGACAACCAATCAACCACAAGGAGCTCAAAATAAAATAAACGAATATATATTGAAAACAACTCCAATATACGGTTCAGAAAGAATACAAGAGAGAAAATACACCAAAATGAAAAATACACTAAAAAATACACAAAATAAAAAACAGGGGTTACAGTTACCATCTTATTGTTCTATTGTCAATATTGTTCACCCAATGTCTCAAATTGCTTATTATATTGTTGCATTAATAAAACAATTAACAAGTCGGAGTTTGATTGATTTGAGTAGTGAATAATATAGTGATAGTATCGGCCAGTGTTTATCGATTGATTGTGGAGCGCTGACTACAACACCCCAATATTTTGTGTCGTGAACTCGTGAACCCGTGAACCCGTGAACCTGTGAACCCGTGAACTTGTGAACTCGTGAGTCTGTGGATCAGTGTATCATTATAATGAATTGTGCAACAATATTGTATCGTATCAGTGATTACCGTACCGACAGATGATCTATAGTTCACCACTGGAGTTGAAACGAAATTGATTGTATGCATCGAACCTTTGGTATGGAACATATAGGACACAGTAGTACATGCATTAGTTAGGATTTCAAATGATTAATAGACATAATGATTGACACATCACCGACATTGCATATTATTCATCATAGTTTATATTGATACCGAATATTCGGTAAGTGTTACCGTTATTGATCTTTGATTATTGTTACCGAATATTGAAACATTATTTATAGCCATTGCATCGATTACTGTGATATTGATTATTGATTATCGTGCCATGTTATTGATTCCTATTAATCCATTGAATTCATTATTATACCGTTATCCCATTGTTCTTTGTTTTCTCTACTTGTTATCCATGACTTGCTCTAAGGACAATTTATCTTCTCTTTTTAGATGGAGTTCTTACAGGTGTTGATGGAGAATTGCCTGATGGATTGGGAGAACAACATTGGTGAAGAAATTGATAGCATTGCCGCTTAATAAATTATTGTTTTATAATAGAGATTTAATTATTAAATATTGGATAAGTGGTACCGTTATTGATCTTTGATTATTATTACCGAATATTGAAACATTGTTTATAGTCATTGCATCGATTACTGTGATATTGATTATTGATTATCGTGCCATGTTATTGATTCCTATTAATCCATTGAATTTATTGTTATACCGTTATCCCATTGTTCTTTGTTTTCTCTACTTGCTGTCCACGACTTGCTCTGAGGATAATTTTTCTTATCTTTTAGATGAAGTGTTTACATGTGTTGATGGAGAATTGCCTGATGGATTGGGAGAACAACATTGGTGAAGGAATTGATAGCATCGCCGCTTAATAAATTTCTGTTTAATCATGGAGATTTAATTATTGAACTATTGTTATTTCATTGTATCGTGGGATTTTGACTCGAATATTTTTATTATTGTTTCCAAACGTTGTTTCATTGTTTTTGATATTTCTTATTGTTTATTCAAAGTATTATTATTCTTGAGATTATTATTATTGCATGTGCAATTATTCTGTATTGATTATATTGTTGAGTTGATCAGATAAATAGCTTATGGGTGACGTTAGTCATTCGCTGGGCTAATATCATGTACTCGTATTCCGTATTTTTGGAAAGCGGGGTGTGACAATTTTGGGTTATAGATATAATATTTTGGGGAAACTTATAAATACAAAGTTATATTAGATTTGTATAACTTTAATTTGATCTAAAGAACACAAAGTTTCATGAATAGAATTTTCTATGATTTTCACAAGTAGCATGACCTGCAGTTTTTGGATTTTCAACCTACTGTTTTGCAAATGAATTTAGACGAAGTAATTGAGGATGATTTTAGATGGTCTTAACTACAAAGTTGTATTAAACTCATTTATGATACCTATGAAACTAAGAAATCTATTTTTGAAGAAGTATTGGAATTTAAATGATTTTTTTTCCAATTTCATTGCGTTGATGTCTTTTATATAGTTGTCCTAAAACTATTACAACGTATCAAAATTGGATTTAAAATTGGAATGTTAGTAGGATGTACCTTATAAAGAATTAAGAGGTAATTAAAGAATGAATTTGGAATATTAATCATGTGATGTTTATAAGAGTTTTAACTCATCAAGTGTTATTAAATGTTGCTATAAGAAAGTTGGTTACTTCATGATTGATAATAGCAAAGAGAAAGGATAAAAGAAGTTAAAAGATATTTAATACATGGAAAGTTTTATAAGTGGTTAGATGTAACCTAGTTGATCTCTATATTGAGATGGTTGTTGGAATCTAGAGGTTGAGTGGGCTAATATTTATCTGTGTGTTGATTTAAGTCCGGTAGGGTTAGCTAGCTCTAGGTTGTGATAATTATAATTAAACCTAAGGACAGACACTAGGGAGAGATGTGCTGAAGTATGGGCAAACATGACTATGAGGGCCTTATTTGATTCGCGGTGGGAGATTATCTCCAGAATTATCGGGGTATGAGGCATGATGTCCAAAATCACTCATGGTGGGAGATATTTCTTTAGAATTATCGGGATCAAGATTTGCGATGGGAGATTATCTTTAGAATCATCAGGATCAAAATTCGCGGTAGGAGATTATCTTTAGAATTATCGGGGCGTGAGGCATGATGTCCAAAATCGCTCGCGGTGAGAAATATTTCTTTAGAATTATCGGGATCGAGGCGGCGTTAATGGGGAACCATATGACTCGCGTTGTGGGTTTCGTCTCCAGAATTATCGGGGTGTAAGGTGTGACGTTCGAAAATCACTCGCGGTGGAGAACGACTCTTAAGAATTATCGGGGTCATTGCTCGCGGTGTGGGTTTCGTCTCCAAAATTATTGAGGTTACGACTCGCGGTGTGAGAGTGATTCTCAAGAATTACCGGGGTGGAACTAGTTACTCACAGGATATCTAAACCCTACAATAGTCACCGTAGTAGAATTTCATAATGAAGGATTGAACCTTATAATAAGGAGTACGATAAGGGCTTGCCCTCGGACCTATGTAGTATGGGATGCTTAGAATCCGAACAAGTGTGCATTAGTGTCATCGTAGTGTAATGTCTGCATTAGGCATTAAGTTCATATCATACACTGACATATTTAGGATAGTCACCTTTCACATTTTGTTTCACATTCAAGCTTGCGTTTGCTAAAGTAGAAAAATCGCTGTATTATAGCATTACGTCAATTGTATGCAACTGACGTGCCCACAGTTTCCTAGTTGCAGGATCAGATTTGGCACGGACTTGAAGTCACTATGAGGGATGTCATAAGATTGAAGAGCTCTTATTATCACATGTTGTATTGTACTTATTAATTTCTGCTATGATATTGTAAAGAACAATGTTGTAAATGAAAAAAGTTTAAAATTCCTTGTAAATTTATAAGAATTTGAAGTAAAAGATCCTGTAACTGCTATGAATTACCTGTGTTTGGAATTCGGGGCGTTTCAGAGTGGTATCAGAGCCGACTTCAAGGAGTAGTAAAAATTTACAAGGAAAACACAATTAGGGTGGACATTAGAGTGTGAGTGTCAGTTTGGATTCATGAATGATAAAGTTATTGAACTTGCATTCATAATTCTCGCCTCGTATATATTGATGTGATATAATATGCGAGCATGTTTTTCCTTGGTACCACGAGTGGTATGGTTGGTTTGAACCCACATTCATGATACCTTACACGTAAATCAACTTTTCACTTATATTTTCTTCGTGTATTTCCCTCGTAATACTTTTCATCTTTAATGTTTAATATTTTTTCAATTAATTATTTTATTATATTATTAATTCATTTCGATATTTATTATTTTATCTACAATCCTTAAGTCTTAATCTTTTAATTTTGCCTTACTTGTTTTCCAGTCTTAAAATTTTTTCCTCCATATTTTTATGTGATTTTATGTTTACTCATTTACATTTGCTATTACTTTTTACGTCTGTTATTAAGTTATAAATTACCACTTATTAAATTATTATTGCAACTATTATTTTCTTTATTTATTATTTCTATTATATTTTTAAATTTTTTATTTTTGCTTATGTACATTCATTTTATATATGATTTGATTTTGTGATACTATAATTTTCCATTATCTTACATTATCTTATTTATTTCAGTGTATTTTTAATAAGATTGTAATATTTTACTTATATAAATATGACATACTTCTACACATTATATATCTTATTTTCCTACTATTTTTCTTTTACAGCCTATATTCGATACTATCGTTATTACATATTATTTGCTAGTTTGTTTCGTTATATTTACTGTTCACTATTAATAACTATTTATTAATTTTGTCGCTTTATACTTCTCTAACGTACTATGTGCACTCACTATTTGTATTTTTACTTTATTTCAATTTTTATTATCTTTACATTATTGGTTACTACATATACTTTCCACTGATTTCTATATATATCATATATTTCAACATACTTATTATACATATCATTTTACCCTTATCTAATTACTACTTTACTATATTTTTTTAAATAATTATTTATGTTTATTATCCTAATTTACTACACAATATAATTATTGTTCTGATTCACATTTGTATTTAAGATCATGCATATATTTTACTCTATTGTAGTCTTAATGTTATAAATCATTTTCATTACTACTAATTTTATATGTTCGATATTTAAAATCTATATTTTTATTTTAATATTTTATCGTTGTAATTTCCTACTTTATTCCCTACTTTTACTCATAATTTTATATCACCAATTTCAAAACATAACATAATACTAAAAATTAAACATCCAATATCCTAGTACATATTGAAGATTACATCATTCCATTCACCATTTTGGTGCAACCTGATGTCGAGAGGGCTAATCTGCAACTAGACCTCAATGGAGGCAAACTACAACTGAATGTCGGGGAGGCAAAATCTGCAACCGAATGTCCAGAAGGCAACTGCAATGATGTCGTGGAGGCAAATCTGCAACTTGATGTCAAGAAGGCAAGCCTGCAGTTGGACACCAACAAGGCAGACCCACAACAAAAGTGATTTTTATACTTTAATAACCCCCACTTCCAATTATATATATATATATATTACTTACCACTATTCATTTTTTTGTACTACTTTATACCATTTTATAATGTTTTACAACTTAACTTATACTACTTCAATTTTATTATTTATAATACAGATATACTTATATACGCATTTAATTAATTACCTTACTATGTATATTTGCTTCTACATCTATCATATATATATCATTATTATTATATTTATTTTTCAATCTATATTACTGGTTACTATTAATTATTTTATTACTTTGTATTTTTATACAATTTTATTTTTATATTTTATTGCTAACCTATGTTCGATATCTTTGCTGCTCATATAATATGAATTTTATTATTATTTATACTTTCGTTTACTATCTACATTTTATTTCTATCTCAATTAATATTATATATTACTTCAATTAAATATTGCTACTTTTACTATTATTTAATTTTATTTCTCCATTTGCTTACAACTATCAAGTTATAGTATTGTTGTTTCATCATATAGTGTTTTTTCCCCATATTTACGTACAAATATTATATATATTGATTTTTTTGCCATACATGACAACTTATATATATTTTATATATACTAATCATTATTCTATAAAATTATTATGTAACTTTTACAAATGGAAATTTATGATATTATTTTGTACCCTTCATTATAATTTTTATTATTATACATATATTATATTGTTTATTCTTTCAACTAAAATTTAACACTCATACATTTCCAGACTTTTCATAAGACAGTATTCTCTTAAATTGCTACATTCTTTTATATATTAACATGTATTCTATAACGCCTCGATTTCCATACACTGGGAAACCGTGACCTAAGCAAGAATCTTTCCTTCAATTACCACAATACACAGAAAAAACAGAAAAATTTAAAACTTTTTATTCAACACAAATATATTACAAGTCTGAATGTTACAAAATTGCAATACATTACAATAGTGTTACAATAATACCTTTACAATCCCAAGTGTTACAACTTTCAACAATTTACATCAGAGTACAATGAATAAAGAACAACACTTGATACTTCACTTGGATGCTTTTCAACAAATAAATAAATTACAACAATTGTTACAAAAGAAACAATAGTAATCAACATATATTACAGCGGAAAACTTAAATAAAATTGACTCCTAGCTTCTCTTTCCTTGAGTCCTCCTGAATCCTGTACCTGTACTTCTGGAATCCAGTACCTTGTAATCTTATAATCCAGTACCTATTGAAATGGGGACGTCAGTAAACATATTGACGCTTTAAGGCTGATGACTAGCAGTGATTCTCAACATTAAACAAATAGATTGATGAAAAGAGAAACGTGTATATATATAATTGATATGTTAGCGATGCTATGACTTAGACTCTAATGCAAGATTAACTAATGCGAGGATGCTCTTATTCTAATGCAAGCGAGTCTCCGGAACAGTATGCATCCCATACTACATATGCCCCATCTCAAGGTATTTCTTCATATATAGGGATTTGAACCCGCGCCATGAATCATACTCTTGTACTCTACCTATTTCTGAAGATACAGCGTGACTGATGAGGTTGCTCTGAAACGGTCTAATCCTGCCATTTACAGTCATACAGTGGTGTCTCCGTTTACCTCTATTGCCCGGCGTACCGGACCTCACTCAAAAATCTGACGAACGTAGGGTATCCGATAGCACAGGTTAGCTCAAAGCATCCCTTGTGGCCACCTTGCAGGTATCCGACAGCACAGGTTAGCTCGAAGCATCCCCTCTGGCAACCTAGCAGATAGACCGTAGTCTATGGTTTGTTCGCCCTTAGATATTTTGAACATGATGGAGTTCCGGGGATCCATCCCCTAGCTCTGCCCGCCCTTATCATGGCACTTCAGAAATTAACAGACGAGATACAGATCCCGTGCTCCCAACCTGTGAGAAGGCACAGACCGTATCCCTTTGATAAGAAGAGTACAACCCAATAACACCACCTAGTGTCGGCCTATAGGACAGGTTGGATCATAAGGTATCACCCTTAACACCAACTCTTTCCCTTCGGCGAAAAAGATAATAAGTAAAGGTTAAGTAGTAATAGCCATAAGTCACTACTCTAACGATGTCACTAACCCTCAACAATCCTAGGGATGACAACAGTATTAACACAACATGCTAGGTCTTAAGTTAGACTTCGCAAGATAACTCTACTAGGTGCTTAACCTAGACTTACCAGAATCCCTAAGGATCTGGTTCATAGCCTATCGATCCAAGACCCCGACAATACGAACGTATTCGCATGCTACTACCGTGAACTAGGATTTCATCTACGCTCCGGTCCGCGATCAACCAACACTAGTTAAGATCTGACAGTACACGAGGAGTGACTCGTCCACAGTCCCTTAGGAGTAAAATAAATACACGTCTTGATGGTTGATGGCCCCTACGGCAATAATATCACCCTTGACGAGCACAACAGAACTACGTACTATCTAATAAGCTATGATTAAACAAAACACATACGAGCTAACAAGCTACGTATGAAACCAACAACTACATATGAGCCAGGCGAGCTGTGTATGAGACAACAGCATACAGAAGCAACCATGCAGGTATTCTAACAACCTAGAATACTAGTAAAACTCGATCTTCTTTAATTAGAAGCAACAGAAGAATCTTCTAACCGTCTCAAATAGACATACTACCAAAGAAAAAAATCCGAAAGCTACATGAAAACCTTTCGACAGCCTAGAAGCAACCAGTGCTACGCTTATTGGAATTCGACAAAATTAGACTTTTTAGAAAGGTGATAACATCTCCTACAACTTCCTAGTTGAACACTTTTCAAATCTTGTAAGGAATTCCAAATTCCTACCCATCGAACACACACAAACAGTTAACCAAACTACAGAATTTCAACAAAAAGTTGAAACTTCTATGCTTGTAACTTTTGCTCTACCTGTCGAAATCTAACGAAACTAGACAATTTGAAAAGGTGGGAACATCTACTACAACTTCCTAGTTGACCACTTTCTCAGATTCTGTAAGGAACTCCAAATTCCTACTCATCGAACACACGCAAACAGTTAACCAAACTACATATTTTCAACAAAAAACTGGAACTTCTACAGCTTGTAACTTTTGCTCTACTTGTCCGAATCTAACCAAATCATACAATTTAGAATGGTGGGAACATATACTACAACTCTCTAGTTGATGACTTTTTCAGATTCCCTATGGAACTCAATCTACCGTCCCTTGAACACACGCAAAAACTAACAAAAGACAGTCAAAGATAAAGCAAAGCTGAAACTTTGAGACCTTGTAACTTTTGCTCTACTTGGCAGAATCTAACCAAATCATACAATTTAGAAAGGTGGGAACATATAATACAACTCTCTAGTTGATGACTTTTTCAGATTCCCTATGAAACTCAATCTACCGTCCCTTGAACACACACAAAAACTAACAAAAGACAGCCAAAGATAAAGCAAAGCCAAAACTTTGAGAGCTTGTAACTTTTGCTTTACATGGAGGAATCTAACCAAATCAAACAATTTAGAAAGGTGGGAACATATACTACAACTCTCTAGTTGATGACTTTTTTAGATTCCTTATGGAACTCAATCTACCATCCCTTGAACACATGCAAAAACTAACAAAAGACAGCCAAAGATAATGCAAAGCTGAAACTTTGAGAGCTTGTAACTTTTGCTCTACTTGGCGGAATCTAACCAAATCATACAATTTAGAAAGGTGGGAACATATACTACAACTCTCTAGTTGATGACTTTTTCAGATTCCTTATGGAACTCAATCTACCGTCCCTTGAACATACGCAAAAACTAACAAAAGATAGCCAAAGATACAGCAAAGCTGAAACTTTGAGAGCTTGTAACTTTTGCTCTACTTGTCGAAATTTAACCAAATCATACTTTCTGGAAAGGTGGAACATATACTACAACTCTCTAGTTGAACACTTTCCAGATTCCTTATGGAACTCAATCTACCGTCCCTGGACATTACGCAAAAGTTAACGAAAAACAACAGGTTTGACAAAAAAAAACTGAAACTTGCAAGGGTCGTAACTTTTGCTACGCTTTTTGGAATTTAACCAAATCATACTTTCTGAAAAGGTGAGAACATATACTACAACTCTCTAGTTGAACACTTTTCCATATTCCTTATGTAACTCAATCTACCATCCCTTGAACATACGCAAAAGTTAACGAAAAATAGCACGTTTGACAAAAAAAAGCTGAAACTTGAAAGGGTCGTAACTTTTGCTATGCTTGTCGGAATTTAACCAAATCATGCTTTCTGGAAAGGTGGGAACATATACTACAACTATCTAGTTGAAAACATTTCCAGATTCTTTATGGAACTCAATCTACCGTCCCTTGAACATACGCAAAAGTTAACGAAAAACAGCAGATTTGACAAAAAAAGCTGAAACTTGCAAGGGTCGTAACTTTTGCTACGCTTGTCAGAATTTAACCAAATAGGGCATTTTGGAAAGGTAAGAACGTCTACTACAACTTCCTAGTTGATCACTTCTCCAAATTTCGTAAGGAACATCAATTTTTAGCCCCTCGAACATAAGCCGAACTTCACCCTAAAACAGCAAGTTGCTGTTTTTTGCCCAACACTCATTGTTTTGGGGGAAATGGTCGTTTCAACCATCAAAACAACTCCGAAAAATCCACTAAAATTTGATCATTGTAATAACACCCGTAAGAACCTCTAAAATAAATTTGGGGTCAAAATTCCACCTTGAACCTAGTTAAATAAATCTAACCCTAGGACTACAAAAATCGAATCTTTATGCCTTATTTTTGTGTTCTACCACTTCAAACTTTGCATGCTCTTTATTCTAGTCCATATGCACATGAAATTAGTTTAATACAACAACATACAACAATAAAACAAATAAAACAAAGCATAAAAGTTCGAGAAACCCCCACCCAACGATTGGAAGAACTAGCTTGCTATCCTTCTCCTTGCTCCTTGTTCTTGCTCCTCAAGAACACTCCATGAAAAGAGAACCCATGAACCCTAACCCCTCTTTTGATTTGATTTTTGATCTCTCTTTCTTTTCTTTCTTCTCAATTCCCTTTTTTTCTAAAAAAAACTAAGATGAAGGATGAAAATGAGATGAGATGAGAAGGGGAAACAAAATGGAAGGGTTTTGTCATTGAGATTGGGACGGGCCAATATGTAGGAGAGGGAGAGAGAAAGTCATGGTAGAGAATGAGCCATGTCATTCTCATTTGCTGCTCATCAAATTTGTGAACTATTTGCAAATTTAATTTGCAATCAAACCCAATAAATTTGCAATCAAACCCTAATCTAATCCTAACCTTCTATTTGATCATGATTGATCAAGAATAAGAAACAATTTCACAGTTCATATACGTATATATATCTGATTATACAGATAATTTTATTAGTTAAAACGAATCAATCTGTACAAAAAATAATTTAATTTCAAAAAATAAAATAAAATAATTTTATTACCGACTTGGAAGATTCCAGTATTAATTTGATACAAAACAGTCATATACTGACTAGTATATATACATAGATAATGTTTATTAACAAAACTGGGTGATGTCCACCAAAAATTTCATTTCTGAAGATAAAAATAAAATAATAATTTTTAATATCTGCCCGGGATTTTCCAGACATTTTCTCAAAACGCATTTTTTAAGATTTTGTACAAGTGCACCAAACTGATACAATACCTGTACATACTTACTAGTATATATATCCAGATAACTTTTTATTAGAAAAACCAAGTAATTTCTATAAAAATATTTTAACTTTAAAAATAATAATTATATAAATATAATATCCGTCCGGGATATTACATATTCTTAGTTTACGATTTTAATCATTCATTTTTTCCATTTCCTTTTAGTTAATTTCTCTTTCCTTAAAATTTTCAAAATTTCATTTGTGAGTGCTAACTATTTTTCTATGATCTTCCAATTATTTATCTGTTTGCTTTGTAATTTTTTTCCCTATTTTGTTTTTACTATTTATTTCTTTGTCATAAAAAATATCCTTTTATCTCAGTAATTTTTTAGCAACTTAATGATTATTTACGTTCTTAGTCTATTTTAAAATTTTATACTGCATTATAATTTGTTTATACTATTTCAATGCGGTTATTCTGTGCACTTGCATTTCTCTTCCATCTTACTTATTTCTATACTTCTATTTTTGTTTTACTCTTTTTCGTACTACTTCTGACTACTTTCTTTTGTTTAATATACTTGTTTTTAAAGCATTTTTTCTATGATTTACTTACTTCTTGCTAATTATTTTGTTTTCCTAGGTTTTTCACAATTGATGACTTAATTTACATTTTCCTTTACTATAATATCTAATACTTTATCGAATTTTATTTTTATGAAAATTTCTTTCAATCTATACTAGCTTTTATGGTCACGTTCTTTTTTCGGCTATTTTTCTAGTTTTCTTGTTTTGTTCTTATTAATTTTGATACTCACAGTTTTCTTATATAAGTTTACTTTGTCTTCCACATTACTTACTACATTTCTTTTCTTGGTATTGACAGTTTTTCTATATACAATAATGATTTTTCTTCGGTGTGTATAAGATACAACTTTTACCTTAGTATGTCTAAGGATAGAACTATTCTAAGAGGGGATACTGTAACTCCCCGCAAAATTGAGTTATGAAAATTTTACCGACGGATGTTACGCACATATATTTTGTAATGTTATGAGTATTATTCGTAACGTATTTTTATATAAATGTCAACGTATTTTATATTCCGATTATTTATATGTCTTCTGTTCTCTCAAAATTCATTTTTTCCTATTTTGAGCCAACTTAAATATTAATTTTAATCTTTAGGCTTTTACGTGTATTGCACGTGTTTTCAATACACTTGACGATTACGTATGTTTTACCATTATGTGAAATATACGCAACATTATTAATATACATGTTCTACGTATTTTATATTTTGACTGTTTTTCGTTCTCTTAAATTTATTTTGTATTGCTACATGCAACGCACGTGTTTGTAGTGCACATGTTGGTTCCTAAAATTTTCTTGAGTCATAAATATTTTTCTTCTCATTTTTCTAGTCACAATTATGTGATTTATTTTTAATTAAAATCCATTAGGCCTAAATCCATTTTGTAGCCCACTAAAATTAATTTAAAACTCATGATTGATTTTGTGTGCACTAAAGTGTACATTTAAAATAGTTAGTTTGGTACACTTGCCATGTGCAACACACACATCTAACCTAATAAAAAAATTATTAATGAAATTTGTATGAAGAGTGTGCATACACATTGACTGCACGTGCACGTGTTTCTTGCCATGGTTGAGAATAAGAAAGAGTGGTGTGAGTTAGTGGGAAGTGGGGAGCTATTTTGACCACACAATTTTCCTATAAATAGTGCCTACATTTGTCATGAACATCACAACTCAAAACAAAAATATAAAAGAGAAAGAGGGAGAAGAGCTTGTGGGTTGTGCTAGGAAGAGGCCGGCCATTTTTGAGGGAGTTTGGAGCTTTGGAGCATTATTTATAGGAGTTCGACTACTTGGAATTCTACATTTGAGGTGGGTGTTTCTTCAACTTTCTAATATAGTTTTATTAGTACAATGCTTGACATGTATAAATTTTTAGATGCATGATAACTTATATAGATTGGACATTCATATTTCGATTATTTGTTGCTGATTGAATGTGTGAAATTATGATATGGTTGATTTGGTGGCATTTTCATAAGGTTCTGTTTTAACTTTTAGTTGCACCTCAAAAAATCATAACTATTAGACTAAATGAAATATAGAGCAAACTTTTTTATAGGAGCATCTTGTATATGTCATGAATATCTTCTTAAGATTTCATAATATTTCGATGTCGTTGACTATTTTAATAAAATTCAAACTTTGGACTGGTTGGCAGTTGGCTAGTTGGTTGAAATTTGTATACATTTCGGATTTTGATCATTTCAGCATCTCAGATGAATTATTTTGAGGAATGTCACAACTAAAGTTGAAGTAGACTCGTTAAACTTTTTTTAGAGTCTAAGAAATCAATTTTCCATGAAGAAATTAATTTACAATGAACTTTACAAGTTTGAACAGTGGTAATTTGTATAACATTTCAACCCGACTCACTACAAGATTTTTAGTATACCCCGGCGAATCTACCCCAGCGTTTGAGTAGTCGCGCCGGGGAATCGAAGGACTAAGAATGAATTTGGAAATTATGGTAATCTAATCCGGCGTTTGTAAAAAATGCCGGTCTAGGGTATGTGTACTTCAGCATCTATTAGTTGAAATTCCCCCAAATTCGAACTCTATTTCACTCCCCAAATTCTTTTACTCCATTTCCTGTTTCCCTGTCTCTCTCTCTTGTGATCTCCCGCCACTCGTTGACGCCGGTTCATGGCCTCCGTCGCTGTGCCCACGTCGCTGTCCACACGCTCTCTATCCCGCTCACTCATTTCTCTCTCTCTCCTCTAGAAACCCCCACCGCTGATCCCACCTTCGCCATCGCTGTCCCCGCTCCCTCTCTATCCCGGTCACTTCTGTCGCCCCCTGTGGTCCAGCGCCAACCCCAACCGTCGACGACACACGGCTAAGTCTTTAGAGGTATGAAAACCAATTCTTGAGTGGATTTTAGAGTTGTAATAATAGATTATTGATTTTAGGATTGTATGAATGGAGTTAATTTTGTTGTAATTTATTTGTTTTAGAGTAAATTTTGTTGAGATTTATTTGTATCTAATTCTGATGGGAGATTGGGTTCAGTGGAAGCAATTGCTGGGCAGATTAGTAATCTATCTGTTTCTTCAGCTTAATTGTAGGGAGAAGTTAGGAGTTAGGAGTTATCTTATAATTGATCATAACTTTAGGTTGTTTGCAGCATTTAGATAACTCTAGTCATTTTCATCTGAAAGTTGAATGAATAGGAGTTATCTAAATTCCATCCCAGCATAATTTATCACCCAACTTTCTGTTCCCTCTCTCTTTATATCTTGTTGCACTCAATTAAATGATAAACTTATACAAATGAAAGTAGTGTTATGCTCTTACAGAAGTGATCTTTCATCCACCTCCCTGGTATTTCAGCATCTTGTTGTAGCATCTTGTTGTAGCATCTTGTTGGATCCCTCTCCCTTTATATCTTGTTTGCAGCATCTTGTTGTATCCCTGGTATTTCCGAAAGTTTCTTAATATCTTGATTACATGCTTTCATGAGATGTTCTTAATATATTTGCATAGGAGCATTATTTTTATTTTTATTTTTTTTTGACTGTTTGGGCACATATTAACTTTTCCTCTAGGCTCTCTAATGTGGTTCCTTCTTAATTAGTATCCATTATTTATCTATTCACTGCAATTAAATGATGATATCTGACTTGAGGTTGGGATGGGAGAGAGCTGGGAGAGTTGGTCCATGTTGCAACTGGACCTCTTCAAGTGAATCAGTGCAAAACCGATTTGTATGTTGCTGAACAAAGGTCTGCATCTCCTTTCCAAAATCCTTGCCTTGGCCATCATTGTGTAGCCAAACTCCGTAATGATTGGCAGTTACAATTACCAGTTGGGTGTCTCAGTCCTGTAATATCCCGATCGACTATTAATAATATTATTTTTATTAGTATTCAACTGCTTAATTATTTTTATTTTCTTTCATGTAGAGTTATCTTTAGCCATGACAACCTAGTTGATAATTAGATTGTGATGGATAGTTAAACCTAGGATTACAAAGACATAAGGAATTAAGGAAATCTTCTAGAAGCTCTCTCTCTTCCACCTCACCTAGCACCATACCCACACCATACCTCCACCTCACCACCACCTCCCCTAGTGATACCGGCCCCCATATGGTGGGAGGAGTTTCGTGCAATTTTGTGTATGGAAATTTGCACTCTCCACCCTTTTCTCCACCTATAAATACCCCCTCCCTCCACCTTTGTCTCATTTTTAGAAAGACAAAAAGAAAGAAGAAAAGAAAGAGAGAAAAACTAACTTGAGAGTTTTCCATTGTAGGTTCCATAGGAGTTCCTAGGAGCTAAGGGGAAGGAGATGGAGTTAGTCTAGTTCTTCCATAAAAAAAAGGATTAAGGTGGGGGTTTCTCTTTTGGTTGTTTGTTTGTTGAGTTGTTGTTTTGGGGTTTCTTCTTCTTCTTATCATCCTTGTTTATTTTTTTTTTGGTGTGGATGTTTTTGTAGTGGTGTAGTAGTATGTTGTTCTTATCTTGTATGTTGTAGCATAACCACCTAAAAAGGGAAAAGAATGATAAGAACTTTAATGGAACACATAAAGAAGGAATTTTGTTAGTAGTTATTGTTTAATGAAAGGAACTAACAACTTAGACTATTTCCCTAAGCATATGGAACAATGGCATAAGAAGGATGGATGGTGGAGTCTTGATTGTGTTGTTGAAAGAACAACTTGACATGAACATATGCATATGTGTGTACATACCCATTGGGATGTAGAACTCAACAAGAACCTTGGCATAAGCACATAGTAGAACTATTATATGCATTGAAGTTGTATAACTCAATAAATAAATCATTGTTTTTACTTATTGCTCTCTACTTGATAAATGCTAGCTTTGTTTACAAAAGAAATGGGAAGAAAGAAAGGAATGCTAAGTAGGGCTTGTAACTCATTATATATAAATTGTAGTTCATAAAGAAAGAAAGAAAGAAGGATAGATAAATGGTCCTTGTAATAGCTAGTAACTAGTTATCCATGCTCAGATGATATTCATGCTTAGATAGAAAATGCCATGCTTGAATGTTGTTCATATTGAGTTAGTAGATATTCATGCTCAATGCTATTCATGCTTTAAGATATTCATGCTAGATGATACCATGTTTAAAGTAACAAATCTATGCTAAATTGTTGTAGTTGAAGTAAGGAAAGTAGCATACCATGCTTGATTTATTGTAGAAAAAATAAATACCATGTTTAGACTATGGTAGGAAAGTTTCATACCATGCTTGATTCCTTGTAGGAAAAATAAATACCATGTTTAGATTATGGTAGGAAAGTATCATACCATACTTGATTTATTGTAGGAAAAATAAATACCATGTTTAGATTATGGTAGGAAAGTATCATACCATGCTTGATTCCTTGTAGGAAAAATAAATACCATGTTTAGATTATGGTAGGAAAGTATCATACCATGCTTCATTCCTTGTAGGAAAAATAAATACCATGTTTAGATTATGGTAGGATAGTACCATACCATACTTGATTTATTGTAGGAAAAATAAATACCATATTTAGATATGGTAGGAAAGTATTATACCATGCTTGATTCATTGTAGAAAAAATACATACCATGTTAGACTATGGTAGGAAACTCTTAAACCATGTATGATGTGTGCCATGTTGTAGGTTTAATGTAAATGGAACCATGCTTATATTGTGTACACGCTGTAAGGAGGCTTGCTTAAATTGTAGTAAAGCTTCATGTTTAGATTGTAGTAAGTATCCATGCTTAAGATTGTTACAAGTGCATGCTAAATCACATTCATAATTAAGAATGTTGTAAGTTGATGGTTACGTTATATGTACCATGATTAGTTGTTGGAGGTTGATGCTTATTGTAATTGTAGTGGTAACTACCTTGTGGTAGTTAATGTTAGTAAGGAGCCATACATGCTTGAATGGTATAGTGTAGCATCCTAGTTACATGTTGAAATATACCTATGTTTTAGGTTGTTCTACTTCAATAGGGAAAAGAACCCATGGACTCTAGTCGGGTTGGTGTTCTAATTTAAAATGGAACCATAGCATGTGAGCACCCTTCGTTTCATGGTAATAACGATTGGAAAGTTCTAATAATTGTTAGCTTGATAAAAAGCTAAGTCTAGGGTCTTCTAATTACCCTAGGGGTCATCGACCATCAAGACCGCATCCTACCGCCTTAGAGCAGATGGATAGATCTCACCTCGGGCATCGACGGATCTTAACTGGTGTAGGTTGATCGTGGGCCGAGAGTGTTGGTAGAATCCGAGTTAGGGGTAGGGATGAGTAAGGGAAATCTTGTTATTAGAGTCTTGGATCGTGGGACCACGAGTTTGACCGCGTTAATCTAAGTTTGAACTATGTAAGATTGCGTAGGAGTAGTAACATCATTAGGGTAGTGACTTATAAGATCATTACTTAACCTTTTTGCCAGAAAGAGAGGAGTTGGTAGTAGGGTGCACCGTACGACCAACCCATTCTTTGGGGCCGACCTTAGGTGGTGTTATTGGGTTGTACCTTCCCGTCAAAGGGATACATACGGTGGCGTCTCACGAGTTGGGAGCACGGGTTGCGTATCTCACACTGTTAATTCCTGAAGTGCCATGATAAGGCTGGCGGAGCTAGGGATGGATCCCGGAACTCCGTCGGGTCCTATGCCGGGGATACGAACAGGCCATGGACTACGGTCTGGCTAGGGGGCGGCAGGGGGCTCTCCTGTTGGCGGTAACCCCGAGGGTTCGTCTGGTTTTTGAGTGAGGTCCGGTTAGCCGAGTAGGAGTGGCAAACATAGACACCACGAGCGGACTGTATTAGTGGGACATAGACACCATAAGCGTACTGCCTTGGTAGGACTTGACCACATCTGCAACCTCATCAGTCACGTTGTATCTGTCAGGAACATGTTGTGTACAATTAGAATTCATAATGCGGGTTCAAATCCCTATATACGGAGAAACGGCTTGAGAAGGGGCGCATGTAGTATGGGCTGCATGTTGCTTCGGAGACTTGCTGGCATTAGAATAGGAGCATCCTAGTTTAGTCGACATTGCATTAGAATAGAAGCATCCTAGGTTAGTTAACATTTTATTAGATTCTAGTCACTGCACTCACGAACACTTAAACTACACCGACATATTTTACCATGTTTGTATATGTTTGTTTTGGAGATCCGCTGCTAAGTTATCAGCCTTAAAGCGTCAGTGAATACTGACGTCCCCACTCTAATAGGTTGTGGATACAAGATCACGAATTGGAAGGACTCTAGTCGAGGCATGATCTACAAGTGAAAGGCCCAATGTTATCTTTTTCATTCATGTATACTCTGATATAATTTATTGTATTAATTGGAACACTCGGCCTGTAATATTGTGTTAATAAAAAGTTTAAAATTTTCCTGTTTCTGTGTATTGTGACTAATTGAATGAAAATGTCCTGGCTCGTGTCTCGAATTCCCAGTATATGGAAATCGGGGCATTACAAGTCCATCCCTGGAGTCAACCTTTACCTATGACCTGGCCTTCTACTCCCCTGATTTGATTTATCCAAACCCAGGTACTTGAAGTATAGGCCTATTAAATCATCAAGTTCTTGACTTCAATCTGTAATCTAATAAAATAAGTCCAAGTTTAAATACGTTGGCCTATTAAATATGTTGGCTGTTGATGCCAACTCCATATGAACTTCATTAAAGCCTTCACCTAATGAAGATTAGTACTCTAAATAATTGACATCTGTCTTTATCAGCAATGAGCAAAAAAGTTTTGTTTGCCTGATACTTTTACAGTCATATAGTCATAGTCTACTCTTATGCATAAATGATGCAAAGCATTATCAGTACTTCTGGCTTGTGTCACTTTGTTATTACTTATTTTCATCAATATCAAAGAGGAGTCGACTGTGAAGCACAATGCTATATGGAAATTTGGCAAAATTTTATTTAAACAAGAACATGTTTTATAATTTTATATGCTTGCTTTACTAATGAGATGGACTACTCTGCAAGTTTATCTAACTCTTTGGCCTTCAAATTGTGAGATATTGCCTGTAAGTATTTTTTATAGATCGTTGAATATTTTTCTATCTAGTTTTACTAATCTTTTGGTTTGAAATATGTATTTTTTGGATGTCAGATATTGATCTCATATAAAAATCTTCATAGAGAAAGATGAAATGGATTGTAATGTTATTATCCACATCTAGTATACCTGAACCTAGGTTCAGGAGGCTTTGGTTGAATATCTGATACCACAATGGATAATATCCACATAATACAAAAAATTCTCAATCATGGTGTAAGGGGAAGTGACTCGAATCTATTTGTTATTTTGTTACAATGTAACAAAAAAAATTATAATGGAGTACTACACAACAAGTACCTGGACAAAGCCCAATCGCACTCTCGACTAGGGATTTAAGCCATACTTTCCATTTCTAGAAGGAGTGCAATGTATTACCAAGTAAAGCAAGTTACCTGAATTTGCAATTGTTCCTTCATACAAAATATGATGTGCATAATATCTCTTTAGAGATATTATTCCTTCAGTGTAGGGTGTTTATTTGTAAAATATGGATCTCTATTTGGTTTTTTCTGATTGTAATTGTGTTCTGGCATTATTTTCTTCACCGCAGCACTTGATTTCGCAAAGTTCAAATCATGTTTGCGCTCCTGCTGCTCAACACTTGTCTTTATTGTTAATTGTTAATTGTTGGTGATCTTTATGATTGATTTTGAGATAGGGTCTGATGTTTGCACTTGATGGTTGTGTTTAGTTCACTACAAGAAAATAGTTCAGCTTGAGAAGTTACCTTGAGCATCACGAGTTTGATTGATTTTGAGATTAGGTATGACTTGAAACTCTTGTTTCAGGTCAGTTCAGCTTCACGAGTTGCTTTTTTGTCTGAATTTGGAGATGAGATGGATCATGTATCTGAAGTTGCACACTATGATTTTTTTAGGAGTGACTAGTGAAGGAAATTTTTTTATCTAAACAATTATATCATGATGTCTAGATGAGTATCAGTTTCTAAGATAATGTTCATACTTGTTGCTTGGGTTTTAAAATGAGATTGTTCTTTCTCATTGGTTTTATGTGATGATGAGATGGATTATGTAACTGAAGTTGCATACTATGATTTACAGAGGAGTGACTAGTGATGAAATAATCCTGTTTGAACTTATGTTGTGGTTTCAATTAACAGTTATCTCATGAGTATTATAAAAGTGTAAGTTTCATCTTAGTTAGTATCTTGTTTGCCTGAATTTGAGAGTAAAAATATTCTTTTTCACTCTTTGTAACTCAATATTTTGAACTCCAAATTTTGGTTATGAATGTGATGAGACCACATTATTATGTTTCATTATGAGATTACAATTTAATGATATTATACTGTTATGCTTCATTCATATTTTAGGGATTGAAGATTTTCAGAATCTGTGCAATGATGAACTTAATTTGGGTCTCTTTTAGTTTTGCAATTGGTTTTGATTGTAAGAGTGCTGAAGGATTTTCTTTTTATATATATATTTTTTAAATATATATCTACCCTAGTGTTTTTACAAGCGTCGGGGTAGCTTTGAGCATTTTCCAAAAGTCTGCACCGGCATTTTAAAAACGCCGGTGTAGGTGATGGCCGAAAATGGGATCCAAAACGAAAACACACTTTCGGGGACATTTTTCAATCGCCGGTGTAGTTTTAAACCTATACCGGCATTCGTAAAAAATGCCAGGGAATGTCCCTAAGATACAGCGACACACGATTCAGCGACACTTGCACCAGCGTTATATAAAATGCCGGTGGTATCTACGGCGGTGTTTAAAACGCCGGTGAATGTGAAAAAAAATGCTGATAAAGACTATTAGTCATGTAGTGACTATAGATTTCGAAAAATTCAGGGTTACAGACATAATATTTTGGGGAAACTTATAACTACAAAGTTATATTAGACTTGTATAACTTTAATTTGACCTAAAGAACACAAAGTTTCATGAAGTATAGAATTTTCTATGATTTTCACAAGTAGCATGACCTGCAGTTTTTGGATTTTGAACCTACTGTTTTGCAAATGAATTTAGACGAAGTAATTGAGGATGATTTTAGATTGTCTTAACTACAAAGTTGTAGTAGAAACATTTATGATTCCTATCAAACTAAGAAATCTATTTTTGGACGAGTATTGTAATTTATATGAATTTTTTTCAATACCATTGGGTTGATGTCTTTTATCTAGTTGTCCTAAAATTTTTACAACGTACAAAATTGGATTTAAAATTGGAATGTTAGTAGGATGTACCTTATGAGGGATTAAGAGGTAATTAAAGGATGAATTTTGGATATTAATCATGTGAATTTTATAAGGGTTTTAACTCATCAAGTGTTATTGAATGTTGCTATAAGAAGTTGGTTAATTCATGATTGATAATAGCAAAGAGAATGGATAAAATAAGTTAAAAGATGTTTAAAGAATGGAAATTTTTATAAGAGGTTAGATGTGATCTAGTTGATCTCTATATTGAGATGGTTGTTGGAATCTAAAGGCTGAGCGAGGCCTGTAGAGACCGGCAAGTTATGATTTGAGAAATAGCCAGTGTGGAATAGTATTTCTCCACATGTTGATTTAAGTCCGGTAGGATAAGCTAGCTCTACGTTGTGATGATTATAATTAAACATAAGGACATGCACTAGGGGGAGATGGGCAAACATGAGTACGTGAGTGATATGGCTAAAAATAGGATTAAATCGGGACCGTTCACATCGGACGCGAATCTCAAAGCTCAGGGGTAAAACGGTAATTTCACCTACCAGCGGGTCCGAAGCGGGTACTGGGTCTCCTTCTCACAGATCCAATAACCCGCGAACAGATCCATTCCAACTGGGTATGGGTCCCGATCCGATACAAACCCAGACCAGCAAGAGGAGATCAGGGTCACTGATTTGACTAAATCAACGGGCCTGATTTGCAGTTATCCTCTCACCGGGAATTAAGGGATTACATTCCTAATCTGATTACGAGGATTTTATGCCTTATCAGATCACAGGAATCACATTCCTAATCTGATCCCAACGGCGACTATAAATACCCCCCACCTACCACTGTTACAGGTTAATCACTCTTTTACCTGCTTAAGCTCTTTCTTAATCTCTTCTGGTTACTGACAAGAGCGTCGGAGGGTGCGTCGCCGGGATCAACCCCAGTGTTTCGCACTTTCCTTGCAGGTGCACGGCGGGAGTCAGCAGCCCAGCTCAGACGAACAGGTTCGGATCTGCTATTCAGGTTTTTCCACGAACCCACAAATTCTATCTGTTTACCCCCACACCAGAATTAGCGGTAACAGATTGGCGCCGTCTGTGGGAAAACCATACCACTAGCCGCCGCCTCTTCCTCGTCGACTTAGCTCTTCTCCAGCCATGCCTCCCAGAAAAGTAAGATCCAAGGGGTCCAACCGTGGACCCAACCCTGTTGATCAACAGCAGGAAGTCCCCGTCCATCCCGCTCCGCAGTAGGGACAACTTCCTCCTCCGGCCGAGGACCGTGTCCAGCAGGACCCACCTCCTCTTTCGAACCAGCAACCCCCAAACGGTCCCGATCCACGGAAGCAAAAACAACCTCTCCATCGAGACCACATATCGGTACACAACGCCTCTACAGACTCTTACGCCTCCCATAGTCCTCAGGCCCCTGACCTTCGAAATACTATCCTCAACCGGCAGAAGGATGAGGATCTCCGCCACCGTCTGGACGAAAAGCGGTCCCGAGAGGGAGCCTCCCGCCTACAACGTCCAGATGAGCGGAATCCCCACCACCGCGAGCGTAGAAGGTCTCCTACCAGGAGAGGACGGAGAGAGTCACCCGGGCATTACAGGAGGAGGCGCCACGCTCCTACCGGTCGGCATCAGCCGAGGAACAATGAGGCGCCCATCACTCGCGCCGAGTTCCTGCAGTTTCAAGCAACGGTGTTGCAGGCTCTTAACCTCCGACCTAACAACAATGAGGCCCAAAGGGTTCCTTCGCCCCAACGGGTTCCCAGTCCTCGCCGTAGGTCCGCCTCTCCTCCGCCGGCTCCTAACCAACGGCAGCATGATTTTAGCCCTCGCCGCTCCCGGGACGACCATCGTCGTAGCCCCGGCTCTCCCTCCTACGAAGACGAGTCCAGAGGCTCGTTCGACTACCGTGGAAGGGACGATGCCCTATACCGCCGTCTCCATGAGGTGGAGAGGCGAATCGGTCGGATGGACGAGGGGGAGGGGTCGAACAGCAGAACCATCCGTCCGAGCAGACCCCCTTTCTCCCGAACCATCATGGAGGCTCCCATCCCGAGGGGATTTGAACCCCCGAAGTTCGAAACTTACTCGGGGGAGTCGGACCCCGTGGACCACATCGAAAGCTTCAAGACCCTCATGCTCATCCACCAGGCTTCGGACGCCTTACTTTGCAAGACCTTCCCTGCCACCCTGAAGGGGTCGGCTAGGGAATGGTACTCCCGCCTTGCTCCCTCTTCCATCTTCTCCTTCGAGCAATTCGAGACCCTCTTCATCACCCACTTCATGAGTAGTAGACACACGGAGAAGACCAGCCTCTCAATACTCCGGCTCCGCCAGGAGAAGGGAGAGAAGTTGAGAGACTATGTGAAGAGGTTCACTGCGGAGGTCAGGTCCATAGCCTCCCTCGACCAATCCGTAGCAACAGCCGCCTTCCAATCCAACGTCTTCAATTCCAGCCTTCGCTCCTCTCTTGCTAAGAAGCCTCCACAGAACTTTGCCGACCTCCTTCTCAGGTGTGACAAGTACATTCGTGCCGAAGAAGCCGCCTACCTTCCTAGCTCCGGATGATCCACCTCCGAAACGAAGAGAAAGTTGACCGAAGAAGAAGAGGCTAAGAAGCTTCAGAAGGAGGGCAATAGCCAGCGCCGCCCAACTCCTCGGTTTGAGAAGTTCACCCCCCTCGTTGCCAATATATCAGAAGTCCTCATGGAAGTGGACAAGGAAGGGTTACTCCGTGCTCCCCCTAGAATGAATACACCTGGCAAGAAGAGGGACAAGGATAAGTGGTGCCGCTTTCACAGGGACCACGGCCACGACACGGAAGATTGTCGGGCTCTGAAGGAAGAGATCGAAGAACTCATACAGCGGGGGCACCTGACCAAGTTCATCCAGAAAGAGGGGGCCAAGCTTCCTCCCTGAGGAGCCAATGAACGAACCGAAGGCCCCGCCGAGCTCTAAGACTCAGAACCTCCCGGCTCTTCCCAAGAGGTCTTCACCTTATCATAGAAGCAGGATCTTGATTTTTAATAAGGCCGATGCTTGTAATTCGGCCAATAGCATGTAATAAGGGCTCGCCATATTGAAACAGCCACTTAGTTTATTTCAATAAAACTTTACATTTTTTCATTGGAAATTGTTGCTCTTGCTTCATCTCTACCTCTCCGAGTCGTGACTCGCTGAAGGGTGAGTTCGGAGTCCAGCCTCTTCTACATGGCTGCTTCTGCAACTTACTAAGCTCTTCCCAACGAGTTCGGAGTCCAACACTTGGCTCGATTCTACTTCAAATAACCTGCTCTTCAGCGGGTTAGAAGTGGTTCGCCATTCGGAATTGCTCCCACAACCGTTGAAAACCTCTACCGATGGTTCGGAGTCCAACACTTGGCTCGATTCCTCTTCAAATAACCTGCTCTTCAGCGGGTTAGAAGTGGTTCGCCATTCGAAATTGCTCCCACAACCGTTGACTACCTCTACCGATGGTTCGGAGTCCAACACTTGGCTCGATTCTGCTTCAAATAACTTGCTCTTCAGCGGGTTAGAAGTGGTTCGCCATTCGGAATTGCTCCCACAACCGTTGATTCTCTCACATAAGCAGCGAGTTCGGAGCTACAACTCTCCTCTAGAGTTGCCCCTCACACTCGTCTCACAAATGGCTCTCTTCCAGAGCCGACCTCTTCGCTCTGCTCATCTCCCAAGCGGACCCGTTATCAACGAGTTCGAAGCTACAGCTCTCCCCTAGAGTTGCTCCTCACACTCGTCTCACAAACGGCTCTCTTCCAGAGCCGAGCTCCTCCCTCGGCTCATCGCCGAAGCGGACCCCTTATAAACAAGTTTGGAGCACAACTCTCTCCTAGAGTTCCTCCTCACACTTGTCTCACAAATAGCTCACTTCCAGAGCCGAGCTCTTTGCTCCGCTCGCCCCCGAAGCGGACCTCTTCTCAACAAGTTTGGAGCACAACTCTCTCCTAGAGTTCCTCCTCACACTTGTCTCACAAATGGCTCTCTCCCAGAACCGAGCTCTTTGCTCCGCTCGCCCCCGAAGCGGACCTTTTCTCAACGAGTTTGGAGCACAACTCTCTCCTAGAGTTCCTCCTCACACTTGTCTCACAAATAGCTCTCTTCCAGAGCCGAACTCTTCACTCCGCTCGCCTCCAAAGTGGACCTCTGCTCAACAGAGCCGAGCTCTTCACTCTGCTCGCCTCCGAAGCGGACCTCTTCTCAACGAGTTCGGAGCTCACAACTCTCTCCTAGGGTTGCTCCTCAAACTTGTCTCACAAATGGCTATCTTCCAGTGCCGAGCCCTTCACTCTGCTCACCTCCAAAGCGGACCTCTGCTCAACAAGTTTGGAACACAACTCTCTCCTAGAGTTCCTCCTCACACTTGTCTCACAAATGGCTCTCTTCCAGAGCCGAGCTCTTCACTCTGCTCACCGCCGAAGCGGACCCCTTATCAACGAGTTCGGAGCTACAGCTCTCCCATAGAGTATGGCTCTCTTCTATAGCTGAGCTCTTCGCTCCGCTCATCCCCGAGGCGGACCTTCTCCTCGACAAGTTTGGAGCACAACTCTCTCGTAGAGTTCTTCCTCACACTTGTCTCACAAATAGCTCTCTTCCAGAGCCGAGCTCTTTACTCCGCTCATCTCCAAGGCAGACCTTCTCCTCGACAAGTTAGGAACACAACTCTCTCCTAGAGTTCTTCCTCACACTTGTCTCACAAATGGCTCTCTTCCAGAGCCAAGCTCTCCCATCCGCTCGGATGCCGAGCAAGTGCCGATCCAACCTCAACATCAAAGAGCCCGGTCGGCTAGCCAAGCAAATGCCTTTCCGAGCCTGCAAACGGAGAAAACTCACTTTCTCCTCAACATTCGTGTAAGATCTCGATCAGACGGCCCAGATCTTGCCAGCGTCGCTAAACGACAAGATAGCATTTTCTTGGGAACTAAGCCGTCTCGAGATTCGTTCCATCATCCAACGGCCCAGATCTTGCTAGCGTCGCTAAACGATAAGATAGCGTTTTCTTGGGAACTGAGCCGTCTCGAGATTCGTGCCATCATCCAACGGCCCAGATCCTGCCAGCGTCGCTAAACGATAAGATAGTGTTTTCTTGGAAACTGTGCCCGCCTCGAGATCCGCGCTGAGATCCAGCGGCTAAGATCGCTCCACGTCGCTCAGTATTCCTAGCCAAGTGACTAGCGATCCGACCCACTCGCGCCTCCTCTTCGCCCCAAGGGTCTTCCTAGCCCAAGGGTCTTCCAAGCATAAGGGTCTTCCTAGCACACCTTACAAGGGTCTTCCTAGCCCAAGGGTCTTCCAAGCACAAGGTCTTCCTAGCACATCTTCTCCGCCCCTAGGAGTGGAGCTCCTCTTCCAAAATCCCCAAGACCAAAGTACTTATCAACTTCATGAAGACAAGCATCTTGCGGGGCTATTTTGACCATGAAGGATGGTGAATCTTCATCCCACTCCTGAAGAGAAGTTGTAGATCTTCGAACTAGCATCGAAACGAGGGGTCGCACGCCCCGATCGGACCTCCGTAGCACCGGGAAAGTGGATCTCAATGCAGCTGCGCCGAATAAGCTCGAAAATCCGAGCCGAGCCACTCGCATGAGGGAGAAATCCGAGCTCTTCCCATCCGAGCTCTTCCCGTTCGAGCAAGAATCCGAGCTCTTCCCATCCGAGCTCTTCCCGTCCGAGCAAGAATCCGAGCTCTTCCCATCTGAGCCCCAACATCAAAGAGCCCGGTCGGCTGCCGAGCAAGTGCCTTTCCGAGCCTGCAAATGGAGAAAACTCACTTTCTCCTCAACATTCGTGTAAGATCTCAATCAGACGGCTCAGATCGTGCCAGCACCACTACACGACAAGATAGCGTTTTCTTGGGAATTGAACCCGTCTCGAGATTCGTGCCACCATCCAACGACCCAGATCGTGCCAGCGCCACTACACGACAAGATAGCATTTTCTTGGGAATTGAGCCCATCTCGAGATTCGTGCCACCATCCAATGGCCCAGATCGAGCCACGTAGCTCGGATCTACCATCCGAGCTACTGCCCTACCGAGCTGCAAAATGACCCAAAAATTGTCTCAAAATTCGCGCTCGAATTTGCCGAACAAGAAGCCAAAAAAAAAAGAAAAGGGGGGGAGCACAAGGGGCCAGGTTTCGGACCCGTTAAGGGGATCCGACCCGAACCCCTTCCCATCTCCCTCCTTCTCCAAGCTGCTGGCGCCAAAACTAAAACAAGCAAAACGAAAAGAAAACCGAACTTCTCCATCAACAAAGCTTCGAATCCAACTTCTCCTCGCCAAAACTCCAACACCGGTGAGCTCCGCCCTCGTCAACCTCGCCGAGCGTCACCATGATGCCGAGCTCCACGACGACGAGCCTCCTTCGACGAGCTCCGAGCTCCGAGCCCGCAGTTCACATCCACGGCATTGACGAGCTCCCTCTCCATTGCCGAGCTCACGCATCCACCTCCGTCGAGCTCTGCCGTCGACCTCCACTAAGCTCACCCCGATCAAGCTCTCCCTAGCTCGCCGAGCTCCCCCACACAGTCCACCGTCGAGCTCCGCACACGACGAGCTCCACAAACTTCTCCTTGCCAAAACTCCAACACCGGCGAGCTCCGCCCTCGTCAACCTCGCCGTGCGTCACCATGACTGCCGAGCTCCACGACGACGAGCTTCCTTCGACGAGCTTCGAGCTCCGAGCTCGCAGCTCACATCCATGGCATTGACGAGCTCCTCTCCAGCTCCGAGCTCCCCCGCACAGTCCACCGTCGAGCTCTTCGTCCAAGTTCCGAACCCATCGTCGGAGTTCTCCCGAGCTCCGCGCACGACGAGCTCCACAAACCTCCACGTTCGCCAAAAGCTCCACAGGAACTCTTTCAACCAACAAGTGTCGAGCTCCCCGCTAGACTTCGCCAGGACGTCGAGCTCCTTCCTCGTCTTGAGCGACGAGCACCTCGTCTCCAACTCCTCGCCATGCCGAGCTCACACTCCGAAACCCATCGTTGCCGAGCTCTCTCTCTACCTCACTCCGAGCTCTTCAAGCTCCGCTTCAGCCCCACAGCGTCGAGCTTCTCCTTCGGCGAGCTCAGCTCCGAACCCCACTCGTCGAGCTTCGAAGCTCCGACAACAAAGCTCCACCGCAGTCGAGCTCTCTCTCACTCACTCCGAGCTGTACCGAGCTCCACTGCCGAAGACGAACTCTTCCATGGCCGCGCTCGTCTCCCATCTTCGCCAGCTGCCTCCGCCGCCAAGCTCCGTCCCCTCGTCGCCGACCTCCCTGCCAGACGGAGTCGGAGATGCGGAGAGCTTGGGAGCGGGGTGGTAACGACGGAGAAGTGAACGAAGAAGAAGAAGAGAAAAAGAACAGAGCGCAAGAAGAAGAAGAAGGAAAGAAAGAAAAAAAAATACATTTTTTGCCACGTGGCCTCACACCCGAGGTCGAAGTCAGCACTCGGTCGGCTGCCGAGCAACCCCCTATCCGAGCTTCACAAACGGAAAAAATATCCGCCGAACGACTACGACCGTTGGATCTTTCAGAAATTCGCGCTTCTGATGATGGACGATCCAGATCGCGCCACGCGCGCTAAACGACAAGATAACGATTTTTCGAAAAGCGCGCCTCCTCGAGATACGCGCAGAGATCTGACAGCAGCACAGATCGCGCCACGTGTCCCGGGATCCGACGGCACAGATCGTGCCACTTGTCAAGTATTATTTAATTTAATTAATCTATTTATTTATTTGTTTTTTTTATTTAAAAAATCCGAAAAAATATTTAAAAAATCGGAAAAAATTAAATAAAAATTCTAAAAATAATTATAAATTCAGAAAAATTATTTTAAATTCTGAAAAATATAATTATTTAATTAGAATAATTATTTAATATTTTTCGATAATTAATTATTTAATTCGGAAAATGAATAAAAAAATTCAAAAAAATGAGAAAAAATGAGAAAAAATTCAGAAAAATCTGGAAAAATCACCAAAAATCCAGAAATTTCTGAGAATGTTTTTGGGCATTTTACAAGCCCGTAATAACACCGTTACACCCCGAGCAAGATTCCAAACTCCCTTAAGAACACCGATAAAATCCCGTACGCCATTAGAACAGTAAAACTACTCCTCAAAGGCTGATCAAACTCAGTCTTCGGGAGTGGGGGGCTCGTGATATGGCTAAAATTAGGATTAAATCGGGACTGTTCACATCGGACGCGAATCTCAATGCTCAGGGGTAAAACGGTAATTTCACCTATCAGCGGGTCCGAAGCGGGTACTGGGTCTCCTTCTCACAGATCCAATAACCCGCGAACAGATCCATTCCAACTGGGTATGGGTCCCAACTCGATACAAACCCAGACCAGCAAGAGGAGATCAGGGTCACTGATTTGACTAAATCAACGGGCCTGATTTGCAGTTATCCTCTCACCGAGAATTAAGGGATTACATTCCTAATCTGATTACGAGGATTTTATGCCTTATCAGATCACAGGAATCACATTCCTAATCTGATCCCAACGGCGACTATAAATACCCCCCACCTACCTACTATTACAAGTTAATCACTCTTTTACCTGCTTAAGCTCTTTCTTAATCTCTTCTGGTTTCTGACAAGAGCGTCGGAGGGTGCGTCACCGGGATCAACCCCTGGTGTTTCGCACTTTCCTTGCAGGTGCACGGCGGGAGTCAGCAGCCCAGCTCAGACGAACAGGTTCGGATCTGCTATTCAGGTTTTTCCACGAGCCCACAAATTCTATCTGTTTACCCCCACACCAGAATTAGCGGTAACAGTGAGCCTTATTTGATTCGCTGTGGGAGATTATCTCCAGAATTATCGGGGTGTGAGGCATTATGTCCAAAATCACTCTCAGTAGGAGATTTTTTTTCAGAATTATCGGGATCAAGATTCGTGTTGGGAGATTATCATCAGAATTATCGAGGCGTGAGGCGTGATGTCCAAAATTGCTTGCGGTGGGAGATATTTCTTCAGAATTATCGGGATAGAGACAATGCTCATGGGGTATTTGTGTGATGAGGTTCCATATGACTCGTGGTGTGGGTTTTGTCTCTAGAATTATCGGGGTGTGAGGTGTGACGTTCGAAAATCACTCGCGGTGGAGAAAGACTCTCAAGAATTATCGGGGTCACAGGCTCGCGGTGTGGGTTTCGTCTCCAAAATTATCGAGGTTACGACTCGCGGTGTGAGAGTGATTCTCAAGAATTACCGGGGCGGAACTAGTTACTCACATGATATATAAGCCTTACATTAGTCACTGTAGTAGGATTTCATAACGAAGGATTGAACCTTATAATGAGGAGTACAATAAGGGCTTGCCCTCGGACCTATGTAGTATGGGATGCTTAGAATCCGAATAAGTGTGCATTAGTGTCATCGTAGTGTAATGTCTACATTAGACATTAAGTTCATATCATACACTGACATGTTTAGGATAGTCACCTTTCACGTTTTGTTTCACATTCAAGCTTGTGTTTGCTAAAGTAGAAGAATTACTGTATTATAGCATTGCGTCAGTTGTATGCAACTGACGTGCCCACAATTTCATAGTTGCAAGATAAGATTTGGCACGGACTTGAAGTCACTGTAATGGATGTCATAAGATTGAAGAGCTTCCATTATCACATGCTGTATTGTACTTATTAATTTTCGTTGTGATATTGTAAAGAACAATGTTGTAAATGAAAAAATTTTAAATTCCTTATAAATTTGTACGAACATGAAGTAAAAAGATCATGTATTTACTATGAATTACCTGTGTTTGGAATTCGGGGTGTTACACATGGTGATTATCAAATGCTCATAAGAACCTAGCTGTGAATATATCAAGTTGAAAGCTTTATCCTCGTCGCTTAGATCATCTGTGTTTATCGTCCTCAACTCAGATAACATCTCATTGTCTCATTGAATACCATTATATGATCTAGAAGAGAGTTACCTTTCTTCATTGAGAAACAAAACAGTTTTCTCTTCCAGTACATCTGAAACTGTAACGACGATTCTGAGTAGTCAATTCCAAATCTTGCCAACAGACATGCCGTACCTCTATCCTCTAGGAATTTGCACTTAATGTTGTTCGTCAATAATAGTCAAATTGAACACAAGGCTTTTGAACAAATCTCCTTTCACTTCTCCTGCTTCATGTCGGATGACTTCCCCTTATCTCCTTCTAGGTCAAGATGCAAGCCCCATTGAGTCAATGTGTCGTACATGTCCACCTTCCAGAGATTAAAGTTGATCTGACTAACGAACAACTTGATCTTTGTGAAACTATAATTTGTCATCTTCACTAAGAAACTCCAGCAACCATTACTCTAATGCCAGTTGTTAGGGAATTAAGGGGGGGATGTTATGGAGAAATTATAACTGATCACAACGAATTAACCAAGAAAGTAGACCAAACAAAGCACACAAAGCACATAATTTTATCCGGGTTAGCACGAACCTAATCTAACGGAGAAATAACCAAGATATTATTCAACTAGAGAAGATATAAGTGTTGCAATTACTCTCACCAAGAACCTATATATCTCTCATGCCTCACTGGAAGATACTCTGTTATTTAGAATGGAAAACTTTCAGATGAAGTACTCAGTGCTTTTAGCACACATCTCAATTGAGGCCATTACAATAATTAGAATCTAGAGAAACCCTAGGCTGTAGTCTCGATACAATTATCGTCCAATACATCCCGAAGAGAAAGCCACATGATAGGCGACGTACAACCAAGATTCAAACATATTCACCAAACCTAACCCAAAATTGATATTGCACCGCTGTCGGTTGACTGCTCTTAGGAGCAATCGAATGCACCTGCAAGTCGCCCCCCAACCTCATGTCGCAGTCGACCGCAAATATTGCAGTCGACTGTCAACTTAATGACAGCCAGAAACAGAGCCTCCTTTCGTCTCGTCTTCGCTTTGAAGCTCTTCTTGCTTCACTGTCCTCTCTTCGTAACTGGTATGCGAGACATAAACCCATCAAATCTTGTCTACTAGAAACTTTAACTTTTGAGATGATTATTCAATTTCATACATTATAAGATTTTGTCTCCTTCTTTCTTTATGTCAGAAATTATAGACATGTATTCCAGCTAAGTTTTTGATTGTCCATGCTGCCAATACTGAGTCAGTATCAAACTCTTACACAAGAGATTCTCGCTACTACCTCAAGGCCTGTATAAAAATTATTTATTTTTGTTTACATTGTATGCTTAATTTCAGGATTGATCATAATAACTATTTCCTGTTGACTTTGTTGTAAACAGTGAAGGAAATTTTATAGAATAAATATTAAAAATATGTACATTTTGTTTAACAATATTAAAGTTTGATACCTTTATTATTGTCTTGTTATAGCGTGTCTCCATTAAAATTTAACAAGGATTTTAATCATTTTGTTGAATGTTGATTAAGCATATCCATATGTTAGTTTGCAGATATATACATATTTATTTCCATGTATTGTATTAAAATATTATTTGTGTATTTTGACATATAAATATCCTTCTCAATTAGACTTAGGTTCGGTTGGATAAATTCATTAATAATATCAACTATTTTATTTATTTATTATTATTATTATTATTATTTATTTATTTATTTATTTTATTTGGTGGAGGGGGGGGGGGGGGGCAATCAGATGATGATTTCAGATTTTAAGGGGAATCCCATGTCCCCAAAATCTGCTTGAGAACTCCTTGTTGATGAATTTAGACCTTTGAGAGAACTTGGATCTGGATCTGACGATAGAGATGTCGCTGGAAAACCAGCACAAAGTCTAAATACCGGGGTGTTTACCAGAAAAGTCCCCCCGACGTTTAAGTCAGAACTCAGAATAATAGTGAGGTTTTCGATGGCAAAAGATTGATGACCTAACAACGAAGATGGTGGAGGGTATTTATAGGTCAGAAGTTAGAGACCAAAGATTATTTTAAGAAAACATCGTTTATGTTTAAACTGTTGATTCTCATGGTTAAAAGATAGAGTTAGTTAATAACTCTACTTTGGATAGAGCATTGGTCTAGAGCTTTCAATTATCCAGGACTCCTCTTACTAGGATGCAGATTACTCATTCCTTGTGAGAATGTTTGACTTGATGGTAATGGAATCAGCCCATGGTTTTCATATAGGCCTTGCTGTAAAATTGTCATTTTGCCTTTAGAAGCTTTGCGATATGCACCAAAATCATGTGGCACTGATTATGATCAGATGTTCACCCCGATCATAAGCCTCCACTCCTGAAGGTTGAGTAACGCAATCTTCAAGAAGTAGTTCGTCCAGTTTCAGATGATCTGATAAGTTATCTGCCTTTTAGAAACGATTGGAGATGCTAGAAATCTCGTTTGGAGCTTCAGGGAGCAGTGGCGACTTTGTAGAATTTACTAAAAATTTTCCTAATTTGTATGAATTTTCTTGATTTTCCACATTTTTCTAGATTTTTACTTAGAGGTTTTATTTGTTATTCCAAAGTTTACAACTAATCTTTGGTTTTTCTTAATTAAGTTTTATAAAATTAATAATTATTTTCTAGAATTTTTCTGAAATTATAATTATTTTTTAGAATTTCTAACCAAATTTCAAAAAAATTAATTATTTTGAGTAATTTTCATTAATTTTCCAAATTTTAAATTATAAAAGGATTTTAATCGCACTGTGGCACAATTTTTTAGGAGATCAAGTTGCCGAAGCCCACTTCTTAGGTGCAAATCGGGCCAGTGTCACTCCTCCCCTGTGCGTGGTCGCCCTGTGGCCCATCTCATATGCGCGGAATTGGGAGCGATCATCTGAAATTAAACCTCGGGGCCCATCTCATCAGGCAGGCATGCTTTTCAAGGAAATCAGGTGGCTTGAGCCCACTCTTAAGTGCAAAGCGGGTTAGTGCTACTCCTCCCATGTGCGTGCCACTAGGTCCCAAGGCCCAGCTTATGTGTGTAGAATTTGGAGCGATCAGAGCCTTTGATAAGATTGGCACACTTTTTGGAGTGATCTGACAGCCTTAGATAACTGTTTCCTTCGTTTTGATAAGAGCGCGTTCTCCTCAGTGCATGACACTTGGGAGGGGGTGACATGTGCACTTTGTGTCATTTAGTGCTTAGGATGTATATGTAGCACGATTTTGGGTCTAACGTCCCCCCCCCCTTCTTCTCCTATAAATTAGCCCTCCCTCCTTCATTTCTTCACACATCTTCTCATGTTTACAATCTCTTGGTCTCTCTTCCAGAGCTTCTCTATCTAGAATTTTAAGAGGTCCCGCTGACTTTTTCCTGTGGTGAAGCTGCATTGTTCGATCGTACAAGTCAAGCCGGGTAATATATATTTATTATAAAATGTCTAGGGTCTCTTCAAGCGATGACTCCTTCTCTTCTAACCATCGAAGAAGTGTCTACCTCCCGAATCATAAGAATGGAGAAGGGGAAGAAGATAGCCGAGTCGTGTTCAGTCAAAGTTGAGACGATAGTAGAAGATAGGGATAGGAGGTCGGGTGAGTTTGTTAGACTTCCCACCACTCTTTCGAGTCTCAATTGCGTCCATCAGTGCCCCAAATATTTTGGGGATCTTGTAGGGCATTTGGTTACAATACGAGGAGCCGTAGTATTAAGAGACCATTGAGGTCGACTCCATCGCAATCATCTTTACAGTGGGGGATCATAATCAAATTAGAGCTGCCTTCTGGATTACTCTCGAGTTTGAGCTACTTTTGCTTGGTTCCAGAATCAGGGTATGTTCGTTGATTCTCAACGAGTATTGCTTCTTTCCATTCGGCACTTTTCACTCCTGATTACGTCTTCTGTTTCATCTATTTGAGAGAAGTTTTGAGGTGTGCAGTTCATGCCGAACATGTGGTGACATGTGAATGGCTCATCTTATAGTGCTAAGGGACTGGAGTAGAGTCGAATTTAAGTATGTGGAGAGCACACTTCAAGCTCAACCAAAAGAGAAAATTGGAATATGAGTTCTATATTTCTCCTCATTAGGGCATGAAGTTGATTGAGATCCCAGAGTCAATCAAGTTTGGAAGGAGGAATACTTCATTATCAATAGCTCGGAGCCATGGGGGATACTAACTAAGGGGCGGTCTTCTGTTCCGAAGAGAGTGATGGCTGATCCGGAGTTGAGAGATAAGGAGAAGAGGATGTGTGAAGAAATTCTTAACTGTCAGCCGTTGAAGTGGAGGCAGGTTATGGAGACGGTTCTCTTAGGGGTGGGGGGGGGAGGGGGTTTGAACTTGATAGATCCTAGTATGATTTAACTTTAGTTGCTTTTCTTTGCTTAAACACATTTAATCATCTTTTTCTTCTACTGTTTTCATCATGTTCGCATGCCTTTCCTTGTTTCATTTTTAAAGAGGCAGAGGGTATGGATTTCAATGTGATCCTGGCAAAGCGCACCGGGCTGAGCAAAAAAGTGCCCGATGACAAGAAGAGGAAGAGGAAGAGGACAGTGAGCAGGCCCAGGTCCATGAATGCCACTAAGAGTTCCATGACTTCTACCCCTGTAGTGGATCTGAGCTCACCTCATACTATGTCGACGGGCCCCGCTATGGGGGATTTGAGCCTAGCGACAGTGCTTGAAAGGGAGCGTCCTCCGTTGACCGTCGAGGCTAACGTGATCTTCACCGACAAGCATAAGTCGATATACCTGCTGGATAGGACCATAAGGTTGCACAACGGCTTCCTCAGGGACACAAACAGTTGCATTGAATCTATTCGGCACTTCCCAACCCCTTGGGACAGGAGAAGGATTACTTTTGGGGTGGCTAGGTCTTCAGCCATGGAGATTGCTCAAGCCACTATGACCGTACGTGACTTTATACTACAGTTTTTCCTTTCTTGCATATATTTCTGAGTTCTAAAACTCTTTTTTTTGGTAGATTACTTACCACTTTAGCAACCTGTTGTGTCAGGCGGAGGAGGACGAGAAACATTGGACGACGGTGGTTGACAAGGCCGACTCGAAGAAGAAGAAGGTAGTTAAGGAGTTGGAGGCCTCGGAGCTTTGAGTGGAGGCCCTTGGTGCTCGAGTTGCCGAGCTTGAGGCAGAGATTGTAACCCATGTTTCCCATTTTATGTATCTTTGAGTGTATTTTTCTTTTTTGGTGTATTTCTCTTTTGTATCTCCTTTTGGACCGTATATTGGATCTTCATTTTCAACAAATTCATTTATTTGATTTTTCACCTTTCATTTAATGTTCTTGATTCTATTGTCAGCCTTTTGTTCCGTTTCCTTTTGATTGGGCTATTATTTTCTTTGATCCTCATTATTTTATTTGTTCGTGCCTATTTTATTTATCCACTTTGTGCCATCTCATTTTCATTGGATATATTATGCAAATCTATTTTCTTTTAATTCCCTTAACCCATTTTAAACCCATTATAATCACCCAAATATCCACTGTTACCTAATACCCATCAATGAAAACCCTAAACCCTGTTCATAATACACTACCCAACCCGTTAGCACCCTATACCCACTTATGCCGTCTCTCCCGTTCACCCCCAAATCCTAAACCTGTGCACCCATATAAATACACCCATGCCCCGACTGTTCACCCCCTTGTTCACCTAGCCGCCAACCCTCCTTCACACCTCCGACCTCCTGTGCTCACCCCGAGCTTCTCCAAACCGTATTGCATCCCCGTCCTCCCCTGGCCTCCTCAGCCCTACATCGTTCTGCCCTCAGCCGACCGTGGTGCACCCTCCGTTGCTCGACAGTCAGCACCGGCAGCCCCTCACCTGCTATTGTTCCTCCCCCTCCGACGTCTGGCAGTAGCACCGACAGCAGCAACAGTAATCGCTGCCTTTGCCGCGAACCGCCTTCGTCTCTCTCTCGCTCGCTCTCTTGGTTGCACGTGTTAGTGTGATCTTGGGTTTTGTTCATATTCTGAGTTTGGTTCGTGGTTGCATTGTTCGTTCGGTTGAGCCAGAAATTTGTTCCCGTTATTCTAGATTTTCATCGTTTTTGTCGTCATCTATAAGGCAAGTAACTTGTATCATATTCTTTGTGTAATACAAGTAATAAATACCGCCTGTAGTGTAGTTGTGTTCTTGAGACAATTCTGATGTGTGACCCCCCTGTTATATATTGTCTCTATTGTGCTGACCCGTCCATAGTTGCCACATGACACCCATGACATTAAATAACTTAGGAATGACCACTTCTTGTTGTATACGTGCATATGTTTATGTCTTGTTTGTGTGATATCGTGTGCTTGGTTATGTGATTTGTACTATACCTGTTGTAGATGTGTTAAATACCTTATACCATGTTGTTTGGACACCTAGTACACCATATTTCATATTTGGTTATGATTTGGACAAATTCCGTATGATCTATTTTTATTTATGCATGAGGAACAATTCTGTATTTTCTGTTATTCCGTTTTCATTCATTATTTTAGACCCTATTAAGGTCAGTATAAGAAAATATTTTGTGAACCTGAACTGTAGAGAATTCTGTCTATTTTCCAACCCTTCTGACATATCTCAGTTTCGATTTATGAGTTGCGAGTTCTGACTGTTTTACTACAGAGGTGTATAAGAAATTACAGATTTGATTTTATGAGAATTCTGGAGAGTAATCTATTTTTATTCTGATGTTAAAAGTATTATTTTTGATCCAATATTTTTCTAAGAATAACTAGGCCTGATTGGGATTAACCCTAAATTTTTGTGGATTTATTTGATGAGTTTTACAAACTATTCTGTACTTGTTAATAGCTACTATACTTGCAGAATTTTCTTGCTGTTCAGTAATGTTATATAATTTCGACCTGATTCTACTTACTGTTTGAAAAATCTTTGTGAATATGAAAGTTAGCCTACTGTATCTATTTTATCACCTTTTTTGCGGATCCGGATTTTGATTTATATTTTGTGAGATATTGTTGTTTTAGTACTGTAATGTTTATTATTCCAGATTTACAAAACTATTGTATCTTGCTGCTTTCTGATTTTACTTGACTATTCTATCTATTTTGGAAAATTATGAAACTTTATTTTCTCTTACTAAACATACTAGGGATTTCGTGGATTTAATTATTAAGTTTTTGTGTTGTTTTCCTATGTATGAATACAAACTTCTGATGTCTGGCTGAACACATTTTCTGGATAAAAATCTGTTTTGAGTTTGGATTTTGTGAAATACTATATGACTTATATATATTTGCTGGATTCGGCCGGGAGTTTATTTTCCAGATTCTCTGACGGATCCAGGTTTGCATGTTTGTAGCAACGAGAATTCAAGTTTTAGTGCAATACTGTCTTGTTGTCCTGAACTAGAATTTTTGTTGTGCTATTTGTTTAGGTGTTGTCTATCATCTATACATGTTTATCTGTCACTCTGAACCTGTTACTTGTTTATACCATGCTATTCTTACTCTGTTTTATGCACAAACATGCCTGTCTGATAATAATATTAAATAACTAAGCTGGGGTTTAAGGGAAAGATCTAGTAGTGGGAAATTATAGAAATGTTTACTTGGAAAGGGGCCCGTGTTTCCCATACTGATGATCAGTTATGTGCTACGATACTATTATAGTGATTACCTGACTGCACACTTCCCTATAGGAAGGTGTACTCGGAAGAGAACCCGTAGGTTCTTACTGTCTGATTACTGTCTGATTACTGATACCTGAGTACACGGCCCTATATGATCCCATACGAAATCTAAACGTAATTGTTTGAAAGTAGAAACCATGTGGTAAATAGTTGGCACGCATGAAGTGCTACCTAGATAGTAATAAACACAAGAACTGTATGAATATGACATCTATTATCTGACACTGTTATCTATTTACCTATCTGACTGTTATCTATTTACCTGTCTGACTGTTATCTGACACTTTTATCTATAAACCTGTCTGCATACTATTTGACACTTGACACATGTTATTTGTACCTGTTAGTATACCATGCTACTTGATTCTGTTTTCCTAATTCATGTTAGATATTCTATTCAGTTGATATGCCTATACCATGCTATTTTTTTCTGCTATTACTCTGCATCTGTTTATTTATTCCCTGTACTTGTATCTTGCACTACAAGCGGCCCGTAACTTGCATTGACGGTAGTTTGTTTTCTTTTTTCTTCTTCCTGCAATTTATTAAATTGCAGATCAGGGTGATCAGCTGCCAGATGGTGTAAGTGATCTAACATATTAGTTGCTGGAGTTTTGCTATTATTAGTTCTTGTTGCTTATTTGAACAATTGTATTTGATACTTGGAATTATTAGTATTTGGGCAATGTGACCCAGGATTATTGACTTATTCAGATCTGATTTTTTTTAGATTAATATATTTTGTTTCAAGTAAATTCTATTGGTATTGATTCATATATGCATGCTTGGTTAACTTCTCTTGCTTCCGACTCTGATTATTCCTGTGAGATGTTGTAAAGATTTCTGACTGCTTATGGATGATAAAAATTATTCGTTGGGCTTAGTCACGTATCCGTATTTCGTATTCTCTTTTTGGGAAGCGGGGCGTGACAATGTTTTTAGTGGTATCAGAACCCAGGTTTGGCTAATGTATTAGTTTGACTGATATATTAGACCAGCTTGGCTCGATCTGGGATTGGCTTAACATTTCACAGACCATGCATACATAAATGAATTATAATCAACTTTGATCTGGATGCTAATTGTTTTTGGTTTTGTGCAGACAATGGCTCGTAAAGGTACTACTTCTCGTTCTCAGGATGATCAGCCCGGGCTTGAGAATATTACCAATGTGTTGGAACGGCTGATCAACATGTAGCAAAACGACAGTGACTTGGTAATGGCTGCTTTGGAAGCTGCTCGGGTTCTGCCTCCCGCTGTGCCTATGCAGGCAGCTCTTCCTCCACGTCTGGGGACAGTCACGGACTTCTTGAGGCTGCATCCCGACAGATTCTCCGGCACTGAGATGTCTTAGGAGGCAGAACAGTGGTTGATCCAGACTGAGCAGTTGCTTTTGGCAGCGCGAGTTGCCAATGCTGATAGAGTGGATGTGGTGGCCATCCAGCTGGTGGACCTAGCTCACATTTGGTGGAGGTCCGAGTCCGAAATGCTCGAGCGACCGATTACTTGGGCCAAGTTCACTAGGGCTTCTTGGAAAAGTTCTTCCCTAGCAGCACTTGAGTTGAAATGGAGCAACAGTTCCTGGCCCTGAACAGGTTGGTCGTTATTTCTATAATTGAAATTTTGTTACATATTGTCCCTGCAATGTTGTAACATATGACTTTCTTGAAAAACAAGGCTCCAGGTTTGTGGATGAGTATGCAACAGAATTTATAAGGCTTAGCCGCTTCGCAGTCGTTCTTGTGGCAAACGAAGAGGACGTGGCTCGTAGATTCACATTGGGGCTTGAGCAAGAGATTAGGGTGCAACTTGTCTCTTTTTGCTTGCGCACTTATGTTGAGGCTCTTAAAGCAGCTCGAGCTCAAGGGCAGGCTCGTGGTGGGTTGGCTTCTTCTCAGCGGACTGTTCTGCACTATGTTGTTACTAGGGCTTCTGGTGGGCCGATTCGGAGGCCTGTTCCCGCCTGTCCTGTTAGGGAAGCTCCTTACTCTTTTGCTGGTTTCCAGAGGGGTTGTTTTTGTGACTTTTGCCAGATGACTGGTCATGACCGCAAGAACTATTGGCGCGTCAACCGCCGATGCTTTAAGTGTAGCGCTACTGACCATTTGGTGCGAGATTGCCAGCAACATCAGTGGATGGCTCTTACAGCCAGGGGTCCGGTTCAGCAGATAGCCCCAGCTCGTGGTCCTATTAGGCCACCCCTTCCTCCGCAGCACCATATTTTTGGTCAGAAGACCGCTGTCCCTATGAGAGGTCAGGCTTTCCAACCTAACTGTTGCTGATGCTGAGACAGCAGAGGGTGTTGTTGTAGGTATATTTTGCATTTGTTGTTTTATTGTTTCTCTTTTGCCTCTTTCATTTGTCCTGCATTATTCATTCATATTATCTTTCTGCATTTTGTTTTTCCTTACCCCTGTTCAACCATTCCTTGTTCTCTTGTTTTTTGATTCTATCTTAGGTATTGTCATTGTTTGCTCTCTCCCTGCTCTTGTTCTTTTTGATTCAGAGGCAACCCATTCCTTCATCTCTTCTTGGTTCGTGGCTCGCCATCAGTTGGAGTGCAGCATCATGCCAGAGGCTTGGAACATTGTGACAGGTGGTGGAGTTATCATTTGTTCCCGAGAGTGCAGGCAGTGTCCAGTGATTATTGGTAGCGCATATTTCAAAGCCAATCTGATTGTAATTGGGAATTCAAGATTCGACGTCATTCTCGGTATGGATGGGTTGGGTGAGTCTCATGCCATTATTGATTGCCGTGCCAAGAAAGTTGTGTTCCGGATTCAAGATCGCGCAAAGTTTGAGTTCCATGCTAAGGAGATGATCCTTGGCCGAGCTGAGACTGCAGCTGATCAGGAGGTTTATGCGATGGAATTGCATTCAGGCTGTGAGGCCGCGCATCTAGTAGTGCAGGGTTTCCTGGATATTTTTGCAGAGGAGTTGCTTGGCTTACCCCCTGATAGGGATGTAGAGTTCAGTATTGAAGTTCAGCCGGGTGTGGCACCGATATCAAAGAGTCCCTACAGGATGGCACCGGTTGAGTTAGCAGAGCTTAAGGTGCAGATTTAGGAGTTGCTAGATTTAGGGTTCATTAGACCCAGTGTTTCTCCTTGGGGTGTGCCAGTCCTTATTATCAACAACAAGGATGGTAGTTGTCGACTGTGTGCGGATTACCGGAAACTGAACAGTGTTACTGTGAAGAACCGGTATCCGTTGCCTAGAATCGATGACTTATTTGATCAGTTGAGTGGAGCTGCTATTTTTTCAAAGTTGGATCTTCGTTCTGGGTATCATCAGGTCAAGGTGACAACGGCTAATATACTGAAGACTGCATTTAGGACCAGATATGGACACTATGAGTATCTTGTGATGTAGTTCGGGGTCACGAACGTGCCTGATGTATTCATGAGTCTTATGAACAAGGTCTATTCCCAGTTCCTAGATAGATTTGTGGTGGTCTTCATTGATGACATTTTGGTGTATTCTCTGAATCAGGAAGATCATGCTGAGCATCTTAGGTTGGTTCTGCAGACTTTGAGAGAGAATCAGCTCTAGGGAAACTCAGCAAGTGTGAGTTTTGGCTCGATAGTGTCACTTTCTTGGGGCACATTATCTCGGGCGATGGTATTTTTGTGGATCCGGCCAAGGTTGAGGCTGTGAAGGATTGTCCAGTTCCCAAGTTAGTTTCAGAGGTCAGGAGTTTTTTTGGTCTAGCTGGCTATTATCAGAAATTTGTCCAAGATTTTTTGAAGGTAAAAAACCATTGACTAAGCTGACTGGGAAGGATCAGAAGTTTTGTTGGTCTGAGGCTTGCTGTGAGGCTTTTGCTGAGTTGAAGAACAGATTGACGTCAGCGCCACTGTTGACTATTCCAGATGGTTCAGACGGATTTATAGTTCACTATGATGCTTCTGGTAAGGGTCTTGGAGCAGTTTTGATGCAAAAGGGCCGAGTCATCGCTTACGCATCGAGGCAGATGAGGCTGCATGAGAAGAACTATCCGACTCATGACTTAGAGTCAGCAGCAGTGATCTTCTTTAAAGCTATGGAGACACTATTTACTTGGAGACCGAGTGGAGATCTTTACAGACCACAAAAGTCTCAAGTACGTCTTCACCCAGAAGGAGTTGAACATGAGGCAAAGGCATTAGTTGGAACTTATGGCCGATTATGACATCAGTTTGCAATACCATCTTGGTAGAGTGAACTTGGTGCCAGATGCTTTGAGCAGGAGACTGGCAGCTATGTTCCTAACTAAGCAAAGAGACTTCATTGAGAAGATGCGGAGATTGGAGTTGGATGTGTTGTTGCCGAGTTCTGATCGGAATTGTTTGGTGCTCCAGCTTCAGTCGTCTCTTGTTGAAAAGATCGAAGAGGCACAGGCTGGTGATGCACAGTTGCAGGGTTTTCAAGCTGAGGTTGAGTTGTTCCAGAACGGATATGGTTATTCATGCCGATAGATCATTTTCATTTTGGGTCCAGGTTATGTGTCCCGAATGGTGAAGTTCGTCAGAGGTTGCTTGAGGAAGCCTACCAGTCATCGTATTCTATCCATCCTGGCGGTACTAAGATGTATTGGGATTTGAAGCTTCATTTCTGGTGGCATGGTATGAAGAAGGCTGTGGCTCGGTTTGTTTCTCAGTGTTTGATCTGCCAGCAGGTTAAGGCAAAGCATCAGAGGACCGCCGAACATATCACTATGTATTTTGTGACCGCTTTGCCGAGGAGTCCTAAGGGTCATAATGCCATTTGGGTAATTGTCGACCGATTGACGAAGAGTACTCACTTCATTCCCTTCCATGTCAGACAGTCTACTGAGAGCCCAACTGAGAAGTACATGCAAGAGATCATTAGACTTCATGGGGTTCCAGTTAGTATTGTATCTGATAGGGATACGAGGTTCAGATCTCAGTTTTGGGAGAGTCTTCAGAATAGTTTGGGGAGTAAATTAAAGTACAGTACAACTTTTCATCCCCAAACTCATGGACAGTAAAAGAGGACCATCCAGATTCTTAAGGACATGTTGCGGTCCTGTACGCTGCAGTTCGGTGGATCATGGGAGGACCATTTGAATCTCGTAGAGTTCTCGTACAATAACAACATTCAGGCCAGTCTTAAAGCTGCACCTTTCGAGGCACTTTATGGGCGGAAGTGCAGATCACCAGTGTGCTGGGATGACATTGGTGAGAGGAAGTTTTTGGGTCCGGAGTTGATCACCAGGACAGTTGATGCGGCGGTTCAGATCAGGAAGCACTTGCAGGCAGCTCAGGATAGGTAGAGGCGATGGGCTGATGTCCATCAGAGAGCTTTGGAGTTTAAGGTTGATGACCATGTTTTCCTAAAGGTATCGCCTTGGCGTGGTATCATTCGGTTTGGTGGTGGGGACAAGCTCAGCCTAGGTTTATTGAACCGTTCGATATTGTGGATAGAGTAGGCAAGGTGGCCTATCGTATTGCATTACCGCTAGCTTTAACAGGACTGCACGATGTTTTCCATGTCTCACAACTCAGGAGATATATCCGAGATGAGAGCCATGTGATCGACTATTTCTGAGTTCACCGTTCGGCCAGATTTGACTTGTGAGATTCTACCAGTTTCTATTTTGGATTTTCGGAAGAAAGTGCTTAAGAACAAGGTCATCAAGCTAGTTCATGTTTCTTGGAATCCTCACTCGCCGGGTGAGTCGACTTGGGATCTGGAGGAGGAGATTCAGCAAAAGTTTCCTCATCTGTTTGAACGGCGGTGGTTGACAAGGCCGACTCGAAGAAGAAGAAGGTAGTTAAGGTGTTGGAGGCCTCGGAGCTTCAGGAGGAGGCCCTTGGCGCTTGAGTTGCCCAACTTGAGGCGGAGATTGTAACCCCTGTTTTCCATTTTATGTATCTTTGAGTGTATTTTTCTTTTTTGGTGTATTTTTCTCGTGTATCTCTTTTTGGACCGTATATTGGATCTTCATTTTCAATATATTCATTTATTTGATTTGTCGACTTTCATTTGATGTTCTTGATTCTATTGTCAGTCATTTGTTTCGTCTCCTTTTGATCGGGCTATTATTTTCGTTGATCCTCATTATTTTATTTGTTCGTGCCTATTTTATTCATCCACTTTGTGCCATCTCATTTTCATGGGACCTATCATGCATATCCATTTTCTTTTAATTCCCTTAACCCCATTTCAAACCCATTATAATCACTCAAATGCCCACTATTACCTAATACCCATCAATGAAAACCCTAAACCCTGTTCTTAATACACTACCCGACCCGTTAGCACCCTATACCCACTTCAATCGTCTCTCTCGTTCACCCCCAAACCCTAAACCTGTGAACCCATATAAATACACCCATGCCTCGACTGTTCACCCCCGTTCACCTAGCTGCCAACCCTCCTTCACACCTCCGACCTCTAGTGCTCACCCCGAGCTTCTCCAAACCCTACTGCATCGTCGTCCTCCCCTGGTCTCTTCTGCCCTGCATTGTGTTGCCCTCAGCCGACCGCTGTGCACCCTCTGATGCTCGATAGCAAGCACCGACAGCCCCTCACCCGCTGCTGTTCCTCCCCCTCCGATGTCTGGCAGCAGCACCGACAACAGCAACAGTAACTGCTGCCGTCGCCGTGAACCGCCGTCGTCTCTCTCTCGCTCGCTCTCTTGGTTGCACTAGTTATTGTGATCTTGGGTTTTGTTCGTTGTTTGTGAGTTTGGATCGTGGTTGCATTGTTCGTTCGGTTAAGTTCGTGTTCCAGGAATCCGTTCCCGTTATTCTTGATCTTCGTCGTTTTCGTCGTCATCTATAAGGCAAGTAACTTGAATTCTTTTCTTTGTGTAATACATACTAAATACCGCCTGTAGTGTAGTTGTGTTCAAGAGACAATTCTTGTGTGTTAACCTCCTATTGTATATTGTTTCTATTGTGCTGAACCGCCCGTAGTTGCCACATGACACCCATGTCATGAAATAACTTAGAGATGACCACTTCTTGTTGTATACATGCATGTGTTTATGTCTTGTTTGTATCATATCGTGTGCTTGGTTATGTGATTTGTAGTATACTTATTGTAGATGTGTTAAATACCCTGTACCATGTTGTTTGGACATCTAGTACACCATATTTCATGTTTGGTTATGATTCGGACAAATTTCGTATGATCTATGTTGATTTATGCATGCGGAACAATTCTGTATTTTCTGTTACCCCGTTTTCATTCAGTAATTTAGACTCTATTAAGGTCAGTATAAGAAAATATTTTATGAACATGAACTGTAGAGAATTCTGTCTATTTTCCAACCCTTCTGACAGATCTCGGTTTCGATTTATGATTTGCAAGTTATGACTGTTTTACTACAGAGGTGTATAAGAAATTACAGATTTGATTTTATGACAATTCTGGAGAGTAATCTATTTTTATTCTAATGTTAAAAGTATCATTTTTTATCCAATATTTTGCTAAGAATAACTAGACCTGATTGGGATTAACCCTGAATTTTTGCGGATTTATTTGATGAGTTTTACAAACTATTATATACTTGTAAACAACTACTATACTTGCAGAATTTTCTTGCTATTCGGTAAAGATACATAATTTCGACCTGATTCTACTTGCTTTTTGAAAAATATTTGTGAATATGAAAGTTAGCTTACTTTATCAATTTTATCACCCTTTTGACGGATCTGGATTTCGATTTATATTTTGTGGGATATTGCTGTTTTAGTACTGCAGTGTTTATGATTCCAGATTTACAAAACTGTTGTATCTTGCTGCTTTCTGATTTTACTTGACTATTTTATCTATATTGGAAAATTATGAAACTTTATGTTCTGTTACTAAACATACTAGGGAATACCGCAGTTTTTTCGTGGATTTAGTTATTAAGATTTTGTGCTGTTTTCCTGTGTATGAATACAAACTTCTGTTTTCTGGTTGAACACGTTTTATGGATAAAAATCTGTTTTGAGTTATGTTTTTTGTGAAATACTATATGACTTATATATATTTGCTGGATTCGGTCGGGAGTCTATTTTTCCGATTCTCGGACGGATCCAGATATGCATGTTTGTAGCAACGGGAATTCCAGTTTTAGTGCAGTACTGTCTTGCTGTCCTGAACTAAAATTTTCGTTGTGGTATTCTTTTAGGTGTTTTCTATCATTTGTACATGTTTATCCGTCACTCTGAACCTATTACTTGTTTATACCATTCTATTCTTACTCTGTTTTATGCACACACATGCCTGTCTAATAATAATAATAAATAACTAAGCCGGGGTTTAAGGCAAAGATCTAGTAGTGGGAAATTATAGAAATGTGTACTTGGAAGGGGACCCGTGTTTTCCATACTGATGATCTGTTATGTGGTACGACACTGTTATACAGATTACCTGACTGCACACTTTCCTATAGGAAGGTGTACTCGGAAGAGAACCCGTAGGTTCTTACACTCTGATTACTTTCTGATTACAGATACCTGAGTACACGGTCCTATATGATCCCCTACGAAATCTAAACGTAATTGTTTGAAAGTAGCAACCATGTGGTAAATAGTTGGGACGCATGAAATGCTACCTAGATAGTAATAAACACAAAAACTGTAAGAATATGACATCTATTATTTAACAATGTTATCTGTTTACCTGTCTGACTGTTATCTGATACTGTTACCTGTTTACTTGTCTGACTGTTATTGTCATTGTTATCTGTATACCTGTCTGCATACTATTTGACACTTGACACATGTTACTTGTACCTGTCAGTATACCATGCTACTTGATTCTGTTTTCCTAATTCATTTTAGATATTCTATTCTGTTGATGTGCCTATACAATGCTATGTTTATTTCCGCTATTACTCTGCATCTATTTATTTATTCCCTGTACTTGTATCCTGCGCTACAAGCAGTCCGTAACTTGCATTCACGGGAGTTTTTTTTTTTTTTCCTGCAACTGATTAAATTGCAGATCAGGGTAATCAGCTGCCTGATGGTGTAGGTGATCTAACATATTAGTTGCTGGAGTTTTGCTATTCTTAGTTCCTTTTGCTTATTTGAACAATTGTATTTGATACTTGGAATTATTTGTATTTGGGCAATGTGACTCAGGATTGTTGACATATTCAGATCTGAATTTTTTTAGATTAATATATTTTGTTTCAAGTAAATTCCGTTGGTATTGGTTCATATATATGCATGCTTGGTTGACTTCTCTTTCTTCTGACTCTGATTATTCCTGTGAGATGTTGTAAAGATTCCTGACAGCTTATGGATGTTGAAAATAATTCGCTGGACTTAGTCACGTATCCATATTCCGTGTTCTCATTTTGGAAAGCGGGGTGTGACAGAGATGAAGAGGGAGAGGGAGGTGGCCAAGGAGAAGTAGGATGAGGTGGCTCAGCTGAAAGCCGACACTGAAGAGCACAGGTTTACCAACATGAAGAAATTTTATTGTAAGTCTATCTCGAATGTCATCGAGTGCATGCCCCATTTTGATGGGAGATGAGCTGGTTCTAAGGGCCTCAGAAGATGATGAGGAAGAGGAGGGAAACGAGATGGTTCAAGAAGAGCCTGCAGTTGGGGAAGCGAAAAGGAAAGAGGTCGTCAGGACATTCTCACCCACAACTCCCTATACTGAGGTCGATCCATTAGTTTCCCCATTTGTGTTGATTCTTGGTTTTGATGATTACAACACAATGCAAAGTTTTTGTGCTACCTCTTATATATTGCAGGTTGTATCAATGCCATGTATACACAAAGGCAAAGTGTTCAAACGAAGCTCTCAAAGCAAATTGATCAAGAAAGCTACAAGGTTCTAAAGCTCAAGATTGATCAAGCAAGCTTCAAAGACAAAGACAAAGGCTAAAGCTCCATCTCAAGACTCAAGACTCATGACAAGACCTATGCTTCAATGTGTTATATTACATGTCTTGTAAAACAATTGTAATTTTCCTTTTTTGAGTCTTAGATTGATGTAATAGCCTCGTCACACGCATACTCACACATCTTTATAATTGAGTGTTTTTCAAAAGATTAAAGGTCGAAACACTTTGAATTAGATCAGCTGTTAAGTACCAGTCGACTGCCTTATAGCACCAGTCGACAGTATCAGTACGAAACTGTCTGAACTCTTTCAAACTCTGGCCAGTCGACTCTTATTGGCAACCCAGTCGACTGTTCAAGAAGTTTCAACAGTTTTCTGATTCCAAAACTTGTTTTTTTGATTTTCAAAAGATTATATCCATTTTAAATCAGTTTTATAAACTGATTTACAACGTTCAAGAGATTCCTCTCTATAAATAGAGCCTAGGAATCACCATTGAAAGGTTCCAAGCATTTGATAAAAAAGTTTAAGTTTATTGCTTTCAAAAGAACAAGTATTCAAACTAGCACTCTAATCTTCTAAGTCTTGGTTCTCTGATTTTTTGTCCAATATAACATTGAAATCGTTTTGGACTGAATTCAGAGGTTGACCTATTAGCCACTTACAAAAATCACAATCACAAAATAAGGCTATATGTTTATTGTAACTCTTTTGTTGTTGTTCTTCACTCTCGGGTTGTAAGAGTGGTCCTCTCGGTTGGAGAGTAGGGCTCTAGGTTGTAGAGTCAGTTTTTCACTCTTGGTGGAAGAGTGAGTTTGCTCTCTCTAGTGGTGAGAGAGGTCTACGGGTTGGACAAGGTTGTTGTCTAAATGCTGTATGGTATTCTTGTATTTTTTTCAAGAATACTGGAAAATCTCAAGTGGGTTGCTTGGGAACTAGATGTAGGTCGGAAGGACCGAACCAGAATACATCGTGTGTACTCTGTGGTTGTATTTCTCTGAACTTGCATTTTCTTTACTTGCTTGTTAATTACTCTGTGAAACTTGTCTGGACAGTCAACCTCCTCTCTTATTTAATTCGACTGGTTAGACTGGTATAACATACTCTTCGAAAACTTGTCTGGCAAGTCGACTGGTTTCCGCTATAAGTTGACTGATGAGACTTTTCTGAAATACTCTTCTAATCTGACACCTCAATCGACTTATTTCTCTTTTCAAGTCGACTGAACAGAAGAAAAAGTTCAATTTCATTTTTAATTTTTATACAACACTATTTACCCCCCCCCCCCCCTCTAGTGTTTCTTGCCTTGCCTACAGGATCCAACACTTGGTATCAGAGCCTGGTTGAGCGCAATGGCAACTACTTCTAATGCAAACCAATACCATGAAGGCCAATCCACACAAAGGCCACCCCCTTCGATGGAACCAATTACAACTATTGGAAGTGTAGAATCAAGATCTACCTTCAGTCCATCAACTATGAGATATGGAACATGACAGAGATTGAGTACACCACTCCTACCATTCCATATGCACAATGGAACGATGACATGAAGAGCCAAACAATGAACAATGCAAAGGCGATGAACGCAGTATTTTGTGCCCTTACAAAGGAGGAGTTCAACCGTGTGTCCAATGCAACAACCGCACATCAAATTTGGCACATACTCGAGGAAACTCATGAAGGAACAAATAAAGTAAAAGAATCTAAAATATTTGTTCTTATTCACAGGTTCTAGATATTCCGCATGAAGGGGAACGAGAATGTGTCTGAGATGATTACAAGGTTCACGGACATTACAAATTCACTTGTGGCGCTTGGAAAGACATACACTCAAAGCAAAATGGTGAGGAAGGTTTTTCGTGCACTAACCCCCGATTGGGAGAAGAAGACCACCGCCATAGAAGAGGCCAATAATTTAACACAACTTTCTCTTGAGAATCTTGTGGGAAATCTTATGGCATATGAGGTACAACTTGAAGAACGCAAGAAGGATCTAGAATCTCAACAATCAAAGAAGAAGACACTAGCATTCAAAGCCATGTCAGACTCCGAGGATGAAGAAGAAGATGAGGAAGAGATAGCCATGTTCACGAGAAAGTTCAAAAAGTTCCTCAGGAAAGGTAAGTTTAATTCAAAATCTAAGGATACTAATAAACTTCCAACTTGTTTCAGGTGTAACAAAATAGGTCATATGAAGAAAGATTGCCCACTAGAGAATGCTAAATCTAAAGGAAAACTTAATGAGAAAATGAGACTTCTAACTTCCAGAAGGACAAGTACACAAAGAACAGGTTCATAAAGAACAAAAAGGCATACCAAGCAACTTAGGATGATAGCGACTCTTTATCGGAAGAAGAAAATGAAGAGACAAACGAGGTTGCTAACGTTTGCTTTATGGCGTCTCAAAATCAAGTAAGTGATGATTATGATTCTAATGATTTACTTGATGCTTTCAACGAAATTTTTCAAGAGCTTAAAAAAGAAAAAATTAGAGTTAAGAACTTGGAGAAAGTAAATCAAACACTTTTCCAAGAGAATCTTGACCTTGATAAAGAAGTGAAATCTTTAAATTCTCGTCTTTCAAGTTTAGATATAGATCTTGTGTTTCTAAAGAAAAATTATGAAGAGATATCCAAGAATGTATCTAAATTTAATAAAGGAAAGGAGAATTTAAAAGATGTTGTCCAAAATCAAGTGCAATCCAATAAAAGGTTTGGACTTGGTTTTCAAAAGTCTCTTGAAAAACCTCATGTCTCTAAGAACACTAGTATAAATAAATTTGTATCTATTTCTAGTGTTAAGAATAAACTGTATGAGTTTTTTGAAAAGCCTAAAACTGTAAGTTTAATGATAAAGGTAAATATATAGTTCAGACCAGTCGACTGAAACCAAGTATCAGTCGCCTGTCTAGAGGTTTTGAGTTTCATTCAAAGAAACGAAAACCTCAGACAAGTCGACCTATTCTATCTCTCAGTCGACTGGATTTCAGTAACAGTCGACTGAAAGGTTCGATAAAGTCGACTGGACAGAGCAAAAATATATGGGTTCCAGTCAATCTGAGTCCGAAATATAGAATTACTTACATTAATTCATATATTCTTTCTGTATGTAATTCTGTTAATTATATTTTTGCATTTGGTGGAAAATCAAACTCTCTTTCGGTTTGGTTTTCCATAAACTAATCTCTTTTGGACCCAATGAAAAGGGTACTATATTCACATTGAAAATTTTGTAGGTACCTAAAAGAGATCGGTGGATACTTGACAGCGGATACTCAAAGCACATGACTGGTCATGCCAACCTCCTATCTTCCATGCAAGAAATTGATGGAGGAATAGTCACATTCGGTGACAACAACAAAGGGAAGGCGATTGGAATAGGCATGGTCGGTAAGCATACTAACCCTTCAATAGAAGATGTTTTTCTAGTTAGTGAACTTATGCATAACTTGTTAAGTATTAGCCAACTATGTGATAAGGGATATAAAATCATATTTGAAAAAGATGCATGTTTAATATATGGCTCAACCATGCAAAATATAATATTTCAAGGATTTAGGAAAAATTACATTTATGAATTGTGTTTAAAGTCATATGATTTTTCAAAAGATTTCTACTTAGTAGCTTCTAATAATGATTATTGGCTATGGCATAAGCGATTTGGCCATGTGAATATGAAAACTCTTGCTAAATTGTCTAAGTACAATATAGTTAAAGGGCTGCCAAGACTATCCTATAAAATGATAAGTTATGTGATGCATGTCAACTAGGTAAACAAATTAAATCTACTTTTAAAACAAAAGAAGTAATTTCTACTAGTAAGCCTCTCTAATTAATCCACATGGATTTATTTGGCCCTACTAGAGTTGCTTCTTTAAATAAAAGTAGGTATGTATTTGTTTTAGTGATTTTTCACGATTCACTTGGACTTTCTTTTTAAAACATAAGACTGATGCTTTTGTTGAATTTGCTAAATTTTGTAAACGAATTCAAAATCAAAAGTCTCTAACCATAATCACTATTAGAAGTGATCATGGTAGAGAATTTGAGAATGAAACGTTTGCAGAATATTGCAACAAGAATGGTATAACTCATTCATTTGTATTTCCTAGAGCTTCACCACAAAATGGAGTGGTCGAAAGAAAGAATAGGACTTTGCAAGAATGTGCACGTACCATGCTTGTTGAAAGTAATTTACCTAAGTATTTTTGGTCTGAAGCCGTTGCTACAGCTTGTTATGTTTTAAATAGAATTTTGATTAGGCCTAAGTTTAAGAAAACATGTTATGAGCTACTTTTTGATAGAATTCCTAAAGTATCTTACTTCAACATATTTGGATGTAAGTGTTTTATTCTGAACACTAAAGATAATTTAGATAAGTTTGTTCCTAGATCTAATAAGGGTATCTTTATAGGATACTCAAATCAGAGTAAGGCATATAGGATCTTCAACAAGTCAACATTGACTATTGAAGAATCCATGCATGTTGCATTTGATGAATCTCTGCCTTCATCAACTTTAATTGAATATGATGAAACTGATTCATCACCTTTAAATAAGGTTATTACATCTTTAGAGCAAACTACCCTTGTGGATAGGTCGACTGATAAGGAAGTCAAGTCGACTAGTGTAAATCAGTCAACTGATGGACTAGTCAAGTCGACTGATCCTGTTGTGATGTCTCAAACTTTACCAAAATCTTTTGTTGAAGTTAGAGATCATCCTCATGACTTAATAATTGATGACATTTCACGTGGTATTCAGACAAGATCTCATGTTAACATGATTTCTCACACGGCTTTCTTGTCGGATTTTGAACCGAAGAATATACAAGAAGCTTGTGAGAATGAGTTTTGGATGAATACCATGCAAGATGAGTTAAACCAATTTATAAGGAATGATGTATGGGATTTTGTTCCACGACCTCCTGATCATACTATAATTGGTACCAAATGGGTATTCAAGAATACGTTAGATGAACCAGGGAAAGTCGTTAGGAACAAAGCTAGACTAGTTGCTTAAGGGTATAATCAAGAAGAAGGTATAGATTTTGATGAAACATATGCTTCTGTTGCAAGACTAGAATCAATTTGTATTATATTATCTTTTGCTTTTTTTATGAACTTTACACTTTTCCAAATGGACGTGAAAAGTGCTTTTCGTAATGGGTTTATAAAGGAAGATGTTTATGTTAAGCAACCACCTGGTTTCGAACATGAACAATTCCCAAACCATGTTTTTAAATTGAAAAAGGCTTTATATGGTCTTAAACAAGCAACTCGTGCTTGGTATGATCGATTGAAGACTTTTCTTTTAAAAATGGGTTTTGAAATAGGTAAAGTAGATACTACTTTGTTTATTACGAGAATTGATACCGATATTTTGATCATACAAATATATGTAGATGACATAATTTTTGGTTCTACTAATAGTAATCTATGTCAAGAGTTTGCTAATACTATGACAAATGAGTTTAAGATGAGTCACATGGGTGAACTCAATTATTTCCTTAGACTAAAAATTAAACAGTCACCAAATGGCATATTTATTAATCAAGGAAATATGCTAAGGAATTACTCAAACGATTTGGCATGGATAGCACAAGTAGTAAGACCACACCTATGGCTACTACAACTACCATTGACAAAGATGAATTAGGTAAGAGTGTGGATCAAAAACTCTATCGAGATATGATTGGCTCACCCTTATATATAACTGTTACTAGACCAAACATTATATTTAGTGTATGTTTGTGTACTAGATATCAGTCAAGTCCTAAAGAGTCTCACTTACAAGCTGTCAAACGGACTTTAAGATACATTAAAGGCACGTCTGATTAGGGTTTATTTTTTCCACGCACCGATAATTTTCAACTCTTGTCATATAGTGATGCGGATTTTGCCAGTAGTAAAACTGACTACAAGAGCACTAGGTGAACATGTCACTTTTTGGGACATTCTCTTGTATCTTGGTGCAGTAAGAAGCAAAATTCGGTATCCTTATCTACTACAGAAGCTGAATATATCGCTACAAGTTTGGCTTGTGCCCAAATTTTGTGGATGAAACACACCCTATTAGACTTTGGTATTTCATTTTCGAAACCTACTATAATGTGTGACAATACTAGTGCCATTAACTTACCTAAAAATTTGGTTCAACATTCTCTTACAAAACACAATGATATTAGACATCATTTTCTACGTGATCATGTTTTAAAGGGAGATATTTCTTTAGACTTTATTTCTACTGATAAACAGGTAGCAGATATCTTTACTAAACCACTTAAAGAAGACACATTTATTACTTTAAGAAGAGAACTAGGAATTTGTAGTTTTTATGATGTTTCTTGAAATTTTAACTTTGGTAAGTCGACTTAAAACTTTATCTCAGTCGACTGCCCAAGTATTTTTCGTTATATCTATTTTCCTGAGTTTTTATGCTCTGGAAAGTCGACTGTGAACAGTAATCCAGTCGACTGCCAGTTGTATTTTTGCTATTTTGTTTATCTATTTATGCTCTTGACTAAGTCGACTGCCCAAACCATACCGTCGACTGTCACGAATCAGTTTTCATCAGATTCAAAATTTGGCACTTCTTTTGAGGTGGCTCTTTTACCCTGTTTTCACCTTTGACCAATCTCGTCCCTCGATGTTCTCCAGATCTGATCCTAGCCCTTTACCCTTGAGTAAAAACCCAAACTTCTCACATCTCCACCTCGTAGGAATACACCTCCTATTCCCTTAGCCACTTCAGCTCGTTGGTCTTCTGCTTCTAGTTCATCTCATCCTCGTGCTGATTTTGATGATCCTAGGAGTCTTTACACTTCTGTCAATTATATCTTGGATCGTTAAGACACTCTTGAAGCAATTCTTTCCCATCTCACTCACTTGTTCACCTCTCAGTTTCATCCTCCCTCTCAAGGTGCCCAAGATGACGATGAAGAAGCCTGATTAGTTGGATTTTTTTTGTTGTATTTTTCTACTTATTTTGTATTTTCTGTTTTTATGTAGACGTTTGAACAATATATTTCTAATTTCTATGTATACATTTTCTTTTGCTATGTGTTTATTATGTTGCAAATGCTCCTTTGTGTTTACTATTTTTTCCTCTTTTTTTTTGTTGATGACAAAGGGAGAGAAAAATAGCTATATATGTATGTTTGTGTATTTGATGCATGTTTTTCAAGATATGCATATTGTAGATTAGTTAGGGGGAGCATTGAGCATGTGTAATATTTCTATTATTGTAAGCTATTGTGTTGTCATCATCTAAAAGGGGGAGAAGGTTGATTCTTGGTTTTGATGATTACAACACAATGCAAAGTTGTTGTGCTACCTCTTATATATTGCAGGTTGTGTCAATACCATGTATACACAAAGGCAAAGTGTTCAAACGAAGCACTCAAAGCAAATTGATTAAGAAAGCTACAAGGTTCTAAAGCTCAAGATTGATCAAGCAAGCTTCAAAGACAAAGACAAAGGCTAAAGCTCCATCTCAAGACTCAAGACCTATGCTTTAATGTGTTATATTACATGTCTTGTAAAACAATTGTAATTTTCATTTTTTAGTCTTAGATTGATGTAACAGCCTTGTCACACACACACACTCACACATATTTATAATTGAGTGTTTTTCAAAAGATTAAAGGTCAAAACAGTTTGAATTAGATTAGCTGTTGAGTACCAGTTGACTACCTTATGGCACCAGTCGACTGTATCAATACAAAACTATCTGAACTCTTTCAAACTCTGGTCAGTCGACTCTTAATGGCAACCCAGTCGACTGTTCAAGACATTTCAACAGTTTTCTGATTTCAAACTTGTTTTTCAATTTTCAAAAGATTATATCCGCTTTAAATCAGTTTTATAAACTGATTTACAATGTTCAACGGATTCCTCTCTATAAATAGAGCCTAGGAATCACCATTGAAAAGTTCCAAGCATTTGATAAAAAAGTTTAAGTTTATTGCTTTCAAAAGAACAAGTATTCAAACTAGCACTCTAATCTTCTAAGTCTTGGTTCTCTGATTTTCAGTCTTATATAACATTGAATTCGTTTTGGACTGAATTCAGAAGTTGACTGATTAGCCACTTACAAAAATCACAATCACAAAACAAGGTTATAGGTTGATTGTAACTTTTTTGTTGTTGTTCTTCACTCTCGGATTGTGAGAGTGGTTCTCTCGGTTGGAGAGTAGGGCTCTAGGTTGTAGAGTCAGTTTTTCACTCTTGGTGAAAGAGTGAGTTTGCTCTCTCTAGTGGTGAGAGAGGTCTACGGGTTGGACAAGGTTGTTGTCTAAACGTCGTAGGGTATTCTTGTATTTTTTCAAGAATAGTGGAAAATCTCAAGTGGGTTGCTTAAGGACTAGATGTAGGTCGGAAGGACCGAACTAGGATACATCATGTGCACTCTGTGGTTGTATTTCTCTGAACTTGCATTTTCTTTACTTTCTTGTTAATTACTGTGTGAAACTTGTCTGGACAGTCGACTTCCTCTCTTATTTAAGTTGACTGGTCAGACTATTATAACATACTCTTCAAAAACTTGTCTGACAAGTCAACTGATTTCCGCTATAAGTCGATTGATCATACTTGTCTAAAATACTATTCTAATCTGACGCCTCAATCGACTTATTTCTCTTTCCAAGTCGACTGAACAGAAGAAAAATTTCAATTTCGTTTTTAATTTTTATACAACACTATTCACCCCCCCCTATAGTGTTTCTTGCCTTGCCTACAGGATCTAACAATTTGTTCTAGTTTTTCTTTTTGTATAAATATGTAATAGCGGACTAGCCACCGCATGATGTATCTTCCTTTCCAACCGAATGAAAAAAAAAATTGGTCTTTCAACACTTGTGGTTTTCCTTGTAGGCAACAACTTTTGATGTATCGGGTCAGAACTCTTGTGTCTTCTTACTCCTATATATGTTTTTCCCAGCACTATTGTAACTATCTTGTCGTATTTGTTATGAGATAATCATGAACTAAAGGGTGGACCCTCAGGAAATGGAGATAGCCCGTCATCGTGCCATGCTACGTGTGGTGGAGTTGGGGCTTGCTCGAATGAGGGCTATGCCAATTGATAAGGGTGTTGAAGTCAAAAATCTTTGACGTGCTTTTCTTACTGCCACATTTGAGAGGGACGAGTTGAAGAATGTGCTTCTCAAGAAAATTTTGGAAGTTTCCCATTTGAGAGAGGATGGTCTCAATCATTCGGGCAAAAATCATTCGAATTGCTCAACTTGTACTTGTATGGTCCATTGGAAGATGAGGATCATGGTTGCTCATCTCAAATAGTGGCTTGTCGAGCAGGAGGTGGCGATCCATCCACTGAAGTTGTTACTTGAAAGTAAGCGAACTAGGAGTACCTCTTCCTATCGCGATAAGTATAATCAAGGGAACTCATTCCGTGATCTGGCCTTACGTCCGTAAGGGACATCGAGGGTCCCGAGGGATGCCCAGAGTGGAGTAGTCGGGTCGTCCAACATGGTTTCTATTGAAGGGGCGTCACGCCCGCATGGCCGTGCGGACCAGACTCTATTTGCTGGACCGACCTTTCCTTGAGACACTCAGAAGGTCTGGGTGGTTCTTATATGGCAGGGAGACACCACAAGTGAAATGTGTCTCTCAAACAGAAGATCCGCTTGCCTTAAGGGAACAAAGATGACTCCAAGGGAGACTTATAAACTTATTGAACACGATTTGGATGTACTTTCATTTGAACTTGTAATGAGATGTTGAAGTGAAATAAAAAATTCTTCTAAGTATCCAAGTACTGTCACTTGCCTTCGTTGAGGTGTGGACTTTTTTCCTAGAGTAGTTGAGTCATTGGGGCAGCTTTAGTGGAAAGCTAGACCCCAGACCTGGTGTGTCATGTCTTGGCAAGTTATGGGAGTAGTACTGGGGAGAGGCTGGACTCCCATCTTGCTTGTTTAGGAGTCAATGAGTTGTGAGTCATTTTGAGTGGCTAGTTGAGCTCCAAACTTTCTTGCTTGCAAGTTGCTAGAGAAACTCCGAGCCACGAGTGTGGACTTCGAACTTTTTGTTTGAGAGATTAACGAGTTGTTGGTGTAGCTCGGAAGAAGCGATGGGTGTCTAACTCATTGTTTGCATCCAGAGGGTTTTGCAAGAAATTTTTAGAAGAAAATACTAAGGCTGCATTTGGCTTGTTGTTTTGAAAATTCATTTTAAACATAGTTTTTGAAAAATTTCTATAAAGTTGTTTATTGTGATTTTCGAAAATAGAGTATTGTTTGGTAAACTTTTTTCAAAAAATAGTTTTTTCAAAATTAAAGTATAAAAGGCCTTTGGTAAAGTGTATACAGTATGTATGTATATATATAATCTGTATTTATGTATATTTGTATATACATAAATACTCAATATTGTATACTATTATAAATAATGTACGTATGGGTTTGGATGTATGTATATATAGTATATATACTCTGATACATACATGCTGTATACATTTACATACATACATATTGATACATACATACATACTGATATATAATAATATAAAATAATTTATTATGAAAATCATATTTAATAATGTACATATATATAATAATATATAATAATTATAATAATATATATGTAATAATATTATATTATAATAATAGTATACATATAAAATAATAATAATAATAATAATAATAATAATAATAATAATAATAATAATTATTATTATTCTTATAATAATTATTATTATTCTTATTATTATTATTATTATAATATATATGTAATAATATATAATAGTAATTTACAATAATAATAACAATATATATATAATAGTGTATATATAATAATAATATATTATAATAATAGTATATATATAAAATAATAATAATAATAATCATAATAATAATAATAATATGTTATTTAATAATAATATATAATAATAATAAATTATATAATAATAATAATAATAATAATAATAATAATAATAATAATAATAATAATAATAATAATAATAATAATAATAATAATAATAATAATAATATATACATACTATTATATATACATACATATACATACATATTGTATAAATACTATATACATACATACTGTATACGTACATAATATATACAAATACTAGGTTTGCCCGTTGACACGTGCCTACGGCACGTCTTCGGAACGGTGCACCTTGTTTGATTATATAAAATAGTTTTGGAGGTCCAGCAAATTAATTGAAGTAGCAAACATAGAGCAAAAAACATATTATATGATTTTTTTGATTTTTTTAAAATTATTTTTAAAGTTTTTAAAATTTAAAATTTTTTTAGTTTTTTAATTTTTTAATTTTTTTAAAAAAATTAATTTTTTAATTTTTTGAATAGAAGAGGGAGGGAGATAGAGAGAGAAAAAAATATATAAGAGTTGGTTTGGGTGGGAGATTTGAATTTGAGTTTTGGGGGGAAAATATGTTTTGTAAGATTAGATCTAGGCCTTTGATTTTTAGGGGGATTGAAGGAGAGCCACTTGATAGCTTTCTTTGTGTTTTATTATATAGATACATATATACATATACATATACATATACTAATACAGTATTTTGGTTGGGAAATGAAAAAACTTGTCTCAGAAAACAGGTTTTTTTTGTTTTCAAAAAACTCATTTTAAACATTGGTTTTGAAATTTTAAAATCAGTTTTCGAAAAATTTGTATCCAAATAAAATTACCCTATGTTTTGATTTTAAAAACTGAAAACTGTTTTGAAAACTCGATCCAAACGCACCTAAGTTTTTTATTAACAAATAAATCTAAGTGGCTTCTTTGATTGCTGGTCTTTATCACACATGCTTTGGCCATTATAAGAGTCGACCTTATTACAAACCGAAAACAACTACAAGTGGAGGACATTAAGCGCCTGCATTATACTTCATGTAGTATTCGGCATTCCAAATCCTTGATATCTACTCCCCCCCCCCCCCCCCCACACACACACACGTCTCTAAGTTGTTAAGCTCCTACTCGGACCACTTGGAAAATCTTATATGGTCCCTCCTAGTTTGGACTACATTTTCCCCTCTTGCATGGGTTATATATTTCAAGCTTGCTTAGGACGAGGTCCCCATCTTTGAAGTTGGCTGGGCTGACCTTCTTGTTGTAGAACTTTTCAACCCTCTACAGATATATGTGTTTCTGTAGATTGGACTTCTCTCGTACTTCTTCAACGAGATCAAGATTGACCCGGAGGTCATTCGAGTTATGCTTGTCATTAAATGAGAGAAGGCAAGGGGAAGGTAATCCAACTTCTAGGGGGATAAGTGTTTTTGAGCCGAAGGTGAGGTTGAATAGGATTCTGTTGTTGGGATTCTCTTTGCGGTCTCATCGAAACAAAGCATTCTTGGGAGCCCCTCGATCCACAGTCCCTTTGGATCTTCATCGAGCCTCTTCTTGAGGCCATCTAAGATTTGTTGATTGGTATTCTTGGCTTGACCATTGATCTGGAGGTGTGAGGCAAAGGAGAAGCATTGTTCTATCCCAAGATCGGTACAAAACTTGCGGAATCCTTTTCCGGTGAATTGTGTTCCATTGTCGGTGACTAGTATCCGGGGATCCCAAACCTACGGACTATAAGCAGAAGAATTGAAGAACCTTGTGCTCGGTGATGGAGGCTAGCAATTTGGCCTCGACCCACTTTGTAAAGTAGTGGATGGTTAGCACTAGAAAGTTCCAATAGCAGGGGGACGGTTCAAGTACATCCAAGGGGATAGGGCATGACATGGAGTTGTGATTAGCTTGGGGTACCTACTTAATGGAGGAGTAATTCTAGCAAGGGGTGCATCGGCGGACATACTCTTAGGCGTCGTTGAGTAGTGTGGGCCAATAATACCCCTACTGGGAAAAAAATGTACGAGGGACCTCGCGCCCTGGTGGTTGCCACGTATCCCTTCATGTACCTATCTAAGAGCATAATTTTCCTCTTCAGGGGAGAGGCATCGTTAGTAAGGTCGACCGTCCTCCTGAGTGTAGGAACGCTTGTAGAGGATTTTCTCAACAAGTGTGTATCTTCCAGCCCTCACCCGAATCTTTCTTGCTTCTTTGGGATCTGTTAGGATGATTCCCTTGTCAAGAAATTCGATCAAAGTCTTCATCTAATAAACTCCGACTGTTTAGGGGGTGATGAACATGAGCGGTAGTGCTTCCCCTTCGATTCTTGGCTTGAGTTGGACCTCACAGAGTACAGTGTGGTCCAGTCTATTGAAAGAAAAAGGAGGCTGGTTTAAAGAGAGAGCATATGCTTTCCTATTTTCCTCCCAATGGATGTGAATGTCTTCGACTTCCTTGAACATAGCAAGGAGTTTCTTCACATAGTCTAATTACTTAATCATGCGGTCATCTCTTGCCTTATAACCTCCAACTGTGAGTCTCTAAACACCCTGACCTTTCGTGCACCTACCTTCTGCACTAGCAGGAGGCTGGCAATGAGTGTTGCGTATTCGGCCATGTTGTTGGAGCTTGGGAAGTTGAGGCATAGTGAATACTAAAGAGTGAACTCATCAGGACCAAGAAAGATGACTCTGGCCCCGCTCCATTGAAGGTATGAGGACCCGTCGACGTAGACGCTCCATATTGAGGGGTATGCCTCTTGGTGGGATCGGGGATTTTGCTTTCAACAGTAAATTCTTCCATGGCTTGGGCTTTGGCTACCGACCTTGGTTAGTAGTCGATATCATGTTGTCTTAACTCAATAAACCACTTTATGAGTCGCCTCGAGAACTCTGCCTTGTGCAGTACTTGCTTGAGAGGTTGGACGGTGATGACCCAGATGGAGTGTGCTTGGAAGTAGGGGTAGAGTTTTTGGGTAGCCATGATTAGTGCGTAGGCCATCTTCTCCAATTTAAAGTATCCAAGCCCGGTATCATGAAGTACTTTTCTAACATAATACATTAGCTTCTGAAATCCATTTTCTTCCCTTGCCAAAATGGCACTAAGGGTCTAATCAGAAGTGGCAAGGTAGAGGTAGAGAACATCTCCCAGCTCGGGCTTGCTCAAGAGTGGGGGAGTCACGAGGTGTGCCTTGAGCTGCTCAATGGCTACAACTCAAAACCTTTTGTTCATTAGAAAGCCTTGAAGATAGAGAGGCAGTTCTCCCCATATTTGGAGAGAATAGGACTAATAGAGGCAAGGCGCTCTATGATTTTATGGACTCCTTTGATGGTGGACAAAGGAGACATGTTGAGTATGGCTCAGATCTTCTCTAGGTTGGCCTCGATTCGTCTCTGGCTGACCATGAAACTATAGAATTTCTCTGAGGAGACCCTGAAAGCATATTTCGAGGGTTCAATCTCATGTGTTTCCGTAGTTCATCAAGTACTTCTTGGAGGTCGAGCACATGGTCTTCATTCTTAAGGCTCTTGACAAGCATGCCATATACGTAGACTTCCATGTTTTAACAATTTGCTCCTTGAAGACTTTGTTTACTTGGCACTAGTAGGTGGCTTCAACGTTCTTCATCCTGAAGGACATGACCCGGTAGTAGTAGAGGCCTTGGTCAGTATTGAAAGGATGTCATCAGAATATTTGGTGGAAACATTCGGATCTAATTGTATCTCGAGAAAGCATCCAAGAAGCTTAAGAGCTCGTGCCCGAAGGTGACATCGATCAAGGCATCCATGCTGCATAGAGGGAATGGGTCCTTTGGATACGCCTTGTTGAGGTTGGTGAAGTATATGCAAATTCTCCATTTGCTGATGGCTTTCTTTACCATTACCATATTCGCTAGCCACTTGGGGTAGCTAAATTCTTATAACTCTCATTCCCGTTAATAAGTATTTTTCGTGTATTTGCTATAATTTGATTTTTGATAAAGTTATTTTGTGCTAAATTCATTTCGGTTTTTTTTAATTAAAATATTTTGTAATCGAAAATTTATTCATTTCGAATAACGGTTTATTTTAATCTTATTTCCTATATCTTATTGATCGGATAATTATATTTGAGTTCCAAAATCAAATATATTATTATTATTGGATTATTTTAATAAAAATTTTAAACCTAAATACTACTTCATTATATAATTTTATTATTATTATAATCATAATTATTAATTGTTATTTCTTTATTATTGATATGGCTAAAAATGGGGTTAAATCGGAACCGTCCAAATCAGGAACGAATCTTAAAGCCTAGTGGTAAAATGGTAATTTCACCTACCAGTGGGTCTGAAGCGGGTACTGGTTCTCCTCCTCAAAGATCCATTAACCCGCGAACGGATCCACCTCAACTGGGTGCGGGTTTTAACCCGCAGCAAACCCGGTCCACCAGGATAGAATTAGGGTTTCGGATTAATCCTAATCAACTGCCCTGATTCATATCTATCCTTTCACTGGGAATTAGGGATTACATTCCTTATCTAAAACACAGGGATTACATGCCTAATTAGGTCCCAAAGGCGGCCATAAATACCCCCCATCCATCTCCATTAAGAGGTGATCAATCTTTTGCCAATTTACGCTCTTTCATAATCTTCCCTGATTACTGACTTGAGCGTCGGAGGGTGCGTCGCCGGGATCAACCCCGGTGTTTCGCACTTTTTGCAGGTGAACGGCGGGAGTCAGCAGTCAGACTCCAACAGAACAGGTTCAGGTTTGCTATTCAAAGTTTTCCGAGAATCCACAAATACTATCTGTTTGCCCCCACACCAGATTCAGCGGTAGCAGATTGGCACCGTCTGTGGGAACCACCAACAATAGCAGCCTCCCTTCTTCCTGTTGGTCAGATCTTCTCCATCCATGCCTCCTAGAAAAGTAAGATTCAGAGGGTCCAACCATGGACCCAACCCCCGATCAGAAACAGGAAGTCCCCATCCAACCCGCTCAGCAGTAGGGGCAACTTCCGCCTCAAGCCGAGGACCCTCTTCAACAGGACCAGCCTCCTCTTCAAAATCCACAACCTCCTAAGTGTCCCCCCGGTCCTCAACATGCCGGTGCGGGGGTCTCACGTCCCAACCCGCAGAAACAACCTCTCCATCAGGACCACGTCTCAATCCACAATGCCTCTTCGGATTCTATGGCTCCCACAATCCCCAAGCTTCCGACCTTCGCAACACCATCCTTAATCGGCAGAAGGATGAGGATCTTCGCTGTCGTCTGGATGAAAAGCGGGCCCGAGAGGGAGCCTCCCGCCAACAACGTCCGGATGAGCGATCTCCTCACCGCCGAGACTACAGAAGGTCCCCTACCCAAAGGGGGTGGAGAGAGTCCCCCGAGCATCACAGGAGAAGACCACATTCCCCTGCCGGTCGGCAACATCCAAGGAATGATGAGGCACCCCTCACCCGTGCCGAGTTCCAGCAATTCCAAGCAACCATCCTACAAGCTCTCAATCTCCGTCCCAACAACACCAATGCTCCAAGGATTCCCACTCCTCCTCCGGTCCGAAGTCCTCGCCGACGGTCCCTAACTCCTCCTCCAGCTCCTAGCAACCCCCAGCACATTCCTAGTCCTCGCCGCTCCAGGAGCTACCGTCGTCGTAGCCCCCGCTCTCCTTCGTACGAAGACGAGTCTAGAGGCTCGGTTGATTACCGTCGAAGGGATGACGCTGTCTACCGCCGTCTCTATGAAATGGAGAGGCGCTTGGGTCAGTTAGACAGAGAAGAAGAGCTCAGAGGAAGGACCCTTCGCCCTAGTCGACCTCCTTTTTCCCGAACCATAATGGAGGCGCCCGTACCAATTGGCTTTAAACCTCCTTAATTCGAGACTTATTCCGGGGAGACTGACCCCGTCGATCACATCGAAAGCTTCAAGACCCTCATGCTCATCCATCAAGCTTCCGATGCTCTGCTATGCAGGACCTTCTCCGCAACTCTCAAGCGTCCGGCTCGAGAATGGTACTCTCGCCTTGCCCCATCCTCAATATTCTCCTTCGAGCAATTTGAGACCCTCTTCGTCACCCACTTCGTGAGTAGCCGCCGAACTGAGAAGACCAGCATTTCGCTACTCTACCTCAACCAGAAGAAGGGTAAGAAGCTGAGAGACTATGTGAAAAGGTTCACAGCGGAAGCCAGGTCCATAGCATCCCTCGACCAGTCGGTCGCTGCAGCAGAATTTCAGTCCAATGTCCTCAACTCCAGTCTCCGCTCCTCCCTCGCCAAGAAGCCCCCACAGAACTTTTCTGACCTCCTCCTCCGGAGCGAAAAGTATATTCGGGCCGAAGAAGCTGAGCACCACCCCAGCTTGGAGGGGTCTTCCTCCGGGACTAAGAGAAAGGGAATAGAAGAGGAAGGGGCCAAGAAGCTCCAGAAGGATAACGGCGGCCAACGCCGACCTCCTCCCAGATTTGAAAAATTTACTCCCCTTAACGCCAACATCTCCACAATTTTCATAGAAGTTGAGAAGGAGGGGGTGATACCTCCTGCGCCAAAAATGAACACCCCCAGCAAGAAGAGGAACAAAGAGAAGTGGTGCTGTTATCACCGGGACCATGGCCACGACACCAATGATTGTCAGACCTGAAGAACGAGATAGAAGCCCTCATCCAGAGGGGTCAGCTAAACAGGTTTGTGAGAAAGGACTGAACCGATCCTCCTCCCCTGCCTCGGGGGGCTAACAAGCGTCCTGAACGTGATGAAACGCTCTAATTCGAAGAGGAGCGTGTCCTCCACCTCATTCATGGGGGCCCAATGGGGGGCTCCTCCAAATCCTCTCGAAAGGCGTTTATAAGGGAAGTCAATTCGGTTCGCGCCACACCCCCGCCTAAAGGCCTCGGAGTGCCCGTCACATTCTCAGATGAAGACCTTGAGGGTGTCCGAACCACCCATTGTGACGCACTTGTCATCAATCTCCATATGGCGAATTTTAAGGTGGAAAGGATCCTAGTGGACAATGTCAGCTCCGTTAACATCCTCTTCCTCGCCGCTTTTAAAGGCCTCAAGCTATCACGAAACAGACTCAAACCCGCCAGCTACACACTCCATGGGTTCACGGGAGTGCCAGTGACTATTGAAGGGGTGATCACCCTCGACGTAACTGCTGGCAAAACTCCTACTACCCGAATGGAGCCGATGGACTTTATGGTCATGGATGTCCCCGCAACATACAATGTCATTTTGGGTCGCCCCGGCTTAGCAGCTCTTGAAGCTGTCTCTTCCGCCTATCACCTCAAGATGAAATTCCCCACCCGGGCAGGATTAGGGGAAGTAAAAGGCAATCAGGAAACGGCCCGGAAATGCTACATGACCTCTACCCTGGGTCCAGTCCTCTCCCTCAAAACTCTAGAAATCCCCCAAGATGTTGCCTGACCAATGTCCGAGCCGGTGGATGAGTTGGAGGAAGTGCTCTTCTCTGAGCAGGATCCAAGCCGAAAGTTCTTTGTTAGCAAGACCCTCCCATCCGCACTATGCTCCGACATAGTCCAGTGCATCCGAAGGAACCGCGACCTCTTTGCATGGTCAGCTGCAGACATGCCCGGAATTTCCGAAGAGCTCTTAGTCCACTACCTCAGCGTTGCTCCGGGGTCCAAACCGGTCCAACAGAAGAGGCGCAAGTTTGCCCCCGAGCGCCAGCTAGCTATAAAAGAGGAGGTGGACAAGCTCTTGAAGGTCCGGTTCATACAAGAGGTAAACTATCCCGAATGGCTCTCAAATGTAGTGATGGTGAAGAAGTCCAATGGGACCTGGAGGATTTGTATCGACTTTACCGACCTCAATAAGGCATGCCCCAAAGACCCCTTCCCTCTTCCAAGCATCGATACTTTGATTGACGCCACTTCGGGCCATGAACTCCTCAGCTTCATGGATGCCTTCTCAGACTACAATCAGATTCGTATGTTCCCCCCCTGACATCTCGAAGACCTCCTTTGTAACCGATCAAGGCCTCTACTCCTACAGGGTAATGCCCTTCGGTTTGAAGAATGCAGGTGCCACTTATCAGCGCCTAGTCAACATGGTGTTTCAAGTACAGATCGGCCGAAATATGGAGGTATATATTGACGACATGCTTGTGAAGAGCATCCACGGGGCCGATCATGTGGTCGATCTGCAAGAGGCAATCAATGTACTCAGGAAACACAATATGAGGCTCAACCCGAACAAGTGTGCGTTCGGAGTCTCGTCGGGGAAATTCCTAGGCTTCATGGTCAGCCAAAGAGGAATTGAGGCCAACCCCGAGAAGATCAAGGCCATATTAGACATGGCTCCCCCAAAGAATGTTAAGGAGGTTCAGAAGCTAACGGGTCGCCTGGCAGCCATTGGGCGTTTCCTTTCCAAGTCAGGGGAGAAGTGCCTTCCCTTCTTCAAGGCTCTCAGGGGGCCTAAAGGCTTCGAGTGGGGTCAGCAGCAGCAAGATTCATTCGACCAGCTCAAGGCTTACCTAGTCAATCCTCCGCTCCTTAGTAAACCAATTCCCGGTGAAGCCCTCTACCTCTACCTAGTAGCCTCCGAGTAGACCCTCAGCGCTGTCCTCGTAAGTGAAGAGGATAAGACTCAAAAGCCCATATATTACGTGAGCAAGGTACTTCGGGATGCCGAGCTCCGCTACCCGAGGATAGAGAAGATGGCATACGCCTTAGTCATGGCCGCAAGAAAGCTTCGCCTATATTTCCAATCCCATTCGGTGGTCATTCTTACCGACCAGCCGCTGAAGCAAGTTCTCCACAAACTAGAGACCTCCGGTCGCCTTATGAAGTGGTCTATCGAGCTGAGCTAGCATGATATAACGTATCAGCCTCAGATCGCGATCAAGGCTCAGGCCTTAGCTGAATTCATAGTTGAAAGTACCATGCCCGAGGTCAGCCAAGCAATGAAGGGATCGCCTGTCTGGTCGGTTTATGTAGATGGATCCTCTTGTCACGAGGGAAGCGGAGTCGGGGTCATTCTGGCCGGCCCAGATGATTTCACCCACCAATACTCCCTTCGGATCAACTTCAAGGCCTCTAACAACGAAGCAGAATATGAAGCACTCATAGCCGGCCTTAGAATGGCTCGTAATGCAGGGGTGCAACGCCTTCGGATCTTCAGCGACTCTCAGCTGGTCGTAAATTAGGTCCTAGGCGAGTACGAGGCACGAGATGATCGAATGGCTAAGTACCTAGCTAAGGTCAGGAATCTCATGGCCCTATTTGAAGAAGCTCTCATCTAGCAAATCCCCCGAGAGGAGAATTCCCAAGCCGATGCCCTCTCCAAGCTAGCCTCCTCCTCCCTCCAAGGTCTCGAGCAGACCGTCTTGATTGAGGTGCTCCTGAAGCCAAGTATAGAAGATGAAACTTTTGACTCGTTGGAGTCGCTACCTGTCTCGCTTCAAGATAACTGGATGAAGCTCCTGGTGGAATTCCTAAGGGATGGGCTCGTCCCTGAAGACCCTAAAGAAGCTCGTCGAGTGAGAACCCGAGCAGAGTGATACACACTTATCGAGGGCATCCTATACAAGCGCTCCTTCACACAAGTAGACGGCAGGCCTTATTTGAGATGCCTCTCCCCGGAGCAAGCCGAATACGCCCTGTAAGAACTCCATGAAGGCATCGACGGGGCACATTCAGGGTCCAGATCCCTAGCCTGGAAAGTGTTGAATTATGGATATTTCTGGCCCACTCTCCTAAAAGACGCCGAACTACACGTTCGGCAATGCAGCTCTTGTCAGAAGTACTCCAACGTCCGTCGCCTCCCACAAGCTCCACTCACCTCCCTATCAAGTCCTATCCCTTTCGCAATGTGGGGGATGGATTTACTAGGGCCATTCCCACCAGCTCCCGGCCAGCTCAAATTCTTAGTCGTGGCAATCGACTACTTCTCGAAGTGGATTGAGGCCGAGCCCTTGGCCACAATCACCGAAAACAAAGTACTTCAGTTCTTCTGGAAAAACTTTATCTGCCGATTCGGTGTCCCTCGAGTCCTCATAACAGACAACGAAACCTAGTTTACCGGGGCTGCCTTCCGAGCTCTATGTGAAGACCTCGCCATCCAACAACATTTCTCCTCCGTCTCCCATCCACAGTCGAATGGCCAAGTGGAGAATGCTAACCGACAGATCCTCTCTGGTATTAAGAAAAGGCTGAATAAGTGTTCTAAAGGCTTATGGGTCGATCAGCTCCCTAACGTGCTGTGGAACTACCGTACCACGAAACTGACCCCCACAGGAGAGTCGCCATTCAACCTTACCTATGGGTCCGAGGCTGTGATCCCACTAGAAGTCGGCATTCCTTCTCCTCGCCTCCTTGCCTACGAAGAAGAACAGAATGCCAGAGAACTTCGGGCAAACTTAGACTTGGTCGACGAGCTACGGGAAAGAGCGTCAATCCGCCAACAGGGTTATCGGAGGAGGATCAAGTTGGCATACAATAAGAGAGTCCGTCCTACCGACCTCAAAGAAGGGGACTTGGTCCTCAGAAAGTTAGCAATCTCTTTTCCTGGTCAAAAGAGTAAACTAGCTCCAAATTGGGAGGGACCCTACAAGATCGCGAAAGTAGTTCGGCCCGGGACATATCATCTAGAAGACCTCGAAGGCAGAGAGATCCCCAGGACTTGGAATGCCGACCATCTTTTGAAATACCAAGAGAGAGCATTAACGCCTCTCTAAGTATTCTGGGATGTCGAACCGTTCCTCTCCTTTTACTTGTATTTTTTCCTTTATTTCTCTTATGTAATAACGGCTCGCAACTTAGAAGCAGCCAACTATTAGTTATCAATAAAGAAAGTTTTTTCATATTTTACTTGTAAAATTGCTTGTACCTCTCTGCTTTTACTCTTCACCCTAACAACGAGTTCGGAGTCCAACACTTGGCTCGACTCCTCTTCACAAGCTCGCTCTTAAGCGAGCTAGAAGGGATTCGTCATTCAGAATTGCTCCCACAACTGTTGAACAAACCCTAACGAAGAGTTCGGAGTCCAACACTTGGTTCGATTCTGCTCTGCAAGCTCGCTCTTAAGCAAGCTAGGAGTGGTTCGCCATTCGGAATTGCTCCCACAACCGTTGAACAAACTCTAACGACGAGTTCGGAGTCCAACACTTGGTTCAATTCTGCTCCGCAAGCTCGCTTTTAAGCGAGATAGGAGTGGTTCGCCATTCGGAATTGCTCCCACAACCGTTGAACAAACCCTAACGACGAGTTCGGAGTCCAACACTTGGTTCGATTCTGCTCCGCAAGCTCGCTCTTAAACGAGCTAGGAGTGGTTCGCCATTCGGAATTGCTCCCACAACAGTTGAACAAACCCTAACGACGAGTTCGGAGTCCAACACTTGGTTCGATTCCGCTCCGCAAGCTCGCTCTTAAGCGCGCTAGGAGTGGTTCGCCATTCGGAATTGCTCCCACAAAAGTTGAACAAACCCTAACGACGAGTTCGGAGTCCAACACTTGGTTCGATTCCGCTCCGCAAGCTCGCTCTTAAGCGCGCTAGGAGTGGTTCGCCATTCGGAATTGCTCCCACAACCGTTGAACAAACTCTAGCGACGAGTTCAGAGTCCAACACTTAGCTCGACTCCGCTTCTCAATCGCTATTACGCAGGCCAAAAGTGGTTCGCCTATAAGAAGGAAGATTTGCTTCTGATTTTGAGTAGTAGTCAAAAGTTAGAGGAGTAATACTTAAACTAATACCAGCCAACACAACATTCGAACATCAGAAGCAAAACAAACTTTTTTAATGAGAGCCCGGACAAGGCTGACACTACAACAGATTTTTACAATAACTTGAAGAGCATAATACAACTTGTTTAGCGCTTCATTGGAAGGGGAACGCTTCGGTTCAAAGACACACGAGGCCGGCGTCGCCTTACCTCTGAGCTCGACTCTAAACCAGCAAAGCGAAAACCCCCTTCGCCGCTAACTCTAGCTGTGGCCCTAACCAAGGCGTCACTAGACGAAACAGCTACACCACTCTGAGCGTCAGCTGGGCTCCGCCTAATGGCAGGCGAACGAGTCGCAAGTTCGTAGAACGAGATACCTCTTTTGCTCTCTTCGCGAGTACACGACGTACTGCGAACATTGATCCTTACGGGTTGAGATTTCAGCGATGCAATCTCCTCCTCTAGCTTGACGATCCTATCTCTCAGAATATCGCTCTCCGCCGATGCTTTGAGACGAGGAAGTTTAGACAAGCCTGCAATGTTAGTAATGTCGGCCATAATACGACGGAAATGAGTCGCTTCGATACCCCTGTCGATGGTGATCCTCCTCAGTTTGTCAATTCTGGCCGTCAACTCATCGCGCTTGGACATCAACTTCCCCACCCTCGAAGCTAACTCCTCTTCCTCCGCTGATTGCTCTTTCACCGTTACCTCTAAATGACGAACCTCCGCCAGTAGTTCACTATTCTTTGGGTCGACATCAAAGAGATCCTTACAGAGCAACTCTATCTCGCCTTCGAGACGAGTTTGTCGAGGTTGCTTCCGCAGTTCCCTCAACTCGCGAAAATACCCTCTCGCAGTTGCTTTGATATCCTCCAATTCCAAGAAGTCGTAAAATGCTTTATCCTGACTGCGGGACAGAGCCCTCTTCGTTTTCTTCAGCTCAGTACGAAGATGAGAGAACTCAGTGATTGGGCCCAACTCGACTTGAAAGGTTGAGGAATATCAAAAGAAGTCTTCAATACTAAAAGACACAATCCGAGCAAAAAGAGTTGGACAATTTTGCGAAACTTCATAATACTCAGCCAAAAAGAAACCATTTCATTAAAAGTTCAAGAGCTACAAAAAGCGGTGGCCAGTCCGTAGTTAGGCATTACAAAAATAAAAAAAGGAAAAAAAAAGAGAACATGGAAATGAGAAAAGGCAACAAAGTCAGAGGTCGACCTCATCATCGGTCGGCACGGCTACAATTGCACCCTCGGCACCACCCTGGCTTTCGGAGTCTTCGCCCTCCGGCCTCGGAGCGAACTCGGCCAAGGGCAACTCCTCCTCACCCTCCACGGGGTCGTAGAAGTAGTAGGACGAGACGTCGAATCTGGGGTTCCGAGCAACGATATGCTTCAGCGCTCGGCCGTACGCTTCCTCCATGTTGGTCAACATGTGAGCCTCGGCCTCGCCACAAACTGCCTTCTCTGCGGCCGCCACCTTCGACGTGTGATCGCTCGCGGCCTCCTCTGATGCCTTCAGGGCCTGAGACAGCTCCCCTTCGAGTCGAGCCGCCTTATTTTCTAGGTTCTCAACTTTGGAGGCCTCGGCGGCGGAGCTCCTCAGCGCCTCGGCGAGATGAGCCTTCAGGTAGGCAACTTCGGCCTTGAGCGAAGCGGAACGCAACTATTCGGCCTCCAGCTGCTTCACCGCCTTAGACCGCTCCGATCATTCCCGGTCATTCAGAACGGTCATCTCCTTTTCCTTGCTCGCGAACTCCTCGAGCAGATAGTTGAAGTGGCAGAGGGTCTACAAGCCATACAAGAAACAGTCAAGCACGAGCACAGAAACTTAGAAAAATTTTGAAGAAAGTCTTCTACCACTTACCGACATGGTGTTCCGAGCGATCTGCATCGCGGCGTCACCGACTTCGCCCGCCTTAAGTGCTGCTCGGTCTTTAGGGGTTGGCAGGTGCTTCTCCGCTTGCATGCAAATGTTACCGTCCCCTAAGAACCCGTCGACCTTCATCACCCGCCAGTCGGGGACGAAGATGCGCATGTGCTCCTCGGTCAGAATCTTCTCCGCCTCGGCTGTGAGGGGCGGGACATCGAGAGCCAGCGCCGCACTAATGTTGAACGCTCCACCGGAAGATCCTGGAGCATCTGTTCGTGCCGTTGGGGTCGGCGCATCCAAGGTAGGTGGGGCAGACGACACGACGAGGCTTTGATCGGGCTCGACCAAAGGAGCCTCGACAACCTGTCGCTCGGGGGTCGGAGAGAGTGAGGGGATCTTGGGTGCTCGGCCGCCTTGGGGTCCGGACACGGTCCTCTTCCTCTTCCTCACCTCCTGCTCCTTAGCCGCTCGGGCCTTCGCCATCAGACCTTTGTAATCCATGCCGGGAGATTTTGCACAAACCGAGTGAAAAAAGTTAGAAATTTTTTCCAAACCTTAAAGACAAAACAAGAATAGGAGAAGCGTACTAGGGTCGATCGGACTGAGACCCCCTCGGAATAATGCCTCCTCGGTGATGTCTTTCCAAGTGAGGGTCGGAAGCCCGAGCAACTTCTCCACGATTGCTGCCTTCTCGTTGCTGAGCACGGGCTCTTTCTTCGCCCTCTTCGGAAGGCCGTCCCTCGACCACACTATCGGGATCACCCATGGCTCGGGAGCTTGGACGAGGAAGTACTTCTCCTTCCAATGCTTAATCGAGTCCGGGTTCTCAATCAGCTTCACTCCCTTCCTCGGCGAGAGGTAATACCTCTGCTCATTTTTGTTCGGTTGGCAAGGACGGTACAGACTCCAAAGGATGAACATGTTGGGCAGAGCACCAACCTCCTGACATTGAAGAACAAATGCCATAACGTGCCACCATGTGTTCGGCATTAGCTGAGCCGGACACAAGCCGTACCACTGCAGCACCTTGATCACGAAAGGGTGCAGAGGCAGCCGAAGTCCGGCATTCAGAGAGTTGGTGGGAAAAATGCACATATCGGCTGAGGACGAGGTGCACGCTCGGAAGCCGGGGCCGCAGAGAAGTAGCCCGTACTCCGCGGGGATTTAGAACCCACTCCGGATCCGATGCAAATCCGCCTTGGTCAGGACCGAAGAGATCTGATCCACCTCAGAAATTTCCCTCGGTTCGTTCTCCTCAATCGACTTGGCGGTGCCCTGCGTCACCTTCTCCAATAGATCTCCGGAGTAGTTCCGCACACCGCCAACGCTCGACAGGATGCTCGGAAGCCGACCCAGCTCCCCTGCAGTCTTCGGGTGCTCAACTATCGTTTCCACACTCTTGCCCTTGCTGGATCGGACCACTACCTCCTGGAGAGGCTCGGCAACCTCCGCATCTGTACTTGGCCTGACCGTTGTCTCTTCGGTCGGCTCCACGACTTCCTTTCCCTTATCCTTGCTCGGCCTGACCGCGCGGCTGACGCCGAGGTCCGAGGAGGGGGTCTCATCCGTAGAAGAAAACTTAACCAATTTTAACAAAGATGAGGAGAGGGACTGACCTTGAAGTGACTTGTACGGCCAAAAAGGATCACCAGAGATTAAAACGCCTCGCCGCGACAGCTAGCAGTGCCGCTCAAGAGCTAAAAACTTCGCTAAAGAGTAAAAACCAAGAGTGAGAAATTAAAAGTGAGAAATGAGGTAAAGTGTTGAGGGGGTGAAAACTTATAGTAAAGATAATGCCTCTTGGGCTTTGTAACGTAAGGGCGCAACTTTTGGGCCTCAATTGAAACGTTACAAAAGCCCAAACGGCTAAGTAACGAAGAGCCACAACTGTTGGCAAAGGAAGCGATGTTTCCATCCAAGTAAAATCGCCCCACGTCCCTCGGAACCAAAATCCGAGCGACATGCGATCCGACCTCAACATTCAATATGATAGCTCGGATTCTGAGCAAGTGCCAATCCGAGCTACGAATTGGAGAAAAATGACTTTTCCCTCAAAATTCGCGTAAGATTTTGATCGGACGGCTCAGATCTTGCCAGCGTCACTACACGACAAGATAGTGTTTTCTTTGGAACTGAGCCAGCATCGAGATCTGTGCCATCATCCAACGGCTCCGATCACCCCACGTCCCTCGGAACCAAAATCCGAACGACAGGCGATCCGACCTCAACGTTCTAGAAGATAGCTCGGATTCCGAGCATGTTCCAATCCGAGCTACGAATTGGAGAAAAACGACTTTCCCCTCAAAATTTGCGTAAGATTTCGATCGAACGGCTCAGATCTTGCCAGCGCCACTACACGACAAGATAGTGTTTTCTTGGGAACTGAGACAGCATCGAGATCTGTGCCATCGTCCAACGGCTCCGATCGCCCCACGTCCCTCGGGACCAAAATCCGAGCAACAGGCGATCCGACCTCAACGTTCAAGAAGATAGCTCGGATTCTGAGCAAGTGCCAATCCGAGCCATGAATTGGAGAAAAATGACTTTCTCCTCAAAATTCGCATAAGATTTCAATCGGACGGCTCAGATCTTGCCAGCACCACTACGCGACAAGATAGTGTTTTCTTGGGAACTGTGCCTGCCTCGAGATTTGTGCCAAGATCCGACGGTCCAGATCGCTCCACGTCGCTCGGAATTCCGAGCCAAGCGACTAGCGATCCGAGCCACTCACACAACGGAAAACCGAGCCACTTCGCTCGGATTCCGAGCAAGTGCCAATCCGACCCTCGAAAGTGAAGAAAAATGCCCCCGAGCGTCTCCAACCGTTGGATCATTGATAAAATCACGCCTGAGATGATGGACGGTCCAGATTACGCCACGTCCACTAAACGACAAGATAGTGTTTTCTTGGGAATTGTGCCCACCTCGAGATCCGCGCTGAGATCCGATGGCACAGATCGCTCCACGTCGCTCAGAATTCCGAGCCGAGCGACTAGCGATCCGAGCCACTCGCGCGAGGGAAAAACCGAGCCACTTCACTCGGATTCCGAGCAAGTGCCCATCCGACCCACAAAAGCGGAGAAATTGCTACCGAGCGACCTTGTCCATCCGATCTTTTAGAAATTCGCGCCGGCACAAGATCAATGGTCCAGATCGCGGCACGCCATAATTCAGTATTTTATTTATTAAAATCATTTTATTTATTTAAAAAATTGCGAAAAAATGGTTAAAAATTCGTGAAAATTAATTAAAAATCCTGGAAAATAATTATAAAGCCGGAGAAATATTATTGAGTCCCCGAGTAGATAATTATTGCCTAGGACTATTTATTAAGACCCCCGAACGACGAATCGACACTTCGCAAAATTAAGTAAATATTCCGAAAAATAGATAAAAATCACCAAATGACCAGGAGAGCTCAAGAACAACTCAAAGCACACAACTAACTTAGAAAATCACCATACTACCTCCTGCAAAGATTCGAAACCTTCCATTCGAACTCCGATACAACTCCACCAGCCATTAAAACAGTAAAACTACTCCTCAAAGGTGTATCAAACTCAGTTTTCGGGAGTGGGGGGCTCGTGATATGGCTAAAAATGGGGTTAAATCGGAACCGTCCAAATCAGGAACGAATCTTAAAGTTTAGGGGTAAAATGGTAATTTCACCTACCAGTGGGTCTGAAGCGGGTACTGGTTCTCCTCCTCAAAGATCCATTAACCAGCGAACGGATCCACCTCAACTGGGTGCGGGTTTTAACCCGCAGCAAACCCGGTCCACTAGGATAGAATTAGGGTTTCTGATTAATCCTAATCAACGACCCTGATTCATATCTATCCTTTCACTGGAAATTAGGGATTACATTCCTTATCTAAAACACAGGGATTACATGCTTAATTAGGTCCCAAAGGCGGCTATAAATACCCCCCATCCATCTCCATTAAGAGGTGATCAATCTTTTGCCAATTTACGCTCTTTCATAATCTTTCTTGATTACTGACTTGAGCATCGGAGGGTGCGTCGCCGGGATCAACCCCAATGTTTCGCACTTTTTGCAGGTGAACGGCGGGAGTCAGCAGTCAGACTCCAACAGAACAGGTTCAGGTTTGCTATTCAAATTTTTCCAAGAATCCACAAATACTATCTGCTTACCCCCACACCAGATTCAGCGGTAACAATTATATAATTAAAAATTCATATTTCGAATTATTTTATCATTATAATCGATTTGATTTTCTTGGCGAGTTCCAATTTATTTTTAAGCCCAATTCATATTATTTCAATTGTATTATTTATTTATTTAATTGGATTGGAATTTTTGTTCATGAACTATTTTCTCTTTTATTGGGTTATCTATCTTGTGGATTTTATTTGAACCCTATTGATTTAGATCTATCTCTTACTGAACCCTAAAAATCAATTACAGTTTGTTCTCAACCCAAACCCACCATTATTGGATCCTAACCCATTAACCCAATAATCTACTTGTATTCTATAAATATAACCCTAATACAAACCCTAAAAACCCAATTTTCACAAGTTGTAGCCGTCGCAAATTCTCTCTCCTATTTCTCTCTCCTCCCTCTTTCTCTCTCCCCTCTCAAACCCAATAGCCAAAATTTCCCCCCCCCCTCCGGCCTTCTTCTCCGGTGAGCCTCAACTCCGGCCACCCCCCTAATTAGCACACCCCCGGCAACGCCTCCTAGCACCGCCCTATTTCCTGTCGGCGCACCACCACACCTTCCCTCTCCTCTGTTTCCCGCCCATGCACAGTAGCGCCAGACCGTCGTTGTTCCCAGCCGACTTCACACAGCACGACCCCGCCGCTCAACACCGCCCCCGCTCGACGCAAGCACCTCCCCCGCAACCCCCAACCTCTCCTTTTCTGTCCTCAACATTAACAACGACCTAAACCCCGACCTCTTTTCCTCTCTCCTTGATGACTTCGCACCGCCGGCACTGTAGTGCCGCCTGAGCATTGCCACCGTCGCCCCACTGGTTGCCAGTGACGCCGCCCCCTTTGGTTGTGGTGGTCACTGCCTCTTTCTTATTGTTGCTGTGTACTCTTGCTGTTCTTGATTTGGGTTTTATTGCACGTGTTATTATTTGCTAGTTCATGGGTTTGTTGCTTCGGGATTTTTTCCCATTATTCTTGGTATTCGTTTTCACCGTTTATATGGCAAGTCACCGTCCACTTGAATTGTTAATTGTATAAAATTTAAGTTTTGTTGAAACTCTTGTAAGTAGATCTCTTTGTTATCGTATTATCCATTGTTCATCTCTTCATTGTGCCTATTGAGGATTTACACGAGCTAACCCCAATATTCTTGACATCGTGCCACTTTTGACTCCAAGATCGAATCTTTTATGCATTTCATGTACAAATTGATAATTATTTGGATATTATATATTGCTTCATTCCAACTATTATTGTTCATGAGATTATTATTATTTCCTGCAAAATTGTTCTGCATTTATTATATTGTTGAGTTAATCGGATAAACAGCTTATGGATGACATTAGTCATTCGATGGGCCACTGTCAAGTACTCGTATTCCGTATTTTTGGGAAGCGGGGCATGACAAGGTATTTAGTGGTATCAGAGCTCTGGTTAGGATAATATATCAGTCAAACGTGACTAACAAAAGGAAGTTTGGCTTTGATTGATATATTAATCTGATTTTGGTTTTATCATATTGACTCAACAGTATGTGCAATACAGGAATAACAAGTACAATTGATAACCACCGATCTGAAAACTAGTCTTGTTTGATTCCTCTTTGAACCCTTCACATTCAGTTCCTTCATTTCTTGTTGTCTTTTGTCCTTTCCATTCATTGATTCTTTATTGGGTATTTCATTCTTTTGTAGCCATATTTCTTTGATTCTGGTGTTATCCTTTCTTTTATTCATGCTTGGTTTGTCGAACGGCACCGCTGGATCTACAATGACTTGTCTACAGCTTGGAGCTTCACCATCAGAGTAGCGCAGCAGAAGCGTGGTGGGCCCCTAACCCACAGGTCCCAGGATTCTCTTGTTGCTTCTCTTTCTTTGCATCGTTTACTCCCTTATTCATTCATTTGCATTGCCATCATTCATTGAATCTTTATTCACATCATTCTTGATCACCTCATTCATACCCATCTTCCTTCTTATTCTGGCGTTGCCGCCATTTTGTTGCTTTCCCTTTATTCCCAGATTTGTTATTTCCCAGTTTGTTTTTGCTTGTCCTATGTACAGCCTGAGCAAATTTCGAGGACGAAATTTTGTTGTAAGGTGGGTAGGATTGTAACCCCAATTCCTGTTAATAAGTATTTTCCATGTATTTGATATAATTTGATTTTTATAAATTTATTTTGTGCTAAATTCATTTTGGTTTTTTTTATTAAAGTATTTTGTAATCGAAAATTTATTCATTTCGAATAACGGTGTGTTTTAATCTTATTTTCTATATCTTATTGATCGGATAATTATATTTGAGTTCTAAAATCAAATATATTATTATTATTGGATTATTTTAATAAAAAATTTAAACCCAAATACTACTTCATTATATAATTTTATTATTATTATAATCATAATTATTAATTGTTATTTCTTTATTATCTAGTTAAAAATTCAAATTTCGAATTATTTTATCATTATACCCGATCTGATTTTCTTGGCGAGTTCCAATGTATTTTTAAGCCCAATTCATATTATTTCAATTATATTATTTATTTATTTAATTGGATTGGAATTTCGTTCATGAACTATTTTCTCTGTTATTGGGTTGTCTATTCTGTGGATTTTATTTTATTGAATTGTTGATATTTTATTTGAACCCTATTGATTTAGATCTATCTCTTATTGAACCCTAAAAATCCAATTGTAGTTTGTTCTCAACCAAACCCACTATTATTGGATCCTGACCCATTAACCAAATAATATAGTTATTTTCTATAAATACAACCCTAATAAAAACCCTAAAAACCCAAATTTCACAAATTGTAGCCGTCGTAAATTCTCTCTCCTCTTTCTATCTCCTCCCTCTTTCTCTCTCCCCGCTCAAACCCAACAGCCAAAACTTCCCCCCTCCGTCCTTCTCTCCGGCGAGCCTCAACTCCGGCCACCCCCCTTGTCAGCACACCCCCGGCGACGCCTCCTAGTGCCGCCCTATTTCCTGTCAGTGCACCACCACACCCTCGAAACCCCTCTCCCCTGTTTCTCGCCCAAGCACAGCAGCGCCAGACTTTCCCTGTTCCTCGCCGACTTTGCACAGCATGACCCCTGCCGTGGACGCCGCCCCCGCTCAATGCCAGCACCTCCCCCGCAACCCCTGACCTCTCCTTCTCTGTCCTCAACATTAAAGGCGGCCAAAACCCCGACCTCCTTTCCTCTCTCCTCGATGACTTCGCGCCGCCGGCATATAGCACCGCCTGAGCGTTGCCACCGCCGCCCTACTGTTCGTCAGTGATGCCGCCCACTTGGCTGTGGTGGTCGCTGCCTCTTTTTGATTGTTGCTATGTACTCTTGATGTTATTGATTTGGGTTTTATTGCACGTATATTGCACGTGTTATTATTTGCTAGTTCGTGGGTTCGTTGCTTCGGGATTCTTATCCCGTTATTCTTGGTATTCGTTTTTACCGTTTATAAGGCAATTCACAGTCCACTTGAATTGTTAATTGTATCAAATTCATGTTTTGTTGAAACTCTTGCAAGTAGATCTCTTTGTTATCATATTATCCATTGTTTATCTCTTCGTTGGGTCTATTGAGGATTTACACGAGCTATTCCCAATATTCTTGACATCATGCCACTTTTGACTCTAAAGTTTGGATCTTTCATAAGTGCATATAGAATTGATAATTGGGTGTTCATATAGTCGTCACACAAATAAATTATTGTAGAAACAAATAATAGGTTGTATATTGTTTGATCGATTGATGATTGATTGATGATAAATTGATGTATGAGCGTGTTCTAATTTTAATTATCATGTTTTGACAACCATCAAGCTGATTGCACAATTTATTGACTAAAGGATTAATACCCATCATGTTTAATTGATTTATTCTCAAGAAAACTACACAAAATTTGTTTATTGCTTGTTGAAGTGTATATTGACTGCTGTTTTTGAACCAGTAAACGATCTTCAAATCAATTACTTTCTGAATGATAATTGTAGCCTTATCCTTCTAGTTTCCAGTCAATCTTTATTTTTTGAATTTCGAGTTTTGCATCAAAAGTTATGCTCATTTTACTACAACTGTGTTTTTACTTTCAGATTTTTAGATTTTTGTATCTTTCATGTTTAAACAGTAAAAAGGCTGATCAAATGTTAAAACTTTGCTCTGATAATTTCCAGATTGTTAGTAATAATGATTAGGAGTATAGCAAATATATTTAATAAATTTATTATGGAGTTTTTGCTGATTCTAAAAATAAAATAACATAATGTCGAATTTCTGCCTGAACATGAAATATATAAAGAACAGTGTGATTGATCAAGCTACTGATGTCGGATTTTGAACTTTAAATTTGCGTTGGAACCGTGTGAAAGTCTAGTTTCTAGAACTTCTGACGAATTCAGTTTTCGATTTCTAAAATACCGGGAAACTGCATTTGTCACGGCCCACTTCCCAAAAATACGGAATACGAGTACATAACATTGGCCCAACGAATGACCAACGTCATCCATAAGCTGTTTATCCGATTAACTCAACAATATAATCAGTACAGAACAAATGCGCAGGCAATAATAATAATCTCATAAACAATAGTACTTGGAATGAAGCAATAAAAATATCCAAATACAATAATAATAATCCAACGTATGGAAACAATAATAAAATGCGGGACATAAGCCCAAAACAATAATAATCCAATCCAAAATAATTACCAGTCGCAATACATTAAATTTATTAAAGCAATAAGCAATTAGAAAGCAGTAGTCTTCATAATGTTTATTCTCCAATTCCAGCAGGCAATTTCTCTTTCATTACCTATATACACTTCATCTAAAAGTAGAAAAAAAATCGTCCCGAGAGCAAGTCATGGATAGTAAGTAGAGAAAGCAGGGAACAATAGAATAATGGTATAACAATGAATCGATGGATCAATAGGAATCAATAACATGGGACAATAATCATGATAATCGATGCAATGGCTACAAACAATGATTGAATAATCAATAACAATAATCAATGGTTATCAATAACATTTAGCCGATATTTGATATTAATAGAAATAATGGTGAACAACATGCATGCAATCTTATGTCTATTAATCATTTTAACTCCTAACTAATACACGTACTACTGTGTCCCATCTGTTCCATATCACAGGTTCGATGCATACAATCAATTTTATTTAGACTATAGAGGTAGACTCTATAGTTCATGTACTGGGTATGATGACAATAACAATTTAACACGGACCAAGGTGCAATTTCTTACATAATGACGATATCAATAATAATACGGGCCATCATCCGAGTACAGTCCCAATATCTACAACTACTATAGTCAATCCTTTAAACCTCGGCTTGTTAATTATTTCATCAATGCAACAATACAATAAGCAATTTGGGACATGAGGTGAACCCTAGTATCAATAGGGAACAATAGGATAATAACATGAAATAGGAAAATTAGAATGATCACAAAAACTCATTAGTATCATGCAATGCAACATGCATACATTAATTCATGCAATACTACAATATAGGAATAATTAATTCATTAAAAACTGACATATAAAATTCTAGACAGTGAGCGCAGTCTGTACAAAATTACGGTTTCCTGCTGACTCAGAAATCAAAAGTTGAATCCGTCAGAAAATCTGGAAACTCGACTTCCACACAGTTCCAATGCATATTTAAAGTTCAAATTCCGATAATAGTAGCTAGGTCAAACAAATGGTTCTTTAAAGGTTTTATGTTCAGGCAGAATATCGATATCATGTTATTTTAATATTAGAATCAGCAAAAACTCAATATTAAATTCATTAAAAATACTTATTAGATTCCCAAACATGTAAATTAAAAATCTGGAACTTTTCAGAGCAAAATTTTATCATTTGATCAGCCATTTTACTATTTAAACATGAAAGGTACAAGAATCTGAAAATCTGAAAGTAAAAATACAGTTGTAGTAAAATGGGCATAACTTTTGCTACAAAACTCGAAATTTGAAATTTCAAGATGTTCTGAAAACTAGAAAGATGAGGATACAATTCATATCCAGAAAGTAATTCAATTTAAGATCGTTTACTGGTTCAAAAGTAGCAGTTAACATTCAGGTCAGTAAGCAATATACAGTGTTAGGGTATTTTTCTTGAAAATAAATTAATTAGACTATATAGGTATCGATTGTTTAGTCAATAAATTGTATAATCAATATGATGGGTGTCAAAACATGATAAAAAAAACTAGAACACGCTCACACATCAATTTATCATCAATCAATCATCAATCGATCAGACAACATACAACCTAGCAATTGTCTCTACAATAATTTATTTGTGTGATGATTATATGAACAACCCTATTATCAATTCTATATTCACTCATGAAGGATTCAAACTTGAGATTCAAAACTGTCATGATGTCAAGAATATTGGGGTTAGCTCGTGTAAACCCTCAATAGATCCCACGAAGAGATGGACAATGGATAATATGATAACAAAGAGATCTACTTGCAAGAGTTTCAACAAAACTTGAATTTGATACATTTAACAATTCAAGAGGATAGTGACTTGCCTGTTAGATGGTTAATTTGAATACCAATAATAACGGGAAAACGATCCTGAAGCAACGTACTCACGAACTAGTTCAACCCACCAATAATACGTGCAATATACGTGCAAACTCAAGAACCCAACAACACAGCACACAAAGAGACTGCAGCAACACCAGTGGGGGAGAGAGCAACTGCATCAACTTCAACCACGACCAAGGGGATGGCGGCACTGGAGACGAGGTTGACGCCGGCGGTCGTGGGTGCACGAGGGTGGAGCGACAGCAGCGCTCAAGCGGTGACATCGGCAAGGTGGGTCGTCGATGTAGGGGGGTTCGCTGATGGGTTACTGGCGTCGAGAGCGGAAGCGGAGGAGGGGGTTCGGCCTGGCTGTGGTGGCGGCCGTGTAGGGCGTCGACGGGAGTAGGGTGGCGACAGGGGAGTCGCCGGAGAGGGATGGCTCGCTGGGGATGGTGATGCTACAGTGATGGGTTCCTATGGATTTGGGTTGGAATTCGATCGGGGAGAGAGAATGACGAGGAGAGAGAGTAGACGGCTAGGCTTTCGAAAATTGTGCAATTTTTAGGGTTTGCATTGAGGTTGTATTTATAGGGTATAATTAGGGTACTGGGTTAGTGGTTTAGGGTTCAATAATTGTAACCCTGTTTTCCATTTTATATATTTTGAGTGTATTTTCTTTTTTCCTTGTATTTGATTCAGCTTGTATGTTTTGGACTGTATTTTCTTTTGGATCTTTTCTTCTATATATTCATTTGGTTGATTCATCGTCTCATTTGAGTTCTTGATTTTTTTTTTCCTTTCTATTTGTCTATTCTTTCCTTCTAGATTGATCGAGCTTTATTTTTATCCCAAATTTTCTATTTGTCAATCCTCATTATACTGATCTGGTCCTATTTATTTCCTTAAAAACCATTTGTTTTAAATCCATTAATACTCAATTAATCCCAAATCCTATTTAAATCTTATACGCTGACTACCCTAAAAACCACTGTCACCTAATTATACCACAAGCCCATCAGCCTAAGCCTACCCAAAACTCACTTGGCCCATCACCCTGATACCGAAAACCCGATACCCATGCTGTTCACCAAAACCCTAATCCCTATGCTTACCCTTCTATATATTTACCTACATGAACCCATACAACCCTCATCCAGCCGCCTATACCTTCCCTCTCTCCCTATCTCCGCTCCTCTAGATCGCAGCACCTCCTCGCCGGGGCCACCCTTCGCCTGGTTGCGCCGCCCTACTGCGACTGCAGCCGAGCACCTCCCCCCTCTTCTTCCCGGTGCTCCCTCGACGGCAGCAGCAATAGCACAATAGTTCTGCACCTCCTCCTCAATGCCAGACCACAGTGGCAGCCACTTCTTGGCCACCATCATCCCCCGCCGCTCTCTCTTTGTTGCGTGTTTGGGTTCGTTGTGGTTGTGTGCTCATTATTGTGTTTGTCGTTGGGTTCGTGTTTCCCTCGTGGTTCATGTGGTTTGCATTGTTTGTTGTGGTTGTGTTCATGCCCCGGGAATCCGTTCCGGTTATTATTGCTTCGTCATTTTCGTCGTCGGTTATAAGGCAAGTAACTTGTATTCTTTTCTTTGTCTAATACAAGTACTAAATACCGCCTGTAGTGTAGTTGGGTTCTAGAGACAATTTGTGTATGAATTTCCTTGTTGATATTGTCTCTATTGCCTTGATTCGACCATAGTTGCCTCACGACATACATGACATGAAATAACCTAGGGTTGACTACTTCTTGTTGTACATATGTGTGTTGTTCATATGATCTCTTGTGCTCGTTCGTGTTATTCATGGTAGACTTGTTGTGGACTTGTGATATACCCTATACCATGTTGTTTGGACATATAGTAAACTATTTTTCATGTCGGTTATGTTTTGGATAAGTTTCACATGAGGTAGTTGATTTTTGTGCATGAAGATATTTTCAGTTTTGCCGGTTTTACCATTTTGATCAGTATTTTGGACCCTGTTAAGGTCAATATTTAAAAATATTTTGTAGAGAATTCTATCTATTCTCTAACCCTTTTGACAGATCTCAATTTCAATTTACGAGTTGTGAGTTATGTCTATTTTACTACAGAGGTGTAGAAAGGTTTTCAGATTGTGTTTTCTATGAATTCTGAAGAGTAATCTATTTTTATCATGATGTTAAAAGTATTATTTTGATCGAATATTTTTGCACAATACAACAATACTTGATTGGGATTAACCCTGAATTTTTGTGAATTTGTTTGATGAGTTTTACAAACCGTTCTATGTTTCAAACAATTACTATACATGTAGAATTTTCATACTTTTCAGTAAAGAACCTGATTTTCGACCTAACCCTACTTGCTTTTTGTAAAATATTTGTGAATATGAAAGTTAGCCAACTGTATCTATTTAATCACCCTTTTGGTGGATTTGAATTTCGATCTGTGGTTTGCGAGATATTGCTGTTTCGTGCTGTAGTGTTTGTGATTCCAGATTTACAAAATTGTCGTGTCTTGATGTTTTTTTATTTTACTTGACTACTTTATTTTTGTTGGAAAATTATGAAACTTTATTTTCTATTACTAAACATACTAGGGAATACCCCAGATTTTTCGTGGATTTATTTAGTGAGTTTTCATGTTGTTTTCCTGACTTGAATACAATCTTCTGATTTCTGGCTAAATATGTTCACTGGTTCCAATTCAGTTTGACTGTTGTTTTTGTGAAATACCATATGACTTATATATACTTTCTGGATTCGGCCGGGAGTCTATTTTCTAGATTCTTTGACGGATTCAGATTTTCATGTTTGTAGCAACGGGAATCCCAGATTTAGTGCAGTACTGTCTTGCTGTCCTAAACTAGAATTGTCTTTGTTCTATTCTTCTCTGAGTTATCTTTCACCTATAAATGTTTATTCTTCATCCTGTACTTGTTACTTGATCATGCCATGTTATTCTTGCCATGTTTTGTACTCACACATGCCTGTTTGATAATAATAATAAATAACCAAGCCGGGGTTTAAAGGGAAAGATCTAATAGTGGAAAATACAGAAACGTGTACTCGAAAGGGGATCCATAGATCCTACGTGATTACTTGATACATGATACTTGACACATGATTATTTGACACTTGCATGCTTGACACGTGATTAATTGCCATTTGCACTACTTGACACGTGATACACGATACATGATACTTGATACTTGGAGCTTGGAGCTCGATTATTTGATACTTGTCCCTGAGTACACTGCCCACTATGATCCACTATGAAATCTAAAGCGAAACTATTTGAATGTAGCAACCATGTACTAAAAACCGAGATGCATGAAGTGCTACCTAGATAGTAATAAATACAAGACTTGAGCATGATCACTTGACAATTGATTACTTGTACATGATACATGATACCTGATACTTGTTTACTTGATACTTGATACTTGCTACTTGTACTTGATACTTGACACTTGATACTTGTTATTCGTTTATATGATACATGTTCAGTTGACACTTGATACATGCCACTTACACTTGTTCATCTTGCCATGCTAGTTGTTATATATGTTATCATGTCTATTTCATGCTCTTTGCTTATCTTTCCCATATACTTGTATCCTGCACTACAAGTGGCCCGTAACTTGCATTGATGGGAGTTTGTTTTCTTTTTTCTATTCCTGCAATTTATCTAAATTGCAGATCAGGATGATAAGATGCCAGATGGAGTTGGTGATATGAGATATTAGTGCTGGAATTTGGCTATTCTTAATTTTTGTTGCTTATTTTGAACAATTGTACTTGATTACTTGGATTTATTTGTATTTAGGTAATGTGGCCCAGGATATTGACTTATTCAGATCTGAATTATTTGAGATTATAATATTTTGGTTTCAAGTATTCATGTTGGTATTTTGATTCATATGTGCATGCTTGGTTGACTTTCCTTGCTTCCGACTCTGATTATTCTTGTGAGGTGTTGTAAAGAATATGAACAGCTTATAGATAATGAAAATCATTCGCTGGACTTAGTCACGTATCCATATTCCGTATTTTCTTTTGGGAAGCGGGGCATGACAATAACAGCGGTTTTGGGTCAAGAACAAATGAATTTGGGTTTTAGGGTTCAATTAAGAGATAGATCAAAATCAATAGGGTTCAAATAAAAATACCCACAATTCAATAAGAGGTAATCGGTGTCAAGTCCCACTTTCCAAAAGTAAATATGGAATACGGATACGTGACTAAGCTCAGCGAATGATTTTCATCATCCATAAGCTGTCTGAATGTTTACAACATCTCATAGGAAAAATCAGAGTAGGAAGCATGAGAAGTCAACCACGCATGCATATATGAATCAATACCAACAGAATTTACTTGAAACAAATTTTAATAATCTCAAATAAACGAGATCTGAATAAGTTAATAATCCTGAGTCACAAAGCCCAATACAAAATAATCCAAGTAACCAAGTACAATTATTCAAGATGAGCAACAAGAAAGTAAATAGATATAGCAAAATCTCTAGAAAATTAAAATCTCAGATCACCTACTCCATCGGGCAGCTGATCACCATAATCTACAATTTAACAAATTTCAGGAAAAATGAAAGAGAAACAAAACGCCCGTCAATGTAAGTTACGGGACGCTTGTAGTGCAGGCACAAGTACAGGAAAAGAATAAACAAATATAGATTTACAGCAGAAACAACATAGCATGGTATAGGCATGATAACAAAACGGGATAACTAACATGAGTCAGGAAACAAAATCAAGTAACATGATATGCTAACAGGGTACAGGTAATATGTATCAAGTGTCAAGCAAGCAGGTAAACAGGCAAATATGTAACAGGTAAACAGGTAAACAAGTAAATAGGTAAGCATGTAACATGTATCATGTTATGTCAAGTCTTGTATTATTACTATCTACGTAGCACTTCATGCGTCCTAGGTTTTTACCACATGGTTGATACATTCCTACAAGTTACGTTTAGATTTCGTAGTGGAGTCCATAAGGCCGTGTACTCAGGGATCAGGAAAACAGGAACAGGAACAGGTACAGGTAGAACCTAGTGGTCCTCTTCTGAGTACACCTTCCTATAGGGAAGTGTGCAGTCAGGTAATCAGGTAAATAGGTATATGTAGAACCTAGTGGTTCTCTTCCGAGTACACCTTCCTATAGGAAAGCGTGCGGTCGGGTAATCAGGTAAACATGATCATGTATCATGTAGTCATGAACACGTAACAGGTGGGAAACACGGGCTCCCTTCTAAGTACACATATCTATATTTTCCACTACTAGATCTTTCCCTTAACCCTGACTTGATTATTTATTATTGTTATCAAATAGGCATGTATGTGTCATAAACAGGACAAGAATAACATGGTATAAACAAGTAACATGTTAAGGTTGCAAGATAAAAATGTACAGGAGAAAGACAACACATAAAAGGATATAACAACGAAAATCCTAGTTCACGACAGCAAGACAGTACTACACTAAATCTGAAATTTCCGTTGCTACAAACATGCAAACCTGGATCCGTAAAAGAATCTGAAAAATAGACTCCCCGCCGAATCCGGCAAATATATATAAGTCATAAGGTATTTCACAAAAACAAGTCTTAAAGCAGATTTGTATCCAGAAAACATGTTCAGCTAGAAATCAGAAGTTTGTATTCATAAACAGAAAAACGGCGTCAAAACTTACTAATTAACTCCACGAAAAATCTGGGGTATTCCCTAGTATGTTCAGTAACAGAAAATAAAGTTTTATAATTTTCCAACATAGATAGAATAGTAAAGTAAAATCAGAAAGCAGTAAGATACAGTAGTTTTGAAAATCTGGAATCATAAACACTGCAGTACTAAAACAGCAATATCTCACAAAATATAAATCGAAATCCAGATCTGTCAAAAGGGTAATAAAATAGGTATAGTAGGATATAATTCATATTCACAAAGTTTTTATAGAAAGCAAATAGAATCAGGACGAAATTATGTGTCTTTACTGAACAGTACGAAAATTCTGCAAGTATAGTAGCTGTTCACAAGCACAAAATGGTTTATAAAGTTATCAATTAAATCCATAAAAATTAGGGGTTAATCCCAATCAAGTCTAGTTGAAATCAGCAAAATATTGGATCAAAAGATTATCTTTAACATTAGAAGAAAAATAAATTACCATACAGAATACGTATAAAATTAGATCTGGAATTTTAAACACATCTGTAGTAAAACAGTCATAACTTGCAACTCATAAATCGAAAATGAGATCTATCAGAAAATATGAAAAGTAGACAGAATTCTCTACTTCATATTCCCAAAATATTTTAATATACTGGCCTTAATAGGGTCTAAATTACTGAACAAAAACGGAAAATCGACGAAACAGAAAATGTCCTTCATGCACAAAATCAACTAGTTCATATGAAACTCATCCAAAACATAGCCAAACACAAAATATAGTATACTAGGTGTCCAAGCAACATGGTATAGGGTATTTAGCAAGTCTACAACAAGTATACTATAAGTAACACCACCAAGCACACAATATTATACAAACAACATGCATGTATACAACAAGAAGTGGTCATCCCTATGTTATTTCATGTCATGTGTGTAAATGAGGTAACTAAGGGAGGGTCAACACAATAGAGACAAGATATAATTGGGTTTTCACACAAGAATTGTCTCTAGAACACAACTACACTACAGGCAGTATTTAGTACTTGTATTACACAAAGAAAAGAATACAAGTTACTTACCTGAAGATGACGACAGAAACGAAGCAAGAGCAAGAATAACGGGAAAGGATTCCCAGGCACGAACACAAACACGAACAGAGTGAACACGAACAAGATCATGAACAAGATGAAAAACCGATCGCGAGCAAGATGAAGATGATCGAGAACATGAACACAATTGGACGGCTGAGATCAAAGATCAAGATCAAGATCAATAAGATCGGACGGCTCAGATCAAGACTGATGATGATGGAGATGATAAGCACGATCAAATCAAACCATCCAGATCTCCCTGATGATGAAGATGATGATGATCAAGATCGATCGATGATCGGACGATTCAGATTAATCCTAATGTTGATGATGATCAAAATCAATCGGATGGTCTAAATCAGATGATGGAGATCATGAAGATCAAGATGATCAAGTCGATGGGACAGCCAGGATTCAAGGTGATCAAAACCCAATCAAACAGCAACCACCAACAATGGATGGCTCTGGCTTGGCTCCGACGGTGGGCGGCGGCACGGTGGGGACGGCATCGGAGGGCATGAGGGATTGCTGTGATACTGGGCTGCAGTCGGGAGGGCCACAGGGGAAGGCTGCTTTGTTGCGGTGGCTACTGGCGTCGCTCAACAGGAAGGAGGAGCAAGGCACAGGGGGCTTGTTGAGGACGACAGGAAACTGCAGAGGGGGGGTGCAGTCGTTGGCATTGCTGGGGCTATGTTGCTGCTGGACTGAAGATGGTAGGGGCACAGGGTGCAGCACAGGGAGGTCAACCAAGGGGAGGCGCATCGCGGCTGTCGAGGGGTGTTGGCATGGCGAAGGGTGGATGAGGGCGTTGCTAACGTTGGCTATCATTTGGGAGGAGCAGGGCAACATAGCGGAGGGCACCAGGGGGTGGCCTGCAGTCGTATGGTGCTCGGGAGGAGAAAAACACATAGGGACGTCGGGGTCGGTGACTGGCTGCGGGTGGTTGCGTCGTTGAAGGGCTGTAGGGGGTCGCCGGCAAGGTGGAGAAGGGAGAGGAGAGGGGGTCAAGGACGATGGGTATGGATGAGCGACGGAGAGGAGGTCGGGAGTCTGCAGGGCGAGGAGTTCGGGGAGAGAGAGAGGTGCACGGGAGGAGAAGGTCGGAGAGATGGGGTTAATAGCGGCTGAGGTGAGGAGGGTTTAAGAAGGAGGGGGCGGCTATGTATAGGAGGGGTAAGCGACTAATAGGTTTAGGGGTGATCGGGTTAAGCAGATGGTTATATATATAGCGGATGGGTAATATAGGATTAGGTGTGAACAGGGGGTAACGGGTAGGGTTATAGGGTATTGGATTTTAAAAACCAATAAGAGGTAGGGAAAATAGATAAATAAAAAAAAGGTTTTTAATATAAAATCAAAAGGTAATAACAATAAAAATAATAATACTAATAGTAGTAAAAATAATAATAATAATAATAATAACAGAAACAATAATAATAATAAGAAAATGATAAAAATAATAATAGTAATAATAATAACAGTAATAGTAATAATAATAGAAATCAAAGTAATGATAACAATAATAAGATTGGTATCACAATGTAAAAATCATAGAAAATAGTTACAAATAAAATATTTGATCAAAAATAAGTTTTAATAGAAGATCCAACAATACATTTTAACAAAGAATTTGAAAATGGGAAAATAATTTACAAAAATTTTAAATATCCGAAAATACACAGAAAATACGTATTTGCGAAAATAGGGGTTACAATAGGGATCAACAAGAATAGCCCGATAAAAAAGAATGGAGATTCATGAACAATTCTTAATTAAAATAATAATCAAGAAAGAAAATAGGGGTTTTGTTCAATTGCAAATCAAAACATTACAAAAGGGAAAAATTGAAAATTACAAAAACGGTAGTTGCAGCATTTTTGTACAGACTACTCTTGCTGTCTACAATTTTATATTCCAGATTTTAATAGTTTAATTGTTCTATATCGTAGTGTTGCATGGATTAAAGTGTGTATGTTGCATTGCATGATCCCAGTGTCTCATTGTCATCATTTTTATTGTCCTATCTAAGTTATCGTTGTATTGTCCCCTATTAATGCTATTGTTCTATCTCATGTCTCAAATTGTATATTGTATTGTTGCATCGATAAAATAATTAACAAGCCGGGATTTAAGGGTTGACTTTAGTAGTGGACAATATCAGGACTGTACTCGGAGGAGGGGCCCGTATTTTCCTATTTATTGGTCTATCGGTCTGTTGGTCATATCAGTCATTGATTAATCGTAGATTACTGACTACAATATCTCGATTGATTCGGTCATCGGTTATTATTGAATATTGTTGCCGAGTACATGAATTATAAAATCCACCACAAATTCTAAACGTAACTTGTTTGTATGTAGCAACCATGTGGTAAATAGATGAGACGCATGAAGTGCTACATTAGTTAGGATTAAAATAATTAATAGACTTAAGAGTTGGATCATAATGACACTGCATATTGTTCATTATTGTTCCTATTGATATCGAATCTTGACTAAGTGTTATTGATATTGTTCATTGAATATTGTTACCGTATATTGAATCATTATTTATAGGCATTGCATCGATTATCATGATATTGATTATTGCTATCGTGCCATGTTATTGATTCCTATTGATCCATTGAAATAATCGTTATACCGTTATTCCATTATACCCTGCTTTCTCTACTTGCTGTCCATGACTTGCTCTAAGGATAATTTTTCTCATCTTTTTAGATGAAGTGTTTACAGGTGATGATGGAGAATTTTGCCTGATGGATTGGGAGAACAACATTGGTGAAGGAATTGATCGCATCGCCACTTAATAAATTATTGTTTTTGTCATGAAGACTTAATTATTGAACTATTGTTATTTCATTGTATTGTGGGCTTTTGACCCGAATATTGTTATTATTTATTTTCAGATGTTGGATTATTATTGTATTTGGATATTATATATTGCTTCATCCCAACTATTATTGTTCATGAGATTATTATTATTGCCTGCGCAATTGTTCTGTATTGATTATATTGTTGAGTTAATCGGATAAACAGCTTATGGATGACATTAGTCATTCGCTGGGCCAATATCATGTACTTGTATTCCGTATTTTTGAAAAGCGAGGCGTGACACTTCTTGAACAAAGCAGGCGACTAGGAGCTTGTCAATTACTTTCTTGGGCGCTTGATGTTTGTCGGGAGCAAAATTGGCCCTCGAGTGCAAAGGCATAAGGGAGCTTGACTACAAGACCCACCCGTCAAACAGGGATGAAAGTCGGCCCTGCAATCCAATCTTAGAATCAATAGGTTCGCACTCAATTAATGAAAGATTAGATCATCAGAGATGTTCGGCATGTCAGATGCGATCCTAGCGAACAAGTCTTGATTTTCCCTTATGCAAGCAACAAGTTGCTCTTTAATTTAGTGTGGAGAATGTTGCTTACCCAAAAATACTTGATCTGATCTTCTTTCTAGAAGTGGATCTCTTCTAATTCATTTACATGCTCGGTGTTAACTGACCCCTCTCTTGAGGGTGTTCTATGGCATCAAATCCAAGGATCAAGCCCCACATTGTATCTATGTAACATGTAACATGTCTATGCGGCCTCATGGCTCCTCTTAACTTCTCCTACCTTTGCTGCTATAGGGAACTTCATCTTCATGTGGAAGGCCGAGGCTAACGCGTAAAGGGCCACCAGGCCAGGACGACCAAAGATATCATTGTAGGCAGTATTCATGTTGATGACAATGAAGTTGAGTTCTTCCGTTCGAGTGGTTGGGGTCTTTCCCGTAGGGTGACTATATCTTCAAACTGAGCCGAAACCCTGGAAAACCTGTTAAGGGTGTACCTGGCGGGTTTGAAACATCCCTGGAAGAGCTTGAGGCCTTTGAATGCACATAAAAAGAGGATTTCCACAGAGCTGTCATTGTCTATCATGATGCGGTGCACCTCATGATTTGCCATGTAGAGGATAATTACTAGTGTTTCGCAATGAGGTGTCTGCACAACCTCGAGATCCTTGGTTAAGAAGGTTAATGGAACCCCATAGCCTTTAACGAGCTAGGGGATGTTGTGCAGAGAGTTTAATTCTCAGAGGAAAGCCTTCCAAGGGGAGTTAGACTCTTCCTCCACAGGTCCACCGTGGATGAAGGGACAAATCGGCATGCACTCCGAGTCTTGGGACTCAGAAGGATTTTTGATGTGCTTGTTAGCCCCCAGACCGAGGGAGGCCCAATGATTTTTTGGGTAAACCGGGAGAGGTAGCATTGGCGAAGCACAGCCTCAATCTCCTCTTTCATGGCTCAACAATCATCGGTGAGGTGTATGTTGTCTCTGTGAAATGCACACCATTTGTTCTTATTCCTCCTCTTGCTTGATGTGCTCTTCTTTGGAGGAGGGCAGAGAAGCTCGTCCTTCTCAACCTCCATGTGGACATCGAAAATGATGGTATTGAGGGATGTGAATTTTTCCAAGTGTGATACTGGAGGAGGAGCACATTGACCCGTGGCATCCTTATGGACTTTTAAGGTCCTTCTTTATTGGTACCGCTCTGATTGTTCTCGGAGGAAGACCCCTTCTATTCTTATGGATGAATGACATTTTCCACTCAAATGTACTTCTCAGTCATTTGTAGGAGGTCCGATAAGTCCTGAGGACTCTTGATGAGAGACTTTTTTAGGTCAACGTGGTTGACATTGTGCATAAAGGTAGTAGTGTCTACTACCAAGTCAAGCGAGGGGATGGATCGGGAGTCGGCTGTGAAGAGCCAGACATGATCCTTGAGAGACTCCTCATCCATTTGTTTAAAGTCGAGTAGGGAGCGCTTGTCTTCTCGGTCTTGAGACTGATGAGAAAGTGTGTGAGGAATAGCTCCTCAAACTGATTGAAAGAGAATATAGACCCTGGAGAGACGAGAGAAACATTGGGGTGTTGATCCATTCATGGTTGATGGAAGCATCAGAGGAGGGAGTCGGAGGCTTGATGGATTATCATAAGAGTTTTGAAACTCTTAAGGTGATCTACCATGTCGAACTCACCATTACGATTCGAAAGCTCGAATCTGGAAGTTCGCTAGGATATGGGCTTCGATGATCGACCTGGAGAAAAGGCATCAGAGAGGGTCATATGCTCTATCCTCGAGTCCCTCTTCTAGCTTTATCAGTGCTATTCGGTCATCCATCTCTTTGAGGCGTTAAGGATTGTGTTGCCTTGCTTCTTATATCTACCAGACCCGCGGGACTCCTCTTGTTGAGAAGCAGTAGGTTGGTGATTGCTAGTTTGTTGGCCCCTACCAGGGGTACCATGGAAGGTCGTGTGGATCTCATTTTTGAAAATTTGGAATTTCTGTCTTGGTGATGGGTACCTCTTCTTCCCTATTGTTCTGGCGGGCCAGTCGAACCAGGGGAGGGGCCGCTTCCAAATCGGTCCCGAACCAAGGAAGACAGCCAACCCCAGAACGGGAGCCGGGACACAGCTGCTCACCCCAAGGACCTCGACCATCGCGTGACCCGGTGGGGAAAGCCCCAGTCAGGAGGGCCGAGTTTCAGAATTTTATGGACGAAGTCCTCCAGGAAATCCGAGGCGATCCTAGGACCGACGTGCGCAATGACTCCATCCCTCATCCCGAAGCCCGGGGCGGCGAATCCCACGGATTGACCCGCCCGCTTGAATAGTAAGACGTCGTCCTTAGACACCTCCGAGAGATAGAGAATCGCGTCGCCCATCTCGGCAAGGGTGGGCCGATGCTAGGCAATGGTTATAGGTTGACCTGACCCCCATTTTCCACTCAAATCTTAAAAGCCGAAATCCCCAGAAATTTCAGGCCTCTCCAAATTGAGATATACAACGGCGAGGGTGATCCCGCTGATCACACGGAGGGGTTTAAAACCCTCATGATGATTCACAGTGCTTCGGATCCCCTCCTATGCCGCATTTTTCCTGCCACCCTGTGCGGTCCAGCTCGGGAATGGTTATCGAAGCTCACCCCCGGCTCAGTCTTCTCGTTCGACCAGTTGGAAGTAAATTTTCTAGCCCACTTCGTGACCAGCAGAAAGGTCAAGAAGACGAGCGCGTTCCTTATGGACCTCAGACAGAAGGAAGGGAATTCACTTCGCGAGTTCGTTCGGAGGTTCACCTCCGAGGCGAGGTCTGTTTCCTCTCTCGACACGGGGGTCGCTTTGGCAGCTTTTCGACACAACATTCGGCACGGTCAGCTTAAGGCTTCCTTGGCCAAAAATCCACCCGTTGATATTTCCGACCTGCTCAACAGGGTCGAGAAGTACATTCGAGCGGAAGAGTCCTAAACCCTGAAGGCACCAAAGAAGCCACCGCCAAAGGAAAGCGGAAAGCAGACGACGTCGAGCCCGTCAAGAAAGTCATAAAAGATGCGGCCAGTCTCAAAAGAATTCCTCTGGTCCCCCGATTTGAGAGGTATACCCCGCTGACCCAGAACGTGTCGGCAATCCTAATGGAGATCGAGGATAAAGGGATAGTCCGACTCCCTCCCCGACCGAGCAACAATAAGAAGCGGGACTAGATTCTACTGTCGCTTTCACCGAGACAATGAGCACGAGACGGATAACTGTCGGGCCCTCAAAGACGAGATCGAGGTCCTCATCCAACGAGGGTACCTGAGGGAGTTCACCCGGGATAACCTAAGAGATTGGAGGGATCCGAGGAATCCGAGGCCTTTGCCTCCCCCTCGAACAATCAACCGGTGACCCGATCGGGACCCCGAGCCTAAGGAGACCGGAGGGCAGGCCATCCTACACTGTGTCCATGGTGGACCCGTGGGAGGGGAATCCAATACTTCCCGTAAGGCCTTCTTCCAAGAGGTTAACTCCATTCGAGACCAACCCTCCCCCAGGTCCAGCAGTAGTCGGTCTCCTTATCCGGAGAAGACCTGGAGGGAGTACGGCTCCCGCACTACGGTGCCCTCATCATCAGCCTCGTCATGGCAAACTTCGAAGTTTGCTGAATTCTCGTGGTCAACGGAAGCTCAGTCAACATCCTCTTCTTGGAAGCATTTGAGAACCTCAAGCTCCCCCGAGATAAGCTAAAGCTGACCGGGTACACCCTTCATGGGTTCTCGGGCATCCCCGTACAAATCGAAGGGATCGTGACACTAGATGTAATAGCCTGCACGACCCCTATCATACGGACCGAATCAATGGACTTCATGGTGGTCAACGTCAAGGCGGCGTACAACACCATTCTCGGGCCGACCCGGGCTCTGCTCGTTTCAGGCTGTCTGTAACGCCCCAAATCCCAAATACACTGAATTCGAGATGTTCTACAGGATCTTTCTGCTTTTTTTAGTACAATTTTACAAGGAAATTTAAACTTTTCACTTTATATCAGAGTTTACATCAATATTACACTTTACATTGCACAGCGGAAGTAAAATTTACAACAATGAAACAAATATACAACAACATTGAGTAATCTTTAAGCATTTGTTCCACTTTAATCTTTATCAAGCCATTTACCTGCATATAAGATTGTGGGTACATCAGTTTATTCAACCGACGATCATTATACACGGCTATCCTCTCTATGCCGGAAATAGTATAACTTATTTTCCATATCTAGCAAACACAAACTTGTCACATACCAAACTAAAGGGACTACCCTATTGATGTCGTGTTGTGATTGTGCACTTAGTCCTTAATGCAATTATTTATATTAGATGACACTAATGCGCACTTGTTTAGATTCTATGCATCCCATACTACATAGGTCCGAGGGCAAGCCTCTTAATCGTTCTTCATCTTTGTAGGGTTCAATCCCTCGCCATGACTTAATCTTCTACTGTAATTACGGTAGGTATCCTAGATGATCTATGAGTGTAAGCACGTGTACAGAAAACCTGGAGGGGAATCCCACGTCATGTCACGACTCATCGTGAAGAACCTGTGGCAATTCATCATCCTTCATGGCACACGATCCTCATGCAGTCACCAAACATCCCACAAGCGTCATCACCGGGACGGTACTCTGGAGCAGTATCCACGTCATGTCACGACTCATCGTGAAGAACCTGTGAAATACTCTCTGCCGCCAATCCGATGGCCCTCAACTCATGTTTTTCTCCTACTTTCATCACGTCTCCTCTATGTACTAATCCTTAGTTTTTATCAAAATCATGAACAAGAATCGAAGCTCTAGAGTTAGCCTCTCCACTAAACCGGACTTATTCATTCATTTCAATATGACCAACCTTGGTCTTTCTTTTCAATTTTCATTTCCAAATGCCGGGGGAGACTTAGCTAAACTTTTTTGTTTCAATTTTCAATTCACAATTTCTTATTTGAGCATTTCCAACTCATAAATTCATATGTTGAGTTATCATACTCAAATAGCATTTCTCTTTTCCAATCATGATTTCTAAATTGTTCAAATAGTCCATGACTATACATGAATTTCATATGCTTTATCAATTATCACTTTCACTTTGAAATTCACATCACTAACGAATATCCACAATTCACATTTTTCACACTATTCTCAAATGAGAACAATTCACTTCCATCACATAATAAAATTCCTTTCTTTACTACAATAATCTTCTAATTCTTCATTTCAAACTCTTTTTGCAAGGTATAATTTTCACAAAGTATACATATAGAACCATAGTTCTATTTATGCATTTTATTCTCAAATCATAGTCTATTTCATGCAAATAATTCCCAAATCATTTTTATAAATCCTATATAATTTTAGAAGAATAACCATATTTTTTTCATAATTTTTGGACAACTAAAACCCCAAAAAAATAATTTTTTTCAATCTTGCCGAGGGCAAGATTCGAACCCAGTACCCCAGAGAACACAGCCAACCGCACAAGCCACTAGGTCGCATGTGCTAAGCGGTGTAAAGGGAAAGCCGACGGTATTTAAGGCTCTCAATCGTTGATTCTTGTTTTTAAAAAATTACCTGAAACAATATAGTGCTGCAAGGATTCGAACCAGTCACCACAAGGAACCCAACCGCGCACTATGACCACTTGAGCTACAAGCTCAGGTTGTCACTAGTATAATTCCAATTTCATTTACCCCATACTCTCTGTTATTTAGAACATTTCGGCGTTCAACAAAGTTGCATATCACATTGTTCTTACTAATATACTGAAAAAATCCGAATTAATCATTTTCCATCATGAATTTTATTCCAGTATATGAAAGTAATTTCTTAAATAATTAGACATAATTTTCTCCATAATTGACACATTTCTACCATACAATTTGGTTAATGTGACATACTACTAATACAATTTCTTTTGACATTATAATTTCATCAATCTCTATAATAATTCTCTACTCTTATTCATTTTCCAAACATAAGAATTCCTCTTAATTTATTTGCTACCACGCCATACAAAGTTTCCAATTTAGCACAAAAAGTGACACAATCGATGTACTAGCTTTTGCACATAATTTTTCATGCTACTAACAAATATTCCTTCTCATAATTTATAGCCACATTCATATTGCACACAACATAAATTTCACTAATAACAACACACATAACTTGCATATCAATAAGTTAATCAATTAGAGATCATCTTTTCAATTAAAAGTGCATTCTTATTAGTCATTTCCATGCATTATTTTGATAATTAAATCTAGCATGCATTCCTATGTTAGAAATAGGAAAATTTACCCACCTTGTTGAAGAAAAGAACAATTAGCAAACTCCTAGACGAATGTCCTTGCAACGAGACGCTCCTCCTCCTTGAATGCCGCACTCGAGCCTCCAAAGGCACCAAAACCGAGAGCTCCTTCCTTTTGAATGCCGGCCTCTTCTCCTTTTGTAGTTGCAAGCACCACTCCCACACACAACTCAATCTTTTATCTCACAAAAATCACTACTAGATAAAGTAATAGAACTATAGGTTTGGAAGAGTTCATTTGCACAAGAATACTAGCCATGGGAGGGGGTATTTATACTAAAAACCAAGGAAAATAGATGGCTAGGATTAAAGTAGGAGTTAGGAACAAATGGTGGAGATTTAATGAGGAGTTACACAAACTACCCATGATGAGTAACCACCACACCATGATCCCCATCCAAAATTTGAGTTTCCCTCCAAAGAATGCAACCGGCCATGCTTGGAAAAAGTGCATATTGCACGTGTACGTGTAGTGCACGTGCATGCAACTAGGCCCAAAAATTATACATTAATTTTTTGTATAAAAATAAAATAGTCTTTAAATTGTATTCTACATGACAAGTTGTATAAAAATAGATGAATCCATGGGCTTTAGTTTATGGGCCAAAATAGTTATTTTAAAATAAAATAAATAAATTACATTTTGGGCTTAAAGAAAAAGGCTTTTCATCTAATTAAAATAAGGCTTTTGTATAAAATAATTAAAAGCACATATTAAAATATCTTTACTCATCTTGATGAAAATATTAACCAAAATATTGCACGTGCACACTACGTGCAAAATAAATAATTTTTCATTAAATGAAAAATCAGGGCATTACAACACTCCCTCCTTAGAATAGTTCCGTCCCCGGAACTACAGTCAAGAGTGAGAAACAAAATACAACACAACACCAAAAAGATACAAAGATACAATCAAACAAAAAACTCAGGATAGTCCTTCAACATCCTCTCGTCGGATTCCCAAGTAGCCTCTTCGACCAAATGGTTTCTCCAGACCCATCGGTATCGTCTTATTCCTCAAGACTTTCTCTCGACGATCAACAATCTCGACAGGAGACTCGATGTAATTCAGATCCAACTGCAAACCTTCCAGTACTTCAGGAAAATGATGACTCGGATCTGGAATATAACCTCTCAGCATAGACACATGAAAGCAATTGTGCACCTGAGACAACTCTTCTGGTAATTCAAGGCAGTAAGCAGTTTTCCCGATCCTTTTCAATATCTTGTACGGGCCTATAAACCTCGGTGCTAACTTCCCGCCTTTGCCAAATCGAACCACACCTTTACTGGGTGATACCTTCAGAAAGACGAAGTCACCAACCTCAAACTCAAGGTCCCTTCTCCGGTTGTCTGCATAACTTTTCTGCCTGCTCTGAGCTTCTACCAACCTTTTCCTGATCAGAACAATCTTCTCAGAGGTTTGCTGCACAAGCTCAGGACTAAACAACTGACGCTCCCCAACTTCAAACCAACAAACAGGTGTCCTGCACTTCCTGCCATACAAAGCTTCGTACGGTGCCATCCCGATACTAGCCTGAAAACTGTTGTTGTAGGCAAACTCTACCAAAGGTAAATGCCTTTCCCAACTGCCTCCAATGTCTAGTATACAACATCGAAGCATATCCTCAAGAATATGGTTGACTCTCTCGGTCTGCCCATCGGTTTACGGATGAAAAGCAGTGCTGAAATCCGTCTTGGTACCCATGGTTGTCTGAAGACTCCTCCAGAAATGCGAAGTAAACCACGCATCTCAATCAGACACAATAGTTGACGGAACACCATGAAGCCGGACGATCTCGTCAACATACAACTCAGCCAACTTGTCCATCGAAGCCGTGAGTTTCTTCGCCAAAAAGTGAGCAGACTTGGTCAGTCGATCGACTATGACCCAAATCGCATCACTACCTTTACGACTCTTAGGCAATCCCGTAATGAAATCCATACTGATGTTATCCCACTTCCATTTCGGAATAGGTAACGACTGTAATAGACCCCCGGGTCTCTGATTTTCGGCTTTGTCTTGCTAACAAACCTCACACTTCGCCACAAATTCAGCCACATCCCGCTTCAAACCTGACCACCAGAAATGCTGTTTGATGTCTTTGTACATCTTAGTACTCCCAGGATGTACCGACAAAAGCATGCGCCTCCTGAAGAATACTCTCTTTCAGGTTCGCCTGATTTGGAACACAGCCTCTCTCCAAACCACAGCACTCCATCCTTAATTTGAAATCCGGGCAACCTGCCAGCACCAACCTGCTCCTACATCTCCAAAATATCAGCATCAACCTCCTGACTTGAAATGATCCTTGCATTCAAAGTAGGCTGAAGCCTCAACTGAGCCAAAGATGCTCCCAATCCTTGCAAGACAACTTCAATACCTGCTCGATCCAATTCCTCAATCAGATGCTTGTGAGTTGTAATCAAATTGGCTAAACTGCTCTTGCGACTAAGTGCATCAGCAACAACATTAGCCTTCCCAGGATGATACTTGATCTCAGGTCGCATGTCCTCGAGCACTTCCAACCATCTCCGCTGCCTCAGATTCAGATCCCTCTACTGATATATATACTTCAAGCTCTTGTGGTCCGTGTACATGTTCAATTTCTCACCGTACACGTAGTGTCTCCATTGCTTCATGGCAAAGATAATCGCAGCCAACTCTAGATCGTGAGTCGGGTAATTCTTCTCATGCGGTCATAGTTGCCTAGACCCATAAGCGATTACTCTTCCTTCTTGCATTAAGACACAACTAAGCCCACGATGTGAAGCATCGCTATAAACATCATACTCAACACCTGCTCTAGGCAAAGCCAAAATAGGTGCAGTAGTCAGTTTCTCTTTCAACTCCTGAAAGCTCACCTCACAATGCTCAGTCCACTTGAAGTTCACATTCTTCTTGGTCAGTCCAGTAAGCAGCACGGCTATCTGAGCATAACCTTGAATGAATCTCTTGTAGTATCCAGTCATTCCAAGGAAACTTCTGACTTCCTTCACTGTAGTAGGCCTAGCCCAATCTCTCACTGCCTCTATCTTCTGAGGGTCAGTTGCCACTCCCTCCTTAGAAAGGATGTGATCTAGGAATGCCACTTTAGATTTCCAGAAATCACACTTGGAAAACTTGGCATACAACTTCTGCTCTTCCAGCTTCTTCAAAACTGCTGCCAGATGCTCGGTGTGCTCCTCTTCTGACTTGGAGTACACGAGGATATCGTCGATAAACACCACAACGAAAGAATCAATGAATGGCCTCAGAACTCTGTTCATCAAATCCATGAAGATTGCGGGTGCATTCGTCACTCCAAATGACATAACTAAGAATTCGTAATGCCCATGTCGAGTTCTAAATGCAGTTTTGTGCACATCTTCAGCTTTCACTCGAACTTGGTGATATCCTGATCGAAGATCTATTTTGGAGAATACAGCTGATCCTTGTAGACGATCGAACAAATCATCAATTCGAGGAATAGGATACTTATTCTGAACAGTGACTTTATTCAGCTCTCTATAATCGATACACATTCTCATCGATCCATCCTTCTTCTTTACCAAAAGCACTGGTGCTCCCCAAGGTGACGCACTAGGTTGAATAAAGCCTTTCTCCAACAGTTCCTCAATCTGTCGTTTCACCTCATCCTGTTCTACTAGAGCCATCCGATACGGTGCCTTAGAAATGGGTGCACTTCCTGGTTGAACAGTGATGCTGAACTCTACATCACGATGCGGAGGTAACCCAGGAAAATCATCCAAGAACACAGTCGGATAGTCCCGAACCACAGGAATTCCTTGCACTTCCACAGGAGTCTCTTCCTTGCGGATAGTTGCCACCAGCTTAGAACACTTCTTCTTCCCTTGGAAAATGACTTCAGGTCCACCTGGAGCCTTCACTGTTACCGTCTTGGTCTTGCACTCGATGCTTGCACTGTACACCGACATCCAATCAATGCCAATGCTAACATCGACTCCCAAGATAGTCAGCTCGATTAGATCAATGCCAAAGATTCGATCTCCAATTACAATCTCGCAATCAGCAAAATACCGATCAGTGGTTAAAGTTTTCCCTGATGGAGTAGCTACTGCCAAGATCTTGCCTGGAAAAATCTTCGGTTCAACACTTTAGCAAATTTAGGAGACACAAAAGTATGAGAGGATCCAGTATCGAACAACACAATAGGTTTCATTCCGTATTCTGATGCAAAAAGATCCATCAAATTCGAAGTATGAAACATGATCTTTCAAGTCAATATTTCCATTTCATTGAATTTCAAAATTTATACATTCGAATTGAAAAACATTTCTTGACATCAGAATGAAAGATAGTAGAAGCTACAACAGTCTAACTCCTACGGTTCCTCTTCGCTTCTCGAAGTTCTCTCCGTAGTTCGCCAACTTCATCCTTCAGCACATCGGTCAGATTCCTCCTCTTCTCGAGTTCCCATATCTGATGACTGAGAACAGAATAGTCGTCCTTTCGCTTAGCCAGCTGAGCCTCCAATAATCCGACTCCTCTCTTGCAGTGTCTCTACCTGCCTCTGAAGAGAAGTCACAAGACTATTTGGAACTGGTTCTTCTTCTTCGTCAGAAGAAGAGTCATCAGATGAATCCGGAGGTGGGGTGATCTCTCGGGATTCAGGCCATTCTTCTCCGTCAGAATCTACTTGCCCTGGATAGTACTCGTCCTCGGAATCTGCCTGTCCAGGATGGTACTCTTCCTCAATGATATGTCAGTCGTCGTCTCCAGCAGGGTCGAAGTGATCAACCATCTTAGAGATAGAGGGAAGAAGCATAAGTCATAGAACAACACAAATGTAAGTCACTTACATTTAAATCTCTAGACTCAAACACAAACTCTAATGTCCACTTCTAGGGTGTCGTTCCTTATAAATTTGTACAAGTGTGGAAAGCGTGTCTCTGATACCACTCTGTAACGCCCCGAATCCCAAATACACTAATTCGAGATGTTCTACAGGATCTTTCCGCTTTCTTTAGTACAATTTTACAAGGAAATTTAAACTTTTCACTTTACATCAGAGTTTACATCAATATTACACTTTACATTGCACAGCGGAAGTAAAATTTACAACAATGAAACAAATATACAACAACATTGAGTAATCTTTAAGCATTTGTTCCTCTTTAATCTTTATCAAGCCATTTACCTGTATATAAGACTGTGGGTACGTCAGTTTATTCAACCGACGATCATTATACACGGCCATCTTCTCTATGCCGGAAATAGTATAACTTATTTTCCATATTTAGCAAACACAAACTTGTCACATACCAAACTAAAGGGACTACCCTATTGATGTCGTGTTGTGATTGTGCACTTAGTCCTTAATGCAATTATTTATATTAGATGACACTAATGCGCACTTGTTCGGATTCTATGCATCCCATACTATATAGGTCCAAGGGCAAGCCTCTTAATCGTTCTTCATCTTTGTAGGGTTCAATTCCTCGCCATGACTTAATCTACTACTGTAATTACGGTAGGTATCCTAGATGATCTATGAGTGCAAGCACGTGTACAGAAAACCTGGAGGGGAATCCCACGTCATGTCACGACTCATCGTGAAGAACCTGTGGCAATTCAGCCTCCTTCACGGCACACGATCCTCATGCAGTCACCAAACATCCCACAAGCGTCACCATCGGGACGGTACTCTGGAGCAGTATCCACGTCATGTCACGAATCATCGTGAAGAACCTGTGAAATACTCTCCGCCGCCAATCCAATGGCCCTCAACTCATGTTTTTCTCCTACTTTCATCACGTCTCCTCTATGTACTAATCCTTAGTTTTTATTAAAATCATGAACAAGAATCGAAGCTCTAGAGTTAGCCTCTCCACTAAATCGGACTTATTCATTCATTTCAATATGACCAACCTTGGTCTTTCTTTTCAATTTTCATTTCCAAATGCTGGGGGAGACTTAGCTAATCTTTTTGGTTTCAATTTTCAATTCACAATTTCTAATTTGAGCATTTCCAACTCATAAATTCATATGTTGAGTTATCATACTCAAATAGCATTTCTCTTTTCCAGTCATGATTTCTAAATTGTTCAAATAGTCCATGACTATACATGAATTTCATATGCTTTATCAATTATCACTTTCACTTTGAAATTCACATCACTAACGAATATCCACAATTCACATTTTTCACACTATTCTCAAATGAGAACAATTCACATCCATCACATAATAAAATTCCTTTCTTTACTACAATAATCTTCTAATTCTTCATTTCAAACTCTTTTTGCAAGGTATAATTTTCACAAAGTATACATATAGAACCATAGTTCTATTTATGCATTTTATTCTCAAATCATAGTATATTTCATACAAATAATTCCCAAATCATTTTTATAAAGACCCATATAATTTTAGAAGAATAACCATATTTTTTTCATAATTTTTGGACAACTAAAACCCCAAAAAAATAATTTTTTTCAATCTTGCCGAGGGCAAGATTCGAACCCAGTACCCCAGAGAACACAGCCAACCGCACAAGTCACTAGGCCGCATGTGCTAAGCAGTATAAAGGGAAAGGCGAGGGTATTTAAGGCTCTCGATCGCTGATTCTTGTTTTTAAAAAATTACATGAAACAATATAGTGTCGCAAGGGTTCGAACCGGTCACCACAAGGAACCCAACCGCGCACTATGACCACTTGAGCTACAAGCTCAGGTTGTCACTAGTATAATTCCAATTTCATTTAACCCATACTCTCTGTTATTTAGAACATTTCGGCGTTCAACAAAGTTGCATATCACATTGTTCTTACTAATATACTGAAAAAAATCCGAATTAATCATTTTCCATCATGAATTTTATTCCACTATATGAAAGTAATTTCTTAAATAATTAGACATAATTTTCTCCATAATTGACACATTTCTACCATACAATTTGGTTAATGTGACATACTACTAATACAATTTCTTTTGACATTATAATTTCATCAATCTCTATAATAATTCTCTACTCTTATTCATTTTCCAAACATAAAAATTCCTCTTAATTTATTCGCTACCACGTCATACAAAGTTTCCAATTTAGCACAAAAAGTGACACAATCGATGTACTAGCGTTTGCACATAATTTTTCATGCTACTAACAAATGTTCCTTCTCATAATTTATAGCCACATTCATATTGCACACAACTTAAATTTTACTAATAACAACACACATAACTTGCATATCAATAAGTTAATCAATTAGAGATCATCTTTTCAATTAAAAAGTGCATTCTTATTAGTCATTTCCATGCATTATTTTGATAATTAAATCTAGCATGCATTCCTATGTTAGAAATAGGAAAATTTACCCACCTTGTTGAAGAAAAGAACAATTAGCAAACTCCTAGACGAATGTCCTTGCAACGAGACGCTCCTCCTCCTTGAATGCCGCACTCGAGCCTCCAAAGGCACCAAAACCGAGAGCTCCTTCCTTTTGAATGTCGGCATCTTCTCCTTTTGTAGTTGCAAGCACCACTCCCACACACAACTCAATCTTTTATCTCACAAAAATCACTACTAGATAAAGTAATAGAACTATAGGTTTGGAAGAGTTTATTTGCACAAGAATACTAGCCATGGGATGGGGTATTTATACTAAAAATCAAGGGAAATAGATGGCTAGGATTAAAGTAGGAGTTAGGAACAAATGGTGGAGATTTAATGAGGAGTTACACAAACTACCCATGATGAGTAACCACCACACCATGATCCCCATCCAAAATTTGAGTTTCCCTCCAAAGAATGCAACCGGCCATGCTTGGAAAAAGTGCATATTGCACGTGTACGTGTAGTGCAAGTGCATGCAACTAGGCCCAAAAATTGTACATTAATTTTTTGTATAAAAATAAAATAGTCTTTAAATTGTATTCTACATGACAAGTTGTATAAAAATAGATGAATCCATTGGCTTTAGTTTATGGGCCAAAATAGTTATTTTAAAATAAAATAAATAAATTACATTTTGGGCTTAAAGAAAAAGGCTTTTTATCTAATTAAAATAAGGCTTTTGTATAAAATAATTAAAAGCACATATTAAAATATCTTTACTCATCTTGATGAAAATATTAACCAAAATATTGCATGTGCACACTACGTGAAAAATAAATAATTTTTCATTAAATGAAAAATCAGGACATTACACTATCCCCTTGGCCTAACACTTGAAGTTGTAGTTCCCCACTAACCTCGCGGTCGGTGTTGTCCGATGGAATCAGGAGTCTGCACGTTCGTGCTACATGACCGTGGTATGAGACGGGGTGTTTTCCCTTGACGCAGTCGAGCTACCACCTGAAAGAAGCCAGCCCGAGTCAGAACCCGCAGAAGAATTAGAGGAGGTTTCATTCGAGGCCAAAGACAAGTCTAAGTGGTTCCGTGTGATCCGCTCCCTTTCCCTCGACCTTCGACCAAGCCTGATTGGTTGCATCCGCCACAATATTTACCTCTTCGCTTGGACCCTGTCCGACATGCCCGGGATTTTCGACGACCTAATCATGCATAGGCTAAGTTTCCAATCAGGCTCCAAGACGTTCCATCAGAAGCGACGCAAGTTCGCCCCAGAGAGGCAACAAGCAGTGAAAGTGGAGGTGGACAAACTATTGTTCGCTCGGTTCATCCAATAGGTTAGCTATCCCGAGTGGTTGGCTAATGTCGTGATGGTGAAGAAGGCCAGTGGGAGATGGAGGATCTGCAAAGACTTCACGGACCTCAACAGGGCATGCCCCAAAGATCCTTTCCCCCTCTTGAGCATCGACGCTCTGATTGACACAACATCGGGTCACGAGCTACTGACCTTCATGGAAGCCTTTTCAGACTATAATGAAATCCGGATGTTCCATCTAGACACCACCAAAACATCCTAAGTTACCGACCAAGGTCTCTACTGTTATCGGATTATGCCCTTCGGATTCAAGAATGCTGGAGCCACCTACCAGAGGCTCGTCAACCGAGTTTTCAAAAATCAGATCGGTCGTAACATGGAGGTATATGTCAACGACATGCTTGTCAAGAGCCGACGAGGACAGGACCATGTCGTCGACCTCGAGGAAGCCATTGGCGTCCTTCGGTCCCACAACATGATGCTCAATCCCGCCAAGTGTGCCATCGGCATCTCCTCGACAAAATTTCTCGGGTTTGTCGTTAGCCAGCGCAGCATAGAGGCAAATCCTGAGAAGATCCAGGCCATAATCGATATGGCCCTTCCCATTAACATTAAGGATGTTTAGCGACTCATGAGGAGACAAGCGGCCATCGGCTGCTTCCTCTCCAAGTCTGGAGAGAAGTCCCTTCCCTTCTTCAAGGCCCTGCGGGGAGCGAAAGGCTTCGAATGGGGCGACCCCCAGCAACAGACGTTCGACCAGTTAAAGTCCTACCTCGCCAACCCCCTACTTCTGAGCAAACCCGAACCAGGTGAACCCCTCTTTCTGTACCTCCCAGCCTCGGAAACGTACTCAGTGCCGTACTTGTTTGGGAAGATGACAGAATCCAGAAACCTCTCTACTATGTGAGTAAAGTTTTGCTCTCGGCTAAGACTCGATATGCCAAGATGGAGAAGGTTTCCTATGCCCTGGTCATGGCCGCGTAGATGCTTCATCCTTATTTCCAGGTCCACTCGATCTAGGTCCTTATGGAGCAGCCTCTCAAGGCCGTCCTCTACAAGCCTGAGAGTTATGGACGCTTAGTCAAGTGGTCGATCATGCTGAGCCAATACGGCATCAGTTACCAGCCCAGGACAACCATTAAGGGACAAGCCCTCGCCAAATTCATCACAAGCGCATTATCTCCAAGCCAAATGACATTCAAGAGGCCGAGCCTGTTTGGGAAGTTTATGTTGATGACTCGTTTTGCGAGGTGGGAAGCGGCGTGGGCGTCATCCTCAAAGGTTCCGAGAACTTCATTCTGTAGTATTCTCTCCGCATGAGCTTTCCAGCCTCTAACAACAATGCGGAATATGAGGCCATGATCGCAAGGCTGACCGTAGCGCACAAGGGTGGGGTTAGGCAAATGAGGGCCTTTAGTGACTCCCAGCTCGTGGACAACCAGATCATCGGGGAGTACGAGTCTCGTGATGATCGGATGGTCCAATACTTGGTGGTAGTCCAGCAGCTCTTGACATCCTTCGATTTCTCCTCGGTATAACCAAGGAGCAAAATGCCCAGGCTGATTCCTTGTCAATACTTGCCTCCTCATCTTTCGAAGGCCTCGACCGCACCGTCCTAATCGAACTCCTCTTCAAGCCCAACATCGACCTCCCTGAATCCTTCTGCCTCACCACCGAACCTCAACCAGACAGCTGGATGACTCCCATTCGGAAATTCCTGGCCGAGGGCGAGCTTTCGTAAGATCGGGCCGAGGCAAGAAGAAATAGGGTCCGATAAAAAAGATTCATCATAATCAATGAGACACTCTTCAAGTGCTCGTACACAACAGCGGACGGTAGACCCTGCCTTCGCTGCCTGGCCCCGATGAGGCCAAATACGCTCTGAAGGAACTGCATGAAGGAATCGGGGGGTGTCACATGGGGAGCAGGTCGCTCGCCAGAAAGGCCCTAAACCAAGGGTACTACTAGCCGACCATGTTACAAGACGCCCAGGACCTCGTCAAAAGGTGCGGCCTCTGCCAGAGATTCTCCTCGGTGAAAAGGCTTCCACAAGACAACCTCCGCTCCCTAGCCAGTCCGATCGTTTTGCTATGTAGGAAATGGAATGGTCAGCCCTTTTCCAAAAGTGACGGGCCAAAGGAAGTTCCTGGTGGTGGCCATCGACTACTTTACCAAGTGGATCGAGGCCGAGCCCATGGCCACGGTCACGGAACAAGAAACTCAACAATTTTTTTCAAAACACATCGTTTGTCGGTTTGGGCTCTCGCAGGTACTCATCACTGACAACGGGACACAATTTACGGGAAAAACTTTCGAAAATTCTGTGAGGACATCGGCATCCAGCAGCGCTTCTCATCGATATGCCACCCTTAATCAAACGGCCAAGCCGAAAATGCGAACCGTCAAATTCTCGATGGCCTCAAGAAGCAGTTGGATAATTCACCTAAGGGGCTGTGGGGCGATGAGTTACCGAGAGTACTGTGGGCGCACCGGACAATGAAGAGAATCTCCAACGGGTGAATCACCATTCAACCTAACCTACGGCTCCGAGGCGGTTATCCCCTTAGAGATCGGACTCCCTTCACCCAGAATCATGGCATTCGATGAAGAGAACAACATAACGGACCTCAGAGCCAACTTGGATCTAATCGATGAGGTTAGGTAAAAACTACCGTCAGAAAAAGCATATACCTACAACGGGTTGAGAGGTTTTACAACAAGAAGGTTCGTCCCACCAACATCAAGCAAGGTGACCTCGTGCTCAGAAAGCTAGCAGTATCCGACCCCAGCAAAAAGAGAAAGTTGGCCCCTAATTGGGAAGGCCCGTATAAGGTCTCCGATGTGGTATGGCCCAGGTACGTACCGACTCACAGACCTGGGGAACACCTCATTAAGTACCTCGAGGGGGAGGGCTAAAACAACTTATGTAATCGGCACCACGTGCCCCCCTTTTGTTTTTGTGTAAATAATAAAGTGTAATCCTTATTTCTCCCCTTAATTTTTATTTTTCTGTGCAAATTTTTGTGGGTTCGACGCTCGGTAATGACCTCGAGCGACACCCTAACTTTTTTACAAGCATGGGTGCTCAACATTCGGAATTGACCTTGAGCAATGCCCTAGCTTTCTCAAGCTGTATGGGCTAGGCGCTTGACAATGTAACCCCCTGGATCCCCATTTTCGGACATCCATGACAAAACCAGAATCTTTGCCTTCAAATGCATCTCAACACAGTAAATAACTGGAAATTAAAAACTTGTATTGCCATCAGAGTTATTACATCATTAATTACAAATGTATATTGTTTCTGAACAAGGAATACAAATTACATTAACTTATTACAACTACTACAATGTAATAATTACCGTCTGCCACCCATAATGGTAACCAATGCTCTCAACTGGAAGCTCCACTGAGCGGTCATGCTGCTTCCCTGAGATGCGCCCTCTAGCTCGAATCTTCGCTGCACTACTTTAATATTCCGGCATTTGCCAATACACTGCCACTCAACTTGGATGCCCTGCTTGTCTCGAGTTCTCCTGCACTCGCGACCCGGTATCCAGTACCTAATTGAGTAGGCACGTCAGTACTTATACTGACCCACTGCTGATAAGAAAACAACGATTTCTAAACTTGAAATCAAAATCAATCTTGATGAGAAAGGAAACGTGCATCCTAATTTTCTAGTGTTAGTGTATGCCATTACCTGAAGTCTAATGTATAAGATACAATGTATAGAAAAAGATGCACTTAGTCTAATGTCAGCAAGACTCTGGATACACATGCATCCCATAGTACATACGTTCCAGATTAAGCTATCTTCTCCAATTTTAGGGTTTCAAACACACACCATGCAACAAATCTACTATTGTACTCAACCTATTCCTGATAGATACAATCGTGGCTGGTGAATCCGACAGTTATCACTGATAAACACAGTGGCATTTGCCACTAGTGCCCCAAACCGGTCTGGACCACACCAAATGCCATGACGATCTTACAGATACACAACTGTATATCTATGGCGCCGATGATCCATTAGACAGCAACCCCATGGTCCGTTCGTGTCCACTCAACATAAGAACATGACGGCCTCGAAGGTCTAAGCCCCCTATCCGATAGGAAACCTTCCGTTCTTACCACAACACTTCAGGAATTAATAGTGTGAGATACGTACAGCAGCACGTATCCCTAATGATAGGAAGAGACAATCCTGGTTATCACTGCCTAGTGATGGACTTTGGAACAAGTCGAATTATGGGGAATCACCCCTAACATCAACTCGGTCTCCAAGCGAAAAGTAAAGAAATACGATATGAAATAACATCGGTTGTTAAAACATGTGAGTCGCCGAATCATGCCTAGTGTCTAACGAATGATTGAACCCAAATGGTTCTGTAAAAAAAGTAACTAAACAAGGCGAACCGACATTCATCGATTGCTAACACCTCTGTAGGTCTTTGACCTAAAGTCCCCGGCCCGCGACCTTCAGCAAGTAGTACAACGGTGCCCAAGGGAGTGCCTCATACCTAACAATAGAGGTGAAACACACACAATTTATTAATATTCAGTCAATGACAGACCTAGGCATCAACACTTTCTAGACGAGGCAGATAACCTAGTCTATCAACCCTAAACACTAGCGATCCGATCTCCATCAGTCGCCACCACCTCCGTCTCAAGTCTCATACAGTGTCCCAGCCCGCAGATGACCTTCTCTCGGTAAACGATCTGACGGTGCACAGGAAAATCATTACCTCTTGAGATGGAAATAAATCAATCACAATACTCGCTAACTAGGTTGATGGTCCTAGGGTACCACAACCTAGACTAGCTCCAAGCTACACTAGTTACGAGCCCCACATGCAGCAAATCGACCAAGGCAGTAGGTTACTGAACTTGTAAATTTCATATCTTTAAGAATACGACTTGGAATTGCATAATATTATCCTTTCTAGAAAGCTAAGACTCTATACTAGAAGTCTTTAGTTAACCATTTCTTCAAATTCAGCCATCTAGAGGCTATACAATCCCTACATGTCCTCACATGTTCATTCTTTAATGTAATTGCTGCACCTTTCCAATAGCATAAAAAATTGATCACTCATCGGAATTACTCGATTGTAAATTCTGTGGAAAGCTGAGAGTGTTTACTACTACTTCCTAGTTGGAAACATCCACAGATTCATCTATTAAAGTCCTCAAAAACTTCAATCTCTATCAGCATACACACAGGAAATGAGTTTCCTTTACAAAAAACCAAATTCTTCAAGTAAGATTGGTTCTGCCACTATCTAAAAAAATCATAACTTTTGCTACGCAACGTGGAATTGCATGATTCCAGATGTTTTGGAAATCTATGACTCTCTACTACGATTCTCTAGTTGATAATTTTTCCAAATTTTCAACACACAATTCCAGAATTCCATAACTTTAATGATTACTCAAACCTAGAATGAACTGAACATACCGTACACAAAAGTCAATATCAATTCAACCACAAATCCAATACTTATGAAATTTTAGATTCAATAACTAGACATGTACAAGAGCAACACCCCAAAATTTTAGCTCCTAACTCGTAATATCCTAGGAGTTATGCAATTTTGAACATGGATCAAAATCAGCCAACACCACACAGAGACAACAGCTCTCCTTCATGCTACGCTATTTTGTAACGATCAAATAGGGTATTAAATCTTCTTCAAAAATTCTCAAATTTTGTACACTAATAGCAGACATATACAACATACTACGTTTCAAATTTCATCTCAAAATTTCATACCATTAGAGAGCTATGATTTTTCAAACATCGATCAAAATCAGCCTCTTCAAATACAACAGCAGCTACTCCTACTTTACTGTGCTATTTTCAATTGATCGAATGAAGCCCCAAATGTTCTCCAACAATTCTAAAATTTGGTAAACTAATAGTAGACATAGACAAGATTCTACATTTCAAATTTTATCACAAAATTCCATACCAATTGAGAGATATAATTTTTCAAAGTTCACATTTCCATCTACATAGCTGCAGTTTCCCCACTCAACTAGTCGAGCAAACAAATATACTATAAATTGCAAATAAATTCCAAATATTCCAATATTTGGAATACATGTTGATAACATTTACATCTAACTTTTTCTTTCAGGTTCCAACTCATAATTCCTTATAGATATTGAGTTACGAATTTTAGAACTCGACTCGCTGCTTACCAAAAACTACAGAATTTCCTTAACTTGCTATTTTGGAAATGAATTTCGTAAACCCTGCAAATAAAATCCAAAAATTCCGAAATGATTCTACCTTGCTCCTAACATCATCTTCAACATACAGTAAAATTTTGTAATCGAAATTCCAGCTTATCATCGAATTATAGATTCTCTACATAACATGACTTAAAGCTTCAATTTCAATCTCTTCACCTCTATACCATTCCTACTAACTCAACTCAAGCATGATCAACTTCTACTCATAAACTATTAACATCTATCATTCAAGTACTAAATAAGTATCAAATCTTCAAAAATTGAAACAACCTAGAGTTTAGAAAACACCCACAAAGTCGATTGAAGAGAGGCTCTTTGCTTTGCTAGCTCCTTCTCCTCCTTTGTGCTATATCCTCATCTCCTCTAGCTCTCTTCAACCCACAAAAATTGAAGCTCTCATTCCTCTCTTTCTTTTCCTCACTTTCTATCTTTTCTTTTCTTTGATAATAGAAGAAGTGGAATAAGAAGAAGATGGAGATGAGAATGGAGGGTGGGGGATTTGGATGAAGTGAGATGGAGGTGGGGTTTTGGCTGCCCTTGAGAATGGGGGAGAGAGAGAGGTCGGTGGAGAAATGGGGAAGGGAAATGGAGTGGGGGATTTATTTTGCTAGAAGCTTCAAGGAGAAAAGAGTTTGTATGCTTTTGGGATTAATCTTGGCCTTAGGATCTCATCAAAATCAAGGATTTAGGAGAAGATCCTGATTTGGTGTGAGTTTTACACATGCCTACAATAGTATACATACACATTTATTAATATACATATATACATTTATATATACTTATACACATACACAAACATAGATGTGTATTCAAGTATAAAAATCCAATCCATTACAATCAATTAAATATGTATACATATATATATAAATACATACATATACATCTATATAATAAAACACAAAGAAAGCTATCATATAATAAAACACAAAGAAAGCTATCAAGTGGCTCTCGTTCATTTGGAAGAAAATCAACGGTCTAGATTTTTGCTCCCAAAAGATATTTTCTCTCCCAAATATTCCCCCCCCCCCTCCCAAAAAAAAAAACAAAATTTCCCCCCCAAAATAAAACAACTCTTTCATTTATTACTCTCTCTCTCTCTCTCTCTTCTCCCTCTTTTCTCCTTTTTCATAATTCTTTTTTTTTACCCTGGTATGTCAATATATATATATATATATATATATATATATATATATATATATATATATACATATATATATATATAGTGAATGCTTTTTTTGGTTATGCTATATCGGATTATGCTTTTTTTAATTATTTCAAATTTTCAATTATGTTTTTTTTTTCGGATTATACTTTCATAACTCAATAAAATTCACTTCCATTTAATTACTTTTGAATTACCATATTTGATCTGATTGTATTATACTTCACTGAGTAATTGTTTTATATTAGAATGCGTCACTGAGTTAATTTTGATTAGAATGTTTTTTTTATTATTCTGCAATATTGGATTATGTTTTTTTTTGAATATTTGGGCATTTGCTGCTTTGAAAGATTGTTGCAAATTCTTTAATTGACTCACTCGATCGTGCTTTTATGGACAAATCCATGCTTAATCCCTGTATTTTGGGTTTTTGTAGCTGCAAAATTGTATCTTGATCTGCTTTGCTGCAATTTCACTTCGCGTACATATCACAACAAATTTTCTCTTTTAAATCCATACATGGTTAACTACATAAAAAAAATACAAGGGGGAACTAACTCATGCAGTTTGAGGCGTTAACTCTAACTCATGCAGTTAGAAAATGAATTGCTACTTATGTTAGACTCCAAATCAAAAAAAAAAATCTCTTATGCTCAAGTCACACATAGCAAGCTATTTCCGAGTCACTAATGTTGAAGATTCAAAATACTATTTTTGAATCCTGAGCTGCTGACAAATAATCCTGCAACATACAAACCAATAAACATCAAGGTTATTTCATAATCCTACTTCAAAATACATCAACACATCAACATCTACTAGCAAATAAATCTCTATATAAATCATCCCTTACTGTTTACATAATTTTTCATATGTTGTATCGTTCTGAATACGTGCCGTAGGCACGTGCCCACGGGCATATCTAGTATGCGCATAAAAATGCATAAAAGTATTCATGTAATTATATCATATACAATCCAATCACAATATACATACATTCATATATGTATATGTACCTCCATATACAAATAAAATATTTGTTTGTAGAATAAAATACAAGAATATATGTTATAAAAATATTATTTTCCCAAAGATTGTCTCGTTTAAACAATCGGGACAATACACCCAGTTTAATTGAGAAGATATCCCAAATATACCTGATCGGGTTCAGAATATGTAATATATCTGAAACTTCTCTAATAAAAATAAATTATTATTAGAAAAATACATAATCGCGTGCAATTCTCAACTGTGCACGGATTACGATGCAAAATAACTATATGCTAATCTGCGGGGTATTACAGTACTCCCTCCTTAGAATCGTTCTGTCCTTAGAACGACGCTAGTGGAGAGGAAAACAGAACACAATCACCATTGGTTCATGAGATATTTTTCTGAACCATCTACAGTTTCTCGAGTGAGACTCTCGACAAACTGGTCTTTCACCAAGTTGAGTTGCTGTTCTTCAGTTTCATGGACAGGTCAATTATGAATTTGATGCTGACATCCTCCTATTTCTACTCTGGAGTAGACAATGGCCGCATTATTTTGCTTCTCTTTATCCCCGAGTGATGCTGATTCACTCCTTCATTATGAATTCTGTTGATCGGTGACCACTCCCTCCATTGAATGGTCGAAGTCACGAATTGCCGCTTCAGTCCTTTAGCAGCTTCTTTGATGATTTTGCCGAATGTTTGGCTTGGTCGTCCCCTGTCTGGGTGAGATTTTCTCCTTGGTGTGCTCCTGATGGTTGCTTAATCACAAGCTGATCTTGGAGAACTCTGTCGCTTCTTGGAAAATGATTGAGTTGGTCATCCACAGATCCTTCCTCGAGCCTAGTCTTGATTAGTTCCTGATGATGGCGTCGGGTTTCTGCTGATTTCCACCAGTGCCTTCCTTAGTACATCACAAATTCTAATCTCGGTATTGAGTCGTCAGTGCAGCTTTATCGTTCTTCCTCAACTTTTGTGCTGCGACTTGCCCCCACTTGTCGTTCGATTGCAGCCTTGTTACCTGCACATCAGGTTACGAATTGGCTTTTTTGACATCTGGTTGCAGATTTTCCTACTAGACATTCGGTTGCAGACTTGCCTTCTGATATCCAGTTGTAGGTTTGCCTGCACTGATGTCTGGTTACAGACTAGCCGCCATTTGAACACGACTGCACCAAGCTTATTAGTAAAGAATGAAATACATTGGGACTGGTTTAGATATAGGGAGGATCATAATCATAAGTTGTAAAGCGCTACCATATGATTTATGATCATCTTATCTGCCAAACTAAACTTAATTTATCTGGCTTTCATGTCTAATTTCCTACTGTGTTAGACTGCAATTTGAAGTCAGCTTTGATACCAACAGCCCGGATCCCCATTTCTGGACATCCGTGACACAACCAGAACTTTGCCTTCAAATGCATCTCAACACAGTAAATAACATGGAAATTAAAAACTTTTATTGCCATCGGAGTTATTACATCATTAATTACAAATGTATATTATTTCTGAACATGGAATACAAATTACATTAACTTATTACAACTACTACATTGTAATAATTACTGTCTGCCACCCATAACGGTAAGCACAGCTCTCTACTGGAAGCTCCACGGAGCGGTCGTGCTGCTTCCCTGAGATGCGCCCTGTAGCTTGAATCTTCTACTGCACTACTCTGATATTTTGGCATCTGCTCGAATGGTAGGAACGTACACTGCCACTCCACTTGTATGCCCGTCTTGTCTCGAGTTCTCCTGCATTCGTGACCCGGTATCCAGTACCTAATTGAGTGGGCGGTATCCAGTACCTAATTGAGTGGGCATGTCAGTACTTATACAGACGCAATGCTCATAAGAAAAGAACGCTTTCTAAACTTGAAATCACAATCAATCTTGATGAGAAAGAAAACGTGCATCCTAATTTTCTAGTGTCAGTGTATGCCATGAGCTGAAGTCTAATGCATAAGACAAAATGCATAGAAACCGATGCACTTAGGGTGCGTTTGGCCTAGCTTTTTTTAGCTTTAAAGCTACTTCTAAAGGAGAAGCTAGAAAGTACAGCTTTGAAATTAAAAGCTGAAGCTGTTTGGATAGTCAGCTTTTTTTTTAAACTTTAAAGCTACTTTTAAGCTAGAAGTTGTTTGGCATATATCAATTAAAAGCTACTTTTATACATCATCTTCACCAAATCCCAAATCCCTAATCCCTAATCCCTAATCTTCACCTAAACCCTAATCTCCACCATCGACGGTGATGAGATGAAGAAGAACGACGAAGAAGAACGACGATCAAAATGAACGACGCAGAAGACAGCTCGTATTCTCCTTCTGATCGAACGACGATGGCTAAACCCTAATTTCCACCATCGACGGCTCGTCTTCTCCTTCTGATCGAACGGCGAAGAAGAACGACGAAGAAGACGAAGAAGACAAATCGAACGACGATCCGAACCCAGATTGCCATTTTTTTTTTGGACTGCCATTTTTTTTGGGTCTTTTCTAATTCTAGATCGAATTTTGTAAGAAGACAGATTCTTTGGGTTTGAGGTTGACGATGGAGGAAGAAGAAGGGGAGAGTTGGGTTTTGATTTGTTTTTTTCTTTGTTGGTTTTGATCAAGAAGCTAGAAGCTAGAAGCTAGAAGTAGATCTTGGTAGCTTCTTTCAGAGCTCCTTTTTCTTCATAAAAAAAAGCTACTTCTCTTTTTGTAGAGCTTTTCAAAATATATGTTTGGCCCAGCTTCTCCTTCTAAAGGAGAAGCTAAGCTAATTTTAAGCTGGGCCAAACACTACCTTAGTATAATTTCAGCAGGACTCTGGATACGCATGTATCCCATACTACATATGTTCCAGATCAAGCCGTCTTCTCCAGTTTTAGGGTTTCGAACCCTCGCCATGCAAAAAATCTACTATTGTACTTAACCTGTTCCTGATAGATACAATCGTGGCTTGTGAATCTGGCAGTTATCACTGCTAAACACAGTGGCATTTGCCACTAGTGCCCCAAACCAGTCTGGACCACACCAAATGTAGTGACGATCTTATAGATACACAACCGTATATCTATGGCACCGAAGATCCATGGGACAGCAGCCCCATGGTCCGTTCGTGTCCCCTCAACATAAGAACATGACAGTCTCGAAGGTCTAAGCCCCTTATCCGACAGGAAACCTCCCATTCTTACCACAGCTCTTCAGGAATTAACAGTGCGAGAAACGCACAGCAGCACGTATCCCTAATAATAGGAAGAGACAACCCTGGTTATCACTGTCTAGTGCTGGCCTTTAGAACAAGTCGAATTATGGGAAATCACCCCCAACATCAACTCGATCTTCAACCGAAAAGTAAAGAAATACAATATGAAATAACATTGGTTGTTAAAACATGTAAGCTGTCAAATCATGCATAGTGTCTAACGAATGATTGAGCCCAAACGGTTTTGTCAAAAATAACTAAACACGGTGAACCGACATTCATCGATTGTCAACATCTCTATAGGTCTTTGACCTAAAGTCTCAGGCCCGCGATCCTCAGCAAGCAGTACAATGGCGCCGAAGGTAGTGCCTTATACCCGGCAATAGAGGTGAAACACACACAATTTATTAATATCCATTCATGGACAGACCTAGGCATCAACACATTCTAGACGAGGCAGATAACCTAGCCTATTAACCCCAAACACCGGCGATCCGATCTCCATCAGTTGCCACCACTTCCATCTTAAGTCTCATACAGTATCCCGACGCGCGGACGACCTTTTCTCGGTAAACCATCCTACGGCACACAGGAAAATCATTATCACTCGTGGTGGAAATAAATCAATCACAATGCTCGCTAACTGGGTTGATAGTCCTAGGATATCACAACCTAGACTAGCTCCAAGCTATACTAGCTACGAGCCCCACATACGACAAATCGACCAAGGCAGCTGGTTGCAGAACTTGTAAACTTCATATCTTTCAAAATACGACTTGGAATTGCATGATATTACCCATTCTAGAAAGCTAAGACTCTATACTAGAAGTGTTTAGTTAACCATTTCTCCAAATTCAGCTATCTAGAGACTATACAATCCCTACATGTCCTCAACTGTGCATTCTTTAATGTAATTTCTGCACCTTTCCAATAGCATAAAAATTTGTTCACTCATCGGAATTACTCGATTCTAGATTCTATGGAAAGCTGGGAGTGTCTACTACAACTACATAGTTGGACACATCCACAGATTCGTCTATTAAAGTCTATAAAAACTTCAGTCTCTATCAACATACACACAGGAAATGAGTTTCATCTACGAAACCCAAATTCTTCAAGTATGACTGGTTCTGCCCCTATCTATAAAAAATATAACTTTTGCTACACAACCTGAAAATGCATGATTCCAGATGATTTAGAAAGCTACGACTCTCTACTATGATTCTCTAGTTGACCATTCTTCCAAATTCTCAACATACAATTCCAGAATTCCATAACTATACTGATTACTCAAAACTGGACTAAACTGAATATACCGTACACAAAAGTCAATATCAATTCAACCACAAATCCAATACTTATGAAATTTTAGATTCAATAACTATACATATACAAGAGCAACAGCCCAAAATTTTATCTCCTAACTCATAATATCCTAGGAATTATGCAGTTTTGAACATGGGTCAAAATCAGCCAATACCACACACAGACAACAGCTCTCCTTCATGCTCGCTATTTTGTAACGATCAAATAGGTTATTAAACCTTCTTCAAAAATTCTCAAATTTTGTACACTAATAGCAGACATATACAAGATACTAAGTTTCAAATTTCATCTTAAAATTTCATACCATTAGAGTGTTATGATATTCCAAACATCGATCAAAATCAGCCTCTTCAAACACAACCACAGCTACTCCTACTTTACTGTGCTGTTTTCAATTGATCTAATGAAGCCCCAAGTGTTCTCCAACAATTCTCAAATTTGGTACACTAATAGTAGACATATACAAGATGCTACATTTCAAATTTCATCACAAAATTCATACCAATTGAGAGATACAATTTTTAAAAGTTTACATTTCCATCTACATAGATGCAGTTTCCTCGCTTAACCATTCGAGCAAACAAATATATATAATAAAACACAAAGAAAGCTATCAAGTGGCTCACCTTCAATCTCCCCAAAATCAAAGGTCCAAATCCAACCTCACAAAACACATTCCCCCCCCCCCTCCCCCAATTTCAAACCCCAAAACCAATGTTTTCCCTCCAAAACTAAAAAACTCATTACTTTATTACTATCTCTCTCTTCTCTTTTCATATTTCTCTCTCTCTTTCTCTCTCTCTCTCTCTCTCTCTCTCTCTCTCTCTTTCCCATTCTTTGTTTATTTACTTAGAAATTTAGATTTTAAGATTTCAGTTTTGTAAATTTTTCAGAATTTTTATGTTTTTTTTATTGCACATGTTATGTTGAAAATAGAAAATATATCTTCAACAGTTAAATTTCATCATTTTCCACCATTAAAGTTCTAAGAAGTTGGATTTTACACCTCCATTCATAATTATTTTTCAACATATACTAATAGAAACATGGAATTTTATTTACAACTAATTATTGTCATACTAATCAAACTTGAGCTACATAATTGTTGTTTTACTGTTTACAGGGCTTTTCGTGTGTTGTATCGTTCTGAAGACGTGACGTAGGCACGTGCCTACGGAAAAATCTAGTATATTAAAAATAGCAAATAAATTTCAAATATTCTAAAATTTGGAATACATGTTTTTAACATATACATCTAACTTTTCATTTCAGGTTCCAACTCAAAATGCCTCATAAATATTGAGTTACGAATTTTTGAACTCGACTCGTTGCTACCCAAAACTACAGAATTTTCTTAACTCGCTGTTTTAGAAATGAATTTTGCAAACCCCCCAAATAAAATCCGAAAATTTCGAAATAATTCTACCTTGCTCCTAACATCATCATCAACATCCAGTAAAATTTTGGAATTGAAATTCCAGCTTGTCATCGGATTACAGATTCTCTACATAACATGACTTAAAGCTTCAATTTCAATATCTTCACCTTTATACCATTCCTACTAACTCAACTCAAGCATGATCAATTTCTACTCATATAAACTACTAACATCTATCATTCACGCATTCAAACAAGCATCAAATCTTAAAAAATTGAATCAAGCTAGAGTTTAGAAAACACCCACAAAGTCGATCGAAGAGAGGCTCCTTGCTTTGCTAGCTCCTTCTCCTCCTTTGTGATATATCCTCATCTCCTTTAGCTCTCTTCAACCCACAAAAATTGTAGCTCTCATTCCTCTCTTTCTTTTCCTCACTTTCTATCTTTTCTTTTCTTTGATAATAGAAGAAGTGGAAGAAGAAGAAGATGGAGATGAGAATGGAGGGTGGGGGATTTGGATGAAGTGAAATGGAGGTGGGGATTTCGGCTGCCCTTGAGAATGGGGGGGAGAGAGAGGTCGGTGGAGAAATGGGGATGGGAAAGGGAGTGGGGGATTTATTTTGCTAGAAGCTTCAAGCAGAAAAAAGTTTGTATCCTTTTAGGATTAATCTTGACCTTAGGATCTCATCAAGATCAAGGATTTAGGAGAAGATCTTGATTTGGTGTGTCTTACACATGCCTACAATAGTATACATACACATTTATTAATATACATTTATACTTATATATACTTATACACATACACAAACATATAGGTGTATTCATGTATAAATGTCCAATCCATTACAATCAATTAAATATGTATACATATATAATTAAATACATACATATACATATACGTAAAAAAATGCATACAAGTATTCATGTAATTATATCATATACAATCCATTCAGAATATACATACATTCATATTTGTATAAGTACCTCCATATACAAATAAAATATCTGTTTGTAGAATAAAATAAAAGAATATATGTTATAAAAATATTATTTTCCCAAAGATTGTCTCGTTTAAACAATCTGGACAATACACCGAGTTTAATTGAGAAGATATTCCGAATATACCTCATCGGGTTAAGAATATGTAATATATATGAAATTTCTCAAATAAAAATCAATTATTATTAAAAAAATACATAATCGCGTGCAATTCTCAACTTTGCACGGATTATGATGCAAAATAGCTAATGCAATTTTGCGGGGTATTACACATAATGACCTTGAGCCACACCCTAGATTTTCTACAAGCATGGGGGCTCCACATTCGGCATTGACCTTGAGCAATGTCCTAGCTTTCTCAAGTTGTATGGGTCGACGCTCGACAATGAAGGTATATGGGTGCTCTTCCACGTGGTGGTGTCGGTTTTTTGTGGGGAACTCATGAAGGTATATTAATTTGTACCCCTAGTTGTTGGGTTCTGTGCTTTACAATTTCTTGCATAAAAATCATATTAGTAAGATGCTTAGAGTCAGTAGAAAACGCTTAAGGTTCAATATTTTTATTTTAATAATAATATTTGGTTCCTATCCTAGGGTTTGAGTTTTGAAAAAATATGACTATTGTATACTAAGAAATATTATGAATGATGTGCAATAATATGGGATAATTTAGAAGCATCTATGATTAATTTTAGCAACTGTTTGAGAATTGTTAGGAATTTTCCCGATATCGGGTAATTGTGAAAATAAAGTTTATTGGTTTAAAAAAAATTGGGATTTGGTAACAAGAAGAGAAAATAGTTGATTTGAAATGATTAGGTACGTTATATGCGATGTGTAAGTATGTTTAGTATGAATTCGGTGGATTGATAATGTGTATTTTGAATTAATAACTCACGGGTTCTATAAATTTCTTAATAGACATTATAAAGTGAAGTTGAGTGTCGACCGGACGAGCAAGGGGTATTTTCTTGTCGGTTCATCAAGTGAGTATGATCGTACATGTTATATTCTGTGGGGATAAAATTTTAGAATTATCTAGTGGGAATTGTGATAGTTATGATCGCACAAGGGTTTATAAGAAAATACGGGAATTTTTAGTTAAAGTGTGCTATGGAGTATATTAGCTTGATTTTGAAATATTTGGTGCTCTTAGTGATACATTGAGTATATGTATGGATATGAAGTGGTTCAAGCCAGGTAGATGTGCGATGTATGGGTGTTAAATTGATGCTATATATATATTATGATGTGTTAATTGTTACGGTGTTTATTCGGTATAAGAGTGATAAACTAGAATTAACATGATATAAGATGAAATTCAGGGTTTGAGATATATATGATGGGTAGCTGCCTAGAGTGAATTAGTGTGTCTAAATATGAAACGGTAAAAATCAATAATATGGTATATGCATGAAATGTGGTAATGTGACCAAAATAATTAGCATGGTATCTTTATGATGTGTAATAATAAGAAGTGATTGTATTACAAGGTAATTAACCTATGTATGCAATATGTGATTAAATGTTAAGAGTAACAACACGGCGTATGCCATGTATGTGATAATATGTGGAAATGAAAATGAGCCGTTTTGTGATAATAAAAGGAGATAAAGAGATAAGATGTTATTGGTAATAGAAGTTAAATTTTTGTTGACCAATACCTACAAAAATTCTGGGGATTTTGGCTAGACCTCCTAATACCCAAGGATCGGCTTGGGGTGCGTGGTTATTACCCAAACTATATTTAGGGTGCGTGTTTTTATCGCCTAAGCTATCGACTTGAGGCCCGGTTATTTCCTCGATGACCGACGTCGCGAGGAAGTACCCAGTTTATCTGGGGTGCGTGTTTTTCCCTCCTGACTTTGGTTGGGAGGAAGTACCCAAGTTCTACTTAGGGTGCGTGTTTCCCTCGCTGGCATAGGCTAGGAGGAAGACATAGCCTCAAATGCGTAAGACCCTGGGGGGTAGAGGTCCACGTGTTTACTGGGCTATCGGCTTTCAGTATAGTTGGAAACTGTGGCTCAATGGTCGACAAATCAATAAAACTAATAAATGTAAAATAAAAAGGAAAATGAGAAAATATTAAAAGCATGTGGTGTAATATGAGAATGAGAAAGAAAATGAATATGGATGAAATTGAGTATGAAGGAATATGAGTCATGAGTTTGTATATGAAAAGAAAGGGTAAGTGAAGTATCTGCTTATCTAAGAATGAAGAATGAGGTGATTGTATTATATAATTTGAAATGAAAATAACGGATGGTAATGTGAATATTTATGAAAGGAGGAACATTGTGGTTGTAATTAAAAATGGGAAATAAAGGAAGTGTATATGTGAATTAACCGTGTTAAGTGTTGGAGTATAAAGTGAAGAAGTTATATATATGAATTAATATGATGTGGTGTATATGAGATTAATCATGAAGGGTTATGTATGAAAAATTAAGGTGAATAACTCAATAAATTGTGATATGGAAAAGAGTATGAGAAATAAAGAAAATATGTATGTATGATATAATATTATAGGAATGAAAAATAAAGTTATATGTGATATTAGTGTGACGCATATAGTGATGTGTATTAAGTGATGGATATGAGAATGATTTCAATATAAAAATAAATTGTTATATAAGTTGGTATGCCTTTGATTTGTTCCGAGGAACTACTCACCCGTTATTTCCATGGAAATGGTGGGAACTACCTGCCGAGGCACAGCTTCAAGGTAATGAGCGTTGTTATGGGTATATAGATGGGTTCAAATTTTAAAAAAAGTACTTGGTATGAATTTGTTTTTTTTTTTTTGTTTCTATATTCAGATTTTGGGTTAAATATTATTATCACGATATTCGTAAGTCCATTCTATTTTCTTTTTATAGTTCAATTTATTTGCTAAACTAGTAAATTCTACTCACACCAGACATAGCTAATCCCTGTTGTTTTCTGGGGGTTAGGGGAGTCCCCCCCTGAGGGTGGATGACCCTAACTATCCTGCAGGTTTGCTAGCAGCAAGGTGAGGTAGTGATAGATTTTGGTTGCTATACTTTTGTTTGGAGTTGATAGATTATATCTATGTATTTAGTATATGAAGAAATGTGGGTAGTTGATGTATTATTTTGTATTAAGGTGTAAGAATATATATATAGTGTTGTGAAGAAGTATGAAAGCACGTACCCACCTCGTTGTGGAGTATTAGGTTCTGTGGTTGATTTTTGAAAAAATATTCCTAAAGTTTTCTAAAAATCGTATATGTTTTCAAAGGAATTTTTGGTTTTTAATTCATATCTTGCTTGTTATGATGTATTACGCCCCCAAAGCCATGTATATTATTGCCTGTGATGTTGAATGATTTGGTCTGGGGAGGATTGAAAAATATTACAGGTACTTTGTTGTATGTGATTGTTTGCAGATTTCTGTAAGGAAATTCTGTAAAAGGGATAATATTTCAGGGGAAACTCTATCGAATTTTTTTTAAAAAATCTATGTATATTTTTCTATGTAAGAAATGATGTAGATGAGTAACAGGTTAAGTTAACGATCATTAGAATAAATAATGTTTAAAAAAGAAGTTTGTGGTGTTACAGCTGGTATCAGAGCCTAGGTTAACTAGCAATTTTTTTGTTAATTCTAGTGATCTTGTCGTGTATGTATGGGTTTATTTCTCTTAATACATAATTTGAAGTATGTTTTATGATTTGAAGTGTAGGCTAATGTTGATTATGTTATTGATTGGTGTCAGGTCGTAGAGCATGAAAAGGAGAGCTGGACAGGTGCCTCCTTCTCCTTCGGTTGGACCGAGGAGGCGAGGCGACATGCCTGAGATGTCTGAGGAGCCTCCAGTGAATGAGCCAGAGCAGGTTGCTCCTGAGCCCACTAATCCCACACCTGTCATTCCAGCTACTCCTACACCGAGGTTGAGTGTGCTGCCTACTACTACGCCAGTGACAACCAGGCTATGGGAGGCAGATCCTGCACCCGAAGGGACTTCAGCCCCTGCGATGGAGGGTTTGCAGGAGGATCTAGCCTGTGTAGGAGCTTTTGTACAGTAGATTTTGGCCCAGCTAGGTTAGCAGGTGTCAGGGTAGCCTTTGGCAGTTCGTATGGAGTCCAGGGAGAAAGAATTTAGATTTGCCAAGGTGATGAAGGATTTTCAGACTTTGGGAGCAACTAAGTATGATGGCACTGGAGGTGGGGTAGCAGCCTCGACTAGGCTACAACACTGTGAGGTTCTTTTTCAGCACATGGGTGTGTCGTAAGTCGAGAAAAGGTAGTTGGCTAAGATGTATTTAGTTGGTGATGCGATGATTTGGTGTGTTAGTGTTCGAGACTTGGATCCGATCAGTTATCAGCAGATGGAGTAGGAGGACTTTGCAGACAAATTTGAGGCGCAATTTCTACCTAAGTCAGTACAGGCCCGGATGACTAATGAGTTTCTTGCACTACAGCAGGGTGAGATGACTCTTGATGAGTACATAGTGAAGTTTAACCAGTTGGCTGGCTTTTCTCCACACTTGGTTGATACCGAGTGGCGTCGGTCAGATCGGTTTATTAGGGGGTTGCATCCTGCATATCAGATGAGTCTGACGACAGCCAACAGTAGCAGTGCCTCCTTTGAAGAGGTAGTTGAGTTAGCGCGAAATTTGGAGAGAACTTGACATAGGTTGAAAGAGGCAAGTGACAAGTATAAGAGAGTTCAGCAGGGACAATCAATTCCGAGGAGTTTCAGCAGGCAACCTCCATATAATCAGAGGTGGAGATTCAGAGGAAAATTTCAGCCGTATGCAAGTACTGATCAAAGTGGTATGGGAATAAGAAGAGGGGTGGACGAGTTCATGGTCCTCCAGGCAGAGTTATAGCCCAGACCCAGCAGTCTAGAGTTACTACTACTCCACCACAACGAGTTGGTTCCAGCTCGATGCGACTAGAAGACAGTCAGGGGAGTTCTGCAGGGCCTAGGAGATGTTTCAATTGCGGTCAGATGGCTCACTTGGCACGTGATTGTTCTGGGCAATTGGTTAGGAGATGCTTCAATTGTGGAGGAACAAACCATCAGTTGAGGGATTGCATATTTCCATTTGGTGGTGCATATAGAGGTCCTTTGGCAGGTGCACAGGATAGAGGTTCTCAGGCCAGATCTCAGGCAGGTTCTCAAGTGGGTTCTCAGGCATGTTTTCAGTCCCAGCAGCGTTCACTTGCACGAGTGCCAGCACATGTATATGTAGTTGGTTAGGCATTCGGGCAGTTGCAGACCGAGGTCCCTACAGGTGCGGGCCCTATTAGAATTTTGTTTGATACAGGATCAGCATTATCTTTCATAGCCCGTGCATATGTTTTACATCATGGTATTCTTATGTCCTCCTTAGAAGCACTGGTGAGAGTTAGTACACCATTAGGTAGTTCTCCTATATTGTCTGATGCGTGTCGAGAGGTGCAGATTCCTATGGGATCCCATGTGTTCCCTATAGATTGTGTGGTGATGTGTTTTGATGGCTATCATTTCATTTTGGGGATGGATTGGTAGCGAAGGCATTATGCATAGTTAAAGTGCAATGAAGGATGGATTCGGGTGGGAAAGCCCGATGAAGCCCCATTTCTAATTGAATGCAGTGCTTTGGATGATGCAATTATGTCTGTTTACTTGGGGTCGGTGGAGATGCCTAAAGTGGAACTTTAAAATGTTGATGTGGTTTGTGAAATTCTGGATGTATTTGAAGAGATTCGGGCCCTCCTCCTCAGCGAGAATTGGAGTTCAGGATTGATTTGATGCCTGGTACAACATCGATATCTAAATTAGCCTATAGAATGGCACCTAAAGAATTGGAAGAGATGAAGAAGTAGTTGGAGGAGATTCTTATGAAAGGGTTTATTCACCCAAGTAATTCTCCCTAGGGCGCACCGGCAATTTTTGTAACAAAGAAGGATGGTTCCTTGAGGATGTGTATTGATTATTGGGAGTTGAATAAGGTGACTATTAAGAATAAGTATCCATTGTCGAGAATAGATGATTTGCTTGATCAGTGTCGGGGAGCTACAGTGTTTTCACAGCAAGATTTGCAGACTGGGTACCATCAGATGAGTATTGAAGAGGGAAGTATTCTGCAGACTGCTTTTCGTACTCGGTATGGACTGTATGAGTTCTCGGTGATGCTTTTTGGGCTGACGAATGCCCCAGCATTTTTCATTGATTCGATGAATCAGACCTTTCGTCCTTATATCGTCAGGTTTATGATTGTGCTTATAGATGATATTTTGGTGTATTCTCGCACTAGGGAAGAGCATAGACAGCACCTCAGGATTGTGTTACAGACACTTCGAGACCAGAAGTTATATGCTAAGTTTTCAAAATGTCATTTATGGTAGCAAGAAGTGCAATTTTTGGGGCATGTTGTGTCTGCTAAAGGCATAGCGGTGGATTCAGAGAAAGTTGCAGTGGTGAAAGATTGGGAACAGCCCACGAATGTGACAAAGATTTGGAGTTTCTTGGGTTTGGTTGGCTATTATCAGAGCTTCATTCCTTGATTTTCTGTTATTGCTGCACCGATGACACAGCTTACCAGGAAGAACATACCGTTTGTATGGTCCGAGCAGCACGAGAAGGCATTTCAAGAGCTAAAGTAAAGGAAAGATTAACGACAACTCCTGTATTGATTACCCCCGAAAAGGGAGTGCCTCTCCCAGTATATACTGATGCATGTGGTACAGGTGTAGGTGTAGTTTTGATGCAGGAAGGTAGACATGTGGCATATATATCCAGGCAGTTACGGCCCCATGAAGTGCGTTATCCCACACATGATTTGGAATTGGCGGCAGTGGTGTATGCCTTGAAGATGTGGCGACATTATTTGTTCGGAAAGTAGTTTCAGCTTTTCACAGATCATAAGAGTTTGAAGTACTTGTTCTCACAAAAAGATCTTAATATAAGGTAACAAAGGTGGCTCAAGTTCCTTAGTAGCTTTGTTGTGGAATAAAATACCACCCGGGGAAAAGCAAATGTGGTGACAGATGCTTTGAATAGAATAAAGATGTTGGCTTTTCTTATGTTCCAGGAGTGGAAGGTGATTGAGACATTGGGTCAATTTGATTTTTCATTGATAGCAGAGGGATGCATGACCTCATATTTGGGCAGTCTTTCAGTGCAGCCGTCTATCTTGCAGTTAATTGTCCATGCCTAGAATCGAGACTCTTATTTGTTGCAGATGATGCATGATCTAATTCTGGATGAAATTGATGAATGCCCTACTGATTGGTCAGTAGAAAATGAGGGAGGCCTTCGTTATCATCGTAGACAGTGTGTTGCTGATGTGGATGGGTTGAGACAACAGGTGATGGAGATTGCTCTTCATAGTATGTATACTGTTCATCCCAGTGGTACGAAGATGTACCGAGATCTTAGGAGAACGTTTTGGTGGCCTGGAATGAAGAAAGGTGTTGGGGAATTTGTTGCAAAGTGTTTCACCTGCCAGAAGGTAAAAGCGGAACATCAAAGACCTTCGGGATTGTTATAACCCTTGGAGATTCCTCAGTGGAAGTGGGAGATGATTAGTATGGATTTCATCGATGGAATTCCTCATTCTCGTAGGGGAAACGAGAGCATTTTGGTAATTGTAGATAGATTAACGAAGTCAACCCATTTTATTCCGGTGCGGATCAACAAGACAACGATAGTTTGGCCAGATTGTACATTCAGCAGATAGTTTGCTTGCACGGGGTACCCAGCTCTATTGTGTTAGATCGGGATACTTTGTTTGTATCCAAATTATGGAGATCTTTTTGGAAAGAGATGGGGACACATTTAAATTTGAGCACGACTTATAACCCTGAGACAGATGGTCAGACGGAGCAGGTGAACCAGATTTTGGAGGATATGCTTCGTTCTTGTGTCTTGGACTATGGAGGAAGTTGAGAGGATCATCTTTCCTTGATTGAATTTGCCTATAACAATAGTTACCAGGCGAGTATTGGCATGACACCTTTTGAAACATTATATGGGCGACTTTGGAGATCCCCGTCATGTTGGACAAAGGTTGGCAATGCACCGTTGCTTGGACCTGATATGATTCGGGAGACTTCTGAGCAGATTAATTTAATTCGGCGTAGATTGCTTGCTGCTCAGAGCCAACAAAAAAGTTACGCAGATCGGCGGAGAAAGCCCCTAGAATTTGAAGTTGGAGATTTGGTATTTTTGAAGGTTTCCCCAATGCATGGAGTACACTGTTTTGGGAACCGGGGAAAGTTGGATCCAAGGTTTGTGGGACCCTTCAAAGAGAGAAAGAATTGGGACTGCAGCTTATCGTTTGGAGCTTACCCCTGAGATGTAGGGTATTCATGACATATTTCACGTTTCTATGTTGAGGAAGTGTGTGAGGGATCCATCTCAAGTTGTAGAGACGCCACAAATTGAAGTTCAACCAGATGTGTTATTTCATATTAAGACCGTGGCTATTGTAGATCGATTAGTGCGGCGGACAAGGCGACAAGCTGTTCAGTTGTTGAAGGTGCAATGGAGTTCTGATGTCAATGATTGTACTTGGTAATCGGAGGAGATGATGTGAAGGAAATATCCTGAATTATTCATGGAGTTATCTTTACCTTTGTAGCTCGGGGACGAGCTTCTTTTGTGGTGTGTTGAATGTAACATCTGCTTTTCTTTTATTCCTTAAATATTTGGTTTAAATTATATTTAAATGTGATTCTAAGTGTATTTTCATAATTAATTTATTTATTTTGTATTAGAATGATTAAATTAAAACTTTGGGGGATCGGCATTTATAATAACTTTGAAAATTGGGTTAATATACTAAAATGGGCTTTAGGCCAAAATCCAATTTTATTTAATTATAAACCCCTTTATTATTTACAAGTGTGCCCCTTCCCCCCCAACCTATCTCTTATTCCCTTTCCTGATTCCCGACCGAAATGCAGGAACCCAAAATTCTAGGGTTTCAAAATCCAACCCTCTCCCACTTCAAACTTCGAATCGATTGGGATTTTCAGGAGATTTTCGGTTGCTCTTCCATGTGGTGGTGTCAGTTTTTCATGGGGAACTCGTGAAGGTATATTAATTTGTACCCCTAGTTATTGGGTTCTGTGATTTACAATTTCTTGCATAAAGTTCATAGCAGTAAGATGCTTAGAGTCGACAGAACACGCTTAAGGTGAAAGATTTTTATTTTAATAATAATAATTTGGAAATTTTCCTAACCTAGGGTTTGAGTTTTGAAAAATCCTGACTATTGTATACTAAGAAATATTATGAATGATGTGCAATAATATGGAATAATTTAGAAGTATCTACGATTAATTTTAACAATTGTTTGAGAATTGTTAGGAATTTTTCCGATATCGGAAAATTGTGAAAATAATGTTTATTGGTTTTTAAAAAAAATTGAGATTTGGTAATAAGAATAGAAAATAGTTGCTTTGAAATGCATAGGTATGTTATATGCGATGTGTAAGTATGTTAAGTGTGAATTCGGTAGATTGATAAGGTGTATTTTGAATTAATAACTCACGGGTTCTATAAATTTCTTAATAGGCACTATAAAGTGACGTTGAGTGGCGTCCGCGTGAGCAAGGAGTATTTTCTTGTCGGTTCATCGAGTGAGTTTGATCGTACTAGTTATACATTCTATGTGGGGATAAATTGTAGATTTGTCTAGTGGGAATTGTGACAGTTATGATTAGACAAGGGTTTATAAGAAACTACAGGAATTGTTAGTTGAAGTGTGTTATGTATTATATTAGCTTGATTTAGAAATATTTGGTGCTCTCAGTGATACGTTGAGTTATATGATGATATGAAGTGGTTTAAGCAAGGTAGAAGTGTGATGTATGGGTGTTAAATAGAAGCTATTTATATATTATGATGTGTTAATTGTTACGGTGTTTATTCGATATAAGAGTGATAACGAGAATTAGCATGATATGAGATGAAATTCAGGGTTTGAGATATATATGATGGGTAGATGACTAGAGTGAATTAGTGTCTTAATATGAAATGGTAAAAATCAATAATATGGTATATGCATGAAATGTGGTAATTTGACCAAAATAATTAACATGGTATCCTTATGATGTGTAATAATAAGAAGTGATTGTATTACAAGGTAATTAACCTATGTATACAATATGTGATTAAATGTTAAGAGTAAAAACACTGCTTATGCCGAGTATGTGATAATATGTGGAAATGAAAATAAGGAGTTTTGTGATAATAAAAGGAGATAAAGAGATAAGATGTTATTGGTAATAAAAGTTAATTTTTTGTTAACCAGTACCTACAGAAATCCTGGGGGTTTGGGCTAGACCTCCTAATACCGAGGGACCTGCTTGGGGTGCATGGTTATTACCCAAAAGTATGTTTGGGTGCATGTTTTTATCGCCCAAGCTATCAGCTTGAGGCCTGGTTATTCCCTCGATGACAGACGTCACGAGGAAGTACCCTGTTTATCTGGGGTGCGTGTTTTCCCTCCTGGCTTCGGCTAGGAGGAAGTACCTAGTTTATCTGGGGTGCGTGCTTTCCCTTCTGGCTTCGGCTTGGAGGAAGTACCCAAGTTCTACTTGGGGTGCGTTTTTCCTTTGCTGGCATAGCCTCGGATGCGTAAGACCCCCGGTGGCGCAGAGGTCCGCATGTTTACGGGGCTATCGGCTTTCAGTATAGTGGGATACTGTGGCTCACTGGTTGACAAATCAATAAAATGAATAAATGTAAAATGAAAAGAATAATGAGAAAATAATGAAAGCATGTGGTGTAATATGAGAATGAGAAAGAAAATGAATGTGGATGAAATTGAGTATGAAGGAATATGAGTCAAGAGTTTGTATATGAAAAGAAATGGTAAGTGAAGCATGTGGTTAACTAAGAATGAAGAATGAGGTGATTGTATTATACAATTTGAAATGAAAATAAAGGAATGGTAATGTGAATATTTATGAAAGGAGGAACATTGTGGTTGTGATTATGTCACGCCCCGCTTCCCAAAAGGAATACTGAATACGGTACGTGACTAAGCCCAGCAGATAGTTTTCACCATTCATAAGCTGTACGGATCTACTTGACTCAGCACAACTGTAAATATAATAATATACTCTACCAGGCGTGCATAAACAATTATAAATCAACAGTATTTATTCGCAACAATAATGAATATTCCAAACAAATACGAGATCTGAAACAAAACAATATCCTGGGACTACAAGCCCAAATACAAGTCTCAATATAGTACATGAATAAAATAGTTCAAGCAGAACATTCAGCGAAATTTCCAATGCGCAGCTCAAAAGTTTTGCTCACCAACTCCAGTAGGCAAGCGATCAACAAAACCTGCTCATATAGCAGTTAGAAGGAAAAAGGAAGACAAAAAAACATAATGCCCATTAGATGCAAGTTCCGGGCCGCAAGTAGTACAAGCAGGAAAAGGAAAGGGAAAATAATAAAACAAAACTGGAAGTACTGACATGGAGGAAAAGCAATAGTAGAGACAGTCTATAGATAACAGGAAACAGTGATGAACAGTGAAGAGTATTACAGTAACAGTAACAGTGAAGTCAACAGTTACTCTTACAGGATAACAGTAGCAGTAACAGGATGTGACAGTGAAACAGTTATTCTTAAGTCTATTGTTCATTACTATCTAGGTAGCACTTCATGCGTCCCAAATTATACCACATGGTTGCTACATCAAACAGTTTCGTTTTATGATTTTGTAGTGGAACCTATAGGCTGTATATTCAGACAAATAGTAACAGTAACAGTAATAACAAACAGTAACGGTGTCATGAATCATGCCCTCATGAATCCAGAGAAAGCAGTCGGTACCACAGTAAACAGTGGGGACACAAGTTTCCTTCTGAATACACATTTCTATATTGTCCACTACTAGATCTATCCCTTAAAACCCCGACTTGATTAGTTTTCATTATTATTAAACAAGTGTGAACGAACACAAACTGGTCTAAGGACATGGCAGGAACAAAGGACACGTCTAAGATGAATAAGGAACACAAACGGATGACAAAAACAACCTATAACAGTCAAAACAACGAAATTTCCAGTTCTTGACAGCAAGACACTACTGTACCAAACCTGAGATTTCCGTTGCTATAGAACTGCAAATCGATATCAGTCAGAAAATTTGGAAACTAGACTCTCTACCAAGTCCACCGCATATATACATGTCACACATCATCCATAAAAACAGGGTTGAAAATAGCGTTCAATACAGAGGTTATGTTCATCCAGAAAATGCAAAATCTTGTTTATAACATAAAAGGATTTGAAAACATTATAATTAATTCTGAGAAAATTCTGGAAGATTCCCTAGTATATCTAGTCTCAACATATAAAATACAATAAAATTATATTACAGATAGTATAGTCAATAAAATTGGGAAAACAGAGTAATGCAACAAAATCTCAATTCTGAAAGTTTAGACATAGCATACCAAAAGAGAGATAATTCACAAAATATAGTTTAAAATCCAGATCCATCAAAAGGTTATAAAAATAGACAAATCAGGCTACAATTTATATTAACAAAGTTTTCATCAAAAACGAATCAGGGAGAAAACATAATTCTTTACTAAACAGCATGCAGTTTGGAGATATATTGATTGGTTTCATATGCATGAATTGAGATACAAAAGTCATTAATTAATTCCACAAAAATTAGGGATTGATCCCGGTCATGTCTAAACATACTCAGCAAAATATAGAGTTCAAATTCTACTTTTAATATCAGTTTTAAAATAATATTTCATTCAGAAATCACATAGTTCAGAATCTGGAATATACGATATGACTGCAATAAAACAGCAATAATTTATGCATCAAAAATCAGAATTCAGATCCGTCGAAAGTTCTGAAAACTAGAAAACAAAACCTACAAATCATGTTCACAGATTTATTTGTTTTACTGATGTTAATAGGGTAGAAATTACTGTACAATATGGCAGTATTGAAACAAAAGTTCTTTTATGCATTTTGTCAAATAGTTTAATTTTAAACGGTCGAATCTAAGATGGCATACAAAGCATGGTATATAGGCAACTCAAATCAGCATAGCACGTGAATAAATAATCTATAATAAGATAGCACATTATACAAACATCCATGAAGCAATCATCTACAACATATGATATGTCACAACAAACATAAACATGAAGATGTCCATCTAATCTAAATTGTTTCATGCAACGGGTCACAACTACTGTGAAATACTCATGGTCAAGAGATGAAGGAACGGATCAACTAACAAGATATATAATCATCATGAGAGTGACAACAAACGCATGCAAGACTACTTATAGTATTTAACTTGTATGACAAAAATTACATACAAGCTACTTGCCTGAAAACAACAACGAAGATGAAGAACAGAATAACGGGAACCGATCTCGAACGAAGAACGCAACACGAACCAACACCAAAAAAACATGGTGGTGCACGTGTTCACACGCACACACACAAGCAGCAGCAAACAGAAAGAGTGTCGACAGCAATAAGGGGGACAACGGCGGCTAGCAATAGCACAGCAACGGGCGGCGACAGCATGGCGGGCGGTGCTCGGCTGTTGTCGACCACAGCAGAAAATGACGACAGAGAGGAAGACGACAACGACGAGGGGCTAGGGTCACTGTAGCTCGAATAGGGAAAGGGCAGCATGGGGTGTGCAGCGGATGAGGGGAAGAGGAGAGGGGAAGCACGGGGGGTTGCGAGGTCTGCCGGCGTCGGGGATCAAGATGACGATAGCAAGGAAGGGGGATCGAGAGAGAGAGATCGGGGTAAGGTAGGGGAACGGCTATAGCTAGAGAGTAGAGATATTAGGGTTTGGTACTTAGAGTTAGGGTGTAATTATGAGGTTTATATAGAATTAGAGCGGGTTTGGGTCAACTGGGTAGTATCCAATAGGAAGAAAAGAGTCCAATATGAGACAAATAGGCCATGAATTAGGTTTAGACAATAAACAAGGTCAAGAACAAATTGTAGATCAATCAAATGAGAATATAAGACTGAATCAAGCAAAATTGAATCACAAGGAGAACAACATCACACAATCAAAAGGGACGAAAAGGGATACAATCTGAAATAAAATAAAATAACTAGAAATTTAATTAAGTACAGATAAAATAAAAAAATGAGTCACAGGGGTTACAAATCCTACCCACCTAACAAGAAGAATTTCTTACTCGAAATTCAACAAGAAGTACATAGGGTAACCGCAAAAGAAGAAAGAAAACAACAACAAAGCAAAAACAACAAAACAAGAGCTACACAAACAAATGAGGAAACCTCCGCTGGATATCCTCCTCTATCGCCCAAGTCGACTCACCCGGGGAATGAGAATTTCAAGAAACACGAACAAGCATGATCACCTTGTTCTTCAAAACCTTCTCCCGCCGTTCCAAAATAGCAACTAGCAGAAATTACAAGACAAATCCAGCCTCACGGATAATTCCGAGTAGTCAATCATGTGGCTCTCATTACGAATATACTTTTTCAGTTGCGAGACATGAAAGACGTCATGCATTCCAGATAAAGCCGGTGGCAATACAAGACGATTGGCCACCTTGCCTACTCGTTCCACGATGTCAGACGGTTCGATGAACATAGAGCTCAACTTGCCTCCACCACCAAAATGAATGACACCTCGCCACGACAATACCTTAAGGAAAACCTGGTCTTCCATCTCAAACTTTAAGGCTTTCCTATGGACATCAGCCCATCTCTTCTATCTGTCTTGCACGGCTTGAAGATGCTTCCTGATTTGACTCACCGCATCCACCATCCTGGTGATCAACTCCGGGCCCAACAACTTCCTCTCGCCAATGTCATCCCAGCACACTGGCGACCTGTACTTCCGACCATAGAGTGCCTCGAACGGAGCAGCTTTAAGACTTGCTTTAAAGCTGTTATTGTACGAGAACTCTACAAGATGCAAGTGGTCCTCCCATGAACCTCCAAATTGCAGCACACAGGACCTCAACATGTGCTCTAGAGTTTGGATGGTCCTCTTTGACTGTCAATCTTTCTGGGGGTGAAAGGTTGTGCTGTACTTCAACTTACTCCCTATACTACTCTGAAGACTCTCCCAAAACTACGATCGGAACCTTGTATCCCTATCAGATACAATACTGACTGGAACCCCATGAAGTCTGACGATCTCTTGCATGTACTTTTCAGCTAGGCTCTGAGTAGACTGTCCAACTCTAAAAGGAACGAAGTGAGCACTCTTTGTCATCCTGTCCATAATCACCCAAATGGCGTTGTGACCTTTAGGACTCCTTTGCAAAGCGGCCACAAAATCCATGGTGATATGCTCCCACTTCCACTCCGGAATAAAAAGTGGCTGAAGAAGTCCGGCGGTCCCCTGATGCTCTACCTTCACCTACTGGCAAATCAAGCTCTGCGACACAAATCTCGTGTAACCCCTGTTTTCCCAAAAATGTATTTTGTGTATTTTCTGTATTTTAAAAATTTTTGCAAATTATTTTTCCGGTTTTCAAATTCTTTTGTCAAAGTGTATTTTTTTTTTGGATCTTCTATTTTAAATTCTGTTTTCGATCAATAATTTTAAATTGTAACTATTTTCTATGATTTTATATTGAAATGCAATTCCTAGTTTTGTTATTATTTCTCTTATTATTATTATTGTTATTATTGTTATTATTATTACTAATTTTGGCGGGTTATTGAAAATCCATTTCTATGTGTTAATTATATTGTATCTATTTTAAATAAATACTATTTTGTAATGCAAATTATATTTTTTTGTAAACAATATTTTTATTTGTTATTTAATTTTCCTGTTTAATTTAAAAACCCTATCTTACACCCAAAAACCCATTTACCCATTATCTTTTACCTATTACCCATATACCCAATAACTATACTCCAAACCCGTTTAACCTAAAATAGCCTAGACCCATTACCCATTTATACCCCAAACTTCAGCTTACACCCGTTATGCCCCTAAACCTATCATCCCCTAAACCATAACCATCTGCCTGTTACCCAAACCCATTAGCTCACCTACCCAAATAGTCCTACCCTGTGCACCGTCACCTTCACCCCCCCTTAAACCCTACTCTGTTTTACCCTATATAAATAACCCATCTCTCCGCCTGTTCATATCCCCATGTCTACCCTGTTTACACGACCATTTCCTTTTCCATCTCCAGAACCCATCCCTCTCCCGCTCTCATCTCTCTCCCTATGTTCTCTCGTCGCCACCTTCCTCTCTTCAGCACCTTCTCCCTCCTGCGTCGTGCCCTCTGACTACCGTCACCATCACCTGCACCCCCTCGTGACCCCTGTCGCGATGCCACGCGACTGCAGCCCGTGCCCTGCTCCCTGTTTGCAGTGCCTTCCCCAGGCGGTGCTCTCTGCCCTGTCACACTCCACAACGGCAGCAACAGCCACAGCCGGTCGACAGTAGTTGCTATGCTTCCATCATGTTGCGCCACCCTCTGACAGCCAGTCCAGCCCCTGGTCGACTGCAGCAGTGCAAGTCCCCAGGCCGTCACTACATCCAGTCGTCAACAATGAGCGGCCTTACTCCCGTCGCCGTGCCGCAGCCGTCTCTCTCTCGCTCTCTTGGTGTGCGAGTGTTCTCGTTTGGTTCGTGTGGTTGGGCATTCTTGTTCATTGGTTCGTGTACCCGTGGGGTTCGTCCGTTCGTTCTTGGAGTGTTTGGTTTGTAGTCATGTTCGTGGGTTTTGGTTCTCTTTGGTTCGTGGTTTTCATTGAGTTAGTTCTTTCGTGTTGGTTCGTAGTTTGTTGGTTGGTTCGTGGTTTCGTTGTTCGCTCATTCGTGTTCATTGTTGGGTTATTGTTCGTTTGATTCTTGGTGCACGTGGAGTTTTGGTTATTCCGTCGTTCGTTCTTGGCTCGTGATTGTTCCATCGTGCTTGTGCCTTAGGAATCTATTCCCGTTATTCTTGTTTGTTGGATTGTCATTTTTGTCCTCTTCCAGGCAAGTAACTTGTACTCCAATTCATTTGTTTGATACAAGTCAAAAAAGTTCACCTATAGTGTAGTTGGGTCTAGAGACGACTCTTGTTTGTGATTTCCTTGATGGGTTTTGTCTCTATTGTAAAAAATTGACTATAGATGACTCATGACACAATTTGTATATGAATTAACTTAGGTTTTACCCGTTCTTGATTTGGATCATGTATGTGAGACTTTTGTGAGAATTCGTGATTTGGTTGAGACCCATGTGTTATAATTGGTGTGGAAATGCTAGATACCCTAATTCATGATATTTGGACACTTGGTAGACTCGATTTCATGTTTGGATGTGTTTGGATCAATTTTCTTGAATCTATGTTGATTTTGTTTTTAAGGGGAAAAATCTGTATTTTTTATCGTTGTTCGATTTTGTTTGCTGTTTTGGACTATCTTGAAGTCAGTATCTTAATTTTGGTATAAAATATGAGTTTTAGATAATTTCGTCTACTTTCCAACCCTTCTAACCTTGCTTGATTTTTTTCGTATGACTGAGTTATGACGGTTTTACTACAGATGTGTCGACCTTTTTCAGATTCTGTTTTTCAGTAATTTTAATGACAAATCATTTTAAATAACTATTCTAAATATATTATTTTGATCCAAAAATTTGGTTAGTATTTCTATTTCTATATCTTTGATAAGTTTTATGTGATGTTTCATGCTCGTTTATGAAATCTATACTTGCTGTATTTCTCTTGCTGATCTGTAAAGAACCTTATTTTCAGTATGATTCCTTTTACTGCATGAAAAATATTTGTGAAATGTTAAAGTTAGTATATTTTATCTATTTTCACCTCCCTTTGGCGTATTTGGATTTCGTTTCACTGGTTGCGAGATACTTCAGTTTTCGTACAGCAGTGTTGGGGATTCCAGATTTTCCAAAGTGTCAATTCTTGATGTTTTCATATTTTTGATGACTGAACTAATTTTACCGGAATATTATGAAACTTTATATTTTGATTCTAGACATATAGAGGAATATCCCAGATTTTTCGTGGATTTATTTGATGAGTTTTGATGCTGTTTTCTTGACTTTGAATTCGTTTTCCTGATTCCTGGCTGAACGTATTTTCTGTTTTCAAATCAGTTTTGAGTTATGATCTTCTGAAATACTATATGACTTAATTATATTCACTAGATTCGTGTGGATGTCTAGTTTCCAGATCCTTCGACAGATCCAGATTTGCATTTCTATAGCGACGGGATTCACTGTTTTAGTACTTTACTGTCTTGCTGTCCTGAATATGAACATTCACTGTTTTGCTCGTTGGTGTGACTGTATATCTTCTAAGCATATTTATTTATTTTCCTGAACCTAATACTGATTATACCATGTTAGTTTGACACTATTTTGTACACATTCATGCCTGTTTGATGACCATAACAAAAGTAACCAAGCTGGGGTTTAAGGAAAAGATCTAGTAGTGGGAAATCATAGAAATGTGTACTTAGAAGGGGGCCCGTGTTTCCCATATGATTATTTGTTATCTATTATCTGACCCTGTCTACATTACTTCCTATAGGAAGGGGTAGGGACGAAGAGAACCACTAGGTTCTATCTGTCTGTCTGGATCTGTTATCTGACCCTGTCTACATTACTTCCTGTAGAAGGTGTAGAGAAGAAGAGAACCACTAGGTTCTATCTGCCTAATCTGATTATTTGATATCTTTCTGAACCCTGAGTACACGGCCCTATATGATCCCCTACGAAATCTACAAACGTAACTGATTTGAATGTAAAAACTATGTAATAAAAGGATGACACATGAAGTGCTACCTAGTTAGTAATTAATACAAGACTTATAAAAATTTGTATCTGTATCTGAAATCTGAATCTAAATCTGTTATATGTATCTGGCTATCTGTTACCTAATTATCTGATTATCTGTTATCTATCTGACATTATCAATTGACACTATTATTTGACACTATCTGTATATCTGTCTGCATGCCTTTTGACTTTACCACTTGACACATGTTAGTATACCATGCAAGATTTGTTTATGCTATTATTTAGATTTGTTTAGTTTTCCCCATGTACTTGTATCCTACATTATAAGTGGCCCATAACTTGCAATTAACAGGTACTTATTTTCTCTTTCCTTCTCCTGCAAATTTACTAATTACAGATCAGGATGGTCGACTACTAGATGGTATTGGCGAGATGATGTATTAGTGCTGGAGTTTCTGCTTTTATTATTATTATTTATTGCTGGAACTTGAATAAAAATATACTTGATTACTTGGATATTTATTTGTATTTGGGCGATGTGACCCAGGATATTTGACTCGTTCAGAATTTGATTATTTGAGATTATTATTTTTGGTTTCAAGTATGCATGTTGGTTGATACTTTTGCTTCCGACTCTGATTATTTCTGTGATATGTTGTAAGGATTCTTGAACAGCTTATGGATGATGAAAATCATTCGCTGGGCTTTTGTTACGTATCCGTATTCCGTATTCTTTTTGGAAAGCGGGGCGTGACATCTCGCCACGGCCCTCTTCATACCATTCCACCAAAAGTGAAGCTTCAAGTCCCGGTACATCTTACTACCTCCATGATGAATAAAGTACGGCGACTGATGGGCTTCCTCAAGCAACTTCTGACAAACCTCACCCTTCAGAACACACAGTCTGGACCCAAAGCGAAGCGATCCATCTGAGTGAACAACCATATAGGTCCTCCTACACGCTTCAACTTCGGCTATGAACCCTTGCAATTGCTCATCACTTGCCTGAGTCTCCTTAATCTGCTCAACAAACAAGAGACGACTGTAACTGAAGCATCATGCAACTCCGGTCAGAACCTGGCAAGATAACGTCCAAATCCAACCTCTTCATCTGCTCAACAAGCTCTCTCTATTTAGTCAGGAACATGGCGACTGGTCTCCTAATCAAAGCATCTGGCAGCAAGTTCACTTTACCAAGTTGGTATTGCAAACTGATGTCATAGTCAGCCATCAACTCCAACCATCGCCTTTGCCTCATGTTCAGTTCCTTCTGAGTGAAGGCATACTTGAGACTTTTTGTGGTCGGTAAAGATTTCCACTCGGTCACCAAGAAGGTAGTGTCTCCACAACTTCAAAGCAAAGATCACTGCAGCCAACTCCAAATCATGGGTAGGATAGTTCTTCTCGTGCGGCCTCAACTATCTGGATGCATAAGCAACAACTCGACCCTTCTGCATCAACACTGCACTTAGGCCCTTGCCAGAAGCATCGCAGTGAACCACAAAACCATTCGAAACATCTGGAAAAGTCAACACTGGCGCTGACATCAACCGACTCTTCAACTCTGCAAAAGCTCCACTGCAGGCTCCATCCTAGATGAACTTTTGATCCTTCCTTGTCAGTAACGGATGAGCTATCTTTGAAAAGTCTTGAACAAACTTCCGATAATACCCTGCCAAACAAAGAAAACTTCTCACCTCTGAAAATGACTTAGGGACAGGCCAATCCTTGACCACAGAAACCTTGGTCGGATCAATAAAGATACCATCGCCGGAGATAATGTGCCACAAAAAGGTAACTCGAACAAGCCAGAACTCACACTTGCTGAGAATAATATCCCGGACGGATATTATATTTATAATAAAAATTATTTTTAAATTAAAATATTTTTTTGGGAATTTCTTGGTTTCACTCATAAAAAGTTACCTGGACATATATACTAGTATGTATATACAGATATTGTATCAGTTTTGTGCACTTGTACAAAATCCTGAAAAATACAATTTTGAGAAAAATGTGTGGAAAATCCCAGGCAGACACTGATAATTATTATTTTACTATTATTTTATTTTTATTTCCCGAAATAAAATATTTTTGGTCGATATCATCCGGTTTTGTTAATAAGCATTATCTGTGTGTATGTACCAGTCTGTATACATCCATATTGTATCAAATTGGTACTGGAATCTTCCGGGCTGATAATAAAATTTATGTTATTATTATTTTCGGAATTAAATTATTTTTGTACAGATTGTGCGGTTTTACAAATGGAAATTATCGATATATATATATATATATATATATATATATATATATATATATATATATATATATATATATATATATATATATTATTATTTTCGGAATTAAATTATTTTTGTACGGATTGTGCGGTTTTACAAACAGAAATTATCGGTATATATATATATATATATATATATATATATATATATATATATATATATATAAAACCGATTTCGTACGTTTGTACAAATCAAGTAGTATGTGTTTTGGACAAAAATATCTTATTTTTGTCATGATTAATCAAATTTGGTTGGCTTGGATTTGTTTGGAGACTTAAACCTAGGGTTAAGATTAATTAGAGATACATAAGTGTTTAAATTGTATCTTCTACTAGAAGTCTCCACCTCCACCTCATCCCTCTACCTCACCCCCTCCACTTCATCCATTTTGGACGGCCAACATTACCCCAAGGGATTTTGTGCATTTGTGTTGGTGCATTTTGCACTTTCCACCCTCTTTTCATCCTATAAATACCCCTCTCCTTCACCTTTTGCCTCATTTACAAAAAAAAAGAGAGAAGAAAAGAAAGAGAAGAAACTCTAAGTGTTCTTCATTTAGGGTTTTCCATAGGAGTGTTGTTCATTGGAGGTTTTTTGTAGTAGAAGCTAAGAAGGAGAAGGTTTTGCTAGCTAGTCCTTCCTACAAGAATCAAAAGGTGGGGATTCTCTACTTCTATGTTTAGGTTGTTTGTTTTCTTATTAATTTTATGTATATAGAAAAGAACCCATCTTTATGGTTACTATTGGTTCTATGTGAGTCAAAAACCCATCTTTGATGGTTGTTTGTTGTAGGATTAGAAGAACACATCATTTTGATGGTTGATGTTGTAGGTGTATGTTCTAAATAATTTGGACTATTTTTCTAAGCATATAAGTGGTTGTAGGTTAAAAGGAAGCCCATCTTTATGATATGTTGTGGTGTGTTTATGTTCCTAAAAAACTTGGACTAATTCCTAAGCATAAGGTGGTTGTAGGGATCAAAATGATCCCATGAGAAGGATGAAATGAAAGTACTTAACAAAATCACATAAAAGATAGAATCTTGAACTTTGCTTTGATTATTGTTGTCCTCATAATTATTTTGTACTACTTGGACTAAGATTTGTGCACAAGAACGGTGAGAAATCAAAATGAAGTTATCTCTTTTTATTTCTGTGGATTCTTGTCCACTTTTGTTGTATGTGTGTTCGAAAAGTGACTTGGACTAAGTATTAAGCATAAGATGGTTGTAGGGATCAAAAGGATCCCATGAAAAAGATGGATGGTGGAACTTAAATAAAACACATAAAGGTTGTTTTTTTTACCTTGTTATGACTATTGTTGTTGTTATGGTTATTTTGTTAATACAAATGACCACTTGGACTATAGCTATGTGCATATAAAGATTAGTATAGTAAGAATTTTTACTTACCCATTCTCGGGTTGTAGAACTGATCTAGCTTTTTAAAGATAAGTTTTTGTTGTATGTTCTTCTTTACTTCGTTAACAAATCATTTGTTACTAACCCTTGTTCATAAAAGGCTGCACTTTTTGTATGTAGGAACTTGTAGGATTGAAGAAAAGTGGTTGTAGTATGTAGTAATTTGTAGACTAAATAAATGTAGTCTTTGTAATATATAGGACTTGTAATTTTCTTAAGAAGTAGTCTTTATAATAATTTATATTATTCTTTTGTAGCATGTCCTAAATTATTCTAGGTTGCTAAAGAACCCATACTTGAGTTGTGTAGTAATCCTAGATTAAACAGAACCCATTCATGCTCATGAAACCCATGAACCATGCTTGTGTAACCCATGAACCCATTCGTACTTGTTCTAGTTTCAAAAAGAATCCATGTATCATGCTAAGGTTGTATGTGCTAAAGAACCCATCATGCTTGAGATTTGTAGTTGTTCTAGTAGAAGAACCCATCCATGTTTATGTGAATCGATGAACCTACCATGGTTGAGTTTTCATTGTTCTATGTCAAAAGAATGCCATGCTTGAGTTGCTAATAATTTTTAGTGAAGAACCATGCTTAAGTAGTTGTAGGAATCCTTGCTTAAGTTGTAGATTGTTGTAGCAAAGAAACCTATTCATGCTTGAGTTGTAGGAAGAAACCATGCTTAAGTTAATTATAGTAAGTATACCATGCTTGAGTTGTTGTAGCGGAAACCCATGATAAGTTGTATACCATGCTTAAGTTGTAGGAAAAAACCATGCTTAAGTTGATTATAGTAAGTATACCATGCTTGAGTTGTTGTAGAAGAAACCCATGTTAAGTTGTATACCATGCCTGAGTTGTAGGAACAAACCATGCTTAAGTTGATTATAGTAAGTATATCATGCTTGAGTTGTAGCAGAAGAAACCCAAGCTAAGTTGTATACCATGCTTCAGTTGTTGTAGGTTGATTATAGTGAGAATACCATGCTTGAGTTGATTATAGTAAATATACCATACCTAAGTTGTTATAGGTTGATTATAGTAAATATACCATGCTTGAGTTGTTGTAGGTTGATTATAGAATGATACCATGCTTGAGTTGTTGTAGGTTGATTATAGTGACAAAACCCATGCTTGAGTTGATTACAGTAAGTATACCATGCTTGAGTTGTTGTAGGTTGATTATAGTAAGTACACCATGCTTGAGATGTTGTAGGTTGATTATAGAAAGATACCATGCTTGAGTTATTGTAGAAGGAAACGCATGCTTAAGTCATAAGCTTGCTTGTGTTATTGTAGTAGTTCTAGTAAAGAACCCATGTTTGAGATGTGTAGTTGTTTTTAGATTCAAAAGAATCCATGCATGTTTGAGTTATATGATTGTAGTGGTTTCGGTTAAATCTTAAAAGAAACCCATGAGTTTAGCTTGCATGCTAATCCAATAGAACTATTGAAATGAACCCATGTTCCATAGTTGTTCTAGTTCAATTTTTAAGAAGAAACCCATGAAACTAGCTCCATGATAGTTCTAGCTTGAATTGGCGAGGAACCCATGCAATTAGGTTCTAGGTGATTCTAGCTCAACTTTGAGAAAGAACCCATGAACCTAGTCGCATATTGTCCTAGTTCAATTTGGGAAAAGAACCCATGAGTTCTAGTTGTTTGCATTTCTAATTGAAATTGGAACATATGATGTGCACATGCTTCATCTTCAATATATGGTAAATAATGGTTGAAAAATTCAGTATTCCTAGCTAGATTAAAGCTAGCCTAGGGGTCATCGAACATCAAGACTCGCATCTTACCACCTTGGAAACTGTGGATAAATCACATCTCGAGCACTGACGGATCTTAACTGATGTGGATTGATCGTAGGCCGAGAGTGTTGACGAGATCCATGTTAGGGGTAGTGATAGGGTCTCATAATGGCCGTAGGAGCAATCAACCATCAAAAGTTGTATCTTACCACCTTAGAAACTGTGGATAAATCACACCTCGAGCACCGAAAGATCTTAATAGATGTGGGTTGATCGTGGGCCGAGAATGTTGACGAGATCCAAGTTAGGGGTAATGATGAGTGAGAGAGATTTTCGTCACCGTTGTCTTGGATCGATAGGCCATGAGTTGGATCGGGATAATCATAAGAAAGTTATTGAAAACCCTGTGAGACTGTTTGGGTTTAGTGACATCGTTAGGGTAGTAACTTATGGCTATTACTACTTAAACTTTACTTATTATCATTTTTGCCGAAGGGAAAGAGTTGGTGTTAGGGGTGATTACTTATGATCCGACCTATCCTATAGGCCGACACTAGGCGGTGTTATTGGGTTATACCTTTCCATCAAAGGGATACGTACGATGTCTTCTCACGAGTTGGGAGCACGGGTTGCGTATCTTGTCTGTTAATTCCTAAAATACAGTGGCTTGGGGTGCCACAGGATGCTACGTACAGTCCTGCATTTGCGAGACCCCAGGGGTGCCACAGGGTAGGCTTTGCGCTATTCTGCACATGCGAGACCCTATGTTCTTTTGATTTTCGAATGAAGCCCGATATGCTGGGTAATAGTGACAAACATGGATACCACTATATGACTGCAGTAACGGAATTAGACCGTACCTGCAACCTTGTTTTGAGTGAGGTCCGGCATGCCGGGTAGTAGTGGCAAACGGAGATACCATAATCGTACTGCATTGGTGGGATTTGACCCACTTGCAACCTCACAGTCACGTTGTATTATCAGGAACTGGATTGTGTACAATGTAGAATTCATAACGAGGGTTCAAATCCCTATATATGAAGAAACGGCTTGAGATGGGACGTATGTAGAATGGGATGCATACTGTTCCGAAGACTTGCTTGCATTAGAATAAGAACATCTTTGCGTTAGTCAATCTTGTATTAAAGTCTAAGGCATAGCATACACTGACACATCAATTATATGTACACATTTCTCTTTTCATTAATCTGTTTGCTTAAGTGGAGAATCGCTGCTAGGTATCAGCCTTAAAAACATCAGTATATGTACTGACGTCCCCATTTCAATAGGTACCGGATTGTAGAAGTACAGGTACAGGATTCAGAAAGACTCAAGGAGAAAGAAGCAAGAGTCGTTTTCTTTTCTGCTGTATTATATGTTGTTTACTATTGTTCCGTTGTAACAATTTTGTAATCTATTTATTTGTTGGAAAGCATCCTAGTGAAATACCAAGTGTTGTTATTTATTCTTTGCACTCTGATGTAATATGTTGAAAGTTGTAACACTTGGGATTGTAAAGGTCTTATTGTAACACTGTTGTAATGTATTGCAATTCTGTAACATTCGGATTTGTAATACATTTGTGTTGAATAAAAAGTTTTAAATTTTTCTGTTTTTCCATGTATTGTGGCTAATTGTAGAAAAGATTCTGGCTTATATCATGGTTTCCCAATTACCGAAAATCGGGGCGTTACAGAGTGGTATCAGAGCCGACTTCAATTTACAGTCCAACACTGTAAGAAAATTAAACTTGGATGCCTTTTAGGAGTCGGGTTTTAGCTAGTTGTAGACAATTATAATTCATATTGTTGTTTCTTTCAACTTATTTTTTATAATTTTTCTATATCAGGACTAATTCCAGTATGTGTGTTTTTTTCAGAATAGGATAGTGTTCGAGGATATCCTAACCGAGGATGTGTTGATAGAAGTGAGTGAGCCAATTTCAAGGGAGATATGATAAAGTAAGAACGATCGTGAGTAGGGAGGCTCTAGAATGATCTACGAAGTGAGATATTCCCCAGCATTCCAGATGTGGGATGAAATAGGCCCCAGAATGATCTGTGGAGTGGGATTGATCTCCAGTATTTTAGGACAAGAGCAATACTCATGGGGGAGTTCGTTTAATGAGGTCGGCTCCAGAATGATCCATGGAGCGAGATATTCCCCAGTATTCCAGACGAGGGACGAATAGGCCCTAGAATGATCTGTGGAGTGGGATTGATCTCCGGCATTCCAGGGACGAGAGCGACGCTCATAGGAAAGATTGTGTAACGTTGGCTTCAGAGTGATCCATGGAGCGAGATATTCCCTAGTATTCTAGATGAGGGACGAAATAGGTCCTAGAATGATATGTGGAGTGGGATTTATCTCCAGTATTCCAGGGACGAGAGCAACATTCACAAGCAGGTTAGTGGGACATTGACTCCAGAATGATCCAAGGAGTGAGATATTCCCAAGTATTCCAGACGATGGATGAAACAGGCCCTAGAATGATCTGTGGAGTGGGATTGATCTCTAATATTCCCAGGACGAGAGTAATACCCACGAAGAAATTTAAGGATGAGTAAGGGCCCCAGAATAATCCATGGAGTGAGACATTCCTCAGTATTCTAGACATGGGATGAAGTAGGCCCCAGAATGATCTATGGAGTAGGAATCGGTCTCCAGTATTTCAGGGACGAGTGCGACATTCCCCAAGGTGATTCATCCCCAGTATGGAGGATGCGGGATAAGGCAGACCCCTGAATGATCCACATGATGGGATTAACTCAAGGATGGAAGGATGCATTGAGCACTTGAGAGTCAGTTGTCGAGGATGTTCCTCGAGGAATTTGAGATGATCAGGGAAGATTGGAGCTCAGTTTTGGCACGATTAAAGCCACAACCGAGTCTAAGGGAGCAAGTCAGAAGGCTTAGGCAGAAAATGCAGGGATCCGATTGACAAAGTCTGCATATTTTCTTCCAATGAAGATGACTTAAATCTAGAGAAATTAGCGGGAGTCCACATTGAAAGCATAAGGAAACAACATGGAGTGCCAGCGTCAGCGGTTCTGATCAAGATTCGAGAGTTACGTTTCGACTTTGGCAGATTCCTCAAGCAGCTTTAGGATTAAGGTTGGGTTCTTTGGAGAACCAGTTCGTGGATGAGTCACTTGGGTGCCAGAAAGCCGTATAAGCTTTCTTTCCCCGAGTTAATTAGTGTATGGATGTTTGTCTGTTTTTTCTAACTTAACGTAGTTCTGAGGACAAAACTATTCTAAGGAGGGAGTATTGTAATATCCCGGACGGATATTACATTTATAATAATTATTATTTTTAAACTAAAATATTTTTTTTGGGAATTTCTTGGTTTCACTCATAAAAAGTTACCTGGACATATATACTAGTATGTATATACAAGTATTGTATCAGTTTTGTGCACTCGTACAAAATCCTGAAAAAACTCATTTTTGAGAAAAATGTCTGGAAAATCCCAGGCAGACAATGATAATTATTATTTTATTATTATTTTATTTTTATTTCCCGAAATGAAATATTTTTGGTGGATATCACCCGGTTTTATTAATAAGCATTATCTGCGTGTATGTACCAGTCTGTATACATCTGTATTGTATCAAATTGGTACTGGAATCATCTGGACTGATAATAAAATTTATTTTATTATTATTTTTGGAATTAAATTATTTTTGTACGGATTTTGCGGTTTTACAAACGGAAATTATCGGTATATATATATATATATATATATATATATATATATATATATATATATATATATATATACATACGTATGTGTATTGTACCGATTTCGTACGCTTGTACAAATCATGTAGTATGTGTTTTGGACAAAAATATCTTATTTTTGTCATGATTAATCAAATTTGGAAGGCTAGAATTTGTTTGGAGGCTTAAACCTAGGATTAAGATTAATTAGAGATACATAAGGGTTTAAATTGTATCTTCTACTAGAAGTCTCCACCTCCACTTATCCCTCCACCTCATCCATTTTGCCCGGCCAACATTGTGCATTTGTGTTGGTGCATTTTGCACTTTCCACCATCTTTTCATCCTATAAATACCCCTCCCCTTCACATTTTGCCTCATTTACAAAAAAAAAAAAAGGGAGAAGAAAAGAAACAGAAGAAACCATAAGTGTTCTTCATTTAGGGTTTTCCATAGAAGTGTTCTTCATTGGAGGTTTTTTTGTAGTAGAAGCTAAAGAGAAAGGAGAAGGTTTTGCTAGCTAGTCCTTCCTACAAGAATCAAAAGGTGGGGATTCTCTACTTCTACTTTTAGGTTGTTTGTTTTCTTATTCGTTTTATGTATATAGAAAAGAACCCATCTTTAAGGTTATTATCGGTTCTATGTGAGTAAAGAACCCATCTTTGATAGTTGTTTGTTGTAGGATAAAAAGAACACATCTTTTTTATGGTGGATGTTGTAGGTGTATGTTCTAAATAACTCGAACTATTTTTCTAAGCATATAAGTGGTTGTAGATTAAAAAGAACCCATCTTTATGAAGTGTTGTGGTGTGTTTATGTTCCTAAATAACTTGGACTAATTCCTAAGCATAAGGTGGTTGTAGGGATCAAAATGATCCCATGAGAAGGATGGAATGAAAGGACTCAACAAAATCACATGAAGATAGAATCTTGAACTTTGCTTTGATTATTGTTGTCCTTATAATTATTTTGAACTACTTGGACTAAGATTTGTGCATAAGAACGGTGGGAAATCAAGATGAAGTTATCTCTTTTTATTTGTGTGGATTCTTGTCCACTTTTGTTGTATGTGTGTTCTAAAAGTGACTTGGACTAAGAATTAAGCATAAGGTGGTTGTAGGGATCAAAAGGATCCCATGAAAAAGATGGATGGTAGAACTTAAATAAAACACATAAATGTTGTTTTTTTTACCTTGTTATGACTATTGTTGTTATTATGGTTATTTTGTTAACAAAAATGACCACTTGGACTATAGCTGGGTGCATATAAAGATTAGTGTAGTAAGAATGTTTACGTACCCATTCTAGGGTTGTAGAACTCATCTAGCTTTTTAAAGATAAGTTTTTGTTGTATGTTGTTCTCTACTTCGTTAAGAAATCATTTCTTACTAACCCTTGTTCATAAAAGGTTGCTCTTTTTGTAAGTAGGAACTTGTAGGATTGAAGAAAAGTGGTTTGTAGTATGCAGTAATTTGTAGACTAAATAAATGTAGTGTTTGTAATATATAGGATTTGTAATTTCCTAAAGAAGTAGTCTTTGTAATAATTTATATTAGTCTTTTGTAGCATGTCCTAAATTATTCTAGGTTGCCAGAGAACCCATGCTTGAGTTGTGTAGTAATCCTAGATTAAAAAGAACCCATTCATGCTCATGAAACCCATGAACCACGCTTGTGAAACCCATGAACCCATTCGTACTTGTTCTAGTTTCAAAATGAATCTATGTATCATGCTAAGGTTGTATGTGCTAAAGAACCCATCATGCTTGAGATCTGTAGTTTTTCTAGTAGAAGAACCCATCCATGTTTATGTGAATCCATGAACCTACCATGCTTGAGTTTTCATTGTTCTATGTCAAAAGAATGCCATGCTTGAGTTGCTAATTATTTTTAGAGAAGAACCAAGCTTAAGTAGTTGTGGGAATCCATGCTTAAGTTGCAGATTGTTGTAGAAAAGAAACCTATTCATGCTTGAGTTGTAGGAAGAAACCATGCTTAAATTGATTATAGTAAGTATATCATGCTTGAGTTGTTGTAGAGGAAACCCATGTTAAGTTGTATACCATGCCTGAGTTGTAGGAAGAAACCATGCTTAAGTTGATTATAGTAAGTATACCATGCTTGAGTTGTTGTAGATGAAACCCATATTAAGTTGTATGCCATGCTTGAGTTGTTGTAGGTAGATTATAGTGAGAATACCATGCTTAAGTTGATTATAGTAAATATACCATACTTGAGTTGTTGTAGGTTGATTATAGTAAGTATACCATGCTTGAGTTGTTGTAGATTGATTATAGAAAGATACCATGCTTGAGTTGTTGTAGGTTGATTATAGTGAGAAACCCATGCTTGAGTTGATTACTGTAAGTATACCATGCTTGAGTTGTTGTAGGTTGATTATAGTAAGTATACTATGCTTGAGTTGTTGTAGGATGATTATAGAAAGATACTATACTTGAGTTGTTGTAGAAGGAAACCCATGCTAAGTCATAAGCATGCTTGTGCTATTGTAGTAGTTCTAGTAAAGAACCCATGTTTGAGATGTGTAGTTGTTTTTAGATTCAAAAGAATCCATGCATGTCTGAGTTATATGATTGTAGTGGTTTCAGTTAAATCTTAAAAGAAACCCATGAGTTTAGCTTGCATGCTAATCCAATGGAACTATTGAAATGAACCCATGTTCCATAGTTGTTCTAATTCGATTTTTAAGAAGAAACCCATGAAACTAGCTCCATGATAGTTCTAGCTCGAATTGGCGAGGAACCCATGCAATTAGGTTCTAGGTGATTCTAGCTCAACTTTGAGAAAGAACCCATGAACCTAGTCGCATATTGTCCTAGTTCAATTTGGGAAAAGAACCCATGAGTTCTAGTTGTATGCATTTCTAATTAAAATTGGACCATATGATGTGCACATGCTTCATCTTCAATATATGGTAAATAATGGTTGGAAAGGTCACTATTATTGTTAGCTAGATAAAAGCTAGCCTAGGGGTCATCGAACATCAAGACTCGCATCTTACCACCTTGGAAACTGTGGATAAATCACACTTCGAGCACCGACGGATCTTAACTTATGTGGGTTGATCGCGGGTCGAGAGTGTTGACGAGATCCGAGTTAGGGGTAGTGATAGGGTCTCATAATTGCCATAAGGGCCATCGACCATCAAAAATCGCATCTTACCACCTTAGAAACTGAGGATAAATCACACCTCGAGCACCGACGGATCTTAACTGATGTGGGTTGATCGTGGGCCGAGAATGTTGACGAGATCCGAGTTAGGGGTAATGATGAGTGAGAGAGATTTCCGTCACCGGTACCTTGGATCGATAGGCCATGAGTTGGATCGGGATAATCATAAGAAAGTTATTGAAAACCCTGTGAGACTATTTGGGTTTAGTGACATCGTTAGGGTAATAACTTATGGCTATTACTACTTAAACTTATTATTATTTTTGCCGAAGGGAAAGAGTTAGTGTTAGGGGTGATTCCTTATGATCCGACCTGTCCTATAGGCCGACACTAGGTGGTGTTATTGGCCTGTACTTTCCCGTTCAAGGGATATGTACGGTGTCTTCTCACAAGTTGGGAGCACGGGTTGCGTATCTCGTCTGTTAATTCCTAAAATACAGTGGCTTGGGGTGCCACAGGATGCTACGTACAGTCCTACGTTTGCGAGACCCCAGGGGTGCCACAGGGTAGGCTTTGCGCTATTCTGCACCTGCGAGACCCTATGTTCTTTTGATTTTCGAATGAAGTTTGATATGCTGGGTAATAGTGACAAACATGGATACCATTATATGACTGCAGTAACGGAATTAGACCGTACCTGCAACCTTGTTTTGAGTGAGGTCCGGCATGCCAGGAAGTAGTGGCAAATGGAGATACCATGATCGTACTGCATTGGTGGGATTTGACCCACCTGCAACCTCACATTCACGTTGTATTATCAGGAACTGGATTGTGTATAATGTAAAATTCATAACGAGGGTTCAAATCCCTATATATGAAGAAACGACTTGAGATGGAACGTATGTAGTATGGGATGCATACTGTTCCGGAGACTTGCTTGCATTATAATAAGAACATCTTTGCGTTAGTCAATCTTGTATTAAAGTCTAAGGCATATCATACACTAACACATCAATTATATATACATGTTTCTCTTTTCATCAATCTGTTTGCTGAAGTGGAGAATTGCTGCTAGTTATTAGCCTTAAAAATGTCAGTATATGTACTGACGTCCCCATTTCAATAGGTACTAGATTACAGAAGTACAGGTACAGGATTCAGGAGGACTTAAGGCGAAAGAAGCAAGAGTCATTTTCTTTTCCGCTGTATTATATGTTGTTTACTATTGTTCCGTTGTAACAATTTTGTAATCTATTTATTTGTTGGAAAGCTTCCAAGTGAAATACCAAGTGTTGTTCTTTATTCTTTGTACTCTGATGTAATATGTTGAAAGTTGTAACACTTGGGATTGTAAAGGTATTATTGCAACACTGTTGTAATGTATTGCAATTTTGTAACATTCGGATTTGTAATACATTTGTGTTGAATGAAAAGTTTTAAATTTTCCTATTTTTCTGTGTATTGTGGCTAATTGAAGAAAAGATTCTAGCTTATGTCTCAGTTTCCCTGTTACCGGAAATCGGGGTGTTACACTGAGTTTCCTACAGAGCTGATTCTCCCTCATGGTTTGCAGAACCAACCTAAGATGATCAACATGATCCTTCCTATTCCGAGAATACACCAGAATGTCTTCTATGAAGACCACCACGAATCTGCCCAGAAATGGAAAGAAAACTCTATTCATCAGACTCATGAACACTGCTGGCACATTTGTGACTCCGAAAGGCATCACTAGGAACTCATAGTGCTCGTATCTGGTCCTGAACGCATTCTTCTGCACATCAGCTACATTCACCTTCACTTGACGATAACCAGAGCGAAGGTCCATCTTCGAAAGACAGCAGCTCCACCAAGCTAAGCAAACAAATCATCGATCATGGGTAACAGATACCGGTTCTTCACTGTAACACTGTTCAACTCACGGTAATCCACACATAGACGACGACTCCCGTCCTTCTTGCTAACGAACAAGGTAGGAGCGCCGCACTGGGAAATACTGGGCTTGATGAAACCCAAATACAGCACTTGGACCTGCACCTTCAGCTCTGCTAGCTCAACTGGTGCCATCCTATAGGGACTCTTCGATATCGGCACAGCACCTGGTCAATACCGAATTCCATTTCCCTATCCGGAGGTAGTCCCAGCAACTCCTCTGGAAACACATCCAGAAGTTCCCACACTACAAGAGGCGTAGCCTCACAGTCTGAGTGCAACTCCTTTGCCCAACCTGCATCGACAACTACTTCCTGACCACGCCCACGGGGTAACTCCCCAGCATGGAACTCAAACTCTGCATGGCCTGGCATCCTGAAAACAACCTTCTTCGCTCGGTAATCAATGATCGTGTGGGTCTCACCCAGCCAATCCATGCCGAGAATCACATCAAACCCTAAACTTCTGATCACAATAAGATCTGCTATGAAATCAGTACTTCCAATCACCACGGGACTCTGCTTGCACTCCCAAGAACAGATGACAACACCGCCACCTGTGGTGATTTTCCAAGCCACCGGCATAACAATGCACTCCAACTGATGCTGATCCACAAAGCGAGATGAGACGAACGAATGGGTTTCCCTAGAATAAAAAAGAACACGAGCAGGAACGGAATGAACAAGAATGACACCTAAGATAGACTCAAAAAGAGGGAAAAGATGAACAAACGAAAGAAGGATGCAAGGGAAATAAATAAAATAAGGAACAAATAACATAACAAAAAAAGAAAATACAAAAGAATCCCTGCAACGTCTTCTTTTATGGTCTTAGCTTCCTCCACTGTCAAGTTAAAAGCCTGACCTCTCCCTGTAGCAGCGGTCCTCTGACCAACGATCTGACGCTGAGGGGGAAGTGGCGGTCTGACCTGACTCCGGACTGGTGCGACTGCGACCTGGTCGTGCCTCCTCCAAGGACAATCTCGACCCAAGTGGTCGCTAGCACCACAACCGAGACACCGGCGGTTGGCCTTCCTGCAATCCTTGCGCAAGTGCCAAGGGGTCTGGCAAAATTCACAAACAACATCTCTCCATGTTGGAGAAGGATGGTAGGGAGCTGTCCTTACGGCAAGGATCGGAGCTGGCTTCCTGATCGGACCTCCAGTGGGCCTGGCAGCAACATTAGCGGGGTACTGCACAACCTGCTGAGAAGGGGTCTCGAGCTCGAGTCTGCTCTGTCGCTCGAGCTGCCTCCAAAGCATCCACATAGGTACAGAGACGATGGGTGGCCAAGTGCACCTGAACACCTTGATCAAGACCCAAAAGGAACCTTCGAGCATGATCCTCCTCATTTGCCAACAAGGTGGTAGCGAAGCGGCTAAGCCTGGTGAACTCTGCGGTGTACTCATCCACGGATCTAGATCCCTGTTCCAACAAAAACTTGGAGTTACAATACTACATATATAATATGTAACAAAATCTCAAAACACAGCACTAATAAATCAACCAGACTACCAACCAACCAAGAAACTAATGCTCCATTACTTCCCGGATTATGCGGGTGAAAAATTTCACCAGGAAGCTCTGAGCGTAAGTAGCCTAAGCAATAGGCTGCTCTAGCCTCTCGGATTCTGCCATCTACAAGATGTGGGCGAAATCCACCAACTGGATGCATACCAGATGGTCGGGATTGGCGACCCTTGCTGGCTGCAGCAGACTCTCCGTCCGTATCAGCCACTGCTCAGCCTCGAGTGGCGTCTCAGGTTCAGTGAACTTATCAGGGTGCAACCTCATGAAATCCAAAATGGTACCCGGACAAGGGGCAAAACTATTGGGGCAGGCACAACAGGGGTCGAAACAGCCAGCATTCCAGTTAGCAGCCTCCAATGCGGCCTTAACCAGTTCGCTATGCACCTACTGCATCGGAGCAATCTACTGGAGCACCTGAGTAACAGCTGCCAACTAAAGATGGTCTTCTTGCAAGCGAGAAGTCAAAGCATTCCCACGAACCATAGTCTCCACAAAACCCAAAACAATTAGCATTCACATCAAGTTGATTATTAATGTTTCGTGCAATGTGCCTGTTTGTGGTTAAGTAAATCCTGACCGAGTCAAGCCTGTCTAATAGACTAATACATTAGCCAAACCTGAAGCTCTGATACCACACAAAACATTGTCAAGCCCCGCTTCCCAAAAGGAATACGGAATACGGTACATGACTAAGCCCTGCGGATAGTTTTCACCATCCATAAGCTGTACGGATCTACTTGACTCAGAACAACGGTAAATATAACAATATACTCAACCAGTCATGCATAAACAATTATAAATCAACAGTATTTATTCGCAACAATAATGAATATTCCAAACAAATACGAGACATGAAACAAAACAATATCCTGGGATTACACGCTCAAATACAAGTCTCAATACAGCACATGAATAAAATAGTTCAAACAGAACATTAAGCAAAATTTCCAATCGCAGCTCAAAACTTTTGCTCACCAACTCCAGTTAGCAAGCGATCACCAAAACCTATTCATATAGCAGTTATAAGGAAAAAGGAAGACAGGAAAACATAATGCCTATTAAATGCATGTTCCGGGCCGCAAGTAGTATAAGCAGGAAAAGAAATGGGAAAATAATAAAACAAAACAGGAAGTACTGACATGGAGGAAAAGCAACAGTACAGACAGTCTACAGATAATAGGAAACAGTGGTGAACAGTGAAGAGTATAACAATAACAGTAATAGTGAAGTCAAAAGTAACAGTAATAGGATAACAGTAGCAGTAATAGGATGTGACAGTGAAAACAGTTAATCTAATATCTAATGTTTATTACTATCTAGGTAGCACTTCATGCATCCCAAATTATACCACATGGTTGCTACATCAAACAGTTTCGTTTCAAGATTTCGTAGTGTAACCTATAGGGCCGTATATTCAGACAAACAGTAACAGTAACAGTACTAGGAAACAGTAATGGTCTCATGGATCATGCGCTTATGCATCCAGAGAAATTAGTCGGTACCACAGTAAACGATGGGGAAATGAGTTCCCTTCTGAATACACATTTCTACATTGTCCACTACCAAATCTATCCCTTAAAACCCCGGCATGATTAGTTTTCATTATTATTAAACAGGTGTGAACAAACACAAATAGGGCTAAGGATATGGCAAGAACAAAGGACAAGTCTAAGATGAATAAGGAACACAAACGGATGACAAAAACAACCTATAACAGTCAAAACAACGAAACTTCCAGTTCTAGACTTCAAGGCACTACTGTACGAAATCTGAGATTCCTGTTGCTATAGAACTACAAATCGAGATCCGTAAGAAAATCTGGATACTAGATTCTCTTTCGAATCTAGCGCATATATACAAGTCCGACATCAACCACAAAAACAGAATTGAAAATAGCCTTCAATACAAAGGTTATGTTCAGCCAGAAAATGCAAAATCTTGTTTATAACATAAAAGGGATTTGAAAACATCATAATTAATTCTGATAAAAATCTGGAAGATTCCCTAGTATATCTAGTCTCAACATATAAAATATCATGAAATTATATTACAGATAGTAAAGTTAATAAAATTGGGAAAACAAAGTAATGCAACAAAATCTTAATTCTGAAAGTTTAGACACAGCATACCAAAACAGAGATAATTCACAAAATTAAATTCGAAATCCACATCCATCAAAAGGGTAGAAAACTAGCAAAATCAGGCTACAGTTTATATTCACAAAGTTTCCATCAAAAACAAATAAAATCAGGTTGAAAACATAATTCTCTACTAAAAAGCATGCAGTTTGGAGAAATATCGATTGGTTTCATAAGCATGAAAATGAGATACAAAAGTCATTAATTAATTCCACAAAAAATAGGGACCGATCCCAGTCATATCTAAACATACTCAGCAAAATAAAGAGTTCAAATTCTACTTTTAATATCATTTGTAAAATAATATTTCATTCAAAAAACACAGTTCAGAATCTGGAATATACGATATGACTGTAGTAAAACAGCAATAACTCATGCATCGAAAATCGAAATTCAGATTCGTCGAAAATTCTGAAAACTAGAAAACAAAACCTACAAATTATGTTCACAAATTTATTTATTTTACTGATGTTAACAGGGTCGAAATTACTATACAAAAATAGGGCAGAGTGAAAGAAATGTTCTTTTACGCATTTTATCAAATAGTTTAATTACAAACGGACCAATCTAAGATGGCATACAAAGCATGGTATATAAGCAACTCAAATCAGCTTGGCACGTGAATAAACAATCTATAATAAGATAGCACATCATACAAACATCCATGAAGCAATCATCTACAACTTACGATATGTCACAACAAACATAAACATGAAGATGTCCATATAATCTAAATTGTTTCATGCAACAGGTGACAACTACTGTGAAATACTCATGGTCAATAGATGAAGGAACGGATCAACTAACAAGATATATGATCATCATGAGAGTGACAACAAACGCATGCAAGACTACTTACAGTATTTAACTTGTATAACAAAAATTACATACAAGCTACTTTCCTGAAAACGATGACGAAGATGAAGAACAGAATAACGGGAACCGATCCCGAACGACGAACACAACACAAACATGAGACAGCACGAACCAACACCAACACAACATGGCAGTGCACGTGTTAACACTTGCACACACAAGCAGCTCTGCGACCTGGTCCACCTTCGGGGAGCGCAAAAATTGATCCCGTCATTCTTGCTAACGAACAAGATAGGAGCGCCCCACGGGGAAACACTGGGCCTGATGAAACCCAAATCCAGTAATGCTTGGACCTACACCTTCAGCTCTGCTAGCTCAACTGGTGCCATTCGTTCGGGATTCTTCGATATCAGCGCAGTACCTGGCTGAACCTCAATACCGAATTCCACTTCCCTATCCGGAGGTAGTCCCGGCAACTCCTCTGGAAACACATCCAAAAATTCAGGCACTGCAAGAGGTGCAACCTCACAACCTGAGTGCACCTCCATTGCACAACCTGAATCAACAACTACTTCCTGACCATGCCCAAGGGTAACTCCCTGGCATAGAACTCAAACTCCGCATGTCTTGACATCCTGAAAACAACCTTCTTCACTCGGCAATCAATGAACGCGTGGGTCTCACCCAGCCAATCGATGCCGAGAATCACATCAAACCCTGAACTGCCAATCACAATTAGATTTGCTCTGAAATCACTACTTCTAATCACCATGGGATTCTGCTTGCACTCCTGAGAACAGATGACAATACTGCCACCTGTGGTGATGTTCCAAGCCACCGGCATAACACTGCACTCCAACTGATGCTGATCCACAAAGTGAGAGGAGACGAAGAAATGGGTTGCCCCAAAATAAAAAAGAACACGAGTAGGAACAGAACGAACAAGAATAACACATATGATAGAGTCAAAACAAGGGAAAAGATGAACAGATGAAAGATAACCAAGAAATATGGAAAATGATGCAAGAAAACAACATGAAAGAAGGATGCAGGGGAAATAAATAAAACAAGGAACAAATAACAGAACAACAAAAGAAAATACTAAAGAATACTTGCAACGACTTCTTTTGCGGTCTCAGCTTCCTCTGCTGTCAAGTTAAATGTCGGACCTCTCCAATAGCAGCGGTCCTCTGACTGATGATCTGATGCTGAGGGGAAAGTGGCGGTCTAACCTTACTATGGACTGGCACGACTGCGACCTGGTCATGCCTCCTCCGAGGACAATCTCGAACCAAGTGTTTGGTAGCACCACAACCGAGACACCGACAGTTGGCCTTCCAGCAATCCTTGCGCAGGTGTCATGCCCCACTTCCAAAAATACGGGAATACGAGTACGTGACTGAGGCCCAGCGAATGATGCGAATACACCATTCATAAGCTGTATAGGTAACTCAACAACAAGATAACAACAAAACCACATAAGCATGTAAAATCACAATAGGATAACAAAAGTACATGACATACTCCATAACATAACCAACAGCTGGAAAATACAAAATAGTTATGGGTCAAACACGCCCGGAATACAATAAACAGCAGCATGAATAAAATATGAATTAAAAATAACATGATAATTAACAAGACTAAAACACTTAATCAGAAACACCTTCAGGTAACTCTCCATCTGAACCTGCAAGTACATTATTACAAAAAGAAGAAACAAGAAGATACCCATTAATGCAAGTCATGGGCCGCAAGTGGTACAAGCTAACGGGACAAGTACAAAAACAAAATAAGAAGCAGGAAAAAGAGTAAGGAACCAAGAATCATGTAATATGAGAAATACAACATGTAAACAAGACATCATGAAACAAATGGCATGTAAACAAGTAATCAAACAAGCCAACAAGAACATGTAACATGTAATTGGATTATGCAAGTGCACGTGTTAATCTTATGTCTTTTATTAATTCTATCTAGGTAGCACTTCATGCATCCATCCTTTTACTACATGGTTGCTACATACATTCAGTTATATTTAGGCCTAGTGGTGGATTCAATAGGTCATGTACTCAGAAAAAATATGTCAATTGTATCTTGTTCGAGATATGTGGAAAACTTGTAACGTGAAATATGTAGAGTGTAAACTTGTAGCGTGAAAAATGTAAACTTGTAATTCGTACACTTGCAACATGTAAACTTGCAACTTGCATCGGGAAACCATGAGCTCCCATCCGAGTACGTTCATCTATATTGCCCACTACTAGATCTTTGCCCTTATACCCCGGCTTGTTACTTTTATTAATTTTATTCAACAATAATAAGATATCATATTTAAACTACTATCACGGCTAAACAATCATGCACATAATTATGTATAATTATAAGAGTACATATGTGTGTATCAATCGTGTTCATGTAATGCATGCTAGAATATGGTATTCACGATCATGTACGAATACGGGATCAACGGGTTATGTGTAGCAACAATTTTCAATTTGACCGATGAATACAAATTAGTGTCAAAGAATATACTTGCAGTATTTTTCAAAGGAAGCTTGTACGAGAACAAACGAATTGTACAAGAGGATTGTAATGCCTCGATTTTTCATTTGATGAAAAATTATTTTATTTTGCACGTAGTGTGCACGTGCAATATTTTGGGTAATTATTTTTATCATGATGAGTATAGATATTTAAATATGTGCTTTTAATTATTTCTATATAAAGCCTTCTTTCAATTAGACAAAAAGCCTTTCCTTTTTAAAAGCCCAAAGTTAATTTAATTTAGTATTTTTATAATTATTATTTTGGCCCAAAAACTAAAGCCCATGAAATATTTTAATCTTAAATACAACTTGTAATGTAGAATACAAATTAAAGATTATTTTTATGAAAATTTAATGTACAAATTTTTGGAGACCAAGTGGCATGCACGTGCATTGAACGTACACGTCCAATATGCACAAAGCATGCATGGTCGGTTTTTGCCTTGGAGGGAAATCAAAATTTGAGTGGAATCATGGTGGTGGTGGTTACTTGATTATGGGTGGTTAGTATAACTCCTCCTTAAAGCTTAACCATTTGTTTCTAACTCCTACTTCAATCTTAGCCATCCATTCTCCTTGATTTTTAGTATAAATACCCCCCCCCCCCCATGGCTAGTTATTCTTGTGCAAATTATTTTCTCCAAGCCTATAGTCTAAATTACTATATCTAGTAGTTTATTTAGTGAGTTAAAAGATTGAGAGATTGTGTGGGTTTGTGCATCAATCAAGAAGGAGAGAAGGTCGGCATTCATCCATAGAAGAGCTCTCGGTTTGTGGTGTGCTTGGAGGCTCGTGTGCGCGCTTCAAGGAGGAGGAGCACTCTTGTTGCAAGGACATTCGTTTAGGAGATTACTAGTTGTACTTTCTTCAATAAGGTGGGTAAGTTTTCCTTGTTTCTAACTAGAAATACATGCTAGATTTGAATGGAAAAAAAAATGATGCATGAAAAAGATTAATAAGAGTACACATTTAATTGGAAAAATGATCCATGAATTGTTTGAATTGTGGATGTGCAATTGTATGTGACTCTATTAGTAAAATCTAAATTTGTGTGTGAATTGATTTTAGCCATGAATTGTTGAAGAAAGTTTCATTATCTACATCACAAATTATATACAAAAAGTTAGTAGATTAACAATGCTACTTTGTGTGTTAAAATGAATCTTTGCGTTAGTCTGAAATGAATGAATTAAAATATAGATTCGTTTGGTTGGTAAATGATTGAAATCAGAGGATTAATATTAAGTTTGCTAATAAAGGGATTAGTGATATTAATTGTTAAGAAATGTCGAAAGAGAAGAATTGTGGTAGTGATAATTTAGAATTCGAAGAAATTGTTTGAAAAACATGTATTAATTATTGAGAAAATTATTTTCTATATACTGGAGTGTAATTGATGATAGTATTAGTCAATCTGGAAATTTACAGAAAATTTTATAAAAGCAAAATGAAATGAGAGCATGTTGAATATCGAAATGTTTTAAATATCAGAGAGAATTGATTAAATGAATTTTGAGTTGAATTATCGACAACCTGAGCGCGTAGCTCAAGTGGTCGGGATGGCTTTAATCACTACAATGGGTTCGGGTCTCGTGAGTGACGGGTTCGAATCTCCTTAGTAACATACTTTTGCATTTTTTGGAAAAATTAAAGTACGCAGCCGAGAGCATTTAAGGCTCTCAGCCGTCTTTATACCGCCTAGCACTTTCGGCCTAGTGGTTTGTGCTTTCGGTTGGGTTCTCGGTGGTTCTGGGTTCGAATCTTGGCTTCAGCAAGTTTGAAAAACAGATTTTTTGAGTGTTTTGGTGATCAAAAAATTATAGAAAAAATATGATTATTCTTCTAAAAATATGTGGGACTTATGAAAAATGATTGGGAATTATTTGCATAAAATAAAATATAATTTGGAAAAAAAAGTGTAATTAGAACTATGGTTCTACATTTACATTTTTGTGAAAATTATGTATTGCAAAAAGAACTTGAAATGAAGGATTAGAAAATTAATATAGCAAAGAAAGGAATTATAGTATGTGGTGGATGTGAACTACTCTCATTTGAGAATAGTATGAAAAATATGAAATATGAATATTCATTTTTGTGATACGACTTCAATGTGAAATTGATATTTGATGAGGTATAAAAATTCCATGTATGATTATGGACTTATGAATAAATTTAGAAATCATGCTATTGAAAAGGAAATCTGTTATGATTATGAATTTATGAATTGGAAACGCTCAATTTTGGAAATTGTGAATTGGAATTGAAACATAAAGAGTAGCTAAGTCTCCTCCGGCATTTAGAAAGAAATGAAATAAAATTTGAAATGGAAGACCAAGGTTGGTCGTGTTTGAACGAATAAATAAGTCCGGTTTGGTGGAGAGGCTAACTCTAGAACTTTGATTTTGTTCATGATTCTGATAAAAACTAAGGATTAGTACATAGTGGAGACGTGATGAAAGTAGGAGAAAAACATGAGTATGAGGGCCATTGGATTGGCGGCGTGAGAGTATTCACAGGCTGTCTTCACGATGCATCGTGACATGACGTGGATACTGCTCCAGAGTACCATCCCGGTGGCGACGCTTGTGGGATGTTTGGTGACTGCAAGAGGATCGTGTGCCATGAAGGAGGCTGAATAGCCACAGGCTGTCTTCACGATCCGTCGGGACATGACGTGGGATTCCCCTCTAAGTTTTCTGTACACGTGCTTGTACTCATAGATCATCTAGGATACCTACCGTAATTACAGTAGTAGATTAAGTCATGGCGAGGGATTGAAGCCCTACAAAATGAAGAACGATTAAGGGCTTGGCCTCGGACCTATGTAGTATGGGATGCATAGAATCCGAACAAGTGTGCATTAGTGACATGTAACATAAATAGCTGCATTAAGGACTAAGTGCACAATCACAACACGACATCAATAGGGTAGTCCCTTTAGTTTGAAATGTGACAAGTTTGTGTTTGCTAAATATGGAAAATTAGTTATACTATTTCCGACATAGAGAGGATGGCCGTGTATAATGTTCGTCGGTTAAATAAACTGACGTACCCACAGTTTTATATGCAGGTAAGTGACATGATAAAGATTAAAGAGGAACAGATGCTTAAAGATTATTCAATGGTGTTGTACATTTATTTAAATGTTGTAAATTTACTTCTGTTGTGCAATGTAAAGAGTAAAGTTTTATGTAAACTCTGATGTAAAGTGAAAAGTTCAAATTTCCTTGTAAAATTGTACTAGATGAAGTGGAAAGATCCTGTAGAACTCTCGAATTCAGTTGTATTTGGGATTCGGGGCGTTACAGAGTGGTATCAGAGCCACGCTTCACACTTGTACAAATTTATATGGAACAACACCATAGAAGTGGACATTAGAGTGTGTGTTTGAGTCTAGAGATTTAAATGTAAGTGACTTACATTTGTGTTGCTCTATGACTTATGCTTCTTCCTCCCTATTTTCCTCCATATTTTCTAAGATGGCTGATCACTTCGACCCTGCTGGAGACTACGACTGGCATATCATCGAGGAAGAGTACCATCCTAGACAAGCAGATTCCGAGGAAGAGTACTACCCAGGGCAAGCAGATTCTGATGGAGAAGAATGACCTGAATCCCGAGAGATCACCCCACCTCCGAATTCATCTGATGACTCTTCTGACAAAGAAGAAGAACCAGTTCCAAATGGTCTTGTGATATCTCTACAGAGGCAGGTAGAAACACTGCGGGAGAGAGCCAGATTATTGGAGGCTCAATTGGCTATGCGTAAGGATGACTTTTCTGTTCTCAGTCATCGGGTATGGGAACTCGAGAAGAGGAAGAATCTGACCGATGTGCTGAAGGAAGAAGTTGAGGAACTACGGGGAGAACTTCGAGAAGCGAAGAGGAACCGAAGGAGTTAGACTGTTGTAGCTTCTACTTTTTTCATTCAGATGTCAAGAAATATTTTTCAATTCGAATGTATAAAATTTGGAATTCAATGAAATGCAAGTTGATTTAATATTCATGTCTTATACTTCGAATTTAATGGATCTTTTGCATCAGAATATGGCTAGAAGAGGAGCTAGAAACGGTGAAGGTCTGGATCTGGAAACGGAACTTGTGAGGGTCTATCAGACGCTCAACGCCGTGGCCATGAATCAGAACTAAGGGAAGGGTACCTGCGAATCCGGTGCTCGAAGCGATCAAACTCGTGGAATTGTTCAAACGGATGAAACCACCTGTGTTCGAAGGGAAGTCAGACCCTGATGCGGCTGACAACTGGATTCGTCAGGTAGAGACGATCTTTGAAGTGCTGGAGACCCCTGAATGCAGTAAGGTGAAGTTGGCGACTCTGCAACTTGAGAAGTATGCGGCTGTATGGTGGCAGTCGATGAAGAGGACAATGGGAGGCATAGTTCTCGGCTGGGAGGAATTTCTGGAAGAATTCCGCAGTCACTATTTCCCCTCCAACGTCCAAGAGAAGAAGGCTATGGAGTTTCTGTCACTACAGCAAGGTGGCATGTCAGTTAGGGAGTACGAGACCGAGTTTACTCAGCTCTCTAGGTATGCTCCTGAACTAGTGATGGATGAGGCTAAGAAGGCTCGTAAGTTCGAGCATAGATTAAGGCCGAGCTTGAGGTCCCGGATGATACCTCTTGGTATCAGAAGATTCGACAAGTTGGTCAAGAGAGCAGCAGCCACTGAAGCACATATGGAGTAGTTTCATGTTGTTCAGAACCGGAGGAACAACTGGCAGTCTGGAAAGATCCCCGCAAATTCTGAGACTTTCAAGGGACAACCATCTGCACAAAGGTTCAAACCGATAGGGGCGAACGCTATTAGTGTGGCTGGAGGACCTGGGAACAATGTGGTAAGACCTCTTGCGGTGACTTACTTCAACTGTGGTGAGACGGGACATTACATGTCTCAATGCTCCAAGCCGCAGAATGTCATCCGTGGGGGATCAACTCAGCAGAATGGGAAGAGACCGTACCAACCAGGGCGAGTATTTGCCTTGACGGAAGCTGATGCTGATGAAGTAGATTATGTCATCACTGGTACGAGGGCAGATGTTTAGAGGTTTTTGTTATTTCTTTTTCCCGTCTATTTAGTGAACTGTTACGTGTGTATTATGTAACAGGAGAACTTTATCTTAATGGAAGGAAAGTTGTTGTGTTGTTCGATACTGGATCCTCTTATACTTTTGTGTCTCCTAAATTTGCTAAAGTGTTGGGAGTTGAACCGAAGATTTTTCCAGGCAAGATCTTAGCAGTAGCTACTCCATCAGGGGAAACTTTAACCACTGATCGGTATTATGCTGATTGCGAGATTGTGATTGGAGATCGAATCTTTGGGATTGATCTGATCGAGTTGACTATCTTGGGAGTCGATGTTATCATTGGCATTGATTGGATGTCGATGTACAGTGCAAGCATCGAGTACAAGACCAAGACAGTAATAGTGAAGGCTCCAGGTGGACCTGAAGTCACTTTCCAAGGAAAGAAGAAGTGTTCTAGGCTAGTGGCAGCTATCTGCAAGGAAGAGACTCCTGTGGAAGTGCAAGGGATTCCTGTGGTTCGGAACAATTCGACTGTGTTCTTGGATGATTTTCCTGGGTTACCCCCGCATCGTGATGTAGAGTTCAGCATCACCCTTCAACCGAGAAGTGCACCCATTTCTAAGGCACCGTATAGGATGGCTCCAGTGGAACAGGATGAGGTGAAACGGCAGATTGAGAAACTGTTGGAGAAAGGCTTTATTCAACCTAGTGCGTCACCTTGGGGAGCACCAGTGCTTTTGGTAAAGAAGAAGGATGGATCGATGAGAATGTGTATCGATTACCGGAAGCTGAATAAGGTCACTGTTCAGAATAAATATCCTATTCCCCGAATTGATGATTTGTTCGATCGTCTACAAGGAGCAGCTGTATTCTCCAAAATAGATCTTCGATCAGGATATCACCAAGTTCGAGTGAAAGCCGAAGATGTGCACAAAACTGCATTTAGAACTCGCCATGGGCATTACGAATTCTTAGTTATGCTATTTGGAGTGACGAATGCACCCGCAATCTTCATGGATTTGATGAACAGAGTTCTGAGGCCATTCATTGATTCTTTCGTCGTGGTGTTTATCGACGATATCCTCGTGTACTCCAAGTCAGAGAAGGAGCACATCGAGCATCTGGCAGCAGTTTTGAAGAAGCTGGAAGAGCAGGAGTTGTATGCCAAGCTATCCAAGTGTGATTTCTGGAAATCTGAAGTGGCATTCCTAGGTCACATCCTTTCTAAGGAGGGAGTGGCAACTGATCCTCAGAAGATAGAGGCAGTGAGAGAATGGGCTAGGCCTACTATAGTGAAGGAAGTCAGAAGTTTTCATGGAATGACTGGATACAACAGGAGATTCATTCAAGGTTATGCTCAGATAGCCGTGCCGCTTACTGGTCTGACCAAGAAGAATGTGAACTTCAAGTCGACTGAGCAATGTGAGGCAAGCTTTCAGGAGTTGAAAGAGAAACTGACTACTGCACCTATTTTGGCTTTGCCTAGAGCAGGTGTTGAGTATGATGTTTACAGCGATGCTTCACATCGTGGGCTTGGTTGTGTCTTAATGCAAGAAGGAAGAGTAATCTCTTATGGGTTTAGGCAACTACGACCGCATGAGAAGAATTACCCGACTCATGATCTGGAGTTGGCTGCGATTATCTTTGCCCTGAAGCAATGGAGGCACTACGTGTACGGTGAGAAATTGAACATGTACACGGACCACAAGAGTTTGAAGTATATATATCAGCAGAAAGATCTGAATTTGAGGCAGCGAAGATGGTTGGAAGTGCTTGAGGACATGCGACCTGAGATCAAGTATCATCCTGGGAAAGCTAATGTTGTTGCTGATGCACTTAGTCGCAAGAGCAGTTTATCCAGTTTGATTACAACTCAGAAGCATCTGATTGAGGTTGAGGAATTGGATCGATCAGGTATTGAGGTTGTCTTGCAAGGATTGGGAGCATCTTTGGCTCAGTTGAGGCTTCAGCCTACTTTGAATGCAAGGATCATTGCAAGTCAGGAGGTAGATGCTGATATCTTGGAGATAAAGGAGCAGGTTAGTGCTGGCAGGTTGCCCGGATTTCAAATCAAGGATGGAGTGCTGTGGTTCGGAGATCGACTATGTGTTCCAAATCAGGCGGACCTGAAAGAGAGTATTCTTCAGGAGGCGCATGCTACTCTTTTGTCGGTACATCCTGGGAGTACTAAGATGTACAAAGACATCAAACAGCATTTCTGGTGGTCAGGTTTGAAGCGGGATGTGGCTGAAATTGTGGCGAAGTGTGAGGTTTGTCAGCAAGTCAAAAGCCGAAAATCAGAGACCCGGAGGTCTATTACAGCCGTTACCTATTCCGGAATGGAAGTGGGATAACATCAGTATGGATTTCATCACGGGATTGCCTAAGAGTCCTAAAGGCAATGATGCGATTTGGGTTATAGTCGATCGACTGACCAAGTCCGCTCACTTTTTGGCGATGAAACTCACTGCTTCGATGGACAAGTTAGCCGAGTTGTATGTTGGCAAGATTATCCGGCTTCATGGTGTTCCGTCAACTATTGTGTCTGATCGAGATGCGCTGTTTACTTCGCATTTCTGGAGGAGTCTTCAGACAGCTTTGGGCACCAAGACAGATTTCAGCACTGCTTTTCATCCGCAAACCGATGGGCAGACCGAGAGAGTCAACCATATTCTTGAAGATATGCTTCGGTGTTGTATACTAGACTTTGGAGGCAGTTGGGAAAGGCATTTACCTTTGGTAAAGTTTGCCTATAACAACAGTTTTCAGACTAGCATCGGGATGGCGTCGTACGAAGCTTTGTATGGCAGGAAGTGCAGGACACCTGTTTGTTGGTTTGAAGTTGGGAAGCGTCAATTGTTTGGGCCTGAGCTTATACAGCAAACTTCTGAGAAGATTGATCTGATCAGGAAAAGGTTGGTGGAAGCTCAGAGCAGGCAGAAAAGCTATGCAGATAACCGGAGAAGGGACCTTGAATTTAAGGTCGGTGACTTCGTCTTTCTGAAAGTATCGCCCAGTAAAGGTGTGGTTCGATTTGGCAAAGGTGGAAAGTTAGCCCCGAGGTTCATAGGGCCGTATAAGATATTGAAAAGGATCGGAAAAACTGCTTACCGGCTTGAGCTACCGGAAGAGTTGTCTCAGGTGCACAATGTCTTTCATGTGTATATGCTGAGAGGTTATATTCCAGATCTGAGTCATCATTTGCCTGAAGTGCCGGAAGGTTTGCAGTTGGATCTGAATTACATCGAGTCTCCTGTCGAGATTGTTGATCGTCGAGAGAAAGTTTTGAGGAATAAGACGATACCGATGGTCAAGGTAGTCTGGAGAAACCATTTGGTTGAAGAGGCTACTTGGGAGTCTGAGGAGAGGATGTTGAAAGACTATCCTGAGCTTTTTGCTTGATTTGTATCTTTGTATTCTTTCTTGTGCTTGTTGTGAGTGTTTGTTTTCTCGCTCTTGACTATAGTTCCGGGGACGGAACTATTCTAAGGAGGGAGTGTTGCAATGCCTCGATTTTTCATTTGATGAAAAATTATTTTATTTTGCACGTAGTGTGCACGTGCAATATTTTTGGTAAATATTTTCATCATGATGAGTATAGATATTTAAATATGTGCTTTTATTTATTTCTATATAAAGCCTTCTTTCAATTAGACAAAAAGCCTTTCCTTTTTAAAAGCCCAAAGTTAATTTAATTTAGTATTTTTATAATTATTATTTTGGCCCAAAAACTAAAGCCCATAAACTATTTTAATCTTAAATACAACTTGTAATGTAGAATACAAATTGAAGATTATTTTTATGAAAATTTAATGTAAAAATTTTTGGAGACCAAGTGGCATGCACGTGCATTGCACGTAAACGTGCAATATGCACAAAGCATGCATGGTCGGTTTTTGCCTTGGAGGGAAATCAAAATTTGAGTGGGATCATGGTGGTGGTGGTTACTTGATTATGGGTAGTTAGTATAACTCCTCCATAAATCTTAGCCATTTGTTCCTAACTCCTACTTCAATCTTAGCCATCCATTCTCCTTGGTTTTTAGTATAAATACACCCCCCTCTCCCCCCCATGGCTAGTTATTCTTGTGCAAATTATTTTCTCCAAGTCTATAGTCTAAAATACTATATCTAGTAGTTTATTTAGTGAGTTAAAAGATTGAGAGATTGTGTGGGTTTGTGCATCAATCAAGAAGGAGAGAAGGCCGGCATTCATCCATAGGAGAGCTCTCGGTTTGTGGTGTGCTTGGAGGCTCGTGTGCGCGCTTCAAGGAGGAGGAGCACTCTTGTTGCAAGGACATTCGTTTAGGAGATTACTAGTTGTACTTTCTTCAATAAGGTGGGTAAATTTTCCATGTTTCTAACTAGAAATACATGCTAGATTTGAATGGAAAAAAAATGATGCCTGAAAAAGATTAATAAGAGTACACATTTAATTGGAAAAATGATCCATGAATTGTTTGAATTGTGGATGTGCAATTATATGTGGCTCTATTAGTAAAATCTAAATTTGTGTGTGAATTGATTTTAGCCATGAATTGTTGAAGGAAGTTTCATTATCTACATCACAAATTATATACAAAAAGTTAGTAAATTAACAATGCTACTTTGTGTGTTAAAATGAATCTTTGCGTTAGTCTGAAATGAATGAATTAAAATATAGATTCGTATGGTTGGTAAATGATTAAAATCAGAGGATTAATATGAAGTTTGCTAATAAAGGGATTAGTGATATTAATTGTTAAGAAATGTCGAAAGAGAAGAATTGTGGTAGTGATAATTTAGAATTCGGAGAAATTGTGTGAAAAACATGTATTAATTATTGAGAAAATTATTTTCTATATACTGCAGTATAATTGATGATAGTATTAGTCAATCTGAAAATTTACAGAAAATTTTATAAAAGCAAAATGAAATGAGAGCATGTTGAATATCGAAATGTTTTAAATATCAGAGAGAATTGATTAAATGAATTTTGAGTTGAATTATCGACAACCTGAGCGCGTAGCTCAAGTGGTCGGGATGGCTTTAATCACTACAGTTTGTTCGGGTCTCGTGAGTGACGGGTTCGAATCTCCTTAGTAACATACTTTTGCATTTTTTGGAAAAATTAAAGTACGCAGCCGAGAGTATTTAAGGCTCTCACCCGTCTTTATACCGCCTAGCACTTTCGGCCTAGTGGTTTTTGCTTTCGGTTGGGTTCTCGGTGGTTCAGGGTTCGAATCTTAGCTTCGGCAAGTTTGAAAAACAGATTTTTTGAGTGTTTTGGTGATCAAAAAATTATAGAAAAAATATGATTATTCTTCTAAAAATATGTGGGACTTTTGAAAAATGATTGGGAATTATTTGCATAAAATAAAATATAATTTGGAAAAAAAAGTGTAATTAGAACTGTGGTTCTACATTTACATTTTTGCGAAAATTATGTATTGCAAAAAGAACTTGAAATGAAGGATTAGAAAATTAATATAGCAAAGAAAGGAATTATAGTATGTGGTGGATGTGAACTACTCTCATTTGAGAATAGTATGAAAAATATTAAATGTGAATATTCATTTTTGTGATACGACTTCAATGTGAAATTGATATTTGATGAGGTATAAAAATTCCATGTATGATTATGGACTTATGAATAAATTTAGAAATCATGCTATTGAAAAGGAAATCTGTTATGATTATGAATTTATGAATTGGAAACGCTCAATTTTGGAAATTGTGAATTGGAATTGAAACCAAAAGAGTAGCTAAGTCTCCTCCGGCATTTAGAAAGAAATGAAACAAAATTTGAAATGGAAGACCAAGGTTGGTCGTGTTTGAACGAATAAATAAGTCCGGTTTGGTGGAGAGGCTAACTCTAGAACTTTGATTTTGTTCATGATTCTGATAAAAACTAAGGATTAGTACATAGTGGAGACGTGATGAAAGTAGGAGAAAAACATGAGTATGAGGGCCATTGGATTGGCGGCGTTAGAGTATTCACAGGCTGTCTTCACGATGCGTCGTGACATGACATGGATACTGCTCCAGAGTACCGTCCCGGTGGTGACGATTGTGGGATGTTTGGTGACTACAAGAGGATCGTGTGCCATGAAGGAGGCTGAATTGTCACAGGCTGTCTTCACGATGCGTCGTGACATGACGTGGGATTCCCCTCCAAGTTTTCTGTACACGTGCTTGTACTCATAGATCATCTAGGATACCTACTGTAATTACAGTAGTAGATTAAGTTATGGCGAGGGATTGAACCCTACAAAATGAAGAACGATTAAGGGCTTGCCCTCGGACCTATGTAGTATGGGATGCATAGAATCCGAACAAGTGTGCATTAGTGACATGTAACATAAATAGCTGCATTAAGGACTAAGTGCGCAATCACAACACGACATCAATAGGGTAGTCCCTTTAGTTTGAAATGTGACATGTTTGTGTTTGCTAAATATGGAAAATTAGTTATACTATTTCCGACATAGAGAGGATGGCCGTGTATAATATTCGTCGGTTGAATAAACTGACGTACCCACAGTTTTATATGCAGGTAAGTGACATGATAAAGATTAAAGAGGAACAGATGCTTAAAGATTATTCAATGTTGTTGTACATTTATTTAAATGTTGTAAATTTACTTCTGCTGTGCAATGTAAAGAGTAAAGTTTTATGTAAACTCTGATGTAAAGTGAAAAGTTCAAATTTCCTTGTAAAATTGTAATAAATGAAGTGGAAAGATTCTGTAGAACTCTCGAATTTAGTTGTATTTGGGATTCGAGGCGTTACAAGGATACTTGCCTGATAACCGATGACGATGATACCGAATACAAGAATAACGGGAACAGAATCCCGGACAGCGAAGCACGTGCAAGATACGTAGCAGAAACTACACAAGAGTAGATCTCTTCACACCCCCAAACTGTAAATAGGGAAACAAGATCCACTACACCAATACAGCACGCAGCAAGGGATCCCCACACAACACCAAATAGCAACACACCACCCCCAAACAGCAAACAAGCTTCCCCAAACACAAAACACGGATTCGCGATCCCCTCCTCCTACAAAACAGCCAAACACCCAACCCACCAATACAACCCAACCCCTGTTCTCCTTATCCACCTTGACAGAGAGAGAGAGAGAGCGGTGGGAGAGGCTCGGCTCGACTGAAGGTCGCGACGGTGGGAGGTGAGGGCGGATGATGACTGGGTGGCGATGGTGGAGCAACGACGGGAGGTCACTAAGGTGGCGAAAGAGTGGGCGGCACTCCGATGGGTTGCGGAGCTCTATTCTCGTTCAAAACAGAGGAGCAGCGAGGGCAGGCGGAGGCATGAGGTAGTCGGCAAAAGCTCGAAGAGGAGGACGAAGAGGTGCTGCGGGGAAGACGACGGTTGGGTCGAGCGGAAGGAGGAAGACGGCGGAGTTGGAGGAAGGAGACGAGCGGCGACGCTCGGCAATGGCGTCGACGAGGTGAGTGAGACGATGAAGGAGAGCTTCGGAGGTTCGGGGATGGAGGCGATGATCGAGGTGGAGTTGATGGCGGCGCTATGGAGATGGCGACGGAGCTGCGATGAGGAGGGCGACAATGGCATCGAGGGGAGCTCGACGGGGAAGAGGCAGATGGTTCGAGGGTGAGGGGCTGGAGGCGATCGACAGTGGGATTTGAGCGGAGTGGCAGGCGGAGATGGAGACGGGGATGATGAGGAGCGGAGGTCGACGAGGGGACGGCAGGCGACGAGGCGACGGGGCAACGGAGATGGGTTGGAGGCGGAAACAGAGGGAGCGGGAGGAAGAAGGAGATGGGAGAGAGTACGGGAGAGAGAGAACAAGGGGGGATTTAAATAGAAAAAAAATATAATAATAATATAGTAATGGGTAGTTATTGTGAGTGGGGGGTTATGGGGGTTACAGAATAAGAAGTGTTGAGAACGTGTGAGAACTGTATGGGTGGATAAGAAAATGTGGGAATTTGAATGTAATCATATAGGATGGAGCCTATAGAAATATATATATGAGTACTGGGTTGGATTTGGGCTTGGTTTATGGGCTCAAAACAAATTAGTTATAGGATTGCGCTTATGATAAATAATTAAACAATTGGGCTTGGGCTCAAAACATTCTAATAAATCAATTATGGGATTGGGCTCATAATAAACAATTGGGCTAAGATAAAATAAAATAATAATAGTAATATTGGCTTCATAAAAGTAGTTTGAATAATATAATCAATTAAGAAAGAATAGTTATAAGATACTAAGGATTTAAAATACGGAAACATACTTGAAAAAATACATATTAATGAAAACAGGGGTTACAAATCCTACCCACCTTACAACAAAATTTCGTCCTCGAAATTTGCGTAGGGGGTACATAGGACAAGGCAAAGCTAACACTTATGGGGGATACAAAACAAGGGATTCAAAGAAAATTCCAAAAGGGTGGCAACACCAGAATAAGAAAATCATAGATAAGAGTGGGGTGATCTAGAATGATGTCGAATAAAGATTCAATAAAAGAAGACAATATGAAAGGAAAGCAAGCGGTGCAAGGAAGGGAAAGCAATAAGAAAATTCTGGGACCTGTGGGTTATGGGCCCACCATGCTTCCACTGCACCACTCTGATGGTGATGTTCCACGCTGCATACATGTCGTTGTAGACCACATGGTGCCAATCAACGAACAGAGCAGGAAGAAGAAGAATGAGACACTGGAATCAAAAGAATATGGGTACAAAAGAAAGAATCTATACCCAATGAAGAATTAATGAATGTGAATGAATGGAAGAGGCGAAACAACTGAGAAATGAAAGAACTGAATGTGAAGGAATCAAAGAGGAATCAAATAAGAGGAGTATCCAGATTATGTTGGTTATTCAAAGAGGGTTTTTAGTGGGATTCGAGCGAGTGGCAGGCGGAGATGGAAACGGGGATAATGAGGAGCGGAGGTCGATGAGGGGACGGCAACGACGAGGGGACGGGGCAACGGAGATGGGTTGGAGGCGAAAACAGAGAGCGCGGGAGGAAGAAGGAGATGGGAGAGAGTACGGGAGAGAGAGAACAGGGGGGATTTAAATAGAGAAAATAATATAATAATAATATAGTAATGGGTAGTTATTGTAAGTCGGGGGTTATGGGGGTTACAGGATAAGAAGAGTTGAGAACGTGAGAGAAGTGTACGGGTGGATAAGAAAATGTGGGAATTTGAATGTAATCATATAAGTTGGAGCCTATAGAAATATATATATGAGTACTGGGTTGGATTTGGGCTTGGTTTATGGGCTCAAAATAAATTAGTTTTAGGATTAGGCTTATGATAAATAATTAAACAATTGGGCTTGGGCTCAAAACATTCTAATAAATCAATTATGGGATTGGGCTCATAATAAACAATTGGGCTCAGATAAAATAAAATAACAATTGTAATATTGGCTTCATAAAAGTAGTTTGAATAATATAATCAATTAAGAAAGAATAGTTATAAGATACTAAGGATTTAAAATATAGGAAAATACATTAAAAAAATATGTAATAATGAAAACAGGGGTTGCAGTAGGTGCCCAAGGGTCTGGCAAAAATCGCAAACAACATCCCTCCGTGGAGGAGCAGGACGGTAGGGAGCTGTCTGGACGGCAAGGACCGCAACTGGCTTCCTGATCGGACCTCCAGTGGGTCTGGCAGCAACAACAGCGGGGTACTGCACAACCCGCTGAGAAGGGGTCTCTCAAGCTTGAGTCTGCTCTGTTGCTCAAGCTGCCTCCAAAGCATCCGCATAGGTACGGAGACGATGGGCATCCAAGTGCACCTGAATACCCTGATCAAGACCCAAAAGGAACTTCCGAGCATGATCCTCCTCATTCGCCACCATGGTGGTAGCGAAGCGACTAAGCCTGGTGAACTCTGTGCATTCTCGTCCACGGGTCTAGAGCCCTGTTCCAAGAAAAACTTGCTGTTACAGTACTACATATATAATATGTAACAAAATCTCAAAACACGGCACTAACCAATCAACTAAACTACCAACCAACCAACCTGCTTCCGGGCAAGAAACTGATGCTCCATTTCTACCCGGGTTATGCGGGGGAAGAATTTCTCCAAGAAGCTCTGAGCGAAGGTAGCCCAAGCAATAGGCCGCTCCAGCCTCCCGAATTCTGCCTTCCACCAGATGTGGGCCAAATCCACCAACTGGACGCATACCACATCCACACGGTCGGGATCAGTGACCCTAGCTGCCTGAAGCAGACTCTTCATTCGTATCAGCCACTGCTCAATCTCGAGTGGCGTCTAAGTACCAGTGAACTTATCAGAATGCAACCTCATGAAATCCGAAAACGGTACCCGAACGAGGGGCAAAACTACCGGGGCAGGCACAACGGGGGTCGGAATAGCATTTCGGTTAGCACAGCCTCCAATGCGGAACTTGCTCTTCATCATGCTTCTCGCCATCTTGAGGATTGTGCAGTTGTTCCTCTCTACTATGCCATTCTGCTGTAAAGTGTAGGCAGCAGTAAGTTGACGAATAATCCCCTGCTTCTTCATAAAATCTTGGAATTCCTTCGAGTTGTATTCTCCTCCACGATCTGAACGAAGTACTTTGATGTAGTGGCCGCTTTACTTCTGGACCATCTCCTTGAATTCTATGAACTTTTCTAGGGCTTCCAATTTCTCCTTCAAGAAATAAATCCAAGCCTTTCTGCTATAATCATCAATAAATGTGAGGAAAGACCTATTACCTCCTAGTGACACTACTTCAAATGATCCTGCTGCGTCGGTATGTACCAACTGAAGCAGATGTGTTACTCTTCTGGATTTTCCAACCTCGAAGCTTCTTTGCTGTTGTTTCACCTTCAAGCATCCTTCACATAATTGGTCTGGATGTTTGATTTATGGTAAGCCTCTAACCATTTTCTTCTTTCTTAGGAGATTGAGGCCATTGAATGCTAGATACCCGAATCGAAGATGCCAAAGCCATGACTCTTCATTGATGATAGATTGTAGGCATTTTACAGAATCTGTATTAAGATTTGAAGTAAATAGTCTATGTCTAGACATGTTAACTTTTGCAATTGTTTCTCCTTTGCTTTTGATGGTGAGAGAGAAATCCTTCAGGTGGATGTCGTGGCCTCATTCGAGAAGCTGTCCAAGACTTAGAATATTGTTACATAATGTAGATACATAATAAACATCAGAAATGTACCTATGATCACCAGCTTTTGTTTGGATCATAATATTGCCCTTTCCTTGTACAGAGATCTTGGACTTGTCACCAAAAGTAACTTCGCCTCAACTGATTCGTTCAGCTCGATGAAGAATTCTTTGATGCCACACATATGATTGCTAGCACCTGAATCCAAGTACCAAACATTTTGGCTCTTGTTCTCATGGTCTTTGTATGCAAGCAGGACTACCGAGTTGTCTCCTCGATCTTCTACGATGAAGTTTGTCTACTCTGCTACTCTTTCGATTTTTTCTAGACAATTATAACTAAAGTTGCCATATCTTCTACAGTTGAAGCACTGTGACTGGGATCTGTCTCCTTGGTTGTGTCTCCCATGTCCTCTTGTTCGTGCACCTCTCCCTCTTGCTTGAAAGATGAATTGTTCACAGTCAACGTAACGACCTTGGTAATGAGTTCTCTGATTGTACTGCATGCCACGACCTCGTTAAAAATTTGAGTTTCCTCTGTAGCCGCCTCTTCCTTTGTACCTTTGATCTCGGCTTCTTTGTTGATCATCTGAAATTGTTAGTTGACTTTGAAGGGCTTGCTCCAAATTTTCTCCATAGTTCTGATTTATCCTTTGTTGATGGGCTTGAAGTGAACCTTGTAACTCATCAATAGAAACTTTTGAAAGATCTTTTGATCATTCAATAACAGCAACTACGTAATCAAATTTTGGAATTAATGATCTTAGAATTTTGTCAAGTATTCTAGTATCATAAAAATTTTCTCATTTCGTTTCATTTGATTAGTAATTGTTTGCACTCTATTGAAGAAACCTGAAATAGTCTCATCAACTTTCATTTTCAAATTTTCGAAGTTAACTCGCAAGGCTTGTAATCGTACCTTCTTTGCTTTATCGGCTCCTTGATATGAACTTTTTAAAATCTCCCATGCATGTTTTGAGGTATTCGCATCTGAGATCTTCTCGAACTCAGACTCTTCAACTCCTTGGTAGATTAGGAACAAAGCTTTTTTGTCCATTTTTCGAGTTTCCTTTAACTCGGTCTTCTGAATAGCTGGAAGTGCTATTTCAGCAGTGTGTGACTCCGGTTCAGTATAGCCAGTTTCAACCAGCTCCCACAAATCTTGTGAGGCAAGCAAGACTCTCTTCTGGATGCTCCAATTATCATAGTTGGTCTTCATCAACATAGGAATCTGCGGCTGGATCATGTTTGCCATATCGTACACGATCTCTTCGGTGAACTCTGCTCGATCGAACAGGGCTCTGATACCAGTTTGTTGGAAGAGGGTAGGAATTTTGTTGGGCAAAATAGCAAACAAATTGGAAATTGAAAACTTGTATTATATTTTATTATAACAACAAGAAGACTCTTCACTCTTTTAAAACTGGTGTTACTACACCTTACAAATATACACTCTCTTCTTCTTCTTCTTATGTTCTGCTTGTTTCTTGTTCTTGTCTTACTTTATTTTTTCTTCTTCCCGAAACACTCATTTACAGGGATGGGAGAGAAGAAATGGACAAACTCCCCACTCCTCTTTATCATCATTTTCCAAATTTGTGGCTCGTCGGCACTAACCTTGCCACACTTGTCAAACTCTTCATTATTTCTCTCTTCTTTTTTTCAACCGTGTTTGGTAGGTGGGGCCCACTTGCTGAACATGTTTGAAAACCAACAGTAAGGACCAGAAATTATTTGACATCAACATCGAAGCATAAGAGGAGGGTGATGGGGAGGAGGTAGAAGGAGAAGAAGTAGGGGAGCAGGTCTAGTATATAGCAAGCGAGGTGGATCTAGAGATCTCTCTACACCCAAACTATGAGAGTAGTGAAAAGTATTAGGGGACAACAAGTACAAGTGCTCATAGAGTCTTGTTCAACTCATAACATTATTGATCCAGCAATGGCTGTAACCCCTGTTTTCCATTCTCTGTATTTTTGATGTATTTTTATTTTTGAGTATTTGATTCATATTGTATCTCTTTTTTAACCTTGTTTTCGATCTTCATTTTCTTATACCCATTTATTTGTATTGTCATCGTTTTAATTGTTCTTCTTGATTCGACTGTCCCATATTATTTCATCTCTTTTTGATCAGGCCATTTCTTTGATCCCTATTATTTTAATTGTTCATGTCCTATTTTTTTATTTTTGTTTTTATTCATGTTGTTCGATCTCTATTATTGGATCTTTAATACCCTAATCCTATACCCAATTTCCCTATTGGATCCATATAAAACCCAATAACCCTAAATCTAGCCCTATACCTACCCGTTACCCCCCTGTAACCCTAATATCTACCCATATATATCCCCTCCTATCAAAACTCTTCAGCCGCTACTCCCGATCCCCTCTCTTCCCCTTCCTCTGCGTGTACCCTCCGACCTCCAAGCCCCTCCTTCCACTGCAGACCCTGCCCTCGCCCTACACTCTCCCTCTTCGTCCATCCTCTACCTTCGACCCCACCTCGGAGTTCCCCTACTCTCTCCCGGCATGGCAGCAGTAGATGCCAGCAGACCCTGTCGCACTGCCTTATACCCTGTCGAACCCCGACGCACCCTCCACTCGATGCCCTGCAGTGCAGCGCCACCTGCGGCCAACCTCCCTGCCTCCCTACGTCGACCACAGCCTTAGCCCCACGGCGACTCCACGGTCATTGTTCCTCTTCCTCGTGCTCCCTCTCCGCTGCCCTCTCTTTGGTGCGTGTGTTCAATATTGCTTGTTCGCTTGTTCGTTCGTTCGCGTGTTCGTGTGGCTCGTGTCCGTCCGTTCGTTCATTGAGTTAGTGCGCGGGGATCCGTTTCCGTTATTCTTGTTCTTGCTCTGTTCTCATCAATGGCTATATGGCAAGTAACTTGTATTCTTTTTACTGTGTAATACAAGTACTGAATACCGCCTGTAGTGTAGGTTTCTCCTAGAGATAATTCTTGTGCAAAGCCCCTGTTATATCTTGTCTCTATTGTGTTGACTCGTCCGTAGTCATCTCTAGTTACACACCCGACATGAAGTTTAACTTATAACTAATTAATCCCTGTTACATATGTGTATGTTGGTTGTGATCCAGTAGTTGTTGTGTGAACGTTGCATGCTTGACGTGTTACTAGTAGTATATCCGTTGTAGATCTGTTAAATACCCTCTACCATGTTGCTTGGACATCTAGTATACCCTAGTTCATGTTTTGTTATGATTTGGATGTGTTTCATATGATTCAGTTGATTTTATGCATGAAGAATAATTCGGCCTTTGTTGTTACCCCAATTTTGATCTGTATTTTAGACCCTATTAAGTCAATATATGAAAATTATTTGTGAATATGAATTATGGAGAATTCTTTCTACTTTCCAGATTTTCTGAAAGATCTAAGTTTCGATTTATGAGTTGCGAGTTATGGCTATTTTACTACAAATGTGTAGAAAATTCCAGATCCAGTTTTATATGAATTCTGTATGGTTATTTATTTTCTACTGTTGTTAAAGATAATATTTTGATCCAATATTTTGCTAAGTACAAAAAGAACTAATCGGGATTAACCCCTAATTTTTATCGATTTAATTGATAACTTTTATACACTATTCTATACTTGCTAACAACCACTATACTTGAAAAATTTTCATGCTGTTCAGTAAAGAAACATAATTTCAGCCTGATTCTACTTGTTGTTTATAGAAACTTTATGAATATGAATTGTAGACTACTGTATCTATTTTATCACCCTTTGACGGATCTGAATTTCGATTTATAATTTGTAATCTATTGCTGTTTTGGTATTGATGCGTTTATGATTCTAGATTTACAAAACTATCGTATCTTGTCGCTTTCTGATTTTACTTGACTATTCTATTTATGTTGGAAAGATTATGAAACTTTATTTTCTATTACTAAACATACTAGGGAATACCCCAGATTTTTCTTGGATTTAATCAGTAAGTTTTCTTGCCGTTTTCCTATTTATGAATACAAACTTCTGATTTCCGGCTGAACACGTTTTCTGGATACAATTCTGTTTTGAGCTATGTTTTTTTGAAATACCATATGACTTATATACATTTGCTAGATTCGGAGAAGAGTCTACTTTCCAGATTTCCTGACGGATCTAGATTTGCCCATTTGTAGCAACGGGAATTCCAGATTTAGTACAGTACTGTCTTGCTGTCCTGAACTAGAATTTTCGTTGTTCTATCTTTTTATGAGTTGGCTTTCATCTGTACATGTTTATCTTTCAAACTAAACCTATTACTTGTTTATGCCATATTATTCTTGTCCTGTTTTGTAACACATACATGCTTGTTTGATAATAATAATAAATAATCAAGTCGGGGTTATGGGAAAGATTTAGTAGTGAAAAATATAGAAATGTGTACTTAGAAGTGGGCCCGTGTTTCCCACCTGTTACGTGTTCATGACTATGATACATGATCCTGTTTACTCGGAAGGTGTACTCAGAAGAGGACCAGTAGGTTCTACCTGTTCCTGTACCTATTCATGTTCCTGTTTTTCCTGATCCCTGAGTATACATCCCATAGACTCCACTATGAAATCTAAATGAAAATTGTTTGAATGTAGCAACCAACCATGTGGTAAAAACCTGGGACGCATGAAGTGCTACCTAGATAGTAATAATGCAAGATTTGACATAACATGACACCTGTTACATGCTTCCCTGTACGTGCTACCTTTATACCTGTACACCTGTTTTCCTGTTCAGCTGTTCATCTATTACCTGTTTACCTGCTTGTATGACACTTGACACCTGATACATGTTACCTGTACCCCGTTAGTATATCATGTTACTTTATTTTGTTTCCTGATTCATGTTAGTTATCCTACCTTGTTGACATGTCTATTCCATGCTATGTTTATTTTCGTTGTTACTTTATATTTTCTTATTTTCTCATGTACTTGTGCGTGCACTACAAGCGGCCTGTAACTTGCATTGACGGACGCTTTATTTTCTTTTCCATTTTCCTGCAATTTATTAAATTGCTTATTATGGTGACCAGTTGCCTGATGGAGCAGGTGATCTGAGATTCTAGTTCCTGGAGTTCTGGCTATTAATATTATTATTTTCTGTTGCTTATTTTGAATAATGTATCTGTTACTTGGATTATTTTGTAATGGGAAATGTAACCCAAAATTATTAACTTGTTCAGATCTAGTTTAATTAAGATTATTAAATTTTGTTTCAAGTAAATTCCTGTTAGTATATTGCTTCATATATGCATGCATGGTTGACTTCTCTTATTTCCTACTCTGATTTTTCCTATGAAATGTTGTAAAGATCCTGACAACTTATGGATGATGAAAATCATTCGCTGTGCTTAGTCACGTATCCGTATTCCGTATTCCTTTTTGGGAAGCAGGGAGTGACAAGATTTTTAGTGGTATCAGAGCCCAGATTTTGATATTGTATTAGTTTGACTGATATATTAGGCATGCTTGGCTCGATCTGGGATTGGCTCAACAGGACACAAACCATGCATACATGTATGAATTATAATCATCTTTGATCTGAATGCTGATTGTTTTTGATCTTGTGCAGACCTTGGCTTACCAAGATTCCACTTTTTGTCCTCAGGAAGATCAGCCCGGGCTTGAGGCCGTTACCAATGTGTTGGAACGGTTGATCAACATGCAGCAAAACCACTGTGACCTTGAGATGGTTGCCCGAGTTCCGCCTCCCACTGTGCCTATGCAGGTAGCTCTCCCTCCTCGTCCGGGTACAGTCACAGATTTCATGAGGCTGCATCCTGACAGATTCTTTGATACTGAGATGTCTTTGGAGGCCGAACAGTGGCTGATACGGACTGAGTAGTTCCTTTTGGCATCCAGCTAGTGGACCTGGCTCACATTTGGTGGAGGTCTGAGTCCGAAAGGCTCGAACGACCGATCACTTGGGCCACGTTCACTAGGAGCTTCTTGGAGAAGTTCTTCCCTAGCAGCACTCGAGTTGAAATGGAGCAACAGTTCCTGACCCTGAAACATGTTGGTCGTTATTCTATTTTGAAATTTTGTTACATATTCTCCATACAATGCTGTAACATGAGACTTTCTTGAAATAGGGCTCCAGGTTTGTGGATGAGTATGCAGCAGAATTTACCAGACTTAGCCACTTCACAGCCATTCTTGTGGCAAACGAAGAGGACAGAGCTCGTAGTTTCACACTGGGACTCGAGCGAGACATTCGGGTGCAGCTCGTCTCCCTTTGCTTGCGTACTTATTCTGATGCTCTCAAGGCAGCTCGAGCTCAGGAGCAAGCTCGTGGCAGGTTGTCTCCTCCCCGGCGGATTGTTCTGCACTCTGTTGTTGCTAGGCCTTCTGGTGGGCCGATTCAGAGGCTTGTTCTTGCCTATCCTTTAAGGGCGATTCCCTACTCTTCTACTGTTTCCCGGGGAGCTAGTTTCTGTAACTTCTAATCGCGGGGAATGTAGGCGCGCCAACCGCCGATGCTTTAGGTGTGGCGCTACTGACCATTCAGTGCGAGATTTTTCGCAGCAGCAGCGGATGGCTCTTCCAGCCGGAGGTCTAGTTCAGCAGGTAGCCCCAGCTCGTGGTCCAGTCCGGCCACCGCTTTCTCCTCAGCGCCAGATTATCGGTCAGAGGATGGCTACCCCCAGGAGCGGTCAGGCTTTCAACCTGACTACTGCTGATGCTGAGACAGCAGAGGGTATTGTTGCAGGTATATTTTGCATTTTGTTGTTTTGTTGTTCCTCTTTTGCTTCTTTTCATTTGTCTTGCATTATTCTTTCATGTTATCTTTCTGCATTGTGTTTTCCTCACCCTTGATCATCAATTCTTTTCCTCTTGCTTTTGATTCTATCTTAGGTATTGTCCACGTTTGTTCTTTTCCTGCTCTTGTTGTTTTTTATTCTGGGGCAACCCATTGCTTCGTCTCTCCCCTCTTCGTGGCTCTCCATCAGTTGGATTGCAGCTTCATGTCGGAGGCTTGGAACATTGTGATAGTTGACGGTGTTGTCATTTGTTCCCTGGAGTGCAGGCAGAGTCTCGTGGTTATTGGTGGCACAGATTTCAAGGCCGACCTGATTGTAATTGGGAATTCAGGATTCGATGTTATTCTCGGTATGGATTGATTGGGTGAGTCTTATGCCATTATTGATTACCATGCCAAGAGAGTTGTATTCCGGATTCCAGGTCTCGCAGAGTTTGAGTCACGAATGCACCGGCTGTATTTATGAGTCTTATGAATGGGTTCTTTTCCCAGTTCCTGGATAGATTTGTGGTGGTCTTCATTGATGACATTCTGGTGTATTCTTGGAAACGGGAAGATCATGCTGAGCATCTTAGGTTGGTTCTGCAGACTTTGAGAGAGAATCAGCTCTATGGAAAACCCAACAAGTGTGAGTTTTGGCTCGACCGAGTTACTTTCTGGGGGCACATTATCCCGGGCAATAGTATTTCTATGGATCCGTCCAAGGTTGAAGCTGTGAAGGATTGGTCGGTTCCCAAGTTAGTTCAGAGGTGAAGAGTTTCCTTGGTCTAGCTAGCTATTATCGAAAATTCGTCCAAGATTTTTCGAAGATAGCAGGACCATTGACTAAGCTGACTGGGAAGGATCAGAAGTTTTGTTGGTCTGAGGCTTGCAGTGATGCTTTTGCTGAGTTGAAGAGCAGGTTGATGTCAGCGCCAGTGTTGACTATTCCAGATGGTTCAGGCGGATTTGTAGTTCACTGTGATGCTTCGGGCATGGGTCTTGGAGTAGTTCTGATGCAGAAGGGCCGAATCGTTGCTTATGCATCGAGGCAGTTAAGGCCGCATGAGAAGAACTATCCGACTCATGACTTGGAGTTAGCAGCAATGATCTTTGCTTTAAAGCTATGGAGACATTATTTATTTGGGGACCGAGTGGAGATCTTTACAGACCACAAAGTCGTAAGTACGTCTTCAGCCAGAAGGAGTTGAACATGAGGCAAAGGCGTTGGTTGGAGCTTATGGCCGATTATGACATCAGTTTGCAATACCATCCTGGTAGAGTGAATTTGGTGCCAGATGCTTTGAGCAGGAGACCGACAGCTATGTTCCTGACTCAGCAGAGTGGTTTGGTTGAGCAGATGCAGAGGTTGGAGTTGGATGTGTTGTTGCGGAGTTCTGATCGGAGTTGTTTAGTGCTTCAGCTTCAGTTGTCTCTTGTTGATCAGATCAAAGAGGCGCAGGCTGGTGATGAGCAGTTGCAGGGTTTTAGAGCAGAGGTTGAGTCTGGTTCCAGAATGGATATGGTTATCAATGCTGATGGATCGCTTCATTTTGGGTCTAGGATGTGTGTCCCGAAGGGTGAAGTTCGTCAGAGGTTGCTTGAGGAAGCTCACCAGTCATCGTATTTTATTCATCCTAGAGGTACTAAGATGTACCGGGCCTTGAAGCTTCATTTATGGTGGCATGGTATGAAGATGGCTGTGGCTCGGTTTGTATCTCAGTGTTTGATCTGCCAGCAGGTTAAGGCATAGAATCAGAGGACCGCCGGACTTCTTCAACCGCTTCCCGTTCCGGAGTGGAAGTGGGAACATATTACTATAGATTTTGTGACCGCTTTGTCGAGGAGTCCTAAGGGTTACAATGCCATCTGGGTGATTGTCAACCGACTGACGAAGAGTGCTCACTTCATTCTCTTCCGTGTCGGACAGTCTACTGAGTGCCTAGCTGAGAAGTACATGCAGGAGATCGTCAGACTTCATGGGGTTCCAATCAGTATTGTATCTGACAAGGATACGAGATTCAGATCTCAGTTTTGGGAGAGTCTTCAGAGTAGTTTGGGGAGTAAATTAAAGTACAGTACAGCTTTTCATCCCCAGATAGATGGACAGTCAAAGAGAACCATCCAGACTCTAGAGGACATGTAGAGGTCTTGTATGCTGCAGTTCGGTGGATCGTGGGAGGACCATTTGCATCTCGTAGAGTTCTCGTACAATAACAACTTTCACGCCAGTCTTAAAGCTGCACCATTCGAGGCACTTTATGGGCAGAAGTGCAGTTCACTAGTGTGCTGGGATGACAATGGTGAGAGGAAGTTGTTGGGTCCGAAGTTGATCACCAGGACACTTGATGCGGTGACTTAGATCAGGAAGCAATTGCAGGCAGCTCAGGATAGGCAGAGGCGAGGGGTTGATGTCCATCGGAGAGCTTTGGAGTTTGAGGTTAGTGACCATGTTTTCCTAAAGATATTGCCTTGGCGGGGTGTCATTCGATTTGGTGGTGGGGGCAAGCTCAGCAGTAGGTTTATTGGACCGTTCGACATTGTGGAATGAGTAGGCAAGGTGGCCTATCGTCTTGCATTGCCGCCGGCTTTATCAGGAGTGTACGATGTTTTCCATGTCTCACAACTCAGGAGATATATCCGATATGAGAGCCACGTGGTCGACTATTCTGAGTTGACCATTCGGCCGGATTTGACCTGTGAGATTCTGCCAGTTGCTATTTTGGATCGGCGGGAGAATGTAATGCCCCAATTTTCCATACACTGGGAAACCGTGACATAAGCCAGAATCTTTCCTTCAATTAATCACAGTACACCGAAAAAATAGAAAAATTTAAAATCTTTTTATTCAACACAAATGTATTACTAGTCCGAATGTTAAAAAATTGCAATACATTACAACAGTGTTACAATAATACCTTTACAATCCCAAGTGTTACAACCTTTAACAATTTACATTAGAGTACAATGAATAAAGAACAACACTTGGTACTTCACTTGGATGCTTTCCAAAAAATAAATAAATTACAACAATTGTTACAAAAGAAACAATAGTAATTAACATATATTACAGCGGAAAACTTAAATAAAATCGACTCCTGCTTCTCTTGCCTTGAGTCCTCCGGAATCCTATACATGTACTTCTGCAATCCAGTACCTGTAATTTTGCAATATAGTACCTATAAAAGTGGGAACGTCAGTACATATATTAACGCTTTAATGCTGATGACTAGCAGTGATTCTCAACTTTAAGAAAACAGATTGATGAAAAGTGAAACATGTATATATATTTGATGTGTCAGTGTATGCTATGACTTAGACTCTAATGCAAGACTTATTTTTGCAAGGAGGCTCTTATTCTAATGCAAGCAAGTTTCCGGAACAGTATGCATCCCATACTACATAAACCCCATCTTAAGCTGTTTCTTCAAATATAGGGATTTGAACCCATACCATGAATTCTACTCTTGTACGCAACTTGTTTCTGAAGATACAACGTGACTGATGAGGTTGCTCTGAAACTGGCTAATCCTGTCAATGCAGTATGCTCATGGTATCTCCGTTTTCCACTACTACTCGGCGTACTGGACCTCACTCAAAAACTAGACGAACCTTCGGAGTTCTTGCAACACAAGTTAGCTCGAAGCATCCCCTGCGGCCCCCTAACTCATAGACCGTAGTCTATGGCCTATTCGCTTCCCTGGCATAGAACATGACGGACTTCCGGGGGTCCATCCCCTAGCTCCGCCCGCCTTATTATGGCACTTCAGAAATTAACAGACGAGATACGGATCCCGTGCTCCCAACCCGTGAGAAGGCACAGACCGTATCCCTTTAACAAGAAGGGTACAACCCAATAACACCACCTAGTGCCGGCCTATAGGACAGGTCGGATCGTAAGGTTTCACGCTTAACACCAACTCTTTCCCTTTGGCGAGAAAATGATAATAAATATAGGTTAATTAGTAATAGCCATAAGTTACTACCCTGACAATGTGACTAACTCTCAACAAACTGAGGGATGACAACAGAACTTACACAACATGCTAAGTCTTAAGTTAGACTTCGCAAGATAACTCTACTAGGTGCTTAACCTAGACTTATCAGAATCCCTAAGGATCCTGTTCACAGCCTATCGATCCAAGACCCCGGCATGCTACTACCCTGAACTTGGATTCCATCTATGCTCCGGTCCACGATCAACCTACACCGGTTAAGATCTAAAGGTACACGAGGAGTGACTCATCCACTGTCCCTTAGGAGTAAGGTTGTAACACCCCGAATTCCAAATAAGGACGAATTCGAGATTCCACAGGATCTTTACTTCACTTTGTACAATATTACAAGGAGATTTAAAACTTTTTCAACAACAATACATCAGAGTTACAGTACACTTTGTTTACACAGCGAAAATTAAAAGATTACAACATTGAAATGAAATACAACTTGTATAACTTTAACATCATTTGCATCACAACATCTTTACTCTTTCATCAATAGTCCATTACCTGCATATCAATCTGTGGGCACATCAGTTACTTACAACTGACGAAATGTTATACTCGGCTATCCTGTTTAGGCCGGGAATAGTATAACGATCTCAATACTTTAATAAAAATACAACAATTGAATGAATAAATAAGTGTTAACTATGTCTACGCTAGACAAGTATGTGTATGTCATGCCTTAATGCCTAATGCACGCAATTTTATACTAGGATGACACTAATGCACACTTGTTCGGATTCTATGTATCCCATACTACATAGGTCCGAGGGCAAGTGCCTACGTACTCCACATTGAAGGGTTCTATCCCTCGCCATGAGACTACCCAGTAATAAAACAAGATTTAGATTATTTCACGGATACGGATCTCAGCCTCCATGGCTATAATAACATATCCCAGCCTCCCTAGCTATTATATCGTGAGAATAACCCTGCAAATGCCCCTCTAGCCCCGGTATACACATATACATTGGAGTATGGTAAACATCCACCGACTACCCTAAGTCCCGGATAAAATATAGTCCATCTCCTACGGAGCAACCACCAATTGGGTCTATAGCCACGGAGATCCACTGCCGACTATATAGAAGCACCCATTTATGTTTGCCCAGGTCTATTACATCTTCACTTATGTGCCTAATTATTTTAGTTCAAGACATGAATGTGTTATCACCCTAGAATCAGTTTTACCTCCTACCGGATTTGTTCACAAAAATACGAGATCGCCCGATGGCATTATCTCGAAATCAAGTCTCAAAATCTTTCGTTCAAAATTACCGGTGACCGAGGTCTTAGTAATTCTAAATCATAAATCTTTCATGTACAAGAAACATGGGTACACATACCCTTTAATAATCATGTCTTAAACCTAGATCATTTCATCTTTCAATTGTTTACAAAAAACGATTGATGTCTCATCTTAACTCTAATTCATGATTCCTCATTCATAAAATCATCAAAATAATAATTCTTTTCACCAACATAATTTGATCACTTGCAAGTCTAATAACCAAGTATAAAATTAACCATTCCCATAAAAGACAATTATCTCACAATCAATATTTTACTTTTTTTTTAATAATACAAATCATGCTCTTAAATGATTTAGTTTTTGAAGACAAAACACAATCTTTCTCAAAAGTTACTTTTATTTACTTCAAATTTCCAAACTATATTTTCAAATAATCCTCTTTCATTTTATATGAGCACTAGGATCTAATTTCAATTTTTAGTCTATCTCAAACTCAAAAATAATAAACCCACAAAAGAAAAGCTCACACTGGGTTTCGAACCCGCGAGGTCCAAATAAGCACCCAAAGACCCAACCGAAAGCCACTTAGTCCATATGGACTTGTGTCTAAAGTACACCCCAAAACTCCTTTATTTCTACTCTCGAATTTAATTGAAAAACAAAAAGAGAAAAAGGTTCGGGATTCTCAGGAGTCGAACCTAAGCCAGCTAGAAGGCCAGCGCAACGCCAGACCGCTTGGCCGAGCGTGCTTATCAATACAAGGGTTATCACTAGATTTTTATTAGAGTCATCTGTTATTCAATTTCTTTCCCAAAGAATGTATTCGATTCCCATTGATTCTAATTTTTTTACTAGACTGAAATAAACTTATAAAACTGAGATAAAAATCTTTAATTGTAACTCATATTTTTCCAATCCATATTTCATGTGATTGAACTAACTTTTAATGTTTCTTCTTATTAGAAACAATATTTGCATCTATTGATTATTGGAATAAATTTGTTTCTTTTATAACCAATTGCATGAGTCCATTAGCGAAACTAATCAAAAATTATTATATTTGCTATCAAGAAAATATCTCTAATCTTTTTCATTCAATATATTCTTTTCCTTTTGTTCATGCATGGCAAAATAATCATCTCTTATTTTTCTCATTTTCCATTTACAAGATTTATTACTATTTTTTTCATCACATACAAAGTATAAATAAAAATATACTTTTCATATCTTATTCAAAAAATATACATTTGCCAAACATGAAGTTTTAACATGAATGATGGTATCCAAATAACATCCATATTATTCATAGCATGTAAATTAGCATAAAATTTACTTACATATCAGTATCATCTCATCAAACTAATTCAGAATTACTAGCATGATTTTCATTCATAATTTATCATTGAAATCATTCACATATGTTAACATTATTGTAAACACAAGGTTATGCAAACATATTAGCACGGTTCATATCATCAAATAATTCTTTTTCTTTAGTTAGCAAGGTACAACAACAACATATCTTTTTATTCTAACATGAATCTATTTATTCAGACCAACATTCTACTCATCTTTAGCATGCAATATCCTACATTAGAAAGTAAGGAGATCACCCACCTCAAGTTTGAAGGTTGAACAAATGAAAGAAAGTGGTCACCATTCCTAGCTCTAAAGACTCCTACCTCTGTCTCCTCTCCTAGTAATGGCTTCTCCTTCCTAGTAAAGGCTCTAAGCACAAGAACACTCATTTTCTTACTCTCTTTCTTTTATCTCTCTCTTTTCTTTCTTTCTTTCTTTTGATAATATTTTGGTGCAATGAGAAAGAGAAAATAGGGTTCTATTTATAGGGTTTTGGGGGGGTTTATTTTGCAAAATTTCACAACCTAATAAATTATTCAAATTAATTCCCATCTCTTCACTTTCTCAACCTCTCCCTCAAACTCTCCAATGTCCTAACTCCTCTAACTCTCAACCTATCCTCTCCCCACTTCTCTCTCTCAAATCCTAAACTCCGAAAACTCTTCAACTCTCTCTCCTCCTATTAAACCCGGTCCAGCACAGAGAGAAAAAGAAAAGAAAAGAGAACCAACTTCAACTCTTCACACATTAAGGTGGCCCTCACTTGAAACCACGTCACATTGCAATTGGCCAAGTCCACAAATGCACAGCACAATAGCTTGCTATGCTCTCCTTCACGCGGGCCCCCCCACACCATTCATACATTATTCCAATTTTATGCTATCATGTATACATTTCCATACAATAAGCCAACTATACCACTTTATTTTTTAACCTTTTCATGCATTATTTTTAAACCAAAACAGCCCAAGTCTTTTAACGTGGGCCCCCTCCCACTAATAATACACATTATGTTTACAAAACCAGCCAACTTTCATAAATTCTTATATACATATTTATAATATATATATACTATGTAACTAAAATAGTTTACTTAATAATCTAAAATGTATCATGCACAATAAAATAAATTAGCACACTCCAAAATTTATTTTGAAAATGGACACGCTCTAATACGCGCACCGAAACACGTGCGTTGCACATAAAACACCGAAATACGAAAAATCAATTTTATAAATGGAAAAATATTAAAATAATAAAATACAATATAAGAAAATTACTTTTTATATAGTCTATGACGTAATCGTCACGTATGTGGAAAACACATGTGTTTTACGTACAAAATCATTTGGATCAAAAATAGGGAAAATAAATTTCTGTCTTATAAAACGAGTTCGAACAAGAAAAATAAATACTAATAAAAATATCACACGTAGCGATGGAAAATTACGCAACTGATACATGCATCGAAAATACATAAAAAGCACGTAGAAATGTAGAGATTGAAATATAATATTTTTGTTGACTCAAAATAGGGTAAATACGACATGGAAAAAGCATAAATAATTGGTAATCAAAATGAATAGTGACAACATATTACAAAATACACGTGCATAACACACAAGGGCAAAATTTTCATTTCCAATTTTGCGAGGCATTACAAAGGTAAACATACGTCTTGATGATTGATGGCCCCAAGGACAATGATATCACCCTAGACGAGCACAACAAGGTGTGTACTAGATAATAAGCTACATACGAGTAAACAAAACACATACGAGCCAAACGAGCTACGTATGAAACCAACAACTATATATGAGCCAGGCGAGCTGCGTATGAGACAACAACATATATACGAGCCAAATAAGCTACGTATAAGACCAACAGCTACATACGAGCCAAATAAGCTACGTATAAGACCAACAACTGCATACGAGCCAAGCGAGCTGCGTATGAGCAAAACAACATATAGAAACAACCATACGTGTATTCTAATAACCTAGACGCAACAAAAATGTGCTTACTAGCAAAAACTCGTTCTTCTATAATTAGAAGCAACAAAAGAATCTTCTAACAGTCTAAAATAGACATACTACCAAAGAAAAACCCGAAAGTGACATAAAAAGCCTTCCGACAGCCTAGAAGCAACCGGTGCTACGCTTATCGGAATTCGACAAAATTATACGTTTTAGAAAGGTGAGAACATTTCCTGCAACTCTCTAGTTGGACACTTTTTCAGATTCCGTAAGGAATCCAAAATCCGGTCCATCGAACACACGCAAACAGTTTAACCAAACTGCGGATTTTCAACAAAAAGCTGAAACTTCTACACCTTGTAACTTTTGCTTTACTTATCAGAATCTAACGAAACTGGACAATTTGAAAAGGTGGGAACATCTACTACAACTCTCTAGTTGACGACTTCCTCAGATTCCGTAAGGAATTCCAAATTCCTGACCTCGAACACATGCAAATGCTAACAAAAGACAGCCAAGGCTACAACAAAGTTGAAATTTTGAGAGCTTGTAACTTTTGCTCTACTTGTCAGAATCTAACGAAACTAGACAATTTGGAAAGGTGGGAACATTTACTACAACTCTTTATTTGCCAACTTTCTTAGATTTCGTAAGGAATTCCAAATTACTGACCTCGAATACATGCAAATGCTAACAAAAGACAGCCAAGGCTACAGCAAAGCAGAAACTTTGAGAGCTTGTAACTTTTTCTCTACTTGGCGGAATCTAACCAAATCATACAATTTGGAAAGGTGGGAACATATTCTATAACTCTCTAGTTGATGACTTTTTTAGATTCCCTATGGAAATAATTCTACTGTCTCTTGAACACATGCAAACGTTAACGAAAACAACAGGTTTCCTTAACAAAAGCTGAACTTTGAAAGCACATAACTTCCACTCTGCTTATTGGAATCTAACCAAATAGGACAATTTGGAAAGGTGAGAGACTCTACCACAAATCTCTAGTTGAACACTTCCCCAGATTCATTAAGTAAAAGAATCAAAAACAACAAACAATCAAAACAGTAAGCACTTCAGCCCAAAGCTGGCTGTTGTGTTTTGCAAAGGCCATAACTCCTAATCCGCTTATTGAAATCTAACTAAATAAGGCAATATGGAAATGTGAGAGACTCTACTATAACTCTCTTGTTGAACACTTCCTCTGATTTCGCAAGTAAGAGGCTCAAAAACAACAAACAAACAAAACAGCGAGCACTCTCAGCCAAAGCTGGCTGCTGTGTTTTGTAAAGACCATAAATCCTACTCTACTTGTTGAAATCTAACCAAATATGGCAATTTGGAAAGGTGATAAGGTCTACTAAAACTCTCTAGTTGGTTACTTCCTCTGATTCCGTAAGTAAGAGGCTCAAAAACAACAAACAAACAAAACAGCGAGCACTCTCAACCTAGCTGGCTGCTCTGTTTTGTAACGGCCATAACTTTTGCGCCTCTTATCGGAATCTAACCAAATAGGACATTCTGGAAAGGTGAGAATGTCTACTATAACTTCCTACTTGGTCACTTTTCCAAATTCCATAAGGAACACCAAGTTCCAGCCCCTAGACCCTAGGTCGTTGTTCACCCACCAAAACAGCAAGTGCTGTCTTTTGCCTGCGCTCGCTATTTTGGGGGAAACAGTCGTTTCAACCATCAAACCATCTCAGAAAAATCCTCAAAAATTAGAGCATACTATTAACACCTAGGAGAAGCTCTAAAATTAATTTGGGGTCAAAATTCCACCTTTAACAAGGGTAATTAACTCTAACCATAAAAGCCACAAGATTAAATCTTTAAGGCTTTATCTTGTGTTGTACCACTTCAATCTTGTTTACCATCTTATTCTAGACCACAACCAACAACATATAACAATAATAAATAAAAATAACAAACATGAGAATGAGAAACCCCCACCCAATCGGTTGTAGGAAGGACTTGCTCTTCTTCTCTTTGCTCCTTCTTCTTGGTCTTCTTCAAGAAAAACATCCAAATGAACCCATGAAAAGCTCTCTCTTTTATTTTGATTGTGATCCTCTCTTTCTTTTTCTTTCTCAAATTTTTCTTAAACAAAAACAAGTAGAAGAAGTGAAGAGATGGAGTGAGATGAGAAAGACATGGAGAAAAATGAAAGGGCTTTTTGACCTTGAGGTTGGGGCCGGCCAAATATAGGGGAGGGAGAGAGAGAGATGTGGTGGATAGAGAGCCACTTGTCTCTCTTCATGTGGCTCAAAATAATTTGGGTTTCATTTGCAAATTTAAATTGCAATGAAACCATAATCCATTCAATTTGCAAATTTTAAATATCCAATCTCTACCCTCCATTACATCATGATGGATCAAAAATAAAAGTTGTTTTTCCCAAATCACGTACTACTTGATTTCGTACAAAGGTACGAAATTGATATGATTCAAATACGTACATATATTTGATTATACAAATAATTTTTATTCGTTAAAACAAATAATCTGTAGAAAAATAATTTAATTTCGAGAAATAAAAATAAAATATTTTTTACCGGCTCGGAAGATTCCATTATCAATTTGATACAAAACAGTCATATACCGACTAGTATATACGTATAGACAATGTTTATTAACAAAACCGGTTGATATCCACAAAAAATATTTCAGTTCTAAAAACAAAATAATAATAAAATAATAATTTTAATATATGTCCGGGATTTTCCAGACATTTTCTCAAAAACGCATTTTTCATGATTTTGTGCAAGTGAACAAAACTGATACAATACATATATATACTTACTAGTATATATAACCAGATAACTTTTTATGAGAAAAACCAAGAAATTTTCATAAAAATGTTTTAACTTTAGAAATATAATTATATAAATATAATATCCGTCCGGGATATTACAGAGAAAGTACTTAAGAACAAGGTCATCAAGCTGATTCATGTTTCTTGGAATCCTCACTCGTCAGATGAGTCGACTTGGTAGTTGGAGGAGGAGATTCAGCAGAAGTTTCCCCATCTGTTTGAGTAGCTCTTTGTTTTATTCTTTCTTTTCTTTTCGAGGTTACCCTATGTACTTCTTGTTTGAATTTCGAGGACGAAATTCTTTTTTTTAGGTGGGTAGGATTTGTAACCCATGTTTTCCATTTTTATATTTTTTGATGTATTTTTATTTTTGAGTATTGGATTCATATTGTATCTCTTTTTGAACCTTGTTTTCAATCTTCATTTTCTTATACCCATTTATTTGTATTGTCGTCGATTTAATTGATCTTCTTTATTCAATTGTCCCATATTATTTCATCTCTGTTTGATCGGTTCATTTCTTTGGTCCCCATTATTTTCATTGTTCATGTCCATTTTTTTTATTCATGTTGTTCTATCTCTTTTATTGGATCTTTAATACCCTAATCCTATACCCAATTTCCCTATTGGATCCATATAAAACCCAATAACCCTAAAACTAACCATATACCTACCCGTTATCCCCCCCCCCCCCGGTACACTAATATCTACCCAAATATATCCCCTCCTATCAAAACCCTTCAGCCGCTACTCCCGATCTCCTCTCTCCTCCTTCCTCTGCGTGTACCCCTCAACCTCCAAGCCCCTCCTTCCACTGCAGACCCTGCCCTCACTTACACTCTTCCTCTCCGTCCATCCTCTACCTTCGACCCTACCTCGGCGTTCCACAGCTCTCTCCCGGCATCACATCGCAGCCAGCAGCAGACGCCAGCAGACCCTGTCGCGCCGCCCTGTGCCCTGTCGAACCCGATGCACCCTTCTCTCGATGCCCTGCATTGTAGCACCACCTGCGACCAACCTCCCTGCATCCCTGCGTCGACCACAGCCTCAGCCCGTGTGCCGACTCCGCTGTCGTCGTTCCTCTTCCCCGTGCTCCCTCTCCGCTGCCCTCTCTTAGGTGCGTGTGTTCAATATTTCTTGTTCGCTTGTTCGTGCATTCGGGTGTTCGTGTGGCTCGTGTTCGTTCGTTCGTTCGTTGAGTTAGTTCCCGGGGATCCATTCCCGTTATTCTTGTTCTTGCTTCGTTCTCATCGTAGGCATAAAGCAAGTAACTTTTATTCTTTTTGTTGTGTAATACAAGTACTAAATACCGCCTGTAGTGTAGGTTTGTCCTATAGACAATTATTGTGCAAAACCTCTGTTATATCTTGTCTCTATTGTGTTGACCCATTCGTAGTCGTCTCTAGTTACACACCCGACATGAAGTTTAACTTAGATCTAATTAATCCATGTTACATATGTGTATGTTGGTTGTGATCCAGTAGTTGTCGTATGAACCTTGCATGCTTGACGTGTTACTAGTAGTATATGCGTTGTAGATCTGTTAAATACCCTATACCATGTTGCTTGGACATTTAGTATACCCTAGTTCACGTTTTGTTATTATTTGGATGTGTTTCATATGATTTAGTTGATTTTATGCATGATGAATAATTCTACCTTTGTTGTTACCCCGGTTTTGATCAGTATTTTAGACCCTATTAAGGTCAGTATATGAAAATTATTTGTGAATATGAATTACATAGAATTCTGTCTACTTTCCATATTCTCTAACAGATCTTAGTTTCGATTAATGAGTTGCGAGTTATGGCTATTTTACTACAGATGTGTAGAAGATTCTAGATTCAGTTTTATATGAATTCTGTATGGTTATTTATTTTCTACTGATGTTAAAGATAATATTTTGATCCAATATTTTGCTGAGTACAAATAGACCTAATTGGGATTAACCCCTAATTTTTGTGGATTTAATTGACAAATTTTACACACTATTCTATGCTTGCAAACAACTACTATACTTGCAGAATTTTCATGCTGTTTAGTAAAGAAACAAAATTTCAACCTGATTATACTTGCTGTTTATAAAACCTTTGTGAATATGAATTGTAGCATACTATATCTATTTTATCACCCTTTTGACGGATCTGGATTTTGATTTATATTTTTTAATCTATTGCTCTTTTAGTACTGCTGTTTTATGATTCCAGATTTACAAAACTGCCGTATCTTGCGACTTTCTGATTTTACTTGACTATTCTATTTATGTTGGAAAATTGTAAAACTTTATTTTCTTTTACTAAACATACTAGGAAATACCCCAGATTTTTCTTTGTTTTAATCAGTAAGTTTTCATGCCGTTTACCTATTTATGAATACAAACTTCTGATTTCTGGCTGCACACGTTTTTTTGGATACAATTCGGTTTAGAGCTATGTTTTTGTGAAATACCATATTACTTATATATATTTGATGGATTCGGCCGAGAGTCTATTTTCCAGATTTCTTGACGGATCTAGATTTTGACATTTGTAGCAACAGGAATTCCAGATTTAATGCAGTACTGTCTTGTTGTCCTGAACTGGAAATTTCATTGTTCTATCCTTTTATGAGTTGTCTTTCATCTGTACATGTTTATCTTTCAACCTGAACCTGTTACTTGTTTATGTCATGTTATTCTTGCCTTGTTTTGTGACACATACATACTTGTTTGATAATAATAATAAATAATCAGGCTGGGGTTAAGGGAAAGATCTAGTAGTGGAAAATATAGAAATGTGTAGTTAGAAAGGGCTTGGATTTCCCACCTATTACGTGTTTATGACTACATGATACACGATCATGTTTACCTGATTACCCGACTGCACGCTTTCCTATAGGAAGGTGTACTCGGAAGAGGACCAATAGGTTCTACCTGTACCTGATTACCTGACTACACGCTTCCTTATAGGAAGGTGTACTCGGAAGAGGACCAGTAGGTTCTACCTGTACTTGTTCCTGTTCCCTTTTTTCTTGATCCCTGAGTACACGGCCCTATAGACTCCACTACGAAATCTAAACGAAACTTGTTTGAATGTAACAACCATGTGGTAAAAACCTGGGACGCATGAAGTGCTACCTAGATATTAATAATGCAAGACTTGACATAACATGACACTTGTTACATGCTTTCCTGTACATGCTACCTATATACCTGTACACCTATTTACCTGTTCATCTGTTACCTGTTTACCTGCTTGTATGACACTTGACACCTGATACATGTTACCTGTATCTTGTTAGTATATCATGTTACTTGATTTTGTTTCCTTATTCATGTTAGTTTTCCTGCCTTGTTGACAGGTCTACTCCATGCTATGTTTGTTTCCACTGTTACTCTATATTTGCTTATTTTCCCATGTACTTGTGCCTGCACTACAAGCGGCCCATAACTTGCCTTGACGGGCGTTTTGTTTTTATTTCACTTTTTCTGCAATTTATTAAATTGCAGATTGAGTTGTACAGTTGCCTGATGGAGTAAGTGATTTGAGATTCTAGTTCCTGGAGTTCTGGCTATTATTATTTTTTCCTGTTGCTTATTTTGAATAATGTATCTGTTACTTGGGTTATTTTGTAGTGGGCAATGTGACCTAGAATTATTAACTTATTCAGATCTGGTTTATTTGAGATTATTAAATTTTGTTTCAAGTAAATTCCTGTTGGTATATTGATTCATGTATGCATGCGTGGTTGACTTCTCTTACTTCCTACTCTGATTATTCCTGTGAAATGTTGTAAAGATCCTGACATCATATGGACGATGAAAATCATTCGCTGGGCTTTTTCACATATCTGTATTCCGTATTCCTTTTTGGGAAGCAGGGCCTGAGAATGGCCCATCGGTCAGGATACACTATATTGCTCGGACCTACTTTTTGAGTTACCATTGATAATGGGGAGTTCATGCTGAGTGAATGAGTCATTGAAGGTGATGTTCTTACTATTCAGGGGGTTTCATTTACTGCTGACCTCATGCTCCTTCCTTTGGGTGCCTCGCAGGTGGTACTTGGGGGACATTGGTTGCGCTCGTTGGTAGCAGTGCTCATGGACATCAAGGATATGACAATGGATTTTGATACTGGTGGCAAGAAGCACAAACTATAGGTAGGGCCGGCCCTTGCCTTGAGGCAGGTGAGGCGGTCGCCTCAGGCGCTCGGATTTTTTTCAATTTTAGGGGCCCCAAATTTGTATTCCCCGTATAAATATAAGCACGAATTTTGTGCGTAAAAAAGAAATTGTAATTAAGGCCCCCCAAAAATAATTATTTGAGCCTTTCACCTCGTGCCCCGGGGAACTCTGGGCCGGCCCTGACTACAGGGTATGTAACACCCCTGCCCCAAACTCAGACAATTTATACAATTTATCAGACAAATTATTTATTGTATAGTACAACTGCCCACTACAGGCTGCCTCTCAAAAGGTGGTTAACCGAATTGGCGACTCTTGATCACATGCATTATTATTTATAGTTATTTATTTTTAGTGTGATTCCCGATATGGGACTATTTGAACACACAAATTCTTCTTTTTTTTTCTCCCATGTGCACAGTGACCGAGGCGGGCCCCAGTGGCCACGTCACCTTACATCCAGATAGAAGACAGCGACTACAGCGCCTCTTTTTCTCCTTTACTTACCGGGTGGGCCCCACAGCAAGGCCACGTCAGCATGGTGACGTCATCAGAAACCAGTAGCACTAATGCTGCTGCTGTCCTTTTCACGTGCTCCCCCCCCCCCCCCCCTTTAACACATTATTCACAATATTTACATATAATGCCATCACCATATATATATTTATACTATATATTATACTTTGAAAATTATGGGGTGTTACACACACCCCCCTTCAGAAATCAGCGTCCTCGCTGAGCACGGGGCATGCACAATCTTAGTGCAGGATCTCCTTTCTAGTCGATGTGGAATGTCGTACCCTGATTCAGCTAGATGTACAGTACCCCGATTCAGCTAGTTGTCCTGTCCCCTACTTGGGCGACCTGTCCCAACCTCGCTCCTTCTCAGGCATACCTACCAGTACATCTGCTAGATCCATCTCAGGCATAACCACCAGTCTGTACCCACATTCGGTGTCGAAAGTCAGCTCTGATACCATTTGTAACACCCATGCCTCAAACTCAGATAATTTATACAATTTATCAGCCAAATTATTTGTAGTATAGTACAACTGCCCACCATAGGCTGCCTCTCAAAAGGTGGTTAACCGGATTGGTGACTCTTGATCATAGGCATTACTATTTATAGTTATTTATTTTTAGTGTGATTCCCGATATGGGACTATTTGAATTCACAAATTCCTCTCTTTTTTCCCTCCCGTGTGCATAGTGACCAAGGCGGGCCCCAGTGGCCATGTCACCTCACATCCGAAAGAAGACAGCAACTACAGCGCCTCTGTTTCTCCTTTACTTACCGGGCAGGCCCCACAGCATGGCCACGTCAGCATGGTGACGTCATCAGAAACCAACAACACCAATGCTGCTGTTGTCCTTTTCACGTGCCCTACCTCGCTTTAACAGGTTATTCACAATATTTACATATAATGCCATCACCGTATATATATTTATACTATATATTATACTTTGAAAATTATGGGGTGTTACAGGGTATCACCTCCACTTTTGTCAGATGTTGAAGCCCGAGATATTTCGAAGATGGTGGGGATCCCGTGTCAATTTTTCCTCTACAAACTAATTAATCCCAGTAATAGCCATGGGGCGGAGGTAAAAATTCCAAGGCAGTGAACTTTTGCCTCCACCCAAGCGGGATCGTTACTCTTCGATCTTTTCTGAGACTAGGGAGCTTCCTGCCAAGCGGGTTCATGATCATAAATAACCACTAAAAAGGGTTCAAGGCCCATGGCCCTATCGACAGTTCTTCACTCTTGAAAATGAATTAGAGAGACAGGTCCAAGAAATGTTGCACTTGGGAATCAAACACCCTAGTTACAGCCCCTACGGATCTCTGGTGATACTTGTGAAGAAAGTCAATGGTAGTTGGATGGTTTGCGTCAACTAAAGGTAACTTAATATAAATCATGATCAAAGCTAAGTTCCTTTGGGGTGAAGATTTTTCTAAATTGGACCTCCAAGAGGTATCATCAAATCTGGGTGGTAGAGAGGATTTGAGCAAGATAGCATTCCGTACACATGAAGGGCATTACATGTTTTGTCATGATGCAATTTGAGCTTACAAATGCTATGGCGACCTTTCAAGGGCTCATGAACAACCTTTTGAAGCCATATATGAGAAAATTTGTTTTTGTCTTTTTGACTATATCTTAATTTATAGTAGAAGTATGGAGGAGCATCTCAGGCAGTTGCAAATTATGTCTGAAGTAATACAAAACAACCAACTAGTTGTTATGAGGGATAAATGTTGGTTTGCATGCTCCGAGATAGACTATTTGGGCCATGTGATCTCTGAGGGAGGAGTAGTGCTAGATTCGAGGAAGGTGGAGGCCGTAGTAAGTGGCCAGAGCCTACTACTATTGATGTGGGTATAACTGACGTGGCCTAATCAGGGCCGTCAGATTGCCTCGATATTTGCACATTTCAAATCATCAGGTCAAAAAGTCCAACGAGCTTTCTGCAACTTCAGGCCCACAGACAAACAAATCTAACCAGGTCCATCGGGGTCAGATACCCGTTTACTCTGCATATAAATACCAGGCCCCTTCCTCCTTGAGAAAGGTAATCTCAAAATTCTGACCTGAACCCTAGTTTTCTTTCTCTTTTCAGTGACTGACTAGATCGTCGAAGGGCCTGTTGTCGGGATTTATTCCGGTGTTTCTAGGCACATTGCAGGTTTTCCGATCGGCCAGCCACTCCTCCGAGCCGACCTTCAGTAACAGACCAGATCTGCGGTTGCAACCTGTCCCCTTCACTTTACAAAATACATGAACTCACACTTGTTGCCCCCGAACAAAAAACATGCAGTATCAGGTTGCTGCCGTCTGTAGGAAGGCTTGACAGATCCAAAACCATATTTCAGTCTCCAGACTCCTCACCTCCTATGGCCCCTAAACCAAGGAGGGCAGCCACGGCGGGGCGATTCGCCGACCTTCATCACCAGACTCATAGTCAGGCAGACACACAGGGTTCCTGAAGGCTCAGACCCGAGAATCCCCTGGGTCCGGGTCCGAGTGCCTCACGCTCAGTCATGGGGCAACCCGAGCACGAGGAAGCCGATTACCTTCGGAAGATCATCAACCATCGGAAACCTGAGGACGACCTCCAGAAATAGCTCGACCGTTCCAGGAGCGGAGCTACCTCCTCCATCTAGGTTCTGACCCAAAGCCTACAAGGTCAGGAGCAATGGTGCAGTCGCTCCCCCAGGAAATCCACGACCTTCAATAGTCAAATTCGAAGAGGTTGCAATCACGAGGATTGAGTTCCAAGAGTTCAAGAATGAGGTCCTCCTAGCCATTCGAGGCGCCCCCAAGACCAAAAAACCAGGTGACGACCCAATCCAAGAATACAAAAACCAGGATAGAGATTCACACGGCTCGACCCGACCACCAAAGAGGGATGACGATGTCCTTAGGCGACTCCAGGAAATGGAGAATTGCCTCGCTCGAATCAGCGAGGGTGGAGGCCAATCCAGTCGGGGGTACCATCCTACCGGACCCCCATTCTCCGCCCGAATCCTTGGTGCCTCGTTCCTGAGGAATTTCCGACCACCTCAGTTCGAGACATAGGATGGAGAGAGTGATCCAGCTGATCACATAGAGGGGTTCAAAACCCTCATGATGATTCACAGTGCCTCAGATCCTCTTCTGTATCGACCGTTCCCCGTCCCTTTGCATGTTCTGGCATGGGAATGGTTATCAAATCTTGTCTCCAGCTCAATCTTCTCTTTTGAACAGCTCGAGGTAAACTTTCTCGCTCACTTTGTGACCAGTCGCAAGGTTGAGAAGACGAATGCGTCACTTCTGGACCTCAAACAGAAGGAAGGGGAGTCCCTGCTGGACTTTGTGCGGAGTTTTACCATCGAGGCTAGGGCAGTCTCTTCTCTTGATGCTGGTGTCGCATCTGTGGCTTTCTGGCACAACGTTCGCCATGGCCAACTAAAAGCCTCCCTGGCGAAGAAGCCTCCGATCAATTTTCCCTGACCTCCTTCACATGGTCAAAAATTACATTCGAGCCGAAGAAGCTCTACACCCTGAAGGCCTGGGAGAAGCCCCCGCTAAGAGGAAGAGGAAGGTAGAGGGTCCAGAGCCCATGAAGAAGTCTTAAAAAGATCCTCTCGGTCAAAAATGACCGCCTCCGATCCCCCACTTCGAGAAGTTCGCCCCGCTGACTCACAGCGTGTCATTCTTATGGAGATTGAGGATAAGGGGATCGTCTGTCGACCACCTTGGACCAACAACAACAAGAAAAGGGATCTAAGATTTTACTGTCGGTTCCACCTGAGACCATGGGCACGAGACTGATACGTGTTGTGCTCTCAAAGACGAGATTAAGGCCCTCATCCACAGGGGTTACCTAAGAGAATTCACTCAAACCAATCAATGGGACTACTTGGCTTCGCCCCCTCCTCGAGCGACTGATGCAGGAGGGCCGGCCATCCTTCAATGTGTTCACGGTGGCCCCACGGGGGGAAAGTCGAATACATCCTGCAAGGCCTTTGTACGGGAGGTTAACTCGGTCCATGACCACCCACCCCCTAGGGACCAAAGCTTTGCGGTCTCATTCTCCAATGATAACCTGGATGGTGTCCGACTACCTCACTATGATGCCCTGGTGATCAGCCTTGACATGGTGAATCACGAGGTTCATCGTATCCTCGTTGACAGTGGAGGCTCGGTGAACATTATGTTCCTTCCAACATTCGAAGTGCTCAAACTCTCTCAAGAAAGACTGAAGCCGGCTGGATACACGCTGCACGAGTTGTCGGGCCCTCCTGTACAAATTGAAGGGATAATCATGCTCGACATCATAGCGGAACAGTCCCTAACATCCGAACAGAAGCCATGGATTTCATGGTGGTCAATTTCAAAGCTGTCTACAATGTGATCCTGGGCAGACCCAGCCTCTGTTCCCTTCAAGCAGTACCCTCCGCATACCACTTGAAAATGAAGTTCCTTACTGACCACGAAGTCTGCGTTGTCCGAGGCAATCAAGAATCGGTCAAGTCCTGCTACATGGCCACAATGGGAGGCAGTTTTTTTCCCCTCGAAGTGGTCGAACTTATGTCCGATAGGAACTCATTGGGCTCCGAACCCGTCGACCAATTTGAAGAAATCCCCTTCATCGAAGAGGACAGATCTAAGTGGTTCCGAGTGAGCAAGTCCCTCTCCCCAGATCTAAAACTGGCCATCATTGAATGCATCAGGCGGAATATTGATCTCTTTGCCTGGATGCCCTCGGATATGCCAGAAATCTCAGAGGACCTCATTATGCATCGACTGAGCATCCACCTGGATTCAAAGCCCATCCAGCAGAAGCACCGCAAATTCGCCCCCGAAAGGCAGTTGGCAACCAAAGAAGGAAGTGAACAAGCTCCTCTTAGCTCGTTTTATCTAGGAAGTCAGCTATTCCAAATGGCTGGCCAATGTAGTAATGATGAAGAAACCGAGTTAGAAGTGGAGGATCTGCATAGATTTCACAGACCTCAACAAGGCCTGCCCCAAAGACCCATTCCCCCTTCCGAGCTTCGATGCCCTGATAGATGCGACTTTTGGCCACGAACTACTGAGCTTCATGGATTCCTTTTCAGGATATAACCAAATCAGGATGTTCCCCCCGACATCCCCAAAACTGCCTTCGTGACTGACCAAGGCCTATACTATTACCGGGTCATGCCATTTGGGCTGAAGAACACCGGCGCTACCTACTAGAGGTTGATCAAGCGGGAGTTTAAGGAGCAAATAGGTTGGAATATGGAATTCTATGTCGACTACATGCTCATCAAAAGCTGTCGAGGCTAAGACCACATCACAGATCTAGAGGAAGCCTACGGAGTCCTAAGGTCCCACAACATGAGACTTAACTCCACCAAATGCGCATTCGGCGTCACTTCGAGGAAATTTCTCGGATGGTCAGCCAGCGGGGCATTGAGGCAAACCCTGAGAAAATCCAGGTCATACTGGACATGACCCTCCAAGAAATGCCAAAGAGGTTTAGAGGCTCACGGGTCAACTGGCGGCCATCGGCCTCCTTTCCAAATTCGGTGAAAAGTTGCTCCCGTTCTTCAAAGCCCTCCGACTCACTAAAGGCTTCGAATTCAGAGAACCCCAACAGTGGGCCTTCGACCAGCAGAAGACCAACCTGGACAACCCCCGCTCATCAGTAAACCATAACCGAGTGAGCGCCTCTACCTTTCTCTGGCCTCATTTGAAAATTCGCACAGTGTCGTACTTGTCTGGGAGGATGATAGGGTCCAGAAACCCATCTATTACATCAGTAGAGTCTTGCACGATGCAGAGCTCCGATATGCCCGAATGGAGAAAGTCGCTTACTCATTGGTGATGGCAACTCGAAAACTCCGACCGTATTTTCAATCTCATTCTATTCAAGTACAAATAGATCAGCCGCTCAAGCTAGTCCTCTAAAAACCAGAAAAGTTCGGGCGACTAATCAAATGGTCGATTGAGCTGAGCCAACATAAAATCAGCTACCAACCAACCCCGAATAGCCATCAAGGGGCAAGCCCTCACAGAATTTATCACAGAGTGTACCATTTCTGAAGTATCCGAGATCCCAGAGCAGGATCCCACTTGGGAGAGTTATGTAGATGGATCGTCCTGCGAGGGTGGAAGCGGAGCTGGCATCATACTTCGTGGCCCCGATTATTTCGTCCTCCAGTATTCCTTACGCCTCAATTTGTAGGCCTCTAATAACGAGGCGGAATACGAAGCAATGATTGCTGACCTCACACTGGGCCTGCAATGCAAGAGCAAGATGAGTAAGGGCCTTCAGCGCCTCTCAGCTCGTGGTTAGCCAAATTTCTGGTGACTACGAGGCCCACAATAACCAGATGGTCTAGTACTTGGCCCTGCGTCAAACTCATCCTGGAAGCCTTCGAGAATGCCTTCGTTGAGCGGATACCCAAACAACTAAATAGTCAAGCAGACGCCTTGTCCAAACTCCCCTCATCATCATTCGAGCACCTTGACCACACAGTACTCATTGAGGTCCTGTATGAGCCAAGCATCGAGAAGCACGAGGTCATCTGCCTCAATACAGGCATGTAGCCGCATAACTGGATGGATCACATCCACAAATTCTTGGCGAAAGGCCGACAACCGGAGGACTCCGTCGTGGCTAGGAAGATAAGGGTCTGGTCACAAAGGTTCCGTTTAATTGAGAATATCCTCTTCAAACGTTCATACACCAGGGTGGACGGCATGCCTTACTTCCGATGCCTAAGTCCCGATGAAGCGAGATATGCGCTAGAAGAGTTGCATGAGGGAATTGGAGGCTGCCATATGGACAGCAGGTTGCTCGCAAGGAATATGCTCAACCACGGGTACTATTGGCTGGCCATACTGCAAGACGCCAGTGATCCCATTAAGTAATGCAGCCCCTACAAGAGATTCTCCTCAATCAGACACTTGTCCCAAGCTGAACTCAAGTTGCTGTCCAGTCCATCCCCCTTCGTCATGTGGGGGATGGACATGGTCGGTCCATTTCCAAAGGTAACATGCCCAAGAAGTTTCCTCATCGTGGCTAATCGACTACTTCACCAAATGGGTCGAAGCCGAACCCCGTGCCACAATCATCGAGCATCAATCCTAACAATTTTTCTAAAACCATATTATCTGTCGGTTCAGTATCCTGCACATGCTCATCACCGATAATGGGACTCAATTTGCAGGCAAAAACTTTCGAAAGTTCTACAAAGACCTCGGGATCCAGCAGCGGTTCTCATCAATAGCTCATCCCTAATCGAACGGCCAAGCTGAAAATGCCAACAACCAAATTCTTGAAGGCCTCAAAAAATAATTAGACCAATCTCCCAAACGACTGTGGGTCGACGAGCTGCTGAGCGTCCTTTGGTCGTACGAAACAACGAAAAGAATTCCTACAGAAGAGCTGTAACACCCCGCCCCAATACTCAGACACTTTTTATTATTTTTATAAGAAAAATTAGATACTATGTAGTACAAATGCCCACCACAGGCTGCCTCTCAAAAGGTGGTTAACCAATTAGGTGACTCTTGATCATAGGCAATTTTATTTATATTAAATTAATCCTTGATTACTCCCGATATGGGATCATATTATACAATCTCTTTCTCTTTTTAATTCTCAATCCCGTGTGCACAGGTGAAAGCCCATGGGCCCCACTCACCTGTGCCACGTCAACACCCCACTCAAAGACAGTAATCGGAAATTACGGGGTATTACATACATCCCACCTTTAGAAATCAGCATCCTCGCTGAGTACGGGGCATGCCACCAAGCGTAGGATCCTTCTTTCTAGACGATGTGGAGTGGGAGTACCCTGATTCGGCTAATTCTGGGCCTGATTCAGCTAATTCCGAGCCCCACTGACCATAGCTCCCTCTCAGACCATAGCTCCCTCTCAGGCATACATCGCACCCACTCGATGTCGAAAGTCGTCTCTGATACCATTTGTAATGCCCCGCCCCAATACTCAGATATTTTTTCTTATTTTTAGAAGAAAAATTAGATACTATGTAGTACAACTGCCTACCACAGGCTGTCTCTCAAAAGGTGGTTAACCAATTAGGTGACTCTTGATCATAGGAAATTTAATTTATATTAAATTAATCCTTGATTACTCCTGATATGGGATCATATTATACAATCTCTTTCTCTTTTTAATTCTTAATCCCGTGTACACAGGTGAAAGCCCATGAGCCCCACTCACCTGTGCCACGTCAACACCCCACTCAAAGACAGCAACAAGATATTACGGGGTATTACATAATACCCTAGATTTTTAAATAATATTTTTAAGATTAATAAATGAATTAAAATAATTTTTGGAGATTTAATAAATATTTTTCTAAAGATTTATCTTTTTACACGTGCAAATAATTTCTTGGGAAGTTCATAATCAAAAAATATTTTGGTGAAAACTCATTATTTATTATTATGTATTATATGTGAATTTTCTAGATTTTTCTGATAATTATTTGACCTATTTGCAAAATTTACGAAAAGAAGGACTTTTGTGCAAAATTACCACTTGAAGTGAAAACTCCAGATTTTTCGATTTTTGGGCTTGGCATGATGCCTAGTCAACTCAGAGGTAAAGATTTTACTTTTTGTTTTAATAAATTTGGTTTATTTTGCTTGTTTTGATAAAAAAAAATGATCTTTTTGCAAATTTGCCATTTAGATGGGTAAAAGTGCAATTCCTATATCCTGCATATAGTGCAATTTTCATATATCCTGCATATAAATACATCAACTGAGTGAAGAGGAGTTCTATATATATGTCATATATGAGTGTACACAGATACTTTTTTCTATATCACATATATACATATACTAGATTTGCCCGTGGGCACGTGCCTGCGGCACGTCTTCAGAACGATACAAAACACGAAAAGCCTATAAACAGTAAAACAATTATGTAGCTCAAGTTTGAATAGTATGACAATAATTAGTTGTAAATAAAAGTCCATGTTTCCATTAGTATATGTTGAAAAATAATTATAAATGGGGGTATAAAATCTAACTTCTTAGAACTTTAAGTGTGGAGTTGAAGAGATATTTACTATTTTCACAATAACATGTGCAAAAAAAAACATTAAAATTCTAAAAATCTAAATTTCTAAGTAAATATAGAAAGAATGGGAGAGAGATATAAGGAGAGAGAGAAAGAGAGAAATATGAAAAAGTGAAGAGAGAAGAGAGAGATAGAAATAAAGTAATAAGTTTTTTACTTTTGCGGGGGGAAAATTTGGTTTTGGGGTTTGAAATTTTGGAGGGAAAAATATGTTTTGTGGGGTTTGATCTAGGCCTTTAATTTTAGGGGGGATTGATTGTGAGCCACTTGATAGCTTTCTTTGTGTTTTATTATATAGATATACTTCACTTCAATAATTCCTTCTATGTATCAGATATGCATTCATATATCAGTTTGTCTGTACCTTCTATCTTCCTACATAGACATCAGTAAAAGAAGTTTTCTACTAAATACCCATATGTTCATATCAGTATTTCCTATATCCTTCATATAGTTCAGTCTCCTATATCCTGCTTATAATTAAATCTTCTATATCTGCATATGATCAATTTCTATATATCTGCACATGATCAATTTTTCTATATCTGCATATGTTTTTTATCCTGCTTATGGTTAAATCTCTTATACCCTTCCTGTAGTTAAAATTCCTATATCCTACTCATAGTTAATTTTCTATACCTACATATTGCTTAATTCCAACCAAAGCGAATCTTTTATACTTTACATATGTTTCACTTCAAATCAGTGAAAAGAGGGATTTCCTATATATGTATAACAGTGAAAGGGATACTTTCTATATGAATCAGTTATCTTATATATATATATATATATATATATATATATATATATATATATATATATATATATATATATTCATATATTTCAACTCCTATGACCAACATATAAGTCATCTTTTATATAACCTGCATATACATACTTCAACTTCAACTCAGTAAAGAGATTATTTATATATTCAGCACATACATCTCATACTCAGTAAAAAGGGGTTTCTACATAAATATCAGTTATCATTATGTATATATATACTCATATGTTTCAAATCAGTAAAAGCGGTTCTTCTATATCTCATATATGCACAACTTCTTTTCAGTGGACAGTCCCCTCTAAATATATATATACAGACCAATATACAAACAATAGGAATGAATATTCCTCACTGTGAGTAGGTTAACAATGAAATAAAAGGAACTGACTAAAATGAAAGTTTTATTTTTGTGTTGATGGTTGAGTTGTGAATCTTTAGGAGTTGAGTGGGATTCCTGTGAACCGGAAGATGAGATTTTGTTGTTTTAGACCAGTTGGGTCTTGGGGTTGTTGTTGTGAAATTAAGTCCGGCAGGATACACTAACTCTAGAGATGAGGATTTTTGTGTTCTTTTAATAATAACCAACTTAAGGACAGGCACTAGTGGAGATGTGATATAACTTGGGAAACGTAAGTATATGCTCTTGGTTTGTTAGTCCAACGGATGCGTTCCAAGACTGTTTGTTGTTTTGTCTCGATAGGACATTTGTATGTTCGCGTGTCGATGGTCTGCAGGCCTATTCATGGAGCATGCAAGGTGCATTCGCATGTCAAGGGTTGGCGGGCCTATTCACGGGATGTACCCGGTGTATCTGCACGTCGAGGGCCTCGCAAGCCTATTCGTGGGGTACACGGTTGGGAGGTAATTCTCCGATTGTTGAGCTATTCTTACATGATGCTCACGCATTGAGGGTTGTGATGCCTATTTGCAGAGTATTCTAGATCTTGTTTCCATCACCGTAGTAGGATTAGTTGCATAACGAGGGATTTAACCCTATAAAGTGGAGAACGATAAGTGTAACGTCCCGAAATTTCCAATATGATATCTTAGAAATACGTGGCACAATTCTCAGCATCAACTTTAAATGTAATATTAAACACAGCCCAAAATACCAGTAAAAATTTTCTCAGAATTTCATTACAATAATATTTACATAGCACAGCGGAATACATACATCTTGAATTACAAACTCTCTTTCTTTACAACAATTTCTTTTACAAAATCACACAATCCATTACATCACTTTAACTCAAGCATCCAAATCCCAAGCTATAGGTAATCACCTTTAAAATATGAGGCTAGAGAACTCTAACCCCCAAAACTAAAGAGGTCAGCCATAATAGTGTGAGTGACATAAAAACAAGCAACATAAATAAAGCATAGATTCATCAACAACAGGAAATAAACAAGAGTAAGTAAATTAGGGAATAACCACAAAACACGAAAACATCAAGTGAAGCTAGATTAAGTGTCAAGTGTAGAAAACCGAAAACACATGCATAATACCAAGTCAAGAAAACATCAATGTTATATGCTGACTCTCTAATGCGTACTTGTCGGAGTCTATGCATCCCACTCTACATAGGTCCGGTGCAAGCCCTTAACATCTCCACTTTATAGGGTTTAATCCCCCGCGATGCAAATATCCTACTTGTATGATTACTACGAGATATAGATACACTGTTTGTATTAGCCCATGCCCCGATAATTCCAGAGGTCAATCTCTATCTACAGATAATTCCGGAGACTATTTCACTCACACTTGGGAATCTTCGAGAATACCCCACACCGCAAGCTATGGCACCTCATCGCACGTATACCACATGAGTGTCGCCTCGACACCGATAATTCCAGAGATCAATCCCACACCACAGGTAATTTTGGAGACTATTTCAATCATACCTGGATAATTCTGGGGATTATCTCACACCGCGAGCCATATTGAGGTCCATAACCCATGTTCTCATTCATCCTATCATTACTAGTGCCTGTCCTTATCATTTAGGTTATGTAGTTACATTACAGATCTCCTAGAGTTGGCGTACCCCATCAGACTTAACTCAACAACTGATCAACTAAAATGCCTCAACAGGCCCAAACATAAATATCTCAACTGCCGGTATACTAGGATCACACACACCCTCTAGAAACTCACGCCCAAACACCCAAACCAATCTTCCAACATAATTGCTCAGTTAAAACAACTTGAAAACATTTGTCCAGTAGAAGATAAGGTGTAGAATAGTAAGTTATAGATTAAAACATTTAAAGAAATAAATCATTTAAAAAAACATTCAAATATATCAAGATACATCAGTATCAGTGGACTATAGACAAGCGTCGGTCGACTGTCTAGAGAGAAAATTCCAATAACTTTGAGAAAATAATTCTAAGTATTAGAAGTCGACTATAACAAGCCATCGGTCGACCGTCTAGAGCGAAAAATCCAAAACTTCAATTAAAATAATTCTAAGTAATATCATTCGACTGTAAAAGTCATCAGTCGACTGTCCTGAACGGAATTTCCAGAAAACTAGAGAATACAGCAGCCAGGTCGCGACGGTCGATTATAAAATTTCATCGGTCGACTGTCGACCTGCACACTACCAATTTTTGGTTGTGCACATTTCAACCGATATGGAGTTTTACTTTATGAAAATGATTTTTACAAAAGCATATTTCTTATATGTTCAAATACAACTTATAGGATATATAATAGTCCATAAAAACTAAATCAAAACTACTTAAATTTATAAAAATAGCTAATTGTTGATTTCTTTCAATTAAAGCATGAATTGTGCATATAATCAAAATAGAATTTCTAAAAAATTAATTATTGATTGAAATAGCTACGTATTCAGGTCCAAACCAAATTAATACCAGAATTCAAAAAAAAACCCCAATTTGGATATATTTTCTCAAACTCAACTCGATTCCAAATTTCGATTCTCAAAACATGATCTCTTGATTCATAAATTATTTCTCCAAATTTTCTCAAACCAATTCACCATTATAACTCATAAACATAATCAATTTACACCATCACCATATCAAGTTTCATTCAACCAATCCTCAAAGTGATAAAAATCTCATCTTTATTAAATTTATGCACGAAATCTACCATATGCAATCAGTCCAACATTAATCCAAAAGAAATAGCCTACCCATGATCTCCACTAGATCATTCATCAATATCGAATTACCTACATACAATTTTACTCATAATTAACTAGGGTTTCACAAGATCAATTTTTTTCATCAATCCAATATACATATTCATACCCAAACCCTAGCATGCTTTCTAGGAGATGAAACACCACATACAACATTTAAAGAACAAACAAAACAATTTATATTACTCAATTACAACATACACAAAACAAAATGAAACAAAATAAGTCACTTACCTTGTTAAAGAGATTGAACGAAGAAGAATAGAAATTAAGAAAGCCCCTCCTTCGCAAGAAATCCAAAGTCTTCTCTTTAGAACTCCAAAATAATAAGAAAATAAGAGATCTCCTGTGTTGTACTGCAAAAGACGGCTGCACAAAACCTTATATAGTCCAGGATTTAAGTTTCTATGGTTTTAGAAAATATTTGCAAAATACTCCTTTTACAATATACCTTTACATAAATAGATCCTTTTTATTAGGAAACTAGTTAAAAACCAATTTAATCAATTCGAAATCAAAAAGATCCCCTCCAGCATCTGCTGCACTGTAGGAAAATCCTTGAAAATAGTTTCGCACTTTCACCCCTTTAAAAAGCAATTTTGTGAAAAATCATCTTTTATCAGAACTTGTAAAATAATTCGAATATGTTGAAATAAAAGATAAACTCGTTATATCTGAATTGACTAGGCATTATATCCAGCCTAAAAATCCAAAAAATCTGGAGTTTTCACCCCATTTGGTAATTTTGCACAAAAGTCCTTCTTTTGAAATATTTGCAAATAAGTCCAATAATTATCAAGAAAAATCTAGAAAAATCACGAATAATCTCAAATAATAAATAATGAGTTTCCCCAAAATAATTTTTGGTTTTATGCTTTCAAAGACAACATTCGCACTTATTTTGCACGTGTAAAAGATAAATTTCTAAACGAATATTTATTAAATCACCAAAAATCATTTTAATTCGTTTTCTAATCTCAAAAATAGTATTTAAAAATATGGGTTAGTACATCACTCCCTTCTTAGAAGAGTTCTGTCCTCAGAACTACTACTAATAGGGTCCAAACAAACATACCAACAAATAATGCAATATCTCATAAGTGGAAACATAATTCAAACAATTTCATTTGAGAACATAATCAAAATAGAAGAAATACAACTCAACTCAAAGGTACAGTCATTCAAAAGAATTACAATCACATATAAGAAAAGTACAATCATACAAAAAGCTCAGGAAAATCCTTCTACATGGGATCTTTTGGCTCCCAAGTAGCCTCCTCAAACTATTGATTCCTCAACAGCACCTTGACCATAGGTATCACTTTGCTCCTTGGAACCTTCTCCCTATGGTCAACAATCTCAACGGACTGTTCCTTGTAACACAAGTTCACCTGTAGACCTTCAGGAATCTCTACCAACTATGATTCTGATCTGGCACATACTTCCTCAATAACGACACATGGAACACAACATGCACCTGTGCCAACTCCTTTGGGAGCTCTAATCTGTATGCCGTCTTGCCAATCTGCCTCACAATCCTGTATGGCCCAATATACCTTGGCGCCAACTTTCCTCCCTTACCAAACCTGATCACTCCTTTGGTTGGAGACACCTCGAGGAAAAATGCATCCCCAACCTCAAACTCCAAGTCTCTTCTTCGAGAATCTGCATAACTCTTCTGCCGACTTTGAGCCTCAACCAACCTCTTGCGAATCAGCTCAATCTGCTCTAACGTCTGCTGCACGATCTCAGGCCCAAACATTTGCCTCTGGCCAACCTCATACCAACAAACAGGTATCCTGCACCTCCACCCGTACAAAGCCTCATACAGAGCCATCCCGATACTCGCATGGTAACTGTTGTTATAAGCAAACTCAACCAATGCCAAGTATCTCTCCCAACTACCACCGAAATCCATAACACAAGCCCTCAGCATATCTTCCAGCACTCGATTCACCCTCTCAGTTTGACCATCAGTCTGTGGATGAAAAGCGGTACTGAAATTAGTTCTGGTTCCCAAAGCTGCTTGAAGACTCTTCCAAAACCTTGAAGTGAACCTTTCATCCCTGTCGGAAACAATCGACATAGGAACTCCATGAAGCTTCACAATCTCACCAATGTATAGCTCTGCCAATTTCTCCAACGACCAAGTAATCTTCATGGCCAGAAAGTGAGCCGACTTAGTCAAACGGTCCACAATAACCCAAATCGAGTCATTGCCCTTCGAACTCCTCGGCAAACCCGTGATGAAATCCATACTGATATTCTCCCATTTCCACTCCGGAATGGGCAACGGCTGCAACAAACCTCCAGGTCTCTGATTTTTTGCTTTGATCTGCTGACAAGTCAGACACCTCGCCAAAAAATCTGCCACATCCCTCTTCATACCAGACCACCAAAAGTGCTGTTTGATGTCCTTGTACATATTTGTGCCTCCAGGATGTACTGACAACAGGGTACTGTATGCTTCCTGCAAGATACTCTCTTTCAAACCTGTATTATCCGGAACACACAACCTCTCACCCATCCAAAGGGCTTCATCTTGGACACGAAACTCTGATAACCTGCCTTCTGAAACCTGCTACAACATCTTCTGAATCTCTGAATCTGATCCTTGACCTTCCACAATCCTCTCTCTCAAGGAAGGTTGCAACCTCAACTGAGCCAAAGATGCCCCCAAACCCTGCAGTACCACCTCGATACCTGCCCGATCAATCTCTGCTGCCAACTCACTTCGAGTAGTGATCAAACTCAATAAACTACTCTTCTTGCTAATCCCATCAGCTACCACATTCACCTTGCCCTGATGATACTTGATTTCAGGACGAATGTCTTCCAACACTTCCAACCACCTTCTCCGTCGAAGATTTAGATCTTTCTGTTGATAAAAGTATTTCAGGCTCTTGTGGTCAGTGTACATGTTGACCTTCTCACCCTAAACATAATGCCTCCACTACTTCAAGGCAAAGATAATAGCTGCTAGCTCCAAATCATGCATTAGATAATTCTTCTCATGCGGACACAATTGTCTCGAACCATAAGCAATAACCTTGCCTTCTTGCATCAAGACACACCCCAAACCTCTGAGAGACGCATCACTGAAGATATCATAATCCTTCCCAACTTGTGGCAAAGCTAAGATAGGTGCACTTATCAACCTCTCCTTTAACTCAAGGAAACTCGCCTCACACTTATCAGTCCATGTAAATGCCACATTCTTCCGGGTCATACCTGTCAAAGGAACTGCAATCTGAGAATAGCCCTGAATGAATCTCCTGTAGTAACCAGCCAAGCCCAAGAAACTCCTGACTTCCTTCACAGATGTTGGCCTGGACCAATCCTTTACTGCTCCAACCTTCTGAGGATCAGTGGCCACTACCTCTTTAGAAAGGAAATGACCAAGGAAAGCTACCTCAAATTTCCAAAACTCACACTTCGACAACTTGGCATACAAGTTATGCTCCTATAACTTCTGTAATACCTCTGTCAAGTGCATAGAATGCTCCTCCTCCGACTTCGAATTCACCAAGATATCATCGATGAAAACCACTACGAAGGAGTCAATAAATGGCCTCAAAATCTGGTTCATCATATCCATGAATACTGCTGGCACATTCGTCAACCCGAATTGCATCACAAAGAACTCATAGAGCCCATGACAAGTCCTGAAAGCTGTCTTACTCACATCTTCCTCCTTGACTCGAACCTCATGATACCCTGATTTCAAATCAATCTTTGAAAACACAGCTGCTCCCCAAAGCCTGTCGAACAAATCATCAATCCACAGAAGTGGATACTTGTTCTAAATAGTCACCCTGTTCAACTCCCGGTAGTCAATGCACATCCTCATTGACCAGTCCTTCTTCTTAACTAACAACACTGGTGCACCCCATGGTGAAGAACTCGGCCTGATAAACCCCTTGCTCAACAACTCCTCAATCTGCTTCTTCACTTCATCTTGCTCTACAGGTGGCATCCTGTACGTAGCCTTAGAAATCGGAGCACTCACCAGCTGAACATTAATGCAAAACTCCACATCTCTCTGTGGCAGTAATCCTGGCAAATCTTCCAAGAACACCTTAGGAAAATCAATGACAACCTGAATGCCTCTGACTTCATCTTGAATCACCATCTTGGATACCATTGCAGCCACTTTCGGAACTTTCTTCTTCCCTTGAAAAGTCACTGCGGGACCACCTGGTGCTTTCACCAACACCTCTTTCCACTTGCATTCAATTGTCGCATCATATATTGTCATCCAATCAATGCTCACGATCACATCCACTCCAAATACTTGCAGCTTAATAAGATCAATGCCAAACAATCTTCTACCAATCTCGATATCACAACCCTCGTAATATCGATCAGCAATCAATTCTTCACCTGACGGCATTGCCACTGACAAAACCCTGCCTGGAAACAACTTAGGCACCACACGTAAGACCTTTGCAAAATTGGGCGACACAAAAGTATGCGAAGAACCAGTATCAAACAAAACTTTTGCTTTTATTCCATTAACCAAAACAATTCCTGTTACATGAAGAATGAAACTCAAATCTCCAATTATTCTCAAATAAAAGTTTTACTTAATACATTGAATAAAAATAAATTCAAAACTCTTGCATACCCTGGATCACATCTTCCGAGTTACCCGCATCCTCCTCAGTCAATGCAAACACTCGCCCTTGCCCCTGGAATTTACCTCCACCTGGACCGTCCTTCCTCAACTGTGGACAATGAGGCCTAGAATGTCCCGCTTGCCCACACTGAAAACAAGTCTGCTTTGCCAACTTAGGACACGCTAACCTGTAATGACCTGCCTTCTTGCAGTACTAACAAGTCACTTCCTGAGTTGCAGGTACCTTTTGAACTGGACCACTGAACTTGACTTGCTTCACTGGGAATCCCTTCCCACTCTGACCTGTTGCTGGCCTCTTGTTCCTGTTCCAGGTCTCTTGCTTCTTCTGGAACTGATGCATGTCCTCCTCTATCATAGCTACTCTCCTTACCAGCTTATCGAGCCTCCTTATGCCCAAAGGAATCATCCTCGACCTCAAATTTGGCCTCAAGCCCTGCTCAAACATCTTGGCCTTCTTCGCTTCATCAACTATCAGCTCCGGTGCATACCTCGACAGCTGAGCGAACTTAGTCTCATACTCTTGCACGGTCATGCTGGCCTACTGTAGATTCAAGAATTCTGTCGCCTTCTTCTCCTGAATATATAGGGGAAAGAAACGATCCCTGAATTCATCGAGAAGAGCCTCCCAAGTCATTTGCTAGTCCCCCAAAGTCCTCATCACCGATTGCCACCAGACACCAGCATCCTTTTCAAACTGCATAAAGGCCAACTTTACCTTATTGGCTGCCAGAGTTTTCGAGACCTCGAAGATTGTCTCCATCCGTCTAATCCAATCATCGGCCTCATTTGGATCAGACTGCCCCTCAAACACGGGCGGCCTCGTCCTCTTGAAGGACTCAATCTTCTTGATAGGATCAGCATTAACAAACACTGGTCCAACCCCATGATTCTGATTCTGGTTCTGATTCTGCACCATATTAGCTGCCATTAATGCATTCAAGGTCTGATACAACCTGGCAAACTCGGCCTCGAGATTAACTCCTAGCCCTTGGGAACTTCCAGTTCCATCACCATTGTTACCATTCCTGGTTCTGGGTCCAACCATTCTGAATACTGCGAAATGAGGGTAAGAGTTAGAGCACCGCAACACAATTCATATTCACATCAATACCCTCTGGCAAAACCTCAACCATACCCCAAAAGTAAAAAAAAAAAACATCATGTTTCAGCTCTATGTGATACTCACTCTCTAATGTCCACACCTAGGTACTCACGCTTTGGTGTCCACACCTAGGTTATTTTTATACCATGTTTATTATTACTATTGAAGCATGCTCTGATACCAATCTCTATAGCGCCCCGAATTTCCAATATGAAATCTTAGAAATACGTGGCACAATTCCCAACATCAACTTCAAATGTAATATTAAACACAGACCAAAATACCAGTAAAACTTTTCTCAAAATTTCATTACAATAATATCTACATAGCACAGCGGAATACATACACCTTGAATTACAAACTCTTTTTCTTTACAACACTTTCTTTTACAAAATCACACAATCTATTACATCACTTTAACTCAAGCATCCAAATCCCAAGCTATAGGTAATCACCTGTAAAATATGAGGCTAGAGATAAATCTAACCCCTAAAACTAAAGGGGTCAGCCATAATGGTGTGAGTGACATCAAAACAAGCAACATAAAAAAAGCATAGATTCATCAACAACAGAAAATAAACAAGAGTAAGTGAATTAGGAAATAACCACGAAACACGAAAACATCAAGTGAAGCTAGACTAAGTGTCAAGTGTAGAAAACCGAATACACATGCATAATACCAAGTTAAGAAAACATCAATGTTATATGCTGACTCTCTAATGTGTACTTGTCGGAGTCTATGCATCCCACTCTACATAGGTCTGGTGCAAGCCCTTAACGTCTCCACTTTATAGGGTTTAATCCTCCGCAATGCAATTAATCCTACTTCTATGATTACTACGAGATATAGATACACTGTGAGTATTAGCCCATTCCCCGATAATTCCGGAGGTCAATCTCTATCCACAGATAATTCCGGAGACTATTTCACTCATACCTGGGAATCTTCGAGAATACCCCACACCGCAAGCTATGGCACCTCATCACACGTATACCACATGAGTGTCGCCTCGACCCCGATAATTCCAGAGATCAATCCCACACCACAGGTAATTCCAGAGACTATTTCACTCACACATGGATAATTCTGGGGATTATCTCACACCGCGAGCCATACTAAGGTCCATAACCCATGTTCTCATTCATCATAGCACCACTAGTGCCTGTCCTTATCATTTAGGTTATGTAATTACTTTACGGATCTCCTAGAGTTGGTGTACCCCACTGGAAATAACCCAACAACTGATCAACTAAAATGTCTCAACAGGCCTAAACATAAATATCTCAACTGCCGGTATACTAGGGTCACACACACCCTCTGGAGACTCACGCCCAAACACCCAAACCAATCTTCCAACATAATTTCTCAATTAAAACAACTTGAAAATATTTGTTCAGTAGAAGATAAGGTGTAGAATAGTAAGTTATAGATTAAAACATTTAGAGAAATAAATTATTTGAAAGAACATTCAAATATATCAAGATACATCAGTATCAGTTGACTATAGACAAGTGTCGGTCGACTGTCCAGAGAGAAAAATCCGATAACTTTGAGAAAATAATTCTAAGTATTAGAAGTCGACTATAAAAAGCCATCGGTCGACTAACCAGATCGAAAAATCCAAAACTTCAATTAAAATAATTCTAAGTAATATCAGTCGACTGTAAAAAGTCATCAGTCGACTGTCCAGAACGAAATTTCTAGAAAACTAGAGAACACAGCAGCTAGGTCGCGACGGTTGACTGTAAAATTTCATCGGTCGACTGTCGACCTGCAGACTGCCGATTTTTGGTTGTGCACATTTCAACCGATACAGAGTTTTACTTTATGAAAATGATTTCTGTAAAAAGCATATTTCTTATATGTTCAAATACAACTTATAGGATATATAATTGTCCATAAAAACTAAATCAAAACTACTTAAATTTATAAAAATAGCGAATTATTGATTTCTTAACATGAAATGTGCATATATTCAAAATCGAGTTTCTAAAAAATTAATTATTCATTGAAATAGCTTCGTATTCAGGTCCAAACCATATCAATACCAGATTCAATAAAAAATCTCCAATATGAATATATTTTTTCAAACTCAACTCGATTCCAAATTTCGATTCTCAAACCATGATATCTTGATTCATAAATTCTTTCTCCAAATTTTCTCGAACCGATTCACCATTATAACTCATAAACATAATCAATTTATACCATCACCATATAAAGTTTCATTCAACCAACCCTCAAAGTGATAAAAATCTCATCTTTATTAAATTTATGCACGAAATCTACCATATTCAATCAATCCAACATTAATCCAAAAGAAATAGCCTACCCATGATCTTCAATAGATCATTCATCAATCTCGAATTACCCACATACAATTTTACTCATAAATAACTAGGTTTTCACAAGATCCAATTTTTTTCATCAATCCAACATACATATTCATACCCAAACCCTAGCATGCTTTCTAGGAGATGAAACACCACATAAAATATTCAAAGAACAAACAAAATAATTTATATTACTTACATACAACATACACAAAACAAAATGAAACAAAACAAGTCACTCACCTTATTGAAGAGATCGAATGAAGAAGAATAGAAATTAAGAAAGCCCCTCCTTCGCAAGAAATCCAAAGTCTTCTCCTTAGAACTCCAAAATAATAAGAAAATAAGAGATCTTCTGTGTTGTACAGCAAAAGACTGCTGCACAAAACCTTATATAGTCCGGGATTTAAGTTTCTAGGGTTTTAGAAAATATTTGCGAAATACTCATTTTACAATATACCTTTACATAAATAGATCCCTTTATTAGAAAACTAGTTAAAAACCAATTTAATCAATTCAAAATCAAAAAGATCCCCTCCAGCATCTGCCGGCACTGTACGAAAATCCAGGAAAACAGTTTCGCACTTTCATCCCTTTAAATAGCAATTTTGCGAAAAGATCCTCTTTTATCAAAACTTGTAAAATAATTCGAATATGTTGAAATAAAAGATAAACTCGTTATACCTGAATTGACTAGGCATTATATCCAGTCTAACAATCTGAAAAATCTGGAGTTTTCACCCCAATTGGTAATTTTGCACAAAAGTCATTCTTTTTGAGATAGTTGCAAATAAGTCCAATAATTATAAGAAAAATCTAGAAAAATCACAAATAATCTCAAATAATAAATAATGAGTTTCCTCAAAATAATTTTTTGTTTTAAGCTTTCAAAGACAACATTCGCACGTGTTTTGCACGTGTAAAAGATAAATTTCTAAATGAACATTTATTAAATCACCAAAAATTATTTTAATTCATTTTCTAATCTCAAAAAAAGAATTTAAAAATACAGGTTACTATAATAAGGGCTTGCACCGGACCTATGTGTTGTGGGATGCATAAAATCCGACAAGTATGCATTAGAGAGTCAGCATATAGCATTGATGTTTTCTTGCCTTGGTTTTATGCATGTTGTTTTCTGTTTTTCCTACACTTGAAACTTAGTCTAGTTTTACTTGTTGTTTTCATGCTCTACTATTTACTATCTTATATTCCTTAATGTTTTCATGCTTTACTTTTTGGTATTTCTTATTTTATTTATTCTTGTCGTTAATACATGTTGTTTATGACTCTATGCTTTCTGTTTTATTTATGTTGTTTTCTTTTGATGTCACTCACACCGTTATGGCTGACCCCTGTAGTTTTTAGGGTTAGGGTTATCTCTAACCTCATGTTTTACAGGTAGGTGCTTATAGCTTGGGATTTGGATGCTTGTGCTTGAATGATAATAGAGCTTATGTAAATTGTAAAAGAAAGTGTTGTAAAAGAAAGATTGTAATTCAAGGTGTTTTGTATTCTGCTGTGTTTTGTAAACAAGTGATGTAATAAAAGTTGAAATAAAAATTATCTGTGTTTTTGGCTATATTTACTATTGCAATTGAAGTTGATGCTGGAAATTGTGCCACGTTTTTTTGAGATATCATATGGAAAATTCGGGGCGCTACAGAGATATGTAGTGCCTCGAATTTCCAATATGATATCTCAGAAATACGTGGCACAATTCCAGCATTAACTTCAATTGCAATAGTAAACATTGCCAAAATACACATAATTTTTATTTCAACTTTTATTACAATAATTCTTTACAAAATATAGCGGAAAAACAAACACCTGGAATTACAAATTATTCCTTTTACAACACTTTCTTTTACAATTTACATAAGCCATAACAACAATTTAGCACATGCATCCAAATCCCAAGCTATAGACACCTACCTGTAAAACATGAGGCTAGAGATAACCTAACCCCCAAAACTATAGGGGTCAGCAATAACGGTGTGAGTGACATAAAAAGAAAACATCATAAATAATACATAAAGGATAAAGTCATAAACAACACATGTCAACCATAGCAATGAAAGGAATATGAAACAACAATAAACAATCATAAGACAACATGTATTAAGAGTAAAAGAAATAAGAAATGACAATAAATAAAACATGAAAACATCAAGGAATGTAAGATAGTAAATAGTAAGACATGAAAACTTCAAGTGAAACTAGACTAAGTGTTAAGTGTAGGAAGACAGAAAAAAACAAACATGCATAAAACCAAGTCAAGAAAACATCAATGCTATATGCTGACTCTCTAATGCATACTTGTCGGATTCTATGCATCCCACAATACATATATCCGGTGCAAGTCCTTACCGTTCTCCACTTTATAAGGTTAAATCCCTCGTTATGCAACTAATCCTACTACGGTGATGGAAAACAAGATCCAGAATACTCCGCGAATAGGCATCACAACCCTCGTCGCGCAAGCATCATGTAAGAATAGCTCAAAAACTGGAGAATCACCTCCCAACCGTGTACCCCACGAATAGGCATGCGAGGACCTCGACGTGCAGATACATCGGGTACATTCCATGAATAGGCCTGCCGACCCTCGACATGCAAATGCACTCTGCATGCTCCATAAATAGGCCTGCAGACCCTCGACATGCGAACATACAAATGTCCTCTCGAGACAGAACAACAAACAGTCCTGGAAAGCATCCGTTGGACTAACAAAACCAAGAGTATATACTTACGTTTCCCAAGTTCCATCACATCTCCACTAGTGCATGTCCTTAAGTTGGTTATTATTAAAAAAATACAAAAATTCTCATCTCTAGAGTTAGTGTATCCTGTTGGACTTAAATCCACAAAACAAACCCAATGACCTCAACTGGTCAAAATTTACAAAATCTTATCTGCCGGTTCACAGGACTCCCACTCAACTCCTAGAGACTCACAACTCAACCATCAACACAAAATAAAACTTTTATTTTAGTCACTTTCTTTTATTTCATTGTTAACCTACTCACAGTGAGAGTTTCATTCATATTGTTTGTATATAAGTATCTATATATATATAGGAGGAGATCCTTTTTATTTGAAAAGCAGTGGGCACAAAGTGTATATAAATCCCATTCTTGTATGCAGCCCTTGACTAAAATGCATATAAAAAAGATACAGAAAACCCATTACTGATTGAAGTTTATGTGAATGTATAATATATATATAAAGAAATCCTCTAACTGATATGGAGCATCTGTGTATATGTATATATACTATATGTAGAAAATCCTCTTTACTAAGTTGGACAGAGAATATATAGATTATATATAACTGATATATAGGAAACCCCTTTTACTGATTTTGAAGTGCATATACATATATATACACTGATACAAAGAAAGAAATCCCTTTTACTGATATAAGGTATATATATGCAGATATAGAAGCAAGTCTTCCATTGAATTGACACATATGCAGCTTTAGAAGAAAGTCTTTATTGAACTTAATATATATATATATATATATATATATATATATATATATATATATATATATATATATATATATATATATAGGATAAAAGGGATATGAGCAACTTGCTCATTTAGTAAATGAGTAATTGATTATGTGGCATGCATGTGATACATTGGACAACTAACCATTTTAAAGATTGTCCAATCACATGTATGCCACATCATTAATTGCTTATTTACCAAATGAGCAAGTTACTCATACCCCCTTTTCCCATATACATATATATATATATATATATATATATATATATATATATATATATATATATATATATATATATATATATATTCATATATTCAACTCCTATACCTGCATATGCTACATTTTTTAATTAGAGGGCTTCTTCTATAATCGCATGTACTTAAGTTCAATAAGGACTTTCTTCTAAAGCTGCATATGTGTCAATTCAATGGAAGACTTGCTTCTATATCTGCATATATATACCTTATATCAGTAAAAGGGATTTCTTTCTTTGTATCAGTGTATATATATGTATATGCACTTCAAAATCAGTAAAAGGGGTTTCCTATATATATCAGTTATATATAATCTATATATTCTCTTTCCAACTTAGTATAGAAGGATAACTGAGAAGTATAGAAGGTATCCCTTTCACTGAGTATGAGATGTATGTGCAGGTTATATATATATATATATATATATATATATATATATATATATATATATATATATGATCCACATGCAGCATATAGCAGACATTATTGGGTTTGAAAGCATATGCAGAAAAGATCATATGCAGATATATAAAAATTTGAATTATATGCAGGATGTAGAAAATTGCACTATATGCAGGATGTACATATAGTCTCTGTACTGATATGAACATAGGAGTATTTGATATAGAGAGAAATCCTTCACACTGATACGAAATATATGATATATAGAATTCCTCCTTACTGAGTTGAAGTGTATATGCAGGATTTTCCAATCACATGTAAGCCACATCATCAATTGCTTATTTACAAAATGAGCAAGTTGCTCATACCCCTTTTTCCCTTTTGTTATATAATCTTATTATTATTATTATTAGCATTATTAATATCTTATCCTTGTGAATTTACTACTGTTATTATTATTGCTATTGTTAGTATTATAATTTTTTTTGTAAAGCCCGAATATACTTATTTAATTGTATTTTATTATTCGATTTGATGAATGTTTATACGTATATTTTTAAAACTCATTTTAAGCTCTTATTGGATTTTAAATCCTAAAACTCTATTTTCCATATTGGATTTTCTTTTTTTAACCCAAAAACCTTATACCCATGATCTTATTGGATTTCTACCCAATACTATATAAACCTACCCTAACCCTAGAACCCTAACCCTACCCCCTATTCCTGTGCAAACCTTCAGCCACCAACCCCTTACCCCCTGTTCACCCTTCTCCTTCTACCGCTCTCTCTCTCTCAGAACCCATGCAGTCGCCTCTACCCCCGCCGTGCTCTCTCTCCTGTCCATCTCGTCCTCTCTCTCGATTGCGTACAGCACCAGCACTCGGTGCTGCCCTCTCCTCCCGTCCGCCGGTGCAGATACACTGCACCTCCCTCCGTGCCAGTGATGCTCCAGACTACAGCGCAACCCCTGCCTCGCCTCGACATCGCCAGCAGTGCCCTGGTTCCCTAACTCCTGTCGTACCATCGTGACAGCACCAGGTCGTCGGCTCTTGCTCCTCCCGACTGCATCAACCCCAGCCGCTACCCTCTTCTAGTCGGCAACAGCAACTGCCATAGCGCCTGCAGCCCGCACACCCCCTCGTGACCCTCATGTCGTGACTCCTTAGGCGACAGCAAGCACCAGCAGCCCCGTGCTCCTCCTCCTGAGCAATGCCAGCAACAGCAGATGACAGCCAGCCTCGACATCAGCAACTCCCCGCCGTGCCGCCTTCAGCGCACCACCCCAGTGCCATCTGCCAGTCGTGCTTCCCCCTAGCCGCTGCCCACCGTTGGAGCCGAGCCGAAACCAATGCACATTGCTGTTGATGTTGGTTTTGGGCCACTTTGATTTTGGGCCGTCGATCGCCTTGATGATCATGATCATCATATCCATCATCTTGATCTTGATCTTCGATCTGATCAGATCAATTATGAGCTGTCCGTTGGTCTGATCTTGATCACCATCAAGATCAGTATCGGGATCCGTTCCCGTTATTCCTCCATCGGATTCATCGTCTACACCCCAAGGCAAGTATCTTTTTGTACATTTGTTTTCTAGTACAAGCTTTTTCTTGAAAATACTCCAAGTAGATTGTAAATGTGACTCCTCTTTGTTTATCGTTGATGATCTCATGTTTCGCCTTATTTATCACATGATCTAAGAGTCACAACCCTTCATCGATACACTTGTTCACAACTAGTATAATTTTGATTCATTTCATACAAAAAGTGTTTTATTTGGTTTCGATTATGTCTTAGCTTGCTATTTTGACCACAATAAAATCAAAATCTGAACTTGAGCCCTGAATATGAAATGTAGCCCCAAGTGTCTAGTTGCCAATAACATCCACAATTTTTGAATTCCGAGTTACGGTTTAGGAGATATCACAGTTAAACTGCTGCTCTGTCGGTAATCGCAGATTCACAAAAACTACTGCACCTCTTTTATTTACAATTATTTTGACTATGTTACCAGTAAGTAAATGACTTGAAATTTTGCATGCTGATACTGGACACCCTAGAGAACATTCCCTAATTTTTTCAGAATTATTTAATGATGTTTCAACCCTGTTTCAAATGTATAAACTCAGTTTTGCAAATTTTGGCTGAACAAAAATGTTGTATAGTTTGCTGTTATGACATCAATTGCTACAACTTTTATGTGTCTTCATTATATGCGTTGGAACCGGGCAGAAGTTTAGTTTCTAGTCCTTCTGATGGATCCACATTTGCTATCTTGTAGTAACGGGAATCGTAGTTTTGGTGCAGCAACATCATGCTGTCCAGATTTGGAATTCTCGTTGTTCTTGATATTTTGATTTGTTTTGACCGTCGAACATGTATCCTACCTAACCTAGACTTGTTCCATGTTCTTGATTATGTTCACTTGACCTGTTTTGCACTCTTTCATGCTTGTTTGATGATAATAATAAATTATAAGTCGGGGTTTAAGAGAAAGACCATAGTAGTGGACAATATAGGTAAGTGTACTCGGAAGGGGCCCGTGGTTCCCAGTACTTGGTTCATGAACTTGTTGTATCTTGATGGATTCATGAATCCATTACTTGGCTCATAAACTTGTTGGATTCATGAACCCACTGTGTGGTTCTTGAACTTGATAGTGGATTCACGAGCTTATTTCGTGAACTTGTTAATTTATTTTCGGATTCATGAAACATGCTTGCTTGATACTTGATGCCTGAGTACACCACCCTATAAAATTCACCACTAGGCCTAAACGTAACTGATTGTATGTAGCAACCATGTAGTAAATGTATGGATGCATGAAGTGCTACCTAGATAGAATTAAACGTTAGACTTAAGATTAACTTGTCACTTGTACACACTTGATACCCTACTTGATGCTCGTTACTGGAGACTTGTTACTTGACACTTGTACGTGATACTTGTTACTTGACGCTTGATACCATTACATGTTCACTTGCCACTTGTTCTACTACTAGTACTTGTTACCCAATCTTATCACTCGAGTTGTCTTTCTTGCTAGCTAATTTTTCTTGAATCCCACTACTTGCTGCATCCCTATTATATTATGTTATACATTCTTGATTCCAAATCTTGTTCCATATTTCTTGCACTTATTTTCATACCCTTGCTTGTACTATTTGCAGCCCTAACTTGCACTAAGGGCATTTGTCTTGTTTTCTCTTTTTTTTTTCTTTTCATATTTATATATATACAGACTTTGGAGACGAATTACTTGCTGGAATAGGTGAGCAGACGTTCTAGGCTCCGCTAGGAGAAAAAGACTTGTTTTAAACATTTTTTTTTTGAGTTATTTATTTCTTTTGCTACTTGAATCTTGTAACGGGCTTATAGTCCCGAGTTTTTATCTTTTGATCCAGATTTGAAAACTATTTGGGATATTATTATTTTGTTTCAATTGTTTTCTGTTGATTAATCAATTATTCATGCATGCGTGGTTGTGTATATTTTGTTATATTCTTGTTATGATGCTGAGTTGATGCTACAGCTCATGAATGATAAAAATTATTTGCTAGGCTTTGTCACGCGCTCGTATTCCGTATTTTTGGGAAGCAGGACTTGGCAAGGTTTTTAGTGGTATCAGAGCTGAGGTTTGGCTAATATGTTAGTTTGACTAATACATTAAACTGGCTTGACTTAGTTGGAATTAACTCAACATTAAACAGGCCATGCAATCACATGAACAATTTGATAATCAACTTGATCTGGACACTAGTATTTATACATTCATTTTGATCCCTTCATATCTAATTCTTTGATTCCTTGTTTCCTTACATCTCTTACAATCGTCCTGATTTGTTGATTCCATATTGAGTATAAATTTATTCTTTCCGTACCCATGTTCTTTTGATTCCGGTGCAAACAATCTCTTATTTCTGCTTGCCTCGTTGATCCCTTCTAATTTCAGATCGTGTATTATTTATTGCTTTCCGTGCCTTGCATTCATCTTCATTTTTTGATTCATACTGTGTATCATACTAGTTGTCTCTTTCCTATCTTGTTCTCCTTAAATTCCGGTACTATCCATTCTTTTATTCCTGTTTGGTTCGTTGATCGGCATCGGTGGATCTTCAACGACATGTTAGGGACTTGTTTAATTCCTATGTTATTGTATATTTTTATGATATATTTATTGTGTAAATTTGCTACACTACATATTTATTTTTTCATTCACATTTGCATTGTGCTTATGCATGTATTTCATTCTTTTTTCTCCTTACTTTATAAATCATCTTCACTACTACTATTTGTACTATTGTGTTTGATATTTATAATCTATACATCTATTTCAATATTTCATTGTGTGACTTTCAACTTCATTTCTTACTTTTCTACTAATTTCATATCATGAATTTCAAACATAACATCATACTTAAATTAAATGTCCCATATCCATGTGCATATGGAAGGTTACCTCTTCCATTTCACCATTTCGGTGCAACCTAATGTCGAGATGGTAAATATGCAACTCGATGTCAATGGAGGAAAATTGTAACTGGGTGTTGGGGAGGCAAAATATGCAACCGAATATCCAGACGGAAGCCTGCAACCTGATGTCGTGAAGGCAAACATGCAACTTGTTGTTAAGGAGGCAAGATTTTCTACCTATTTGCTAATTGATATTCAAAGACTTTGTACTTATATAATAAAACTAATGGTAAAGAAATATTTTCTTTATGACATTTTGTTTATACAATTACACTTTATGTTTCCATACAATTTGAACTAGTATAGTCGATTTTACTCTATTTTGTGTTTACAAATTTTTTTTCATTTATGTTAAGATTGAGTACATCAACAATGGTCTAAGTTTTTGTTATTTTGTGAATTACTATTTATTGAAATTGTTTTCCAATTCTTTAACATTTTAGATTTCTCACTTACTTTTGTTTCCACGTCCCAATTAATGATTCGACGTTTACTTTTGTAATATTTAATGAACTCCTTTTAAGTCTTCTTGCACATATATATTTTGGTCTACTTTGCTCGTTACCCTTTAATGTGTTTTTCGAGTATTGATTATAATGTCAATATTCATTAATTATTATATGTCTTTTTCATTCATTGTTACTGATACTTTCTTTACTTAACTAAATTTGTTCGTATTTTTATGTATCTTGACTGGTTATTTTTCCAAAACTATTTTTTTATATCACCTTTAAAGTTTGTGTTCCTTTGTTGTTTGTATGTATTATCATTATTATCAGTATTGTTAACATTTTTAATTTTATTATTATTAATATTACCAGTATGATTATGATGATTTTTATTACTGTAAGTATTATTGCTATTATTATTTTTAATATTATTGTTATCATTATTTTATTATTGTTATTACTATTCTAATATTATTGATATTATTGTTTTTATTATTAATATTTATTGTTATTATTATCTTTGTTAAAGCCCATTAGTTTTGATCTATAGCATATCTTTTAATTATTTAAATTGAGGCCAAACTTTCTATTCATTTTGCATTATTTATTTATATCTATCTTGAGCCCATACTCTCCTTGATCTTGGTGTCTCATTATTGTCTTCCTGCTCGATTCGTCGATTGGTGTCATGTGGCCTACGGCGACGTGTATGCTGCTTGGGACATCACCATCAGAGTATCGCAGTTTTACTGCTGCTGTATCGGTAGTCGCAGATTCACAAAAACTGCTGCACCTCTTTGATTTACAATTATTTTAACTATGCTACCAGTAAGTAAATGACTTGAAATTTTGCATGCTGATACTGGACACCCTAGAGAACATTCCCTAATTTTCTCAGAATTATTTAATGAAGTTTCAACCCTGTTCCAAATGTATAAACTCAGTTTTGCAAATTCTGGCTGAACACAAATGCTGTATAGTTTGCTGTTTTGACATCAATTGCTACAACTTTTATGTGTCTTAATTATATGCGTTGGAACCAGACAGGAGTTTAGTTTCTAGACCTTCTGACGGATCCATATTTGCTATCTTGTAGCAATGAGAATTGCAGTTTTGGTGGAGCAACATCATGCTGTCGAGATTTGGAATTCTCGTTGTTCTTGATATTTTGATTTGTGTTGACCCTCGAACATGTATCCTACTTAGCCTAGACTTGTTCCATGTTCTTGATAATGTTTACTTGACCTGTTTCGCATACATTCATGCTTTCTTGATGATAATAATAAATTATAAGTCGGGGTTTAAGGGAAAGACCATAGTAGTGGACAATGTAGGTAAGTGTACTCGGAAGAGGCCCGTGTTTCCCAGTATTTGGTTCATGAACTTGTTGTATCTTGATGGATTCGTGAATCCATTACTTGGCTTATGAACTTGTTGGATTCATGAACCCACTGTGTGGTTCTTGAACCTGTTAGTGGATTCACGAACTTATTTCGTGAACTTGTTACTTTATTTTCGGATTCATGAAACATGCTTGCTTGATACTTGATGCCTGAGTACACCTCCCTATAAAATCCACCACTAGGCCTAAACGTAACTGATTGTATATAGCAACCATGTAGTAAACGTATGGATGCATGAAGTGCTACCTAGATAGAATTAAACGTTAGACTTAAGATTAACTTGTCACTTGTACACACTTGATACCCTACTTGATGCTCGTTACTTGAGACTTGTTACTGGAGACTTGTTACTTGAGACTTGTTACTTGTTATTTGACACTTGTACGTGATACTTGTTACTTGACGCATATATCATTACATGTTCAGTTGCCACTTGTTCTACTACTAGTACTTGTTACCCAATCTTATCACTCGAGTTGTCTTTCTTGCTAGCTAGTTTTTCTTGAATCCCACTACTTGCTGCATCCCTATTATATTATGTTATACATTCTTGATTCCAAATCTTGTTCCATATTTCTTGCACTTGTTTTCATAGCCTTGCTTGTACTATTTGCGGCCCTAACTTGCACTAAGGGCATTTGTCTTGTTTTCTCTATTTTTTTTCTTTTTATATTTATATGTATACATACTTTGGAAACGAATTGCCTGCTGGAATAAATGAGCAGAAGTTCTAGGCTTTGCTTGGAGAAAAAGATTTGTTTTAAACATTTTTTTTTTTGAGTTATTTATTTCTTTTGCTACTTGAATCTTGTAACGGGCTTATAGTCCCGAGTTTTTATCTTTTGATCCAGATTTGAAAACTATTTGGGATATTATTATTTTGTTTCAATTGTTATCTGTTGATTAATAAATTATTCATGCATGCGTGGTTGTGTACATTTTGTTATATTCTTGTTATGATGTTGAGTGGATTCTACAGTTCATGAATGATGAAAATTATTCGTTGGGCTTTGTCACGTGCTCATATTCCGTGTTTTTGGGAAACAGGGCATGATAAGCAAATTGTGAATTATGAAAACAGTGATGATTATCTTAAAAATATCTCCCCTCAAAAATATTTTATTTATTTCTTTCTTAATGTCTTCCAACTAAATCACGCTTTGATGGATTATAAATTTATAACAAAAGGGTCCAACTTATCAATATATATAGCTAAATCACAACAGATTCAAACAAGCAAATCTGATGAAAAGACGATACAGTTTTACAATTACATCAGAAACAACCAGTCTTACCTTGTTTTCTTTATTTTGTGCAGAACTACCATAGATCATGCATTTTCTATGCAATAAATTGTCACCCCTTTTTATTCAAAAACTCTTCTTGGACTCATCAATTTCACATACACTTACTAACATCAGATTACCCATGAATATATGTGAAAAACAGCAAGTTCTTTATCAAGTTCTTCTCCAATAAAATCCATAACAGAGCGTATATCAATATACACACACAGTGAGTTCTCCTTAAATAAATTTTGTTTACTTTACATACGACAACATCACTCAACTCAACATATAATGTTCAAATCAGCAAAATATGATTGAGACATCATACTCATGATTTCTATTAGGTTTCTTAACAATCTCAAGTCATTAAAATTAGGGTTTTAATCCTCAAGCACAGGTTTCATGAAAAGAATCAATTTTTAATTCATCTACATATCAAAATCATCATATCAACATACAATCCCCTAAAATACTTTCTAATCAACAAATCATCACATACAACATGCTTAGAACAAAAGAAAACAAAAACATGTTACTCACCTTATTGAAGAAATCAACCGAAGAAAAATAAAGAAACAAGAAAAAACCTCCTTTGAAAGAAAACCAAGAATTCTCGCTTGAAAACTCCAAAAAAATAATAATAAGAAATCCTTTGTGGAGCACAGCAACAGACGGCTGCACCCCACTCTTTTATAGGTCGGAAATAATAGGTTTAAGGTTTTGTAAATAGATTTGCAAAATACATCTTTTAAATATAACTTTACATATATATATCCTTATACTTGGAAATTAAATAAAACCATCTTAATTGAGATTTGAAAAACAAGAATAACTACCCTATAATCAGCTGGACTGTTTGAAAACCCAGAAAAATTAATTTACACTTTTACCCCTCTAATTGGCAAATTTGCAAAAAGATCTTTTTTTATCAAAACTTGTAAAATAAATCAAGTTTATTAAAACAAAAAGTAAACTCTTAAACTCTGAGTTGACTAGGCATCATACCCAGTCCAAAAATCTAAAAATCTGGAGGTTTCACTCCAAGTGGCAAATTTGCACAAAAGTCCCTCTTTTTGTAATATTTGCAAATAGGTCCAATAATTATCAGAAAAATTCAGAAAATTCACAAATAATATCTAATAATAAATAATGAGTTTTCCCAAAAAAAATTTGATTTTGAACATCCCAAAAAAATATTTGCACGTGTTTTGCACGTGTAAAAGGTAAATTCCAGAAAAAATGTTTATTAAATCACCAAAATCATTTTAATTCATTTGTTAATCTTAAGAACATTATTTAAAAATCTAGGGTATTACAAGACCCCCAATTCAATCTGACATACGGGACACAGGCTACCTTGCCTACTCGCTCCACAACATCAAATGGCCCAATGAACCTAAGGCTTAGCTTGCCCCGCCTCTAAACCGGATAACACCCTTCCATGGTGATACATTGCGGAACACATGATCACCCACTTCGAATTCCAATGGCCTCCGATGAACATAGGCCCATTTCCTCTGCCTGTCCTGAGCTGCCTATAGATGCTTCCGAATTTGAGCATAGCATCAATAGTCCTCATGATCAACTCTGGCCCCAAAAGCGTCCTCTCACCAATGTCATCCCAGCACACTGGTGATCGACACTGCCGACCAAAAAAGGCCTCATCCAGAGCTGCCTTAAGACTTTCTTGGTAGTTATTGTTGTACGAAAACTCCACCAAGTGTAGATGATCTTCCCCAGATCCTCCAAACTAAAGAACATAGGACTCCAAAATATATTCCAATGTCTGAATAGTCTCTGATTGCCCATCCATCTCTGGATGAAACACAATACTATAGTTCAGCTTGCTCCCAATACTGCCTTGAAGACTTTCTTAGAACTGAGAACTGAATGTAATGTCTCTGTCTTATACAATAATGATAGGGACCCCATGCAATCTGACAATCTCCTGCATATACTTCTCTGCAAGGTTCTCCGTAGACTGACCCACTCTGAAGGGAATAAAATGGGCACTCTTCGTCAACCGATCCACAATTACCCAGATGGCATTGTGACCCTTGGGACTTCTTGACAAAATAGTCACAAAGTCCCTTGATGTACTCCCATTTCCACTCCGAAATAGGAAGAGGTTGAAGAAGTCCAGCAGTTCTCTGATGTTCTGCTTTCACCTGCTGGCAGATCAAACACTGCGAAACAAATCTCGCCACAGCTCTCTTCATACCATGCCACCAAAAAGGCAACTTTAGGTCCCGATACATCTTCGTACAACCGGGATGAATAGAATAGGACGAGCAATGAGCTTCCTCGAGCAGCTTCTGCCTGACTTCCCCCTTCGGAACACATAGGCGGGTCCCAAAGCAGAGAGGTCGATCCTCATGAATAACCAAATCAGTCTTGGAACCTGCTTGAACATCAACTCGAAACATCTGCAACTGCTCATCATCTGACTGTGCTTCTTTAATCTGTTCCACCAATGAAGATTGTAGTTGAAGCATCATGCAACTCTACTCAGCACCAGGAAAAATTACTTCCATATCTAACCTTCTCATATCTTCCAAAAGCTCTTCCTACTCAGTTAGAACTATTGCGACCGGTCTTCTGCTCAAAGCATCAAGTACCAAAATAATCTTGCCAGGGTGATACTACAAATTAATATCATAATCTGCCATCAGTTACAACCATCACCTCTGCCTCATATTCAGCTCCTTCTGAGTGAATACAAACTTGAGACTTTTGTGGTCAGTGAAAATCTCCACTTGGTCTCCAAGTAAGTAATGCTACCAAAGCTTCAAGGCAAAAATCACTGTTGTAAGCTCCGAGTCATGTGTGGGGTAATTCTTCTCATGCAGCATCAATTGCCTAGATGCATATGCGACATCCTTGCCTCGCTGCATCATAAAAGAACCCAAACCTCTGCCTGAAGCATCACAGTGAACTACGAAACCTCCTGATCCATCTGGTATGGTTAATGCAGGTGCTGATGTTAACTGATTCTTCAACTCAGCGAAGGCTCCGTCACAGGAATCATCCCACACAAACTTCAGATCCTTCCCGATTAACTTGGTCAATGGCCCAACAATCTTTGAAAAATCCTGAACAAATTTCCTGTGTATCCTGCCAGTCCAAGAAAACTACGAACTTCAGATACTGACTTTGGTGTCGGCCAATCCTTAACTGCAGTGATCTTGGACGGATCGACAAAAACTCCATTGCCAAAAATAATATGCCCCAGAAAGGCAACTCGGTCCAGCCAAAACTTGCACTTGCTAAGTTTCCCATACAGCTGATGCTCCCTCAATGTCTGGAAGACAACCCTCAAGTGCTAAGCATGCTATCACGACTCCGAAAATAAACAAGGATATCATCGATGAACACCACAACAAACTTGTCCAGGAAAGGAGAGAAGACCCGATTCATCACACTCATGAACATAGCCGGAGCATTAGTAAATTCCGAAAGGCATCATCAAGAATTCATAATGTCCATATCTTGTACGAAAGGCAGTCTTCTGTACATCCTCAGTTTTCACCTTGACCTAATGGTAACCAGAACGAAGATCCAACTTCGAGAATACAGAAGCACCTCCCAACTCCTAATTTGTCAACAGGTCATCAATTCTCGGTAACGGATATTGGTTCTTCACTGTGACATTGTTCAGCTCACGGTAGTCAATGCACAACCTGCGACTACCATCCTTCATATTGACGAAGAGTACTGGAGCTCCCCAAGGCGAAATGCTCGGCCTTATGAAACCCCTATTCAGCAACTCCTAAATCTGTTCCTTCAACCCAACAAACTCAACTGGTGCCATCTGGTACAGGCTCTTAGAGATAGGAGATATACTCGGCTGGGTGTCATTCCCGAACAGAACTTCTCGGTCTAGCGGTAGTCCTGGCAAATCTTTCGGGAACACATTAAGAAACTCTCACACAACCAAAGGTGCAACAACACCATCAGCATCCACTTCCTTCATTACTCTTGTTTCAAGACTTGCCAACCTCTTCACATGACCAAGCGGAATTTCACCAGCGTGGAATTCAAATTCCCAACGGTCTGGTATTCGGAATACCACCTTCTTTTTACGGCAGTCAATCACAGCATGAGTGTAACCCCTATTTCTGCAAATACATATTTACATGAGTATTTTTCTGTATTCGAGATTTATAAAATGGTTATTGTTAAATTCGTTTTGAGTTCTTAGTTAAAACATTTTCTTAAACAATAATTATAACTATTTCAAATAAACTTTGTTTCTATTTCTACTTGGTCAACTATTTGCGTTTTAACCCTAAAAAAACAAAAAAAAAATATTATTACAAATTGGAACTATTTCAACGAATTCCTATTTTTATATATTGATATTATTATATTGATGATTGCTATTATTATTGTTAGTATTTTTATTGTCATTGTTATTATTAGTTACTATTTTATTGTCATGGTTATTATTTATATTCTTATGGGTATTATGATTAATTATAATTATTATTTCAATAATTGTGTTTTTAATCGTTTCAAATAAATTATGTAATAAAAATTGTGTTTTATCGGATACCCTATTTCTTGTATTCGGATTTGTATTGATCAATTATATTATGTACAATGTATTTTATTTTATTGGATTTATACCTAATACCCAATATCCTATCTTTTCCTATAAATACTAATCTTCTCATTAATCCCTTAACCCTAACTGAGCAGTCATTAACCTAACCCTCTACTGTTCACTTCCCCCTACCCCCGTCTCTCTCTCCCCCTCCCTGTTTCTGCCTCCAAACCCAATGCCCAGCGCCCTCCCGTCTTCGTCGCTTTCCCGTCGCCTCTCCGCCACCCTCGTCATCACCACCTCGCCCTCGTCGCCTCTCCGCCACCCTCTTCCCCATCCTCGACTTCAACTGCTCTAACCCAATCCACTGAGCTGCCATTGTGCCATCGCCTCGACATATCCACTCGTCGTCGCCCCACCGTGATCCCTCGCCATGCACCCCTTTCTTCCTCCAAAGATCCCCGTCGCAGTCGTCGTTGTCCAAGACCCGTTGAAGCCCAGTTTCGTCTCCCCTATTTTAGAGCGAAAACAGAGCATCTTCGCACCGCGCCATCTCGCCACTGCCATCTCGCCGCGCCATCTCGCCGCAGCGTCGTCGTCGTCGCCGTGGTCCCAAGCGCCGCCAGTCACCGCAGCATCACAGTCACCATCGAGTTCCCCGCGCCTCTCTCTCTCTACCGAACTGAGGAAGGAGACAAGCACAGTGGTGATTTTGTGGTTTGGTGTGTTGGGCATAGGGGATCCGAAGCCCATGTTTGTTGTTTTGCTGAAGGGAGGAGATTGAGTGGGTCTGTGAGTGTTTGCTATTGCGAGTATAAGCGATCCTGCACTTGCTGTTTGGTGTTTGGTAGAAGAAGAAGAGAAGGATTGGGTGACCTCGGTGTTGGCTGTTTGTGTGTGGGGATTTTGCTGACTTGCTGTTGCATTGTTTGCTTGGAATTCTTTGCACGTATTTCGCACGTGTCTTTGTGATTTTTGCTTGGGATTCTGATCCCGTTATTCTTATTATTTGATTCTGCAAATTAACAGGCATGTCTCTTCTTGAACTAGCATTTTATTCTGTTCAAGTTTATTTCATCTCTTGCAAGTAGATCCCGTCCATTTCGTTATCACACTACTTTGACAATTCCATTAAGTTTATCGAGGGTTTACACGAGCTAACCCGATGTATTCTCAACATCGTACTGTCTCTTTGATCTAAAATCTAGTCCCTATTTTTTCATGGATATGAACATTTCAATAACTAGATTCATGCATAGGACTACTTGATAAGTAGGACATATCAAATTGTATGTGCTAGACTGAAATTGATCGATGAATTGATTCCATGCCTATGATGATTGTATATTAAACTTAGAAATATACATGTTAACACCTAGGATCACTTTGATTACCAATTTGCATGCTATATGTGATCATATGATTTATTTATTTGCCTATTCATGTCAAGACAATTTCTGGACTACTAGTTGTTTCATTTTGAATCAGATTTTCAACCATGCTAATGTCATAATTTGAAATAACTTGTTGAATATAAATTGTAGCCCTGGATGTCTAGTTCACTTTCCCTCTTCGCAGATTTAAATTCCGATGTATAACCTGCTAAATATCATCATTTTAGTATAGCTATGTTAGAAATTCTAGATTCACAAATGCATGCGTATCCTACTGTTTCATAATTTAATAAACCATGCTAACAGTAAAAGAAAAATCTGAAATAAATCTAGTTGAACCTAGACACATGTAGGAATCACTCAGAATTTTTATAGATTTTATTATTGAGTTCTCTAACCTGAAATAATTAGTTGAACATAACTTACTGCATGCTGCCTAACATAAAACCTGAATAGAATAGAGTTTTCACCGTAGTTCTTTTATCTTTTATATGCCTTAATTATATTCACTGGAACCGTGTGGAAGTCTACTTTCTAGATCTTCAACGGATTCAGATTTGCTATTTTGTAGTGGCTGTAATCAGTATTTTAGTACAGCAAGGTCATGCTGTCCTGGTTATGTGAATTGTGCTTATTTGATGTGTTTGCCTCATGCTTTCTCTGTAACGCATAAAATTAGTCACACTTAGTATTATACAATATTGAAACCCTCTTGCATGCTCACATAGGATGAAAATAAACTAATAACAATCTGGGGAAATATGACTAGACTTGGTAGTGAACGATCAGAAAATGTACTCGGTAAAGGCCATCTCGTTATCTCATTATCTCGTTATCTTGTTATCACGTTATCTCATTATCTTGTTAGCACATTATCTAGTTACGCCGAGTACATGATCCGTGAATTCACCATTAGTCTAAAACGTTCACTGTGTGTTTGCGCCAAACCTGTGGAATGGCTCGCAGTAGTATGTGCACTAGATAGATTAATAAAATACTTAATAACATGCATCTCATGCTTGATCTTGACTTGACATCACTCATTACATGCGTGATTACTGTACACATTTGATATTATTGCCTACTCTTTGCTTTGTTCTTTGACTTTGACCCTATTCCTTTTTCTTTGATATTCATGCTTTTCTTTATCCTCTGTTTTCTCTGCTTGCTGCCCACGACTTGCTCTAAGGGCACTTTTCTATTTCTTATTAGATCAAGTATTAATTGGTACCGAAGAAGCAATACTAGAAGAACTTGGTGAGCAAACTCTTTGAAGATCGGAGCTGGACTATTAGACTACTTAGCTATCTTTTGTTATTTACTTATTGTATTTCTTTTTATCATACTTTGTATTCTTGGGCTTTATAACCCGAAGTTTGTTTTATACTAGATGTTAGATTATTATTGGTGAATTTATTTCATGATTAATTTGGAGTTTATTCATTTTTTATGTGATTATATTCTTCCTGCGTGATTTTTTTCTCTTGTATATTGTTGAGTTAGACTGGTACATCTTATGGATGATGTATAATCATTCGCTGGGTCTTCATTACGTGCTCGTATTCCTGTATTTTGGAAAGCGGGGCGTGATAGGTTTTTAGTGGTATCAGAGCCAGGTTGAGTAATATATCAATCAAACATGAATATCTTTATGAGGTTTGGCTTTGATTGATTTATTAGTCGAGTTTGGCTCTAGCCAGGTTAACTCAATAATATGCGCACTACGTTCATCACATGAACATGTAATAACTTTAATATAATACGGATATTAATCCTATTCGATCCACATCTGACTCTTTTGTATTCAATCCTTTGATTCATTGTATCCTTCCGTCCCTTGCATTCATTATCATTTGTCAATCTACCAACATATGTCTGATTACTCACCAACTAGATGGTTTTGCAGACTATGGCTCGTGAAGATTCTTCGACTCCTCTGCTCAGGGCTGAAACATCAGAGAATGCGCCATTTTCCTGGCGATGCAATGAATGATGGAGCTAAAACGAGAGCACAATGAGCTGATGAGAGCTAGTCTGAAAAGAGCCCAGGCGAACGCACAGCTCACCCGACTGTGTGTATTTGCACCCCAGCATCATGCCTTCGCTATCATGGGACAGACCCCTAGAAGGAAGGGTCCGACGTGCAACTACTGTCGCAAAATTGGTCACTTACGCAAGGATTGCTGGGTAGCCAACTGTCGATGTCTTGTGTGCGGAGCGAGTGACCACAAGGTTGTGATCAAACTGGAGGATCAGCTCCCAGAGAATAAGAGAAGTGCACAAACTGGAGGATCAGCTCCCAGTGGAGGACAGGCTGGAGAATGTGATCAGGCCCACAACCAGATTGCAGAGGAAGCAGAGACTGCCGGAGGTGCAACCGCAGATATTTTGCTATTTTGTTGCATTTCAGTTCTTGCGTCTTTTATTTCTTCTGTTCTTACATCCATCATGTTTTGTCAATTCAATATTGAGTATCATGTTAGTTATTTCTTCCCTGCCATATTCTCTTCGATTCCGATTTTGCCCTTGTTCCTCTCCCTTCACATTCAATTCTTTGATTTCCTTTCGTCCCTTCTAGTCATCCTCTTCTTTGAGTCTTTATTGGGTATAGATTCATTCTCCTACATATTTTTATCTTTATAATTTTTTCCCGAATATTTCCTGTATTTCGATTGTTATTTGTATATTTATTTTGGATCTTCAACGACATGTTAGAGGCTTGTTTAATTCCTACGTTGCTATATATATTTATGATATATTTATTGTGTAAATTTTCTACACTATATATTTATTTTCTCATTCGCATTTGCTTTGTGCTTATGCATGTATTTCATTCCGTTTTCTCCCAACTTTTATAAATCATTTTCACTACTACTATTTTGTACTATTTTGTTTGATATTTATAATCTATACATCTATTTTGATATTTCATTGTGTGACTTTCAACTCCAGTTCTTACTTTTCTACTATTTTTATATCACGAATTTTAAAACATAACATCATACTTAAATTAAATGTCCCATATCCCTGTGCATATGAAAGGTTACATATTCCATTTCACCATTTCAGTGCAACCTAATGTCGAGATGGCAAATATGCAACTCGATGTCAATGAAGGTAAATTGCAACTAGATGTCGAGGTGGTAAAATGTGCAACCGAATATCCAGACGGCAACCTGCAACCTAATGTTGTGAAGGCAAACATGCAACTTAATGTGAAGGTGGCAAGATTCTCTACCTATTTGCTAATTGATATTTAGACTTTTTACTTATATAATGAAACAAATGGTAAATAAATATTTTCTTTATGACATTTTGTTTATACAATTACACTTTATGTTTCCAAACAATTTGAACTAATGTAGTTGATTTATTTATAGAGTTGATAAGCCAAATTCTTACTTTGTTTTATAATGCTATTTTTATTATTGCTATTGTTTTCGTTAATATAGTTGGTATTATTATTATTATTATCATTTCTATTGCTGTTATAATTATTGTTTTCATTATATTTATTCTTGTTATTATTTTTATTATTATTATTACTGTTATTTTATTATTATTATTGATATTATTATTATTATTGCTATTATTATTATTCTTGTTGTTATTATTTTTAATGCTATTATTAATATTTATTTCCTTATTTTCATGAATGTATTGAGTCCTATTATGCCATGTATATATTATCATTATTATCAAGTATTGTAAATATTTTTATTTTATTATTATTATTACCAGTATGATTATGATGATTTTGATTATTGTTATTATTTTTTTTATTATTATTGTCGTTATTATTATTATTATTATTATTATTATTATTATTATTATTATTATTATTATTATTATTATTATTATTATGGTTATTATTACTTGTGTCATTATTGTTGCTATTATTTTTAATGTTATTGTTATTATTTTTTTTATTATTATTGATATTATTATTTTTATTATTAATATGTGTTGTTATCGTTATTGTTATTATTATTATTTTTATGATTGTTATTATTATTCTATTATTATTGATATTATTATTATTGATATTTGTTGTTATTATTATTTTTGTTAAAGCCATTAGTTTTGATCTATATTATATATTTTAATTATTTAAATTGAAGCTCAATTTTATATTCTTTTGTATTATTTGCTTATATCTATCTTGAGCCCATACTCTGGTTCATCCTGGTGTCTCATCCTTGTCTTCCTGTTCGGTTCGTCGATTGGTGTCATACAGCGAAATGTATGTTGCTTGGAACATCACCATCAGAGTAGCTCAGCGGAATTATGGTGGACCCATAACCCACTGGTCCCAGGATTCTCCTATTGTTTCTCCTTCCCTGCATTGGTTGTTTCTAGGGCTGCAATCGAGCCGAGTCGAGCCGAGTTTCTTGAGGCTCGAGCTCGGCTCGTTAAGCAATCGAGCTCGGTTTCGAGCTCGAGCTCGACTCGAACTCGTTTCGAGCCGAGCTTTGACCGAGCTTTGACCGAGTTCGAGCCGAGTACTCGCGAGCTTAGCCTAATAATCACAAAACGCCCAAGCTCGAGCTCGGCTCGTTAACCTGTCGAGCTCGATTTCGAGCTCGAGCTTGGCTCGAGCTCGTCTCGAGTCGAGCTTTGACCGAGCTTTGACCGAGCTCGAGCCGAGTAGCTCGCGAGTAGCTCGGATCGTTTGCAGCCCTAGTTGTTTCCCTCTATCCCTTGCATTCATCCTCACCTGTTGACTCATTTGCTTGGTCTAACTCTTCCTTGTCCATCCTTTTTTCGATTCCAGCTCTATCTATTTCTTTATCTCTTTGCTTACTATCTTGCAAGTCTTGTGTTTTTTCTTCTTCATTTTTTATACCAGTTACTTCTTTCTTGCATTCCATTTGACCAATTGTTATCTACTTCCTTCTTTTTCTTGTGTTGCTACTGCTTTGTTCTTTTCCCTTTAACTCTCTGTTTTGTTAGCCCCAGTTTATTTTTTCCTTGTCCTGCGTACCGCCTAAGCAAATTTTAAGGACAAAATTTTGTTGTAAGGTGGGTAGGATTTGTAACCCCTATTTCCTCAAAAACGTATTTTCATGAGTATTTTTCTGTATTCGAGATTTACAAAATTGTTATTGTTAAATTCGTTTTGAGTTCTTAGTTAAAACATTTTCTTAAACAATAATTATAACTATTTCAAATAAACTTTGTTTCCATTTCTATTTGATCAACTATTTGCGTTTTAACCCTAAAAAAAATATTATTACCAATTGGAACTATTTCAACGAATTCATATTTTTATATATTGATATTATTATTCGGATGATTGCTATTATTATTGTTAGTACTTTTATTGTCATTGTTATTATTATTAATGTTATTATTAGTATTACTATTTTATTGTCATGTTTATTATTTATATTCTTATGGGTATTAAGATTAATTATTATTATTATTTCAATAATTGTGTTTTTAATCGTTTCAAATAATTTATGTAATACAAATTGTGTTCTATCAGATACCCTATTGCTTGTATTAAGATTTGTAGTATTTTATTTTATTGGATTTATACCCAATACCCAATATCCTATCTTTTTCTATAAATACTAATCTTCTTGTTAATCCCTTAACCCTAACCAAGCCGTCGTTAACCTAACCCTCTATTGTTCACTTCCCTTACCCCCGTCTCTCTCTCCCCCTCCCTGTTTCTGCTTCCAAACCCAATGCCCAGCACCCTCCCATCTTCGTCACCTCTCCACCACCCTCTTCATCACCACCTCGCCCCTTGTCACCCTAGCCCGGTCCTCATCCCTGTCCTCGTCTTCAACCGCTCGAACACAATCCACCGAGCCGCCATTGCGCCATTGCCTCGACATATCCACTCGTCGTCGCCCTACAGTGATCCCTCGCCATGCACCCCCTTCATCCTCTGAAGATCCCCACTACAGTCATCGCCGTCCAAGCCCCGTCGAAGCCAAGTTTCGTCTCCCCTGTTTTCGAGCGAAAATAGAGCGTCTTCGCACCGCGCCATCTCGCTGCTGCCGTCACTTCCCGACTGTAGCGTCGTCGTCATCATCGTCATCGTCGTCGCCACCGTCGTCCCGAGCGCTGCCAGTCGCCGCATCGTCGCAGTCGCCACCGAGTTCCCCGCGTGCTCTCTCTCTCTGCCGAAGTGAGGAATGAGACGAGCACAATGGTGAGTTCGCTGTTTGGTGTGTTGGGCGTAGGGGATCCGAAGCCTATGTTTGCTATTTTGCTGAAGGGAGGAGATTGAGTGGGTCTGTGGGTGTTTGCTGTTGCAGGTATAGGTGATCCTACACTTGCTGTTTGGTGTTCAGTAGAAGAAGAAGAGAAGGATTGGGTGACCTCGGCATTTGCTGTTTGTGTGTGGGGATTTTGCTGAGTTGATGTTGCTTTGATTGCTTGGATTTCTTCGCACGTATTTCGCACGTGTCTTTGGGATTTTCGCCCGGGATTCTGATACCCTTATTCTTATTATTTGAATCTGCAAATTAACAAGAAAGTCTCTTCTTGAACTAGCATTTTATTCTGTTCAAGTTTATTTCATCTCCTGCAAGTAGAACCTGTCCATTTCGTTATCATACTGCTTTGACAATTCCGTTAAGTTTATCGAGGATTTACACGAGCTAACCCGACGTATTTTTAACATCGTGCTATCTCTTTGATCTAAAACCTAGTCCCTATTGTTTCATGCATATGCACATTTCAATAACTAGATTCATGCATAGGACTACTTGATAAGTTGGACATATCAAATTGTATGTGCTAGATATCATAATTTCAATTTCGATGTATAACCTGCTAGATATCATAATTTTAGTACTGCCATGTTAGAAATTCCAGATTCACAAATGCATGTGTACCCTGCTGTTTCTTAATTTAATTAACCATGCTAACAGTAAAAGTGTAACACCTCAGATTTTAAAATACCGAAAATATTCGTTTTTATATTTTGTAAGGGTGAGAATTATTTTTAAGTGATATCTTATTTTATTTATTTTCAATATTGATATTGGTATGAATATTTGTGGTAGATTGGTATTATTGTTATATTAGAGTTAAGAGTTGAGATTTTGTGTGACGAAATATAGTTTATTTTATTTTATAATTTTGGGAAATTATTATAAGATAATTTATTGTATTTGTCTTGTTCGTATTATTATTATAGAAAAGAGTTGGAGTTTAGTTGTAATATTTTGGATTTGGAGGGCTTATATGAAAATATGCCTTATTATTATTATTATTATTATTATTATTATTATTATTATTATTATTATTATTATTATTATCTCTTTTTTAAACCCCCCCCCCCCCCCTTCTCTCCTCCTTCCTTCTCCCTTCCTTTCGTTTTCTTTCCCGATCGCAGAACCCAAACCGAGCCCCATTACGGCCCTCTCCTAGCTCGAAATCCCGACGCCGTTCTCCATAAAATTTCGATTAAATTAGGGAGCAAGCTAATTGAAGGGTTCTCTACATCGTGGAAGTGTCGGATTTTTGAAAGGATTTCGAAAAGGTATATCCCTTTTTATTTTATTGTATAAAATTGAGTTGGATTAATTTTTATGGAGTAGGATTATTATGGTAGAGAGATTTAGAGATGTTGGAAGTGGAAGATTTGAGAAATTAGTGGATTGTTAGAGAAATTGCAAGTTGTTAATAAATTAGGGTTTTGGGTTTGTAAAAGAGATTATATAGAACATGTTAGAAGTTAGGATTGGTGTATATCATGGTGAAATCATGAAGTTCTAATTTTGGCATAAAGCCAAATTTTAGAATATGTGAAGTGAAGTAAGAAACTTGCTTCAAGCGAGTTTAGAAAACGTATGGGAGGTTGTGGAGTGGTGTGAGAGTATTAATATGAATTTAGAAGGGATTTTGTAGACTTAGAACTTAACGGAAAAGATGGAGAATGAAAGTATAAATTTTGTGCACGTCGGGTATTCGGTGAAATGCCCGAGCGATATAGAGGTGAGAATTTGATGAATTCGGAGGTGTAGATGAGTCTCCTTATTGGTGTTAACCCTAATTTGAGAAATTAGGAAGAAGGGATTGAAGAAATTAGGAAGTACGAAATTTTTCTATTAGAAAGCCTCCGATCAATATGTGAGTTCTTGCATTGGGGTTCGAATTTGAAATTCGTCGATGTAGCTCGCCTACATATGTCATTTGTGACGCGTGGGTGAAGACGGATTCAAATTTGGAGGTCGGTAGGTCGAGTTTTGAGCTTTAAACTAATCGGTTCTATAATTTTTCAATTAGGTGGAAAAAGTCGAACTTCGACTGGCTACAGGACGGATGTGGGACATCATTTGCTCGATCCGTCAGGTGAGTGCGTTGTGTTTATAAATATTTTATATTGTGGCTGAATTTCGTGGCCTTTTGATATGTTTTGTGGGAGTTATGCCAAAAATGGATTTTTGTTGAAAATACGGATTTTTAAGGATCCAAAATGGGTTTTTGAGATATGTGGTGAAAGTGATTATTTTAAATATATAAAATCTATAGTATGGGTTAATGTGATGTGTTGAAGTATAAAAACTAATTATATTAGATTGTTTATGCATATTTTTATCCAGGTTGCTGCTGTTGACAGTCGGAGGAGCACACCCATGGCAGTGCGCACTGTTGCAGTGCGCACAGGATGTCGCGGCAGCAACGTTGGCTGGCGGCAAGGCAGAGGAACACAGGCGGCTGCTGCAGGTCGCGATAAGGAAGAGGAGGCAGGGAGAAGACTGGGAATGGCGAGGGGCGGGGTTGCGGTCGCCGGCGACAGGAGCACCGGGGGGAGAGAGAGCACATGGGGAGAGAGAGATATAGGTCGAGAAGAAGGGGAAGATGAAGCAGCGGAAGGGAGGAGACGAACAGGAGTAGACAAATAGGGTATATATATATAGGTGATTGGGCTTTAGGGTTTATAATAGGGTAATGGGTATTATAACGGGTCTGGGTAAATGTAACCCCTGTTTTTTCGTTTTATGTATTTTTAAGTGTATTTTTCGTTTTGGTGTATTTTCTCTCGTTGTATTCCTCTTGTATTTCTTTTGGACCGTATAATGGATTTTGTTTCAATATATTTTCATTTTATTAATTTGCCTTCTTTTATTTGAGTTCTTGATTCGTTGTCCGTCTTTTGATTCGTCTCTTTTTTACTCGTGCCATTATATTTGACTCTCACTGTTAAATTTATTATTATCCCCATTTCGTTATTTTAATGCATTCATTTGTGCCCTATCACATTTTGGATCTTCATCTCCAATCTCACAAAACCCATTATCTCATTCTAATATCCGTTACCCATACCTATTAATTAATCCTATTCAATAACTCCAAACCATTCCTAACCAGTATCAAGCCTAATTGTTATTAACCTTCTGTTTATGATCCTAATCATGCACCAATCCCATTATCTACCAATCACCTCATACTTCTTCCTACATAACCGCACCTAGTACCACCCAATCAACCCAGACCTATACCCCTACCCGGACCCACTCATATCTTGAAATCGGTTGCACCTAGAAGCCAACCCGACCTTTTTTCTTCCCTGTAGCCGCCAGCATGCACCCTCCCCATCTTTCTCTAAATCCTATAAAACATGCACTATATATACTCTTGTTATGTGTTCAACCGAAAAAAAAAAACTGCATATTCTTTTTTTCCAAACCCTTGCGTTCGTGCTTCATCTCTCCCGCTTTCTTTCTATCTGCCGTCTCGCGCTCTCTTGCTCTTGGGTTTTTATTGTGCGTGCTCGAGTGCACGTGTAGATCGTTCGTGAGTTCGTAGATTTTCGTTCGTGGGATTTGCTCATACTTTGATTTGCATTGTTCTTCATCTCCAAATTAAGCCAAATAACTTGTACTCCAATTCATTTATTTGATACAAGTCAAAAAGTTCACCTATAGCGTAGTTGGGTCTAGAGACAACCCTAGATTGTGTTTTTCTTGATGGATTTTGTCTCTATTATGATATTTTGGCCATAGAAGACTCATGACACAAATCTTGACATAAAATAACCTAGGATTCGACCAAATTCTTGATTTTGAACACCTATGTGAGACTGGTGTGCAAATTTGTGTTTTGATTGATACCCATGTGAAATAATAGGTTTGGACATGTTAATAATCCTAAAACATGATGCTTAGATGCTTGGTAAGTTGTATTTCAAGTTTAGATGTGTTTGGATCAATATTCTTGAAGAAATGTTGTTTTTGTTTTGAAGTGCGAAATCTGTATTTTTCTGGATGTTCTGTTTTGTTTGCTGTTTTCGCCTATGCTACAGCCAGTATCTTGATTCCAGTATAAAATATGAATTTTAGATAATTTTTTCTATTTTCAAACCCCATTAGTTTTGCTTGATTTGAATTTCGTATAACTGAGTTATGACTGTTTTAGTACAGAGGTGTCGATCTATTACAGATTCAGTTTTGGGTTAATTTTGTTAACAAACTATTTTCAAGAACTATTCTATACATATTATCTTGATCCAATATTTTGGTCAGTGTTTCTTTATTGAGTTAGGGATTACCCAGAATTTTGGTGAATTTTATTGATAAGTTTTATGTGGTGTTTCATGTTCGTTTCTAAAATCTATGCATGCTGTATTTTGCTTGCTGTTCTGTAAAGAACTCTATTTTCACTATGATTCCTTTTACTGTATGAAAATTCTTTGTGAAATGTGAAAGTTAGTAAATTCTATCTATTTTCATATCCCTTTGGCGGAATTGGATTTCGTTTTAATGGTTGCGAGACATCTTAGTTTTCGTACAGCAGTATTGGGATTTCCAGATTCGCTAAACTATGTTTTCATGATGCTTTCTTATTTTTGATGACTTATCTATTTTTACTGAAAAATTCTGAAACTTTATATTTTGATTCTAGACATATAGGGGAATACCCCAGATTTTTCATGGAATTATTTAATGTGTTTTCATGCTGTTTTCATGCTCTTGAACTCGTTTTCTTGATTTCTGGCTGAACCTAAATTCTGTATTCGAATCTGTTTTGAGCTGTGTTGTTGTGAACTAGTATATAACTTAATTATACTCGCTGAATTTGTGTGGATGTCTATTTTCCAGATCCTTCAACGGATCTAGATTTGCTTATTTGTAACTCTTGGAATCACTATTTTACTACAGCATGGTCTTGCTGTCCTGAACTTGAGATGTGTTTATTTTGCTCCCTTATGAGATTTCTTGCACACGTACATGTTTAGTTTGCTACTTGCACTTGTCACATGATCATGCCATGCTATCCTTGATAGGTTTTGCACATCTACATACTTGTATGACATTAATAATAAAATTAACCAAGCCGGGGTTAAGGGTAAGATCTAGTAGTGGATAGTGCAGAAACGTGTACTCGGAAAAACCTGGTGGTTATTGGAGCTAGTTTACATGTGGAGCTTGACACGATTTACATAACACGTACACACATGACACTGGAGCTTGTTTGGGTTTTGAAGCTTGTTTACATGATACATGATTACATGATACTTGGAGCTTGTCCCTGAGTACACTGCCCTGTACGGTCCCCTACAAAATCTAAAGCAAAACTGTTTGTTGTAGCAACCATGTAGTAAAAACCGGGATGCATGAAGTGCTACCTAGATAGTAAATCACTACAAGACTTGATACATGATACTTGAACATGATACTTGAACATGATACATGTTTGCTTGATACTTGACTACATGATACATGAGACATGATACATGAGACTTGATACATGAGATTTGAAACAAGACATTTAATACATAATTACATGACACGTGACACTTGATGCATGTTTATAAGATACTTGTTTACTTGACACTTGATTTATGCCATATACACTTGTTCACTTTTACCATGTTAGTAGTTTACTTTGGACATCATGATTATACCATGCTAGGTTTGTTACTTAGATTCACCCCATTCCATGTGCTTGTATCCTACACTATTTGTGACCGGTGACTTGCAATTGATGGGTACTTGTTTTCTTCTTTTCTCATTCTCCTGCAAATTTACTAATTGCAGATCAGAATGGACGGCTGCCAGATGGTATTGGCGAGATTATATACTAGTACTGGATTGCATGCTTTATTTATTTATTATTATTTGTTGCTTGGACTTGAATAAGTTGTACTTGGTTACTTCGATATTTATCTTGTATTTTTGGGCGATGTGACCAAGAATATTTGACTTGTTCAGAACATGATTATTTGAGATTATTGTATTTGGTTTTCAAGTAATTTCTGTTGGTATCTTCTTTCAATTATGCATGAATGGTTGTGCCTTTTGCTTCCGACTCTGATTTATCTTGTGAAGTATTGTAAAGATTCTTGAACAGCTTATGGATGATGAAAATCATTCGCTGGGCTTTTGTTACGTATCCGTATTCTGTATTCTTTTTTTTGGGAAGCTGGGCGTGACAGTAAATAAGTAAATGGGTATGGGTTTAGTTAGGGGTTTAAAATGTAATTGGGGTTTAATAGGGTTTTTAAAACAAGTGTTGGGTTTTGGGTAACAGATAACCAATAAAAATATACAATTTAGATTTTATAAAAATAATAATAAAAATAATAAAAACAATAACAATAACAATAAAAATAATACTAGTATTAGTAATAATAATAGAAATCCCCCCGGTTCACCGGGGTTGTTTTGTTAAAGTCTTATTAATGAAACAGGGTGGCCTTATTCCACCTTTTAATTCAAAATAATAATAATAATAGAAATCAAAGTGTTAATAACAATAAGAAAATTTGCAAATAAAATTATCGATCGAAATAGGTTTAAATAAAAGATCCAAGACTACTTTTTAACAAAAACAATTTGAAAACCAAAAAAATTAATTTGTGAAATTTTTAAATACAGAAAATACACAAAAATATATTTTGGGAAAACAGGGGTTACAAATCTACAGCAAATTACATGAATAGAAATGTACAACACTTGAATCATTCTTTTGGCAGCATGCAAAGTTTAGTCTTGTTTATCACTTTACCCTGCATAGAAACTGTGGGCACGTCAGTTGCTTATAACGGACGAAATATTATACAGGGCTATCCTCTCTATGCCGAACAGTATAATGATTCTCAAATACTTAAACAAACCACAAACTTGATCACAAACAAAACTACAAGGGACTATCCTATTGATGTTGTGTTGTGCAGTGCACTTAGTCCTTAATGCAGTTATGTATATTACATGACACTAATGCACACTTGTTCAGATTCTATGCATCCCATACTACATAGGTCTGAGGGCAAGCCCTTAACCGTTCTTCATCATGTAGGGTTCAATCCCTCGTAATGACTTAAACTACTACTGTAACTACGATATGTATCCTAGATGTTCTATGAGTTACGAGCTCATATCCAGACAGCCTGGAGGGAAATCCCACGTCATATCACGATGCATCGGGAAGAACCTATGGACAATTCAGCCTTCGTCATGGGACATGACACCAATCGCAGTCACCAAACACCCCACTAGCGTCGCCTGCGGTACAGACTCCTGGAGACATATCCACGTCATGACACAACGCATCGTGTAGACAGCCTGTGAATATCCTCACACTGTAGCTTCGAGACCCTCATACTCGTGTTTTTCTCTTATTTTCATCACATCTTCACTATGTATCTATTCCTTAGTTATTTGAATCATGAACAAAATTAAATCTCTAGAGTTTGCCCTTCCAATATACCGGTTTTAACCATTTATATAACATGACCCAAACCTTGGTCTTTTCATTTCAAATTTCATTTGAACATATTTCTTTCCAATACTGGTATGAGGCTTAGCTACACTCTAGTTCTCAATTTCACTTCATAATCACAAAATTTGAGTCTTCATACTCATAAGTTCTTTCTCACAATTAACATGATTTTCATTCTTTTCTATGAATCAAATCTCATACACAAGGTTCAATTTTAATTCATGTATTTCATACTCAAAATTATATTTCAATAAATCCATTAGATTCCCAAACTAGTACTTCTTTCTTTTACTTAACTCAATCCACAAAGTTGTATTTTTCATCTATCTTTAGAGTGGACACAAAACCCAAATAGATGAATAAAAAATCCATAGTCAACACACTTAAATTTTCCTCCATTCAAAATTTCTCTTTTATAACTAGTAAAGTTTTCTCATGAAAATAATCACTTTTCATATTTATACCAATGTTAATTTCATGCAAGTCTACTCAATTTCACTTCTAAGTCACTTTTATTTTAGTCAAATAATACAGAAGTATTTTTCATAGAATCCACATATTTTTAGAATAATTATAGTAATGTTTTCAAAATTTTAAAAGCCAAGGAATCAATTAAAAACCCAAAAAGTCAAAAATTTTTAATCCCGCTGAAGCCAGGAATCGAACCCAAGTCCTGAGACAAGACGCCCGCCACCGAAAGTCAACTGGGCTAAGGCGCAACCACGATATGGCATGGGTCATAATTAATAAGAGGTTTTGGTTTTGGTTTGGGGTTTTATTCAAAAACACACAAAAAAAGGGCAAAGCCCAGTTTCGAACCCAAGACCACCATGGTCACCCGCAAGCTACGGTAACGCCCAAGCACCCAATAACCAATTGGTCTAAGCGACCAAACTGATATGGTGTGGGGTTTCTATGAGTTAAAGTCCGAGACTCAGTTATTTCGAATTTTTACACAAATGAGTGTTTTTAAGTCCTTTCTTCTTCTCCAAATTAATTCAAGAACTCCAGAATTCATTTTATATATAATTACATTAATCCAGTAAATTAAAATTTCATTTTTGATACAAAAGCATAATTTTTGCCCTCTACTTGTATTTTACTAGTAAATTTCAATTTTTGGGAAAAACAAGCATATTCTTTCTACAATTTGCATTTAAAAATTTCCTAAATCACTTATATTAGTTTTGTTACCATTATACAATTGTTTCAGTAATAAATTTCCTTTTTATTTACTTTTCTTGCCATTTCACATTTTTCCCATTATTCTCCTTTCAATTATTTTTAAAAACCAGCATATCTTCTTAGTCTAGCACATAGCAATCAAATAGAGCATGTTAGCATGGTAAATTCTAAAGTAACAATGACAATTTTTTTGCAATCAATCAACATTCTTTTCACATGCATTCCTACCAATATCAATTTGTCTCATTTACACATCACATGGCTAGATTAGTTATAGTTTCTTCTTAATCTTATCAAACAAACCCTAGCATGATGTCTAATTGGAAGTTTAAGAGAAACACCCACTTTAATGGAGAGAAAATCAAATTAACTCCTAGAGATCTCCTACAACGAACAAGTGAAGCCATCTCCTCCTAGATTAAGCCACCGAAAGCCACCTCCTCCTAGTGAACAAGCAAACCGAGCCTCCCCTTCTGGATCCTAGGAAAAATCCGGCCACCTCCTTGGTTGAAGAACACACACTAATACTCAATCTTTTCAACTCCCAAACTACTCAATCTTTTGTCTCACTAAAATGCCTTCCTTTCTTTCTTTTCTTTCTATTCTTTTCTTTTCAAAATTTTAAGTGTGAGAATGAAGAGTGTAGGGAGGGGGTATTTATACAAATTTTTAAAGTGAATGGAGGGCTAGGATGAGATTAAATGGTTAGAGATCAAGGGTCTAAATGAACTAGGGAGTTATAGAAACTACCCATGATGAATCAACCAACTCTCCACCACTTCCGTCTCTCCCACTTTCCCATCCTACAATCCGGCCTAGGGGTAAAAGTGTGCAATGCACACTCTAGTGCATGCACGTGCCAATTAGTAGCCCTCCTTACAAGTTGTTCATGTGAATTAAAATTAACTGTTTACTAAACTTGTCTACACTACAAGTTGGATTAATAAAAAGAGAATTTAATTTAAATGGGCTCACTAATGGGCCAATTAACCATGGGCTCTCCTAATTAAATTAATTAATTAAATAAGAATGGGCTAAAAGAGACAAATAGGCCTTAGGCTTTTTAAAAATTGTATTTTGGAAAATAAAGAGCACAATTTCTTGTTCATACTATAAAGAAATATTTTTTTTATAAAATAATTTATACATATGAAATTATACGTGCAAAACGCGTGAAATCACAAACTCTACATAAATAGAAATTTAGGGTGTTACAACACTCCGACCTTAGAATAGTTCTGTCCCCGGAACTACACTTAAAGAGTGAGAAAAACAGGAATACAACAAAGGGATAAGAAAAGGAAAGAAAAGAAGATACAAATCACACAAAGAGCTCAGGATGATCTTTCTTCATCCTCTGCTCAGATTCCCGAGTAGCCCCTTCAACCAATTGGTTTCTCCAGGCTACTTTGACCATCGGTATCGTCTTATTCCTCAAGACTTTCTCCCGATGATCGACAATCTCAACTGGAAGCTCAATGTAACTCAGATCCAACTGCAAACCCTCCGGTACTTTGGGAAAATGGTGACTCGGATCTGGAATGTACCCTCTCAGCATAGATACATGGAAGACATTGTGCACCTGAGACAACTCCTCCGGCAACTCTAACCGATAAACAGTTTTCCCAATCCGCTTCAATATCTTGTATAGGCCTATGAACCTCGGGGCTAACTTCCCACCTCTGTCGAAGCGAATCACACCCTTGCTAGGTGAAACCTTCGGAAATACAAAGTCACCAACCTCAAACTCAAGGTCCCTCCTCTGGTTGTCTGCATAGCTCTTCTGCCTACTCTGAGCATCCACCAACCTCTTCCTGATCAGATCGATCTTTTCAGAGGTCTGCTGCACAATCTCAGGCCCAAACATCTGCCGCTCCCCAACTTTGAACCAATAGACAGGTGTTCTGCACTTCCTACCATACAGAGCTTCGTACGGCGCCATCCCAATACTAGTCTGAAAACTGTTGTTTTAGGCAAACTCCACCATAGATAAATGCCTTTCCTAACTACCTCCAAAGTATAGTACACAACACCAAAGCATATCCTCAAGAATATGGTTGACTCTCTCGGTCTGCCCATCGGTCTGCAGATGAAAAACAGTGCTGAAATCCATCTTGGTACCCAGAGCTGTCTGAAGACTCCTCCAGAAATGCAAAGTAAACCATGCATCTCAATCAGACACAATGGTTAACGGAACACCATGAAGCCTGACGATCTCACCAACATACAGCTCAGCCAATCTGTCCATCGACGAAGTGAGTTTCATCGCCAAGAAGTGAGCGGACTTGGTTAGTCGATCGACTATGACCCAAATCACATCATTGCCTTTAGAACTCTTGGGCAAACCCATGATGAAATCCATACTGATGTTATCCCACTTCCATTTCGGAATAGGTAACGGTTGCAATAGATCTTCGGGTTTCTGATTCTCGGCTTTGACCTGCTGACAGATCTCACACTTCGCCACAAACTCGGCCACATCCCGCTTCAAATCTGACCACCAGAAATGATGCTTAATGTCCCTATACATCTTGGTACTCCCAGGATGTACGGACAAAATAGTAGCATGTACCTCCTGAAGAATGCTCTCCCACAATTCTACTTGATCCGGAACACATAGCCTCTTCCCAAACCACAACACTTCATCCCTGATCTGAAACTCGGACAACCTGCCAGCACCAACCTGCTCCTTGAAGTTTTGAATCTCTGCATTTTCCTTCTAACTTGCAATAATCCTTTCATTCAGCATTGGTTGAAGCTTCAACTGAGCTAAAAATGATCCTAAGCCTTGCAGAACAACTTCAATACCAGCCCGATCCAACTCCTCTTCAAGATGCCTCTGAGTTGTAATCAAATTAGCCAGACTGCTCTTGCGGCTAAGTGCATCAGCAACAACATTAGCTTCCCAGGATGGTACATAATCTCAGGATGAATGTCCTCAAGTACTTCCAGCCATCTCTTATGCCTCAGATTCAGATCTTTCTGCCGATAGATGTACTTCAAGCTTTTGTCGTCCGTGTACATGTTCAGCTTCTCACCATACACGTAATGTCTCCATTGCTTTAAGGCGAAGATAATCGCAGCCAACTCTAGATCATGAGTCGGATAATTCTTCTCATGCGGTCTTAGTTGCCTAGACCCATAAGCGATCACTTTCCTTTCTTGCATTAAGACACACCCAAGCCCACGATGTGAAGCATCGCTGTAGACATCATACTCAACACCTGCTCTAGGAAAAGCTAAAATGGGAGCAGTAGTCAGCCTCTCTTTCAACTCCTTAAAGTTTGCCTCACACTGCTCAGTCCACTTGAAGTTCACATTCTTCTTGGTGAGACCAGTGAGTGGCACGGCTATCTGAGCATAGCCTTGAATAAACCTCCTGTAGTATCCCGTTGGCCCAAGAAAACTCCTGATTTCCTTCACTGTATTAGGCCTTGCCCAATCCTTCACCACTTCTATCATCTGCGGATCAGTTGCGACTCCCTCCTTAGAAAGGATGTGACCCAGGAATGCCACTTCAGATTTTCAGAAATCGCACTTGGACAACTCGGCATACAACTGATGCTCTGGAGCTTCTTCAAAACTGCTGCCAGATGCTCCGTGTGCTCCTCCTCCGACTTGGAGTACACGAGGATATCGTCGATAAACACCACAATGAAGAAATCAATAAACGGTCTCAGAACTCTGTTCTTCATATAGATGAAGATTGCAGGTGCATTCGTCACTCCAAACGGCATAACTAAGAATTCGTAATGCTTGTATCGAGTTCTGAATGCAGTCTTATGCACATCTTCAGTCTTCACTCGAACTTGATGGTATCCTGATCGAAGATCTATTTTGGAGAAGACAGCTGCTCCATTAAGACGATCGAACAGGTCGTCAATTCGGGGAATATGATACTTATTCTGAACAGTGACCTTATTCAGCTCTCGATAATCGATGCACACCCTCATCGATCCATCCTTCTTCTTTACCAACAGCACCGGTGCTCCCCAAGGTGATGCACTCGGTTGAATAAAGCCTTTCTCCAACAGTTCCTCAATCTGCCGTTTGATCTCATCCTGCTCCACAGGCACCATCCTATACGGTGCCTTGGAAATCGGTGCACTCCCTAGCTGAATAGTGATGTTGAACTCCACATCACGATGCGGGGGTAACCTAGGCAAATCTTCCAAGAACACAGTCGGGTAATCCCGAACTACAAGAATTTGTTCCACCTCAACAGGAATCACTTTCTTACTGATAGCTGCCACCAGACCAGAACATCTCCTCTTCCCTTAGAAAGTGACTTCAGGACCACCTGGAGCCTTCACTATTACTTCCTTGGTCTTGCACTCGATGCTTGCACTGTACACCGACATCCAATCAATGCCAATGATCACATCGACTCCTAAGACATTCAGCTTGATCAGATCAATCTCGAAAATTATGTCCCCAATCTCGATCTCCCAGTCCGCATAGTACCGATCAGTAGTTAAAGTCTCTCCTGATGGAGTAGCTACTGCTAAGACCTTGCCTGGAAAGACTTTCGGTTCAACTCCCAAAACATTAGCAAACTTAGGTGATACAAAAGTGTCAGAGGACCCAGTATCGAACAAAACAACAGCTTTCTTTCCATTCAAAATAAGTTTTCCTGTTACATAACACACACTCGTTACATAACAGTTCACTATATAAAGCGGGAAAAAGAGAAACAACAGAAAAACACTCCTAAACATCCTCCCTCGTACCAGTGATGATGTGATTGACATCATCAGCATCAGCTTCAGTCAAGAAAAATACTCACCCCTACTAGTACGATTTCTTCCCAACTTGCTGCGTTGGTCCACTACGGGTGACATTCTGCAGCTTGGGGCATTGAGATTCGTAATGTCCCGTCTCACCACAATTGAAGCAAGTCACCACAGGAGGTCTCACCCAATTGTTTCTGGGTCTCCCAGCTACGTTGATAGCATTCGCTTCCATTAGTTTGAACCTCTGGGCTGACGGCTGTCCCCTGAAATTGCCAGAAACTGTGAGCCTCTTCCCAATGTTTCAGTTGGTCCTCCGATTTTGAACAGCATGGAACTACTCCATAGCTGCCTCAGTGGCTACAGCTCGTTTGACCAACTTGTCAAACCTTCTGATACCGAAGGGTATCATCCTGGATCTCAGACTTGGCCTCAAATCATGCTTGAACTTTCGAGCCTTCTTCGCCTCGTCCATCACCAGTTCGGGCACATACCTCGAGAGCTGAGTGAACCTTATCTCATACTCCCTAACCGACATACCGCCCTGCTGCAGCGCCAAAAACTCCATGGCCTTTTTCTCCTGGACATCTGATGGAAAGTAATGACTGTGGAATTCCTCCCAGTCAAGAACCATACATCCAATCGTCCGCTTCATCGACTGCTACCACACAGCTGCATCCTTCTCGAACTGCATCGCAGCTAGCTTCACCTTGCTGCCCTCCGGAGTCTCCAAGACTTTGAAGATAGTCTCTACCTTTCAGATCCAGTTGTCAGCCACGTCAGGTTTTGACTTCCCCTCAAATACAGGTGGTTTCATTTGCTTGAATGATTCCACAAGTTTGATTGCTTCGGGTACTAGATTCATAGGTACCCTCCATTGGTTCTGATTCATGGCGACGGCATTAAGTGTCTGATAGACCCTCGCTAGTTCCGTTTTCAAGTCCAGACCTTCTCCGCTTCTAGCTCTTCTTCTGGACATATTCTGATGTAAAAAATCCATTAAATTCGAAGTAGAAAACATGAATTTAAATCAACTTTTCATTTCATTGAATTCCAAACTTTATACATTCGAATTTAAAACATTTCTGACATCAAATGAAAGTAGTAAGAAGATTCAACAGTCTAGTTCCTACGGTTCCTCTTGGCTTCTCGAAGCTCTTCCCGTAGTTCCACCACTTCTTCCTTCAATACATCGTACATGTTTTTCCCCTTCTCGAGTTCCCAAACATGATGACTGAGGGTTGCAATGCTCTCCTTGCACTTCGCACACTGTGCCTGCAGTAGCTCCGCTCTCTCCCTCTGAGTCTATACCTGCCTCTGAAGAGACACAATGAGACTACTCGAAACTGGTTCTTCCTCAATGGAGGAATCATCAGATGAATCCGGAGGTGGAGTGATCTCTCGGGACTCAGGCCATTCCTCTTCAAATTCTTTAGGATCTTCTTCATCAGAATCAGCTTGCCCGGGGTAGTAATCCTCCTCAACTATGTGCCAGTCATCATCTCTAGCTGGGTCGAAGTGGTCTGCCATCTTAGAGAAAGGAGAAGAAGAAGCATAAATCATAGAGCAACACAAATGTAAGTGACTTACATTTAAATCTCCAGACTCAACACACGCCCTAATGTCCACTTCTAGGGTGTCATTCCTTATAAATTTGTACTACTTGGAAGCGTCGCTCTGATACCACACTTTAACACCCCGAATTCCAAAACAGACTGAATTCGAAGTTCCACAGGATCTTTACACTTCTCTTCGTACAATTTTGAAAGGAATTAAAAAATTTTGTTACATCAGAGTTACATTTACATTACATATTTACAGCGGAAGCAATTCACAGCAAATTACATGAATAGAAATGTACAACACTTGAATCATTCTTTAGGCAGCATGCAAACTTTAGTCTTGTTAATCACTTTACCCTGCATAGAAACAGTGGGCACGTCAGTTGCTTACAACCGACGAAATATTATACACGGCTATCCTCTATATGCCGAACAGTATAACGATTCTCAAATACTTAAACAAATCACAAACTTGATCACAAACAAAACTACAAGGAACTATCCTATTGACGTCGTGTTGTGCGGTGCACTTAGTCCTTAATGCAGTTATATATGTTACATGACACTAATGCGCACTTGTTCAGATTCTATGCATCCCATACTGCATAGGTCTGAGGGCAAGCCCTTAACCGTTCTTCGTCTTGTAGGGTTCAACCCTCGTCATGACTTAAAAACTACTACTGTAACTACGATAAGTATCATAGATGTTCTATGAGTTACGAGCTCATGTCCAGACAGCCTGGAGGGGAATCCCACGTCATGTCACGATGCATCGTGAAGAACCTATGGACAATTCAGCCTTCGTCATGGGACATGACACCACCCGCAGTCACCAAATACCCCACGAGCGTCGCCTGCGGGACGGACTTCTGGAGACATATCCACGTCATGACAGGACGCATCGTGTAGACAGCCTGTGAATATCCTCACACTGTAGCTCCGAGGCCCTCATACTCGTGTTTTTCTCTTATTTTCATCACATCTTCACTATATATCTATTCCTTAGTTATTTGAATCATGAACAAAATCAATTCTGTAGAGTCAGCCCTTCCACTATACCGGTCTTAACCAGTTATATAACATGACCCAAACCTTGGCCTTTTCATTTCAAATTTCATTTCAACATATTTCTTTCCAATGCCGGTATGAGGCTTAGCGATACTCTAGTTCTCAATTTCACTTCATAATCACAAAATTTGAGTCTTCATACTCATAAGTTCTTTCTCACAATTAACATGATTTCCATTCTTTTCTATGAATCAAATCTCGTACACAAGATTCAATTTTAATTCATGTATTTCATACTCAAAATTTTATTTCAATATATCCATTAAATTCCCAAACTATTTCTTCTTTCTTTTACTTAATTCAATCCACAAAGTTGTATTTTTCATCTATCTCTTGAGTGCACACAAAACCCAAATAGATGAATAAAAAATCCATTGTCAACACACTTAAATTTTCTTCCATTCAAAATTTCTCTTTTATAACTAATAAAATTTTCTCATGAAAATAATCACTTTTCATATTTATACCAATGTTAATTTCATGCAAGTCTACTCAATTTTCACTTCTAAGTCACTTTTATTTTAGTCAAATAATGCACAAGTATTTTTCATAGAAACCACATATTTTTAGAATAATTATAGTATTTTTTTTCAAATTTCTAAAAGCCAAGGAATCAATTTAAAACCCAAAAAATCCAAAAGTTTTAATCCTGCCGAACCCAGGAATCGAACCCAAGACCTTAGACTAGCCGCCCGCCATTGAAAGCCAACTGGGCTAAGGCGCAACCACGATATGGCATGGGTCATAATTAATAAGAGGTTTTGGTTGGGTTTTATTCAAAAACACAAAAAAAAGGGTAGAGCCCAGTTTCGAACCCGAGACCACCAGGGTCACCCGCAAGCTACAGTAAGGCCCAAGCACCCAATAACCAATTGGTCTAAGTGACCAAACTGATATGGTGTGGGGTTTTTAGGGGTTAAAGCCCGAGACTCAGTTATTTCGAATTTTTACCCAAAAGAGTGTTTTTAAGTCCTTTCTTCTTCTCCAAATTAATTCAAGAACTCCATAATTCATTTTATATATAATTACACTAATTCAGTAAATTGAAATTTCATTTTTGATACAAAAGCATAATTTTTGCCCTTTACTTGTATTTTACTAGTAAATTTCAATTTTTGGGAAAAACAAGCACATTCTTTCTACAAATTTGCATTAAAAAATTTTCTAAATCACTTATATTAGTTTTGTTACCATTAAACAATTGTTTCAGTAATAAATTTCCTTTTTATTTATTTTTCATGCCATTTCACATTTTTCCCATTATTCTCCTTTCAATTATTTAAAAAACAAGCATATCTTCTTAATCTAGCACATAGCAATCAAATAGAGCCTGGTAGCATGGTAAATTCTAAAGTAACAATCACAATTTTTTGCAATCAATCAACATTCTTTTAACATGCATTCCTACCAATATCAACTAGTATAATGCACGTACGATGCACATCTATAAAAAAGTTTAGTCATTAAATTAAATGAATTTGTATATCGTATAAGAAAAGAAATAGTAAAACATTTAACCACCAAAATAGCAGTCTTCAATAATAGAATCAGTGTGAACGATTATAGAATCAAACCGCAACAATACATAAAAGAGAAAAATCAAAATTATTATGTAACCACTATTCTTTAGTCGATTCATACGAATGATTTTTAACCAAGGACTGAATAAACATGAACAACATACTTAGCTCAATATATATATGTGCACATTTATTGTGGTCAATATGCATTTGCTATAAATTTAGCATTGATGTACATATAATCTGTATGGCAGAGAGTGCTCTCTTCGACAGTGTTGTAGGTAAAAGAACATCCCCAAGAATTAAATCAATGGGAAAGCATTGCATAATCTATCGTCAATAATCCAAAATCATGCAAAATTAGGTCTTTAATGGAACAACAAAAAAGGATCGTCATCAATATAAAGTAGCAAAAGAAATACTTGAGCCTAGCAATTTCAAATGTGCAGGATGGAATCTGACACCCACTTCACATGAACCTGTATCAAAGTAATGAGGTGACTTTATGTGAAGAAACCTTATGAAAGATTCCTCCACAAATTTATAATGCATTCTCAGAAGAAGAAAAAAATCAGGAATATATATACTGCTACTTCATAGGTTCTCTGCACACAGTTTAAACCATAATACTCTAATGCTTAGATTTTTTGCAAAAGTTGATAACCATTATAGCTCTACTGATTCTGATCTACTATACTTTTCAGAAAGATTATATGCACTTTGATTTAACTTGTGAAGCTTCACATAACAGTTTCACTTGAACTTGATCACTATAAAATCCACCATTGCTGTTCTTTGTTCCTAGCAAACCTATATACCACACATAAAATGGTGACTATAACAAATATAACTTCCATCAGGGAGTCATCAGATAGTGCATGGAAGGGCAACGGCCCAGTCAACTATGCATTCCCTCTTCTTATTATTCAGACAACATTAGTCCTCCTCTTCAGTCGCACCCTTGCATTCCTCCTCAAGCCTCTCCGACAGCCTAAAGTTGTAGCAGAAATTATGGTATGTAACTGTCTTAGCATGTTCCTGCTAATGCGTCGTGACCGTGTCAGAGATGTTAGAGATGCGTGGCACCAAGATTTCTGATACTTCATAGACATGCCCTGAAAACATGCACAACACGTCTCATAAGTGTTAAATTTTTACTGCATACCTATTCTGAGCAATTCTTGAACTCTTTTCCAAAAGTACTGAGCACATAATCAAGAATTCCCCAAACACTTTTTCCTAAAAATAAAATAAAATAGATAATAATAGAAAATGAAATCAAACACTTTCCCATTTCTTATCATAATAACACTTACTCTTGTATTAACTATGAGGCTGCTCATCAACAATCACATAGAATTAGACCTTTTTCGTCAATAATCTAAAGCATTGCATAATCTATATTAGACTGAAAGAGATAAGAGTAATTAACAATGAAGCATTTCAGAAAAAGGAAACTATATTCATTCTATTAGCATATATGACACTATGAGAACTAAATTTATCAAAAAATTTGTTGATTTTTTTGACAAATTCAACCAATATTTTTCATAAATATGTCATCTAACCCTAATATATCATCTAACCCTAAAAATAGTAATAACTATTTTCCATAAATATGTCAAAATTGGGTGACAAAAAAAAGTGAGTAATAATCCCCAAGAATTAAATCAATGACAGAGCTATATATTCTACAATTTGAAATAATCCCAATTATCACTCATGACCTTTGCCTTGATATTCTTTACTCTTGAATACATGAAAATTCCAGATAGTGCAATTCCAGTTCCTAAAAACAAAACCAATATTTCAGTCAAGAGAGCAATGCTGAGATAAATCATTTTTGTACCACTAAGAGCAAAATGCATGAGGCAAATGGAAGTCTGCAGGCGATAAATGAGAGTGAATCTTACGGATACCATGTGTAGTAAGTAGTACAATCTTAGTAAAAGTATTTTCTTTGGCCAAAAAAGAGAAGTTCTAAGGTATGAATTAATCTTTAAGGAAATTAAGCAAAGTTACCCAAAGAATTTATGAGTGATACTGGAGTCCTGAAAAAGAGAACAGAAGACGCAATGACCAGCACCCGCTTCACACAGCTGTCTACTGAATGGCTGACAGGAGAAACATAAGCCAGAATCATTTTGCATGTTTAAAATTGAAAATTGAATTAGGTAGAGGACCAAAGATTATAGACTACAGCATCTGTGGCAAGTAAAACTCATTAATCTTGAACCTGTTTTAGTATACGATTATTAAAAGTATAACGTTTAGCTATTTGTTGATGGCTGGCTTTCTCAAAAAATTTATTTTTGATAACTGAAAGCAATTCTGGTGCAGATGACTTAATCATTTTTAGGGTCAGAATACTGCTGCTAAAAATTCAAATGAATAAGCTTTGTATCTCTTATAAATTGGCAAACAATTGGAAGCAAATGGTTTATAGTCAGGTGTCATGGGGATGTTTGTAGTTAATGTTTCAAAAAATAAACTACAAAAGTATGCCACAAAAGTTTGTTAATGATAAACACAAATTTCTCAAAGCTTATAAATAAGTTCGAATGAAAGAGATGGTTTAACCCTAGTTCAAATTAAGTTTAGGTTTAAGTATATATACCTCACATTTATGCACAAACAGTATGTATGTATATATTACAGACATGAAACATCGATAAAAGCAAAAGGCTTATTATTTATTACAGACATGAAACATCAACAAATACTAAAACTGGAAATAGCATTCAGCCTCCTGAATTATGAAAGAAAAGAAACTAAACAATTAGCTTCTATATTATCCAGAAAGTTAAGGTCCTTGAGATTTAAGGCAGCTAGTAATTTAAAAGTTAAGGTCCTTGATATAATGCAAAATGTATGATGATAGTCTAATTATTATTTTTTCTCATAGTTGTGCACAATAGTATGTATAAATTGAGAAAACCATGTACATTTAAATACCATCTTACCGTTTAATTTGAAGTTCCATGACATTTCACCAATTCATTCTTGTAAACAACATTTTTTGTATGTATGCCTTGTCGACGTGCTAGATGTCCATTCTTGATTAAGAGTTTTGTAGTAGATCTCGAAACTCCCTTGGACAGAGCAACATATAATTGTCCATGACTAAATACATGATCCGGAAGGTACACACCAACATATGGAATGGTTTGTCCTTGTGACTTGTTAATTATCAAGGCGAAACTAAGCCTTACTGGAAATTGCTTCCTTATGAGTGTAAAAGGCATCCTGACATTTTCTAAGGGCTGAAGAGGGATCCAATGAATAAAAACTCTTGTACCATAGCAATGACCAGTCACTATATCTGCATTGATCAAGTTTGGAGAGAAGTTTTTACAAATTAATCTTGTTCCATTGCAAAGACCAATTCTTGGATCAATATTTCTTAAAAGCATGATAGGAGAACCTATTTTCGGTGTCAACTTGTGTGGTGGAAGTCCTCCAGGCGTAATAGAATTTAGATATTCTTACTGATATAAATTTTGTCTATCATTCTCAACTGCGTCAAATGGAAAGTATACTTGTTCATCTCCAGGAAATAAACTAATTATATCATTATTAATTTGGTCAACAGATTGATTAGTTAGAGTAAGCAAAGCCCTCTCAGTAATATATTTCTTATCATGTGCATTAGAGGTCAATGAAGGAAAAATAATGTCAATAAAATTGAACAATGAGTTTTCACCTTCCCATGGAACAACCATATTCTCTGGCATTCTAATCATTTCACTTTCAACATATGCTTCATTTCCATCGCCAATGCGTAGGAGAAAGTTGGAAAAATCAGAATCCTCCTTGGCTCGCATATTTTCTGTCAACCGAATGACAATTATGTCATTCCAAATTGCAGAGTTAACATACATGCGTCAATAGTTTGTGCTTTTGTACCATACTGCACAACTGGAAGAATCTGTCGAAAATCTCCACCCAAAACCACAACTTTTCCTCCAAAAGGAAATTCATTTCCAATGATATCTTTCATTGTCTTGTTCAAGGCCTCAAAAGCATAACGATGGGTCATTGTTGCCTCATCCCAAATGATGGCACTCGAGAGACGTAAAAGTTTAGCCTTATCAGATTGGATAGAGATCATACATGACGAAGTTGAACATAACTTTATGGGAATCTTGAATCTTGAGTGTGCTGTACGACCCCCAGACATCATTATAGAAGCTATTCCCGAAGATGCTGTTGCTAATACAATATGGCCTCTATGTCGTAAAAAAGACAAAATACAGTGATAAAGAAATGTCTTTCCAGTACCTCCAGGACTATCAACAAAAAAGACTTTACTCTCCCCATTAATGACTACTTCTGTGATAAGATTGAATGCACACTTCTGATTCACATTAAGTTTTTCATTTAAAGACAAATCTTCATCAGAAATGGGTATTGATTTCTCATCTTCTATTAGTTGTGGGATATCGACATCTTCATTAATATTGATTACAGGTAAGTCATAGTCATCAATGCTCTTGCCATACTGGTTTAACAGACTGTTGAGCTCTTTCAGCAACCGTACTTCACATAGTACACTAAGGTTACTTGCAGATGAATAGTCCTCGGACATATATGATTTAAATTTGTCCCAGAGTTGTCTTACTCCAACTGGCTCGCAATATATTAATAGTGTTGTAAAAAGTCTTCGTAGAGCTGATGGCATATGACTATTGGATGCTTTTAGAAGACAACTGTTGATGCTATTATCGCTCTCCAACAAACCCAATACCTCTGTTACTTTCTTAAATGTTGGATATCTAATCCCATTTACAGTAAGTAAGTAGTCAAACGATAATGGACCTCTAACATGATTTAGCAACATCCTTAAATAGTAGCGATCACCTTCTCGAGGAGAAATGACATACATCCTGCCGATTTGACGAATATTAATTTGTCTGTTGGTCCATTTCTGTTCAGTGCTCTTCCACCTATGAAGATATGTTCGAAAATCGTATATGTTATCATCAATAATTAAAAGTATATATAACTGTCATCATTTATTCACATCACAATTAAAAGTTATCAATAAAGATATATTCGAAGAAGATTAAGTGAAATATCCAAAATGTCTCCATAATTCATACCTGTAATGCTCTGGAAACTCCCTGTACAGATATTGTCTTGCTTCAGGTTCTTCATTGTTTTTTTAAAGAACTCTGTCAACATCGTTTTTTGCATTCGATCATCAGCAAGTACTTTCTCAATTGACTGATTAGCATAATATAGGACTTGTTGTTTGTTCGGCAAGTGAATTTGCAATGAGAGAACTGACGGATACATTCGAGTCATAGGGAAATCAAATATTTTCCAGGCAGCTTCTTGAGGGCATATCCAACGGGCATCAACATACTGTGATATTTCATCTGTAGCATTACCTGGCTGGATTTGAAAGGACACACGATCAGGCCCTTTGTAAACATACTTATAGATATATTTAACAGAAATTATACTCGAACAAATTTCAACATTAATATGACAATTATATTTTTTCAACAGTCATGGGTTATAACGAACCACCCATCTATTATCGATCAGTTGATTAGAGTTGTCCCTTAAAGAGATTTATCGACCAGTATCTCTTCGGCGATACACGGGATATGAGTTCTCTCCTTGCAAAGTTGTAGGAGCAAATTGTTTGGGATACTCTTTCTTGCATTTTCCATCTTTCATGCAAGCTGATTTGGGATTCAAATGCCCGCAAGGCCCATGAATCATATGTTTCAACACAATCTCATATAGTGCAAGCTCCACATCCCAATCTGGAATTTCTGCTCTTACTATCCCATCGTAATCATCCGCAGAAAGAATTTTATCTCTATCATCAAGAATGATTAATATGTGAGCATGAGGCAATCCACGCTTCTGAAATTCAATGACATGTACATGTGCAATGACTCTTCCAAGTACTCCTCTGTCAAATATATCTTTCTTAAACTCCTCCAGTTTAGAATGAAAAATTCTTGTAATTAAATCTGGTCTGTCTTGTGGAAGCTGCCCAGGTAGTAATTAATTGAAAATTTCAATCCAAGACGGATTGCAAGTCATAGTAATGAATAAGTCAGGCTTGCCATATTTTTGCACCAAAGCCATTGCATTTTGATATCTTTGATACACATCTCAGGGACTTCCGACATAAGATGCAGGTAGCACAGTTCTCTGACCCACATTTCCTACCAAATAACAAACAGTGAAACAAATTAGATAGTTAACATGTTTGATAGAAAATGTCCTTTATATCATTTTGTGATTTATATACAAATGACAAAATTTACTAGCAAATGTTTCGCTTGCATTTTGTGCATCTTATAAACCTTGGTACATTTCAGCACGTATTTCATGTTGATGATCGCGAATCCAACGCAACCTCTGTTTTGTAATTTTAACATAGTTGTCTACTAAGTATTGTTGGAGTAATCGCCCACCAAGAAGGAAAACGGATGTGTCTTCTTCACGAATCTAGGAACTCGATATATTAAAGCATTAATGATAGATAATTAGATTGCTTATTGATTAGGAACAAATATCAAATACAAATAACCAACTATAATCTATACCTGAAGTCGAAATGCATAATATTCTCTACATGATACTTTTCTTCCGTCATTATGAATGTGGATATCCCAACGATGACTTCCATAAGGTAATAAAAGAGGATATTGGAGAGGATCATAATACCCAACAGGTTCTGGAACATTGTGAAGTTGATTAGAATAAGTTTCCACAACAATTTCTCTTTCATGACAATCATAAGGATTATCCCCGGGAACCCACACTGCAGCAACTTGTGAAGAAGTAGGCAAATGATATTGTCCTCTATGATTCGGTCTTTCCTTAAGTATTAGCCTGCAATTTTCAAGATTAGAGCGTCGTGAAAGACACCGCAAATTATGAATATATGGATTGTGCGCATGGAGAATTTGTTGAAGCTTTTCCACAATTGGCCTACTCACCAAATCACTTTCCATTAATCTATTATCGAGTTCATGCTCGGTATCATATATATACAGTTGCATATATCGAGGTCTAGAATTATTATGTGGAATAAGACTACCAATCTTATGGTATATGGCACCCTGAGCACGAAAAGTGTAAATACCCATTCTACTATTAGAAAACCTGTCATCAAGATGCACCCCAATGGAAGTAAATGCAAACACATGGTTATAAGTACGTATGTGTTGCCTAAAAGTTTTTCCTTCTCCAGACTGATCAATATAAAGACTCATCAATTCAGGAGGAACTGATATTCCTGGCAATTGTACTCTACCTGTTTGACAACACAAATCATTGGATTCTTGGAAAAATAGTTTTTCCCCACAATGTGTGTACCTTCTTGTAGGTGGTAGATGAAATGTTGACAGGAAGATGTGTGCACATGGTTTCTTGCAGAATTATGATGTCTCACAATATTTTGAACTCTTCTTGCCACTTGATTATCTCCAGTTGTTCCTACGTCAAATTTAAGAAAGATCACAGAAATAAGTAGAAGAAAAATGTGGAATGATAAGGATATGATTGACGTTATAAAATCATACCTTCAATCATATTAGAGTGATGATTTCTTTGATACTGCCTACGCCTTTCTCTTTCTTCATCGAGTTGATCTTCAGACATTGACAATTGTCGATTTCTCGCATATTGACATTGTCTCTGTCTAAGCTCATCCAATTATGATGCAATCATATTAGCTCTTCTATTTACGTGATATTGTCTAAGGTATTCTCTACGTTCAGCAAGCTGTTGAGATTCTGAGAGTTGAGGTATTTCAGTTGGTGCTGCAATTTCTTGTTGATACTGTAATTCTCCTTCGTCTACTATTTCTCAGTCCTTACTTGGTTGATTATTTGCATTCATATTATAGCGTCGATTTCTTTGATACTGCCTACGTCTCTCTCTTTCTTCAGCTCGTTGATCTTCAGACATCAACGATCGTCGATTTCTCATATATTAACGTTGTCTTTGCCTTTGTTCTTCGAACTGTGACACAGTCATATTAGCTCTTCTATTTCTGTGATACTGCCTAAGCCTCTCCCTACGTTCAAGCATTTCTTGTTGACATTGTATTTTCCTTTCGTCTATTATATCTACATCATTGCCCTGTTGATTGTTCCTTGGATATATGCTATCCATTTACCTTGAAGGAAGTAGTGTGTACTTAAAGGTTACTTGAAAAAAATAAAATGATATAAAAAAGGCAGTAACATAACCATAATCCTTTGATCGAACAAAATTTATATCAATAACATATCACACTAATTCTGAATCTAAATATTGTTTTGACAATAACCAACATGAAAGCGACATTTACCTGCCAATTATGTTCTTCTTATTCGAAAACTACCTCCTTTTCAATACCCTTTCCTGTAATACACCTAAAAAATACACACAAATAAAAAATTAATCTCCCATTTAATTTTTAATAGCATAATATAATCATAAAAAATCACTTTGTTATAGATCAAAGAGTAAGATTCATAATTAGCTCGACTAAAAATGGAGAGAAAAAAAGACAGTTAGAAGTACCAACAACAATCTAAATTGACCAAGTTTAGAGTAAGATTTTTCTAGAAGTACCAACAACAATTTCCTCACCATACAGTAAACGAATAGAAAAAGCGCACAACTAATTGTTGTTAGGACTTGTTGCATACAGCTAAACGAATAGAAGATTTTTCAAATAGAAAAAGCCCACAGCTAAAAGATGTTAGGACTTGTTGCATACAGTAGACGAATAGAAAAGGCAGACAACTAATTGTTTTTAGGACTTGTTACATACAGCTAAACAACAATTTACTCAGCTTCTATCTTTTTTGTTCAAATCAATAATATTTTTCATTAACACCAATATTCATTAGAGACTCAAATCAAATATGAAAAATGAGATTGAACATCTGTTTCATGTCTGGATCAACTACAATTAACATGTTGATGATTTTTTTTCAAGTTCTACCTACAGCAATCATTTAGATTGCTGTAGGTAAACGAATAGAAAAAGCAGACAACTAATTGTTGTTAGGACTTATTGCATACAGCTAAACAACAATTTCCTCAGCTTCTATCTTTTTTGTTTAAATCAATAGTAATTTTCATTAACACCAATATTCATTAGAGACTCAAATCAAAATAAGAAAAATGAGACTGAACATCTATTTCATGTCTGGATCAACTACAATTAACATGTTGATGATTTTTTTCAAGTTCTACCTACAGCAATCGTTTAGATGCATCAATAATCTATAGCTGCAAAAAACTTGGGACCGTGCAGCATACAGGTTTTTCGCTAATAGTATGCAGCATTCAGTAACTTGAAAGATATGATGAAAAGTGAGAGGAGGTTAATAACATACTTCCTACACACCAAAATGAGTATATTTCAATGATGTATAGAAAACACATAACTTGCATCCCCCAAAATACATAATCTACTGTATATATCTGTGGGTATAATTTGAATTTTGAAATATGTATATGACATGATAAACCAAGTACCTTGAGTAGGCTTCTTGTACTCATAAAAGCAAATAGAAAAAACACAGAGCTAAACGAATAGAAGATTTTTCAAGGATTATTGCATACTCTGGCGCGCGGTGGGGATGCACAGGGCTGGGCGATTGAGCGAGGACGCAGAACGGGGAGGCGCGGGTGAGGGAGGCTGAGCGGGGAGGCAAGGAGGCAGGACGGAGAGGCGGGACGGGGAGGCACAGGGTAGGGCGGCTGAGCAGGGAGGTGGGACGTGGAGGCACGGGTGAGGGAGGCTGAGTGGGGAGGCAAGGAGGCAGGGACTGAGAGGCGGATGGGGAGGCGCGGGGGAGGGCCGCTGAGCGGGGAGGCAGGACGTGGGTGCGAGAGAGGAGGGCGGCTGAGCAGGGGGGGCTTGACGTCGGTGGGAGGGCGGTGAGCAGAAGGAGGGTGCGACGTTGGGTGGAAGGGAGGAGTAGAGATGTTTTGGATTTAGGGTTTGTTTTTCCAACAGAGAAGATGAAGGGGGTTTTTTCTTTTTTTTGGTAGGGATTGCACGTGCATCAGACGGGTATGTTTGGGGATTTAGTTTGGCCGTATATTGCACAGGTTTGCTCAGTTACAAAATTAGGGTTTGTTTGTTTACAACCCCAACTCTCCCATTAAAATAGTAGAGATTTGTCTCATTTACACATCACATGGCTAGATTAGTTATAGTTTCTTCTTAATCTTATCAAAGAAACCCTAGCATGATGTCTAATTAGAAGTTTAAGAGAAACACCCACCTTTAATGGAGAGAAAATCAAATACACTCCTAGAGATCTCCTACAACGAACAAGTGAAGCGTTTTCCTCCTAGATCAAGCCACCAAAAGCCACATCCTCCTAGTGAGCAAGCAAACTGAGCCTCCCCTTCTGGATCCTTGGAAAAATTCGGCCACCTCCTTGGTTGAAGAACACACACTAACTCTCAATCTTTTCAACTCACAAACTACTCAATCGTTTGTCTCACTAAATTGCCTTTCTTTCTTTCTTTCTATTCTTTCTTTCTATTCTTTTCTTTTCAAAATTTTAAGTGTGAGAATGAAGAGTGTAGGGAGGGGGTATTTATACAAATTTTTAAGGTGAATGGAGGGCTAGGATGAGATCAAATGGTTAGAGATCAAGGGTCTAGATGAACTAGGGAGTTATAGAAACTACCCATGATGAAGCAACCAACTCTCCACCACTTCCATCTCTCCCACTCTCCCATCCTACAATCCAGCCTAGGGGTAAAAGTGTGCAATGCACACTCTAGTGCATGCACGTGCCAATTAGTACCCCTCCTCACAAGTTGTTCATGTGAATTAAAATTAATTGTTCACTAAACTTGTCTACAGTACAAGTTGGATTAATAAAAAGAGAATTTAATTTAAATGGGCTCACTAATGGGCCAATTAACCATGGGCTCTCCTAAGTAAATTAATTAATTAAATAAGAATGGGGTAAAAGAGACAAATAGGACTTAGGCTTTTAAAAATAATCTTTTGGAAAATAAAGAGAACAGTTTCTTGTTCATACTATAAAGAAATATTTTTTTTTATAAAATAATTTATACATATGAAATTATACGTGCAAAACACGTGAAATCACAAACTCTACATAAATAGAAATTTAGGGTGGTACACAGCAGCTCCTGCTAGGGTAAAAACATAACCACTTATGGATTTTGACTCCTCTGAATCTGATATCCAATTTTCATCATTGTTTACTTCAAGAACGACAGGATTCTACCATAATGCAATGAAAATTTTATTGCGTATTTTAAATACACAAGCACTCTTAACAATGATGCCCAGTGACGTTTTCCTCAGTTACATGTGTATTTGCTTAGTATACACACTAAATAAGCAATGTCTGGTCTCGTACAGTTGATGAGGTACATTAAACTGCCTATTACACGAGAATAGTTCAATTGCAATATACTCTCACCCATATTTTTGTGCAAAACTACAAATGATGAAAAATAATTTGATACTCCTTTAGTACTATGTTCCTTGAATCTTTCAAGCACATTTTCTACATAGGGTGATTGAGATAATTCAATGGCAGTGGGTGTTCTTATTATTTTGATACCCAAAATAACATCTGTCACACCTAAGCCATTCATGTCAAAGTGGTTGATTAGTATTTTCTTTACAGTTTTAAATTAGCATTTTCTTTACAGTTTTAATAATTTCCATGTTATGACCAATGATTACCATGTCATCCACATATAGGAAAACAATTACACATGACTGTCCCATTTGTTTGTAATGAACACATTTATCACATTCACTGATTCAAAACCATTTTTCATCATGACATTATCAAAATTTTCATGTCATTGTTTCTGTTAGGTTTCGAGGGCAATCACAGATTATATACGCAGTGGAAAAAATCACAAAATATCGAAACCTAGCCATGAATCCATGCGAAAACCATAAATCGTGTTTAGGAGTTACACCTTAAAGATGAATCTGGTGTCTCCAAAATATGTCAATCACAGCATTGCAAATGTTGCGGTGCCTCTAATGTATCCATACGAATGAATCAAATCAAGCTCTCCCTCATGCCACGGTGCTAGCTGCGGAAAGGGGATGTTCCTCATGATCTCTCTCTTTCACAGTTTCTGTGACGACTAGGGTTTTCTCATCTCTCTTTTCCATAGAAGTATATCGTATATAGTGGTACAGAAAATCAACCCTAAGATAGTGGTGCGGTTGGACTCACAATCTGACATGGGTCAGATTCGTGTATGGGCCTTCTAATTTTAGTTGTCCCATTTAACCTAATTAATTACCCAACCATTTCAGTAGTCCAAATTTTACTTGGATTCCCAATTAAATTCATCTAATGAAATTATATCCCAATTTTGATCCATTCTAAGTGTGTGACCCTGTAGATTCCCATTACGTTGACAGTAATACTAAAATTCTATTCTAGTGTTACAAACAGTGAGCAGTTTCTAGCAGTACATCACTGTTACTCAAGTAACGGGAATGACAGTGATTTGTCATAATATCTGTGACCAATGTTACCATGTAGTCTAGCCCTTTTGTCCAGATATCTTAATTGACCACAAGGCATAGAGCATGTCACCCTTGTATAGTTCAATCTTTAGTTTCTTGATGTCTAAGTAGACTTACTAAAACAAATGAGCTCAATATCTCATATTGACTCATTTAAGCACGACCATATATTTTGCAGTCTGACTAAATCTGTCATGCCCTGCTTTCCAAAAATACGGAATACGAGTACATGACATTGGCCCAGCGAATGACTAACGTCACCCATAAGCTGTTTATCCTATCAACCCAACAATATAATCAATACAGAACAATTACGCTGGAAATAATAATAATCTGATGAACAATAATACTTGAAATAAAGCAATATAAAATATCCAAGTACAATAATCCAACGTCTGGAAACAATAATAAAAATACGGGACATAAGCCTAATACAATAATAATCTGATCACAAATAGATAATAAGTCTCAATACATTAAGTTCAATAAAATAATAAGCAACTAGAAAGCAATAGATCTCCAGAAAGTTTGTTCTCCAATCCCAGCAGACAATTCTCCATCAACACCTGTGAACACTTCATCTAAAAAGAGGAGAAAAATTGTCTTTAGAGCAAGTCATGGACAATAAGTAGAGAAAGCAGTGAACAATGGAATACCGGTAGAACAATGATTTCAATGGATCAATAGGAATCAATAACATGGCACGATAATCAATATCACGGTAATCGATGCAATGGCTATAAACAATGGTTCAATATTCGGTAACGGTAATCAATGATCAATAACGGTAACACATAGCCAATATTCGATATCAATGGGAATAATAATGAACAATATGCAGTGTCAATGTGATGCAACTCTTAAGTCTATTAATCATTTTAATCCTAACTAATGTAGCACTTCATGCGTTCCATCTATTTACCACATGGTTGTTACGTACAAACAAGTTACATTTAGACTTAGTGGTAGATTTTATAGTTCATGTACTCTGCAATGGTATTCAATAATGACCGACGACCGAATCAATCGAGATTCTGTAGTCAGTAATCTACAATTAATCGATGACCGATATGACCAATAGACCAATATACCAATATACCAATAAATAGGAAAACACGGGCCCCTCCTCCGAGTACAGTCCTTATATTGTCCATGGCTAAAGTCAACCCTTAAACCCCGGATTGTTAATTATTTTATCAATACAACAATACAATATGCAAATATGAGACATTGGGTGAACAATAGTAACATTAGGCGGACAATAAGATTGTAACATGAAGTAGGAAAATTAGAATGATGACAATAAGACATTAGGATCATGCAATGCAACATACATACATTAATATATCATCAATCAACCATCAATCGATCAAACAACATACAACCTAGTAATTCTCTCTACAATAATTAATTGTGTCGTGATTATATGTGTAACCCTATTATCAATTCTACATGAATGCATGAAAGATTCAATTTTTGGAGTCAAAAGTGGCATGATGTCAAGAATATTGGGGTTAGCTCATGTAAATCCTCAATAGACCCAACGAAGAGCTGAACAAAGTATAATACGATAAACAAGGGATCTACTTGCAAGAGTTTCAACAAAACTTGAATTTGATACAATTAACAATTCAAGAGGACAGTGACTTGCCTGTTATACGGTTAATTCGAATATAATAGAATAATGGGATGAGAATCCCGGGTGACGAATCTACGAACACGGAACACGAAAACACGTGCGAACTACGTATAACACACACACACACACACACAAAATGGCAAACACCGGATCCCTCCACAACAGCAAACACCAAACACAGCAACAAGACCACACAATGCAATAACAATTCCTCTCCAAAACAGCAAATAACAGACTCTTCCAAACACCAAACAGCCACAAGTCCAACTCCACACTTCACAAACAGCAAACAAGCATCCCTAGGAGAGAGAGTGAGGAAGAGATAGCAGGAGGGGAACGACATGGCGGCGCGGTGAGACTGAGGCGAGGGCAGCGAGGTGATGAGGATGAGAGGCGGATGGAGAGGAGGCTTGGGCGAGGATGGGGGTGATGGGCGGTCGAAGTGGTGGTCAAAGAAGAGGACGGGAGTGGGGGGGGGGGGGGGGGGAAGTCGAGTTGGGTTCGGGGTGCGAGAGAACCAGAAGAAAGGGAGAGAGAGTGGTGGCTTGGAGAAGGGGTTATGTATAGTATAGGGGTAGGGTTTATACAGTAGAGCGGCTGAGCGTAGAGACTATGGAAGGGTTTAAGTGAAATAGTAGAGTATTTATAGGGGTTTAGTTGGATATTGGGTTATAGGGTAGAGGGTTGGATCCAATAAGAAGGGCCATTGGGTTTTGGGTACAAATCAATTAGAAAGTAGGCTATAGGGTTTATAAAATATACATTTAAATATACATTAAATCAAATAATAAAATACGAATAAATAAGTATGTTCGGGCTTTACGAAAATAAAAATAATAATAAGAAGAACAATAATACTAATAATTACAATAATAATAGTAACAAAAATATTAATATTAATAACAATACCAACAATAATAAAGATAATAACCGTAGTTAAAGTAATAACAATAATAATAAGATAAAAATAATCCAATAATAATAATATATATGCTTTAGACTCAAATAAAAATATCGGATCAATAAGAAATATGAAGTAAGATCAAAACACATCATTATTCGAAATAAATAAATTTTTTGTTTAGAAAATACTTTAATAAAAGATCCGAACAGAATTTAGCACAAAATAAATTTATAAAAATCTAATTATCGAAAATACATGAAAAATACTAATTATCGGGAATGGGGTTTACAAAATCAAGGGGCCCATAGATATCGCTCTTGTTATGTAGGAGGGACAAATCCTATCTAAGTCACTTACATCCCTCTGCATGATTTGTAGTATATCCAATAGTCAACTTTATAATCACCTTATTACAAGCAACGTTTGAATAACTTCTCATGTAGGGAACCATAGTGACTTCTTGTCAAAGACTACGTACACCAAGGTCACTTTGAGAAGCATTTAGGAAACGTAACGGTCCATGAATCGTTCTCATGGTGAATCAGTCCAGTATATTATTACTCTAATATGTAACCATGTGGAGACTTGATATCTCATATCCATGACCCGTGAGAATGGCAATCAGTCTACACATGCACTAGTCTCTATGTATTATCACTGTCTTAATTCACAATAATACTTGACTAGGGACATTTAAGAATATTGTTCTGGTTTCAGCCAATAGGATCTCACAATCAAGTCATGTACTTGATATCCCATGAAATTGAACTTACTATTCTAAGGACTTTATTATGTTAATTTATGTAACCCCTGTTTCCCCAAAAATGTATTTTCTGTGTATTTTCGGTATTTTAAATTTTTGTAAATTGGTTTTCCGCTTTCGAACTATTTTTTTTGTTAAAATGTATTTTTTTTGGATCTTCTATTTAAAATCAATTTTCGATCAATAATTTTATTTGTAACTATTTCCTTTTTTTTTTATACTAATTTTATTATTATTACTATCATTATTTTTGTAAGTATTATTTTAGTCAGTGTTATTATTTGCATTATTATTTTATTTATTATCATACTCTAATTTATCTAATAATGTTATATTATTTTTTATTGGATTTCATTAAACCCATTACTCATTTCCCTTTTATTATTTAACCCCATACCCTGTATTATTCCCAAACCCCATATCCATTTCAACCCATTTTAACCCGATAAGCCCATACCTAGTAAACTCCCTATACCCGTTAGCTTCTACATCCCCTAACCCATACCCACACTCGGTTGCAATTTACCCAAACCCGAGTCACCTTCGGCCGCCTACTCTTTCAACCCTAGCCTCCACCTATTTAAACATATCCTCCTTTAACCCATGCAGCGATCCTTCCGCCTATTCATCTCCCTTTTACCCTAGTCGCCTGTCTCCTCATTTTCTTCCTCCGCAACCCATCCCGGTGCTCCTCTCCACCCTCTCCCGATCTCCAATATCTCATCGCCTACTCCCATTCACCCCCAGTCATCTCCCAATCTCCTGCCTTCCCCTGCTTCCGCTCTCCCTGTGTGGTGCCAACGATTGCCAGCCTTGTCGCACCACCTACGTCGAACAGTGAAGCCAGCCCTATGTCACGCCGCTCCCCTTTGCATCATCAGCCCCTGGTCCCTCTCCCTTCTCCACTGTGCGCGTCGACCCCCCCTCCCAGTGATCTGTGCCGCGCTGCTCTCCCGACTACAGCACAACTGCGCTGTGTTCCCTGTCGCCTGCAGACCAGCGACTGCACCCACTGTCATTCCTCACGGGTGGCCCGTTGGCTCTCTCGTGCACCCTCTCGTGTGTGAGTGCAGTCGTGGTGTGGTAGTTTCTTTGTTTGTGAGTTGGCTCGTTGTTGGGTTCGTTGGACTTTGTGGCTCGTGTTTGGGTTCGTTGTGTTCTCGTTCGTGGTTTGCGGGTTCGTAGTTGAGTTCGTTGTTCATTTTGGTTTGTGGGATTTTCTCGCTTTTGGAGTTCGTGAGTTCGTTGAGCTCATTGGCCGGGAATCCGTTCCCATTATTCTTGCTGGTGTCGTTTTCGTCGTCGGTTAAGGCAAGTAACTTGTACTCAAGTTTATTTGTATGATACAAGTCAAAAATACCACTTGTAGTGTAGTTGGGTTCTAGAGACAACTCGTATGTGATGTATGTTGATGAGTATTGTCTCTATAGTGATTTGACCATGGTTGCCTCATGACATAATATTGACATGAAAGAACTTAGGTTTTGCCCGTTCTTGATTTGATCATGTGTATGGGATTTTGTGAAAATTTGGGTATTTGTGGAGAACCATATGATAGACTTGTTTTAGATATATTAATTATCCTATTTCATAATTTTTGGACACTTGGTAGACTCGATTTCATGTTTGGTTGTGTTTGAATCAAGTTTTGTTGAATCTATGTTGATTTTGGTTTTTGAGGAAATTCTGTGTTTTGTCGGTGATCTGTCTTGATCAGTAATTTAAACCATATTAAGGTCAGTATCTTAATTTCAGTATAAAACATGAGTTTTAGATAAATTCGTCTTCTTTCCAACCCCTCTGATCTTTCTCGATTTCGTTTTCGTATGTGTGAGTTATGACTGTTTTACTATAGAGGTGTAGATCAATTCCAGATTTTGTTTATTGATGATTCTGATGACTAAATTGTTTTGATCTGAAACTTTGGTCAGTATTTCTATATCGATCTAGGGATTACCCAGAATTTTGGTAGATTTTATTGATGAGTTTTATTGATGAGTATTTTATTGATGAATTTTGGTCAGTATTTCTATATTGTTCAAGAAAGCTATACTTGCTGTATTTTGCTCGCTGTTCTGTAAAGAATCGTATTTTCACCCAATTTCTTTTTACTGCACGAAAAATATTTGTAAAATACAAAAGTTAGCTTATTGTGTCTATTTTCACCTCCCTTTGGTGGATTTGGATTTTGTTTCATAGTTTGTGAGATATTACAGTTTTTGTTCAACAGTGTTGCAAATTCCAGATTGCCAAACTATCGTTTCTTGATATTTTCTGATTTTTATTGGCTAAACTAATTGTACTGGAAAATTATGAAACTTTATATTATGATAATAGACAGATAGGGGAATACCCCAGATTTTTCTTGGATTTATTTATTGAGTTTTGAAGCCGTTTTCCGGACTGAGAATTGGTTTTACTGATTTCTGCCTGAACGTGTTTTCTGGATTCAAATCAGTTTTGAGTTATGATTTTGTGAATTACTATGTGACTTATTTATACTCTCTGGATTCGGTTGTGAGTCTATTTTCTAGAAGTTTCGACGGATTCTGATTTGGATGTTTGTAACATTAAGAATCACTGTTTTACTACAGTGTGGTCTTGCTGTCCAGAACTTGAGATTTGGTTCTTTTATTCTTTTATGAGAGATCTTGCACCCATACATGTTTATCTTGCAACCTGAACTTGTTACTTGTTCATGACATGATATTCTTGCTCTGTTTTGTGACACGTACACGCCTATTTAATAATAATAAAAAGTAACAAACCGGGGTTAAGGAAAGACTTTAGTAGTGGACAATATAGGTATGTGTACTCAGAAGGGGGCCCGTGATCCTATTACTTGTTGCCATGTTTCATGCTCGTATGATTCATGCCTGTTATTATGATATTTTGCCATGAACTCACGATTACATGATTCATGGCTGTTATTATTATGTTATGTCATGAACTCACGATTACATGATTCATGCCTATTATTATTACTTGTTGCCATGTTTCATGATTACATGATTCATGTCTGTTATTACCTGTTGCCTTGTTTCATGACTACATGATTCATGCCTGTTTCTATTGCCACGATTTCACTACGTGATTCATGCCTGTTTACCTGTTAGTTGTTACTTGACTTGATGCCTGAGTACACGGCCCTATAGAAACCCACCACTAACCCTAAACGTAACTTGTTTGAATGTAACAACCATGTAGCAAAAACCGGGATGCATGAAGTGCTACCTAGATAGTAATAAGTACAAGACTTGATGCATGATACTTGAACATGATACTTGAATATGATACTTGAACATGATACATGCTTGCTTGACACTTGACTACATGACACATGAGACTTGATACATGACACTTGATACATGATTAAATGATAATTGACACTTGATGTTTGTTTACATGATACTTGTTTACTTGACACTTGATCACCTTGCCATGCTAGTTGTCTATTTTGATATCATGGTTATTCCATGTTGTTAGTTAGTTTCCCCATGTACTTGTATCCTGCATTACAAGCGGCCCGTAACTTGCAATTGACGGATACTTGTTTTCTCTTTTCCTCTTACCTGCAATTGTTGAATTGCAGATTTTGGATAACAGGTTCCAGATGGTATTGGTGACATGAAGTATTAGTGCTAGATCTTGTTATTATTATTATTCTTGTAGTTTCTTGAACAATATTTTATTTTGACACTTGGATTTATTCTTGTATTTGGGCAATGTGATCCAGGATTTTGACACTTCGGTTCGTTGCGTTCTCGTTCGTGGTTCGCGGGTTCGTAGTTGAGTTCGTTGTTCTTTTTGGTTCGTGGGCTTTTCTTGCTTTTGGAGTTCGTGTGTTCATTGAGCTCGTTGGCCGGAAATCCGTTCCCGTTATTCTTGCTGGTGTCGTTTTCGTCGTTGGTTAAGGCAAGTAACTTGCACTCAAATTCATTTGTATGATACAAGCCAAAAATACCACTTGTAGTGTAGTTGGGTTCTAGAGACAACTCGTATGTGATGTATGTTGATGAGTATTGTCTCTATAGTGATTTGACCATAGTTGCCTCACGACATAATATTGACATGAAACAACTTAGGTTTTGCCCGTTTTTGATTTGATCATGTATGCGGGATTTTGTGAGAATTTGGATATTTGTGGAGAACCATGTGATAGACTTGTTTTAGATATGTTAATTACCATATTTCATAATGTTTGGACACTTGGTAGACTCGATTTCATATTTGGTTGTGTTTGGATCATGTTTCGTTGAATCTATGTTGATTTTGGTTTTTGAGAAATTTTGTGTTTTATCAATGATCTGTCTTGATCAGTAATTTAGACCATAATAAGTTCAGTATCTTAATTTCAGTATAAAACATGAGTTTTAGAGAAATTCGTCTTCTTTCCCCCCCCTCTGACCTTGCTCAATTTTGTTTTCGTATGTGTGAGTTATGACTGTTTTACTATAGAGGTGTAGATCAATTCTAGATTTTGTTTCTTGATGATTTTGATGACTACATTATTTTGATACTTGTGCTACACATATTATTTTGATCTGAAACTTTGGTCAGTATTTCTATATCTATCTAGGGATTACCCATAATTTTGTTGGATTTTATTTATGAGTTTTATACGCCCTTTCATGCTTGTTTATGAAAGCTATACTTGCTATATTTTGCTCGCTGTTCTGTAAAGAATCGTATTTTCACCCTATTTCCTTTTACTGTATGAAAAATATTTATTAAATACAAAAGTTAGCTTATTGTGTCTACTTTCACCTCCCTTTGGCGGATTTGGATTTCGTTTCATGGTTTGCGAGATATTACAGTTTTGGTACAACAGTGTTGGGAATCCTGATTGCCAAACTATCGTTTCTTGATATTTTCTGATTTTTATTGGCTCAACTAATTTTACTGTAAGATTATGAAACTTTATATTCTGATACAAGACAGATAGGGGAATACCCCAGATTTTTCTAGGATTTATTTATTGAGTTTTGAAGCTTTTTTCCTTGACTGAGAATTGGTTTTACTGATTTATGCCTGAACGTGTTTTCTGGATTCGAATCAGTATTGAGTTATGATTTTCTGAATTACTATATGACTTATTTCTACTCGCTGAATTCGGTTGAGAGTCTATTTTCTAGAAGTTTAGACGGATTCAGATTTGCATGTTTGTAACACTGGAAATTACTATTTTACTACAGTGTGGTCTTGCTGTCCTGAACTTGAGATTTGGTTCTTTTTTTCTTTTATGAGATATCTTGCAACCGTACATGTTTATCTTGCAAGCTGAACTTGTTACTTGTTCATGACATGATATTCTTGCTCTGTTTTGTGACACGTACATGCCTGTTTAATAATAATAAGAAGTAACAAATCGGGGTTAAGGGAAAGACCTTAGTAGTGGACAATATAGATATGTGTAGTCAGAAGGAGGCCCGTGATCCCATTACTTGTTGCCTGTTTCATGCTCGCATGATTCATGCCTGTTATTATGATATTTTGCCATGAACTCACGATTACATGATTCATGGCTGTTATTATTATATTATGTGATGAACTCACGACTACATGATTCATGCCTATTATTATTACTTGTTGCCATGTTTCATGATTACATGATTCATGTTTGTTATTACCTGTTGCCTTGTTTCATGACTACATTATTCATGCATGTTTCTGTTGCCACGATTTCACTACGTGATTCGTGCCTGTTTACCTGTTACTTGTTACTTGACTTGACGCCTGAGTACCGGCCCTATAGAAACCCACCACTACGCCTAAACGTAACTTGTTTGAATATAGAAACCATGTAGTAAAAACCGGGATGCATGAAGTGCTACCTAGATAATAATAACTACAAGACTTGATACATGATATTTGAACATGATACTTGAATATGATACTTGAACATGATACATGCTTGCTTGACAATTGACTACATGATACATGAGACTTGATACATGACACTTGATACATTATTAAATGATACTTGACCCTTGATGTTTGTTTACATGATACTTGTTAACTTGACACTTGATTCATGCCATTTACACTTGATCACCTTGCCATGCTAGTTATCTATTTTGATATGATGCTTATTCCATGTTGTTAGTTAGTTTTCCTGTGTACTTGTATCCTGCATTACAAGCGGCCCGTAACTTGCAATTGACGGGTTCTTGTTTTCTCTTTTCCTCTTCCCTGCAATTGTTGAATTGTAGATTTTGGAGAACAAGTTCCAAATGGTATTGGTGACATGAAGTATTAGTGCAAGATCTTGTTATTATTATTATTCTTGTAGTTTCTTGAACAATATTGTATTTTGATACTTGGATTTATTCTTGTATTTGGGCAATGTGACCTGGGATTTTGACTTATTCAGATTATGACTATTTGAGATTAATATATTTGGTTTCAAGTATTCTTGTTGGTATTTGGTTCATATGTGCATGAGTGGTTGTATCTTTTGCTTCCGACTCTGATTATCTTGTGAAATGTTGTAAAGATTCTTGAATAGCTTATGGATGATAAAAATCATTTGCTGGGCTTTTGTCTCGTATCTGTATTTCGTATTTTTTTTGGAAAGCGGGCCATGACAATTTAATTCGCAATAAACCTCAATAGAAAATAAATGTCATGATACAATGTAAACTAGTAATTTCAATTCACAACTGGCCTTTAGGGCATACACCAACAGTTTCTGAGCTTGTTTAAGTCCATATAGGGACTTAACAAGTCTACTTACTTTATTCTTAGCTCCCTTTGAAATAAACCCTTCTGGTTGCTCCATGTAGATTTCTTCCACGAGATCCCCATTTAAGAATGTCGTCTTGACATCCATTTGATGGATTTCAAGATTGTAAATAGACGTTATTGCTATCAACATTCTTATAGAGATTTTTCGCATAACCGGTGAATAGGTATCATGCATGCATGGTTGATTATTTCCGATCTGTTCTTTTTTATTCCGGTGTATTATTGTAAAGATCCATACAGCTCATGAATGGTGAAAGCCATTCGCTGGACTTTTGTCGCGTATCCATATTCTGTATTCCTTTTTGGGAAGCGGAGCGTGACATATTGGTTATTGTATTATATTCTTGTTCCTGCGATTATTTGTAATATCCCGATCAGTTGTTAATAATATTTTTTTTATTATTTAATTATTTAATTATTTTATTTTATTTTTCAGAATTGAAATATTTTTGGTGGATATTACTTAGTTTAGTTAATAATCATCATCTGTATGAATACCAGTCCATATGTATATGCATTATATCGTTTTGGTACTGAAATCTTTCGAGCTGATAATAAAATTTATTTTTATTATTATTTTCGGGATTAATTTATTTTTATACGGATTGTGTGGTTTAACAAACAGAAATTAACGGTATATATATTAATATATGCGTATGAGTATTGTATCGATTTCGTACGTTTGTACAAATCGTATAGTATGTGTTTTGGACAAAAATATCTTATTTTTGTCATGATTAATCAAAAATGGATGGGTAGGATTTGTTTGGAGGGTTAAACCTAGGGTTTAGGATTAATGGAAATACATAAGAGGATTGATAGGTGTATTTCTACTAGAACACTCCTCCACCTCACTCCTCTACCTCACCCCTCCACCTTATAGGGTTTGGCAGGCCACGCCTTGATCCAAGGGGGTGTTTGCAAAATCCCTTGGTGTATTTACACCCTCACCCTCTCATTCCTCCTATAAATATGCCCCGTTCACCTCTTGCCTCATTTGCCAAAAGAGAAAAAATAGAGAGGAAAAGAAAGAGAGAAAGAAACCCTAACTAGAGAGTTCTTTAGTTGTAGGTTTTCTATAGGAGCTAGGAGGAAGGAGAAGGATCTTGTCTAGTTCTTCCTACAAAGAAATCAAGGTGGGGGTTTCTCTACTTCTTATTGTACTGTTTTTTTTTTCTCTTTTAATTGTTGTATGTTGTATGTGTATATTCTAAATAACTTGGACTAAATCATAAGCATATGAAAGGTTGTATGGATCGAAATGATCACATGAAAAAGATGGATGGTAGAACTCAAACAAATAACATAAAGGTTGAATCTTTAAGACCTTGTTATGGTTATTGTTGTTGTTATGGTTATTTTGCTAAACTAAAAACTTGGACTAATTGATTTGTGCATATGGGTAGTGTGGATCAAGAATGATCACATGAAAAGTTTTGAAGGGTAAAACTCACTAAAAACCCTTAAAGATGGAATCTTTAAATTTGGTATGAATATTGTTGTCATTATTGTTATTTTGTTAACACAAAACTAAACAACTTGGACTAAAACTATGAGCATATAAGATTAGTGAAGTGAGAATACTTACATACCCAATTTGGGGGTTGTAGAACTCAACAAGCTAATAAAAGATGAGTTTTTTTTGTTGTATGTTGCTTTCTACCATGTTAAAGATCAAGTCTTTACTAACCCTAGTCCATAAAAAGTGGACCTTGTTATATGTAAGAACTTATAGATAAAGAAAAGTAGGTTTTGTAATATGTAGGATTTGTAGATTCAATAAAATTAGATTTTTGTAATATGTAAGACTTGTAATTCATGATAGAAGTAGTCTTTGTAATATGTAGAAATTCCTAAGAAAGTTGTCTTGTAATATATAGGTAAAGTCCTTGATAATGGTTATGAGTTTACTTCCATGCTTGTAAAGAATCAAATTTGGGTAATCATAGGTTGCTAGAAGACCCATGAACCCATGATGCATGTTTGAGTAGTTAAGTTGTTCTAGTAGATTCAAAAAGAACCCATGCTTGCTTGAGTAGTTGTTATGTTGTTCTAGTAGATTCAAAAGAAACCCATGCATGCTTGAGTTGTAGTTGTTCTAGTAAACAACCCATGCATGTCTGAGTTGTAGCTGTTCTAGTAAAGAACCCATGCATGCTTGAGTTGTAGTTGTTCTAGTAAAGAACCCATGCATGCTTGAGTTGTAGTTGTTCTAGTAAAGAACCCATGCGTGTTTAAGTTGTATGTTATCATTGCATGCTAATCTAGTCAACTATTAAAGGAACCCATGAATTCGGCTTGCATGCTAATCTAGTTAAACCATTAAAAAGAACCCATGAATGTTAGAGTTCCATGATTGTTCTAGTTCAAATTCTAAAAGATACCCATGCAATTAGTTCCATGGTAGTTCTAACTTAATTCGATGAAGAACCCATGCATTTAGTTTCTAGGTGATTCTAGCTTAAATTTGAGAAAGAACCCATGAACCAAGTGACAAGTGTTCTAGCTTAAATTTGGGAAAGAACCCATGAACCTAGTTGCATGTTGTTCTAGTTCAATTTGGGAAAGAGAACCCATGATTCTAGTTGTATGTGGTTCTAATTAAAATTGGACCATATCATGTGAACGTTCTTCATCTTCATTGTATGGGTAATAATGGTTGGGAAAGTCACTATTACTGTTAGCTTTATAATAGCTCGTCTAGGGTCTTATAGTTACCCTAGGGGTCATTGACCATCAAGACTCGTATCTCACCCCCTTGGAAACTATGGATAAATCACACCTCGTGTGCCGACGGATCATAACCGGTGTGGGTTGATCGCAGGCCGAGAATGTTGACGAGATCTGAGTTAGGGGTAGTGATGAGTGAGGAAGATCCCGTCACCAGTGTCTTGGATCGATAGGCCTTGAGTTGGACCATGATAATCTTAAGAAAGTCTAAATTGAAAACCCCGAAAGATTGTTTAGGTTTAGTGACATCATTAGGGTAGTAACTTATAAAGATCATTACTTAACCATTTTTGCCAAAAAAGAAGGATTGGTATTAGGGGTGATACCCTATGTTCCAACTCGTCCTATAGGACGACACTAGGTGGTGTTATTGGGATGTACCTTCCCGTCAAAGGAAATACGTACGGTGCCTTCTCACGAGTTGAGAGCACGAGTTGCGTATCTCACTCTATTAATTCCTAAAGTACCATGATAAGAACGGGAGGTTCTCCTTTCGGAACTAGGGGATGGACCCCAGAATTCCATCACGTTCTATGCCGGGGAAGCGAAGGGGCCTTAAACCATGGTCTATGAGTGATGGGTGCCACAGGGTAGGCTTCATCCTATCCTGTGCTGCGGATACCTTGCGTTCGTCTGGCTTTTGAGTGAGGTGCTCCGGGTAGTAGTGGAAAACATAGACACCATGAGCGTACTGCATTGGTGGACTTGACCATGTCTGCAACCTCATCAGTCACGTTGTATCTATCAGGAACAGGTTGTGTACAAAAGTAGAATTCATAACGTGGGTTCAAATCCCTAAATATGGAGAACGGCGTGATATGGATGTTGTTGTTATCGGATGCATACGACTCCAGATTCTCGCTTGCATTAGAATAAGTGCATCCTAGCTTTAGTTGGCATTGTATTAGATTCTAAGTCATAGCACCCACGAACACTTAAACTACACCGGCACATTTTACCATGCTTATGATATGTTGTTTTTGAGATTCGCTGCTAGTCATCCGCCTTTAAGCGTCAGTATATGTACTTACATCCCCACTCAAATAGGTTGTGGATACAGGATCACCAACTCGGGAGAACTCTAGTCAAGGCATGGATTCCAAGTGAAGAGTTCAATGTTTATTGTTTTGTTCATGTAAACTCTGGTGTAATCTATTGAAATAATGGAAACACTCGGCTTGTAATATTTGTATTAGTAAAAGTTTTTAATTTTCTTGTCTTTCTGTGTATTGTTGTTAATTGAATGTAAAGGTCCTAGCTCGTGTCTCGAATTCTCCATATAGGAAGTTCAGGGCGTTACAGAGTGGTATCAGAGCTGACTTCAATTTATAGTCCAACACAGTACGGAAATAGACTTAGATGCCTTGTAGGAGTTAGGTTTTTAGCTTGTAGATAATTATAATTCATACTGTTGTTTTCTTCAACTTATGTTTTATGATATTTCTATATCTAGGCTAATTCCCGTTGCCACACCTTGCTGGATGGCTGACGGAGAGATTCCCCTTGGGAATTGGTGGGTGCATGGGATCACGGTCGAGGTGGACTCAGATCTAGAGCCCATCACTGATGGTGAGGAGTCACTAGTTGGAGCTGGGTTCGCCAATGGGGCCACAGCAGGTACGGCAGCAGGGGGTGCCCCTGCGAATGGCCAGATTCCAGTACCTCCACCCCCGCCACCGCCCCAGCTTACTGCAGTGGAGCAGACCTTTGAGCAGGTATTCCACGACCTCGCAACGTGGGGTTGGTGCCACGCCTGTCTCGAGAACAGGATGGACTCTTGCGAGTTCGTGACCCTCAATAATGAGAGGGAAGTGGTAGAGTTGGGGAGGGCCAAGGCAAGGGTCGACCGCAAGACAGTGATCATGAAGCACACTCACCGTGTGTAGTTTGCACACCTAGAGCGCAAGTGCGCGGAGCTTCAGGCGCAGATCACTTAGTTGTAGGCACTACTAGGACCGCCTTTAGTTGCAGGGAGCCCTACAGGTAACACTAGTAGTACTGATTAGGCAGTTAGGTGCCTATAGGTTATTTTGTTGTTTTGTTACATGTATGATATAATGTAAGGAAAAATGCATATGTAAGATAAGGGATTATAATGAAATGAAGTTTAGCCTTGCGTTTTCTACAAGTCTTATGTGCATGTTGAGATTGGATAGATGTTATTCTTGCAATATCTCACAATGATACCTATGTATATTCCATTATTTTTTTTCTATCAGATGTCTCGCAGAACAAGAAGCGGTAGAATCAACCCGATTGAGGGTGAGGGTAGTGGAGGCAATGGCGCAAGTCTGGATATAGGGGCAGAATTCGCTCGTATGTACCAGGCATTCGGAGACCTAGCAGAGGCAAGCCGAAACAATGTGCAGCAACATGGAGCACCTGCAGGTAATCGGGGAGTTACAGCTACCGACGTTGTTAAGATGGTCGAATCCTTCCGTAGGATGAGGCCGCCTATTTTTGAAAGCCAGGCGGACCTGACGGTAGCTGACGACTGGATTTGTGAAGTCGAGACAGTGTTCAAGGTGATGCTGACACCGGAGGACAGCAAGGTCAGGTTGGCCAGCATTCTGCTAGAGAAAGACGTCGGGTTCTGGTGGTAGTCGGTGAAGAGGGGCATGGGCGAAGAACCCATTACCTGGGAAGACTTCTTAGGGGAATTCAGGCAGCACTACTTTCCCTTGGATGTGTAAGAGGAAAAGGCCATGGAATTCTTCAACCTGAAATAGGGAAGCACGATGGTTCGTGAATACGAGACCAAGTTCACGCAGCCATCCCGTTATGCTCCAAAAATGGTACAGGACGAGGTCAAGAAGACCAAGAGGTTTGAGCAGGGGCTTAGGCCCATACTTAGAACCAAAATGGTACCTTTTTTCATCCGGAGGTTCGAGAAATTAGTCCGTCGTGCTGCTACAATGGAGTGGGATATGAGCCGAGGACCAGAACTGCAAGTAAATACAGGAGGGTGGAACAAGGGAAAGAGGCCTGCACGAGCGTCGGGATTCAGGAACCGAGGTCAAAATCTGAAATTTCAGAAGACTTTTGGCAACACCGGAGGCGCCAAGACAGGGAGCTGTTTCCTATGTGGCGAGCAAGAACACTTCAGGAGCCAATGCCCAATGAAGGACTTTCAGAATGATACCCGCACATGTTACAATTGCGAGAAGATTGGACATGTTTGTCCAGACTATCCCCAGCTTCGGAGGGGCAACAGTAGGCCTAGCTCCTATGACAAACAGTAAGGGGAAGGGGATTGCCCGCCAAGGACGAGTATTCGCGCTCACGGAGGAAGACACCAATGAAGACGAGGGAGTCATCCCTGGTAGGTGAAGGAAATTATGGCTAAATTTATTGTAGTATTTTGAATATTTTGGCATGAGGAAATGATTGATGTAAAAACTTTTCTAACAGGATGAATTAATATAAATGAAATCCAGGCAACTGTTTTATTTGATAGTGGGTCATCGCATTCTTTTGTGTCTGAAGTATTTTCAAAGAAGTTGAAATGCACCCAGGAGGCAACTCCAGACTTGGTTTTGTTGGTTGCTACCCCATCAGGAGTAACTCTCCCTGCAAATTTGTGCTATAAGGGATGCAAACTCCTGATTGACGAAGAGACCCTGAGTATAGATTTGCTAGAGCTGGGCTTTGCAGGAACAGAAGTGATTATTGGAATGGATTGGATGTCCAGGCATAAGGCTTGCATCGATTGCAGGGAGAAGAGGGTAGCCATTACCCCATCTGGAGGACTAGAACATGGGTTTCAAGGAAAGAAGAAGCAGAGTGAAGAAATTCTTGTAGTTGCGACTGGAGTACGTGTGCCAGGTGAAGTCAAGGTGATACCAATTGTACATAAATTTTCTCCCATGTTTTTGGAAGAATTACCTGGACTCCCACCACACAGGGATGTTGAGTTCAGCATTACTATCCAGCCATGCAGCACGCCAGTGTCTAAGACACCATATCGGATGGCACCAGTGGAGTAGAAGGGAAGGAGAAAATTGAAGAACTGCTATAGAAGGGATTCATCAGGCCAAGTGCTTCACCCTGGGGAGCACCCGTGCTACTTGTGAAGAAGAAGGATTGAACCACAAGAATGTGCATCGATTACCTGGAGTTGAACAAGGTTACTGTTCGGAACCAGTACCCAATTCCCAGGATCGATGACTTGTTTGATCAGCTCTTGGGAGCGGATGTGTTATCAAAGATTGACCTGCGTTCAGGTTACCATCAAGTCTGAGTTAAAGAAGAAGATATACCCAAGACAGCATTCCGAACCCGTCACGGTCATTACGAGTTTTTGGTGATGCCATTCGGAGTGACCAATGCTCTAGCGATCTTTATGGACACGATGAAACGTATCTTACGGCCATTCATTGATTCATTTGTGGTTGTCTTCTTAGACAACATCTTGGTGTATTCAAAAATAGAAGAGGAGCATGCTGAGCATATGACTGCAGTATTGATCAAGCTACGGGAGCATCAGCTTTATGCCAAACTATCAAAGTGTGAATTCTGAAAATCAGAAGTGGCATTCTTAGGCCATCTCCTTTCTAAGGAGGGAGTGGCTACAGACCCGCAGAAGATCGAGGCAGTAAAGAGTTGGCCTCAGACGAGAACTGTGAAGGAGGTCAGGAGCTTCTTAGGCATTACTGGGTACTACAGGAAGTTCATCCAAAACTATGCCAGAATTGATGTACCACTTACAACACTGGCCAAGAAAAAACGTAAGTTTTGATTGGACTGAGAAATGCGAAGGGAGCTTCCAAGAGTTGAAGAACAAATTGATTTATGCACCGATTTTGGTTCTACCTCAACCAGATAAGGGGTATGTAATCGACAGTGATGCTTCATTTTTGGGATTCGGGTGTGTCCTAATGCAAGAAGGGAAGGTCATAGCATACAGATCGAGGCAACTTCGACCGCATGAGAAGAATTACCCGGCACACGACTTGGAATTGGCTGCGATAATTTTTGCTCTGAAATTGTGGCGGCACTATGTCTATGGGACAAAGGTAGAGATGTTTGCCGACCATAAAAGACTGAAGTATATCTACCAGCAAAAGGATTTGAATCTCAGGTAGAGGTGATGGTTGGAGGTTTTGGATGACATCAGACCAAAAATTTTATATCATCCGGGAAAAAGCCAATGTCATGGCAGATGCACTCAGCTGGAAAAGGAGTGTAGCCACGCTCACTGCAACAAGAAGAGAGCTAGATGACGAGATCAGACAAGCCGGTATTGACATAATTATTCAAGATTTGAGCACGGTTTTGGCACGTCTGGAATTACAACCGAGTCAAGAAGGATCAAATGGGTGATGCAGAGATTGAAGCACAAAAGCGGTTAGTCAATAAAGGAAAATCCTCAGAGTTCAGTGTGATGGAAGGGTCGCTTTGGTTTGGAAATAGGTTGTGTGTGCCTAAAAATGATGAATTGAGAGAAGATATCATGAAGGAAGCGCACTCCACGTTACTCACAGTTCACCCAGGAAGCACAAAGATGTATAAAGACATAAAACAACATTTCTGGTAGGTTGGAATGAAGGGGGATATGACAGGATTTGTGGCCAAATGCCTTACATGTCAGAAAGTTAAGTCGGAAAACCAGTAACCAGGAGGTCTACTGCAACCACTACCCATTCCAGAGTGGAAATGGGAGAATATCAGCATAGATTTCATCACCGGACTGCCCAGAAGTTCGAAAGGGACAATTTGGGTTATAGTGGACTGTTTGACAAAGTCTGCACATTTTCTTCCAGTAAAGACGACTTGGTCAGTGGAAAAGTTAGCAGAAGTCTACATCGAGGGCATTGTAAAGCTACATGAGGTGCCAGTGTCGATCATTTCTGACCGAGATGCAAGGTTTACGTCCCAATTTTGGCAGAGTTGCAAGAAGCTTTGAGAACGTGATTAGATTTCAGCACAGCTTTCCACCCGCAGACTGATGGGCAGACTGAGAGAGTTAACATAATTCTCGAGGATATGCTGAAAGGATGTATAATGGACTTCGAAGGGAGCTGGGAATGACACTTAGCATTGGTAGAATTTGCTTATAATAACAGCTATCAAGCAAGTATTGAGATGGCTCCATATGAAGCTTTGTATGGAAGGAAGTGTAGGACCCCCGTGTGCCAGTTCGATGTAGGAGAAAGGCAGATGTTTGGACCTGAAATAGTGCAGCAAACATCCGAGAAGATCGAGCAAATCAGAAAGAGGATGAAAGTAGCACAAATCAGGCAGAAGAACTACGCCGACAACCATTGACGAGATTTGGAATTCGAAGAAGGTGATTCGGTATTTCTAAAAGTCTCATCTACAAAGGGAGTGATCAGGTCCAGAAAGGGTGGCAAGTTAGCACCAAGATATATTGGACCATACCAGATTTTGAAGAGGATCGGAAAGATGGCGTACAGACTAAAGCTGCCAACTGAATTGTCCCAGGTGCACGATGTATTTCACTTTTCTATGCTTAGGAAATATGTACCAGATTCGAGTCATCAACAGCCAGACATTCCCGAAGACCTACAAGTGGATCTTACATATAAGGAGCGGCTAGTCAGAATTATTGATCTTCAGGATAAAGTGCTAAGGAACAAGACTATTCCAATGGTCAAGGTTCTTTGGAAGAATCAATTCGTAGAGAAAGCCGCTTGGGAGCCGGAAAGCCGGATAAAGCTTTCTTTTCCCGAGTTATTTTGAGTGTTGTTTTTTTTTTGTTTTCTGTTCTTCCTACTTAGTACAGTTTTGAGGACAGAACTATTCTAAGGCGGGAGTATCGTAATATCCCGATCAGTTGTTAATAATATTTATTTTTATTTAATTATTTTATTTTATTTTTCAGAATTGAAATATTTTTGGTGGATATTACTTACTTTAATTAATAATCATCATCTGTATGAATACCAGTCCATATGTATATGCGTTATATCATTTTGGTACTGGAATCTTCCGAGCCGATAATAAAATTTATTTTTATTATTGTTTTCGGAATTAGTTTATTTTTATTCGGATTGTACGGTTTAACAAACGAAAATTAACGGTATATATATTAATACATGTGTATGAGTATTGTATCAATTTCGTACGTTTGTACAAATCGTGTAGTATGTGTTTTGGACAAAAATATCTTATTTTTGTCATGATTAATCAAAAATGGATGGCTAGGATTTGTTTGCAGGGTTAAACCTAGGGTTTAGGATTAATGGAAATACATAAGAGGATTAATGGGTGTATCTCTACTAGAACACTCCTCCACCTCACTCCTCCACCTCACCCCTCCACCTCATAGGGTTTTGCCGGCCACCCCTTGATCCAACGGGGTGTTTGCAAAATCCCTTAGTGTATTTGCACCTCACCCTCTCATTCCTCCTATAAATACCCCCCCTCCCCCCATTCACCTCTTGCCCCATTTGCCAAAAGAAAAATAATAGAGAGGAAAAGAAAAAGAGAAAGAAACCCTAACTAGAGAGTTCTTCATTCTATAGGAGATAGGAGGAAGGAGAAGGATCTTGTCTAGTTCTTCCTACAAAGAATTCAATGTGGGGTTTTATCTACTTCTTAATGTATTGTTATTTTTTTTGTTCTCTTTTATTTGTTGTATGTTGAATGTGTATATTCTAAATAATTTGGACTAAATCATAAGCATATGAAAGGTTGTATGGATCAAAATGATCACATGAAAAAGATGGATGGTAGAACTCAAACAAATAACAAAAGGTTGAATCTTTAAGACCTTTTTATGGTTATTGTTGTTGTTATGGTTATTTTGCTAAACTAAAAACTTGGACTAATTGATTTGTGCATATGAGTAGTGTGGATCAAGAATGATCACATGAAAAGTTTTGAAGGGTAAAACTCACTAAAAAACCCATAAAGATGGAATCTTTAAACTTGATATGAATATTGTTGTCATTATTGTTATTTTGTTAACACAAAACTATACAACTTGGACTACAACTATGAGCATATAAGATTAGTGAAGTGCGAATACTTACATACCCAATTTGGGGATTGTAGAACTCAACAAGCTAATAAAAGATGAGTTTTTTTTGTTGTATGTTGCTTTCTACCATGTTAAAGATCAAGTCTTTACTAACCCTAGTTCAGAAAAAATGGACCTTGTTATATGTAGGAACTTGTAGATTAAAGAAAAGTAGGTTTTGTAAAATGTAGGATTTGTAGATTCAATAAAATTAGATTTTTGTAATATTTAAGACTTGTAATTCATGAAAGAAGTAGTCTTTGTAATATGTAGAAATTCCTAAGAAAGTTGTCTTGTATTATATAGGTAAAGTCCTAGATAATGGTTATGAGTTTACTTCCATGCTTGTGAAGAATCAAATTTGGGTAATCATAGGTTGCTAGAAGACCCATGAACCCATGATGCATGCTTGAGTTTTTATGTTGTTCTAGTAGATTCAAAAAAAACCCATGCATTCTTGAGTAGTTGTTATGTTGTTCTAGTAGATTCCAAAAGAACCCATGCATGCTTAAGTTGTAATTGTTCTAGTAAAGAACCCATGCATGCTTGAGTTGTAGTTGTTCTAGTAAAGAAGTCATGCATGCTTGAGTTGTAGTTGTTCTAGTAAAGAACACATGCGTGTTTAAGTTGTATGTTATAGTTGCAAGCTAATCTAGTCAACTATTAAAGGAATTCATGAATTCGGCTTGCATGCTAATCTAGTTAAACCATTAAAAGGAACCCATGAATGTTAGAGTTCCATGACTGTTTTAGTTCAAATTATAAAAGAAACCCATGCAATTAGTTTCATGGTAGTTCTAACTCAATTCGATGAAGAACCCATGCATTTAGTTTCCAGGAGATTCTAGCTTAAATTTAAGAAAGAACCCATGAACCAAGTGGCATGTGTTCTAGCTTAAATTTTGGAAAGAACCCATGAACCTAGTTGCATGTTGTTCAAGTTCAATTTGGAAAAGAGAACTTATTAATTCTAGTTGTATGTGGTTCTAATTAAAATTGGAACATATCATGTGAACGTTCTTCATCTTCAATGTATGGGTAATAATGGTTGGGAAAGTCACTATTATTGTTAGCTTGATAAAAGATAGTCTAGGGTCTTATAGTTATCCTATGGGTCATCGACCATCAAGACCCGTATCTTACCACCTTGGAAACTATGGATAAATCACACCTCGTGCACCGACGAATCTTAACCGGTGTGGGTTGATCGCTGGCCGAGAATGTTGACGAGATCCGAGTTAGGGGTAGTGATGGGTGAGGGAGATCCCGTCACCGGTGTCTTGGATAGATAGGCCATGAGTTGGACCATGATAATCTTAAGAAAGTCTAAATTGAAAACCTCGAAAGATTGTTTAGGTTTAGTGACATCATTAGGGTAGTAACTTATAAAGATCATTACTTAACCATTTTTGCCAAAAGGGAAGGATTGGTATTAGGGGTGATACCCTATGATCCAACTCGTCCTATAGGCTGACACTAGGTGGTATTATTGGATTGTACCTTCCCGTCAAAGAGATACGTACGGTGCCTTCTCACGAGTTGAGAGCACGGGTTGCGTATCTCACTCTGTTAATTCCTGAAGTACCATGATAAGTACGGGAGGTTCTCCTTTCGGAACTAGGGGATGGACCACGAAATTCCGTCACGTTCTATTTCGGGAAGCGAACGGGCCTTAGACCACGGTCTATGAGTTATGGGTGCCACAGAGTAGGCTTCGTGCTATCCTGTGCTGCGGATACCCTGCATTCATCTGGCTTTTGAGTGAGATCCGGTGTGCCGGGTAGTAGTGGCAAACATAGACACCATGAGCATACTGCATTGGTGGGACTTGACCATGTCTGCAATCTCATCAGTCATGTTGTATCTGTCAGGAAAAGGTTGTGTACAAAAGTAGAATTCATAACGTGGGTTCAAATCCCTAAATATGGATAACAGCGTGATATGGACGTATGTTGTTATCGGATGCATATGACTCCAAATTCTCGCTTGTATTAGAATAAGTGCATCCTAGCTTTAGTTGGCATTGCATTAGATTCTAACTCATAACACCCACAAACACTTAAACTACACCGGCACATTTTACCTTGCTTATGATATGTTATTTTTGAGATTCGCTGCTAGTCATCGGCCTTTAAGCATCAGTATATGTACTGACGTCCCCACTCAAATAGGTTGTGGATACAGGATCACCAACTCCGGGGAACTCTAGTCAAGGCTTGGATTCCAAGTGAAGAGCTCAATGTTTATTGTTTTGTTCATGTAAACTCTGATGTAATCTATTGAAACAATGGAAACACTCGGCTTGTAATATTTGTATTAGTAAAAGGTTTTAAATTTTCCTATTTTTCTGTGTATTGTGGCTAATTGAATGTAAAGGTCGTGGCTCGTGTCTCGAATTTTCCATATAGGAAGTTCGGGGCATTACATTATTATTGTATTGTTGAGCTTAATGATATTGTACAACATATGGATGATATGAGTTGGTATACTTATATTACTTGGTGGGCCTCAACTACGTACCTGTGTTTCTGTATAACGAGAAGCCGGGCGTGACACTAAAATTTCATAAAAAGTTAAACGAGCGCCCGCTGTTCCATTAGCGATCTTTGAATGAAAGACACAACCAGTGAAAATTGCGCCCGCTGCTAACGTGATAGCGACTGACTCAAACTTGTTAATAGTTTCGGAAGTTACATACTTTTGCAAATAGTTTCAAAAAGTGACATAATACAACAGAAGATCACAAATATTCTGGCCTCCCAACCACCACCATCTTGCTCCAACCATTCACTAGCACCTCCACTGCAACCTCATCCATTGGAAAACCATAATTTCCTGACATCAATCTCAAACTCATCCACATCAAAAAACAAACCCATCCTCCAAATAAAATGTAACCCTCGCTTCTGTTTATACGGATTTTTATATTTATTTTTCCTTATTCTATTTTGGATCGTTGTATTTTTCTTCTTCAATTTTGTATTCTAGTTGATTCATTAATCCGGCTATTTTATTATTATCTTGGGTTGTTCTCTTTCAAGCCTAGTTAACTATTTAATCATTAATTATCCAATTATTATTATAAAGCCTAATTCTTAAGGAAACTCCAAGCCCACACCCTATAGTCTACCCAAACCCGAATTCTAATCCAGCCCGTTAACCCATTAACCCAAATACAACCCAAACCCAAACAACCATAATAGCACAATCCCCGACAATCTCCACTACCTCATAACAACCCCACGTTCTCACCCCATTATTTTAATATTGTTATTAAATAAAACCCTTTCCCTTCCCTTTCTCTCTCTCTTTCCCTGATGTTCTCTCTCCACGTACTCTTTCTCCCTCATCGGTTCCAAAACGAAATAGAGAGCACCCCTTCTTCTTCCCTGCTCATTTTCGAAACCCACAGCCATCGACTACCTCCCGAGTGCCTCCACGTCTCCTTGCCCCACCTCAGTCACCCCGCTACTGCAACCATCGCCAGTCGAGCCTCGCCAACTGAGAGACTTCTCCCTGCCTCCTTGCTTGCTGCCTCTCACTTCGAGCCAACATCGCCTGCTACCCTCCATTACCGCAGGCCAGTACCCCCGTCTTCCTCGTCGTACAACCCTGCATCTGCCAGCCATTGTTGCTCCACCACTGAACCCATTGAGTTCTCCCTCGACCGCTCCTTCAAGTCTCCATCCTCCAACCTGCGACCCCAGACCTCGCCTTCTCCTCTTCCTCTATTTCCTTCCGAAATAGAGCTTTGCCAACCCTCATCGTTTCGCCTGCTCGATGACAAACAGAGCACCACCGAACCCTCGTTAGTCCCATCGCCTCTTCCGCCGACTGTCCTCGACCACCTTCGCTAGTCGCCAGTCACCACAGCCACCATTCGCCCGGCGCCCCACCTGCAGACCCAAGTCTGTGACTTCGTTGCCTTCGCCGAAGCCGGAGCCGAAGCCAGTTCCCGCCATTGCTGCTGCCACTCTCGCTGTTGTCGCTATCGATCTTGTCATTGTTTCTTACTGTTGTGTTTCGTGCACGTGGTGTGAACGTGCCTTTGTGGTGTGCGTTTGTTGCACGTAACTTGCACGTGCTTTGTTGCCCGGGATCCTAATCCCGTTTGTAACACCCCATACTTAAGTGTGTATATATATAATATTATATTCAATATATATATATATATATATATATATATATATATATATATATATATATATATATATATATATATATATATATATATATATATATATATATATATATATATATATATAATAGTGAGAAGCGGTGGTAGTTGGCCTATAGGATTTATATGGGCTATGGGATTAATTGGATTAATTATGAGCCTATAGAAGATGTATGGGGTTATGGCTTAACAATTCACTTAGGAACAAAAATATGAAATAATGAATGGAAGAAGAAGTTGGCTACATGCATGCTTCCTGACGTGGCTTTGCTTGGGGTTGTCCCATATCGGAAAAAATGGAGGAGAAAGGAGGAGTTATATAGTATTTGCCAAATGATAAAGGCCACTTAAGGGTTAACCCAACTTTTGATGGTGCCTGTTGTGGGCATGGCTAGAATTTTGTGTCCGTTCTTTCGCGTGTGCACACACGTAGCCATGTGCGCAGCAGAGCCGGGCTGTAACCCCTATTGCTCATTATTTTTATTTTTAATTATATTTAATAAAATCCTTGATTTATTTATTTTATCTTTGGTTGTATTTATTTTTATTTCTTTTGTATGGTGTGTTATGTTCCTCTCTTGTGATTCATTCTATGTTTGGTTCAGCTTTTTACTCTCTTTATTTATCTACAATTTGTTCTTGATCTCGTCTATTGTTCAAACCTATTTCATGGCTTAATTGTCTCTTGTTGGATTCTTTTCACCCAATACTACCCAGTTCACCCAAACTCATATTGTCCTTATATGAACACCATAATTGAACCCTAACCCTAATTACCAAACACTAATATCCTATTCGCTCTCTCACCGTAGCTGTCGTCTACCCCCATCCCAACCCTCTTTCTCTCCTCTTGCTGTAGTCATCTCTGTCTTCCGATGCCGGCGACACACCCCCCGACCACCCATCTCCCGATCCCTTTCCTTTTCCCGATCCCCCACTACACCCACGTGCGCCTGTCCCCGTTGGAGCCCAGCACCGCAGACCAGACCCCCATTGCTGTTCCCCTCTGCTGTTGTCGAATTCGCTGTGGTGGACAACGCCGGAGTGCATCGTCGTCCCCTTGCCAGGCCTTCATCATCCTGGTGGTTGCTACCACCATTTTTACTGTTGGTTGTTGTTGTCTCTTGTGGGTGTGTGCATACATCTCATGCACATGTTTCGGTGGTGTGGATTCTGCGGTCAAGTTAGTTTCGGAAGTGAGAAGTTTCCTTGATTTGGCAGGGTATTATCGGAAGTTTATCTAAGACTTTTTGAAGATAGCTGGTCTGTTGACTAAGCTGACTGGGAAGGATCAGAAGTTTATTTGGGATGGAGATTGTAGTGGAGTTTTTGCAGAGTTGAAGAGCGGGTTAATGTCAGCGCCAGTGTTGACTATTTCGGATGGTTCGGGTGGTTTTGTGGTTCACTGTGCCGCTTCTGGCAAGGGCCTAGGTGCAGTGTTGATGCAGAAGGGTCGAGTTGTTGGTTATGCGTCCAGATAGTTGAGGCCGCATGAGAAGAATTACCTTACCTATGGTTTGGAGCAAACTGCAGTGATCTTTGCTTTGAAGTTATGGAGGCACTATCTGCTTGGTGACCGAGTGGAGATCTTTACTGACCACAAAAGTCTCAAGTATGTGTTCACTCAGAAGGAGCTGAACATGTGGTAGAGGCGATGGTTGGAGTTGATGGCTGACTATGACATCAGTTTGCAATACTATCCTGGTAAAGTAAATTTGGTGCCAGAAGCTTTGAGTAGGAGACCAGTCGCCATGTTCCTAACTCAGCAGAGAGATCTTGTTGAGTAGATGAGGAGGTTGGATTTGGATTGTGATCTTGCTAGGTTCTGTTCAGAGTTGCATGATGCTTCAGTTGCAGTGTCTCTTGTTGAGTAGATTAAGGAGGCTCAGGTAGGTGATAAGAAATTGCAAGGGTTCAGAGCCGAAGTTGAAGCAGGTACGAGGACCGATATGGTTGTTCACTCAGATGGATCTCTTTGTTTTGGGTCCAAGTTGTGTGTTCCGAAGGGTGAGGTTCGTCAGAAGTTGCTTGAGGAAGCCCACCAATCGTCGTACTCTCTTCATCCTGGTGGTACGAGATGTACCAGGGCTTGAAGCTTCAGTTTTGGTGGCATGGTATGAAGAGGGCCATGGTGAGATTTGTATCGCAATGCTTGATCTGCCAGTAGGTGAAGGCGGAGCATCATAGGACTGTCGGACTTCTTCAGCCTCTTCCCATTCTGGAGTAAAAGTGGGAGCATATCACCATGGATTTCGTGATCACTTTGCCGAGGAGTCCTATGGGTCGCAACGTCATTTGGGTGATTGTGGACAGGTTGACCAAGAGCGCTCACTTCGTTCCCTTCAGAGTTGGACAGTTGACTGAGAGCCTAGCTAAGAAGTACATGCAAGCGATTGTCAGACTTCATGGGATTCCAGTCAGTATTGTATCCGACAGGGATACGAGGTTCAGGTTGCAGTTTTGGGAGCCTTCAGAGTAGTCTAGAGAGTAAGTTGAAGTATAGTACACAGTACAACTTTTCACCCTCAGACAGATGGAGAGTCAGAGGGGACCATCCAGACTCTAGAGGACATGTTGAGGTCCCGTGTGCTGCAATTTGGAGGTTTTTGGGAGGACCACTTACATCTTGTAGAGTTCTCATACAACAACAGCTTTCAGGCTAGTCTTAAAGCTGCTCCTTTCGAGGCACTCTATGGTCGTAAGTGTCGGTCACCAGTGTGCTGAGATGACATTGGCGAGAGAAAATTGTTGGGCCCGGAGTTGATCACTAAGATGGTGGATACTGTGAGTCAGGTCAGGAAGCATCTTCAAGCCGTACAAGACAGACAGAAGCGATGGACTGATGTTCATCGTAGAGCCTTGGAGTTTGATGTGGGAGACCATGTTTTCCTTAAGGTATCGCTGTGGTGAGGGGTCATTCGTATTGGTGGTGGAGGAAAGTTGAGCCCCAGGTTCATCGGACCGTTTGACATCGTGGAACGAGTAGGCAAGGTGGCCTATTGTCTTGCATTGCCCCCGACTTTATCTGGAGTGCACAACGTCTTCCATGTTTCGCAACTGAGGAAGTATATCCGTGATGAGAGCCGCATGATTGACTACTTGGAGTTATCTGTGAGGCCGGATTTGTTTTGTGAGATCCTGCCAGTTGCTATTGTGGATCGACGGGAAAGGTTTTGAAGAACAAGGTGATCAAGCTTGTTCGTGTATATTGGAATCCTCACTCAGTCGAGTGAGTCGACTTGAGAGCTGGAGGAGGATATCCAACAAAGATTTCCTCATTTGTTTGTGTAGCTCTTGTGTTGCTGTTTTTGCTTTTGTTATTGTATTTTTTTATTTTCTTTTGGTGTTACCCTATGTACTTCTTGTTGAATTTTGAGGACGAAATTCTTCTTGTTAGGTGAGTAGGATTTGTAACCCCTATTGCTCATTATTTTTATTTTTAATTATATTTAATAAAATCCTTGATTTATTATTTTATTTTTGGTTGTATTTATTTTCATTTCTTTTGTATGGTGTGTTGTGTTCCTCTCTCTTGTGATTCATTCTATGTTTGGATCAGCTTTTTACTCTCTTTATTGATCTAAAATTTATTCTTGATCTCGTCTATTGTTTAAACCTATTTCATGGCTTAATTATCTCTTGTTGGATTCTTTTCTCCCCATTGGATACTACCCAGTTCACCCAAACCCATATTGTCCCTATATAAACACCCTAATTGAACCCTAACCCTAATTACGAAACCCTAATTTCCTATTCTCTCTCTCACCCTAGCTTTCGTCTACCCCCATCCCGACCCTCTCACTCTCCTCTTGCTGTCGTCGTCCCGGTCTTCCGACGCCAGCGACACCCCCCACCCCCCCCACCACCCATCTCCCGATCCCTCTCCTTTTCCCAATTCTCCGCTGCACCCCCGTGTGCCTATCCCCGTTTGACAAACAGCATCGCAGGCCAGACCCCCGACGCTGTTCCCGCCACTATCATTGACTTTGCTATGGTCGACAACGCCTGAGTGCGCCGTCATCCGCTTGCCGGGCCGTCATCTTCTTGGTGGTTGCTGCCGCCATTTTTGCTGTTGGTTGCTGCTGTCCCTTATGGGTGTGTACATACGTATCGTGCACATGTTTCGGTGGTATGAATTCTCGTCTCTTTATTCGTTGTATTCGTTGTTCGGGATCTGTTCCCGTTATTCTGTTTTTCGTTTCCGTCGTCTTCATAACAAGCAAGTAGCTTGTATGTGTTCTTTTTGTCATACAAGTTAATACTGTAAGTAATCTAGTATGAAAATATTTGTACTCTAATGATGATCCTATTTTTCTAGGTTAACTATTGACATCACCTCTTGATCATGAGTAGTTACAATAGTTGACACCCAGTTGCATGAAAACAATTAGATTAGTCGACATCTTGACTGTATGTTGTTGTGGCACACCGTATGTTGTAGATGACTGTTGCATAGATGTTTGTTGTATGTATTATCTCATTATGGACTATTTGATTCACATGTCATGCTGATTTGAGTAACCCACATATACCATGCTTTGTATGACATCTAGATTGGACCGTTTGTAGTTAAGTTGTTTGATAAAACACTAAAAAGAACTTTGTTTTGTTGCTGCCCTATTTTGTACAGTAATTTCGACCCTGTTAACATCAGTAAAATAAATAAGTTTGTGAACATGATTTGTAGACCCTGTTAACATCAGTAATTTCTAGTTTCCAGAACTTTCAACGGATCTGAATTCTGATTTTTGATGCATGAGTTATTGCCATTTTATTGCGGTCATGTCGTATATTCCAGATTATGAACTATATGTATTCTATATAGAATTTTATTTTAAAACTGAAATTATAAGTATAATTTGTACTCTATATTTTGCTAAGTATGTTTAGATATGACTGGGAGCAATTCCCAATTTTTTTGTGGAATTAATTAATGACTTTTGTATCTTATTTCATGCTTTTGAAACTAATGGAAATATTCCAAACTGCATGCTATTCAAAAAAGAATTATGTTTTCAACCAGATTATATTAGTTTTCGTTGAAAACTTTATGAACATGAACTGTGGCCATATTTGTCTATTTTATCACCCTTTTGACAGATCTGGATTTTGAATCATATTTTATGAATTATCTCTATTTTGGTACTGCTATGTCTGAACTTTCAGAATTGAGATTTTGTTGCATTACTCTGTTTTCCAAATTTTGTTGACTATATTATCTGTAATGTAATTTCATGATATTTTATATTTTGAAACTAGATATGTTAAGGAATCTTCTAGAATTTTTCAGATTTATTTATGATGATTTTAAACACTTTTCATGCTTATAAATAAGATTTTGCATTTTCTGGCTGAACACGATTTCTGTATTAAACATGATTTCTGTATTAAAATCTAAAAATTAGAATGGCTGATATGTGACTTATATATATTTGCTGGAATCGGCAGAAAGTCTAGTTTCTAGATTTTCTGATGGATCTGGATTTACTATTCTGGGGCGATGGGAATCTCAGATTTGGTACAGTACTGTCTTGCTGTCCAGAACTGAAAATTTCATTGTTTTAACGATTATGAGTTGTTTTTATCAACCGTTGCAATCACTATTTCATCTTAGACTTATTTCCTGTTCTTGCCATGTGTTTAGCCTGTTTGTATTCGTTCACATATGTTTATTAATAATAAAAGAAATCAAGCCGGGTTTTTAACGGAAAAGATCGAGTAGTGGATAATATAGAAATGCATATTCAGAAGTGAATCGTTTCCCCACTGTTTACTGTGGTACCTACTGTTTATCTCTGGATGCATGAGGGCATGATCCATGACACCATTTGTTGTTATTAGTGTTACTGTTACTGTTTGTCTGAATATATTGTCCTATAGATGTTCCACTACAAAATCTTAAAGCGAAACTGTTTGATGTAGCAACCATGTGGTAAAATCTGGGACGCATGAAGTGCTACCTAGTTAGTAATGAACATTAGACATAAGAATAACTGTTTACACTGTCACATCCTGCTACGGTTAATGTGGACTTTGCTGTTACTATTGATCCATACTTTTACTGTTATGTCTCTCCTGTTATCACTACACTGCTTACTGTCACGCCCCGCTTCCCCAAAAAATACGGAATACGGATACGTAACAAAAGCCCAGCGAATGATTTTTATCATCCATAAGCTATTCAAGAATCTTTACAGCATCTCACAAAATAATCAGAGTCGGAAGCAGAAGATACAACCAGACATGCATAATTGAAACAAGATACCAACAGAAATTACTTGAAACCAAATATAATAATCTCAAATAATCAAATTCTGAATTAGTCAAATATCCTGGGTCACATCGCCCAAATACAAATAAATATCCAAGTAATCAAGTACATTTTATTCAAGTTCAAGCAACAAATAATAATAATAATAAAGTAGAAAATCCAGCACTAATACATCATCTCGCCAATACCATCTAGTAGCTGACCATCCTGATATGCAATTAACAATTGCATGAGAAGGAAAGAGAAAACAAGTACCCTGTCAATTGCAAGTTACGGGCCACTTATAATGTAGGATACAAGTACATGGGGAAACTAAACAAATCTAAATAATACCAGAAACAGACCTAGTATGGTATTGCAGAATCAACTAGCATGGTATACTAACATGTGACAAGTGTCAAAGTCAAAAGCATGCAGACAGGTATACAGATAGTGTCAAATAATGGTGTCAAGTGATAATATCAGATAGATAACAAGTAATCAGATGATCAGATGATAGATAGCTAGATACATACAACAGATTTAGATTCAGATTTTAGATACGGATACAGATTCAGATTTTTATAAGTTTTATATTAATTACTAACTAGGTAGCACTTCATGTGCCATCCTTTTATCACATAGTTGCTACATTCAAAACAGTTACGTTTGTGGATTTCATATGGGATCATATAAGGCCGTGTACTCCGGGTTCAGACAAATATCAGATAACAGATCTAGACAGATAGATAACAGACGATCATGCAACAAATAGGACTAAGTCCCCGCCAAGTACACCCTCTCGTAGGAAGTATGTAGTTGGGTAATAGATGGGATCACGGGCCCCCTTCTGAGTACACCCTATCATAAGAAAGTATGTAGTCAGGAATCAAAATCTTGCATGATCTCATAACAGATAACAGATAATCAGATGGGAAACACGACCCCCTTCTAAGTACACATTTCTATGCTTTCCGTCTACAAGATCTTTTCCTTAAACCCCGGCTTGGTTACTTTTATTATGGTCATCAAACAAGCATGAATGTGTACGGAATAGTGTCAAACTAATATGGTATAATCAGTATTAGGTTTAGGAAAACAAATAAACATGCATATATAATATACAGTCACATAAACGAGCAAAACAATATATGTTCATATTCAGGACAGCAAGACAGTACAGTACTAAAACAGTGAATCTTGTCGCTACAGAAATGCAAATCTACATCCGCCAAAGAATCTGGAAAATAGACTTCCACACAAATCCAACGAATATAGTTAAGTCATATAGTAATTCAAAACATCATAACTCAAAACAGGTTTGAATCCAGAAAAACACGTTCAGCCAGAAATCAGTAAAACAAATTCACAGTCAGAAAAACAGCATTAAAACTTCTCTAATAAATCCAAGAAAAATCTTGGGTATTCCCCTATATGTCTAGAATCAAAATATAAAGTTTCATAACATTCCAGTAAAATTATTTCAGCCATCAAAAATAAGAAAACATCAAGAAACGATACTTTGGCCAATCTGGAATTCCCAACACTGCTGAACGAAAACTGAAATATCTCGCAAGCCGTGAAACGAAATTCAAATCCGCCAAAGGGATATGGAAATAGATAAAACAAAATAACTGTCATATTTCACAAACATTTTCCATACAGTAAAAGGAATCAGGGTGAAAACACAATTCTTTACAAGACAACGAGCAAAATACAGCAAGTATGACTTTTGTAAATATGCATGAAACGACATATAAAACTCATCAATAAAATCTACCAAAATTCTGGGTAAACCCTAGATAGGTATAGAAATACTGTGCAAAATTTCAGATCAAAATAATATGTGTAGCTCAAGTATCAAAATAGTTTATTCAACAAAAATCACCGAGAAACGAAATCTGGAAACATGATACACCTCTGTAGTAAAACAATCATAAGTCACTCATACGAAAATGAAATCAAGTAAGGTCAGAGGGGTTGGAAAGAAGACGAATTTCTCTACAATTCATGTTTTATACTGAAATTAAGATTCTGACTTTAATATGGTCGAAAATATAATTCAAAACAGAACATCGACAAAATACAGATTTTCCTCAAAAACCAAAATCAACATCATTCAAATGAAACTTGATCCAAACACAACCAAACATGAAATCTAGTCTACCAATTATCCAAACAACATGAAATAGGGTAATTAATATATCTAAAGCAAGGCTATCACATGGATCCCAACAAATACCCAAATTCTCACAAAAATCCCACATACATGATCAAATCAAGAACAGGCAAAACCTAAGTTAATTCATGTCAAGATTGTGTCATGAGGCAACTATGGTCAAGTTTTCACAATAGAGACAAAACCCATCAAAGATAACACACACCTGAGTTGTCTCTAGAACCCAACAACACTATAGGTGGTATTTTTGACTTGTATCAAACAAAGGAACTGGAGTACAAGTTACTTGCCTTAACCGAGACGAAACGAACTCCAAGAATAACGGGAACGGATTCCCGGGCAACAAACCAAAATCCACGAACAAGAGATCCATAAATTAAGAGCAACGAACCCGCGAACAATAGCACGAACACACGGCATGCTTCTCAAAGCAAGAGAAGAGAGAACCCACAAAAGAGAGATAGACGAATGGCGGTGCTTGAGGCTTGGAGGGTTGATTGGCAAAGGGGATGAGATGATCGGAGAGGGGGGTAGTAGGGTAGTGGTGGTCGAATGGAGTAGGAGATCGGGTATGGGGGTGCTCGGCCAAGATGCAGGCCGAGAGGAGGGGTGGTCGGGTTTGGCCTGGCTGGGCGTCGGGTGTGCAGCACTGTGCCGCCAAGGAAGGAGGGAGAGAGAGAGTAGGGGCCGGGGGTAGGGTGCAGGGAGTTAGGGTTAGGATTTGAGAGATTAAAGAGGTATATATATATAGAGGATTAGGGTTTAGAAGTTGGGTAATTGGTAGTTGGGTTGTGGGTAATTAGGAGTAGTAATAGGATTCAAAATAGGATTGGGTTTAATTTGGCTTTGGTAAATCTATTAGGGATAAAACAATAGGATTGGGAGTAGGATGAGCAACGAATCACCACCACAAGCACCCAAAAAAATTAAAAATAAAGAGGACAAGAACCAAAAGAAAGAAAAATAATAATTGACGAAGAACAAAACAAAAGACGAACAAAACCAACACAAGGAGCTCAAACTGAAATAAATGAATATATATTGAAAACAAACTCCAATATACAATTCAGAAAAAAAATAAATACAAGAGATAGTACAATAACCAAGAAAAGAACAAAATACATCAAAATACACAAAATGAAAAACAGGGGTTACACTTACTGTCATCTGTAGACAGTTATATTTGCTACCCTCTCCATGTTAGTATTACTTGTTTAGTTGAGTTTTTCCCTTCATTTTCCTACTTGTATTGCTTGCGGACCGAACTTGCATCTAACAGGCGTTATGTTTTCCTATTTTCCTATTTTTCTTGTAATTGCCATATGAGTAGGTTTTGCTGATCAATTGCCTACTTGAGTTGGTGAGTAAAAGTTTTGAGCTGCGTAATCGGAATCATTTACTTAAAATATTTTGATGAACTATTTTATCTCATGAACTGTACTGAGACTTGTATTTGGGCTTATTGTCCTAGGATTATTGTTTTGTTTCGGATCTAGTATTTGTAGGAACATTTATTATTGATGCAATAAATATTGTTGAGTTATGATTGTTTTTGCATGCCTGGTTGAAGTATATTGTTATATTTACTGTTATGATGGGTCAAGCAGATCCATACAGCTTATGGATGGTGAAAACTATCCGCTGGGCTTAGTCGTGTACCGTATTTCGTATTCTTTTGGGAAGCGGGGTGTGACACGGGCTCGAGGCATTATAAATGGTATCAGAGCCGACTTTCGTTAATGAGTGTGTGCAAGATGTACGCCTGAGAGGGAACGTGGTTGGTACAGGTCGCCCGGGTAGGAGATTGTACAACTAGTAGAATAAGGGTAGTCCTCTCCACATCAGCTAGAAAGGGAATCCTTGATCAGGTTGCAAGTCTCGGGCTCAGCGAGGACACTGAGTTCTTAATGGGGTTGTGTGTAACACCCCGTACTTATGAGTGTATATATATATAATATTATATTCAGTAAATATAATATATATATATATATATACTAGGTTTGCCCTCTGACACGTGCCTATGGCACGTCTTCGGAACGGTGCAACTGATTTGATTATATAAAATAATTTTGGAGGTCCAACAAATTAATTCAAGTAGCAAAGACATTATATGAGGAAGCAGTATATCTACCTTTTAGCTCAATCATCGCCTTCTTGATCATTAGCTTGAACTTACTTGGAATGCATATAGTTTGTTAGAAACACTGCATAGAGTTTTTTTAACTTCAGCATCACTTTTAGATGCTTGTAATCGTTATGCAAGGACATTATCATATAGGTTTTATAGAGCTTACTCTAATCCCATAACCACTATGAGCATGTCTTAATACAATGGTAACGCAAGTGCAGGTGTGAAGGTATCTACAATACCAATAATCTAAACATTTGTTTGTGTGAGACTCAGTTTGCAATTAAAACACCTCTTATTATTATTTCAACCAAAATGAAATACATGAAGTTCTCAAAACACTAATCCAAGCTAATAATTTCTTTTATCTCCACTTTGTCTCCCCATTGCACCTTTATAATAAAAAAATTAAAATGGATAAATAAAAAATTTATTTTAGCTGTCTTTCTTGAGTAGAGAGTCAAAAAAAAATTTAAAATTTAAATTTTTAAAATTTTAAATTTTTGAAATTTTAAATTTTTGAAAATTTAAATTTTAAATTTTAAATTTAATAAATTTTAAATTTAATAAATTTTAAATTTTAAATTTATTAAATTTTAATATTTAAATTTATTAAATTTTAATATTTAAATTTTAAATTTTTTAAATTATAAATTATAAATTATAAATTATAAAATTTTTTAAATTTAAAATTTAAAATTTTCGAAATTTTAAACTTTAAATTTGAAATTTTAATATTTTAATATTTTTTCATTTTGAAAATTTTGAAAATTTTTAATTTTTGTTAATTTTAAAATAATTTTGAAAATTTTAAAAATTTTAATTTTTGTTAATTTTAAAAAATTCTAAAATTTTAAAAATTATAGATTTTTGAAAACTTTAAATTTTAAAAATTGTAAAATTTAAAGAATAAAAAAAATTTAATTTATTTTTAAAATTTATAAAAAAAATTTTAACAGTTTTTGATATTTTTGATATTTTTGAATTATTTTTAAAGTTTGTAAATTTTTAATTTTTTTAGTTTTTAAGTTTTAAGTTTTTAAGTTTTTAAGTTTTTAAGTTTTTTTAAAAAAATTTCAAAATTTTATTTTCTTAATTTTTCGAATAAGAAAGAGAGAGGGGGGGGGGGGGGGGGGGGGAGGGGGGGGGGGGGGACGGGGGGAGGGGGGGGAAATAATTAAATAAATAAAGGTGTTGTTTTGGGTGGGGGATTTGAATTTGAGTTTTGGAGAGAAGCTTTTGGGGGGAAAATGTGTTTTATAAGGTTAGATCTATGCCTTTGATTTTGGGGAGATTGAAGGAGAGCCACTTGATAGCTTTCTTTGTGTTTTATTATATAGATAAATAATAGTAAGAAGTGGAGGTAGTTGGCCTATAGGATTTATATGGGCTATGGGATTAATTGGATTAATTATGAGCCTATAGAAGATGTATGGGACTATGGCTTAATAATTCACTAAAGGACAAAAATATGAAATAATGAATGTAACCCCCATTCCCAAAAATAGGTATTTTTCGCGTATTTTCTATAATTTAATTATTATAAATTTATTTTGTGCTAAATTCTGTTCGGATCTTTTATTAAAGTATTTTCTAAACGAAAATTTTATTTATTTCGAATAATGGTGTGTTTTGATCTTACTTCGCATTTCTTATCGATCGACTATTTATATTTGAGCCTAAAATCTAATATATTATTGTTATTGGATTATTTTAATAAAATTGTTAAACCCGGATACTATTTTGTTGTATGATTTTATTATTGTTATGATTATAATTGTTAATTGTTATTTCTTGATTATTTAATTAAAATTCATCTATTGAAATATTTTATTATTGTACCGGATCTGATTTTCTTGTCAAATTATAATTTAATTGCAAGCCCAATTGATATTCTTTTCATTCGTATGATTTATTTATCTAATTGAATTTAAATTTTCGTTCATGAACTATGTTCTCTTTTTGTTAGGCTATATATTCTGTGGATTTTATTTTATTGGATTGTGATCATTTTATTGAACCATATTGTCTTCAAACCCATCTCTTATTAAACCATAAAATCCAATTGCAGTTTGATCTACAACCCAAACCCACTATTATTGGATCCAAACCCACTAACCCAATAATCAACTTGTATTTTATAAATACAACACGAATACAAACCCTAAAAATTGTGTAATTTTGAAACCCTAGCTGCTTATTCTCTCTCCTCTCTCCTCTATCCTCCTGTTCTCTCTCTCTCTCGGTCGGAACCCACCCAATCTCCAAAACCCACCACTGTAGCACTTCCATCCGCGGCCATCTCTGATGACCCCGTCGTCACCACCCCTCGTCAACCTTTCCCCAGCGTCGCCCCTCCTCTTTCCTCGAAGCCCAGTTACCCAAAACCCCACCCCGACTTCCCTCTCCTCTGCCTTCGACATTAACAGCGATCAAACCCCAAATCCCGACAACCCTCAACCTATCTCCGTCGATGCCGCTGTTGACCCACCTCGCCGCGTCGACCACCATCACCGCCCTTCGCCAGCAATGCCACTGAAGCCCTTGCTGTCATTGCTGACTTTGTCGCTGTTTGTTGTTGTTGAGTTGCCTTGTACTGTTGCTGCTTTGGCACTTTATATTTGCACGTGTATTACAAGTGTTAAATTGATTAGTTCGTGGGTTCGTTGCTTCAGGGATCCTTATCCTATTATTCTTGGTATTCGTTTTCACTGTTAATAAGGCAAGTCACTGTCCGCTTGAATTGTTAATTTCACCAAATTCAAGTTTTGTTGAAACGTTTGCAAGTAAATCCCTTTGTTTATCGTATTGTACATTGTTCATCTCTTTCATTGGGTATATTGAGGGTTTACACGAGCTAACCCTAATTTACTTGATATCGTGCCACTTTTGATTCCAAAAATATTGAATCTTACATACATCATATAGTATTGTTGACAGGATTTTCATGCATCTCATAACACGATTAATTATTGTAGAGGCAATTGCTAGGTTGTATGTTGTTTGATAGATTGATGGTTGATTGATGATAAATTGATGTATGAATGTGTTCTTAATCTTATTTACCATGTTTTTATACCCTTCATGTTGATTGAGAAGTTTATCGACTAGTAGAATTGTAATACCCCGCAAGATAGCATATGGCTATTTTGCATTGTAATCTGTGCACAATTGAGAATTGCGCGTGATTATGTATTTTGTACTATTCGTATTATTAAAGTATCGAGTTGGGGTTTATTTGAAATATTTTGGAGATCGGGGGGCCTATTTGTAAATATACCTTTTTAAATATATATTTATATTATAATTTTTTTTATATAAACCCATCCCCCCCCCACCCCTTCCCCTCTCCTCCTTCTTTCTTTCCTTCCTGGTTCTCTTCCCGACCGAAAAGAACCCTATCGAAACCCATTCGGCCGACGAACTCCCCACCCAAATCCACCCTATCTCTTCATTGTTTTTAAATTAATTTGAGGGGAAGGCTAATTGGAAGGTGCTCTAGCTCGTGGTAGCATCGGTTTTTTGAGAGGGCTTCGGAATGGTATACCCTATTTTATTTTATTGTAAAATATTAAGTGTGGTTAATTTCTATTGAGAAGGAGTATTATGGTATGAAGATTAAGAGATGTTGGGAATGGTAGAGGCGAGAAATTAGCAGATTATTAGAGAGTTTGCAAGTTGTTCACAAATTAGGGTTTCGGGTTTATAAAGAGGGAGTAAATATATGAGAATTTGTCTGTTTTAAAGTAATAGAAATTTTATTGAGACATTAGGATATTTTAGGGGTGATTTTCGTTATTGTTTGGGTATAAAAATCCCGTAGGATTTTGAATATTACGTGCATCGCACGTGTGTATCTCAGGCGTTCAATAAAATACCTGTATGATATTTGGATTAATGTTATTAGCTCCCGTGATTGGTTTAGATGATTTGAGCCTTAATTGATTTGAAATTTGATAATAGGATATATTAGTGACTTTGGATGCGAGGTGGCGCTTCGAGTCTTCGTGGGATATTTGGTGAGTATGATCTCTTTTATTTTATGTACATGGTGTGTTATGAAAATTGTAAATTACGATTTGCTGTGTATTTTCGATTTTGTATCTCAGTGTAGCCTGGGTTTTTTGAGCTAAAAATTTTTGTGGACACTCTTGTATGTGTCCACAAATATAGTCTAAAATTTCATAATTTTTTAAGGTCGTTTGATACCTCAAAAAATTTGTGGAGTGCAGCTGGTCTGAAAGGGCAGAGCTGAAGCTAATTGCTTTTGGACTGAAGTTCAAAAGGTCATAACCAGTTGTGTATATATGATCTTGCTATGAAATTTTGCGAGTAGCTTTTTATATGAGTCTATTTGATGATTCTCAAGTTTTAGAATTTTTAAAGATCGTTTGATGAGGTTTCAACAATAAGCCAGATACAGTGGCAAAAACCCTGTTGAAAGAGTGGCTGAAATTGTTTACTATGTTTGAAGAGTCATAGCTCATTGTGTGAGATGAACCTAAATGTGAATTTTCGACATAATGAAATGGTATATGTGTAGATTAAGAATCTCAAATTTAATGAGCATTGGACTCAAGGTTGATTTATAATTGAGTTTCCAAGTGGGCCATGTTCAGCCTAGTACAAGTTGACTAGTTGTGAAGATGAGAAATTTGGGAACTATTTGTTAAGAATTTGGGAAATTGACCAACTAGAGAGTCGTAGTAGGGAGTCATAGCTTTCTAACCCAACTGAAATTTTGTAATTTCAGTTTATAGGTTGAGAGTTATGATTTTTCAAAGATGGAATGGATCCAGTCTTAGTTAAGGTATTATTGGCGAAGTAAACCAGTTTCTCCCTGTTTGTACACCTGATGGAACTTAGTGTCTTCGAGAACTCAAATGATAGAATCCGAAAGAGTTGTTCAACTAGAAAGTTGAAGTAGACACTCCCACCTTCCCATAGAACCTGGAATCGAGAATTTTTGATGAGTGAGCAAACTTTTATGATATTGAAAAGGTGCAGCGATTGCAAGAAGAATATACTATTGAGAGTATATGAGGTTTTATAGTATCAAGATGATTGAATTTGAGGAAATGGTCAGCTGGAGAGTTGTAGACTATGATTTTATCTTTCCAGAATGGGTAGTATCAAACAATTCTGTATTGTGTGTTGGAAGTTATGGGCGTTGCAAGTTAGCAACCTGTTGTTTAGACTAAACTTCATGTTTAAGTTGACTCGGGGACTTAAGTTCTATAAGAATTTGAGGGAGTCATCCACTAGGAGTGTAACACCCCGCAAAATTTAAATGATAATTTTGCCCTCGGGTGTTACGCACGTGCATTTTGTACTATTACTGATCATATCCATAACGCATTTTCATATGTATTTTGAATTCCAATTATTTATACAATCTTGTATTCTTAAAAATCACATTTGAGACAACTCAAATGCAAAATTTCAATCTTTGAGTTTTACGTGCTTTTTACGTATTATCGATGCACGTGTCGATTTTGGGTATTCCACTGTTACGTGCAAAGTTTTCAATGAATTTCAATCATTTATTTTTATAAACATGTTTTAATTTATTTTGTAAACGAAAATTCAATTTTTGACTATATTTAGTTAAAATAAATTTCTACGTGCAATACACGTGTTTTCTGTACGTTTGAGTATATTATCAAATATGTATATTAAATATACTTTCTATTGCATTCCAATTGATTATAAATATTTTTCGGTTCATAAAATCAATTTTTGTATTTTTGAGATTTTACGGGCGACGCACGTGTTTTGGTGCACGTGTTGTAAGCGCGTTCTTCCTTCAAAATAAATTTTCATGAAATGTTTCTTTTCATTTTAATGTGCATGAAAAGTATAATTTTTAAAGTTAATTTTATATATATTTATTACATATATAAATAATTATTTTAAAAGGATTAAATAAATAAATTGTTTTGTACACAAAGCACGTGCACGTGCACACGTGCGTTGTGCACACAATTTTTGGGGGACCGGGCTGATTAGAGAGGAGGGAAAACCTGGAGTTTTGATTTTGAAAACAAGAGGGAAAGTAAGTTACCAAAATTTATAATGGGTTAGTGGTGTTCATGTGGAGGTAGTTATACTAACTACCCATTAGCTTTCTTATAAAAATGCACTCTTAGCCTCTCTTTCTCTCATCTCTTTTCTCCCTTCTCTCTTGCCAATCCGAGAGCAACCCAAAACAGCATAAGCTCTGTCCATTCCTCCATTTTATCACCATTTCACTTGCCTATATACATATACTAATGTATATATATGTGCACACATAGTATATGTATATGAAAGAAGATGGGAGTTGTTCTTGATGATTGCCGAATGAAGATGGAGATGCTCATTGATGGATGCTTGCCGAAATGTGGAGCTTGGAGGCTTGCTTTGGTGCACGGATTTCGAGGAGGATTGCAATTGGAGCTTTCTTTAGGAGCTCCTAATTCTAGGAGTTCATTTGGGTAACAAATCTTCATTTTTAGGTGGGTGTTTCTTAAATGCTTTCTAATTTAGAAGTAGAAATGCATGATAGTTGATATATGATTTATTGGGTTGAAATTGAATTGATTGCATGCAAATTAATATAGAAATGAATCGTTAAATCTTGATTGATTATGGTAAATACAAATTGCCATGCTTGTTATGATTGCTAGTTGAGATACTAGAATTGAAGTGATTGTATGAATTGATGCATGTTGAGAATGTGGTAAAGAAGTGTGATTATAACCTCAAAGTGTTATTCATACGAGGATAGAGATTTTGTAAAGTGAATTTGATAAAAGAAAGTAGTTCATTTGGAAAATATGTTTTGATGCATTTTTGATTGGAAAAAGAGAAACTTGGGAATTGATAATATATATGATAATGTTTTAAAAGGAATATATTCTGGAAATAAATTATATTTTGTATATGGAAGTACAATCGATTCAAAAGTCGAAAAGTGTATGTAAAGATGCAAATTGTTGTTTTGACAGTCGACTGTTCACTTCTACAGTCGACTGGTAAGTATTAAAAATTGGGTTTTGTCAGTAGGACAGTCGACTGACTATTTTTTACAGTCGACTGATGCTGCCATAAATTTGATGTTGAGTTTTCAAGATATTTGCGGGACAGTCGACTGATACTGCCACCAGTCGACTGAACCGAACTGTTTATGATTCTTGAGTTTGAAATTGATTTTGACAAATGAAAGTTAAATAAGTTTTGAATACAAGATTTTATGATTATTAAGATTTGATTGAGTTTTATTGTGAAATGCACACAAGGTTATGAAAAATGAAATTGACAAAGAAATTAAATTGGAACACTGCGGAACAGCCGACTGCCGTGTGCAGCAGTCGACTCTCCCGAGTGGTTATGAAGAATGTGAATTGACTGAGAGTTTCCAGTCGACTTTCCAGAGTGCTTTTTGATATATCTGAAATCTTGTGAATTGTTTGTGGTAAAGATTGTGAACCTGGATATTGGTAAACTCTATTTGTTGCTGCATAAATTGAGAATTTACATGAGATGAATCATAGATTTGAATTGAGAATTAAATGAATATGAAAGGCTAAGATCATGATGAGAAAGTCTGTGAGACTCTAAATTGAATTATGAGCTGAAAGTGCTCAATTGGAAGTTGTGAATTGTAAATTGAAACCAAAGAGTAGCTAAGTCTCCCCCGGCAATGAAATGAAATGAAATGAGAATTTGAAAGACCAAGGTTGGTCATATATTGTAATGAATGAATAAGTCCGGTTGAGTGGAGAGGCTAACTCTAGAGCTTTGATTTTTATTCATGATTCTAATAATTAATACATTGTAAGGCTGTAATGAAAGTAAGAGAAAAACATAAGTATGGGAGCCTAGGGTCTACGATGCGGATGTGATCCACAGAATGCATGCTTGATGAGTCAAGACATGGCGTGGGCAATATACTCCAGAATGATCGGGATCTTGGCGACGCTTGTGGGATGTTTGGTGACTTGCAAGAGGATCGTGTTCAGGGAGGAGGCTGAACTATCGCAGAATGCATGCTTGATGAGTCAAGACATGGCGCGAGGTTCCCCTCTAGGGTCTTGGACACGTGCTTGTAATCATGGAACGTCTATGACACTTGCCGAAATTAGAGATAGATACATAGTGGAGATGTAATGAAAGTGAGAGAAAAACATGAGTATGAGAGCTAGGGTACGGTGCGGGTGTGTGAGCCGCAGAATGCATGCTTGATGAGTCAAGACATGGCGCGGGCACAACTCAGTAATGATCGGACTTTAGTCACGCTTGTGGGATGTTTTAGTGACTGCAAGAGGATCGTGTTCAGGGAGGAGGCTGAATTACCGCAGAATGCATGCTTGATGAGTCAAGACATGGCGCGGAATTTCCCTCCAGGATCCAGGATACGTGCTTGTACTCACAGACCATCTAGGATACTCATCGTAGTTACAGTAGTAGATTAAGTCATGGCGAGGGATTGAACCCTACAATAATGAAGACGATTAAGAGGCTTGCCCTCGGACCTATGTAGTATGGGATGCATAGAATCCGAACAAGTGTGCATTAGTGTCATATAATATAAACAACTGCATTAAGGACTAAGTGCACCGCACAACACGACATCAACAGGATAGTCCCTTTGTAGCTTTGTTTGTGATCAAGTTTGTGTTTGCTAAAGCATTTGAGAATCGTTATACTGTTTCCGGCATAGAGAGGATGGCCGTGTATAATATTTCGTCAGTTGTAAGCAACTGACGCGCCCACAGTTTTATATGCAGGAAATGGAGTTACATGAAGATATAAAGAGAATTGATGCTGTTGATTACTTAAATGTTAAAGTTGTAACAATTGTACATTCATTATTGTTGTATTTTATTGATTCCGCTGCTTATTGATGTAAAAGACTCTGGTGTAATTATTGTTGAAATAAAAGTTTTAAATTCCTTATAAAATTGTACGAAAGAAGTGAAAAGATCCTGTAGAATTCTCGAACTCAGTAATTTTGGGGTTCGGGGCGTTACAAGGAGATTGCAGTGGATCTCTCTACCCTTCTAGAAATTCTAAGTGTCATGGATTCCGATGAGCGTAGCTTGGGCCATAACTACTGCTTTTTCTTGAACATTTCATCGAACAATTGATGAGGAACCCTCTGCATACCGCAGTGTGGTGATCATGACCTATCGGGTTTTTAATAATGTTTTAGCATTTCAATTGGAACTTAGATAAGTTCCTGTGCTTAGTAATCATGGTGGACATGAGTGAGTTGGGATATAGCTCTGGTCGGTTTGTGTTTGGTGTCTCGATGCCTGAGTCTGTCAATGGTCGAGAATTGATGGTTATGTTTGTGGTCACCTTCATTTGAATTGTATTGCATCCTTGGAGCGCCGTTGGACCATTCGCTGAGGGTCACGGGCCGAGATTATTTGGTCGATGACCTGAAGGTATTGGAAATCAGTGGATGTGATTCCGTGATGGTTGTTACTTTGACAGACCAGTCAGGCTCGACTTTGTTGATCGACATCGAGTGTGATTTGAATAACAACATATTTTCAGTAAACTGCACAGATTAGGTTTACTTTTATTGTTTCGCTTGAAGACCGAATTGGTGTTAGGGGTGATTCCTCATAATCCAACTACTTCTGAGAGTTAGCACTAGGTGGTGATACTATGGGGTTGTCTCTTCCTATCATTAGGGATACGTGCTGCGGTGCGTATCCTGCACTATTGATTCCTGAAGTACCATGGTAAGAACGGGACGTTGATTTCCTGGCGGATAGGGGGTTATAGACCTTCGAGGCCGTCATGTTCTATGTTGGTGGGCATGAACGGATTATAATGGATCTTCTGCGTAATGGATATGCTGCGTGTATATCTGTAAGTTCGTCACAGCTTTTGAGGAGGGTCTGATGCAATGATTGTTGGTGACAACAGGATAGCGCCCCAATTTATTTCTGTTATTTATACCTCCTCAACCATGTCATACTATCAGGAACAGGAAGTAAACCAAATTAGAATGCATTATATAGCGAGGGTTCAAATCTCTGAACTAGGGAAACAGCTTGATCTGGGGCACATGTAGTATGGGATGCATGTGTGTCCAGAGTCTTGCTAACATTAGATTAAGTGCATCTGTTCTGTACTCTGTATTTTGTATTAGACTACAAGTCATGGCCTACACGAACACTAGGAAATCAGGACACACGTTTATTTTCCATTTAAGATGAATTGTAAGTGTGATAGCTGAAGTGTATAATGAGTATGAAAGTGATGTATTGCGAGACATGTTAATATATGTTGTAAGAAATGAATGAATGCGATGTTATGTGATATGGGATTGAGAAAGAACATGTTTATGAATGAAGATGAGTACGAAAGAATATAAGTCGTGAGTCTATAAATGCAAATGAATGGTAAATAAGGTGCAGTTTATGTAAAAGTAAAGTTATAGAAATATTGTATAAGGCATAAAGTGATGGACGTTAAGCGACTAATTTGTGAATGATTTTCCAACTAAGGATAAGTATGTTATGAGCGGGTATGGATATACATAGAGGTGATGACTCAGAGAGTATTTGATGTGAAATCCTAGTTATGATGTTTACATGTTCAGATTTCAAGTAAAATTTAATTATCTTGGTATTCGTAAGTTCGTTCTGTTTTACTTATAAAGTTTAATTTATTTGCTTAATTAGTAGATTATACTGACACCAGAAATGGCTAACCCCTTACTGTTTGGGGGGTTAGGGAGTCCCTGGACTACCCTAGATCCCTTACTGTTACAGGTCCTCAGCAGTGCAGAGGTGAGGTGTAGACTCTGTGGAGTGGAGCCTTTATTTTAAAATTGTTGTTTAAGGTTTAATTATGTGAATAGTGAAATTTATGATTTAAATTGTATTTTAGATGTATAAGTATGTGGACGATGATGATGAGTAACAGTGTGGAGTGGCATGAAATGTTTTTGACCGGTACCCATCTCGTTGTGGAGTACCGGGTCCTATGGTATGTTTTATAAGTTATTTCCTAAAAACTTTACTACATTTTCAAAGGAATTTATGGTTTTTAATTGATAATTGACATCCTGTTATGAGTTTGGCCCCCAGAGCATGATATTTATATTGCCTGTGTGATTCTGCTCATTTTGGCCTGGGGAGCCCATGATATTATTTCCTTGTGATGTGAGCTACGGAATTTAGAGCAGAATTCAGTAAGCTTTTTGTGTTTCGGGGCAGAAATTTCAAGGAAAATCTGCCAAAATTTTCGTTGAAAATAACTTTCTTAGTTTAGTTTAAAGTGATATAGAAATTGAAAGAATTAAATTTTGAAGTCAAAAGAAAAAGGGGGAAGGCGTTACAGTTTAATATGACAAATTGATATTTGTAATTATTGATGTAATAACTCTATTGCCAATAAAAGTGTTTAAATTTCTGTGTTATTTACTGTGTTGAGATACATTTGAAGGCAAAGATTCTGGTTGTGTCACGGATGTCCGATAACGGGGATCCGGGGGCGCTACAAGAATTGATACCCATCATGTCTAATTAAATTATTTCATGAAAATACCCTAAAACCTGTATCTTGACTGCTAGTTTTGACCTAGTAAATGATCTTAAAATGAATTACTTTCTGAATATGAATTGTAGCCTTACCTTTCTAGTTTCTAGAACATCTTGAAATTTTGAATTCCGAGTTGTGTAGCAAACATTATGCCTGTTTTACTACAACTGTGTTTTTACTTTCAGATTTTCAGATTCTTGTATCTTGCATGTTTAAACAGTAAAAAAGGCCGATCAAATGTTAAAACTTTCCTCTGATAATTTCCATATTGTTAGTAATCATGTTTAGGAGTCTAGAAAATATTTTTAATGAATTTTATTTCGAGTTTTTGCTAATTCTAAAAATAAAATAACATAATGTCGAATTTCTGCCTGAACATGAAATCTGTAAAGAATGGTGTGATTGACCTAGATACTGTTGGCGGATTTTGAACTTTAAATATGAGTTGGAACCGTGTGGAAGTCTAGTTTCTAGAATTTCTGATGGTTTCAGTTTTCGAGTTCTGAAACAGAGGGAAATTACATTTTAGTACAAACTACTCTTGCTGTCAAGAATTTTATATTTCAGTTTTTAAGAGTTTAATTATCCTATATCATTGTATTGCATGAATTGAAGTGTATATGTTGCATTGCATGATCCTAAAGTCTTAGTGACCATTCTAATTGTCTTATCTAAGTTATCGTCCTATTGTTCCCCTATTGTTTCTATCGTTCATCTAATGTTTTTAAATTGTATATTGTATTGTTGCATTAATAAAATTATTAATCAAGCCAGGGTTTAAGGGTTGATCTATGTAGTGGATAATATAGAGACTATACTCAGAAGGGAGCTCGTGGTTTCCCTACAATTACTGAATGACTGAATGACTGAATAACTGGATAACTGCATATTGTTCCATGGATATTGATACTGAATAACTGAATGACTGAATAACTGAATACTGAAGAGAATCGTTTATATCATTTTCCCGAGTACATGAACTATTAAATCCACCAATAAGTCTAAACGTAACTTTTTTTTATGTAACAACCATGTGGTAAATAAATGGGACGCATGAAGTGCTACATTAGTTAGGATTAAAATGATTAATAGACTTAAGGATTTCATGACATCGACATTGTATATTGTTCATCATTGTTCCTATTGATATCGAATCTTAGCTAAGTGTTATTGTTATTGATCATTGATTATTGTTACCGAATATTGAATAATTGTTATAGCCATTGTATCGATTTTCATGATATTGATTATTGTTATTGTCCCGTGTTATTGATTCTTATTGATCCATTGACTTCATTGTTATACCGTTATTCCATTGTTCCTTGATTTCTCTACTTGCTATCCCTGACTTTCTCTAAGGACAATTTTTCTCTTCTTTTTAACTGAAGTGTACATAGGTAATGATGCAGAATTGCCTGCTAGACTTGGATAACAATGATTCTGAAGATTTAATACTTTTAATTGCTTATTGTTTTATCAAACTTAATGTATTAACACTCAATATCTATTTGTGATTGGATTATTATTGTATTGGGTATATGTCCCGAATTTTATTATTATTTCCAGATGATAGATTATTGTACTTGGATATTATATATTGCTTCATTTCAAGTATTATTGTTCATGAGATTATTATTATTGCCTGCGTAATTATTCTGTATTGATTATATTGTTGAGTAGATAGATTAAACAGTTATGGGTGACGTTAATCATTTGCTGGGCCAATGTCATGTGCTCGTATTCCGTATTTTTGGAAAGCGTGGCGTGACAAGGTTTTTAGTGGTATCAGAGCCCTGGTTTGGATAATATATCAGTCAAACGGACTAACGAAAGGAAGTTTGGCTTTGATTGATATATTAATCAGATTTGGGTTTTAACCGGTTTGACTCAACAGTATGTACAATACAGGAATCACATGAATAATTGATAACCAATATGATTTGGAAACTAGTCTTATTTGATTTCTCATTGATCCCTTCACATTCAGTTCTTTCATTTCTTGTTGTCTTTTGTCCCTTCCATTCATTGATTCATTTTGGGTATAATTTCATTCTCTTCGTAACCATATTCATTTGATTCTGGTGTCATCTATTCTTTTTCTTCTTGCTTGATCCGTCGATCGGCATCGCTTGGTCTATAACGACATGTCTACAGCTTGGAGCTTCACCATCAGAGAAGTGCAGCGGAAGCATTGTAACACCTTGAATTCCAAATAGGTCTTAATTAGAAGTTCCACAGGATCTTTACACTTCACTTCGTACAATTTTACAAGGAATTAAAAACTTTTATTACAACAGAGTTTACATTAATGCAGCGGAATAATAAGTTACAACATGTTACATGAATTAAACAATAGCTTGAACAATTCTTTAAGCAGCAATCAATCTTTAATCTTGTCAATCTCTTTATCGTGCGTAGAAATTGTAGGTACGTCAGTTGCATAAAACTGATGCTAGGATATAATACATCAATTTTTCTTACTTAGAAAACACATACTTGTCACAAAACAAACTAAAGGGGACTACCCTATTGACGTTGTGTGTGAAAGTGCACTTAGTTCTTAATGCAGTCATTATTATTTACACGACACTAATGCGCACTTGTTTGGATTCTATGCATCCCATACTACATAGGTCCGAGGGCAACCCCTTAATCGTTCTTCATCATATAGGGTTGGATCCCTCGCTATGACTTAAACTACTATGGTAACTACGGTAAGTATTCTAGATGTTTTATGAATTACGAGCCTATGTCTAGACAGCCTGGAGGGGAATCACACGTCATGATATGACGCATCATGTAGACAACCTATGGACCATTCAGCCTCCGTCATGGGACAATGGCACCACCTGTAGTCACCAAACATCCCACAAGCATCGCCACGGTCCAGATAATTCCGGAGATGTGCTCACATCATGACATAACGCATCACGTAGATAGCCTGTGAAACACTCTCATACAGTAGACCCGAGGCCCTCATACTTGTGTTTTTCATTTACATTCATCACATCTTCACTATTGTATTGTCCTTAGTTATTTGAATCATGAATAAAATCAACACTCTAGAGTTAGCACTTCCTCTATACTGATCTTAACCATCAATCAACAGTACGACCAAAACTTGGTCTTTCATTTCAATATATTTTCTCAAAAGAATTTCTTCAATGCCGGTATAAGTCTTAGCTACACTCTAGTCTTAAATCTCATTTCATGTTCATAGAAGTTGAGTATTCACACTCACAAATTTTCCTCAGAATTCATCATGATTTCCCGTTTCATTTTCACGCACAAATTTCATATATAAAGTGACAAATTCATCTTTCAAGCATACCACATTCATGATAGATTTTCACAATTCTCTTTCATACTAACATTCTTCACTTATCAAACCAATTCACAATTATCTTTATCTAAATTTTTCCATGACACGATTCATTTAAGTTCTCTAAAAAGAAAAGGTACTACTTTTCTTTAATTACACAATAATTCGTTTTAATAAATTGTATCATGTTCTTTTCTAAATTGGCCTTGATTATCATTATAGTGGGTCAAAAAGCTTATAACAATTTCTCATGATGTCTAGGCAATTTTAGAATAATTCTAGTATTTTTTTCTTAATTTTTTTTAAACACTTAAAACCCTTTAAAAATCAAAAAAAAAAAAAAATCAAAACTATAAATTTTTTTGCTCAAGGCCGGTTTCAAACCAAGCACAGCAGACCCCCCAGGTGAATAGTAACGCCACCAAACCGCACTCATTAACCAGAATGACCAAAGTGACTAACTGTCTCAAGGAGAGGTTTAAATCTATTTGAGTTTGGGTTTCGGGTTTTGTGAAACATTAATGTTCAGTAAAAATTTTGTTTCTGGAGGGACTCGAACCCGAGCACAACAGGTCCCCACGGGCGATTGGTAACGCCCCCAAACTGCACCCAATGACCAGTATGGCCAAGAAGACCAATTCCCTATGAGATTAGTTGAGTTGTTTTTAACTCGATTCACTGTTTATTATTAATATTTCGTATTTCAAAAGCTCTTAAACTCTTTTCTCTTCTAAATTATTTCATGAAACTTTCCAGATTACTAGTTTATAGATTAACAACATAACAGTATTTTAAAAATATTGTTTTGACATGAAAACTTGAAATTTTCATTCCAATTCGTGTTCTATATCTATAATTTCGACATTGCAAATTTATCATGATCCCTACCAATTTTAGCATTACAAATATCACGAAAAGGTTGTCTCTTGCTTTTTCTTCTTTTATTTCCACAATATTCTATAACATGGTCTCATTTATCATACTAGTGTCACAATGGGTTAATAAGCACAATTCAATTATTTCAATTACTCAACTAGCCAGTCACAAGCCTATTCTACATCTAGCTTGGTTCCAAATATACATTTTCATAGCAACATGATAATTCTACTACAATAACCATAATTTGTAGCAATTACCATACAATTCATCAAGCATTCATTTTATTATCTAACTAGTTTCTTTTTAGAGCCAACACATGGTTAATTTACTAGTTTCTTCAGCAATTTCATCAATCAAATCCCTAGTATGATGTCTACATTAGAAGTAGAGAAATCACCCACCTATATGAAGAAACAAATGAAAAGAACTCCTAGAAATCTCCTTGAACACACGAACGGTCCTTCTCCTCCTAGATTGTGCCACCACAAGAGCCTTCTCCTCCTTGTCCAAGTGAACCCGAGCACTCCTCTTGCTCCTCTTGAATGGCCGGCCTCCAAATGAAAGGGAACACACACAATAAAACACCTCTCAATCTTTTTACTCACTTGTTTCTTTTTCTCACAACTAGAATTTCTTTCTTTTTCTTTTTTTTCACAAACTGTCAAATGTGCTACATGAAGAGAATGGGGGGGGGGGGGGGGTATTTATACATTTTTCAAGGTGGGATGGAGGGCCAAGATTGAACTAGATAGTTGTAGATTAGGGGGCTAGGATAAGTTAGGGAGTCAGAGCAACCACCCATGAACACAATCCACCTCTCCACTATACCAACTCTCCCACTCTCTCTTTGACTCCATCCGGCCTACACTTGAGCACACCCAAAACATGTGCTAGTGCAATGCACCTGTCACCCCAAGCACCCCTAGTTACTAGTTGTACTTACATTTGTTAGTTGATTTGATAAAAAAATGAGTCTACCCTACAAGTTGTCTCATTTAAATGAGAATAAACTAGTCGGCTCAATTTAGTGGGCTTTAGGAACCATGGGCTTAATAATTAAAATAATTAATTTAATTAGGGTGGGTTAGATTCAAACTATTAGGCCTAGGATTTAAAGTAGGCTTTTGAATTAAAAAAAATACTTCGTTCATGGCATGAAAATAAATAGATTTTAGGGGGTAAAAATGTACATAAATTTACACGTGCAAAACACGTAAAAATAAACAAACTCTTATTTAATTAAAATTGAAAATTCAGGATGTTACAACTCTCCCTCCTTAGAATAGTTCCGTCCCCGGAACTAAGCTTAAAGAGTGAGAAAACACGACAAGAAGAAAAGAAAAGAAGATACAAATCAAACAAAGAGCTCAGGATGATCCTTCAACATCCTCTCATCGGATTCCGATGTAGCCTCTTCAACCAACTGGTTTCTCCGGACTGCTTTGACCATCGGTATCGTCTTGTTCCTCAAGACTTTCTCCCGATGATCCACGATCTCAACCGGTAGCTCAATGTAATTCAGATCTAGCTGCAAACCCTCCGGCACTTTGGGTAAATTGTGACATGAATCTGAAACGTAACCTCTCAGCATAGACACATGAAGACATTGTGCACCTGAAACAACTCTTCCGGTAACTCCAACCGATAAGCAGTTTTTTCTGATCCTTCTCATTATCATATACGGGCCTATGAACCTTGGGGCTAACTTCCCACCTTTGCCAAAACGAATCACACCTTTACTAGGTGATACCTTCAGAAAGATAAAGTCACCAACCTCGAACTCAAGGTCCCTTCTTCGGTTGTCTGCATAACTCTTCTGCCTACTCTGAGCATCCACCAACCTCGTCCTGATCAAAACAATCTTTTCAGAGGTCTGCTGCACGATCTCAGACCCAAACATCTGCCGCTCCCCAACTTCAAACTAGCAAACAGGTGTTCTGCACTTCCTGCCATACAGAGCTTTGTACGACGTCATCCCGATACTAGTCTGAAAACTTTTGTTGTAGGCAAACTCCACCAGAGCTAGATGCCTTTTCAACTCCTCCAAAATCAAGAACACAATATCGAAGCATATCCTCAAGAACTCGATTGACTCTCTCCGTCTGTCCATCAGTCTGAGCATGGAAGGCAGTGCTGAAATCCGTCTTAGTACCCAAAGCTATCTGAAGAATCCTCAAAAAATGCAAAGTAAACCGCGCATCCCGATCAGACACAATGATTAACGAAACTCCATGAAGCCTGACGATCTCTCCAACATACAGCTTGGCCAACTTTTCCATAGACGAAGTGAGTTTCATTGCCAAGAAGTGAGCTGACTTGGTTAGTCGATCGACTATGACCCAAATCGCATTATTACCTTTCGAACTCTTGGGCAAACCCATGATGAAATCCTTACTGATGTTATCCCACTTCCACTCCGGAATAGGTAACGGTTGCAATAAACCTCCGGGCTTCTGATTCTCGACTTTCACCTGTTGACAAGTCTCACACTTCGCCAAAAATTCAGCCACATCCCGCTTCAAACCTAACCACCAGAAATGTTGCTTGATGTATTTATACATCTTGGTACTCCCAGGATGTACAGACAAAAGAGTAGCAGGTGTGTCGTGAAGAATACTCGCCCATAATTCTGCTTGATCCGGAACACATAGCCTCTCTCCAAACCACAACACTTCATCCCTGATCTGAAACTCTGACAATTTGCCAGCACCGACCTGCTCCTTCATCTTTTGAATCTCTGCCTCATCCTTCAGACTTGCGATAATTCTCTCATTCAGCATAGGCTGAAGCCTCAGCTAAGCTAAAGATACTCCCAAGTCTTGCACAACAACTTCAATACCAGCCCGATCCAACTCCTCTGCAAGATGCCTCGGGGTCGTAATCAAATTGGCCAGACTTCTTTTATGGCTAAATGCATCAACAACAAAATTAGCCTTCCCAGGATGGTACTTAATCTCTGGACGAATGTCCCCAAGTACTTCCAGCCATCTCCGTTGCCTCAGACTCAGGTCCTTCTATTGATAGATGTACTTCAAGCTTTTATGGTCCGTGTATATGTTCAATTTCTCACCATACACATAATGTCTCCATTGCTTCAAGGAAAAGATAATCGTAGCCAACTCCAGATGATGACTAGGATAGTTTTTCTCATGCGGTCTTAGTTGCCTAGACCCATAAGCGATCACTTTTCCTTCTTGCATCAAGACTAAACCAAGCCCACGATGTGAAGCATCGCTGTAAACATCGTACTCAACACCTGCTCTAGGTAAAGCCAAAATGGGAGCAGTAGTCAGCTTCACTTTCAACTCCTAAAAGCTTGCCTCGCCCTTTCGGTCCACTTGAAGTTTACATTCTTCTTGGTCAAACCAGTGAGCTGTACGACTATCTGAGCATAGCCTTGGATAAACCTCCTGTAGTATCCAGTTAACCCAAGAAAACTTCTGATTTCCTTCACTGTAGTAGGCCTTGTCCAATCCTTCACCGCCTCTATCTTCCGAGGATCAGTTGCCACTCCCTCCTTAGAAAGGATGTGACCCAGGAATGCCACTTCAGACTTCTAGAAATCGCACTTGGATAACTTGGCATACAACTCATGATCCTGAAGATTCTTCAGAACCTCAGCCAGATGCTCAGTGTGCTCCTCCTCTGACTTGGAGTACACAAGAATATCGTCGATAAACACCACGATGAAAGAATCAATGAACGGCCGCAGAACTCTATTCATCATGTCTATAAAGATTGCGGTGCATTCGTCACTCCAAATGGGATAACTAAGAATTCGTAATGCCCATGTCGAGTTCTGAATGCAGTCTTATGCACATCTTCAGTATTCACTCGAACCTGATGTATCCTGATCGAAGTTCTATTTTGGAGAAAAAAACAGCTCCTTGTAGACAATCAAACAGGTCATCAATCTGTGGAATAGGATATTTATTCTGAACAGTGACTTTATTCAGCTCCTGGTAATCGATACACATCCTCATCGACCTATCCTTCTTCTTAACCAACAGCACTGGTGCTCCCCAAGGCGACGCACTCGGTTGAATAAAGCCTTTCCCCAACAGTTCCTCAACCTGTCGTTTGGTCTCATCCTACTCCATAGGCGCCATCCTATACGGTGCCTTGTAAATAGGTGCACTCCCTGGCTGAATAGTGATGCTGAACTCTACATCACGATGCGGGGGTAACCCGGGCAAATCTTCCAAGAACACAGTCGGGTAATCCCGAACGACTGGAATTTGCTGCACCTCTTCAGGAACCATCTTTCTGCTGATAGCTGCCACCAAATCTGAACATCTCTTTTTCCCTTGGAAAGTGACTACAAGACCTCCGGGAGCCTTCACTGTTACTTCCTTGGTCGTACACCTGATGTTCGCACTGTACACTGACATCCAATCAATGCCAATGATAACATCGACCCCTAGGACATTCAGCTCGATCAGATCAATTCCGAAAATTCTGTCTCCAGTTACGATCTCGCAGTCTGCATAGTACCGATCAGGGGTTAAAGTCTCCCCTGATGGAGTGGCTACTCTAAGACCTTGCCTGGAAAGACTTTCGGTACGACTCCCAAAATATTAGCAAACTTAGGAGAAACAAAAGTATGAGACGATCCAGTATCAAACAAAACAATAGCTTTCTTTCCATTTAAATAATGTTATCCTGTTACATAACACACTCACGTTACATAACAGTTCACTAAATATAGCAGGGAAAAAGAAAAACATAAAACTTCTAAACATCCACCCCCGTACCGGTTATGACGTGATCCACTTCATCAGCATCAGCCTTAGTCAAAGCGAATACTCACCGCTGTTGGTACGGCTTCTTCCCAAATTGCTGCGTTGGCCCATTACGGACGACATTCTGTGGCTTGAGGCAGTGAGATCTGTAATGGCCCGTCTCTCCACAATCGAAACAAGTCACCACAGGAGGTCCCACTCAACCATTTTCGGGTCTCCCAGCCACATTGACAGCGTTCTCCCCTGTAGGTTTGAACCTTTGAGTCGGTGGCTGCCCCCTGACATTCCCAGAAATTGCGGGCCTCTTCCCCACATTCCAGTTGTTCCTCCGATTCTGAACAGCATGGAACTGCTCTATATCCGCCTCAGTGGCTGTAGCTCGCTTGACTAGCTTATCAAACCTCCTGATACCGAGGGGTATCATCCTTGATCATAGACTCGGCCTCAATCCGTGCTCGAACTTCGGAGCTTTCTTCGCCTCGTCCATCACAAGTTCGGGTGCATACCTCGAGAGTTGAGTAAACCTTGTCTCAATCTCCCTGACAGACATACCTCCCTGCTGCAGCACCAGGAGCTCCATCACTTTCTTCTCTTGGACATCAGATGGAAAATAATGACTGCAGAATTCGTTCAAGAATTCCTCCCAGCCAATAACACCTGTTTCCCATAGTCCGCTTCATCGACTGCCACCACACAGCCGCATCCTTCTCAAGCTGCAAAGTAGCCAACTTCACCTTGCTACCTTTCGGAGTTTCCAAGACTTCAATGATAGTCTCGACTTGCTGAATCCAATTGTCAGCTGCATCTGGGGCTGACTTCCCTTCAAACACTGATGGCTTCATCCTCTTGAATGACTCCACAACTTTGATCGCCTCAGGAACTGGATTCGCGGGCATCCTCCCCTGGTTTTGATTCATGGCAACGGCATTGAGGGTCTGATAGACTCTACCCAACTCTGTTTCCAAGTCGACTTCACAACTAGGTCCTTCTCCATTCCTTGACCTTCTTCCAGCCATATTCTGATTCAAAAGATCCATTAAATTCGAAGTAAAAAATATGAATTTAAACCAACTTCGTTTATTTCATTGAATTCAAATTTTGTACATTCAAATTTAAAACATCGTCTGACATCAAGCAAAAGCATTGAGAAGATACAACATTCTAATCCCTACGGTTCCTCTTGGCTTGCCTAAGCTCTTCCCGTAGTTCTACCACTTCTTCCTTTTTTTATGAAGAAAAGTTCTGCCACTCCTTCCTTCAGAACATCGTACATGTTCTTTCTCTTCTCGAGTTCCCAGACACGATGACTGAGGGTTGCAATGTTCTCCTTGAACTTCACATACTGCTCCTGCAACAGCTCTGCTCTCTCCCTCTGAGTCTCCACTTGACTCTGAAGAGTCTTGATGAGATCTCCCCGATCTGGCTCTTCCTCGTTAGATGAAATGTCCGATAAGGTCGGAGGTGGAATGATCTCTCGGGACTCTGGCCATTCCTCTTCATACTCATCGGGATCTTCTTCGTCAAAAACTGCTTGTCCAGGGTAGTAGTCCTCTTCGATTATGTGCCAATCATCATCTCCTGCTGGGTCGTAGTGGTTTGCCATCTTGGGGAAGGGAGAAGAAGAAGTGCCAATCATAGAGAAACACAAATGTAAGTAACTTACAATTAAATCTCTATACCCAACTCACACTCTAATGTCCACTCTAGGGTGTCATTCCTTATAAATTTGTACTACTTGGAAGCGTGGCTCTGATACCACTTTGTACACCCCGAATTCCAAATAGGTCTTAAGTCGAAGTTCTACAGGATCTTTACACTTCACTTCGTACAATTTTATAAGGAATTAAAAAAAATTATTACAACAGTTACATCAATGCAGCGGAATAATAAGTTACAACATGTTACATGAATTAAACAATAGCTTGAACAATTCTTTAAGCAGCAATGAATCTTTAATCTTGTCAATCTCTTTATCTTGCATAGAAAACTGTAGGTACGTCAGTTGCATAAAACTGATGCTAGGATATAATACATCAATTTTACTTACTTAGAAAGCACACACATGTCACAAACAAAGCTAAGGGGGACTATCATATTGATGTCGTGTGCGAATGTGCACTTAGTTCTTAATGCAGTTATTATTATTTACATGACACTAATGCACACTTGTTCGGATTCTATGCATCCCATACTACATAGGTCCGAGGGAAAGCTCTTAATCGTTCTTCATCTTGTAGGGTTTAATCCCTCGCTATGACTTAAACAACTACAGTAACTACTGTAAGTATCCTAGATTTTCTATGAGTTACGAGCCCATGTCCAGACAGCCTGGAGAGGAATCCTACGTCATGACATGACGCATCATGTAGACAACCTATGAAAAATTCAGTCACCGTCATGGGACTATGACACCACCCGTAATCACCAAACAACCCACAAGCGTCGCCACGGTCCGGATAATTCTGGAGATGTGCTTACGTCATGACATGACACATAATGTAGATAGTCTGTGAGGCCCTCATACTTGTGTTTTTCATTTACATTCATCACATCTTCACTATTGTATTGTCCTTATTTATTTGAATCATGAATAAAATCAACACTCTAGAGTTAGCACTTCCTCTATACTGATATTAACCATCAATCAATAGTACGACCAAAACTTGGTCTTTCATTTCAATATTTTTTCTCAAAAGAATTTCTTCAATGCCGGTATAAGTCTTAGCTACACTCTAGTCTTAAATCTCATTTCATGTTCATAGAAGTTGAGTATTCACACTCACAAATTTTCCTCATAATTCATCATGATTTTCCGTTTCATTTTCACGCACAAATTTCATATATAAAGTGACAAATTCATCTTTCAAGCATACCACATTCATGATAGATTTTCACAATTCTCTTTCATACTAACATTCTTCACTTATCAAACCAATTCACAATTATCTTTATCTAAATTTTTCCATGACACGATTCATTTAAGTTCTCTAAAAAGAAAAGGTACTACTTTTCTTTAATTACACAATAATTCGTTTTAATAAATTGTATCATGTTCTTTTCTAAATTGGCCTTGATTATCATTATAGTGGGTCAAAAAGCTTATAACAATTTCTCATGATGTCAAGGCAATTTTAGAATAATTCTAGTATTTTTTTCTTAATTTTTTTTAAACACTTAAAACCCTTAAAAAAATCAAAAAAAAAAAAAAAAAAAATCAAAACTCTAATTTTTTTTGCCTAAGGTCGGTTTCGAACCAAGCACAGTAGGCCCCCAGGTGAACAATAATGCCACCAAACTGCACACATTAACCAGAATGATCAAAGTGACTAACTGTCTCAAGGAGAGGTTTAAATCTATTTGAGTTTGGGTTTCGGGTTTTGTGAAAAATTAATGTTCAGTAAAAATTTTGTTTCTGGAGGGACTCGAACCCGAGCACAATGAGCCCTCACAGGTGAACGGCAACGCCCCCAAACCTGCACCCAATAACTAGTATGGCCAAGATAACCAATTCCCTATGAGATTAGTTGAGTTGTTTTTAACTCGATTCACTGTTTATTATTAATATTTCGTATTTCAAAAGCTCTTAAACTCTTTTCTCTTCTAAATTATTTCATGAAACTTTCCAGATTACTAATTTATAGATTAACAACATAACATTATTTTAAAAATATTATTTTGACATAAAAACTTGAATTTTTCCGTCCAATTTTTGTTCTATGTCTATAATTTCGACATTGCAAATTTATCATGATCCCTACCAATTTTAGCATTACAAATATCACGAAAAGGTTGTCTCTTGCTTTTTCTTCTTTTATTTCCACAATATTCTATAACTTGGTCTCATTTATCATACAAGTGTCACAATGAGTTAATAAGCACAATTCAATTATTTCAATTACTCAACTAGCCATTCACAAGCTTATTCTACATCTAGCAAGGTTCCAAATTTACATATTCATCGCAACATGATAATTTTACTACAATAACCATAATTTATAGCAATTACCGTAATATTCATCAAGCATTCATTTTATTATCTAACTAGTTTCTTTTTAGAGCCAACACATGGTTAATTTACTAGTTTCTTCAGCAACTTCATCAATCAAATCCCTAGCATGATGTCTACATTAGAAGTAGAGAAATCACCCACCTGTTTAAAGAAACAAATGAAAAGAATTCCTATAAATCTCCTTGAACACACGAACGGTCCTTCTCCTCCTAGATTGTGCCACCACAAGAGCCTCCTCCTCCTTGTCCAAGTGAACACGAGCACTCCTCTTGCTCCTCTTGAATGGCCGGCCTCCAAATGAAAGGGAACACACAATAAAACTCCTCTAAATCTTTTTACTCACTTGTTTCTTTTTCTCACAACTAGAATTTCTTTCTCTTTCATTTTCTTTCACAAACTTTCAAATGTGCTACATGAAGAGAATTGGGGGTGGGGGGGGGGAGAGGGGTATTTATACATTTTTCAAGGTGGGATGGAAGGCCAAGATTGAACTAGATAGTTGTAGATTTGGGGCTAGGATGAGTTAGGTAGTTAGAGCAACCACCCAACCACCCATGAACACAATCCACCTCTCCACTATGCCAACTCTCTCACTCTCTTTGACTCCATCCGGCCTACAGTTTAGCACACCCCAAGCACCCCTAGTTACTAGTTGTACATACATCTGTTGGTTGATTTGTTACAAAAATGAGTCTACCCTACAAGTTGTCTCATTTAAATGAGAATAAACTACTGGGCTTTAGAAATCATGGGCTTAATAATTAAAATAATTAATTTAATTAGGGTGGGCTAGATTCTAACAATTAGGCCTAGGATTTAAAATAGGCTTTTGAATTTAAAAAAATACTTTGTTCATGGCATGAAAATAAACAGATTTTAGGGGGTAAAAATGTACGTAAATTTACACGTGCAAAACACGTGAAAATCAACAAACTCTTATTTAATTAAAATTGAAAATTCAGGATGTTACAAGCGTAGTGGGCGCATAACCCACAGGTCCCAGGATTCTCTTGTTGTTTCTCATTCTTGCATTGTTTACTTCCTTTTCATTTATTTGCATTGCCATCATTCATGGAATCCTTATCCACATCATTCCAGATCACTCCATTCTTATCCATGTTCTTCCTTATTTTGGTTTTGCCACCATTTTGTTGCTTTCCCTTTAATTCCCAGTTTTGCTAATTCACAAGTTTGTTTTTGCTTTGTCCTATGTACCGCCAGAGCAAATTTCGAGGACGAAATTTTGTTGTAAGGAGGATAGGATTGTAATCACCATTCCCGACAATTGGTATTTTCCATGTATTTCTATAATTTATTTTTTATAAATTTATTTTGTGCTAAATTTTGTTCGGATCTTTTATTAAAGTATTTTCTAAACGAAAATTTTATTTATTTCGAATAATGGTGTGTTTTGATCTTACTTCCCATTTATTATCGATCGACTATTTATATTTGAGCCTAAAATCTAATATATTATTATTATTGGATTATTTTAATAAAATTGTTAAAGCCGGATACTATTTTGTTGTATGATTTTATTATTGTTATGATTATAATTGTTAATTGTTATTTCTTAATTATTTAATTAAAATTCATCTATTGAAATATTTTATTATTGTACCAGATCTGATTTTCTTACCAGGTTCTAATTTAATTCCAAGCCCAATTGATATTTTTTTCATTTGTATTATTTATTTATCTAATTGAATTTAAATTTTCATTCATGAACTATTTTCTCTTTTTGTTGGGCTATATATCTTGTTGATTTTATTTTATTAGATTGTGATCATTTTATTGAACCCTATTGTCTTCAAACCCATCTCTTATTGAACCCTAAAATTCAATTGCAGTTTGTTCTCAACCCAAACCCACTATTATTGGATCCTAACCCATTAATCCAATAATCTACCTGTATTCTATAAATACAATACTAATACAAACCCTAAAAGTTGTGCAATTTTGAAACCCTAGCTGCTTATTCTCTCTCCTCTCTCTTAATCGGAATCCCGCCCAATCTCCAAAACCCACCACTGTAGCATTTCCTTCCTCGGCCATCTCCGGCGACCCCATTGTAACCACCCCCCCTTCGACCTTTCCCCAGCGTCGCCCCTCCTCTTTCCTCGATGCCCAGTTGCCCAAAACCCCAACCCGGCCTCCCTCTCCTTTGCCCTCAACATTAACAGCGACAAAACCCCAAATCCCGATGACCCTCCTCCTATATCCGTTGACGCCGCCGTCCACCCACCTCGCCACGTCGACCCCCGTCGCCGCCCTCAGCCAGCGACACCACCGAAGCCCTTGCTGCCATTGCTGACTTTGCCGCTGTTTGTTGTTGCTGAGTTCTCTTGTACTGTTGCTGCTTTGGCTCTTTACTTTTGCACGTGTATTACACATGTTAAATTGATTAGTTTGTGGGTTCGTTGCTTTCGGATCCTTATCCCATTATTCTTGGTATTCGCTTTCACTGTCAATAAGGCAAGTCACTGTCCTCTTGAATTGTTAATTGTATTAAATTCAAGTTTTGTTGAAACTCTTGCAAGTAGATCCCTTTGTTTATCGTATTGTACATTATTCATCTCTTTCGTTGCGTATATTGAGGGTTTACACGAGCTAACCCCAATTTACTTCACATCGTGCCACTTTTGACTCCAAAAATATTGAATCTTGCATACATCATATGGTATTGATGATAGAATTTTCATGCATCTCATAACACGATTAATTATTGTAGAGAAAATTGCTAGGTTGTATGTTGTTTGATCGATTGATGGTTGATTGATGATAAATTGATGTATGTTTGTGTTCTTAATCTTATTTACCATGTTTTTATACCCTTCATGCTGATTGAGAAGTTTATCGACTAGTAGAATTGATACCCATCATGTCTAAATAAATTATTTCATGAAAATACCCTAAGACCTGTATCTTGCTTGTTGGTCTGTATGTTGACTGCTATTTTTGACCCAGTAAATGATCTGAAAATGAAATACTTTCTGAATATGAATTGTAGCCTTACCTTTCTAGTTTCTAGAACATCTTGAAATTTTGAATTCCGAGTTGTGGAGCAAACGTTATGCCCGTTTTACTACAGCTGTGTTTTTACTTTCAGATTTTCAAATTCTTGTATCTTGCATGTTTAAACAGTAAAAAGGCTTATCAAATGTTAAAATTTTTCTATGATAATTTTCATATTGTTAGTAATCATGTTTAGGAGTTTAGAAAATATTTTTAATGAATTTTATTTCGAGTTTTTGCTGATTCTAAAAATAAAATAACATAATGTCGAATTTCTGCTGAACATGAAATCTGTAAAGAATGGTGTGATTGACCTGGCTACTGTTGTCAGATTTTGAACTTTAAATATTCGTTGGATCCGTGTGGAAGTCTAGTTTCTAGAGTTTCTAACAGTTTCAGTTTTCAATTTTTGAAATAGTGGGAAATTACATTTTAGTACAGACTACTCTTGCTGTCCAGAATTTTATATTCCAGTTTTTATTAGTTTAATTATCCTATATCATTGTATTGCATGAATTGAAGTGTATATATTGCATTGAATAATCCTAAAGTCTTATTTTCACCATTCTAATTGTCTTATCTAAGTTATCGTCCTATTGTTCCCCTATTGTTGCTATCATTCATCTAATATCTCTAGATTGCATATTGTATTGTTGCATTAATAAAATTGTGAATCAACCCAGGGTTTAAGGGTTGAACAAAGTAGTGGACAATATAGAGACTGTACTCGGAAGGGAGCTCGTGGTTTCCCTACATTTACTGAATGACTGAATGACTGAATGACTGAATAACTAGATAACTGCATATTGTTCCATGGATATTGATACTGAATATCTGAATGACTGAATAACTGAATACTGAAAAGAATCGTTTATCATTTTCCGTGTACATAAACTATAAAATCCACCACTAAGTCTAAACGTAACTTGTTTGTATGCAGCAACCATGTGGTAAATAAATGGGACGCGTGAAGTGCTACATTAGTTAGGATTAAAATGATTAATAGTCTTAAGGATCTCACGACATCGACATTTCATATTGTTCATCATTATTCCTATTGATATCAAATCTTGGCTAAGTGTTATTGTTATTGATTATTCATTATTGTTACAGAATATTGAATCATTGTTATAGCCATTGTATCGATGTTCATGATATTGATTATTGTTATTGTCCCGTGTTATTGATTCCTATTAATCCATTGACTTCATTGTTATACCGTTATTTCATTGTTCCTTGCTTTCTCTACTTGCTGTCCATTACTTGCTCTAAGGACAATTTTTCTCCTCTTTTTAGATGAAGTGTACACAGGTAATGATGGATAATTGTCTACTGGAATTGGAGAACAAAGACTCTGAAGATTTAATGCTTTTAATTGCTTATTATTTTATCAAACTTAATGTATTAAGACTTATTATCTATTTGTGATTGGATTATTATTGTATTGGGTTTATGTCCCGGATTTTATTATTATTTCTAGACATTGGATTATTTTGCTTGGATATTATATATTACTTCATTTCAAGTATTATTGTTCATGAGATTATTATTATTGCCTGCACAATTATTCTATATTGATTATATTGTTGAGTTGTTTGATTAAACAACTTATGGGTGACGTTAGTCATTCACTGGGCCAATGTCATGTGCTCGTATTCTGTATTTTTAGGAAGCAGGGCGTGACAATGAATGGAAGAAGAAGTTGGTTGAATGCAAGCTTGCTGACGTGGCTTTGCTTGGGGTTGTCCCATATCGGAAAAAATGGGGAGTTGTATAGGATTTGCCAAATGATAAAGGTCACCTACGGGTTAACCCACCTTTTGATGGTGCCTGTGATGGGCGTGGCTAGAGTTTTGTGTTCGTTCTTTCACGTGCACACACACGTAGCCGTGTGCGCAGCTGAGCTGGGCTCGGGGCGTTACACCTTTATTCTATATTATCAGATCATTTTCATCTTTAAGGCAAGTAATTTCTCTTGTACAATTTGTTGTTCTGTACAAGCACTCTCGAAATACCGCACTTAGTTCGTTATTAAATTCTCTCGTTTGGATCTTAACCAGTCAATATGTTTGTCTTGCTTGAACTATTGTCAATCCTGTATTCGTACTAGAACACGAATACCCCCTCTATATGCATGCATGACATGACGCATGATAAAACAACACTATATACACATATGAACCATTAGAATTGATCGCATAATTTTTTTGGTATGTGATTGTGTTGAAATATTGAAACTTGAAGTTGTATCCATGATAGTAATTCTCCCCATCGTGATAATGTTAAAATCATGCTCAAATTACTGATGTGATGATTCACTTATTTCTAATTATAATATTATAATTTTTTGGACCAAGATCAAGTTATTATGAACATTTTCGCCATGAAATACTGCTGTTCTGATATGATTTTACAAATTCAACCCAGTAGATGACTTTAACATCTTGAACCTTGTATAGCCCCGTATGTCTAGTTTTCAGAACCCTTGACGGATCTGACTTTCGATATATATTGTGCAAGTTATCACACTTTTAATGCTGCAAGGTTTTTAATTCCAAAATATCGATTAGGAGTATATAGACTTGATTTGTTAATTGAAAATGTTAGATTTCAGTATAATTATGGCCTGATAAATTCCAGTATATGAACTAACATTGTTATGATTAAATTATGACTTTTATAAGATTTTTAATAGTTTATGACTGTTTTATAACTATAAGAACCTGAAATGAAATTATGCCAGAACATGAAACCAGCAAAGAACCATATATTTGACCTAGCTAATGTTGTTGTATTTTCTATTGTAAATATGCGTTAGAATCGTCCAGGAGTCTAGTTTCTAGAACATCTGGCGGTTTCTGATTTGCTTCCCTGTAACAGCGGGAAACCCAATTTTGGTGCAGCAACGTTTAGCTGTCCAGAATTGGTATTTTGCTATGTTTAAATATTTGCATGTTGTTTCTTGTATTTTCCGATCCAGAACATGTTCTTTGCATCATATAAGTTCTTGATACATCCCTGTCCTGTCCTGATTTTGTTCTCGTTACCTCATGATCATGTTTATTTTGTAATAAAAATTAACAAGTCGGGGTGTAAGGGTAAAACCTAGTAGTGGACAATATACGAGAGTGTAATCGAAAGGGGGCCCGTGTTTCCCGTAATAGTGGCACCTCATTTGCTTACATGATATGATTTGGTTATATGATATGATTTGGTTAATATGATTTGGTTAAATGATATGATTTGGTTACATGATATGGTTCACCACTGCAAGACCCGGGTACATGAACCTATAGAGTTTACCACTAGAGTCTAAACGTAACATGATTGTATACATTCGAACCTGTGGTATGGGACACAGGATTGTGTGTACTAGATAGGATGGATAAAATATTGAGACATAAGATTTGGCACCGAGCACATGCATAATCTTGTCTACCAGTTTCCTAATTTCGTTACAAGTTACATGATTTGGTTACATAATTTTTCTTTACAAGTCACATGATTTTAATTCACAAGTTGCATGAACCCATTACCGTTGCATGTTTTCCAGTTACAAGTTGTTGTTTTCCCGTTCATATGTTTATAGTTAGTTGCATTATACTTGATTTCAACTTGTTTCATGTTCCTTGATCCTTATCTTTGTTCTCGTATATTCCTTGGTTCTTCTTCCTTATATTTATTCATGTTCCTTTTTCTTGTACTACTTGCGGCCGTGACTTGCATTAATGAGCATCTTCTTATTTCTACTTTTGTGATAATGTACTTGCAGACCTGGAAGCAGAGTTACCCGAAGGTGTTGCTGATCAAGTGTTTTAGTCTTATTTAATGATCATGTTTCCTTAGTTCATGTTTTATTCATGCTACTCTTTATTGTATTCCGGGTGTGTTTGAACTATATTTCTTTTCAGTTGTTGGTTATGAACTGTTTCTTAATGTATTATTATCCTATTTGTAATTATACATGCTTGCGTGATTGTTATTGTATTGTTGTTGAGTTATGTATACAGCTTATGAATGATGTGTTTACATCATTCGCTGAGCCTCGGTTATGTGCCGTATTCTCATATAACGGAAAGCGGGTGTGACATAAAAACTTAAAAATAAAACCAAAAGTTCATTCAAGAGATGACCAGTTTCAGAAACTAATTCGTATTCAGAATTAGCATGAAAGCGAGGTTTTGTCATCCAAGCCCACATCTTAGACAAAAATCTAATTGCCTCCAGTTCCTTCTCCAGTTCAATAACTCTCCTAATCCTAATCCTAATCCATCATCATCCCCCTCACTCTCACCTTCCCATCCTCCAGCCCACCCTCACCAAAAAATGATCCAAAACCCTCTCCATTAACAACCATCCCAATTATGCCCGACCCCGAAACATAATAAAATCAAAGCAATACTCGCTTGGCCACCCCCCTTATCCGGTCATCCATGGCAAGTTGAAGGTTTCAGTTGGAGGTTGAGGTACGAGTGGTCGGTACTGCCGAAGAGGAAGCGAGTCCCAAATCTCCCAAGCATCAGAGGGATGAAGGGGATGGATGGCATTGGTGGTCTTGGAAGTAAAGGGTGCAAGTTTTCGATGCTGAAAGTTGCGCAAGTGGTGAGATGAATTTTATGTGGGAATCTGATTGTTAGGAGGTTCATTTCTTGAGGAGGGGGATTGGGGATGGCTAGAAAAGGAAGAAAAAATCATAAGAATCATGTATCATGAAACAGTGGGCTTTAGCCACCACTTTATTTATTTTGAAGACTGTACCAACCAAATAATTCGCACAAAGCACACATTCTAAAGTAGATCAAGTGGTGGATAAGCACACTGATCCATGGACCAGAGTCCATATGGTTTATTTTTGTCTGAAAAGGAGAATGAGATAGATAAAAGTAATTTAAAAAGTTAAAAAAGTAAACATAAGGGTATGTATTTCTGAAATGTGAAAATATTTTTTTTCTTTCTTTTAATATTGATGGAAAGCCATAGAAAAAGCAATTACTTTAATTAAAATATAATAAAATACTTAGAATGACACTATAGGAAAATTATCGACAGTATCACTAATTAGACATATACTTCTTCCAAGAATACATGATCTATATCGTTCAGTGTGAAGTACATGTTATACAACAATGTGTATGTAAAATAACAAGGTTCAAATATGCATTAAGTAGTCTTATTTTTTATATCCTGAAAAACCGTTTAATTTACAAGTACATGATAAATGTACAAAATATTTTCAAATTTCATAATTTTGCATATGTATGGGTTCTATGACATAGATATCACATTGAATGGTATATACATTATGTGTTTGATGGAGAAAAACATACCAAATGGGTAGCATTCTAGGAAAATTTTCTGAAGCATCACCTAGGTTGCTTATTCTCAAAAGAGTAGTTGCTAAGCAAAATCCCTAGAGTATTGTAAAGTGTAAACTATATTGAGAATAAATTGACATTTACTAAATATGTTAATGTTTTCTAATTGTATCAAACGTAGTAATCGAACATTCCCTTTATAATTAGCGAAAAAAATACAAAAATAAACAAAATGTTCTATAAGCCCAAAATCCCAAATATCCATTCACCCTTTTCTTCCCATTATTTTCCCTCTCTTCTTCTCTCGTACGATCTAATTTCAGTGGCTACTTCCATAATTAGGGGCATATCAGAACCTCTACTGACAACCTGCCCTTATCTCTCTTCCCTCAAATCTCCATCCCACATTCCCAGTTCAACTGCAATAGGCGCTTCACTTTCATTTCTAGGTCACTTTCCTTTACCTTCTTTTCTCGAAACTTTTTATAATAAATTATAACTTTATTTATTTTAATTTTAATTTTAATTTCGAAGTTTATATTACTGGTGGAAATGGGTAGCGTTGGTGGGTCATTGTTGTACCCGCTGCACACTGCGGTGACGTTATCTCCTACCGGGTATTGTCTTCTCTATCGTTCTTTTTAATTTTTTTTAATTTTAATGTTATTAGGTTTTAGAATCAAGATCAATCACATGTTGAAAATTGTTTCCATCTTATTCTATTCATCAAGACGAATAAAATAATGTATTCACATGTCCAAAATGGATTTCAAATGAATAAAATATTCGTCTATGAAGTTAGCATGTTGAAATGAAGAATTGGACTCTTTGCTTGGTATGTGGCAATAAATGTTATTCCAATATCGGAAAAGAGCAAAGATGCAAACAAATTAATAAGTTAAAAAATTAGCCAAAGGGTTGTGTACAACTGCCAAAAACTTCTCAGGGTTAAGCCTATAAATAGAAGCCGATCTTTATCAAATTGGAATTCCATTTTCAAACACCCTGTACCAGTGCCGACTTACACAAACACTGCTATCATATCAATTTTGCCCGAGCCTTCATTATTCTAGTGCAATTTAACGGAGCTCTAACTGTTGTATCTTAGGAGACGACCGCTAATCAACTATGTGTACAATAGCAATGGAGAAAATAATGTCTTAAGGACATTGTTTTCATCAACATGCCTCAGTGTATATGTTCTCAATTTTTTCAAGGTTGGAATCAAAGATAGAATTATCTTTGTTTTGTGCTTTGCTTACAGTGTAATACGCTGTTTGCGAAACAGCTCACTTAGTTCACCATTATCAAGATCCGAATTGAAGATAGTTTATCTTCATTTTGTTCTCTGTTTATAGTGAATTTTACTATTTGTGAAACAGTATAATTTTCATTAAATTCGAGTAGGAATTTAATTGGTTTTATTAATTTTCATAACAAAATCAAATTTGTTTACTCAAGTCTTCACAACTTAAGAAGTTACTGTTTTTTCTTTTGTAGACTAAATTATTACTACCAAAATGGAAGTTCCAAAAATGGTCACAAGTATGCACAACAAGCCCAAGAATTTCAAAGGAGCTGACTTCAGGACTTGACAAAGTAAAATGCTCTTCTATCTCACAACTCTTGGGTTGGACAGGTTCCTCGAGGAGGAAGAACCTAAGCCCGTTGATGGGCAAACTCTAGAAACTCATAAGGAGACGTTTCCAGCAGTTCATGCTTGGTGGCATTCAGACTTTCTTTACAGAAACTACATCCTCAATTGCTTGGATGAAGTTTTATACAAGATATATAGTCCACTAACCACTGCAAAGACTTAAAGAAGTACAAGACTGAGAATGCCAGCTTGAAGAAATTTATCACTGATAAATTTATGGACTACAAAATGGTGGACTCCAAGTCTGTGACTATCTAGATGCAAGAGCTTCAAATCATCATGCACGAGACTGAAGACTGAAGTAGAGGGCCACCATTTGGTGAATCCTTCTTAGTAGAAGCAATCGTTTGAAAGTTACCACCATCTTGGAAAGACTTCAGATATTACCTTAAGCAAAAAAAGAAGGAAATATCTTTAAAAGATCATGTTGTTAGGCTTAAGATCGACGCAGAGAACCGTGGGACAATCATGACCAAAAGCGAGGAGGCTAAGGTACAAGATGTGGAGTACGAAAATTGTGGGGACAACTCTAACAACAAGAAGAAAAATTTCATGAAGAGGAAAGCTTCTGAACAAGGATCCCGAGACAAGAAGCCCAACAAGAAGTTTAATGGAAACTATTGGATTTGTGGGAAGCCTTGTCATTCTGCTAGAGATTGCAGATTCAAGATGAATGGCAACACATCAGAAGAAAATGTCACTAAGAACATCACTTCATGCATCAGTGACTTAAACCTTTCTGCAATTATTTCTGAATGCAACCTAGTCCAACATCTGGACAATGGTGGGTAGACACTGGTGCTACTTGGCACATACGTTTTTATAAGTCATTATTCTCAATTTATCAGAAGCTGGATCATTAAGAAAAACTCTACATGGGCAATTCTACTGTATCAATGGTCGAAGGTTGTGGGAAGGTCATTCTGAAGTTCACTTATGGCAAAAATGTAACACTGAACGATGTATTTCACATGGCGGATATCCGCAAAAATATTATCTATGGAACTGTGTGTCACGCCCCGCTTTCCAAAAAAGAATACGAAATGCGGATACGTGATAAAAGTCCAGCGAATGATTTTCATCATCCATAAGCTGTCAGAAATCTTTACAACATCTCCCAGTAATAATCAAAGTCGGAAGCAAAAGAAGTCAACCAAGCATGCATATATGAATCAAAATACCAACAGGAATACTTGAAACCAAAATATTATATTCTCAAATAATCCAGATCTGAAGAAGTCAATATTCCTGGGTCAAATACAAATAAATCCAAGTAATCAAGATACATTATTCAAATAGCAACATGAAGTAATAATAATAGCAGGAAAGGAGAATAGCAAAACTCCAGCATCTAGTATCTTATCTCACCTATTCTGTCTGGCAGTTGATCTCCATAATCTGCAATTTAATAAATTGCAGGAAGAGAGAAAGAAAACAAAACTCCCGTCAATGAAAGTTACGGGCCGCTTGTAGTGCAGGATACAAGTACAGAGAAGGATAAACAAATATAAAATAACAGCATAAACAAACATAGCATGGTATAGGCATGTCAACAGAACAGGATAATTAACATAAATCAAGATACAAAATCAAGTAACAGGATATACTAACAGGGTAGAGATAACATATGTCAAGTGTCAAGCAAATAGGTAAACGGGTACACAGATGAACAGGTAAACAGGTAATCAGGTATACAAATGTAACAGGTAAGCATGTAACAGGTGATCACGTAACAGGTAATCATGTTATGTCATGTCGAATCTTGTATTTATTACTAACTAGGTAGCACTTCATGCATCCATCCTTTTACTAAATGGTTGCTACATTCAAACAAGTTGCGTTTAGATTTCGTAGTGGAGTCCATAGGACCGTGTACTCAGGGATCAGGAAAACAGGAACAGTAACAGGTTCATGAATCAAACAGGTACACGAATCATCCGATTCATGCATCAACAAGTTCATGAATCAAACAGGTACATGAATCAACTGGTTCATGCATCAACTGGTAATAAGTACATGAACCAACGAGTCCATGCATCAATAAGTAACAGGTACAGGAACCAACAGGTCCATACATCAACAGGCAACAGATACACGAACCAACAGGTCCATACATCAACAGATAACAGGTATACGAACCAGCAGGTCCATACATCACCATGCATTAACAGGTAACAGGTACACGAACCAACAGGTCCATGCATCAACAGGTAACATGTACATGAACCAATAGGTCCATGCATCAACAGGTAACAGGTAAATGAACCAATAGATCCATGCATCAATAGGTTCATGTATCAACATGAATTAAAATGGAAAACACGGGCCCCCTTCTAATTACACATTTCTATATTTTCCACTAGATCTTTTCCTTAACCCCAGCTTGATCATTTGTTATTATTATCAGACAGACAGGTATGTGTCACAAACAGGGCAAGAATAACATAGCATGAACAAATAATAGGTTCAGGTTGCAAGATAAATATGCACGGATGAAAGACAACACATAAAGGATTAGAACAACAAGAATTCTAGTTCAGGACAGTAAGATAGTACTGCACTAAATCTGAGATTCCCATTGCTACAAACATGCAAATCTAGATCCTTCGAAGGATCTGAAAAATGGACTCCCAACCGAATCCAGCAAATATATATAAGTCATATGGTATTTCACTAAAACAAATCTCAAACAGGTTTGAATCCAGAAAACACGTTTAGCCAGAAATCAGAAAATTGTATTCAAAATCAAGAAAATAGCATGAAAACTCATTAATTAAATCCACAAAAAATCTTTGGTATTCCCATATAGGTGCATCATCAGAATATAAAGTTTCACAATTTTTCAATATAAATAGTTTAGTCAACAAAAATCAGAAAACATCAAAATACGACAGTTTTGTAAATCTGGAATTATAAATACTGTAGTACGAAAACAGCAATATCTTACAAACCATAAATCAAAATATAAATCCGCTAGAAGGGTGACAAACCTGATACAGTAGGCTAACTTTTATATTCACGAACATTTTCGAGACAGCAAGTAGAATTAGGTCGAAAATAAGGTTCTTTGCAGAACAGCGAGAAAAATCTGCTAGTATAGTAATTGTTTGGAAACATAGAACGGTTGGTAAAACTCATCAAATAAGTCCATAAAAATTCAGGGTTAATCCAAAACAAGTCTAGTTGTATTGTGCAAAATATTGGATCAAAATAATACTTTTAACATCACGAAAAAAATAGACTACTCTTCAGAATTCATAGAAAATAAAATCGGGAAATCTTTCTACACCTCTGTAGTAAAATAGACATAACTCAAAATTCGTAAACCGAAACTGAGATCCATCAAAAGGGTTAGAAAACAGACAAAATTCTCTATAGTTCATGTTCACAAATAAAATTCATATACTGACCTTAATAGGGTCCAAAATACTGAACAAAATCCAAGTGAAAGAAATTTCAGAATTTGTTCTTCGAACACAAAATCATCTAGTTCAAGTAAAACTCATCCAAATCAAATCAAACAGGAAGTATAGTGTACTAGATGCCCAAACAACATGGTATAGGATATTTTGTAAGTCCACGACAAGTTATAGTACGAATATCACATCAAGCAAACTATTGTTGATTCTTGGTTTTGATGACTACGACACAATACAAAGGTTGTCTACCACATATCTCTTGCAGAGTGTATCAAAGTCAATACCAAGGTAAAATACACAAAGGCAACACAATCTGATGAAGCTTTTAAGAGTAACTGATAAAGCTTCAAGACATCTAGATAAAGGCTCAAGCTCAAGACAAAGACTCAAGTTCAAAACCAGATTCAAAGTGCTTCAAATGTTTAAACAAAGTGTCTTGTAATATTGTAATTTTAATTCTTTGAGTCTTAGAAACTTGTAATAGCCTTGTCACACACACATTGATACATATTTTAAATAATTTGAGTGTTTTACAAAATCAAAATGTTAAAACAAGCTTGAATAAGTTCAGCTGTATGAGTACCAGTCGACCACTCCTTGGAACCAGTCGACTGTCATAGTACGAAACTGTCTGAACTCATACAAGCTCTGGCCAGTCGACTCATTATGGCAACCTAGTCGACTGTTCAAGCTATTTCTACAGTTTTCTGAATTTAAAACTTGTTTTTCAAATTCAAATTTTTTTACTGCCGTTGTATGGTAGTTGGGATTCTATCTCTTAACGTCCAAATGTTTCTAACTCTATAAAAAGATTTTAGAATTCATTTGGCAAAGGTTCCTAAGAACTCTAAGCATTCTTTAACTCACAAGTCTTTTGTTTTTCAACAAGAACAAGTGTTTCAAAAGCATACAAACTCTCTAAGACTTGGTTCTCTGAATTCCAGTCTAATATAACATTAATTTCGTTTTAAACTGAATTCAGAAGTTGACCTAATAGCCACTATACAAACGAACTATCACATACAAGGCTATAGGTTGTTGTAAACTCAATTTTTGTTGTTGTTCTTACTCTCGGGTTGTGAGAGTGGTCCTCTCGGTTGGAGAGTAGGACTCTTGGTTTTAGAGTCAGTTTCACTTTAGGGTGTAGCGTGGATTTGCTCTCTCTAGTGGTGAGAAAGGTTTACAGATATGACATTATTGTTGTCAAATACCGTAGTGTATTCTTGTATTTTTTTTCAAGAACAATGAAAAATCTCAAGTGGGTTGCTTGGGGACTGGATGTAGGTCGGAAGGACCGAACCAGGATACATCATTGTGTTTGGCTGTGATTTGATCTCTGTGGTTGTATTCTCTCAACTTGCAATTTCAATTTCTCTGATTTTTATTTCAAAAACTTGTCTGGTAAGTCGACTGGTTTTCCGCTATAAGTTAACTGATCAGACTTGTAACTCTTCAGTAAAGTACTCTTCTTATCTGACGCAACAGTTGACTGTATTTCTATTAGCAATCGATTTAATCGTATGAAAAGTTCAAGTTGTTAATTAATTTTTATGCAACACTATTCACCCCACCCCACCCCCCTCTAGTGTTATTTGCCTTGCCTACAGGATCCAACACTTAGTATCAGAGACTGGTTGAGTGCAATGATATCTACTTTAAATTCAAGCCAATACCATGAAGGCCAATCCACACAAAGGCCACCTTATTCGATGGAACAAATTATAACTATTGGAAGTGTAGAATGAAGATCTACCTTCAGTCCATCAACTATGAGATTTGGAACATGACTGAGACAAAATTCATCGCTCCTACAATTTCCTATGCACAATGGAACGATGACATGAAGAGCAACACTATGAACAATGCAAAGGCGATGAATGCTTTATTCTCTGCACTTACCAAAGAGGAGCTCAATCGTGTGTCAAATGCAACAATGGCTCATCAAATTTGGCACACACACGAGGTAACTCATAAAGGTACTAATAAGATTAAAGAATCTAAGATATTTGTTCTTGTTCACAGGTTCAAGATGTTCCGTATAAAGGAGAACGAGAATGTGTCAGACAAGATAACACGGTTCACAGACATTACAAACTCTCTTGTGGCCCTTGGAAAGATGTACTCGCAAGCAGAAATATCGAGAAAAGTTCTTCGTGCCCTAACCACCAAATGGGAGAAGAAGACAACCGCCATAGAAGAAGCCAACGATTTAACACAACTCTCTCTTGAGAATCTTGTGGAAAATCTTATGGCATACAAAGTACAACTTGAAGAACGCAAGAAGGATCTAGAATCTCAATAATTAAAGAAGAAGACACTCGCTTTCAAGGCCATGTCGGATTCCGAAGATGAAGAAGAAATAGCCATGTTCACTAGAAAGTTCAAGAAATTTTTACGAAAAGGTAAATTTAATTCCAAGTTTAAAGATACTAATAAACTTCCCACTTGTTTCATGTGTAACAAGATAGGTCATATGAAGAAGGATTTCCCATTAGAAAATTTGAAATCAAAAGGGAAGGCTCCCAACTTCAAGAAGGACAAGTACACAAAGAACAAGTATATGAAGAACAAGAAGGCATATCAAGCAACTTGGGATGATAGTGACTCGTCATCGGAAGAAGAGAATGAGGAGTCAAACGAAGTAGTGAACGTATGTTTCATGGCTACACAAAACGATGTAAGTGAAAACTTTGATTCAAATGACTTATTAGATGCTTTCAATGAAGTTTTTCAAGAACTTAAGAAGGAGAAAATCAGAGTTAAAAATTTAGAAAAAGTCAATCAAACACTTTCTCAAGGAAATCTTGACTTAAATGTTGAAGTCAAATCTTTAAATTCTCGACTTTCAAATTTGGATGTAGATCTTCTATCTCTTAAGAAAAATTATGAAGAGATATCCAAGAATGTATCTAAATTTAATAAAGGAAAGGAGAATTTAAATGAAGTTGTCCAAAATCAAGTTCAGTCTGATAAAAGATTTGGACTTGGTTTTCAAAAGACTCTTGAAAAACATCATTCTTCTAAGAATACTAGTAGTAATAAGACTGATTCTATTTCCAGTGTGAAGAACAAATTATATGAGTTTTTTGAGAAACCAAAAATTATTATTTTCCATGAAAATAGTAATTTTATACTTCAGACCAGTCGACTCAACCCTAATGTCATTCGTCTGTCTAGAGGTTTGGAGTCTTATTCAAAGAGAGGAAAACCTCAGATAAGTCAACCTATTTCACCTCCCAGTCAACTGACTTCTCATAACAGTTGACTGAAAGGTACGGTAAAGTCGACTGGACAGACAAAAAACATTTGGGTTCTAGTCAACCAGAGTCTAAACAATAGAATTACTTATATAAATTCTTATGTTCTTAATGTATGTAATTCTGTAAATTATATTCCTGCTTTTGGTGGTAAATCAAATTCACTTTGGGTTTGGTTTCCCAAAAACTAATCCTTTTCGGACCCAATAAAAATTCACAATGCTTATTTTATAGGTACCTAAAAGAGAACGTTGGATACTTGACAGCGGATGCTCCAAGCATATGACTGATCATGCTAACCTTCTTTCTTCCATACAAGAGATAGATGGAGGAACAGTCACATTCGGTGACAACAACAAAGGGAAGGTTATTGGAATAAGCATGGTTGGTAAGAACACCACCCCTACTATAGAAGAAGTATTTCTAGTTAGTGTGTAATATTCCGGACGGATATTACCGTGTATAAATTATTATTTTATTATTATTTTATTACTATTTTGTTTTAATTCCAAAATTAGAATATTTTGGTGATTTTCACCCGGTTTGCCCCTAGACATTATCTGTATCCAGATATCGGTCAGTATATATTCGTATTGTATCAAATTGATACCGTGATCTTCCGAACTAATAATAAAATTTATTTTATTATTATTTCCAAGATTTAATTATTTTTATACGGATTATGCAAAGATTTTCCGGTATACGGACATATATGCGCACATACGAGTAGTATGTCGATTAGTGCATTATACGAATTATGTGTTGTGTATTTTGGATAACACTTATTTTGCTATGACAAAACCTAGTAGGGGATGGTTAGGGTTTGATTAGGAGGTTTAACCTAGGTTAAGTATACATGAGAAGGTTAAGAAAACCCTTCTAGAAACCCTCACATAACACCTCCCCCCACATATCACCTCCCTCCACCTCACCCTATTTTCCCTAGGGGTATGGCCTGCCCCCAAAAGAGGGAATGGTTTTTGTGCAATTGTGTGGGTGCACATTGCAAATATCCACCCTTCTCTCCACCTATAAATACCCCCTCCTTCTCCTCCTTCTCTCATTTTAGAAAACAAAAGAAAGAAAGAAAGAAAGAAAGAAAGGAAAGGAAAAGAAAGAGAGAACAAAAAAAAATAACTTGAGAGTCTTGTTTTGTAGGTTGTTAAGAAGCTTTCTAAAAAGCTAGGGGAAGGAGAAGGATTAGCAAGCAAGTCCTTCCAATAGATACTAAGGTGGGGGTTTCTTCATACTTCTTTCTTTGTTTGTTTGTTTGTTTGGTTGTTTGTTTTGTTGTTTGACTTCTTCTTCTCACCTTCTTGTTTTGTTTCCTTTGTTTTTTTATGGGTGTGTTGTTATGTTGTTGTGAATGTTGAATGAAAAAGAAAGAAAGGAGTAGTAGTATCTACTAAAATACATAAAGATCACACCTTTAAATTTGTAGTTGTTGTTTTGTATGTTATTGGACTAAGAACTCACATATTGCATATGATCTAGAACATACAACCTCTTAAGGTTGTAGGACTTAATACACATAAGCATATGAACATTTTACAACCATTGTGGGTTGTAGGACCTTGATTGAACATTGGACTAATAATAATAAGTGTATGTTTATTGTAATAAAAAGATCTTTTGTTAACCACTAGTTGTAGAAAATTAAAAAGATCTTTCCTTTTTACTGAACACTAGTTGTAGATTAAGAAGATCTTCTCTTTTATTAATCACTAGTTGTAGCAATTAAAAAGATCTTTTCTTTTTAAATCACTAGTTGTAGAAATAATAAAAAGAGATCTTTTCTTTCATGTTTACTAGTTGTAAAGAAAAAATAAAATAAAAATGATCTTTTCCTTTATCACTAGTAATAATAAAGATTAGTAAGCAACTAAGTAGTAGCATGCTAAAATATAAAGTAGTAGTATGTGATTAAATGAGGTAGTAGTAGCATGTATGTTGATTAATAAGGTAGTAGTAGTATGGTTGATTAAATAAAGTAGTAGTATGGTTGATATAAAGTAGTAGTATGTTGATTAAAGGAAGGAGTGGTAGTAAGTAGTATAGATGTTTATGTCCATAAAGTAGTAGTAGTAAGTTGTATGTTATGTTCTTGATAAGAATGAAGTAGGAGTAGTAGTAGATAATTGTGTATTATGTTTTGATTAAAATAGGAGTAGTAGTAGTAGTAAAATGTTGTAGGATCACTTCTAAAAATATTTAGAAGTAATATCCATGCTTCAAATGTTGTAGGATCACTTCTAAAAATATTTAGAAGTAATATTCATGCTACAAATATTGTAGGATCATTTCTAAAAATGTTTTAGAAGCCATATTTCATGTTAGAATGTTGTAGGACATTTGCTAAAAATATCCTACCATGTTCCATGCTTAGTTAGTTGTAGGATTTCTTCTATAAATATCATGCTTTATGTTTAGAATGTTGTAGGATGTTTTATGAAATTATCCTATCATGCCTTATGTTTAGAATGTTATAGGACTTTTTCTAAAAATATCCTATAATGCTATTTCATGTTAGAATGTTGTAGGACTTGTGCTAAAAATATCCTACCATGTTCCATGCTTAGTTAGTTGTAGGATTTCTTCTATAAATATCATGCTTTATGTTTAGAATGTTGTAGGATGTTTTATGAAATTATCCTATCATGCCTTATGTTTAGAATGTTATAGGACTTTTTCTAAAAATATCCTATAATGCTATTTCATGTTAGAATGTTGTAGGACAAATTCTAAAGTTCTTACCATGTTTAGATTAGCCTATTTATGCTTAGGATGATTGTAGGATTAATTCTAAAATTCCTACCATGCTTAGGTTAATCTACTTATGCTTAGAATGTTGTAGGATGCAATCTAAGAGCTTCCTACCATGTTTAGATTAATTGTACCTAGAATGTTGTAGGAACGATGATAAAATTACTTACCATGTTAGAAGTATATATACATATATACTTAGGAATGTTGAATGTTCATACTAGTAGTTACCCATGTTTAGTAAAACATTCATGTTTAGTAGTTATTTATGCTTAATAAAGATTCATGCTTGGAAAATAGTAGAAAAGTTGCATACCATGCTAATTTAATTGTAGGTATGTGATATACCATGTTAGTTTAATTGTAGGTATGTGATATACCATGTTAGTTTAATTGTAGGTATGTGATATACCATGTTAGTTTAATTATAGATGTGTCATGCAAGCTTAACTACAAGTAAGTTGTATGTCATGCTAGCTTAATTATAAGAAAGTTGTATGTCATGCTAGTTTAGACTGTGAGTAAGTTGTATACCATGCTAGGTTATATGAATACTCATGTTTACATGGTACCCATGCTTAGATAAGTGGTTGTTCATGCTATGATAGTAGACGATCATGATTCATGCTAAGTAAGTAGGTATCATGCTAATTATTGATCATGTTGAGTTAATGACATCCATACTATGATATTCATGCTTAGAGTAAAGGAACTACCCATGGTTAGTTGTAGTGACTTTATGTTGTGTTCTATACCATGCTAAAGTTCAAATACTTGCTTAAAATATTGTAGGAGTAGTGTTAGAACTACCTACTATGCCTTGGAATGTTGCTTGTTCATACTAGTTGGGTTGTGGTGATTAGTCATGATAAGTAGTAAGCTTCCATGATCAATTTGTAACCTACGCTTGACTATAGTGGACTTCATGTCTAGGTCGTAAGTGATTTCCATGCTTGAGCTCGATGTAAGCATAAGCATTAATCACATTCATACATAGGAGTATCATGGTGGTTGTGTTATATGAGTAAATTATCGTAGGAAAATGCTTGCAATTGTGTGCCATACTTAAGGCGCTATAGGTCGAAGAAATAAGATCGGGAAGACCACTAGTGATAGTTAGTTCGATAAAGGCTGTTATGTCGCCTTCGGATTCTTCCTTAGAAGAATACCGATCATAGACTACTAGTAGATTCTTCTGTTGCTTCTAATAATAGAAGATTAAGTTTGCTAGTAAGCACGTTTGGTTGCTTTTAAGATTAATTACCTGTATGGTTGTTTGCACATGGTTGTGCTCGTACGTGGCTCGACTGGCCCGTACGTAGCCGTGGATCTCATACGTAGCTTAGTTGGCTCGTATGTAAGTTGTTGTCTCGTACGCGGCCCGACCGGCCCGTACGTAGCTGTCGGTCTCATACGCAGCTTATTTGGCTGGTATGTGCGTGATTATCTCCTACGAGGCCCACCTGGCTCGTAGGTAGTTATTATTTCATACGTAGCTTAATTGGCTCGTATGTGGTTGTCACTCGTGTATAGCTTGTTAGCTAGTACACAGTTCGTTGTGCTCGTCTAGGGTGAGGTTACCACCCTAAGGGCTATCGACCGTCAAGACATATGATTTCTACCCTAAGGAACTATGGAGGAGTCACTCCTTGTGTACCGTCGAATCTTAACCAGGGTAGGTTAATCGAGGACCGGAGTATAGACAGAATCCAAGTCTAGGGTAGCGGCATGCGTGTATATTCGCACGGCCAAAGTCTTGGATCGATGAGCCACGTACCGGATCCTGAGGGATTCTGGTAAGTCTAGGTTGAGCAGCCTAGTAGAGTTGTCTTGCTAAGTCTACTTTAAAGGCCTAGCAGGTTGTGTTTATAATATTGTCACCCCTAGGATTGTTCGAGTCAGGGACACCGCTAGGACAGTGACTTACAAGGATCAGTTTACTTAAACCCTTTTGCCGGGAGAGAGGAGTCAGTTGTAGGGGGTCCCCTTACACTAACTCGTCCCTTGAGGCAGATCATAGGTGGTGGATTGGGTTGTACCTTCCCGTCAAAGGGATACGTACGGTGCCGTCTCACAAGTTGAGGACACGGGTTGCGTATCTCGCTCTGTTAATTCCTGAAATACCGTGGCTGGGGTGCTACAGGATGCATGGTGCAGTCCTGCGCTTGCTAGACCTCAGAGGGTGCCACAGGGTAGGCTTCGTGCTGCCCTGCGCTTGCGAAACCCTATGGTTTGATTTTGGAACGATGCCCGATATACTGGGATCGAGTGAGGTCCGGCATGCCGGGTAGTAGTGGAAAACGGAGACACCATAAGCAGACTGCATAGGGGGACCTAACCCCTTCTGCAACCTCACAGAGTCATGGAGTATTGTCAGGAACAGGTTGTGTACAATTAGAATGTGTAACGCAGGGTTCAATCCCTATATGTGGAGAAACGGCTTGAGATGGAGTCGCATGTAGTATGGGCTGCATGTTGCTTTCGGAAACTTGCTGACATTAGAATAGGAAGCGTCCTAGTTCTATTTCAATACTGCATTAGAGTCTAGTCATAGCACTCACAAACACTTAAACTACACCAACACCATTGCTATATTTTGTATATTGTTTGGAAGATTCGCTGCTATATGATCAGCCTTTAAGCGTCAGTGAATACTGACGTCCCCACTTCCATAGGTACTGGATCGCCGAAGTACAAAGGCGAGATTCAGGAGGACTCAAGGCAAGGAAAGCAAGGAGTCAGGGTTATGTTTAGTTCCGCTACAGTCTATGTACTGATTATGTATTAGTTGAGAAGTACTCTGATGTAAGATGTTGAAGGTTGTAATACTTAGAAATGTAAAGGTAATATTCTAACTCTATCGTAAGGTATTACAGTTGTACAATATTCAGACTTGTAACACATTGTGTATTGAATAAAAAGTTTTAAATTCTCCTGTTTTTTTCTGTGTATTGTGACTAATTGAAGAAAAGGTCTTGGCTCGTGTCACGGTTTCCCAGTGTCGGAAATCGGGGCGCTACATAGTGGATTAAAGCATAATCTGTTATGTATTAGCCAACATTGTGATAAGGGATATAAAATTATTTTTGAAAAAGATGCATGTTTAATATATGATTCATCTATGTAAAATGTTATTTTTCAAGTTTTTAGGAAAAGCAACGTTTATGAGTTATGCTTAAAAACAAATGAATTTTCTAATGATTTTTGCTTAGTAGCTTCTAACAATGATTCTTGGCTTTGGCATAAGAGATTTGGCCATGTAAATATGAAAAATATTGCCAAATTGTCTAAATACAACCTAGTTAAAAGACTGCCAAGACTATCATTTAAAAAAGATAAGTTATGTGATGCATGTCAACTAAGAAAACAAGTCAAATCTACTTTTAAGACAAAAATGATTTCTACTAGTAGGCCTCTCGAATTAATCCATATGGATTTATTTGGTCCTATTAGAGTCGCTTCTTTAAATAAAAGTAGATATGTATTTGTTTTAGCAGATGATTTTTAAATATTTACATGGGTTTTCTTTTTAAAACATAAATATGATGCCTTTGAAGAATTTATAAATTTCTGCAAATGAATTCAAAATAAAAAATATCTATCTATAGTCACTATTAGAAGTGATCATGGTAGAGAATTTGAGAATGAAACGTTTTCAGAGTATTAGAACAAGAATGATATAACACATTCATTTGCATTTCTTAGAGCTTCACCACAAAATGGAGTGGTCGAAAACAAGAATAGGACATTGCAAGAGTGTGCACGTACTATGCTTGTTGAAAACAATTTGCCTAAATACTTCGGGGCTGAAGCTGTTTCTACAACATGTTATGTTTTAAATAGAATATTGATTAGGCCTAAGCTTAAGAAAACTTATTATGAACTATTCTATGAAATGATTCCTAAATTATCATATTTTAAAGTATTTGGATGTAAGTCTTTCATATTAAACACTAAAGATAATTTAGATAAATTTGATGCTAGATCTAATAAAGGTATCTTCATTGGATACTCAAATAGGAGTAAGACATATACAATTTTTAATAAGTCAACTTTGACTATTGAAGAATCTATGCATGTTTTATTTGATGAATCCTTACCTTCATCTACTGTTATTAAAGATGATGAAATTGAATCGTCACCTTTAAATAACGTTATTAAATCACTAGAGCAAACTACCCTAGACAAGTCGACTGATAAGGATCTCAAGTCGACTGATGTGAATCAGTCGCCTGATGGACTTGTTAAGTCGACTGATCCTGTTGTGATGACTCTACCAAAAGCGTTTATTGAAGTTAGAGATCATCCTCATGACTTAATAATTGGTGACATTTCACGTGGTATTCAAACAAGATCTCATGTTAACATGATTTCTCATACGGCTTACTTTTTGGATTTTGAACCGAAGAATATACAAGAAGCTTGTAAGAATGAATTTTGGATGAATGCCATGCAAGATGAACTTAACCAATTTATAAGAAATGATGTATGGGATCTAGTTCCACGACCTCCTGATCATACTATAATTGGTACCAAATGGGTATTTAAGAATAAGTTAGATGAATCAGGACAAGTCATTAGGAACATGGTTAGATTAGTTGCTCAAAGATATAATCAAGAAGAAGGAGTCGATTTTGATGAAACATATACTCCTATTGCTAGACTAGAATCAATTAGGATCTTATTATCTTTTGCGTGTTTTATGAATTTTACACTTTTCCAAATGGATGTTAAAAGTGCTTTCTTGAATGGATTCATAAAGGAAAATGTTTATGTTAAGCAACCACCCGATTTCGAACATGAACAATTTCCAAACCACGTTTTTAAAGTGAAAAAAGCTTTATATGGTCTTAAACAAGCACCTCGTGTTTGGTATGACCGGTTAAAAACTTTTCTCTTAGAAACTTGTTTTGAGATAGGTAAAGTAGACACTACCTTGTTTATTAGAAAAATAGAGACAAATATTCTAATCATACAAATATATGTAGATGACATAATTTTTGGATCTACTAATAGTAATCTCTGTCAAGAGTTTGCTAATACCATAAAAAATGAGTTTGAGATGAGTCACATGGGTGAACTCAATTATTTTCTTGGACTACAAATAAAGCAATCACAAAATGGCATATTTATTAATCAAGTAAAATATGCTAAGGAATTACGCAAACGGTTTGACATGGATAGCACTAGTAGTAAGACCACACCTATGGCTACTACTACTACACTTGACAAAGATGATTTAGGTAAGAGTGTCGATTAAAAACTCTATCGAGGTATGATTGGCTCGCTCTTACATATAACTGCTAGTAGACCAGATATTATGTTTAGTGTATGTTTGTGTGCCAGATATCAGTCGAATCCCAAAGAATCTCACTTAAAAGCTGTGAAATGTATTTTAAGATACATTAAAGGCACGTCTGAATATGGTTTATTTTATCCACGCACCGATAATTTTCAACTTTGGTCGTATAGTGATGCTGATTTTGCTGGTACTAAAACTGATCTTAAAAGTACTAGTGGAACTTGTTACTTTTTGGGACATTTACTAGTATCTTGGTACAGTAGAAAGCAAAATTCGGCATCTCTATCTACTACAGAAGCTGAATATATTGCTGCAAGTTTGGCTTGTGCCCAAATTTTGTGGATGAAACAAACTTTATTAGATTATGGTATTTCATTTTCAAATCTTGCTATAATGTGTGATAATACTAGTGCTATTAATCTATCTAAAAATCCGATTCAACACTCACGTACAAAATATATAGATATTCGACATCATTTTCTACGAGATCATGTTTTAAAGAGAGATATAACTTTGGATTTTATTTCTACTGATAAACAAGTAGTAGATATATTTACCAAACCACTTAAGGAAGACACTTTTATCAACTTTAGAAGAGAACTAGGAATTTGCTGTTTTCATGGCATTTCTTGAAAATTTATTTTGTTTAAGTCGACTTAAATATCTTTTTTAGTCGACTTATAAAGTATTTTCGTTGTTCATATTTTGACTGAATTTTGTGTTCTGGACAATCGACTGTATCAGTAACCAGTGGACTGACAGAAGTTTTACTTGATGTTTCGTTTGGTTTAATTTTCTCTCCACTAAGTCGACTGATATCAAAACCAGTCGACTGTCGCGACATTAGTTTGGTTTTTTTGATTCCGAATCGTCACTTAACTGAGGCATCTCTATCTTTCTTTTACCCTCTTTTCGATCTCGACCCTTCATTCAAACCTACTTTTAATCTCAGCCGCACCCCTCAAGTAAAAACCATATTCTTCTCATTCCTCTTTCACTTTTAATTTTTCCCAAAATTTCAAGTCGGCTGCTCTAAAGACCACTTTGTTGCTGCTCTTGAAGCTCTCCAAATTTTGGCGTTTGCTGCTTCTGGCGTTGATTTCATTTCGAGTCTCTTGAGTCATTGTGCTCCTTTCTCTAGTTGTGGGTAACCATCTTTTGATCTCTCTCACTTTTCAAAAGTTTCCTAGACTTTCAAATATGCCTAAACCTAAGAGAGCTAGAGGTTCTAATGTAGTAGAAGGTCAATCTTCTCATAACTACCTTCAATACTTAAGGAATCCCAATCTTGTTGAGAAATTTTTTCTCATCTGTCAAATTGCAATATTTCCGGGTAGATTTGTGAATTTTCCTGATTTAGATAGGTTCCTCATTACCCCATTGTTTGAACAATGTGGGTTATTTGAATTACTTTCCCTTGTCAGTCAACCCTATTACTATCCACAACTTATCTATTTGTTTTATACAAATATGAAGGTTTCAACCTCCAAGGATGGTAACGAAATATTTTTACTACTACGGTGAAAAATATTCGAATGAGGTTAACTCCTAAAAAATTGGGAATTATTTTTGGTATACCTAATGAAGGATTAGATTTGGGTGAAATTGAAATGGATGATCAATCTATTTTTTCAAAAATCTTTTTGCCTAATCGAGGTCCTCCAATGACCAACAAATCAATTACTCCTCTAGCCAAGCTTGTTGCCCGCATATTCTCGTATAACATTATCCCTAAAATGGGTAGCTACGACCAATTCTCTTTTGAATTGCAACAAGCGGTCTATGCCATTTTCGGCAATATCCAAATAAATTGGAGTCGAGTTATTTTCAATCGTCTCCATAAGGTTCACACCTCTTTCGTTCCTTTTGGTGCACTTCTTACTCATGTTTTCAATTTTTATGAAGTTGATCTTGATTCCGAGTCGAGTGTTGTTGCTCTCTATGAGTCTTTTGATCGTGCGAGTTTAGCTCATATGAAGATCCTTAACTCTCCTCCTCGGTCTCCTCAAAGGAATGTACCTCCTATTCCTTTAGCCACTTCTGGTCGTCGGTCTTCTGCTTCTAGTTCTTCTCGTCCCAGAGCTGTCTTTGCTGATCCCGAGAGTCTTTATACTTCGGTTAATTATCTCATGGATCGTACCGATCTTATCCTAACTAGACAGGATAATCTTGAGGCTAGTCTTGCTAACCTTACTCACTTGTTCACTCAACAATTCCACTACCTCCTCCTGCCTCCACCGGTGATGAAGACGAAGAAGAAGAATAAACTTGATGTATTTTTTTATTTTCATCTATGTTTTATGTTTGTTATTTTCTATCCTCTATTTGTAATCTGCAACAATAAACTTGCTTTCTTATGTATAAATGTGTTATGGTTATGAAATGTTAATTTTGTTCTTTATGATGTATCCTTCCTCCTTCTGTTGTTGATGACAAAGGGGGAGAAACATATGGTTTTGTGGTTTTTTGTGCGCATGTTTTATGCATATTGTTATTATTTCACAATTTTGTGCATATTGTACACTATTTAGGGGGAGCTTATTTCACATTTGTATATCATTAAATTATGTGTGACATCTTGCTTTGTATATTGTTATTATAAGTTATTGTTTTGTCATCATCAAAAGAGGGGAGAATGTTGATTCTTGGTTTTGATGACTACAACACAATACAAAGTTTGTCTACCACATATCTCTTACAGAGTGTATCAAAGTCAATACCATGGTGAAATAAACAAAGGCAACACAATCTGATGAAGCTTTCAAGAGTAAATGATCAAGCTTCAAGACATCTAGACAAAGGCTCAAGCTCAAGACAAAGACTCAAGTTCAAGACAAGATTCAAAGTGCTTCAAATGTTTAAACAAAGTGTCTTGTAATATTGTAATTTTAATTCTTTTAATCTTAAAAACATGTAATAGCCTTGTCACACACACACTCACACATAATTTAAATAATCTGAGTATTTTACAAAATCAAAATGTCAAAACAAGCTTGAATAAGTTCAGCTGTATGAGTACCAGTCGACCACTCCTTGGAACCAGTCGACCGTCATAGTACGAAACTGCCTGAACTCATACAAGCTCTGGCCAGTCGACTCATTATGGCAACCCAATCAACTATTCAAGCTGTTTCGATAGTTTTATGAATTTAAAACTTGTTTTTCAAATTCAAATCTTTTTTACTGCCGTTATATGGTAGTTGGGATTCTATCTCTCAATGTCCAAACGTTTCTAACTCTATAAAAAGAGTATAGAATTCATTTGGCAAAGGTTCCCAAGAACTCTAAGCATTCTTTAACTCTCAAGTCTTTTGCCTTTCAACAAGAACAAGTGTTTCAAAAGCATACAATCTCTCTAAGACTTGGTTCTCTAAATTTCATTCTAATATAACATTGATTTCGTTTTAGACTGAATTCAGAAGTTGACCTAATAGCCACTATACAAAAGCACTATTACATACAAGGCTATAGGTAGTTGTAAACTCAATTTTTGTTGTTGCTTTCACTCTCGGGTTGTGAGAGTGGTCCTCTCGGTTGGAGAGTATGACTCTTGGCTTTAGAGTCGGTTTCACTCTAGGGTGTAGAGTGGGTTTGCTCTCTCTAGTGGTTAGAGAGGTCTACGGATTTGACATTGTTGTTGTCCAAGGCCGTAGTGTATTCTTGTATTTTTTTTTCAAGAATAGTGGAAAATCTCAAGTGGGTTGCTTGGGGACTGGATGTAGGTTAGAGGACCGAACCAGGATACATCGTTGTGTTTGGCTGTGATTGACTCTCTGTGGTTGTATTCTCTCAACTTGCAATTTCCTCTGATTTTTATTCAAAAACTTATCTGGTAAGTCGACTGGTTTTCCGTTATAAGTCAACGGATCAGACTTGTAACTCTTCAGTAAAATACTCTTCTTATTTGACGCAACAGTTGACTGTATTTCTATTTGCAGTCGGCTTAACAGTACGAAAAGATCAAGTTCTTAATTAATTTTTATACAACACTATTCACCCCCCTCTAGTGTTATTTGCCTTGCCTACAGGATCCAACAACGATATCACAAAATAACATGCATGTATACATTCAAAAGTGGTAATCCCTAGTTGTTTCATGTCATGTATGTCGTAAGGCAACTATGGTCGAATCAACACAATAAAGACAATATCAACAAGGGTTTTTACACAAGAATTGTCTCTAGAATACAACTACACTATAGGCAGTATTTAGTACTTGTATTAAACAAAGAAAAGAATACAAGTTACTTGCCTGAGAGACGACGATGGAAACGACGAAGCAAGAGCAAGAATAACGGGAACGGATTCCCTGGCACGAACACAAACACGAACAAGATGAACAACCGATCACAAATAAGATGAAGACGATCGAGATCATGAACACAATCGGACGACTGAGATCAAGAGGTGATGATCAAAATAAACAAGATCGGATGGCCAAAATCAAAACTAAGGGGGCATGATGATCATGATCACAGCGATGATCAAGATCGAACGGACGGCCCACGATCACCCAGGTCAAAACAACATCACATGAAAGGCTTGGCTCTGGCTCAGACGGCAGATAGCGGCGGACAGTGGCCAGGGGACGGCACTGGCAACGGAGGGCGACGAAACAACGGCGGAAGCGCTCGTTGCCACTGTTGGTCGCGACGGAGGCAGGGGATCGAGACAGCACAGTGGCTGACGCAGGAAGCACCAGGGGTTGGGGTCGGCACTGGGCTACCGTGCTGCAGGCAAGGAGGTGGCGGCTAGGGGGTGATCATGACGTGGAGAACTCAGGCACTGGTTGCCGGCTACGGCAGAGAACAGGGAGAGGGGGCTAGCAACGGTGCAGTCGCTAGCGATGCTGTGGAGGTGCTGGTGTCATTGAAGGCGACAGGCGGCACAGCTGTTGCTGTAGCGGAGGTGAGACAGGAGGGCATCGCCGAAAGCGGCGCTCCAGCGCATCTCGAGGTAGACAGGAAGGCGCAGGGGGGGTTGGCTTGGAGGATGAACGGGAGAGAGTTGAAGGAGGAGGGAGGAAACGAGAGGAAGGGGATGATGAAGATGAAGCGGTAGGGAAATTAAAGCGGCTGATGGGTTGATGGATGAATGGGGGTTGGAAACATGGGGTATTATATAGGGGAAAATGTTTAGGGTTAATGTAGGGTTTCGGGTAGGGTAATAGTAATGGGTATGGGTAAAATGTGGATGCAGGGTAGTGGCTTAATTGAGCATTAGGTTGAGAAAAATGGGTTTTGGGTTATCTAACAGGGTATGGGTTTTGGGTATTAGGTAAAAAGAAAATCCAATAGAATTAGAATAGGGTTTTAAAATAGGATTTTGGGTATAATTAGATCCAAGAGAAGATATACAATAACCAAACAAACAAAAAATATAATTTATAATAATTGTTAATTTACATTACAAAATAGAATTTATTTAAAATACTACAAATACATTTAGTAAATAAAAGTGGATTTTTAATAACTAGTCAAAAATAATAATAATAACAATAATACTAATAACAATAATAATAAGAGTAATAATAACAAAATACGAATTGTATTACAATATAAAAATCATAGAAAATAGTTACAAATAAAATTATTGATCAAAAACAGATTTTAATAGAAGATCCAATAATACATTTTGACAAAAGAATTTGAAAGTGGTAAAATAATTTACGAAAATATTAAATACAAAATATACACAGAAAATATGTATTTGGGGAAACAGGGGTTACAAATCCTACCCACCTTACAACAAAATTTTGTCCTCGAAATTTGCTTCGGCGGTACATAGGACAGGGCAAAAACAAACTTGGGGTAATCAAAAAAGAGAATTAAAGGGAAAGGAATAAAGCAGTGGCAATACTAGAAAAAGAAGGAAGTGGATAACAATGAGGTCAAATATAGTGCAAGGAAAGGGATTAAACAGTATCAAAAGAAAGGAAACAACACAAGATAACAAAACAAGATGGGGAGTAGGTAGAACTGGAATCAAAGAGAGAAAAGACAAGGAAGAATCAAATAATGAATGGGTACATGATGGCAAAAAGGAATGCAGGAAAGAAGTAACCGGTATCAAAAATGAAGAAGAAACAACACAAGACTTGAAAGATAACAAAGCAAAGAGATGAAGAAATAGATAGAGCTGGAATCGAAGAAAGGATGGACAAGGGCGAGATGAACCAAGTAATGAGTCAACGGATGAGGATGAATGCAAGGAATAGAGAGAAACAAACAATGCAGGGAAGGAGAAGCTACAAGAGAATTCTGGGACCTGTGGGTTATGGGCCCACAACGCTTCCGCTGCGCTACTCTGATGGTGACGTTCCAAGCAGCAAACATGTCGTAGAAGACCAAGCGATGCCGACCAATAAACCAAGCAGAAAACAAAGAGAATGGATGGCACCAAATCAGAAGGATATGGTACGAGAAGAATGAATTCATACCCCAAAAAGAAATCAATCAAAGAGGACGACTGAAAAAGACGGAAGAAAACAAAGAACCAAGGGATTGAATAAGAAAGAATCAAAATGAATGGAATAAAACTAGTGTCCAAATCAATGTTGGTTATAATTCATTCATGCATGCATGGTTTGTGTAATTTTCAGCCAATCCCAGATCGAGCCAAGCTTGTCTAATATATCAGTCAAACTAATACATTAGCTAAACCTGAACTCTGATACCACTAAAAACCGTGTCAAGCCCCGCTTCCCAAAAAGAGAATACATAATATGGATACGTGACAAAATTTCAGCAAATGATTTTTATCATCCATAAGCTGTCAGGAATCTTTACAACATCTCACAGTAATAATCAGAGTCAGAAACAAAAGAAGTCAACCAAGCATGTATATATGAATCAAAATACCAACAGAAATACTTGAAACTAAAATATTATAATCTCAAATAATCCAGATCTGAACAAGTTAATATTCCTGGGTCATATTGCCCAAATACAAATAAATCCAAGTAATCAAGATACATTATTCAAATTGCAACAGGAAATAATAATAATAGCAGGAAATGAGAATAGCAAAACTCCAGCATCTAGTATCTCATCTCGCCTATTCCATCTGGCAGCTGATCTCCAAAATCTGCAATTTAATAAATTGCAGGAAGAGAGAAAGAAAACAAAACTCCCGTCAATGCAAGTTACGGGCCGCTTGTAGTGTAGGACACAAGTATAGGGAAGGATAAACAAATATAAAGTAACAGCATAAACAAACATAGCATGGTATAGGCATGTCAACAGAACAGGATAACTAACATGAATCAAGAAACAAAATCAAGAAACAGGATATACTAACAGGGTACGGGTAACATATGTCAAGTGTCAAACAAGTAGGTAAATGGGTACACAGATGAACAGGTAAATAGGTAATCAGGTATATAGGTGTCAAGTAGCATGTACAGGAAATCATGTAATAGGTAATCGTGTAACAGGTAATCATGTTATGTCCTGTCGAATCTTGTATTTATTACTAACAAGGTAGCACTTCATGCATCCATCCTTTTACTACATGGTTTCTACATTCAAACAAGTTCCGTTTAGATTTCGTAGTGGAGTCCATAGGGCCGTGTACTCAGGGATCAGGAAAACAGAAACAGGAACAATTTCATTAATCATACAGGTACACGAATCATCTAATTCATGTATCAACTGGTTCATGAATCAAACAGGTACATGAATCAACCGATTCATGCATCAACAGGTAACAGGTACATGAACCAACAGGTCCATGCATCAACAAGTAACAGGTACTGTCACGCCCCGCTTCTCAAAAAAATACGGAATACGAGTACGTGACATTGGCCCAGCGAATGACTAACTTCACCCATAAGCTGTTTATCCGATCAACTCAACAATATAATCAATACAGACCAATTGCGCAGGCAATAATAATAATCCCATAAACAAAAATACTTGGAATGAAGGAATAAAAATATCCAAATATAATAATAATAATCCAACATCTGGAAACAATAATAAAATCTGGGATATATGCCCAAAACAATAATAATCCAATCCAAAAATAATAACAAGTCTCAATACATTAAGTTTATTTAAAGCAATAAGTAATTAGAAAGCAGTAGTCTTCAGAATATTTGTTCTCCAATTCCAGCAGGCAATTCTCCTTCACTACCTGTATACACTTCATCTAAAAAGAGAAGAAAAATTATCCTTAGAGCAAGTCATGGACAGTAAGTAGAGAAAGGAGGGAACAATGGAATAACGGTATAACAATGATTTCAATGAATCAATAGGAATCAATAACATGGGACAATAATCATGATAATCGATGCAATGACTATAAACAATGATTCAATGTTCGGTAACAGTAATCAATGATCAATAACAATAATACTTAGCCAACATTCGATATCAATAGGAACAATGATGAACAATATGCAATGTCGATGTGTAATCCTTATGTTTATTAATCATTTAAACTCCTAACTAATGCACATACTACTACGTCCCATGTGTTCCATACCACAAGTTCGATGCATACAATAAATTTTTTTAGACTAAAGTGGTAGACTCTATAGTTCATGTACTGGGTATGATGACGATAACAATATAACACAGGCCAAGGTGCAATTTCTTACACAATGACAATATCAATAATAACGTGGGCCAAGGTGCAATTTCTTACACAATGACGATATCAATAATAACACGGGCCATCATCTGAGTACAGTCCCTATATCATCAATAACTCTAGTCAATCCCTTAAACCCCGACTTGTTATTTATTTATCAATGGAACAATATAATATGTAATTATAAGACATGAGATGAACAATAGTATCAATAGGGAAAACAATAGGATGATAACATGGAGTAGGACAATTAGAAAAATGACAATAACTCATTAGGATCATGCAATGCAACATACATACATCAATTCATGTAATAGTACGATATAGGAGTAATTAATTCATTAAAAAGTAGTATCCACAATTCTGGACAACAAGCAAAACCTGTACAAAAATACAGTTTCCCGCTAACTCAGAAATCGACAGTTGAATCTGTCAGAAAATCTGGAAACTAGAATTCCAGACGGTTCCAACACATATTTAAAGTTCAAATTCCAACAATAGTAGCTAGGTCAAACACATGTTTCTTTACAGGTTTTATGTTCAGGCAGAAATTCGACATCCTGTTGTTTTAATTATTGAATCAGGAAAAACTCAATATTAAAATCAGTAAAAATATTTTCTGGACTCCTAAACATGTTAATCAACAATCTGGAAATTTTCATAGCAAAATTTTATCATTTGATGAGCCTTTTTATTGCTTAAACAAGAAAGGTACGAGAATCTAAAAATCTGAAAGTAAAAAAATAGAGTTGTAGTAAAACAGGCATAACTTTTGCTACAAAACTCGGAATTCGAAAATTCAAGATGATCTGGAAACTAGAAAGATAAGGCTACAATTAATATTCAGAAAGTTTTTCATTTTAAGGTTGTTTACTGGTTCGAAAATAGCGGTCAATATTCAGGTCAGCAAGCATATACAGGATTTTTAGTAATCTTTCTTGAAATTAAATTAATTAGACATGATGGGTAGCGATTCTTTAGTCAATAAATTGTATAATCAGCATGACGAGTGTCAAAACATGATAAATAAAATTAAAATATGCTCATACATCAATTTATCATCAATCAATCATCAATCAATCAAACAACATACAATCTGGCAATTATCTCTACAATAGTTTATTTGAGTATCAATTATATGAGCAACCCTAGTATCAATTCTATATGCACTCATGAAAGATCCAAACTTTGGAGTCAAAGTGGCACGATGTCAAGAATATTGGGGTTAGCACGTGTAAACCCTCAATTGACCCAACGAAGAGATGAACAATGGATAATACGATAACAAAGAGATCTACTTGCAAGAATTTCAATAACACTTGAATTTGATACAATTAGCAATTCAAGAGGACAGTGACTTGCATGTTAGACGGTGAAAACGAATACCAAGAATAACGGGATAAGGATCCCGAAGGAACGAACTCACGAACTAGTTCACCCCACCAATAATACGTGCAATATATGTGCACTCAAAGAAACCAACACACAAAGAGACTGCAGCAACACCAGCAAAGAGACCGCAACAACAACAGCTAGGTCAAGTGGCGGCGGTGTTGCTGGCAACCAGAGGCGAAGTCGACGGTGGAGGCGCACGGGGGTGGCGCTGGCGGCGTCGTCGATCGAAATAGAGAGGGAAGGAGGCAGGGTTCGGTGCTCTGTTATTAATGTCGAGGACAGAGAAGGGGAGGTCGAGGAGAGGTCTGGGTGGCTGTGCTGGCGTCGATGGGATGATGGGCGATGGGAGGCGGCGACGGGGTGGCCGGAGCTGGCCGGGGAAAATGCCGGAAGTGGGTTTAGAGGTTTTTGGTAGGAAAAACTCCAACCAGAAGAGAGAGAACGGGAGGAGAGAGAAAGGGGAGAGATTAGATGGCTAGGATTTTGATTTGTGTGTAAAAAATAGGGTTTGCATTAGAGTTGTATTTATTAGGTACTATTAGGGTTCAATAATAGCGGTTTTGGGTCAAGAATACATGAAATTGGGTTTTAGGATTCAATTAGGAGGTAGATCAAAATCAACAGGGTTCAAATAAAAATACCCACAATCAAATAAAATATAATAAGCTCAACAAGAAAAGCTCCAACAAGAAGAACGGGAATTTTCAAGAAATTCTTAATTAAAATAATCGAGAACGAAAGAAAAATAGGGTTTTTATAAAATCGCAATTAAAATATTACAAAAAGGGAAAAAAAATGGAAAATTAGAAAAACCGTAGTTACAATCATACCCACCTTACAATAAAATTTCGTCCTCGAAATTTAAGCAAGTGGTAGTAGGGTAACCCCGAGGAAAAGGGAAGAACAAGAACTACTCAAAAAGATGGGGAAATCTCTTCTGAATCACACTCTCAAGCTCCCAAGTTGACTCACCAGGTGAGTAAGGATTCCAAACAACACAAACTAACTTGATAACCTTATTCTTCAAAATCTTCTCCTGCCGATCCCCAATCGACACTAGATGAATCTCACAAGACAAATCTGGTCAAACCGACAACTCCTAATAATCAATAACATGACTATCACCTCGAACATACTTCCTGAGCTGAGAAACATGGAAGACGTCATGCACTCCAGAAAGAGCTGGCGGCAACACGAGTCTATAGGCCACCTTGCCTACTCGCTCCACCACATCAAACGGTCTTATGAATCTAGGGCTCAACTTGCCCCCACCACCAAAACGAATCACACCCTTCCATGGAGACACCAACCTCGAACTCTAATGGATGCATGTGCATGTCTGTCCATTTCCTCTGCCTGTCCTGTGCGGCTTGCAAATGCTTCCTGATCTAGGACACTACATCAATAGTCTTTGTGATCAACTCCAGTCCCAAAAGCTTCCTCTCACCAATGTCATCCCAACACACTGGTGATCTACACTTCCGACCATACAAAACTTCATACAAAGCTTCCTGAAGACTAGCTTGATAGCTATTATTGTAAGAAAACTCCACCAAGTGTAGATGATCTTCCCAAGAACCTCCAAACTGAAGCACACAGGACCTCAACATATCCTCCAATGGTCTGAATAGTCCTCTCTGATTGACCATCTGTCTGCGGATGGAAAGCAGTACTGAACTTCATCTTACTCCCAAGACTGGTCTAAAGACTCTCCCAGAATTGAGATCTGAATCTAGTATCTCTGTCCGATATAATACTGACAGGAACACCATGCAATCTCATAATCTCCTACATATACCTTTCTGCAAGACTCTTTGTAGACTGCCCAACTCTGAAAGGAATGAAATGAGCACTCTTCGTCAAGTGGTCCACAATATCCCAAATGGCATTGTGACCCTTGGGACTTCTAAGCAAAGCAGTCACGAAATCCATAGTGATATTCTCCCACTTGCACTTTGGAATAGGAAGCGGTTGAAGAAGTCCACAGTCCACTGATGTTCTGCTTTCACTTGCTGACAAATCAGACACTGAGAAACAAATCTTGCAACAACCCTCTTCATACCATGCCACCAGAAATGCAACTTCAAATCCCGATACATCTTCGTACTGTAGCGCCCTGGATCCCCATTACCGGATATCCGTGACACTCCCCAGAATCTTTGCCTTCAAATGCATCTCAACACAGTAATAACATGGAAATTTAAAAACTTTTTTATTGCCAAATGAGTTATTACATCATTGATTACAACCAATGTCTTGTTCTTAACAAGAATACAAATTACATAAACTCAGTACATCTTATTACAACATATATCACTCCTTTCTGTAAAGTTAACAACTTCTCTCTCTCTGAATGGCAGTCGACGGCTCACTGCCGAAGCTCCGCTGAACAGTCAATTTGCTTTCCTGGGACTTGCTCCTCGGCTTGAGTCTTCTGCTGCGCTACTCTGATATCTCTGCACCTGCTTGAAAGGTAGAAGTCGATACCTAAAAGGTGGGGAACGTCAGTACTTCGACTGACGCAAAGCTGGTGATAACAGCGATCCTCTAAAATTCAATCACAACCCATCTTGAATGGAAAAGGGAAACGTGCATCCTAAATTATATGGTGCTCGTGTATGCCATGACCTAACCACTAAATGCACCAATCACAAGCCTATTCTAAAGCAAGCAAGACTTGGAAATCTAGATCCGCATGCATCCCATACTACATGCATCTAAGACCCAAGCATAGCCTAATCTAATGCACGAACAAGAATGCACACGATGCACCTACTCTAATGCAATTCAGTTGGGACGTATGCATCCCATACTACATACTTTCCCAAAATCAACTTCGATGGAAATATATGCATCCCATACTACATACCTTCCAAGGAGTTCGCCTCTCCTGATTGTAGGGTTCAATCCCTCGCCATGCATCCTACCCATGTACCCATCCAGTTCCCAATAGACTGTCCGTCGCCCAAGGAGATTGCAGCGGTCAGTCATATTCCACCCTGCAGTGTCCAAGTGATCACCGCCAGTTGGTACCCGCGCACGGACCTCCTTAGAAACCGCGTTGAACCTGGTCCTTACGACCCTTGGTTCCACATGTCCACTCATGGACTCTCGCATGCATGTTCACCCCTGGCCCGGGTTATGAACAAATATACACCAAACACAAAACATAACTTACGCTTTAGGGACGTGAGCACCACGGAAGGTCAATTCCTTCGGGCCTCCCGCACCTTACTCCGGCAAACTTTGGGAATCAACAGATCGAGATACGAGCCGGGGACTCAATCTATGAGCGGCCGAGAACGTATCCCTACGACTGGAAGATACAACACCGACTATGGCTTACTAGGACTAATGCAATATCCCAACCCCCTAATAAACCATTCTAACCCCTACCTTACTCTAATTATTTCGGGTAAGAATTACTGCTTCCACACTTGCCTATCAACCTCTGGCCCCTGGCGATACCGGTCCTGTTCGCCACTTCCCCGACTTGGACTCGTCCAGCAAAATGGCCTACGCCTGCCGCTACCCCAGCTATAAATAATAAAATTGCCCCGTGAGCTCCACTCACTGGCATGCTCGGACGTCCCACGCTCGGCAGAAGTCTAATAATATAGGCTTGATAGGTGCAGGGTATCCTTTACCCTAGTGACTAACTCGAGTCACACATCCCACTCGGGGAATCAACAACCTCAATAACAGAGATTCAACCATCCCTAGACACGAGTCACCGACTCGGCTCACACACAAGGAAAAAATGTTTTCACAATCCTTAGTCCTAACCCAGACTAAGCAACCTACGGGTTTCTGCCCGAATCTCAAAATGGTCATAACTCTATCGATACAACTCCGATTGGAGTGTATGCCCAAACCTGAAAGGTACGATCCTAGGCTACAACTACGTAGTTGATCACGAGCTTAGATTCAACCATCTAAGTCCTCGAAATAGCTTTTCAAGCTCCAGCCTGCATGCTTCCTGAGCACGGGCTGCACCTTCCCATTAACACAAAATCCTACTCGTTCATCAGAACGACACAAACTCAATTCGGTAGAAGGGTGTGGGTGTCCTCAACAACTCTCTAGTTGGTCATGAGTACAAATTACACAATTAAGTCACCCTAACACACTCATCACACAATTGGTCTCATCAATTCAGAGCACACAGCTCTACTCTAGTCCTCTGTCCAGTTTTACAAAAATCATAATAATTCCACCGTTTACTGGATTTACCTCAAACTAGATTTGTTAGAAAGTTCTAGGTATCCCCTACAACTCTCTCCTGGGTCATGATCCTCAAAATATGCCTCTAACAGGTCTCAATTTCCCAGTCTTTACAGAGTGTCGAAACTGGCTGAAAACAGCACAGTGCTCAATCACAAAATCACAGTAAATTGCACACTTGTCCAATTGACACAAAATTTATGTTGGTGATAGTAGACATCATACCCAACATCATGCAAAAGACATCATGTCAAAATTCCAATTATACAGTGAGTAATAGCTTTTGTAAGTTAGCACAGAAATCATCATGTTTTCTAATTCAACAATCAGATACTGGTCATAGATAGATTTTTCTCATGCCCTTCAAATCATCCAAATAATTTACTGATTTTTGTAGATAATCAAAATGCATTCAGGAACTATGAGTAAAAAGTTTAGAACAAAACCATGCTTCAATAAATCACCAAAATTCCTACAATATCAACCATTCTGTTTTTCTTTTCTGAGTCTGCCTTACGACATTTATCCATCTCACAATTTTATTAGCACATCAAATGATCATAGAAAATTCTGAAATAACTCATGGATGATCCTAACACATAAATGAACAAAAAAATTTAATTTTGTGGTCTAATTCAACATTTTGTGTTCTCGGAAAAATCCACAACATGGCACTCCGAACCAGCTTTCTCTAGTTCCATTCTGACTTCTACTTCATTCAATGATCCATGACCTGTTGGTATAGTGGAAGCATGAGTAATATACAATAGTGTAATACTCCGATACCATGACATGTATACTTCATTCAATGATCCATCATACGGAGGAATACCTACAATGATCATATCGAACCTAAGGTCATTCCATGCATCGACTTGGACTTGGTGATATTTTTCCCAATCATGATCAGGAAAATGATTCATCCCTTTGAAACTGTGTAGGGCAGTGTCATACGATCGTACGATTAGGATGCCCTGCTAATGTCCGAATTGTTGAAGCACTCGGTCCGGAAAGTAAAAATCTACTACACCAAAGTTAACGAGTGGTGCTCACGTCAACCATATCTCTCTACTCTCCGTGCAAGCAAGTGGTAGTCTCTCCATTCTCTAGGTTGTGTACGATTCCCATTTAAAGAACTCATGTCGCAACTTCTCAAGTTTATCTCTATAGTAGGTCAACATCCCACATGGATTATCTTTCCACGTGTGTCCCCCGACCCAATATAGACCAATGGGAGCCAACATTGGTTCATTCTCTTGCATGTTCCACCCACCTCTGTGACTGCTTTCATATGCGGGTTCGACCGACATGTAAGCGCTCTAGCTCCAAACCTGTAGTATCACCATCGACCCCGTAATCTGTATCGCATTTAAAGCTCCCCAACACAAATTTCTGTACAAGGATGCTAATGCGGCACTACCCCAACTGTACCAGCCAACTTTGCTATGGTCAGTAATCAACGCCAGGTACATCAGCTACACGATATCACCTGAGGAGTTCGAGAAGAGAACACCTCCAAACAGTGTCAGTAGGTAGGCCCGGGTGTAGCACTAGACATGAAACTCTGATGGATCGTCGTTCAAGAATTCGTCCTACATTGTCTTAAGCCATGAAAGTCTGATAGATTGACCAACAAAAAAAACACTCGCTTGTCTGAACAATGAAGACGTCTATAACGAGTTGCTCCCTATCAATCACAGCCATCCTATTAATTAGAAGTTCTGAAATGACTGCAATATCTTGAAGTGTGACGGTCATCTCTCCTATGGGTATATGGAACGAATGTGTCTCTGGCCACCATCTCTCGAGAAAAATTATAAGCATAACACAATCCAACTTTATCAACCCCATCAATCATAATCTATATAAACTAGCATCGAATGACAAGCCGTGTATACGTGGGTGCATTGGCAACATCGTGAGCGTACGAAATGTGCAATCATTCGATGAACCGTTCAATACGGACTGAGATATGTGACTTTGTTGTAGCGTCAGCAGTGTAGGGTCTGTTGGACCTAGAGAACCAGGTGCAATGGAAGATGAAGATGCGTAGCCAACATCAGTTGATAAAGGTGATTGGCTAACAACCTACACAAACATGAAAGATTTGTTATATTAACTATAACATTATATATAAAAATTTAAAACTGTGCTAAGGAATTATATACAACTTACATATGCCAGTGTGTATCCTCGACCACCTCTAGTAGAAGTCTTGAAGGTACTACTCACGGGTCGTCCACTGCGCATTCTTGGTCCCCCTCCTCGGCCACTTATACCGACAGCTTTATTCGTCTCGTCCTGCATAAATAACTATTTTTTATTAAATGCATAAAAATAAACATATTCTTTAAACAGCTGAGACTCATATATTTTGTCATACTTTTTTTTGCCCAACTGTGCATATGATTTTTTTCCCATTAACTGGGTGATATTGGAGGATCGGCTGGATAAAGAGAAATAGAAACAAGTTAGTGCTGAATATAGTTAAAAAGGGAAATAAGGACAAATACAGTGAACTGTTGTGAGTAGAAAAGGGGGAGAGTGTAGTACCTCAATATTTTGAGCAACAGATATAGAGTTAGAAAATGACAAAAAAGGCTGAAGTGAAAATTAACAATTTATAAGAATTTATTTGTTATGTGCCCCATGTTTTGTAGGTTTTCTATGTATCGATTAATTACTATGGGTTCCTAGGTAATAAGAAGGATGAGAAGGACTTCACTAAAATTTCCCTAACTTTAAGAAGATTTTTGGGTAGATATGTAAATCAATAAATAGAAGAGGACCTAGTTACAATTTTGGTTTGGTTATCCTATTTATTTCTCAAGAACTAAATGCTTAGGAACTTAGCTGTCATATATATACATATATACTCTTCCATTGCAAACAGGTCTCTTCACACAGACACATTGCAAACAGCCCCGTAGGCCATTGGATCATGCCTCGTCTTGATCCAACGGCCAAGATTGACCCTTGCCCAACCCCCTCACCTCACTTAAAGCCCTCGGGGGTATTTTGGGGTTTTCACCTCCAAATACCCCTTCACTTTTCTTCCCTATTCACTCTCTCACTCTCTCACTCTTCTTACTCTTTCTATCTCTTTCCCATAGCTAACCTAAATCCTTAAACCCAAAACCCCCCGATCGCCGCACCTCCTCCTCCTTCGCCCACCGCCCGCCGTGCCTCCTCCTCCTCCTCCTTTCTCTCCCAAAGCCCAAACCTCCTCGTCTCTCTCACTCTCCTTCACTCTCATTCGTTGTTCTCCCTCTCACTCTCCATATACTCTCTCTCTCTCATTCCCGAAGCCAGTGAAACCCCCTAACCCAAAAACTCTACTCCATCTCCTCCTCCCCCCCCTCTCTCTCTCCCAAAACCCCCCTAACTCATCACCTCCTCCAACTCCAATATTCAAAACCCAATCGGGAACTCGAAACCCGTACTTCGATGTTTAAATATCACTAACAACAACGACGTCATACGTACAACTCCGCATTGTGCAAGGTAATCGGTAACATCTTCTTTGTATCATTGGTCCTAATTACTTGCTATTCATAATCAATTATGACACAAGTTATTTTTTTAATTAATTTTTGTGATGTGTATTTATATAGATGTAGTTGTTTGATGTGTATCGAATGTAGTTATGTGATATTTGTATAAGGTAGAATCACTTATTGTAGTTGTTGTTGTGCGCTCAATTTTTAGAAGTAACTGTATTTGTTGTTGTTTGATAATTGTAAAATCACACAAACGGCAACAAAAAATTACGAAACTATGCAAGTAGGTCGGACTCCCCACACATAAGCTAACACAACTTATAGATGTGAGTTTCGACTCACAGTTTGCGAGTGTAAAGTGATACACTGCCGCATCTCGCAAACCGTGAGTCGAGACTCACTTCTACAAGTTGCATTACCTTGTGTGTGCTAAATCTGACCTACTCGCAAAGTGTCAAAATTTTGGTTGCCGTTTGTGCAGTTTTCTATGTTTTCGTACTAAAAAATTTGAAAATTTTAGTTGTTATTTGTTATTTGTAAAACCACATAAACGGCCACAAAAATTTATGAAACTTTGCGAGTAGGCCGGACTCACCACACACAAGCTAACACAACTTGTAGAAGTGAGTTTCGACTCATAATTTGCAAGATACGACAGTGTATCACTTTCATACAACAAAAAGAAAATAAAGTGATATATGGCCGTATCTTGCAAACCGTGAGTCGAAACTCACTTCTATAAGTTACATTAGCATGTGTACGGTGAATCTGAACTACTCGCAAAGTTTCATAATTTTTTGTTGCCGTTTGTATAGTTTTTTCACGTATCAAACAACAACAACTATTATTTTGTACATTTTGAGTAAGAAAATATAGAAAATAGCACAAACGGCCACCAAAAACTAAGAATCTTCGTAAGTAGGTCAGATTCACCACACATAAGCTAACGCAACTTGTAGAAGTGAGTTTCGACTCGTGGTTTGCGAGATATGGCCGTGTATTACATTATTACCAAAAAAACTAATAAAGTGATAAATGGCCATATCTTGCAAATCGTGAGTCGAAACTCATTTCTACAAGTTGCGTTACCTTGCGTGTGGTGAATTCAACCTAATCACAAAGTTTCAGAGTTTTTGTCTATTTTTTGTGTATTTTTCTTACGTATGTTGTTTCGTATATATATTTAGAATAGTGTGATTGAGAATTATTGTATTATTTCTATTTGCTGTACTTTCCTTTGTGTTTTAGATCGATAATACATGAGATATTGCAAAGAAATGTGATCGTGTACTTTCGAGTAATGTCACCGAGAGCATGAAAGCTTTTTCTCGCGAGATACTTAGTCCATGCAGAGGCTCGCTTGAAGAGGTAGGAGATGGAGCACGATTAGACCATTATCTAAACATGATGGTTCGTTCGACTCAACGTAAAAGCGTGATTAGTAGGCCACAACGCCCCAGGGCAAAAACCTCCACCACAAGCCAAGATCCAGCAGCAAGACGAAGACGAAGAATAAGAGCAAGAACAAATCACCGGCGCATCACAATTGACCCAAGTTAGGCGTTCTCGCTGGCAACCAGTTCGGAAGAAGGAAAAGCCACAACACTACACTACAAGTTAGGTTGAGTTAGTTTGCCTTTGTGTTATTAAATTAGATTTTGTAATGTGAAGTTTGTGGTTTAAACGATGTTATTGTTATTGTTATTGTTATTGTTATTGTTACTGTTACAATTACTGTTATTGTTATTGTTATTGTATTATTGATCTATTTATTATTGTTGTTGTTGTTATTATTATTATTGTTGTTAGTTGAAATTTGAAATTGTTGCTCTTTGTTATTAATGATATTGATCTTGTTGTTAGTTTTATGGAGGGATGGCATCCGAGTCGAGTCGGCCTGCAACCCGCCCGCGACCTGCCCGTTTCGACCCAAACCGGATTGACGAGGTCCGGGTTCAGGTCCGCCCAGTGCCAAAGAACGGGTCAATACGGGTCACAAAACCACAAACCCAAACTCGCTCACCCCGACCTGTAGAACCCGCAAACCACTTCAAACCCGCATGAACCCGACCCACCAACGAACAGTTTGCTAACGTTCGACCCGAATGAGTCGACCGTTGGTTGCCTGCTTTGCTTGCTAATTTTTTTTGCCTTTTTTTGTGTTTTTGGATTTTCCCTTTTTTTAGCCTATAAAAATCTCTTAATTAAACTCAATTTTTTTCACACGTCCATTTATCAACTCTCTTAATCTCTTACTCTCTATACTACTACTACTATTACTTCTATATACTTCAACAAAGAAAAGTGAACAAGTTTGATCAAGTTGAATTCATGTCGACTCGACTACGTCTACCACAAACTCTCTCAACAAAGAAGCTCACTCTCTCTCTACGACTACGTCTACTACAAACTCTCTCGACTACATTTACTTCTAGAGCCGCTCTACTATTATTTTCTCTCTCAATTCTATCTACAATAATTTGTAAAGTACGGTATCAAAATTTCTCAACTCTCTCAACACTTTAATATTGTTGTAGCTTTATTTTTTTAATCATATTTATTTGTTGGTTTTTCTCTCATGCCCCGCTTCCCAAAAAGAATACGGAGGAAACGCAACAAAAGCCCAACGAATAATTTTCATCATCCATAAGCTGTTCAAGAATCTTTACAACATCTCGCGAAATAATCAGAGTCGGAAGTAAAAGTATCAACCAACATGCACATATGAACCAAAATACTAACAAGAATACTTGAAACCAAATATATAAATCTCAAATAGTCATGATCTGAATAAGTCAAATATCCTGGGTCACATTGCCCAAATAAAAAAATAAAACAAAGTATCAAATACAATATTGTTCAAGCAAAGTACAAGAAATAATAATAACAAGATCCAGCACTAATACTTCATGTCACCAATACCACCTGGAAACTGTTCTCCAAAATCTGCAATTTAACAATTGCTGGGATACGAAAAAGAAAACAAGAACCCATCAATTGCAAGTTACGGGCCGCTTGTAATACAGGATACAAGTATATGAGGAAAACTAATTAATCACATGGAATAAGCATGATGTCAAAATATAACAACTAGCATGGCATGGTGAACAAGTACAAGTGGCATGTGTCCAGTGTCAACTAAACAAGTACCATGTAACAAGCATCAGGTGTCAAGTATCATGTAATCATCTATCAAGTGTCATGTATCAAGTCTCATATATCATGTAGTCAAGTATCAAGCAAGCATGTATCATGTTCAGGTGTCACGTATCAAGTCTTGTAGTTATTACTATCTAGGTAACACTTCATGCGCCCCATATTATAACACATGGTTTCTACAACAAACAGTTTTGCTTTAGATTTCATAGTGGACCATAGAGGGCAGTGTACTCAGGGACAAGTAATCCAAATCATATACCAAATTCCTAATTGACCAAATTATATACCAAATTCCAAATTAACCAAATCATATACCAAATTCCAAATATTCCAAATCACATACCAAATTCCAAATAATCCAAATCATATACCAAATTCCAAATGTGGGAAACACGGCCCCCTTCCGAGTACAGGTTTCTGAATTATCCACTATTAGATCTTTCTCTTAAACCCTGGCTTGGTTATTGTTTTATTATTGTCAAACAAGCATGTAGGTGTATAAAATATATCAAGTATAACATGGCATGGTCATGTAACAAGTTCAAGTTGCAAGATAAACATGTACAAGTGCAAGATATCTCATAAAAGAATAAAATAAACAAATCTCAAGTTCAGGACAGCAAGACCACACTGCAGTAAAACAATGATTCCCAGTGTTACAAAAATGCATATTTGAATCCGTCAAAACGTATAGAAAATAGACTCCCAACAAAATCCAGTGAGTACAAATAAGTCATATAGTATTTCACAAAATCTTAACTCAAAACTGCTTTGAATCCAGAAAAACACGTTCAGGCAGAAATCAGTAAAACCAATTCTCAGTCAGAAAAACAGCATCAAAACTCAATAAATAAATCCACGAAAAATATGGGGTATTCCCCTATCTGTATAGTATCAAAATATAAAGTTTCATAATTTTCTAGTAAGGTTAGTTTAGTCATAAAAAATTAGAAAATATCAAGAAACGAAAGTTTGGCAAATCTGGAATTCCCAACACCGCTGTACGAAAACTGTAATATCTCGCAAACCGTGAAATGAAATCCAAATCCGCCAAAGGTAGATGAAAATAGACAAAGTGATATAACTTTCATATTTCATAAATATTTTTCATACAGTGAAAGGAATCAGGGTGAAAATACGATTCTTTACAAAACAGCGGGCAAAATACAGCAAGTATAGTTTTTATAAACGAGCATGGAACGGCATATAAAACACCTCAATAAAATCCACCAAAATTCTGGGTAATCCCTAAATTGGTATAGAAAAACTGACCAAAGTTTTAGATCAAAATAATATGTATAGCATAAGTATCAAAATAATTTAATCATCAAAATCATTAAGAAATGAAATCTAGAAACGAATTACACCTTTGTGGTAAAACCGTCATATCTCACACATACGAAAACGAAATCGAGCAAGACTAGAGGGGTTGGAAAGAAGTTGGATTCCTTTAAAGCTCATGTTTTAAACAGAATTTAAGATTCTGGCCTTAATATGTTCTCAATAACTGATCAAAACAGATTATCGGCAAAATACAGAATTTCCTCAAAAACCAAAATCAACATAGATCCAACGAAACTTGATCCAAACACAACCAAATATGAAATCGAGTCTACCAAGTGTCCAAACATCATGAAATAAGGTAATTAACATATCTAAAACAAGTCTATCACATGGTTCTCAACAAATAACCAAATTCTCATAAGAAGTCTCACATACATGATCAAATTAAGAATGAGCAAAACCTAAGTTGTTTCGTGCCAATATTGTGTCGTGAGGAAACTATGGTCAAATCACTATAGATACAATATCAACAAGGAGTTTCACACACGAATTGTTTCTAGAACCCAACTACACTACAAGCAGTATTTATGACTTGTATCATACAAAGGAATTTGAGTACAAGTTACTTGCCTGAGAGACGATGAGAACAACACAAGAGCAAGAATCACGGGAACGGATTCCCGGGCACGAACTCAATGATCCAATCACGAACACAAGGAACAACAAATTACGAACACGATCAGACGACTGAGATCAAAAGATCAAGAGATCAAGGCGATCGGATCAGATTAGACGACTCTGATCGAAGATCAAGCTCAAGATCGAGATGTGATCAGCATCTTGATGATGATGATGATTATGATCAGATCAGATCGACGATCGGACGGCTACCAGTCAAAGTGATCAAAGAACTCCAAGATGATGATGATCAAGATGTTGATCAACGGCCCACGACAAAGATGATGATCAAGAAGATCGGACGGTCCGAGAATTAATAAGAACAAAACTCAATGATCATGACGATCAAGATCACGATGAAACGGACGTCTCACATCCATAGTTGATCAAAACCTTGATCAAAAGCAACCCACGGCATGGTGGCAGATGGCGGGTGGCAGGACGACGACGGAGGGCGGCGAAACAACGGCAGGAAGCGCACATTGCCACTGCGATGCTGGCTAGCATCTGCAGTCACGACGGCTGTGTGCAGCACTATTGTCATAGTGCTCGGGAGGAGGCAGCACAGGTAAGACGGGGTTGATGACGCGACTGAGGGGCACGTCGTAAAAGATGCAAGGAGGCACTGAGGTCTAGCTGTTTGTCGCTGCGAGGGAGGATGAGAGGTCGTCGCGACTGGCAACAGGTGGCTGCAGTGGCGAGGAGCGTTGGGGTCACAGCAGTGGTGGCATCGGGGCTGAGCACAGCGCAGGAACACCGGGAACAGAGGCTAGGGCGGTGTAGCTGCCGCATCACTTGTGGCGTCGCGACTCAGGGAGGTCACGAGGCGGCTTTCTACAGGCGGGAGGTCGAGCGAGACGTGGCAACAGGGCACAGGGCGGCCAAGGCGGAGGAGCACACAGGGGGGGATGCGAAGGTCGGGTGAGAGGTGCAGCTGCTCTGCGGTGGTTGCGGCGTGATAGGAGATGGATGGAAGAGGGTTGAGGAAGGAGAGACGAGAAGGAGGGAGGCGAGTGGTATGTGGAAGATGAACAGGTTTATGTGGTATATATAAGGGTGGTAGGTATTTAGGGTTAAGCTGAGTAGGGTGTTAACGGGTGGGCAGTATAAGTTTCGGGTTGGGGTTAATAACGGGTCTGGTATAAGTTGGTTTAATGGTTTTTGTCTGTTAGGTAATGGTTATAAGTAGAGTTTGGGGTTGTTAACGGGTATAGGATATTTGGGTTAATAATAAACAGGGGTATGGGTGGTTGTGCTTCTAGGGTTTGGATATTAATGGGTTTTGGGTAATTAGGTGGGTATTTGGGTTTATAAAAATAATGGGTTATAAATAAAAATCCAATAAGGAAAATAGGTTATTAAATAACAAATGGGTTTGGAGTTTTGGAAAAATAAAATAAAAATAAAAATATACAACTTAGGATTTATAGAAATATTAATAATAATAATAAAAACAATAACAATAACAATAATAATAATAGTAGTAGTATTAAAAATAATAATAGAGATCAAAGTGTTAATAACAATAATAAGATTTTCAAATAAAATTATTGATCGAAATAGATTTTAATAGAAGTTCTAACAGTAAAATTTCACAAAAGAATTTGAAAACCGAAAAAAATAATTTGCAAAAATTTTAAATACAGAAAATATACAAAAATACATTTTTAGAAAAACACGGGTTACAAATCCTACCCACCTTACAACAAAATTCGTCCTTGAAATTTGCTTAGGTGGAACATAGGACAAGGCAAAAGCAAACTTGGGGGAGGGGTAACAAAATAGAGGGTTAAAGGAAAAGGAACAAGGCAGTGGCAACACCAGAATAAGAAAGGAAGTGGATAACAATGAGGACAAATGGAGTGCAAGAAAGAGAACAAACAGGTATCAAACGGAGAGAAACAGCACAAGGTAACAAAGCAAGTAGGGAGTAGGTAGAACCAGAATCAAAGAAAGAATGGACAGGAAAGAATTGAATCAAATAATGAATGGGTGCATGATGGCAAAATGGAATGCAAGAAAGAAGGAACCGGTATCAAAAATGAAGAAGGAACAACACAAGACTTGCAAAATAACAAAGCAAAGAGGTGAAGAAATGGATAGAGCTAGAATCGAAGAAAAGATGGATAAGGAAGAGATGAACCAAGCAAAGAGTTAACGGATGAAGACGAATGCAAGGGATGGAAAGAAGCAAACAATGCAAGGAAGGAGAAACAACAAGAGAATCCTGGGACCATTATGGGCCCACCACGCTTCTGCTATGCCACTCTGATCGAGGAAGACTCTGCCAATAGTATCCAGCGATACCAACCAACAAACCAAGCGAGAAGAAAAGAATGGATGGCACCAAAATCAAAGGGATACGGGTACGAAAAGAATGAATTCATACCCAAGAAGAAATCAACAAAGAGGACGACTGAAAAAGACAGAAGAATCAATGAATCAAGGGATTGAATAAGAAAGGATCAAAATGAATGGAATAAGACTAGTATCCAGATCAATGTGGATAATAATTCATTTATGCATGCATGGTTGGTAAAATATTGAGCAGATCCCAGTTCGAGCCAAGCTTGTCTAATATATTAGGTAACTAATACATTAGTCAACCCTGGTGCTCTGATACCACTAAAAACCCTATCACGCCCTGCTTCCCAAAAAGAATACGGAATACGGATACGCGACAAAAGCTCAACGAATGATTTTCATCATCCATAAGCTGTTCAAGAATCTTTACAACTTCTCGCGAAATAATCGGAGTCGGAAGCAAAAGTATCAACCAACATGCACATATAAACCAAAATACCAACAAGAATACTTGAAACCAAATATATAAATCACAAATAGTCATGATCTGAACAAGTCAAATATCCTGGGTCACATTGCCCAAATACAAAAATAAAACAAAGTATCAAATATAATATTGTTCAAGCAAGCTATAAGAAATAATAATAACAAGATCCAGCACTAATACTTCATGTCACTAATACCACCTGGAACCTGTTCTCCAAAATCTGCAATTTAACAATTGCAGTGATAGAAAAAAGAAAACAAGTACCTATCAATTGCAAGTAACGGGCCGCTTGTAATGCATGATACAAGTACATAGAGAAAACTAACTAATCACATGGAATAAGTATGATGTCAAAATATAATAACTAGCATGGCAATGTGAACAAGTAAAAGTGGCATGTGTCAAGTGTCAAGTAAACAAGTACCATGTAACAAGCATCAGGTGTCAAGTATCATGTAATCATGTATCAAGTGTCATGTATTAAGTCTCATGTATCATGTAGTCAAGTATCAAGCAAGCATGTATCATGTTCAGGTGTCACGTATCAAGTCTTGTAGTTATTACTATCTAGGTAGAACTTCATGCGTCCCATATTATAACACATGGTTGCTACAACAAACAGTTTCGCTTTAGATTTCATAGTGGACCATAGAGGGCAGTGTACTCAGGGACAAGTAATCCAAATCATATACCAAATTCCAAATTAACCAATTATATACCAAATTCCAAATTAACCAAATCATATACCAAATTCCAAATAATCCAAATCAAATACCATATTCCAAATGTGGAAAACAAGGGTCCCCCTTCCGAGTACACGTTTCTGAATTATACACTGTTAGATCTTTCCTTTAAACCCCGGATTGGTTATTGTTTTATTATTGTCAAACAAGCATGTAGGTGTACAAAATATATCAAGTATAACATGGCATAGTCATGTAACAAGTTCAAGTTGCAAGATAAACATGTACGAGCGTAAGATATCTCATAAAAGAATAAAATAAACAAATCTCAAGTTCAGGACAGCAAGACCACACTGCAGTAAAACAGTGACACCCGGTGTTACAAAAAAGCAAATCTAAATCCGTCAAAACGTCTAGAAACTTGACTCCCAACCGAATCCAGCGAATATAAATAAGTCATATAGTATTTCACAAAATCATAACTCAAAACTGATTTGAATCCAGAAAACACGTTCAGGCAGAAATCAGTAAAACCAATTCTCAGTCAGAAAAACAGCATCAAAACTCAATAAATAAATCCACGAAAAATCTGGGGTATTCTCCTATCTATCTAGTATCAAAATATAAAGTTTCATAATTTTTCAGTAAGGTTAGTTTAGTCATCAAAAATCAGTAAATATCAAAAAACGAAAGTTTGGCAAATCTAGAATTCCCAACACCGCTGTACGAAAACTGTAATATCTCGCAAACCGTGAAACGAAATCCAAATCCGCCAAAGGTAGATGAAAATAGAAAAAGTTTTCTAACTTTCATATTTCATAAATATTTTTCATACAGTCAAAGGAATCAGGGTGAAAATACGATTCTTTACAAAACAACGGGCAAAATACAGCAAGTATAGTTTTTATAAACGAGCTTGGAACGGCATATAAAACTCCTCAATAAAATCCACCAAAATTCTAGGTAATCCCTAAATTGGTATAGAAAAACTGACCAAAGTTTTAGATCAAAATAATATGTGTAGCACAAGTATCAAAATAATTTAATCATCCAAATCATCAAGAAACGAAATCTTGAAACGAATTACACCTTTGTGGTAAAACCGTCATATCTCACACATACGAAAATGAAATCGAGCATGGTCAGAGGGGTTGGAAAGAAGACGAATTCCTCTGAACTCATGTTTTATACTGAAATTATGATTCTGACCTTAATATGGTCTAAATTACTGATCAATACAGATTATCGGTAAAATACAGAATTTCCTCAAAAACCAAAATCAACATAGATCCAACGAAACTTGATCCAAACACAACCAAACATGAAATCGAGTCTACCAAGTGTACAAACATCATGAAATAGGATAATTGACATATCTAAAACAAGTCTATAACATGGTTCTCAACAAATACCCAAATTCTCACAAGAAGTCTCACATACATGATCAAATCAAGAACGGACAAAACCTAAGTTCATGTCAATATTGTTTCGTGAGGCAATTATGGTCAAATCACTATAGAGACAATATCAACAAGGGGTTTCACATACGAATTGTCTCTGGAACCCAACTACACTACAAGCAGTATTTTTGACTAGTATCATACAAAGGAATATGAGTACAAGTTACTTACCTGAGAGACGACAGAACAACACAAGAGCAAGAATAACGGGAACGGATTCCCGGCCATGAACTCAATGATCGAATCACGAACCAATCACGAACACGATCAGACGACTGAGATAAAAAAATCAATAGATCAAGGTGATCGGATCAGATCAGACGACTCTGATCGAAGATCAAGATCAAGATCGAGATGTGATCAGTATTTTGATGATGATGATGATGATGATCGGATCAGATCGACGATCAGATGGCTACCAGTCAAAGTGATCAAAGAACTCCAAGATGTTGATCAACGTCCCAAGACAAAGATGATGATCAAGAAGATTGGACCACCGAGAATTAATAAGAACAAAACTCCATGATCAAGACGATCAAGATCGCGATGAAACGGACTGCTCACATCCATAGTTGATCAAAACCTTGATCAACAGCAACCCATGGCATGGTGGCAGACGGCAGGCGGCAGGACGGCAACGGAGGGCAGCAAAACAACGATGGGAAGCGCATGTTGCCACTCTGATGCTTGCTGGCGTGTGCAGTCACGGCAGCTGTCTGTAGCACTGTTATCGCGGTGCTCAGGAGGAGGCAGCACAGGTAAGACGGGGTTGATGACGCGACGGAGGGGCACGTCGTAGAAGATGCAGGGAGGCACTAAGGTCTAGCTGTCTGTCGCTGCGAGGGAGGATGAGAGGTCGTCGCGACTGGCCGCAGGTGGCTACAGCGCCGAGGAGCGCTGGGGTCATGGCAGTGGTGGCGTTGGGGCTGAGCACAGCGCAGGAGCACCGGGAACAGTTGCTAGGGCGGTGTAGCTACCGCATCTCTGGTGGCATCGCGACTCAAGGAGGTCCCGAGTCGGATTTCTACAGGCGGGAGCTCGAGCAGGGACATGGCAACGGGGCACAGGGCGGCCATGGTGGAGGAGCACACAGGGGGGGACGCGAAGGTCGGGAGAGAGATGCAACTGCTCTGCGGTGGTTGCGGCGCGATAGGAGATGGATGGAAGAGGGTTGAGGAGGGAAAGACGAGAAGGAGGGAGGCAGCTGGTATGTGGAAGATGAACAGGTTCATGTGGTATATATAAGGGTGGTAGGTATTTAGGGTTAGGCTGAGTAGGGTGCTAACAGGTGGGTAGTATAAGTTTCGGGGTCAATAACGGGTCTGGTATAGGTTGGTTTAATGGGTTTTGGCTGTTAGGTAATGGGTATAGGTAGAGTTTGGGGTTGTTAACGGGTATAGGATATTTGTGTTAATAATAAACAGGGGTATGGGTAGTTGGGCTTATAGGGTTTGGATATTAATGGGTTTTGGGTAATTAGGTGGGTATTTGGGTTTATAAAAATAGTGGGTTATAAATAAAAACCTAATAAGGAAAATAGGGTTTTAACTAACAAATGGGTTTGGAGTTTTGGAAAAATAAAATAAAAATAAAAATATACAATTTAAGATTTTATAGAAATATTAATAATAATAATAAAAACAATAACAATAACAATAATAATAATAGTAGTAGTATTAAAAATAATAATAGAGATCAAAGTGTTTATAACAATAATAAGATTTACAAATAAAATTATCGATCGAAATAGATTTTAATAGAAGATCCAATAGTACAATTTCACAAAAGAATTTGAAAACTGAAAAAAATAATTTGCGAACATTTTAAATACAGAAAATATACAAAAATATATTTTTAGAAAAACAGGGGTTACATTTTCACTACTCTCTCTCTCTCTTTCAACCTCCTACTTTTTTATATATTTTTTTGGTCACATATACTACCTATATTGTTTTTTTTATTTTTTCACATACACGACTAAAACACTAGAAATCATTTTTTTACATGCACTACTACTACAAACCATTTATCATGTCACAATCATGAGGTAGCGGCCGTAGCCAAAGTGGACAAGATTCCACTATTTCTTCTCGTTGGCCTCCAATAATCCCACAATTAGAAACTGAATATAACCCTAACCTTAACATAGGTTATGAAGATCTTCCTCCATACGATTATGATCCCGACACACAAACACATGGAACTGAATCTGCACAACCCAATTCTAAAAGAAAAACTAGAGGGGAAATTAATGATTAACAAATTTTAAGACTTTATCTCGCATAAGTTGAATCCTAGTACAAGACATAAGATTTGTAAAACTTGTAACAAGAGTTACAAATGGAAGAATGGTGAAGGAACGGGTATAATTAGATGATACATTACCTTTATACACCTCGCACTAGTACAAGACCAACAAACACAACAAAAAATCTACCCTAGAACCGGGCAAATAGATAGCCACCCATATGATCCCGAAATTGTTCGTCGGGAAATGACAAAACCAGTTATTAAGGATGAGTTACATTTTTCTTATTCCGAGAGTAGAAATGTAGAGGATTTTAACCATGTAACTACCGTTTTCGTTCTTTTTATTTTTTCCCCTTTTGTAATATTTTATTTGTAATTGAATAAAATACTTTAATTCTCTTTCTTGATTATTTTAATTACTTGTTCATGAAATTCTTTGTTCTTTTTTATTGAGCTATTCTTATTGAGCCTATTTTCTTGTATTTAATTGTGGGTATTTTTATTTGAACCATATTATTTTAGACCCATTTCTTATTGAACCATAAAACCCAATTTCAATTGTTCTTGACCCAAAACCACTATTATTGGATCCTAAACCATTAACCCAACACCCTAATTACAATCTATAAACACAATCCTATTGCAAACCCTAATTTGCACAAACACAAACCCTAATAGCTGACTAATCTCTCACCTCTCTCCTCTTTCTTTCTCCTTTCTGTTTCTCTCTCCCCGACCTGTTTCCCGCTCAAACCCCCGACCATCTTCTCTGGCCATTCCACCTGGTGCCACCTCACCCCTCGTCGACCACCCTACCCCCGTCGATGCCCACCCTTTCGAAACCCCCTCCCGATCGCTGCCCTCGCCAGTGCCAGCAAACCCCAATGCCATTACTACCCCCTTCTCTCAATCGACCAGTTGTCGACGCGGGGCGTGGATCTGCTGCCATCGATGCCCCTTCCGTCATCGAGCCTCGTCAGCCAGACCCTACAAGCCTCCTTGCTTGCTGTTGCTTTTGCTGTTGATTGCTTGGATTCTATTACACATAGTTCGCATGTGCTAATTTATGTTAGTTCATGGGTTCGTTGCTTCGGGATCCTTATCTTGTTATTCTTGGTATTCAATTTCGTCGTCTATAAGGCAAGTCACTTCCCTTCATGAATTTCAAATTGTACCAAATTCAAGAATTTTTATTGAAACTCCGCAAATAGATCTTGATCATTTATCGTATTGTTGTACTGATTATCTTTAGTTGGGTCTATAGAGGGTTTACACGAGCTAACCCCAATATTCTTGACATCGTGCCTCTATTGACTCTAAAAATTGAATCTTTCATGCATGTATATAGTATTCATGATAGGAGTACCCATATAATTGTCACACAATTAATCTATTGTAGATATAAATGCTAGGTTGTATGTTTGATTGATCGATTGTTGTTTGGTTGTTGTTAAATTAGTGTATGTGTGTGTTCTTAATTTTATTTATCATCTTTCTATACCCATCATTCTGATTATGAAGTTTATCGACTAATAGAATTGATACCCATCATGTTTAACTAATTAATTTCATGAAAAGTACCCAAAAACCTGTATGTTGCTTGCTGGCTGTATTTTGTCTGCTATTTTCGACCCAGTAAATAATCTTAAAATAAATAACTTTCTGAATAAGAGTTGTAACCCTATATTTCTAGTTTCCAGAACATCTTGAATCGCTGAATTCTGAGTTATATAGCAGAAGTTATGATCATTTTATTACAACTGTGTTTTTATTTCCAGAATTTCAGATTCCTGTATATTTCATGTTTAATCTGTTGAAAGGTTGATTTAATGATAAAATATTGCTCTGAAAATTTCCAGAATGCTAGTTAACAAACTTAGGATTCTAATAAATATTTTTGATGATGTTATTATTGAGTTTTGCTGATTCTAAAAAATATAACAACTTGATGTCGATTTTCTGTCTGAACATATAACCCGTAAAGAACGATGTGTTTGACCTAGCTACTGTGGCAGGATTTGAACTATAAATATGCGTTGGAACCTTGTGGAAGTCTAGTTTCTAGAATTTCTGACGGATTCAGTTTTCGATTTCTGAAACATTGGAAAATTGCATTTTAGTACAGACCACTCTTGTTGTCCAGAATTTTATATTCCAGATTTTAATAGATTAATTATTCCTATATCGTAGTATTGCATGAATTAAAATGTGTATGTTGCATTGGATGATCCTGATGAGTTATTGTCATCATTATAATTGTCCTATTTCATGTTATCATCCTATTGTTCTCCTATTGATAATATTGTTCATCTTATGCGGCAAATTACATATTGTATTGTTGCATCGATAAATAAATAACAAGTCGGGGTTTAAGGGATTGACTAGTGTAGTTGATGATATAGAGACTGTACTCGGATGATGGCCCGTGTTATTATCATTATCGTCATCGTGTATGAAATTACACCATGGCCCGTGTTATTATCGTTATCGTCATTGTGCAAGAAATTGTCTTAATGGCCCGTGTTATATTGTTATTATTAGCATACCCAGTACATGATCTATAAAATCTACCACTATAGTCTAAACAAAATTGATCGTATGCATCGAACCTGTAGTATGGAACATATGGGACACAGTAGGTATGTGTATTAGTTAGGATTTAAAATGATTAATTAACTTAAGGATTACACATCGACATTGCATGTTGTTCATCATTGTTCTATTGACATCAAATATTGACTAAGTGTTATTGATATTGATCACTGGATATTGTTATCGATTATTGAACATTGTTTACAACTATTGCATCGATTACATGATATTGATTATTGTTATTGTCTCATGTTATTGATTCCTATTGATCCATTGAATTCATTGTTACATTGTTACTCAATTGTTCCTTGCTTTCTCTACTTACTGTCCATGACTTGCTCTAAGGAAAAATTTTCTTCTCTTTTTAGATGAAGTGTTCACAGGTAATGAAGAAGAATTGCCTACTGGGATTGGAGAACAAACCTTCTAAAGAACTATTGCTTTATAATTGAATGTTATTTCATTGAACTATTGTATTGAGACTTATTACTATTATGTTTGGAATTTATTATTGTATTGGGCTTCTGACCCGGATTTTATTATTTGTTTCTAGACGTTGGTTTATTGTATTTGGATATTTTCTATTGCTTTATTCCAAGTATTATTGTTCATGAGATTATTATTATTGCATGCGCAATTGTTCTGTATTGATTATATTGTTGAGTTGATCGGATAAACAGCTTATGGATGAAGTTAGTCATTCGCTGGGCCAATGTCATGTACTCGTATTCTATATTTTTGGGAAGCGGGGCATGACAAACCAAAATACACTAAATCCACATTTTAAAAGAATTTCCTAGAAACACACTCAAGGCTGATTGTTTTCAACTTTACAACAAAATTAGAAACGCTTTAATTGCACTTTTGTATTCTTTAATTGTAGATTATTGTTAACTTCCTATTGTTGGAAAGGTTATAACAATATTCTGATGATGGGCACAACTTGTTATTGGATCGATAGTGATTGGATGATTCAAACTAGTATGGTTATCAAAACACTATTATAGAAGTTTGTGATTTTTTTTTCAAATTCGCAATAAAAAAATTTCTGTTAGTTTTGATAATGCCTCCAACAACAATAGTTCGATGAATGCATTAAAAAAACAATTAGCTGCATGCCGTGAAACTTTTTATGTTAGATGTGCATGTCATATTTTAAATTTATGTGTACAAGATGCTTTGAAAGTAGCTGATCCATATGTGCATTCAATTAGAAATTGTGTACAATTCATCGTTTTAAGTGGAACTATGCTACAACAATTTAAAGAATGGTGTAATCTAAGGGGAGTACGTTTAGAAAATTTCTAGAGATGATAAACACCGATGGAACTCTACTTTTGATTTATTAAATGTTGTTACTCAATACAAAGCAGTTATAAATGATTTTTATATTGCAAAAAACATGAAATTTTTTGAAATGACTCTCAAATCTTGGTTTTTTGCCGAATCTTTGTTAAGGTTTTCGGAACCTTTTAAAACTACAACTGTGAAGTTTTCAAAATCTTATGATTCTACTTCTAGTAATTTTTTTATTTTAATAATTATTATAATGCAAACTTTGCAAGACATGATTTTAGACCATTACATTAGCCATATTGTTCAACCCGCTTATACTAAAATTTTGAAGTGTTTTAATCATCCTACTATGTTGTATTGTATTGCTACTGTTATGGATCCTCGTATCAAATTAGAGGGTACAAAGAGAATGATGAAAATGTTTTTTTATCTGAATATGATTGTAGTGAATATTTAGCTAGCTTTGAGTCGACGTTAAATAACTTGTATGATTATTATGATAGAACTTATGTATCTAGTAGTACAACATGCCAAACTAGTATATCAACTTCTTCTTCTACTTCTAGAGGTAAGGGTAAGAGTACATTAGAAGATGTCACTGCTAATTTACTTGTTCGTATTCAATCTAAAAAACCAAGAACTAAAGCACCAAATGAATTGAACTGGTATAATAAACATGATAGTGAGAGTACTAGTTCTAAGATTGAAGTGTTACAATGGTGGAAAGAACATGAAACTCTTTTTCCAGTTCTTTCACATATGACTAGAGATCTACTAACCCCTCTTGTGTCTACATTTGAATCAGAAAGTGTTTTTCTGCAAGTGACAGGGTTTTAATCGATTATAGGAATCGCTTGAAGCCAGATTCATTGGAAATGCTAGTGTACACCGAAGATTGGATGAAAGCTGAAGATAGGACTGAAGGGAAAGCGGTTGAAACCTCAACAAGTGGAAGCAACTTGTGTGAAGATCAACAACAATAGTAGGAAATTTAGGGTTATGAGATCGTAGGTTTACATTAAGTAGAGGTGTACGACAATAGTCTAATGCCCTATCTTCAATTTAACTTAGGCTAAATTGAACTCTAAATTATCTCCTTAAACATGTAATTCAATATATTTGTATGTTTTAAAAGATTTTTTTACATGTATTTGTATGTTGAAAATTTGTAAAGACTTAACAGAAGTTGAAATGAATAATATATATAATTCTATTTCACTCTTATACTTGTTGTACATTTCTTTTTTTAAAATTTTGGAGTTTAAAAAAATTAATTTAACCCACAGACCAGGGCCAACCCGCGAACTGGCCTGGTCCGAATCGGGTTCAACCCGTATGGGTTCACAGGTCGACTTGGTCGACATTTAAACTTCCCAACCCAGCCTGTCTCAGACCGGGTCTTGACCCAACCCGACCCCAGCACACCCCTAACCCGGGCAAACCCAGCAGGTTTGGGCCCGGCCCGGCCCACTGGACCTGCTCACCATCCTTACTTTTATGTAGAGTTGAGACGAGAATGTAATGATTGAATACTCTCGTATAGGAAGTTGTTGAAATTGTTGCAATTATTGTGGTCGTAGCAACTGATGCTGTTGTTGATGAAGTTGAAATTTTTTTATTAAAAAAAAAAACTTAAGCGATTGTTACAAACAACGGCTTTAGCTTAACCAAAAGTCCAACTAAAAATCTTGTTCTCTGACTTGAACTTGTCTTTTTTAACAAACTAAAGTCGTTGTTTCAAACAACAACTTAATATAATCTAGATTGTTGTTTCAAACAATGGGTTAATGTTAGAAAAAATTTGGGGAAAGAACGTTGCTCTCTGACTTGAAGTGGTCTATTTGAACCAATTGAAGGTGTTGTTTCAAACAATGACTCATTATAACTTAAGCCGTTGTTTGAAACAACAGCTTAAACTTTTTTTTAAAAAAGAGCAAAAACTCTTACTCTCTGACTTGAATTTGTCTATTTGAACCAATTGAAGGTGTAGTTTGAAACAACGACTTATTATAACCTAGGTCGTTGTTTGAAACAATGGCCTAAGGTTAGCTAAAATTTGAGCAAAAACTATTGCTCCAAAACTTGAATTTGTCTATTTCAACCAACTGAAGCCATTGTTTCAAACAACGACATATTATGTAACAACCCTGATTTTTACACATGATTTGTACCCAAACTAAATATTTATTATAAATAAAATTGTATTTTTGGAATTTCATTTCCAATTAATTTTATACATGTATATGTATGTGTATACGAGTAAATTGTACATGATAATGTACTTATGTTGTATTTACTAAAAATACAAATCAATATACTCTTTTTGCATGCACAAAGATATAGCCCTCCATAAACTCTCATCCATGATCCAATGGTCCAAAAATCAAACCATGGATCGAAAACCAAGCACGAGAGCAAATGTCCCCTCTTTAGAAAAACCACTTGGACACTTGGCCTCACCTCCTCCCCCTTGTCACCTCTTTATTTAACTCTCCCACACTCTCCTAGTCTCAAAAGTTCTGAAAATTTTCCAAGAAAAATGAAGAGAAAGAGTGAGAGCTAGAGGAAAAGAGAAGGAGCAAGAAGGACAAGTTTGGAGCAAGAAGTTTGTAGGACCTCATCTTCATATCTTCAAGGTGGGTGATTCTGACCTCTTTGTTGTTTTTGTAGTTGAGAAATTGTTGAAATGTAGTGTTAAATCATTTTTTAGGTCTAAAACTGAATGCATTCAAGAAATTAGGAGTCTAAAGACTAGATTCATGCTAAAAGAAACCAAAACAATAATCTTGTTAAGAAGTAGATTTGTGCCTATCAGTATGGAGTTAATAGCATGAACAATACTTAATATTTTTGTCTGAAATTTTTAGGGGATGATCATATAGTTGTTTTACACCTTTAGTACTTTTTCTAGACTTTTATGATATTCCTGCTAATTAAATAAAATACGAACTTGCATGTTGGTCAAAAATAGAACAGATCTTGCTGCATGTTACTGCTGTAGATTAAAATGCTTGGAACTCACTGTGTACTGATGGGAATGACTTTAAATTAATTTATATTTTTATATTATCTGTCTAAAGATTAAGTTTCAAATTTTATGCAATTTGTACCATTATAGCTATGGAAATTAATTCATGCAAACTCAGCTAGTCGAAATGATAAACAACACTGCTGTTGTTGAATGCTCTGTTTTGGGTGTTAATAAAAAAGGCATAATTCAAGATCTACTTTATGAAATGACTTGCATTTTGGATACATGTTGTGAAGGTATGTTATGTGCTTGATTATTAAATTTCATGTCAATCCAGTAGCGTTTGAAATATATAAGATAATTTTCTTTAACACTGTGCACAAAGTGTTCTTTTCTGGAAGTGTTTTTGCTGCATGTCAAAGAACCAAGTTTTTGAGCTTGTTAACATCCAAATTAGTGAACGTGTTCAACTAGGAAGTTGTAAACCACACCTAGAGATTTCCATAAAGCCTAGGAATGCAAAATTTGGTGTAGTGTTCTATTTTATATAATTTTTATAGTGCACTGGTTTTGTCATAACCGAACCCAAGCATACTGTTTGAAGTGACATTGAGGTGATGGAGCCTTCTATGACTATTTGAGGGTTGTAGGTGTTATTTATGAGCCTTGGTGAGCTTGAGTACTAATGTGAAATGATTGTAGACCAATTTAGGTCATGTTAGTCATGGCATGGTTATTTCTAGGTCCTTAGTGAAGGACTAGAATAGAGTTGAGATAGATAGATTGTGTGATTGTTGTTGGGATTGGAAGGGATTTTTCCCCCCATTCACGATGTCTCAATTTGGGATTTACACTATGTATATGAAATTAGGGTCATCTTGATAGAATGGTGAGACCCTAGGACTTGGTCTGTATGGATAAAATATGTGGCGGGTAAAGAGGAACCCGTGACCCCAAACGTGTTGGAGCGACGACTCGGGCACCAACGTGCTCGTCGTCTAAGGAGGGAATCTGGCATCGTAGGAGCTACCACTTTTTGGGTTGACATGGAGCGTGATGATTAGCAGGAGCAGTGACTTGCTTCGGGCTGAGGTAGTGTGTGACTCCAAATGTGATGGGCGGTGGCGAACGACTTGGTCGATTCGCTAGTTGTTGTGGGCCGAGCTTGAGAGCCAAGTTTAGACCCTAGTGTGGGTTGGGTTAAGTTCAAGAAGAGAGGAGTTAGGTTGAATAAAAGAGCCTACAAGTAGAATTTACCTAGTGATCATAATAAACAAGGTTGATTACTAAGTTAGGGCTTGGAAATACTTGATAGATCGCCTAACTAAGAGAATTGGTTAGAATGAAATAGACCTAGACCCGCCTAATTCATACTTCTAATGTGTTAATGGAAGAGAATTCGAGATTGACTTTGTTCGTAGAATAAGGAAATCTGATGAATGAGTAATAATTGTGTAATTAACCTCATTATTTGCTGTGGTTCTAGTTTTGATCTAACTTTAGTATTTTGAGCCGATTATGTTCTCGGACTAGATTGATTGTTGGTTGGTTGGTAAGGACTTGCACTAGTACCAGCAGACCATAGTCGGATGTTGTAGTTTTCCTGTCGTAGGGATACAATTGTGTTCTCAGGTATTGAGATCACGAATCTCGTATCTCGATCTGTTAATTCTGAAGAGCCGGGGTAAAGAACAGGGAGAGAAACTCCTGTCGGATAGGGGGATTTGACCCTCAAGGCCGTCATGTTCTTATGTGCATGGACACAAACGGACCATGGGGCTGCTGTCTCGTGGATCTTGACATCATGGGTGCATGGGTTTGTACCTGTAAGTTCGCCGCGGCTTTTTGAGTGAGGTCTGGGCACCAAGCACTTTGTGGCAAACACGTCACCACTAAAGTGACTGCAGTAGTGGGCGGGACCGAAATTGCAACCTCCTCAAACACAGTAAATCTATTAGGAACAGGACAAGTATAAGAGTAGGATGCATGACGAGGGATCGAACCCTATAATCAGAAGAGGCAATCTCTTTGGGAAGTATGTAGTATGGGATGCATACGTTTCCATCGAAGTTGATTTTGGGGAAATATGTAGTATGGGATGCATACGTTCCCAAATAAATTGCATTAGAGTAAGTGCATCGTGTGCATTAATTGTTTTGTGCATTAGATTAGGCCATGGCATAAATCGACACTGGTTTGACATCACTTTTTCCTTTGCATCAAGTATTAGTTGTTGAGGTTTGGAATCGCTATATTATGGCATAGAGAGGATAGCTGTATATAGCATTGCATTAGTTGTATTCGAGTGACGTGCCCACAGTCTGTCTAGTTGCAGGATTGCAGTTTGGAAAGCACGAGGGAGAATTCAAGCCGCAAGAAGCATCCAAGTGAAAGTTACTGTCCAATTTTATTGTATATTCATGCTGTACCAATTAATTGTAATTGTTGTAATCATTGGATATTGTAATAACAATTTGATGTAATATAAGTTTTGTTAATTGTAATTGTTGTAATCATTGGATACTGTAATAACAATTTGATGTAATATAAGTTTTGAATTTCCTATGATTTTTGTTGTGTTGAGACTCATTTGAAGGAAAGATCCTGGCTTGTGTCATGGGTTCCAGGTATTGGGAACTCGGGGCATTACATATTATAAGTTAGGTCATTGTTTGAAACAATGGCTTAAGGTTAGAATAAATTTAGGGAAAGAGCCTTGCTCTCTGTCTTGAACTTGCCATAAGATTCATTTCTTTTTTGGGATTGAATTTTTTTTTTTCCATTTTTTTGGGGGGTGGGGGTGGGGGTGGGGGTGGGGGATTATGAAGAGGGTGAAAAACATTTTTCTGTGTTTTTTATATTTCCAAAATATGATGACATCTCATTTTATTAATTTTTAGTTAACTCTCTCTTCACTGTAATTATCCTAGGCTTATTACAGTCTCTGTCATGCCCCACTTTCCAAAAATACGGAATACGAGTACATGACATTGGCCCAGCGAATGACTAACGTCAGTCATAAGCTGTTCATCCAATCAACTCAACAACATAATCAATACAAAATAATTACGGAGGTAATAATAATAATCGCATGAAAAATAATACTTGAAATGAAGTAATATAAAATATCTAAATACAATAATAATCCAACATCTGGAACAAAAATAACAATATTCGGGTCAAAAACCCACAATACAATGAAATAACAATAGTTCAATAATTAAGTCTTCATGACAAAGCAATAATTTATTAAACGGCGATGCTATCAATTCCTTCACCAATGTTGTTCTTCCAATCCATCAAGCAATTCTTCATCAACACCTGTAAACACTTTATCTAAAAAGAGGAGAAAAATTGTGCTTAGAGCAAGTCATGGACAGCAAGAAGAGAAAGCAGGGAACAATGGAATAACGGTATAACAATGAATTAATGGATCAATAGGAATCAATAACACGGAACAATAACAATAATGAATATCATGATAGTCGATACAATGGCTATAAACAATGATTCAATATTCGGTAACAATAATCAATCATCAATAACAATAACACTTAGCCAATATTCGATATTAATAGAAACAATGAAGAACAATATGCAATGTCGATTGGTGTCATTTCTTAAGTCTATTATCATTTTAATCCTAACTAATGCATGTACTACTGCATCCCATTCTACAGGTTCGATGCATACAATCAATTTCATTTTAGACTTAGGTGCAAGATTCTATAGATCATGTACACGGCACGATAATAGTATTTGCAGCATTGGTGCACACTGGTTGGCTCAATAACAATAAACAATACACGATCAATAGGGATACTATGTCAGTAATCCAACAATAAACTGATAACAATAACAATAGACAACACACAATATTTTAAGAAACAAGGCCCGCACTTTAGTGTACAGCCACTATATAATCAACTACTCCAGTCAATCTCTTCAACCCCGACTTATTAATTATTTTATTAATGCAACAATACAATTTGCAATTTGAGACATGAGATGAACAATAGTATCAATAGGAGAACAATAGGATGGTAACATGAAATAGGACAATTAGAATGATGACAATAAATCATTGGGATCATGCAATGCAACATACATACATTAATTCATGCAACAGTACAATATAGGAATAATTAATCTATTTTTTTTTTTATGTATGAATAATTAATCTATTAAAAGCTGAAAAGTAAAATTATTGACAGCAAGAATAGTCTGTACAAAAATGCAGTTTCCCTCTGATTCAGAAATCGAAAATTGAATCCGTCAGAAATTCTAGAAACTAGACTTCCACATGGTTGTACTTATATTTAAAGTTCAAAATCCAACAACAGTAGCTAGGTCAATCACATTGTTTTTTACAGTTTTCATGTTCAGGCACAATTTCAACATCATATTATTTTATTTTTTTGAAATAGCAAAAACTCAATAGTAAATTCATAAAAAAATATTTTCTAGACTCCTAAACATGATTACTAACAATCTGGAAATTATCAGAGCAAAATTTTATCATTTGATGAGCCTTTTTACTGTTTAAACATCAACTATACAAGAATCTGAAAATCTAAAAGTAAAAACACAGCTGTAGTAAAACGGACATAACTTTTGCTATATAGCTCGGAATTAAGAAATTCAAGATGTTATGGAAACTAGAAAGATAAGGCTACAATTCTTATTCAGAAAGTAATTTAATTTAAGATCATTTACTGGTTCAAAAATAGCATTCAACATACAGGCTAGCAAGCGATAAACAGGTTTTGTGTAGTTTTCATGAATTAAATAAATTATACTATACGGGTATTAATTCTACTGGTCGATAAACTTCTCAATCAGCATGAAGGGTATAAATATATGGTAAATAAGATAAGAATGCATACATACATCAATTTATCATCAATCAACCATCAATCGATCAAACAACATACAACCTAGTAACCGTCTCTACAATAATTAATTGTGCGATAATTATATTAGCAACCCTATTATCAATTCTACATGAATGCATGAAAGATTCAATCTTTGGACTCAAAAGTGGCACAATGTCAAGAATATTGCGGTTAGCTCGTGTAAACCCTCAATAGACCCAACGAAGGAGATGAACAATGTATAATACGATAAACAAGGGATCTACATGCAAGAGTTTCAATAAAACTTGAATTTGATACAATTAACAATTTAAGAGGACAGTGACTTGCCTGTTAGATGGTTAATTTGAATATATAGAATAACGGGATGACAATCCTAGAGCAACGAACCACGAACACGAAGCACAGAACATGTACGAACTACGTGCAACCACTCACACAAAATGTCAAGCATAGGATCTCCAATTCGAACACCATACTACAACACAACAAACCTATTCCTTCTCTACCCGAATAGCAAACACCAAACACACACACCGAATCCCAACCACCAAACAGCAAAGTCACACAGTGGTTGTGCACTACGATGGTGGTGCTCAGGGCGGCTGTGTGCGACAGTCGGGGGTGCAGTTGCAGCTCGATGGCGAACTGGACGGGGACAGGGTCGACAATGGAGGATTGGAGCGCCGATGGGTACAATAATAGGTTTTGGCCCCAAACAGTGAAGGATAGGTTCAGGATGACGGGGGCAGTCGAGGGGTGGTGCTGGTTGGCGATGAGGTGAGGGGGTGCGACAGCAGGCAAGGTGGAAAGCCGATGGCAAGGGTGAGATGAGCTTAAGGGGATGCGGTGACGGGCGAAGTGGGTTGCTCTGTTTCGTTTCGAAATAGAGGAATGGTGAGAGGGCGAGGTTGAAGCCATGGCAGGGTGGCAGAGACGACGGGATGCGGGGAAGGGGGTGGCACGGGGATTGGAGGTGATGACGATGCTGGTGGTGGAAGACGTTGAGATCGATGGCAGGGCGATGGGCTCACGGGGTGGGTGGAGGCAGAGATTGAGAGCGGGATGGGGGTGATGAGATGATGGCGAGGAGATGGGGGCGACGACAGGGAGGAGGTGAAGGATGGAGGACGACGAGGATGACGGAAGGCGGGGCGAGATGGCAGTGGGCGAGATGGGTCGAGAGAGACAGAGGTGCGGGGAAGGAGAGGGAATAGTAGAGGGGGTGGTTGAACAGTGTAGGGGTTAGGCTTCAACAGTAGATGGGGGGGGGGGGGGGGGGGGGGGCTGTTAGGTTATGGCGGCTGATATGTTTAGGGTTAGGGTATATGTTAGGGGTAGGTTAGAATATATATATAAAATAGAATAAGAGATGTTGGGTTATTAGGTCTTGGGTTTAAATCCAATAAGAAAATAGACTATAGGATTTTTAAAGTATACATATAAACATACATTAAACCAAATAATAAAATACAAATAAATAAGTATGTTCGGGCTTTACAAAAAAAAAAATAATAATAATAATGACAATAAGGATAATAATACTAATAATAATAATACTAACGATAAAAATAATAATACTAATAACAATAATAATAACAATAATAATAACAACAACAATAGTAATAATACTAATAATGATCATAACACAATTGGGTTTTCAATAAATAATCAAATGTAACAATAATAAAAATAATAATGATAATCATATTAGTAATAACAACGATGATAATAATAATAATAATAATAATAATAATAATAATAATAATAATAATAATAATAATAATAATAATAATAATAATAATAGTAACAATAATATTAATATGAATACCAAAATAAGATTTGAGTTCAACTGATTCATTAAAATCCAAATAGTAATAACATATAGGATTTGGGCTAAAATATAAATATTTGGATCAATTTGGAATAGAAAACAAGTTCAAATATACTATTATTCGAAGTAAATAAAAATTTTCGATTAGAAAACATTTTAATAAAAGATCCGAAAAGAATTGAGCACAAAATAACTTTATAAAAATCAAAATATAGAAAATACATGGAACATACTTATTAGCGGGAATGGGGGTTACAGTCTCCAATTTTGGGTGATGGAGTTAGGCTTAACCCTATTATCTCCAATAAATCAGTCTTTTGGTTAAAGAATTCAAACGGAGACTTGACCCTCCAACCCTAAGCCTAACCCTACATCTAACCATACCCCTAACCCTAACCCTAATCCTACCCAAGCCTCCAACCCTAACCTCTATTTCCACTTACAAGTCCTACAAATAAAAATTAAGCCGTTGTTTTAAACAACGACTTATTCTAACCAATGTCGGTGTTTGGAACAACGGTTTCTGGTTAAGAAAATTTTGGGCGAAGTGCCTTACTCTCTTACTTGAACTTTCCCTTTTGTTTTTCCTCGATTTTTTTTTTGAGGTGGGGGGGGGGGGGGGGGGGGGTCTTTACGAAGGTTTTTTTTTTGTTGTACTAAGCCACTTTTTGAATCCCAGAACATCCTCAACCCAAGCACCATCTTAGTTTCCACTCTGGTGGTGCTTGGAATTATGCATTTGTTTTTTATTCATCCTGTGCAAATTTCCATTAATCGAGATATAGGGGGGGGGGGAGTTTTAAAAAAAAAATTAAATTAAATTTTTTTCATTTGATGTTAATAACCTAGGTCGTAAGGTTAGTTCAAATTTGAGCAAAAACTCTTGCTTTCTAACTTGAACTTTTAGGAAGTAATGGATGGAAATTCAAGTGAGAGCTCTAAGGAATGGGAGGATCACATCTTTTAGGAACATGTAAATCATACGGGAAAGCTCTTTTACGGGGTTATGTTGGATCAAGATGATTTCACCAATAGCATGGTAACCTCTTTCCTTTTGATTCAATATGTCAAGCCAATTCATGCATTCATGCATTAACTATAATTTGGATTTTGAATTAATCAAAAAAAAGTAAAGGTTAACAACATCTGTTAACTTTTCGACATGAAGAGAAACCTCAACCATAACCCTACCCTCCAAACCTAACCCTACCCTTCCCTCTAACAATCTATAACTTAAGTCGTTTTCTTTTGCTCATTAATGGAAAATTAGGAGGAGAGTGTTAGGTTTCAATAGTAAACACAGATTGAGTACACAGCGGAAAAATTATTGAAACCTAGTCATGGATCCATGCGAAAACCATAAATCGTGTTTAGCAATTATACCTTATGGATGGATCTGCTGTCTCCAAGATATGTCTATAACAACACTGCAATGTTGCGGTAACTCTAAGGTATCCACACGAACGGATCAAAACCAAGCTTTCCTCATGCCGCGGTGCTAGCTGCGGGATGGGGTTGTTCCTCACGATCTCTTTCTCACAATTTATGTGACGTCTAGGGTTTTCTCGTGTGTCTCTTTTCCACAGATATGTATCACATATATAGCTGCAGAAAATTACTCCTAAGAGAGTAATGAGGTCGTTAGGCTCACAATCCGACCTGGGCCAGATTCGTGTGTGGGCCTCTGAACTTTAGTCAGCCCATTTAACTAATTAAATGTCCAACCAATGTCAGGAGTCCGAGTTTGTAACACCTCGAATTCCAAAATACAACTGAATTCAAGTTCCACAGGATCTTTACACTTCATTTCGTACAATTTTACAAGGAATTTAAAACTTCTATTATAACAATGATTACATCAGAGTATTTTACATCAACAAGCAGCGGAATCAATTAAAATACAACAATAATAAATGTACAACTGTATCAACTTTAACATTTAAATGATCATCAGCATCAAAATCATCTTTAAATCTTCTTATAAACTCTAAGGTCCTGCATATAAAACTGTGGGCACGTCAGTTGCTTACAACCGACGAAATGTTATACATGGCCATCCTCTCTATGCCGGAAACAATATAACGATTCTTAAATACTTTAGCAAACACAAACTTGACCACAAACAAAGCTACAAAAGGGACTATCCTATTGATGTCTTTTTGTGATGTGCACTTAGTCCTTAATGCAATTGTTAATATTTACATGATACTAATGCGCACTTGTTCCGATTCTATGCATCCCATACTACATAGGTCCAAGGGGCAAGCTCTTAATCGTACTTCATCTTATAGGGTTCAATCCCTCGCCATGACTTAAACTATTACGGTGACTACGGTAAGTATCCTAGATGTTCTACGATCTATGAGCCCATGTCCAGGCAGTCTGGAGGGGAATCCCTCGCACTGACATGATGCATCAAGCAGGCAGACTATGGAAAATTCAACCTCCGTCATGGAATAATGGCACCACCCTGTAGTTGCCAAACACCCCACAAGCATCGCCACCGGAACGATAATTCCGGAGTAGTGCTCAAGCCATGTCATGACGCATCAAGCAGGCAGTCTGTGAATCACTCTCACACCGCCAATCCGATGGCCCTCATACTCGTGTTTTTCTCTTACTTTCATCACATCTTCACTATGTATCTAATCCTTGCAATGTTGTTTGTTTTAAAAGAAAATCATAACAACCTAGAGCTAGCTTACCCTGCCACACTTAAATCAAAACAACAAAGACAGTCAGCCTACCTGGCTACTTCTCAAGAGACGCTCAACCATCAACGGTTAGCTCTCAAAATCGTAAATAATACTGCCGGTCACTAGGGTCTCGCCTAGACTCTAGATTCCAACAACTATCTCTTTCTAGAGATCAACAATATGCCATAATCAATCTCAAATAATCATTTCCATTTCTTTTGTTCACAAACTCTTTCTCAAAAACATTTCCTTTATAATCTCACAACATAAGGCAATTCAACCTCTTAATCAATTTAATCATTCGTACCCTTGCGTGCATTTCAAAATAATCTCAATCAAGTATTAATAATCATAAAATCTCGTATTCAATCATATTCAACTTTCACATGTCAGAAATCAAATCCAAATTCAAGAAAATCCATCAGTCAAGACAGTAGCAGTCGACTGTTAAAAGTGGTCAGTCGGCTGTTCTGCGATACCTCAAAACTCAAGAACAAAAGCCAGTTCAGTCGACTATGGAAAAATTTCCAGTCGACCGTCCTGCGAACTTTGAAAGCTCAAACACAACCCAGTCAGTTCAGTCGACTGTTGACAAAAAATCAGTCGACTGATCTGCGAAACTTTGAAAACTCAAAAACCAATAATCAAGACAGTAACAGTCGACTGTGGATGAGTAGACAGTCGACTGTTCTGCCGACAAAATCCAAATTTTAATACCTGACAGTCGATTTTCGACTCTAGTTCGGTCAATTGTCAATTGCACCAAGGTTGCAGTTAAAGTGGAACATAAATATACTTTCGACATTGAAAGGCAACTATGACTTCTTCACAATCTGACAACACATTCCCACAAAATGGTGTTTTATTAAAAACTCGATCTTTCAATTGAATTGTACTTCTATAAAAATATACATTTTTCTCAGCATATGTTTCTTTGAAAATATCGTACATGTTCTCAGATTCATAAGTTTCTCATTTTTGCAACATAATAAAATCCTTCTTCCAAATGCACAAAAACACATATAATCAATTTTCCAAATAAAATGTTGTCTTTTATCAAAATTTCCTTTATAAGTTCCTATACTCATAAAATAAATATTTTTGAGGTTAGAACCGCACTTCTTTGCCACATTAACATCAAACAATTCTTTTCTACACCCTTGCATTATTTTGACCAATGTCTTAACATGCATCAATTCCGTACAAATCACGTTTCTTCAATTCTAGCATTTCAAACTAACAATCATAACAAATTAGAGAATAGATTAAGCAATTTACATCTACCACACCAATTAAAATTTAGCAATTCAACTCTACATTAATTAGCATGTAATCTCATCATACCAATTTAAATTCAACAAAATAAATTGTATATTATCTATCATGCAATTTCTACCCCTAAATTAGAAAGGATTTAAGAAATTCCTACCTAAAGTTGAAGAATTTGTACTCAAATGAACTCCTAGAATTAGGAGCTCCTAAAGAAACACCGATTTGCAAACTTCTCGAAATCCGTGCACCAAAGCAAGGCCTCCAATCTCACTTTCGACAGCAACAGTGAACCACCCAATCCATTTTCGGCAAGCAAACAGTAGGAGCATCTCAACTCATCTCACATATATACATATGTGTATATATATATATATACAACTATATATACATACCTAGTATAGCCTAATAGGTAGAATGGTAGGTTTGGAAAAAGCAATGGTCTGGGTGGTTTTCGGAAATGACAGGAGAGAGGGAGGAGAAGTAGTGTGAAGGAGATTGGACTAATATGTACATACATATAAATGTATGGACACATTCAATGTATAGTGGATAAAGCAAAAAAAAGACAAGAAGGACATGCTGGATTGCTTGTGGCTTTCGGAAATGCACAGAGAGGAAAATGAAAGAGATGAGGAGAGTGTGAGAGTTAGGGGGTATTAATAGGATTAATTAATGGGTGGTTATTAAAACTAATTGTCCACTACTCCACTAACTAAACCACTAACACAATTCAAAACTCAATTTTCCCTCCTAACCAAAAGTAACCGGCCACTTTTCCCTCTCTTTTCATGCATACACACGTGCACGTGCTTGCGCATGCACACACTTCACAAATTAACTATTTTAAAAATACAAAATTTATATATACATAATATATACATAAAATTAGTTTAATTAAATATTCTAATATTTCATGTACAAATAAAATAAATATTTACACTTTAACAAATATTATTTGCAATCAAGTACGCATAAATACGTGCACCAAAAACATGTGCGTTGCGCGTGAAATCTCAAAATCACAAAATTGACCTTATCAACCGAAAAATATTTATAAATAATCGGAATATAACACAAGAAAATATATTTAACATATACATTCCATAACGTAATTAATACGTACATTGAAAACACGTGCACTATACGTATAAAAGTATATTAATCAAAACAGACAAAAAGTGAATTTCCGTTTATAAAATGAATTTGAACACATAATAAAAATAAATAATTGAAGCCCATCGAAAACATTGCACATAACGGTAGAATACCCGAAAACGGCACGTGCATCGATAATATGAAAAAAGCACGTAAAACACAAAGATTGAAACTTAGCATTTGAGTTGACTCAAATGAGATTTTAAGAATACGGAAAATGCATAAATAGTCAGAATTCAAAATACATATCAAAATGCGTTATGGATATCACCAATAACGGTACAAAATGCACGTGCATAACACCCGAGGACAAAATTGTCTTTTCCAATTTTACGGAGTGTTACAAAGTTTTACTTAGATTCCCAATTAAATTCATCTTATGAATTTAAATCCCAATTTTGATCCATTCTAAGTGTGTGACCTTATAAGTTCTCATTACGTTGATAGTAATACTAAAATCGTATTCTAGTATTACAAACAGTGAGCGGTATCTAGCAATACATCACTGCTACTCAAGTAATGGAAATGTCTGATATCAATGTTACCATGTAGTTTAGTCCCTTTGTCCAAATATCTTGATTGACCCCAAGGAATAGAGCGTGTCACACTTGTATAGTTCAATCTTTGGTTTCTTGATCACTGAGTAGACTTACTAAAACAAATAAGCTCCATATCTCATATTGACTCATTTGAGTACGGCCATGCATTTTGCAGTCTCACTCAATCAAGTAGCATGTAGATATCGCTCCTATTATGTAAGAGGGACAAATCATATCTAAGTCACTCACATCCCTCTACATAATTTGTAGTATATCCAATAGTCGACTTTATAATCACCTTATTACTGGCAACATTTGACGACATTTAAACATATAACTTCTTATATAGGGAACCGTAGTGACTTCAAGTCAAAGGACTACATACACCATGGTCACTGTTAGAACCGCTTTTGACACTTACGTAATGGTCCATGCAGCGTTCTCATGGTGGGTCAGTCCAGTATATTATTACTCTAATATATACCTATGTGAAGACTTGATATCTTATATCCATGACCCATGAGATATGGTCATCAGTCTACGCACATACTAGTCTCTATGTATTATTGTTGTCCTAATTTACAATAATACTGGACTAGGGACATTTAAGAATAGTGTTCTGATTACAACCAATAGGATCTCACAATCAAGTCATGCACTTGATATCCCATGGTATTGAACCTACTATTGTAAGGACTTTATTATGCTCATTTAATCTCAATAAAAAACATAATAAATGAAATGCCTCATATATAAAATAAATGTCATAATGTAATGTAAACTAGTAATGTCAATACACAACTGGCCTCTAGGGCATACACCAACAGAGAGAGAGAGTATGATAGAGAGAGAGAGAGAGAATTAAAACGACTTTATTTTCATTTTAAATTTTTTTTCATTTGTTGTTAATAACCTAGGCCATAAATATATAATGGAAGATAAGTTTTTTTACATCTAACAATTCAAAAAAAAAACACCATTGAAAATATATTAGGACAAGAAGAAAGCAATTAGGCAAGATATTCAGTGCGCTTCAGAGCGGAGAGTCATCATATCGCATTGTGGGATAAACACTAAACACGGTCAGTACAAAGATAATTACATCTCACATATGAAAATAAAGCCCTAAATCAGAGTCATACGATCGCATCATGTATTTTCTCCAAAATTATAGTAAAATTAAATTAAAAATTTTCTTATTAAAATCAACCAAAAAAGCAAAAGAAAGTCCAAATAAAAAAAGAATTAAAAAAGGAAAATGCCTAAGTCGTTGTCTCCGATAACAGGTTACATTAACCTAACCTATTATCTCCAATGACGGGTTACGTTGAAGATGAATTTGTCCAAATTTGTTAAAAATAGTCAAGTGTTTTTGCTCAACTATTGGTTAACCTGAAATCGTTGTTTCAAAAAGCGATCTACGTTATAAGAAGTCGTTGTTTGAAACAACGGCTTCAGTTGGTTCAAAAAGACAATTCTTCTCAGAGAGCATGAGTTTTTGCTCAAATTTCAACTAATCGTAAACCGTTGTTTCAAATAGTGACTTGAATTACAATAAGTCATTGTTTGAAACAACGGCTTCAGTTGAGTGAAACAACGGCTTTAGTTGGTTCAAAAAGACAATTCATGTCAGAGAGTGTCACGCCCCGCTTTCCAAAAAGAGATACGGAATACGGATACGTGACAAAGCCTAGCAAATGATTTTCATCATCCATAAGCTTTCAGGATCTTTACAATATTTCACAAGAATAATCAGAGTCGGAAGCAAGAAAAGTCAACCAAACATGCATATATGAATCAAAATACCAACAGGATAACTTGGAACAAAATATATTAATCCCAAATAAACCAGATCTGAACAAGTCAATAATCCTGGGTCACATTGCCCAAATACAAATAAATTCAAGTAGCAAAAAAATACAATTGTTCAAAATAAGCAACAAGAAATAATAATAGCAAAATCCAGCAGCTAGTATCTCATATCACCTAGTCCATCTGGTAGCTGGTCTCCATAATCTGCAATTTAGCAAAATTTCAGGAAGAGAAAAAAGAAAACAAACTTCCGTCAATGCAATTTACGGGTCACTTGTAGTGAAGGATACAAGTCCATGAGAAAAGATAAATAAATAGCATGGAATAGGCATGGCACCAAAATAGATCAACTAGCATAAATCATGAACAGAATCAAGTAACATAATATACTAACAGGTATAGGTAACATGTATCAAGTGTCAAACAAGCAGGTAAACAGGTAGCATGTAACCGGCAGGCATGTAACAAATGTCATGTTATGTCAAGTCTTGTATTATTACTATCCAGGTAGCACTTCATGCATCCATCCTTTTACTACATGGTTGCTACATATAAACAAGTTGCGTTTAGATTTCGTAGGTAATTCTATAGGTCATGTACTCGGGTATTCACAAGATCAGAAAACTTTATCGGTAAACTTGATCGGTAACAGAAATTAACTTGATCGGTAACTTGGTCGGTAAACTTGATCAGGTAACTTGGTCGGTAAACTTGATTGGTAACTGAGATTAACTTGATCGGTAAACATGTCACACAGGAAACACGAGTCCCCTTCCGAGTTCAGGCTCCAATATTGTCCACTACTAGATCTTTCCCTTAACCCCACCTTAGTTATTTGTTATTATTATCAAACAGGCATGTGTGTGTCACAAATAGGTCAAGAATAATATAGCATAAACACGTAACAGGTTCAGAGTGAAAGATAAACATGTACAGGTGAAAGACAATACATAAAAGATTGGAACAACGAGAATTCTAGTTCAGGACAGAAAGACAGTACTGCACTAAAACAATGATTCCCATTGCTTCAAACATGCAAATCTGGATCCGTCAAAGAATCTGGAAAATAGACTCCCGGCCGAATCCAGAAAATATATATAAGTCATATAGTATTTCACAAAAACATAACTCAAAACTGAACTGAAACAAGAAAATATGTTCAGCCAGAAATCGGAAGATTGTATTCAAGGTCAGGAAAGCAGCATGAAAACTCATTGAATAAATCCACGAAGAATCTAAGGTATTCTCCTATATGTATAGTAACAGAAAATCAAGTTTCATAATTTTCCAATATAAATAGAGCATTCAAGTAAAATCAGAAAATATCAAGATGCAGTAGTTTTGTAAATCTGAAATCACAAACACTACAGTACGAAAACAACTATATCTCACAAACCATAAATCAAATTCCAAATCCGCCAAAAGGATAATAAAATAGATATAGTAGGCTAACTTTCATATTCACAAATATTTTACAAACAACAAGTAGAATTAGGTTGAAAATCAGGTTCTTTACTGAACAGCATAAAATTTCTGCATTTGTATTGTAATTGTTTGGAAACATAGAACGGTTTGTAAAACTCATCAAATAAATCCTCAAAAATTCAGGATTAATCCCAATCAAGTCTAGTTGTATTGTGCAAAATATTGATTCAAAATAATAATTTTAACATCATGATAAAAATAGTTTACTCTTCAGAATTCATAGAAAACAAAATCTGGAAATCTCTCTACACCTCTGTAGTGAAATAGACATAACACACAACTCGTAAAACGAAACTGAGATCTGTCAGAAGGTTAGAAAATAGACAGAGTTCTCTACAAATCTTATTCACAAATAAAATTCATATACTGACATTAATAGGGTCTAATATACTAATCAAAAACGAAAAACCGGCAAAACAGAAAATATCCTTCATGCACAAAATCAACTAGTTCAAGTAAAACTCATCCCAATCAACCCAAATATGAAATATAGTGTACTAGATGTCCAAGCAACATGGTATAGGGTATTTCACAAGTCCACAACAAGTCTACTACGAATAACACGAACGAGCACATGATATCATATGAACAACACGTATATATATAACAAGAAGTGGTCAACCGTAGATTATTTCATGTCATGTATGTCGTGAGGCAACTATGGTCCAATCAACACAATAGTGACAATATGCAACAGGAAATTCACACACAAATTGTCTCTAGAACCCAACTACACTACAGGCGGTATTTGGTACTTGTATTACACAAAGAAAAGAATATAAGTTACTTGCCTGAGAGACGACGACGAAAACGACAAAGAAAGCACAAGAATAACGGGAACGGATTCCCGGGCAACGAACTCAACGAACGAAAATGAACCCACGAACCCAAAACGAGCACAACCCACGAACACAATCACGGCAACGAATATTCTCCGAAGCACACGAACACCACGGACTCAAAACCCACGCACCGAACACACTCACTCACAAGGGGAAAGCGAGAGAGAGAGACCGGTGCACCACGGAGGAGAAGGAACACAACTGCGGCAAGGAGATGGCGTCGACAATGATCGCTGTGCTGTTGGTCTGGCCTGCCGACGGAGGAGGCCAACCAGGGGGTCATCGGGGGTGTCGTGACTGGCTGGAGGGGCAGGAGTTTATGTTGTCACTAGGTTTCTACCGGACGTCGGAGGGGGAAACAGCACAGGGAAAGGGGGGTGTTGGGGCTATCGAGGAGGGGATGGGGGTGGCTGAAGGGTGGAGCGACGCACAGGGGACAAGCGGCGCAACTGGCTACCAGCGGCAGGAGGTTGCGAGGCTGCAGCAGACGAATGGAGGCAGCAGATGTTGCGCATTGTTGCTGCGGGGTCTGGTGGCATCGTGGGCTGACGTCATTGGGGGAGCCTAGGCAGGCGGATGCCGGGGCATGCTGGGTCGCAGGGGGATTGGGAGGAGAGAGGCGGAGGAGCACACAGGGACGAGGAGAGGAGAGGGCACGGGGAATCGGGATGGGTTGAAGAGGCGGCAAGGTGATAGGAAGATGAATGGGCTCAACTATAAATGGGTATATATATAGGGGTAAGTTTAGGGTTTAGTAAGGGGGGTAACGGATATAGGGGTAAATGGGTGTAGGGGTTAATAAAGATAATGGGTTTGGGTAGTTTAGGGTTAGTGGCTATTGGGGTTGGGGTGTTAACAGGGTTTTCGGGTAGGCTTTAGTTAACGGGTTAGGTGGATATTTGGGTAATGGGTGTAGGGGTTAATAAAGATAATGGTTTGGTTTTTAAAATGGATTAGGGTTTTTTTTTAATTCAATAGAAAAATAAAATAACTTATAAAAATATTGTTTATAATAAAAAAATATATAATTGGCATTACAAAATTGAATTTATTTAAAATACTACAAATACAGTTAGTAATAAAAGTGGATTTTTAATAACCAGTCAAAAATATCAATAATAACAATAATACAAATAACGATAATAATAATAAGAAAATGATAAAAAAAAATAATGATAATAATAATAACAGAAATAATAATAATAAGAGTAATAATAACAAAAAAAATATGAATTGTGTTACAATATAAAAATCATAGAAATAGTTACAAATAAAATTATTGATCGAAAACAGATTTTAATAGGAGATCCAATAGTATAATTTGACAAAAGAAGCGGTAAAAATAATTTACAAAAATTTTAAATACAGAAAATACCTGGAAAATACGTATTTGGGAAAACAGGGGTTACAGAGAGCAAGAGTTTTTGCTCAAATTTCAACTAATCATAAATCGTTGTTTCAAACAGCGACCTATTTTATAAGAAGTCGTTGTTTGAAACAACAGCTTAAGTTTGTTCAAAAAGACAATTCAAGTTAGAGAGTAAGAGTTTTTGCTCAAATCTCAACTAACCTTAAGTTGTTGTTTCAAACAGCGACCTAGGTTATAAGAAGTCGTTGTTTGAAACAACGGCTTCAGTTGATTCAAAAAAACAATTCAAGTCAGAGAGCAAGAGCCTTTTGCTCAAATATTGTTTAACTTAAATCGTTGTTTCAAACAACGGCCTAAATTAAAAACTACAAAAAATATACAACTTCATCAACAGCAACAACAACTGCTACAACCACAATGTGGGCAACAATTTCAACAACTTCATATACATTCTCATTCAATCATCACTTTTTCATCTCATTCAAGGATTTTCCATAATCAACAACCATCACATTCTCAATTATAAGTCCATAATCAAATCAACTCCACATAAAACTAACAACAATATCAATATGAACAACAATAACAAAAACAACCACAACAAACTTCATCCATCCTCATTCTTTCCTCATTGAATCTTCATATAACAAAAATAACAACAATAACAACAACAATACATTCACATCTCTTCCCGCATTCAATCATCACAACAACAATAATAACAATAACAACCAAAATAGTACACAAATAAGCATTTAAGCAATTACATACACAATATTACATATGTTATCTCATTTACAATTCCCAAATAATAAGATTAAAAAAAGCAATTACACATACATAAATATACATTTATAATTATAAATTTCTTTGAACATCACGATCGAGCTTCCTCCAATCAAAACCTGCAAGAATCTTAAATTTCAAACAAAGAAAATAAGTATTATAAGTCAGAAACTTTAAAACATACACAATAAAATTTTTACTTCACAACGGTTCATCTGAATTATCATCGAAACTCTCTTCACCGGTTGGATCAAATTCTTGTGCATTGGTAGCGCTAAATAAATGACAAGATTTAGTTAGTCAACTTTTGTCTATCAACTTCAACCTAAAAATGCAAGATTGAGTGATTCAATATTTTTTAACCAAAAAAGAGATATTTTACCTAGCAACTTTGTTTGGACAATTTCTTGAATCGTGTTTTTGTCCCCGCATACCGCAAGCATTGCACCGTCTAGGTTTTTGTTAAAATTGCTCTCTTATCGGCTTCAATCTCTTCCCACTAGGCCTTCTCTTTTTAATGCACTGTCAAGGGTCCCCCACGGCAACATGAAACATATCCACGTATGGTCCATATACATGTCCACTGCCTTCATCATGTTTTCCACTATGTTCAGGCTGTGCACTACCTTCGGGATGTCCACTCAATTCGGGTTGCACAAGATAAACGCCTTTAATACCCTTGAGCATGTGGTCGAGCATGTATTTGTGACTTTCATCGGAAGAACAACTCAGATCGACCATCTGTTCTGTGTGATGGCTCAATTCACAATAGTGAGAAACAAAATTTTTGCTAATGCCTTCGTGAACGGATGTATAGCTTTTTCTCATGACATCCCAAGTTTAATGCCCTTGTAAGGAGTAATTTTTTGGGTATGAAGCTTCAAAAAAGAATGCATAAACTCGCTCTGTTGGCTACTCAACATGTTGGCCCAAAATGACTCTTTTGCATAGATGGGAGCTGATATGGCTAAAAATGGGGGTTAATCGGAACCGTCCAAATCGGGCACGAATCTTGAAGCCCAGGGGTAAAACGGTAATTTCACCTACCAATGGGCCTGAGAAGGGTATTGGGTCTCTTCGTCAAAGACCCAATAACCCACAAACGAGTCCACTTCAATCGGGTACGGATTTTAACCAGCAATAAAGCCCGATCAGAGGGATAGAATTAGGGTTTCTGATTAGATCCTAATCAACGGCCCTGATTCATGCCTATCCCTCCACTGGGAATTAGGGATTGCATTCCTAATCTGTTTACAAGGAGAATATTCCTTATCAGATCACACGGATCACATTCCTGATTTGATCCCTAAGACGCCTATAAATACCCCCATCCATCTCCATTAAGAGGTAATCAATCTTTCTCCAGTTTTTGCGCTCTTTCATAATCTTCCTAGATTACTGACTTGAGCGTCGGAGGGTGCGTCGCCGGGAACAACCCCGATGTCTTGCACTTTTTGCAGGTGAACGGCAGGAGTGACGATCAAACTCCGACGGAACAGGTATACAGGTTTACTATTCAGTTTCCCTAAGAATCCACAAATACTATCTGTTTGCCCCCACACCAAATTTAGCGGCAACAGATTGGCGCCGTCTGTGGGAAACAAACGAATAGCAACCTCCCATCTTCCCGTTGAACAGATCTTCTCCAGCCATGCCTCCTAGGAAAGTCAGATCAAGAGGGTCTAACAGAGGACCCAACCCCGATCAGCAGCAAGAAATTCCCATCCAGCCTACCCAACAGCAGGGGAAACTTCCTCCTCCAGCGGAAGACCCGCTCCAACAGGACCTTCCTCCTCCTCCTAATCAGCCACCACCTAAGGGTCCTAACCCTCAGAAAAAACCTCTTCACCAGGACCACGTCTCCATCCACAACGCCTCTTCGGACTCTATGGCCTCCCATCATCCCCGAGCTTCTGGTCTCCACAATACCGCCCTCAATCGACAGAAGGATGAGGATCTTCGCTGCCATCTGGATGAAAAGCGGGCCCGAGAGGGAACCTCCCGCCAACACCGTCCGGATGAGCGGTCTCCCCGCCGCCGAGAATACAGAAGGTCCCCTATCCGAAGGGGGCAGAAAGAGTCCCCCGAGCAATACCGAAGAAGGCCACACTCCCCTGCAGGTCGGCAACAGCCTAGAAACAATGAGGCTCCCATCACCCGTGCCGAGTTCCAGCAGTTCCAAGCGACCATCCTACAAGCTCTCAATCTCCGTCCCAACACCAATGCACCCAAGATCCCCTCTCCTCCTCCGGTCCGGAGCCCTCGCCGACGGTCCCCGTCTCCTCCTCCCGCTCCTAGCAACTCCCGGCGTACTCCAAGTCCTCATCGCTCTAGGAGTTACCGTCAACGTAGCCCTCGTTCTCCCTCGTACGAAGATGAGTCTAGAGGCTCGGCTGATTACCGACGAAGGGATGACGCTGTATACTGCCGTCTCCATGAGATGGAGAGGCGCTTGGGTCAGTTAGACCGAGAAGAAGAACTTAGAGGGAGAACCCTTCATCCTAGCAGACCTCCTTTCTCCCGAACCATAATGGATGCACCTATGCCGATCGGCTTCAAGCCTCCTCAATTTGAGACCTACTCCGGGGAGACTGACCCTGTTGATCACATCGAAAGCTTCAAGACCCTAATGCTCCTCCATCAAGCTTCCGATGCCCTCCTCTGCAAAACCTTCCCCGCAACTCTCAAGGGCCCAGCTCGAGAATAGTACTCTCGCCTTGCCCCCTCCTCAATATTCTCCTTCGAGCAGTTCGAGACCCTATTCGTCACCCATTTCGTAAGTAGCCGTAGAGCTGAGAAGACCAGCATCTCGCTACTGCACCTCCACCAGAAGAAGGGCGAGAAGTTGAGAGACTATGTGAAGAGGTTCACAGCTGAAGCCAGGTCCATAGCATCCCTTGACCAATCGGTCGCTGCGGCAACATTTCAATCTAATGTCCTCAATTCCAACCTCCGCTCCTCCCTCACCAAGAAGCCCCCACAGAACTTCTCTGACCTCCTCCTCCGCAGTGAAAAGTATATTCGGGCCAAAGAAGCCGAGCACCGACCCAACTGGGAGGGGTCTTCCTCCGGGTTTAAGAGAAGGGGAACAGAAGAGGAAGGAGCCAAGAAGCTCCAGAAGGATAATGCCGGCCAGCGCCGACCTCTCCCCAGATTCGAGAAGTTCACTCCCCTCACCACTAATGTCTCTACCATTCTGTTGGAAGTTGAAAAGGAAGGGATCATACCTCCCGCTCCGAGGATGAACACCCCCGCCAAGAAAAGATATAAAGAGAAATGGTGCCGTTATCACTGGGACCACGGGCACGACACCAACGATTGTCGGGCCTTGAAGAATGAGATAGAAGCCCTCATCCAGAGGGGGCAGCTGACCAGGTTCGTAAGAAAGGACCGAGCCGAACTTCCTCCCCCGCCTCGGGGGGCTAACAAGCGTCCGGAACGAGAAGAGATGCCCGACTTCGAGGAAGAGCAAGTCCTCCACCTTATTCATGGGGGCCTAATGGGGGGCTCCTCAAACTCCTCTCGGAAGGCATTTATAAGGGAAGTCAACTCGGTCCGAGCCACCCCTCCTTCCAAAGGCCTCGGAGTGCCCGTCACATTCTCAGACGAAGATCTTGAAGGTGTCTGCACCCCTCATTGTGACGCACTCGTCATCAGCCTCCACATGGCGAACTTCAAAGTGGAGAGGATCCTAGTAGACAACGGCAGCTCCGTTAACATCCTCTTCCTCGCCGCTTTCAAAGGCCTAAAGCTCTCCCGAGATAGACTCAAGCCCGCCGGATATACGCTCCATGGGTTCACGGGAGTGCCAGTGACTATCGAAGGGGTGATCACCCTCAATGTAACCACTGGCCAAACTCCTACCACCCGAACGGAGCCGATGGACTTCATGGTGGTAGATGTCCCTGCCGCCTACAACGTCATATTGGGTCGGCCCGGCCTAGCAGCCCTTGAAGCCGTTCCCTCTGCCTATCACCTCAAAATGAAGTTTCCGACTCAGGCCGGAGTAGGAGAGGTAAGGGGCAATCAGGAAACAGCCCGTAGGTGCTACATGACCTCTACCCTCGGACCAGTCCTCTCCTTAGAAACTCCGGAAATCCCCCAAGAGGCTGCCCGGCCGACGTCCGAGCCGGTAGACGAATTGGAGGAAGTGCTCTTCTCTGAGCAGGATCCAACTCTCAAGTTCTTTGTTAGCAAGACCCTCCCGTCTGCCCTATGCTCGGACATTGTACAGTGCATCCGAAGGAACCGGGACCTCTTCGCTTGGTCAGCTACAGATATGCCCAGAATTTCCGAAGAGCTCTTAATCCACCACCTCAGCATTGTTCCGGGGTCCAAACCGGTTCAACAGAAGAGGCGCAGGTTTGCCCCCGAATGCCAGCTAGCTATAAAAGAGGAGGTGGACAAGCTCTTGAAGGCCCGGTTCATCCAGGAGGTAAACTACCCCGAGTGGTTGTCAAATGTAGTAATGGTAAAGAAGCCGAACGGGACTTGGAGGATTTGTATCGATTTTACCGATCTCAACAAGGCTTGCCCCAAGGATCCCTTCCCTCTTCCGAGTATTGACACTCTGATTGATGCCACCTCGGGACATGAACTCCTCAGCTTCATGGATGCCTTCTCAGGCTACAACCAGATCCGGATGTTCCCCCCGGATATCTCGAAGACATCATTCGTGACCGATCAAGGCCTCTATTGCTACAGGGTCATGCCTTTCGGCCTGAAGAACGCAGGAGCAACATACCAACGCCTCGTCAACAAGGTTTTCCAAGCTCAAATCGGCCGAAACATGGAGGTGTATGTTGACGACATGCTTGTGAAAAGCATCCGAGGTGCCGATCATGTGACCGACCTCCAAGAGGCGTTTGACGTTCTGAGAAAGCACAGCATGAGACTCAATCCGAACAAGTGTGCGTTCGGTGTCTCATCAGGGAAGTTCCTCGGCTTCATGGTTAGCCAATGAGGAATTGAAGCAAACCCTGAGAAAATCAAGGCCATATTAGACATGGCCCCTCCCAAAAATGTGAAGGAAGTTCAGAGATTAACAGGCTGCCTAGCAGCCATAGGGCGCTTTCTCTCGAAGTTCGGGGAGAAATACCTCCCTTTTTTCAAGGCCCTCAGGGGGGCTAAAGGTTTTGAATGGGGGCAACAGCAACAGGAGTCCTTCGACCAGCTCAAGGCTTACCTCGTCAATCCCCCTCTCCTCAGCAAACCGATCCCTGGTGAACCCCTCTACCTCTACCTGGCAGCCTCCGAGCAGACCCTCAGTGCAGTTTCAGTGAGGGAAGAAGACCGGGCTCAGAAGCCCATCTACTATGTGAGCAAGGTGCTTCGGGACGCCGAGCTCCGATACCTGAAAATAGAAAAGATGGCTTATGCCCTGGTGATGGCCGCGAGGAAGCTTCGCCCGTACTTTCAGTCCCACTCGGTGGTTGTTCTTACCGACCAGCCGCTGAAGCAGGTCCTCTACAAGCCAGAAACTTCGGGCCGCCTTATGAAGTGGTAAATTGAGCTAAGCCAGCACGATATAACTTATCAGCCTCGGACCGCGATTAAGACTTAGGCCTTAGCAGAATTCATAGTTGAGAGCACAATCCCCGAGTCCAGTCAAATAGTAAAGGGACCACCCGTCTGGTCAGTTTATGTGGACAGATCCTCCTGCAATAAGGGAAGCGGGGCAGGGGTCATTCTGGCAGGCCCAGATGACTTCATCCTCTAATACTCCCTCCGTATAAACTTCAAAGCCTCGAACAACGAAGCCGAATACGAGGCACTTATAGCCGGCCTTGGAATGGCCCGAAATGCAGGGGCGCAATGCCTCTGGATCTTTAGCGACTCTCAGCTAGTTGTCAATCAGGTCCTCGGCGAGTATGAAGCACGCGATGAGAGGATGGTTAAATACTTAGCCAAAGTCAAGAGCCTCATGGCACTGTTCGAAGAAGCCCTCATCCAAAGAATCCCCCGGGAAGAAAATGATCAGGCCGACGCCCTCTCCAAACTAGCCTCCTCCTCCCTCCAAGGTCTCGAGCAGACCGTTTTGATAGAAGTCCTTCTGAAGCCAAGCATAGAGGACGAAACTCTCGACTCCATAGAGACATTGCATGTCCTGCTCGAAAACAATTGGATGGAACCCCTCATCGAATTTTTAAGGGACGGACTCCTTCCCGAGGATCCCAAGGAAGCTCGAAGAGTAAGAACCCGAGCCAAGCGTTACACACTGATCGGAGGCATCCTATACAAATGCTCCTTCACTCAGGTCGACGGCAAGTCGTACCTGAGATGCCTCTCCCCCGGGCAAGCCGACTACACCCTGCAAGAACTTCACGAGGGTATCGGCGGAGCACATTTGGGTTCCAGAGCTCTAGCACGCAAAGTGTTGAACTACGGATACTTCTGGCCCACTCTCCTACGAGATGCCGAACGACATGTTCCGCAATGCAGCTCCTGTCAGAAGTACTCCGACATCCGATGCCTCCCACAAGCTCCACTCACTTCCCTATCAAGTCCGATCCCCTTCGCGATGTGGGGGATGGATTTACTAGGGCCGTTTCTGCCAGCTCCCGGACAGTTCAAGTTCTTAGTCGTGGCAATCGACTATTTCTCGAAATGGATAGAGGCCGAGCCCCTGGCCACGATCACCGAGAACAAGGTCGTTCAGTTCTTCTGGAAGAGCGTGATCTGCCGATTTGGCATCCCCAGGGTCCTAATAACAGACAACGGGACCCAGTTCACTGGGGCTGCCTTCCGAGCTTTATGCGAAGACCTTGCCATCCAATACCGGTTCTCCTCCATCCCTCATCCTCAGTCGAATGGCCAAGCCGAAAATGCTAATCGACAGATCCTCTCCGGCATTAAGAAGAGGTTAGATAAATGTTCCAAAGGCTTATGGGTCGATCAGCTTCCCAACGTGCTCTGGAACTACCGCACCACAAAACGGACCCCCTCAGGAGAGAGCCCATTCAATCTCACCTATGGGTTCGAGGCAATCATCCCCCTAGAAGTCGGAATACCCTCTCCTCGTCTGATAGCTTATGAAGAAGAGCAAAACGCCAGAGAGCTCAGAGCAAGTCTAGACCTGATAGATGAGATCCGAGAAAGAGCTGCCATCCGACAACAAAGCTACCGAAAAAGGATTGAGATGGCATACAACAAGAAAGTCCGTCCTACCGACCTCAAAGAAGGGGACCTGGTCCTCAGGAAATTGGCCATCTCTTTCCCCGGTCAGAAGAGCAAACTCGCTCCAAATTGGGAGGGACCTTACAAGATCTCCAAAGTAATCTGCCCCGGCACATACAGACTAGAAGATCTCGAAGGCAGGGAGATCCGCAGGACTTGGAATGCCGAGCATCTCTTAAAGTACCAAGGGAGAGCACCAACGCCTCTCTAAGTACTTCGAGATGTCGAACCATTCCTCTCCTATTACTTATAATGATTTTCTTTCATTTTTTCCTTGTAATAACGGCTAACAACTTTAGAAGCAGCCGACTATTAGTCATTAATAAAGAAAGTTTTTTCATATTTTACTATTGTTTACATCTCTCTGCTTTTAACTCTTCACTCTAACGATGGTTCGGAGTCCAACACTTGGCTCGATTCTACTTCGCAAGTTTGCTCCTAAGCGAGCTAGAAGTAGTTCGCCATTCGGAATTGCTCCCACAACTGTTGAACTAATCTAACGATGGTTCGGAGTCCAACACTTGGCTCGATTCTACTTCGCAAGTTCGCTCCTAAGCAAGCTAGAAGTAGTTCGCCATTCGGAATTGCTCCCACAACTGTTGAACTAATCTAACGATGGTTCGGAGTCCAACACTTGGCTCGATTCTACTTCGCAAGTTCGCTCCTAAGCGAGCTAGAAGTAGTTCGCCATTCGGAATTGCTCCCACAACTGTTGAACTAATCTAACGATGGTTCGGAGTCCAACACTTGGCTCGATTCTACTTCGCAAGTTCGCTCCTAAGCGAGCTAGAAGTAGTTCGCCATTCGGAATTGCTCCCACAACTGTTGAACTAATATAACGATGGTTCGGAGTCCAATACTTGGCTCGATTCTACTTCACAAGTTCGCTCCTAAGCGAGCTAGAAGTAGTTCGCCATTCAGAATTGCTCCCACAACTGTTGAACTAATCTAACGATGGTTCGGAGTCCAACACTTGGCTCGATTATACTTTGCAAGTTCGTTCCTAAGTGAGCTAGAAGTAGTTCGCCATTCGGAATTGCTCCCACAGCCGTTGAACTAATCTAACGATGGTTCGGAGTCCAACACTTGGCTCGATTCTACTTCGCAAGTTCGCCCCTAAGCGAGCTAGAAGTAGTTCGCCATTCGAAATTGCTCCCACAACCGTTGAACTAATCTAACGATGGTTCGGAGTCCAACACTTGGCTCGATTCTACTTCGCAAGTTCGCTCCTAAGCGAGCTAGAGGTAGCTCGCCATTCGGAATTGCTCCCACAACCGTTGAACTAATCTAACGATGGTTCGGAGTCCAACACTTGGCTCGATTCTACTTCGCAAGTTCGCTCCTAAGCGAGCTAGAGGTAGTGCGCCATTCGGAATTGCACCCACAACCGTTGAACCAATCTAACGATGGTTCGGAGTCCAACACTTGGCTTGATTCTACTTCACAAGTTCGTAACTAAGCGAGCTAGAGGTAGTTCGCCATTCGGAACTGCTCCCACAACCGTTGAACCAATCTAACGATGGTTCGAAGTCCAACACTTGGCTCGATTCTACTTCGCAAGTTCGCTCCTAAGCGAGCTAAAGGTAGTTCGCCACTCGGAATCACTCCCACAACTGTCGAACCACTCTAGCAATGGTCCGAAGTCAAAAACTTAACACGAACGCGTTCAGTGAGCCTATGTTAAGTGAAGTTCGATTCATCTCGCGAGGTCGCAAGATTGGGCGACCGAAGCACAGCTCGCCACAACTAGCTGACCTAGTGGCCTCGGCGCGATGAACACAGCCACAAACAAGACGACCACACAAAACTACAAGGGACATACAAGTTCGAGAAAGAAATATTATTGATAAATGGGATACATTACAAAGCGACTCTTCCATACAGCAAGATTACAAGGCGTTGAAAATGAAAGTTACAATGCCGACTTATTACACTTAGGCTAAAATACAAAAGCTACCAGAAACGAGGTCTTCAGCGCTTCCTTGGCGCCGGGGCGTACCGCTTCAAAGACACCCGAGGGCGGCGACGCTTATCTCCCGAGCTCGACCCCAACCCGGCAAATTGAGACGAATCCTCGGCATCGCTCCTAGCAGCAGCTCCGACGGATGCTCCGCTCGACGAAATTGCCACAGAGCTTTGCGCGTCCCCTGGACTAGGGTGGCCGAGGCAATGACGGGTCGCCATCTCGTAAAACGTAATGCCCCGATCACTTTCTGCACGAGTGCACGAAGTGCTCCTGACGTTGATTGGCCGCGAGCGCGGCTTTAGGCGAGCGACCTCCGCCTCTAACTCGGAGATCCGCTCCCTCAAAGAGTCATCCTTTACATCGACCTCGAAGCAAGGGGGTATCGCGGAGTCCGGAACGCCAGAACGACTGGCTATGAGACAGCGAAGATGAGTGACTTCGATGCTTTTGTCCACCGTAGCCCTCTTCAGTGCGTCGACCTCGGCTGTCAGCTCATCCCGTTCAGTCGTCAACTTGGCCACTTCGTCCGTCAGCCCCTCTCCCTCCGTCCGAAGCACCATCTCTACAGCCTGCAGATGGCGGATCTCGGAAAGCAGGTCTGTAGTGCCCCGATTTCCAATACTGAGAAACCGTGACACGAGCCAAGACCTTTCCTTCAATAAGTCACAAAACACAGAAAACAGGAAAATTTAAAACTTTTTATTAACTCAATATTACAGGCCGAATGTTCCCATTAATACACTAGTATTACATCAGAGTATACATGAAATAGTTATTACAGCGGAAATTAAAACTTGACGTTGACTCCTCACTTTCCTTGCCTTGAGTCCTCCTGAATCTCGCACCTGTATTTTTGCGGTCCAGTACCTATGGAAGTGGGGACGTCAGTATTCACTGACGCTTAAAGGCTGATCATATAGCAGCGAATCTCCAACACAATATATATACAATAGGGTGAAGTATGTCGGTGTAGTTTAAGTGTTCGTGAGTGCAGTGATTAGAATATAATACATGTCAATCAAACTGGAATACCAAAGCATTGCCAACTAAACTAGGATACTAATGCACTGTCAACTGAGCTAGAGTACTAATGTACTATCAACTAAGCTAGGATACTAATGCCATGTCAACTAAACTAGGATGCTCATATTCTAATATCAGCAAGTCTCCGAAGCAACATGCAGCCCATACTACATGCGACCCCATCTCAAGCCGTTTCTCCATATATAGGGATTTGAACCCGCATTATGAACTCTAATTGCACTCAACCTGTTCCTGACACCTACACGTGGCTAATGAGGTTGCAGGCATGGTCAAGTCCCACTATTGCATTTCGCCAGTGGTGTCTATGTTCGCCACTGCGACCCGGCCAACTGGACCTCTCTCATAATAGACGAACCCATTATATTGGGCGTCTTTCCATAATCAAACTATAGGGTTTCGCAAGCGCAGGGTAGCACGAAGCCTACCCTGTGGCACCCTCTAGGGTATCGCAAGCGCAGGACTGCACAATGCATCCTGTGGCACCCCCAGCCACTGTACTTCAGGAATTAATAGCGCAAGATACGCAACCCGTGTCCTCAACTTGTGAGACGGCACCGTACGTATCCCTTTGACAGGAAGGCGCAACCCAATAACACCACCTAGTCTGCCTCCAGGGACAAGTTAGTCATAAGGTGCCCCCTACAACCGACTCCCCTCTTCCGGCAAGGGTCTATGTAATGATTTTATAAGTCACTACCCTAATGATGTCACTATCCTCATGCGATCTCCCATAATTTCCAACTTGGATTATTATGGTCCGACTCGTGGTCACTCGATCCAAGACTCTGGTAATAAAATCCCCCTCACTCATCCCTACCCCTAACTCGGATTCTACCAACACTCTCGGCCCACGGTCAACCTACATCGGTTAAAACCCGTCGACGTCCGAGGTGAGATCTATCCATTTTACTCTAAGGGGGTAGGAGGTGGTCTTGATGGTCGATGACCCTTAGGGTAATTGAATACCCTAAACTTAGCTTCTTATCAAGCTACAACTATTAGGACTTCTCAACCCTTATTACTATGAATGAAGGGTGCTCATATACCATGATTCCACTTAAATTAGAACCTACTCGATTAGAATCCATGGGTTCTCTTCCTAACCCACATAACCATCGATACCTATCCTCATGCAACTAGGATGTTATACTATGCCGTCCAAGTATGTATTGTAGCCTTACTAATCTATAATTTTAACATGGCTCTTTCTTATTATTTTGCCTATGGCAATTCAATCATGGCATGCAATTGCAAGCATCAATCTATGACAATTAATCATAGCATATATGACATAACCATTAACTCACAATGCTCTTTATTATGAAGCAACTTAGCATGCTCTTGTAACAAGTCTTAAGCATGGATATATAACTAGTATGAACATACAATCATCCCAAGGCTTGGTAGGCATTTCTAATTTAAATCCTACAACACTCTAAACATAATAGATTAAACTAAATATGGTAGGAAATTCTTAGAATGAATCCTACAACATTCTAAGCAAAATAGATTGAACTAAACATGGTAAGAATTTCTTAGAATGAATCCTACAACATTCTAAGCAAAATAGATTGAACTAAACATGGTAGGAATTTCTTAGAATGAATCCTACAACATTTGAAGCATGAATATTGCTTCTAAACATTTTTAGAAATGGTCCTACAACATTTGAAGCATGAATATGGCTTCTAAACATTTTTAGAAATGATCCTACAACATTTGAAGCATGAATATGGCTTCTAAACATTTTTAGGAATGATCCTACAACATTTGTAGCATGAATATGGCTTCCAAATATTTTTAGAAATGATCCTACAACATTTGTGGCATGAATATGGCTTCTAAACATTTTTAGAAATGATCCTACAACATTTGAAGCATGAATATGGCTTCTAAACATTTTTAGAAATGATCCTACAACATTTGTAGCATGAATATGGCTTCTAAATATTTTTAGAAATGATCCTACAACATTTGAAGCATGAATATGGCTTCTAAACATTTTTAGAAATGATCCTACAACATTTGTAGCATGAATATGGCTTCCAAATATTTTTAGAAATGATCCTACAACATTTGTAGCATGAATCTCATCCCTAAATATGATATAATACATCTACTATTACTACTTTAATGGAAACATACATCTACTATTGCTATTTTAATAGAAGCATACATATCTACTACTACTACAACTTTATTAGAACATATCTATCTACTACTACTACTATAAGCACCAACTAAATTTTAGCATAACATCTACAACTAAATTACTACAAAAAGAAATCTTTATTAGCATAGGTTTCTTACTAGTGGACATAAAAGAGATCTCCTTGATCTTTTTACAACTAGTGTTTAGAAAAGAAAGATCTTTTTATTTATTTATTCTACACTAGTGATTTAGCTAGTTTCTTTTTCTTTTCATACTTTAAGATTAAAATTTAAACAATAATACAACAAGTAAGAACACTTCACTTTTTGGGGTTTAATCAACATGTGTTCTCTTTTAGTCCAAGGTTCAACATAGGTCCTACAACCTTACATGGTTGTAAACAAATTCATATGCCTTATGTATGGTTCCACCTTCAAGTCCTACAACCTTACATGGTTGTATGCAAAAGCTTATGTGTATGTATCCTTTTAGTCCAAGTAGTTAACTCATTAACATACAACAACAAACAAGAGAACTCTTTTAGATGATTCATACTACAACATACCATATAAAATTTCACATCAAAAAGAAAAAGATAAACAAGAGGGTAAGAAGAAGAAGAACATCAAAAAATCATCATTCAATAAACAAACAAACCACAAATAAATAAACACAAACCTAGGAGAACCCCCACCTTGTTTCTTTCCTTGATGGAAGAACTAAACTATCCTCCTTCTTTCTCCTAGAACTCTTATCAACCTACAAATAAAAACTCTCAAGTTAGATCACTCATTCTTTTCCTTTCTTTCTTTCTTTTTCCTTTCTTTCTAAAATGAAACCATGGTGAAGGAAGGGGGTATTTATAGAAGGAGAGAAGGGAGGATATTGAAATTGTGCACCCACACAATTATACAAAAGCCCCTCCTTCTTTTGTGGGCCGGTTGCTACTAGGGGAGGGATGGATGAGGTGGAGGCATGGTGAGGGTATGGGTCCTTGGTGAGGTGGAGGGTGATGTGGAGGAGAGGGTGTTCTAGAAGGATTATTAACCCTTATGTCTTTGTAACCCTAGATTTAGCTACAACAATTCCTAATTACCCACTAGACTGCCATGGCTAAAAGATAGCACAATGGGGAAAGAAAATAAAATAATCAAGTAGTCATACGTTAATAAAATAATATTATTAATAGTCGATCGGGATATTACAAGGTCGTCCCTCTTCGCCGTTATTTTTGACAAATTGTGCCGAATGCACTGAATCCGAAGCCCGTTGCTGAAAGCGGTCGGCAAACCTTCGTTCTCTCCTGTGGGAGTCATCTCGGCGATCCTACTCTCTAGATGCCAGATCTCGATGTCTCGCCAACCGAGGACGAGCTGAAGATGGTTCCATTCGCTTTCGGCTCGGCGCAATCCGAGCTCGACTTCATAGAGCCGCTCTCGGCACCTCGCCAGGCACAGCCTCGTCGCCCCTAAGCCAGCCTCGGCTCGAGCATTGTCCTCCGAGCGAGCGGGCTCGACGTCTTGAGCAACCACCATGAGCTGAAAAGAAATCGAGAAAAAACAGCAAGATTTCAAACACAGCTGTAGTCTAACACTTCAGAAGTTTTCAAACAAACTTTCGACAGTTGATGAGAAAAGACAAAGACACAGAGCCGGACTCCAACACTTCAAAAAAATTTCATTCATTTCAAAAACAGCAGTGGCCAGTCCGCTATTAGGCGTTACATTTCAAAAAGAAAGAAAAACAAAAACAGAAGAAAAGAAGAGTGGAGTCAAGGCGCGACCTCTTTCCCCGGGCGGCGAGAGCGAGCGGGGGTCGACTTCTCTGAGGGGGACACCATCGCCAACGGGGTGACCACGGTGCTGGGGACCTCGTCGGTGACTTCAACCTCCATCTCGGCTTCGTCCTCCCCTTCTTCATCTTCCCCCTCTGATTCGGGGTCGAAGCCTTCGACGTGGCCCGGGAACAGCCGCCATCCCGAGACGTCCACTTCGGGGTACTCCTTCGACACCCGGGCGACGGCTTTGGCATAAGCCTTGGCCATGTTTTGGGCGAGGTACCCTTGCACCTTCGCCAAGGTCACGTCCTCTGCCGCCTTCACTGCCGCCGCCTTGGCCACCTCGGCTTCGGCCAACTGCTTGGCCGCCCCCTCCTTCTGACGAAGAAGGTCAGCCTCGAGCCTCGTCACCTCGGCCTCGAGGTGTTCGATCCTCGCCGCCCTCCCTTCGTGCTCGACGCGAAGCTTTTCGAGCTCGTTCGACATCCGAGCCTTCTCGTTCTGAGCCTGGTCGGACTCCTGCTTCTGCTCCTTCTCAAGAACTGTTAGCCTCTCGGTGAGGTGTCCGAAGTGGACGATGATCTGCGACAAAAAGAAAAAAAAAGAGAGGACTGAAAGAGTTAGAAAAATTATGACTAAAGAAATTCAACAACCACAAAAATCCAACACTTACCGAAACTGCCGAACGAGCAATCTCGATGACGTCGTCGCCCTCTTGTCCGGCCTCCATGGCGGCTCGGTCCTTCGGCGTGGCGAGGTGCTTGACGGCTTGCATGCTCGCCAATGAGTTGCCGAGGAACCCATCGTGCTTCCGGACTTGCCAGTCCAGAATGTGGATCCTCTTGTGCTCCTCCGTCAGGTGCTCCTCGGCTGCCACCGTCAGCAGCGGCGTCGTCATTCCGAGAGCAGCGGCGATAGGGAACTCGCCGACCCCGGCCGATGCCGAGGTCCCGGCGCCGCCGACGACCGGGCTGTCAAGGGACACCACCTCCTCGACCGATGCAGCGATCCTCGGAGCCTTTGGGGTCGGCAACTTGGTCATGACCCTCTTGCGCTTCTTCAGCACCTTGCTGGCAAGGCCTGCCCTTAGAGCCAGCACTGCATCGTAGTCCATCGCCTCTGCATTAAAGACAAATTTCGTCAGAACAACGGGACTTGAGCAAAATAAGATACAAAAAACTAAACAAATAAAAGTCACGTACTAGGATCTACACGGCAGAGCCCTCCCTTGTACAGTATGTCCTCAGTCAGCTCCCTCTAATCATACTTCGGTCGGTCGAGGAGAGTCCGGACTGCCTCCTCTTCTTCGACGCGAAGCTTCGGCAGAGCCCTCGCCCTCTTCGGCACCCCTTCCACCCAACCGGAGGGGATCGGCCAGGCCTCCGGACTCCGTACTTTCATGAACTTCTCCCGCCAATGCTTGATGGAGTCGGGGCATATGACGAGCCTGCTGCCGTGCCTCGGGGCCAAATAATATCGGTACTCCGACTTGTTCCCTTGATGTAGCCGATAGAGTGTCCGAAGCACGTTCAGCTGCGGCTCGATCCCTGTGGCTTGACAGTGAAGTACAAAGCCATTTATCACTCTCCATGCATTCGGCATGAGTTGGATGGGGCTGACCCCGAACCAACTCAGCACCGCGACGGCGAACGTATGGAGAGGCAGCCGAGCTCCGGCAATGAAGGCGTCGACCGGCCAGCAACACATGGTCACTGGCAGCGGCGAGTTTGCCCTAACGCCGGGGCCCGGCAACATGAGCTCGTACTCATCCGGGATCTGGAAACAGTCCCGGATCACTCCCAAGTCCTCCTCGCGAAGGATCGATACCGTCTCGTCCGCCTCCGTCGTCTCCCTCGCTGCGTTCTCCTCGAAAGACCTTTCCCTCCCGTGAACAATCCTCTCGGCTTGATCCTCCGGAAGCTCCCGAACTCTGTGAAGTCCGGTCAGCGGCCCCGGCAGTCTTCCGAACTCCCCCATACGCTTCGGATCCTCCACAATCGAGTCCTTGCCGAACACCTTCTTGCCCTTGGTTGGAGTTGAAACTTCGACGTCTTCGAGGGAGGGCTCGGACCAAGAGATCGACTCGGAGACAGAAGCAAGAGACATAGTTGTATAAGTATAAGTTACCTTGAAAGGTTTGCCGCCAGAAAACTTCGCCGGAAAACGAACGTCGATCACCGGAAGTACTCGCTTAAACACAAAAGATCGCCTGAGCAAAAGAGAAGAGAAGTGAGAAATGAGAGTGGGGGTGGGGTTTTATAGAGAAGGGCGCGCTAAACGAGGATAATGGGCTTGTACTACCGGCCCATTTGCACAAAATGATAAAAGCGACCTCAAACGACGCCTTGTTTACCACGCTTGGTCGTATGCCGCATTAATTACTGTCCCATCTGACAGAAGCTCAGAGGACACTGCATTAAATAAACGTCCCATCTGTCAGAGCTGTCAGAAGTTCAGAGGGCGCCCAGAGGCTACAAACTCCTACGCCAAAAAACGACAAGTTACGGACCTCGGCACCAGCTGCCGAGCGCTCTTACCACCGACCTCATTATGGGGAAAAATGGACCTTGGCACCAGCTGCCGAGCGTTCTTGACACCGACCCCGTTACGGGGGAAAAGTGGACCTCGGCACCAGCTGCCGAGCGTTCTTGACACTGACCCCGTTACAGGGGAAAAATGGACCTCGGCACCAGCTGCCGAGCGTTCTTGACACCGACCCCGTTACGGGGGAAAAATGGACCTCGGCACCAGCTGCCGAGCGTTCTTGACACCGACCCCGTTACGAGGGAAAAATGGACCTCGGCACCAGCTGCCGAGCATTCTTGACACCGATCCCGTTACGGGTGAAAAATGGACCTCGGCACCAGCTGCCAAGTGTTCTTGACACCGACCCCGTTACGGGGAAAAATGGACCTCGACACCAGCTACCGAGCGTTCTTGACACCGACCCCGTTACGGGGGGAAAATGGACCTCGGCACCAGCTGCCGAGCGTTCTTGACACCGACCCCGTTACGAGGGAAAATGGACCTCGGCACCAGCTGCCGAGCGTTCTTGACACCGACCCCGTTACGGGAAAAGAATGGACCTCGGCACCAGCTGCCGAGCGTTCTTGACACCGACCCCATTACGGGAGAAAAATGGACCTCGGCACCAGCTGCCGAGCGTTCTTAACACCGACCCCGTTACGGGGGAAAAATGGACCTCGGCACCAGCTGCCGAGCGTTCTTGACACCGACCCCGTTACGGGGGAAAAATGGACCTCGGACCTCGCCGAACTCCCTCTCAGCACTCATGACCAAGCCGAGGTCCCTCTCCTCTTAGGAAAGAGGCGCTGAACCTCCTGCAGACCTCGACCCCCTAGTCAGCGAGCTCTATAGGGGGTCGGAAGTGTGAAACAAGCCTGTGGTCCACACAACGGAGGAAAACGGCCGGCCCTTCCACCAAGGGATCGCAAAAAAACAATCAAAAAATTGGGAAATTAAAGAAGGACTCCTGAGAAGTAGTTGCAATGATGGGGAGGCATTCTCTAGCCTCCAAACAAGCAATTATTGCCAAGAACAATCTTCTAAGGCCCCCGAACGACGAATTGACACTTCGCAGAGTTAAAAGGATATCCCTGCAAGAACACCACATGACCATAAGAGCTCAGGAACGACTTAGAGTTAAATCCACTTGAAATCACCACACTACCTCCTTCAAGATTCAAAACTTTCCATTTGGGCTCCAATACAACTCCACCAGCCATTAAAACAGTAAAACTGCTCCTCAAAGGCTGACCAAGCTCAGTCTTCGGGAGTGGGGGGCTCGTGATATGGCTAAAAATGGGGGTTAATCGGAACCGTCCAAATCGGGCACGAATCTTGAAGCCCAGGGGTAAAATGATAATTTCACCTACCAATGGGCCTGAGATGGGTATTGGGTCTCTTCGTCAAAGACCCAATAACCCACAAACGAGTCCGCTTCAATCGGGTGCGGGTTTCAACCAGTAATAAAGCCCGATCAGAGGGATAGAATTAGGGTTTCTGATTAGATCCTAATTAACGGCTCTGATTCATGCCTATCCCTCCACTGGGAATTAGGGATTGCATTCCTAATCTGTTTACAAGGAGAATATTCCTTATCAGATCACGGAGATCACATTCCTGATTTGATCCCTAAGACGCCTATAAATACCCCACATCCATCTCCATTAAGAGGTAATCAATCTTTCTCCAGTTTTTGCGCTCTTTCATAATCTTCCTAGATTACTGACTTGAGCGTCGGAGGGTGCGTCGCCGGTAACAACCCCGGTGTCTCGCACTTTTTGCAGGTGAACGGCAGGAGTGACGATCAAACTCCGACGGAACAGGTATACGGGTTTACTATTCAGTTTCCCTAAGAATCCACAAATACTATCTGTTTGCCCCCACACCAAATTTCGCGGCAACAGGAGCCCATTTCTCTCTGTTGCCGCTGAAATCGGTGTGGGGGAAACAGATAGATTTGTGGACTCTTGGGAAGTTGAATAGTCAAACCTGAAACCTTTTCGTCAGAGTTTGACCGTGATCTCCCGCCGTCGACCTGCAAAAAGTGCGAAACACCGGGTTCGATCCCGACGACGCACCCTCCGACACTCAAGTCAGTAATCAGAAAGATTATGAATGAGCTTTGATTGGGAAAAGATTGATTACCTGGTAACAGTGGGGGATGGGGGAGTATTTATAGCCGCCTTAGAAACCAGTTTCGGGATAAGATCAAATCCCTACTTCCCAGTGGATGGATAGAAGTGATCAGGGCCGTTGATTAAGGGCAATCAGAAACCCTAATTCTCTTATCCAGCCGGATTGGGCTTTTGCGGGTTGGAATCCGCGCCTAGTAAGATGGACCCATTTATGGGATATTGGGCCTTTGAAAAAAGGCCCAGTTCCCATTTCAGACCCGTTCGTAGGTGATATTACCATTTTACCGCTGAGCTTTAAGATTCGTGCCCGATTTGGACGGTTCCGATTTAACTCTATTTTTAGCCATATCACGAGCCCCCCACTCCCAAAGACTGAGTTTGATCAGCCTTTGAGGAGTAGTTTTACTGTTTAAATGGCTTGCGGAGTTGTATCGGAGTCCAAATGATGGGTGTCGGACCTTTATACAAGGTATTATGGTGGTTTTTGGTGTTGGTTGCGTGCTCAAGGTTGTTCTTGAGCCTTCCTGGGCTTCTGGTGATTTTTCTTAATTTTTATTTATTTTTCAAACCATTTATTTAATTTTGCAAAGCGGTGATTCATTGTTCGGGGGCCTTAATTAATTATTCTAAGCAATAATTATTTACATAGGGGTTCAAAAATGTTTCCCCGAATTTATAATTATTTTTTTGAATTTTTAATTATTTTTTCGCAATTTTTAAATAAATAATTCGATTTTAATAAATAAAAAATTAATTTTTAATAATATTTATGACATGGCGCAATATGGGCCGCCCATCTTGCATCAGCGCGTAGTTCTGAAAGATCAGATGGCCTGTGTCGCTCGGCACCATAAGCAGCTCGGATCGCCAGTTGCTCGGATTCCGGGTGACATGGCTCGGCACTATTTTCTCCACATAAGCAGCTCGGATCGCCAGTTGCTCGGATTGGGATTCCGAGCCACGTGGGGTGATCTGGGCCGTTCATTAGATCGAGGCATGAATTTTGAGAAGATCAGACGGCCGGTGTCGCTCAGCGCTATTTTCCCCACATGAGCAGCTCGGATCGCCAGTTGCTCGGATTGAGATTCCGAGCGATGTGGGACGATCTAGACCGTTCATCATGGCGTGAATCACGAGGCTAAAGGTTCAGATCACGAGAAAACACTATCTTATCATTTTGTGGTCGTGGCGTGATCTGAGCCGCTCATCATCTTTCGGCGCGAATATTGAGACAATCTGACGTTTGGAGTTGCTCGGTGGTATTTTTCTTCAAATGTGCAGCTCGGATCACCAGTCGCTCGGATCAGGATTCCGAGCGGCGCTATTTTCTTCATGTGAGCAGCTCGGACCTCCAGTCGCTCGGATCGGGATTCCGAGCGGCATTATTTTCTTCATGTGGGCAGCTCGGATCGCCAGTCGCTCGGATTGGGATTTCGAGCGACGTAGGGTGATCTGGACCGTTCATCATGGCACAGATCACGAGGTTAGAGGTTCAGATCACAAGAAAATGCTATCTTGTCGTTTTGTGGGCGTGGCGTGATCTGAGCCGCCTGATCGAGATCTTGCACTAATTTTGGGGAGAAAGTTGTTTTTCTCCAATGCGCAGCTCGGATCGCCTGTCGCTCGGATTTGGATTCCGAGGGACGTGGGGCGATCTGGATCGTTTATCATGGCATGGATCACGAGGTTAGAGGTTCAGATCACGTGAAAACGCTATCTTGTTTTTTTGTGGGCGTGGCGTGATCTGTGCCATTCGATCGAGATCTTGCACGAATTTTGGGGGAGAAAGTTATTTTTCTCCAATACGTAGCTCGGATCTCCAGTCTCTCAGATTTGGATTCCGAGGGACGTGGGGCGATCTGAGGTGTCCCTCGGTGGCTCGGCAGAGTGCCTTAGCAGCTCGAAACTAGAGGAATAGCCGAGCTGTGTGGCCCAGTCTGAATCATCGTCACTCTTATGAACCGTCGCTGCTCTTCTTTACTTTGTCGTTTAGCCTTCTTTAACGGGCTTGAGGGGGGCCCAAGAGTCGCAACTTTACGTTTCAAAGCTCAAGAGTCACTTCTTTTACTATAAGTTTTCACCTCCCCCACTCTTTCTCTCATTCTTTCACTTTCCCTTTTACTTATGCTAGCGGTGTTTTTGCTCTCGAGCGGCGCTACTAGCTTTCGTGGCAAGGCGAGTCTAAATTCTGGCAATCTTTTCCAGCCATACACGTCACTTCAAGGTTAGTCTTTCCCCCTTCTTTTTGAGAATGGTCAGAATCTCTTCTAGGGACGAGACCTCCACCTCGGACCAAGACACCGACCGAGCGGTAGTAGTTAATCTGAGAAAGGGGAAGGGAGTGGTAGATCCGATTGGGGTGTCGACGATCGTTGAGACCCCAAAGGGGGCAGGAGAGATCGGTCGGCTTCCGACCACGTTTTCTAGTGTCGGCAGAGTGAGGAGTTACCCCGAGGACATCCTAGAGAAGATGGGGCACGGGATGGCTCCGGCGTATGAGGAGAATAATCCTAGGGATCCTTCCGAGGTGGATGAGATCCCCTCAATCTTGACCGAGGCAGATCTGCACCGGGTCAGGAAGGGATTCTGCATCCTGAAGGAGTTTGTCCTACTACTCCTTGGCCCCGGCTTCCGAGCATGTACGGGAACGTCGGCAGACACGTGCATCTTCCCGTACGACGCACTTAACGCTGGTCTTCGGCTACCACTGCATCCCTTTGTGGTCGAGGTGCTGCAGTGGTACGGCCTGAGCCCGGTTCAGTTTATGTCGAATATGTTGGGGTACGTCATCGCCTTCGTCCTTCAGTGCCAGGCGGTCGGCACGCAACTGCAGCTCGTTCTGCTTCAAAGCCTCTATCGCATCTGCAAGATGAGCAAGATGGAAGATCGGTATTATTTGTCGCTGAGGAAGGGGTTGAAGTTGATCGAGAATCCGGACTCGATCAAACACTGGAAGGAGAAGTATTTTCTCATCCGTGGTCCCGAGCCGTGGGGCTTCTCGACGTTGTGGAAAGATGGGGTCCCGAAATGGGCAAAGAAAGAGCCGGTGCTCACAAGAGAGGAAAAGGAGGTGGTGGTAAAAATCCTCGGACTTCCGACCCTCAGTTGGAAGGATATCACCGAGGGGGTCTTGTTCGGTGGAGGTCTTAGTCCGATCTACCCCAGTACGCTCTCTTTTTTTTTCTTGCTAGTCTTAGTGTTTTTTCATGTTTTTTTTTTCTAACTCTTTTGCTCGGTTCTTTCTTCGTATGCAGAGGCCCCCGGTATGGATTACAAGGCGTTGATGGCAAAGAGTTGTGCGGCAAAGGATACGGAGACGAGGAAGAGGAAAGGGGACCACGGCGGGGCCTCTTTCCGGTCGAACAGTACAAGTCCCCTCGGCACCCTCGGTCCCTGTGGAGCCAGTGACTGAGGTCCCTTCGGAAATGCCCGCTCAGGCCCCTCTGGTCGATGCCCCGGAGCTTCGTGAGCGGCCGAGGTGGGGGCCCTCGAGACGAAGCTCGCCGAAGCGCTGAAGCACTCTGCAGCTGAGACTGCCAAGGTCGAGGCGATGGAGAAAGAGAGGACTCGCCTCGAGGAGGAGCTAGCCAAGGCCTTGAAGGCGTCTGAAGAGGCACTAAATGGCCAAGCGATGAAGGTGGCAGAGGCAGAGAAGGCGGTTCGGGATGAGGCCAAAGCCCACATGATGACAAACATGGAGGAGGCTTACGCCCGAGCGCTGAAGCATGTGGCGGCCCGCATCCCCGACTTAAACAGCTCCTCGTATTACTTCTGCGAACCCGTGGAGGGTGAAGAGCTGTATCCTCTGGCGGAGATCGAGCCCAAGCAAGAGGGCAAAGGGGCCGAGGAGGACGCCGAGGATGCCATGAATGTCGAAGGAGCGCTCGTCACTGTGCCGAGCGAGGATACCTCGGAGCGGCGCCATGAGGTGGCCCCCTGACTTAGTCGCCTCTTCCTTTTTCATTATTATTTTTTTTTTGGTTTTGTTGTAATGCCGAACCGCGCACTGGCCACTGCACTCTTGTACTTTTTTGAATTTTAATGAAATGACCAACTTTTTGAGACTTTGGCTAAGTGTTTGAGATTTTGATCTTGATTTGTATTTGCCTTGTTTTGGAATTTTGCTGTGTGGAGAACGGTGTTGCGAACTCCAGAGCTCAGCGTCGATATGTTCTTGCTTTTCAGGTCATCGAGTCGAGTTCAGCAGTTGAAGCCTCTCGTCTTCGGGTTGACTTAAAAGCAACGAAGTTGGCCCTCTCTCGCAGTCAAGAGTGTTTTCTCAGGAGCAAGTTGGACTTGGAACACCTCAAGCTGAAGCTGTCGAAGCGTCTCTCTGAGATGAAGCACTTAAAGAAGGTGATTTCTGATGCTACCGCGGAGAGAGGTGAACTATTGGCTGAAATCCCACCACTTGCGGATAGTAGAAGAAGAGCTTTTGGCGGAGGAAGAAAAATTAACAGTGGCGGCGGGCAAGTTGATGGCCGAGCGCGACGAGTTGACGGCGGAGGTCGACGAGTTGAAGAGGGTCACGGTCGATAATAGCAACGAGGTTACTCATCTTCGTCGAATTATTGCCGACAGCTCCGGTGCCGAAGGCTCCGCTCAGCTTCCTCACTTCAAGATAGCCGTGAAGGACGACTCTCTGAAGCAACGAATCGTCGAGCTAGAGGGGGAGGTCGCTCGCCTAAAACCCTAATCTGAACGGGTCAATGTAAGGAGTACGTCGTGTACTCGTGAAGAAAGCGAGAGAGGAATTTCCTTTTACGAGCTCGCGACTCGATCACCAGTTGTTCGTCGAAGTCCTGCTGATGCACAAAGCGGGGTGGCCGCTTCGTCGAGTGAAGCCTCAGCCGGCGCAACACTGAAAGACACTATTAAGCTCGCTTGCTTGGGGACCTTAACGAGTGCGGGATCGCAACGACAAGGTGTGCGCCGGCCCCGCCTGTCTCTTAAGAGGAACATCCCTCTTCCTAAGAGTCGTTGAAGTAGTCTTGTGATTTTAGCTTTTCGAATTTTGTAACTCGTCGTAGATAAGAGTAGCTGGTCTTGTAATTTGAGTTTCTTTGAACCTTAAACTTTATAGAAGTGAAAGGTTGTTTATTCCTCTGTGCTTGTGTGTTGCAGTTAGTCCCTTATGGTTGTAAGAGTATTTCTGAAGGGCGGACCATTCCTAGCTCGCTTAAGAGCGAGGAATAGAAGTGGGGTCTTGCCAAACTTCGAACTCTAAGGAACGTGGCTCTATCGGATGTGTCCATCTGAAGATCTTGCACGGATCTTCATGTAAAAGACAGTGCGGATCACGAGAAAATGCTATCTTGTTGTTTTGTGGTCGTGGTCCAATCCGTGCCATCTGATCGAGATCTTGCACAGATCTTGATGTAAAAGACAGTGTGGATCACGAGAAAATGCTATCTTGTCGTTTTGTGGTCGTGGTCCAATCTGAGCCGTCTGATCAAGATCTTGCACGAATTCTGAGGAGAAAGTGGTTTTTCTCCAATACGCCGCTCGGAATGCAAGTCGCTCGGAAATGTATGCCTGAATATCTTCATTAGTTATGCAGCCAAGTGAAGCAATGGGGCATTCATTCAAGCACTCCTCCAAGTATTCTTCTCCCATGTCTAGTATAGTTGTAGAAATTTCGTCAGTTATCCAGCCCAGTGGTCTGGATTCCAAACGCGTCGTTCGAGTAAATTTCAACGGCTGTGGGAGCAGTTCCGAATGGTGAACCACTTCTAGCTCACTTAAGAGCGAGCTTGCAAAGCGGAATCGAGCCAAGTTTTGGACTCCGAATGCATCGTTTGAGTAAGTTTCAACAGTTATGGGAGCAGTTCCGAATGGTGAACTACTTCTAGCTCGCTTAAATGTGAGTTTGTGAAGCAGAATCGAGCCAAGTTTTGGACTCCGAACGCGTCGTTTGAGTAAGTTTCAACGGTTGTGGGAGCAGTTCCGAATGGCGAACCACTTCTAGCTCGCTTAAGAGTGAGCTTGCGAAGCAGAATCGAGCCAAGTTTTGGACTCCGAACGCATCATTTGAGTAAGTTTCAATGGTTGTGGGAGCAGTTCCGAATGGCGAACCACTTCTAGCTTGCTTAAGAGCGAGTTTGCGAAGCGGAATCGAGCCAAGTTTTGGACTCCGAACACGTCGTTTGAATAAGCATAATTAAAGGTCTTAAACAGAGAGACAAAATAATCACAAGAGAAATATGAGGGAAAAGAAGTTCTTTATTGATAGCTGCTAATCGGCTGCTTCTAAGTTGCAAGCCGTTATTACAATGAGAAAATAAAGTACAAATAAAAAGATAGGAATGCCTCGACATTTGAAGGTACTCGGAGAGGCGTTCAGGCGCTCTTTCTGTACTTCAGTAAATGGTCGGTATTCCAAGTTCTGGGTATCTCTCTGCCTTCAAGATCTTCAAGACGATACGCTTCGGGGCGAACTACTTTGGAAACTTTGTACGGTCCTTCCCAATTCGGAGCTAGCTTACTCTTTTGGCTGGGGAAGGAGATAGCTAGCTTTCTGAGGACTAATTCCCCTTCTTTGAGATCTGTGGGATGGACTCTTTTGTTGTAGGCCTGCTCGATTCTTCTCTGATAATTTCGCTGGCAAATTGAAGCTCTTTCACGGAGCTCGTCAATTAGGTCCAAATTCGCTCGGAGATCTCTGGTGTTCTGCTCTTCATCATAAGTAATAAGGCGAGGGGTTGGCAGACCAACTTCTAAAGGGATCACAGTCTCGGACCCATAGGTGAGATTGAAGGGTGACTCTCCTATAGGGGTCCGTTTCGTAGTGCAGTAGTTCCACAGCTGTTCTGCCCATAAGCCCTTGGCAGCCTTATCTGATCTTTTCTTAATGCCGGAGAGGATCTGCCTGTTGGCATTCTCTACTTGACAATTGGACTGAGGATGGGAGACAGAGGAGAAGCGTTGCTTAATGCCGAGGTCTTCACACAAAGATCGGAACGCTGCCCTTGTAAACTGTGTTCCATTGTCTGTTATTAGGACACGAGGTACGCCGAACCTACAGATTACATTTCTCCAGAAGAACTGCAGCACTTTGTTCTCAGTAATTGTGGCCAGAGGTTCGGCCTCGATCCACTTAGAGAAGTAGTCGATTGCCACGACTAGGAACTTGAGCTGGCCCGAAGCTGACGGAAATGGACCTAGCAAGTCCATCCCCCACATTGCGAAGGGAATCGGGCTTGAGAGAGATGTGAGTTGTGCTTGGGGTAGGCGACGGATGTTGGAGAACTGCTGACAAGGGCCACATTGCCGGACGTGTTGCTCGGCATCTCGAAGTAGTGTTGGCGAGGGACCTTGATCTCGAGTGGGCGCCGCCTATGCCTTCATGGAGTTCTTGTAGGGCATATGAGGCTTCTTCCGTGGGGAGGCATCTCAAGTAGGGTCTGCCATCTACATGGATATAGGAGCATTTGTACAAGACTCCTTCAACAAGGGTGTACCGCTCTGCTCTCGTTCGGCTTCGACGGGCTTCTTTTAGATCTTGGGGAAGGGTCCCATCCCTGAGGAATTCTATCAAAGGCTTCATCCAGTTGTCCCGAAGTTGGACGGGCAGCGACTCCATCGAGTCAAGGGCTTCTTCTTCTATGCTTGGTCTTAGGAGTACTTCGATTAGGATGGTCTGCTCGAGACCTTGGAGTGAGGAGGAGGCCAATTTGGAGAGGGCATCTACTTGAGAGTTTTCTTCTCGAGGGATCTGCTAGATTTGAGCCTCTTCAAACGAATCCATGAGACTTTGGATCTTGGCTAGGTACTTAGCCATTCGGTCGTCTCGTGCCTCGTACTCTCCTAACTGATTCACGACCAGCTGCGAGTCACTAAATATGCAGATACACTGTGCCCCTGCCTTGCGAGTCATACCCAGGCCTGCTATCAGGGCCTCATACTCAGCTTCATTGTTAGAGGCTTTAAAGTTGATGCGGAGGGAGTATTGGAGAACGAAGTCATCTGGGCCTACCAGAATGACTCCGGCTCCGCTCCCTTCGGCGCAAGAAGACCTGTCTACATATACTGTCCAGATGGGTGGCCCATTTGTGGCTTGACTTACTTCCAGGATGGTGCTTTCTACGATAAACTCAGCCAGAGCTTGAGCTTTGATAGCGGTCCGAGGCTGATAAGATATGTCATGCTGACTCAGCTCGATCGACCACTTCATTAGATGCCCCGAGGTCTCGGGCTTGTGCAGGACTTGCTTGAGCAGCTGGTTGGTAAGAATGACCACCGAGTGGGATTGAAAATAGGGGCGGAGCTTCCTGGCTGCCATTACCAAGGCGTAGGCTATCTTTTCCAATCTCGGATAGCGGAGCTCGGCGTCTCTAAGAACCTTGCTCACATAATAGATAGGCTTCTGAGCCTTGTCTTCTTCCCTCACTAGGATAGCGCTGAGGGTTTGCTCGGAGGCATCGAGGTAGAGGTAGAGTGTTTCCCCAGGAATAGGCTTGCTAAGGAGTAGGGGGTTGACCAGATAGGCTTTCAGTTGGTCGAACGATTCTTGCTGCTGTTGGCCCCACTCGAAGCCCTTAGCCACCCTGAGGGCTTTGAAGAAAGGAAGACACTTCTCTCCTGACTTAGACAGGAAGCGCCCTATGACCGCGAGACGTCCTGTAAGCTTTTGAACCTCTTTCACACTTGTAGGATGAGCCATATCCAGTATGGCTTTGATCTTTTCGGAGTTGGCTTCAATCCCCCTCTGACAGACAATGAAGCCTAGGAACTTGCCAGACAAGACTCCGAACGCACACTTGTTCAGGTTTAGTCTCATATTATGTTTCCTCAACACGTCGAAGGCTTCTTGTAGGTCAGCGACATGGTTGGACCCGTGAATACTTTTCACTAGCATATCACCGACGTACACTTCCATGTTTCAGCCGATCTGATTCTGGAAGACCTTGTTAACAAGGAGCTGGTAGGTGGCACCGGCATTTTTAAGCCCGAAGGGCATTACTTTATAGCAATAGAGACCTTGATAGGTGACGAAGGAGGTCTTCGGGATGTCCGGGGGGAACATTCTAATCTGGTTGTATCCGAAGAAGGCATCCATGAAGCTAAGGAGTTCATGGCCCGAAGTAGCATCAATCAAGGTATCGATGCTGGGGAGAGGGACAGGATCCTTAGGGCATGCCTTGTTCAGGTCAGTGAAGTCGATGCAAATATTTCAACTTCCATTTGCCTTCTTAACCATAACAACATTTGAGAGCCACTCGGGATAATTGAACTCTTGTATGAACCGGGCTTCGAGGAGCTTATCCACTTCTTCCTTTATAGCTTGCTGGCGCACCGGGGCAAATTTGCGCCTCTTTTGTTGGACCGGTTTGGACCCCGGAGCAACACTTAGGTGGTGGACGAGGAGGTCTTCAGAAATTACCGGCATGTCGGCAGCTGACCAGGCAAAGAGGTCATGGTTCTTCCTGATGCAGAGGACTATGTCAGAACATTGGGTAGAGGGGAGGGTCTTGCTGACGAAGAATTTGCGGTTCGAATCTTGCTCGGAGAAGAGAACTTCCTCCAGCTCGTCTACTGGTTCTGACATATGCTGGATGTTCCCCTAGGGAATTTCAAGAGTCTCGAGAGAAAGGACAGGTCCCCCAGTCAAGGTCATGTAACACTTGCGGGCCATCTCCTGACTACCCCTTACTTCCCCTACACCTGCCTTGGTGGGGAACTTCATTTTAAGATGATAAGCCGACGAGATGGTCTCTAAAGCAGCTAGACCAGGTCAGCCTAGAATCACATTATAAGCAGCTGGAATGTCGACGACCATGAAATCCATTGGCTCCGTCCGGGTAGTAGGAGTTTTGCCAGCGGTTACGTTGAGGGTTATCACCCATTCGATAGTCACTGGCACTCCCGTGAACCCATGGAGTGTATAGCCGGCGGGCTTGAGCCTGTCCCGTGATAACTTGAGTCCTTGGAAGGCCGCCAGGAAGAGGATGTTGACAGAACTACCATTGTCCACCAAAATCCTCTCCACTTTAAAATTAGCCATGTAGAGGTTAATTACTAGTGCGTCATAATGGGGGGTTCGGACACCCTCGAGGTCTTTATCCGAGAAAGTGACTGGGACTCCGAGGCCTTTGGGAGAGGGTATGCTATGCACCGAGTTGACCTCCCTGATAAAAGCCTTTCGAGAAGAGTTAGAGGTTCCTCCCATTGGACCTCCATGGATGAGGTGCAAGATGCGTTCTTCTTCAAACTCGGGAGTTTCGTCGCGCCTCTCGGAACGCTTGTTAGCCCCACCGGGGGGAGGGAAAGATCGATCCGGTTCTTTCTCACAAACTTGGATAGCTGCCCTCTCTGAATGAGGGCTTCAATTTCATTCTTCAGAGCCCGACAGGTCATTGGTGTTGTGGTCGTGGTCTCTGTGATATCGGCACCACTTCTCCTTATCTCTTTTCTTCCCGGGAGTATTCATCTTCGGGGCCAGAGGTAGGACTCCCTCTTTCTCAACCTCCATGAGAATAGTTGAAACATTGGTGTTGAGGGTGGTAAACTTCTCAAATCTGAGAGGCGGGCAGCACTGACCCCCATTGTCCTTCTGGAGCTTCTTAGCTCCCTCATCTTCAGCTGCCTTTCTCTTGGTTCCGGAGGAAGACCCCTCAAATGTGGGGCGGTGTTCAGCTTCCTCAACCCGGATATACTTCTGGCTTCTAAGAACAATGTCGGAGAAGTTTTGCGAGGGCTTTTTGGCTAGGGAGGACCGAAGGCTTGAGTTGAGGACATTTGACTGGAAGGCTGCTCCAGCGACCGATTGGTCGAGGGAGGCAATGGACCTAGCTTTGGCGGTAAACCGTTTCACATAATCTCGCAGCTTCTCGCCCTTCTTCTGACTGTGATAGAGTAGTGAAATACTAGTCTTCTTGGTGCGGCGGCTACTTACGAAGTGGGTGACGAAGAGGGTCTCAAATTGTTCAAAGAAAAATATGGAGGATGGAGCAAGGCGGGAGTACCATTCCCGAGCCGGACCCTTGAGAGTAGCTGGGAAGGTCTTGCACAGTAAAGCATCGGAAGTTTGGTGGATCAACATGAGAGTTTTGAAACTCTCGATGTGATCCACGCGGTCTGACTCCCCCGTATATGTATCTAACTTTGGGGGCTTGAAGTTTGCTAGAATGGGTGCCTCCATGATGGTTCGAGAAAACAGAGGTCTGCTCGGACGGAGGGTCCTTCCTCTTAGTTCTTATTCTCTATCCAGTTGGCTGAGGCACCTCTCCATCTCGTGGAGACGGCGGTAGACCGCATCATCCCTTCGATGGTACCCCGGTGAGCCTCTGGACTCATCTTCGTACGAAGGGGAGCGTGGAGTTCGGCAATGGTAGCTAGGGGAATGGTGAGGACTAGGGATGCGATGGCGGTGGCTCGGAGCTTGAGGAGGAGTTAGGGACCGATGGCGAGGACTTTGGACCGTAGGAGGAGTGGGGACCCTCTGAGCGTTGTTGTTGTTGTTCGGTCGGAGATTGAGGGCCTGCAAGATTGTAGCCTGGAACTCTTGGAATTCGGCTCGGGTGATAGGTCTGTTCTCGTCCCTCTGGGGCTGCCGACCAGCGGGAGAACGTAGTCTTCTTCGATAGTACTCAGGGGACTCCCTCCGCCTCCTATGAAGGGGAGACCTCCTGTGATCTCGGCGATGAGATCGCTCATTTAGACATTCTGAGCGGGTGGCTCCCTCACGGGCCCGCCTTTCATCCAAATGGTGGTGAAGGTCCTCTTCTTTCTGTCGGTTGATAAGGATGTTGCGGAGGTCTTTGGAAGGCCGAGGGTTGTGAGATGCCATTGAGTCGGTTGAAGGGTTATGTATGGAGACGTGGTCACGGTGAAGGGGTTGCTTCTGAGGAGGAGGACGAGAGGTCACAATACCGGTGTTCTGGGGCCCGGTTGGAGCCCGCTGGTGCTGAGGATTCTGAAGAGGAGGTTGTTCCTGCTGCAGAGGCTGATCAGGCTGAGGAGGGAGTTGTCCCTGCTGGATGGATTGGAGGGGAGCCTCCTGTTGCGGCTGAGGAGGAGTGGGCCCACGGTTGGACCCTCTGGATCTCAGTTTCCTTGGAGGCATGGCTGGAGGTGATCTTAACCGATGGAAGAGGATGGGGTGCTATTCGTTGTTCCCACAGACGGCGCCAATCTGTTGCCACTGAAATCGGTGTGGCGGCAAACAGCTAGATTTGTGGATTCTTGGGAAGTTGAATAGTCAAACCTAGAACCTTTCCGCCGGAGTTTAACCATGATCTCCCGCAGTCGACCTGCAAAAAGTGCGAAACACCGAGGTTGATCCCGGCGATGCACCCTCCGACGCTCAAGTCAGTAATCAGAAAGATTATGAATGAGCTTTGATTGGGAAAAGATTGATTACCTGGTAACAGTGGGGAATGGGGGAGTATTTATAGCCGCCTTAGAAACCAGTTTCGGGATAAGATCAAATCCCTACTTCCCAGTGGATGGATAGAAGTGATCAGGGCCGTTGATTAAGGGCAATCAGAAACCCTAATTCTCTTATCCAGTCGGATTGGGCTTTCGCGGGTTGGAATCAGCACCTAGTAAGATGGACCCGTTTATGGGATATTGGGCCTTTGGAAGAAGGCCCAGTTCCCATTTCAGACCCATTCGTAGGTGAAATTACCATTTTACCCCTGAGCTTTAAGATTCGTGCCCGATTTGGACGGTTCCGATTTAACTCTATTTTTAGCCATATCACTCTCGAATTTCAAATAGACCATTTAACCATTATTATTCTCAACTTTGTACTGCAAAATCAATAATTTTCATTTCGCTTCAAAATCACCTATAAATTTAGAATTATAGATGATATGTAACATTTGTTTTTTTTATCTTTAAATATTTGATTTATATTATTTTTATTTATGATTTTGAGTATATTTTCTTATATTAATTTATTTTATTTTATTTTATTTTATTTTATAATGATTAAATTGGAATTCGGGGTTAAACGAGAAAAAATGGAAATACAGGAGTTTTGAGGTGAGTTTTCTCGGAGGAGACGATTCCGATTTAACCCGATATTTTTTCCATGTATTTGTGAATAACAGAGGGTTGGATTATTTCTAATTTGAAGGAGTTGCTTTGTCTTAGCAAGAAGTTAAAAATTTTGGAGTAAGGGGTTGAAAATGACCCTAAAAATGAGCATTTTATGTTAAATTGGACCTTAGCCCATAACCCGTAACCTTGTACCTCTGTATTTACCAAATTTCCACGCTAATCTCTTCTGCTTTCCTTCATTTTTTCTGCCGAAAAAAAAAATAATAAAAAAAAAGGCCGGCTGAAACCCAATTTTGTCCACCTTAGGGTTTGTTATTCACCAACCGAAATCACTCCAAGTTCGAATTTTTTTGGGGGTTTTGGTTGAGTTTTGCGAGTTATTCAGCATGGTGGTGTTGTATTGTGGAGAGAACTCCGTGAAGGTAAATCAAATTGTATCTTTGTGAATTGAATTGTATGCTTTTCATTTCTTATCATAAAAAATCTAGTAGGATTATGTTTAGAGTATGCATAGCATGCTTAAGGTGAAAATTTTCAATTTTTATTGAAATAATATGAAAATTTTATTAAACCTAGGATGTGAGTTTAGGAAAGGTAAAGAGAATTGTATCTATTGTATGCTAGTAATTATTTTAGATGATGTAGGATATTATGGGATAATTTAGAAGCATTTATGATAAATTTTAATAATTATTTGACAATTATAAGGAATTTTCCCAGTATCGGAAATTTGTAAAAATATATAAAGTTTATTGGTATAAAAACATGATAATTGTGGAAAAATATGTATAAATAATAGACATTATTCTCGAGATGTATATGTAAGTTAATTTTGGGATATAGAAATTTATTCGGGGAATTTTTTCCTTAAAATATAAAATATCGATTAGAACTTCTCCGATCGAAGGGTAAAATTTGGATATGAGTATAGAATTAGAGAATTGTTGATTTGACATACTTACGTAGGTTGTTTATGATGTATGAGTATATCTAATGTGAATTCGGGGGTAAATATTGTGTGTTTTGAGTTAATAGCTTATGGGTTCGATAATTTTCCTAATAGGTGTGAAAAAGTGAAGTTTGATTAGCGACTAGGCGAGCGAGAGCGTAATCCTGTCGGTTCGTCAGGGTGGGTATGATCAAACTAGATATAATTTATGTGTGATAAAATTTTAGACTTAATGAAAAATACGAAATTTTGATTGTTGAAATTGTGCTATGTGGTGTAGTTGTATGATTTTGAGTATTTGGTGCTATTAGGGATTTATTGGGTTTATATATGATAATATGAAGTAATTAGGGCATGGTGTATGTGTGTTATGCGGGTGATAAATAGAAATTATATATATATGATATTATGATGTCTTAAATGGCATGGTGCACGTATGACATGTGGGTGATACTTCAGAAGTTGATATGATAAAATATGAGGTTAATGGCTTGGTATATGTATGATATGCAGGTAATTAAGGTGAAATAATAGGTGGTAAATGATATGATAAATATTCTGTGATAATATGATAAGATAACTAATATGGTAATGCATAATATGTGGTAAAATGATAAGGTAATTAACCCTTGATAATGTGATAAGATAAATAGTCTGGTGTATGTATAATGATAATTTGTTACGATAAAAGATGAGATGATATGTAATAATAAATGGGATAAAAAAAAGAGATGAAAATGATTATAAAAGATAAATTTTGTTTACCATTGCCTACGGAAATCCTGGGGGTTTGGGATTGACCACCTAATACCCAAGAACCAGCTTGGGGTGCGATGTTTATTACCCAAACTATATTTGGGGTGCGGTATTTTTTATCGCGCAAGCTATCCGCTTGAGGTCCAGTTATTACCCAGTTTACGTGGGGTGCAGTGATTATTTCCCAAACTATGTTTGGGGTGCGGTGTTATATTGCCTAAGTTTTCACTTGGGGTGCGGTGTTTATTACCCAAACTATGTTTGGGGTGCAGTGTATATTACCCAAGTTCTACTTTCGGTGCTGTGTATTCCCTCACCAGCATAGGATGGGAGGAAGACGTTGCCTCAGATGCGTAAGACCCTTGGTGTCACGCCCCGCTTTCCAAAAAGGAATACGGAATACGGATACGCGACAAAACTCAAGTGAATGGCTTTCACCATTCATGAGCTGTAAGGATCTTTACAGCAATACATAAATAAACAAGAATAAACATGAAATAATCATCCACGCATGCATGAAACAAATTAACATAATCAACAGAATTACTTGAAACAATTACAAAATTCTCAAATAATCAGATTTGGAAACAACAAGTCACATGTTCTGGGACAAAAATGCCCTATACAAGATTCAAGTAGCAGTGAATACAATTTATTCAAAAATAGAAAATAATAATTCAAGCAGGAGCTCTAGCCAAGCCTAGAACACTTGGTCACTTACTCCTTCAGGAAATTGGTCACTGAAATCTGCAAATTGACAATTTGCATAAAAAGAGAATAGGAAACAAAATGCCCGTCATTGCAAGTTACGGGCCGCATGTAGTGCCAGCAACAAGTACGAAAAACAGATAAAGAATATACAGAGGAGCAACAAGAAGAAAGTCCCGAAGTGAGCATAGAGGGAATGTGATAGCAAAATAGAGCAACTAACTCTTAATTAAGAAATAGAATCAAGTGACATGATAAGATAACAGGGTGCAAGTAGCATGTAACAAGTATCAAGTAGCATGCAAGCAAGTAACAAGTAGCAGGTGTCAAGTAGCATGTACAAATAACAGGAATGAGCAAGTGATCATGTTATTTCCAAGTCTTGTGTTTAATCCTATCTAGGTAGCACTTCATGCGTCTCAAATTTTTACCACATAGTTGCTACATTCAGACAAATTGCGTTTAGATTTCATAGTGGATCATCCAGGGTCGTGTACTCAGGTAGTGAGTATCAAGTAGTCACGTGTCAAGTAATCAAGTCTCAAGTATTTCGTGCCAAATATTTCGTGTCAAGTATCAAGTAGGATCTCCGGATCCCCTTCCGAGTACACATTTCTACATTTTCCACTACTAGATCTTTCCCTTAACACCGACTTGATTTCTTGTTATTATTATTATAGCAAGTATGGACGTGCACAAACAATGCAAGATAACATGGCAAGAAACGAGGGACAAGTTCAAGTTGGGTAGAAGACATGAATGAGGGTGACGAAATAACTCATAATAGGTTAGAACAATGAGACTTTAAATTCTGGACTGCAAGACACTACTGCACCAAACCTGAGATTTCTGTTGCCACAAGAATGCAAACCTGGACCCGTCAGAAATTCTAGAAACTAGACTCTCAGCCGAATCTAGCGCATATACACGAGTCACATAACAACTACAGAAACATAGCTCAAAATAGTGTTTTACACAGAATTCAAGTTCAGCCAGAAATCACAAAGTTTTATTTATAAGCATGAAAAAGGTATAAAAACACCATAATTAAATCTAGAAAAATTCTAGAAGGTTCCCTAGCATGTCTAGTACCAGCATATAAAATTTCATGAAGTTCCATTACAAATAGTATAGTCAATTTAATTAAGAAACCAGAGTAATGCAGCAAAACTTCAAATCTGAAAGTTCAGATATAACAGTACCAAAACAGAGATAATTCACAAAATAAAATTCAAAATCCCAATCCGTCAAAAGGGTTTTAAAACAGACAAACCAGGCTACATTTCATATTCACAAAGTTTTTATCAAAAACGAATATAATCAGGTTGAAAACAGAATTATTTACTTAGCAACATGCAGTTTGGAAATATATTAATTGGTTTCACAGGCATGAAATAAGTTATAAAAATCATTAAACAATTTCACAAAATTTAGGGGTTCATCCCAATCATGTCTTGACATACCCAGAAAAATATTAAGTCCAAGTTTCACTTTTAACATCAGTTTCAAAATAATATCACATGCAGTAATCTTAAAAATTCAGAATCTGGAAATCACGACACAGCTGCAGTAAAACAGAGATAACTCACACATCAAAAATTTAAATTAAGATCCGTCGAAAGTTCTAAAAGAGAGACATCGAGGCCGACAAATCATATTCACAAAATAATCTATTTTACTGACCTTAACAGGGTCTAAAATATTGAACCAAATCAAGGCAGCAACAAATCGAAATCTCTTTTCATGCATTTAAACAAACAACTCGTATGCAATAGATCTAAATTAGAATATAATGCAAAACATGATATATTAGATATTCAAATCAGTATAGCATGGGTAATAAAAAGTCTACTACCACATCTAGTACACTAATCACATAACAAAAATCCATAACATACGATGGATCAGGAAAGAGTACATATCCATATCAAGAGTTTATCTAGATCTAGTTATTTTCATGTAGTGTGTGTGTAACAACTTATTATGATGGATTAAGACTACGAATGGATCAAACTAAATGAATCAAGATTTTCAAGAGATCATCAGGGGAACGAACAAAAAAAACGAGAGCAAGACTACATACGGTATTTTGTACTTGTATACAAACAAAATATTATACAAGTTACTTCCCTTAGGGTGAAGATGACGAATTCGACGAAAGAATAACGAGAATAGATCTCAAGAAACGAACACAACACAAACTCACGAACAAGAGGGCTTGTGGATTGAGAGTCGACGGCAACTCGGGTGATGGCAGCACGGCAGCACGGTGACGGTGGCAGTCGTGATTGGCAGGATGGTGGTGTGGTCAACGGTGATTGCTTGCGGGACTGGATGAAGGCCGAGAAGGGGGGAGCTGGCGTGGGTGCACAGGGCGGTGCAACGTCGGGGGGTCGTCGGGGTGATTGCGACAGGGATCGCGGTTGTCGGAGGGCGGCGCGGTGGTCGGCTAGGCGGGTTGGGGTCGGGGGAAAGGTCGGCATGTAGTGAAAGGGAGGGAGAGAGAGAGATTAGGGTTTGTTTAGGGGATAAAGACTGTAGAGAGGAATATAACAAATTTGGTAGTGATTATAATTGGATTTTGGCAAGTTAGGATTTTGAGGAATCCGAGGGGGAAGAAGTTCTGCTTGTTAAACATATATGGAGAACGTAAGGAAAAATTTGAGGGAGACTGGGTAAAAGAGGGTATTGGGTAGCGCGTTTAGGATCCACTAGGGCGGATAATAGGGTTTAAACAGGGTAGACTAGGTTAGAAAGCAGATATTAAACAATTAGGCCATGAATGAATAAATTTAGAATTAAACAATTCATCCAAAGACAAATAATTGACAGAAGGGTTTGAACCAAGATGATTGAAATCACAGATGACAAAATGTCACGCCCCACTTCCCCAAAAGAATACGGAATACGGGTACGTAACAAAAGCCCATCGAATGATTTTCATCATCTATAAGCTGTTCAAGAATCTTTACGACATACCACAATATAATCAGAGTCGGAAGCCAGAAAAGTCAACCACATGCACATATGAACCAAATACCAGCAAGAATACTTGAAATAAAATATATTAATCTCAAATAGTCATGATCTGAATAAAACAAATATTCTGGGTCACATTGCCCAAATACATAAATACAATTATTGTTCAAGCAACTACAAGAAATAATAATAACAAGATCCAGCACTAATACTTCATGTCACCAATATCGTCTGGAACCTATTCTCCAAAATCTGCAATTCAACTAATGCAGGAAAGAGGGAAGGAGAAAAATAAGTACCCGTCAATTGAAAGTTACGGGCCACTTATAATGTAGGATACAAGCACATTGGAAAAACTAACTAGCAACATCGTATAAGTGTGATGTCAACATAAACAATTAGCATGGTAATGTGATCAAGTATGTAGCATATATCAAGAGTCAAGTAAGTAAGTATTATGTAAACATGCATCAAGTGTCAAGTAATCAAGTAAACAGCTAAACATGTAACAGGTATACAGGTAAACAAAAAATCATGTAATCATGTAAACAGGTATCAAATCTCATGTATCATGTAGTCAAGTATCAAGTAGGCATGTATCATGTGATCAAGTAGCATGTTCAGGTCTCATGTGTCAAGTCTTGTAGTTATTACTATCTAGGTAGCAGTTCATGCGCCCCATATTATAACACATGGTTGCTACAACAAATAGTTTCGCTTTAGATTTCATAGTGGACCATAGAGGGTAGTATACTCGGGGACAAGTAATCCAAATCATATATCAAATTCCAAATTAACCAAATCATATACCAAATTCCAAATAATCTAAATCATATAACAAATTCCAAATAATCCAAATCATATACCAAATTCCAAATAATTTAAATCATATAACAAATTCCAATTATGGGAAATACAGGGCCCCCTTCCGAGTACACGTTTCTGCAGTATCCACTACTAGATCTTTCCCATTAAAACCCCGACTTGATTATTTATTATTATTCTCAAACAGGCAGGTATAAGCATGAAACAATGTCAAACTAACATAGTATAATCAGTATCATATCTAAAGTGGTAAATAAGCATGCATAGGTGATAGACAGTCACATAAACGAGCAAAACAGTATATGTTCATATTCAGGACAGCATGACAGTACATTACTAAAACAGTGATTCAGTTACTAAAGAAATCCAAATCTAAATCCATCGAAGGATCTGGAAAGTAGACTCCTACACGAATCCAGCGAACATAAATAAGTCATATAGTAATTCACAACATCATAACTCAAAATATATTTGAATCCAGAAAACATGTTCAGCCAGAAATCAGGAAAACGAATTCAAGAGCAGGAAAATAGAATGAAAACTCATCAAATAAATCCAGTAAAAATCTGGGGTATTCCCCTATATGTCTAGTATCAGAATATAAAGTTTCAAAATTTTTCAGTGAAATTAGTTTAGCCATCAAAAATCAGAAATCATAAAGATACGACAGTTTGGCAAATCTGGAATTCCCAACACTGCTGTACGAAAACTGTGATATCTCGCCAACCGTGAAACGAAATCCAAATCCGTCAAAGGGAGATGAAAATAGATAGAATAAGATAAATTTTATATTTCACAAATATTTTTCATACAGTAAAAGAAATCAGGGTGAAAATACGATTCTTTACAGAACATCAAGTAAAATACAGCAAGTATAGTTTTTATAAATGAGCATGAAACGACATATAAAACTCATCAATAAAATCCACCAAAATTCTGGGTAATCCTTAAATAAGTATAGAAAAACTGACCAAAGTTCTAGATCAAAATAATATGTGTAGCACAAGTATCAAAATAATTTAGTCATCAAAATCATCAAGAAACGAAATCTGGAAACGATCTACACCTCTGTAGTAAAACAGTCATAACTCAGTCATACGAAAACAAAATCAAGTAAGGTCAGAGGAGTTTGAAAATAGACGAAATTATCTAAAACTCATGTTTTATACCGAAATCAAGATACTGATTTTAACACAGTCCAAAATAGCAACCAAAACAGATCAGCGACAAACTACATATTTTTTCCTTGAAAACAAAATCGACATCGATTCAAGAAAATTGATCCAAACACACCCAAACATGAAATCGAGTTTACCAAGTGTCTAAACATCATGAATTAGGGTTATTAACATGTCCACACCGAAAATATCACATGGGTCTCAACCAAATCACGAATTCTTTCTAAAATCACACATACATGATCAAAATCAAGAACGGATAAAATCCTAGGTTAATTCAGGTCCATATGGTGTCGTGAGTCATCTATGGCCAATTTTTCACAATAGAGACAAAACACATCAAGGAAAACACAAAAAAGAGTCGTCTCTAGACCCAACTATACTATAGGTGAACTTTTTGACTTATATCAAACAAATGAATTGGAGTACAAGTTACTTGCCTTAAATCGGGATGAAGAACGATGGACTCAAAAGTAGGAGCAAATTCCACGAACGAAAATCCACAAACTCACGAATGATTTACACACGCACTCGAGCATGCGCAAGAAAACTCCAAGAGCAAGAGAGCGCGAGACGGCGAATGGAGAGAAAGCGGGAGAGATGAATCACAGATGGTGCAAGAGTTTGGGAAAAAAAATATGCAGTATGCGGATGAAAAAAATATATAAGGGTATATATAGTTGTATATATGATAGGGTTTAGAAGAAGGAGGGGTGCACACCGGTGGCTACAGGAAAGAAGGGAAAAAAAAATGAGATGGGTCAGGTTGGCTTTGGGTAGAATTGGGGATCGGATATTAAGGGTTTGGGATAATTAGTTGGCTAATGGTAAAGAAGTATCAGGTAGTTAAAGGTTTTGCATTGGTTAGCTAATGAATGGTGGGAAAAGATATTAATGGGTGTATTCTGGTTAGGTATACATGATCTGATGATGGGGTAGTGGGTAGACCATTAATTTAGGGTAATAAATGGATGGGTATGATAATTAGGCTAGATTATGAGTTTGGTATATAAAAAAAAATGGTTCCAGGGTAAAATTAATAGGTAATGGGTAATTGTTGCCGCTAAATCTGGTGTGGGGGCAAACAGATAGAATTTGTGGATTCTTAGGAAAACCGAACAACAAACCTGGAACCTTTCTACCGGAGTTTGACCGTTAACTCCCGCCGTTCACCTACAAAAGTGCGAGATACCAGGGTTGATCTCGGCGACGCACCCTCCGACGCTCAAGTCAGTAATCAGAAAAGATTATGAAAGAGCGTAAACTGGCAAAAGATTGATTACCTCTTAATGGTGGTGGATGGGGGGTATTTATAGCCGCCTTTGGGAACAAATTAGGAATGAAATCCCTAATTCCCAGTGAAAGGATAGATGTGAATCAGGGCTGTTGATTAGGATTAATCAGAAACCCTAATTCTATCCAGCTGGACCGGTTTCGTTTTGGGTTTGAACCTGTACCCGGTTGAAGTGGATCCGTTTGCGGGTTACTAGGCTTTTGGAAAGAAGACCCAGTACCCACTTCAGGCCTATTTGTAGGTAAAATTACCATTTTACCCCTAAGCTGTAAGATTCGTGCCCAATTTGGACGATTTTGATTTAGCCCTATTTTTAGCCATATCAGTAATTGAATGGAATAATGGGTTTTTATATAAATGGGTTTTAAAAAAGAATAGGAAAAATAAATTAACCAATAAAAATATTGTTCAAAATAAAAATGCAATTTTCATTACAAAATATAATTTATTTAAAATACTACAAATACAGCTAGAAGATAAAAGTGGATTTTTAGTAACTAGTCGAAAATAACAATAATAACAGCAATACTAATAATAACAATAATAAGAGAAATAATAACAAAATATAATAATTGTATTACAATATAAAAAATCATATAAGATAGTCACAAATAAAATTTTTGAACGAAAGCAAAATTTGAATAGGAGATCCAACAATATAGTTTGACCAAAGAAATTGAAAACCGAAAGAAAAAAATAATAATTTGCGAAAATTTTAAATACAGAAAATACCAAAAAAATACATTTTGGGGAAAACAGGGGTTACACAAAAATAAAAGGAATTTATTGAGAACAAAGAAACAATTACACGGTGCAGAAAAATGAAAGAATACAACCAGAATGAAACTCAAGAAAAATAAATACAATACAAAAATACAAGAAAAAGGGAATACATGTGTTACACTTGGTGGCCAGTGGTCCGCATGTTTACTGGGCTATCTGCTTTCAGTATTTGGGATGATGTGGGGCACTGGTTGACAAATTAAGAAAATTGGTAAATATGAAAAGAAAATAAGAAAGTAAAGAAAGTATGTAATATGAAATGAGAATGAGAAAGTAAAGAAAGGGTATGATATGAAATAAGAATGATAAAGTAAAGAAAATGGGTTATGAGAATAAGAATGAAAAGTAAAGAAAGTGTATTATGTATTATGTGAATAAAAAGTGAAGAAATTGTGCTATGTGAACAAATATGAAAAGTGAAGAAAATGTGTTATAAGTATGTGATTGAATATGAGAAGTAAAGAAATTGTGTTACGAGAATGAATATGAAAAGTAAAGAAATTGTGTTATAAGAACAAAAATGTAAAGTAAGATGTATTATGTGAATGAAAAGTAAAATAAACCGTAATATGCGACGAAAGTTTAAGTGATATTATGTGATGAGAATGGATATGAAAGTAAAAGGATGATATAACATGAGTTTGGTACACCTTGGTATTATGTCGATGAACTACCCGCCCGCTATTTCAGTAGAAATGGTGGGAACTACCTGCCTAGGCACAACTCCCAGGGTGGATCGGTGGGGTATTGATATGATAGTTGTATTGTGAAACAAGAATGAAAAGTAAAGTAAGCTGTAATATGAAGTTGAGAACAAAAAGTAAAGTATTACCCAAGCTATCGGCGTTGTGGTGAGGTGTATATTACCCAAACTATGTTTGGGGTGCGGTGTATTAACTGATGAGAATGAAAGTTAAAGTGAGTTGTAATATGCGATGTGAATGAATATGAAAGTAAGATATATTATCTAATAAGAATGAGATGAAAAATAAGTTGTATGATGCGATGAGAATGAAATATAAAGCAAAGTATATGATAAAATGAGAATGAGAATTTAAGTAAGTGGTATGATGATATACAAATAAAAAGGGAAAGTAAACTGCAATAAAAGGGAGAATGAATGTCAATGAATTATGAGATGTCATGAGATGTGAATGAATGTAATGTTATAAGATTGAATAAATATTAATGTATTATGAGGTGTTACAAGACAAAATGAAAATGAATATAGTATAAGATGAGTAGGAATATTAAAGTAAAAATGAAATATAATATGAGCTTGATATGCCTTGGAATTGTGTCGATGAACTACTCACCCGCTATTTCTATGAAAATGGTGGGAACTATCAACCGAGGCACAACTTCAAGGTAGAGTGAGTGGGTGTTGATATGTAGATTGGTTGAAGGTTAAAAAAATTACTTTGTGCAATCCTTACTATGTTTATAAGTTTAATTTCAGGTTAAATTTAATTATCATTATGTTCTTAAGTTCTGTTAATTTCTTTCATATTATTTATTTTAGTAACTAACCTAATAGATTATACTCACCAGTTTCGGCTGACCCCTGTTGTTTTTGGGGGTCAGATGAGTCCTTCCCTGAGGGTGGATGACCTTGACCCTCTTTGCAGGTTTTGGGTCATTAGCGATGTAACCCCCATTCCCGATAATAAGTATTTTGTGTGTATTTTCTACGATTTGATTTTTATAAATTATTTTGTACTAAATTCATTTCAGATTTGTATTAAAGTGTTTTCTAATCAAAAATTTACTCATTTTGAATAATGGTGTATTTCAGTCTTACTTTCCATTTCTTATTGATCGACTATTTATATTTGAGCTGAAAATCTAATATATTATTATGATTGGATTATTTTAATGAAATTGTTAAACCCGAATATTATTTTGTTGTATGATATTATTATTTTTATAATTATAATAATTAATTGTTATTTCTTGATTAATCTATTTAAAATCCATCTATTGAATTATTTTATTATTTTGTTTGTCTGATTTTCTTAGCGAATTTCTGTCTATTTTCAAGCCCAATTGATATTCTTTTGCATTTGTTTTATTCATCTATATAATTGGATTTGAATTTTCGTTCATGAACTATTTTCTCTTTTCTTTGGGCTATCTATCTTGTGAATTTTATTGTATTGGATTGTGGATATTTTTATTTGAACCCTATTAATTTAGATCTATCTCTTATTTGAACCCTAAAACCCAATTTCTATTGTTCTTAACCCAGAACCGCTACTATTGGCTCCTAAACCTCTAACTCAATACCCTAATTGTACCCCATAAATACAACCCTAATACAAATCCTAAAAATACAAAATACAATTTTATAGTCGTCAATTCCTCTTTCCCCTCTCCTCTTTCTCTCTCCTCCTTGGTTTCTCTCTCCCCATCAGAACCCAACCCCTGGCCCTTCTTCTCCAGCCAACTCCGGCACTCTCCGGTGCCCTCCTGAGCACCGCCCTCCTCCAGCCACCCTACTCCCGTCGATGCCAGCACAGCAACCCACCTGAACCCCCTTTCCAATGGAAGCTCCACCCTCACCCCGTTCGCGCCGCCCAGATTCGATGAACCCTGTCGAATCCCGAGCCGCCCTGCCTGCTTCGATCACCGTCGCTGCGTCGATCCATATCGACCCAGATCCAGTCGACGCCGCACCCCGCCTCGCCACCGTCGCTAAACCACCGCCGTCCTCCGTTCGCGCCCCCTTGTCGAGTCTCTGTCAAGCCAGCGATGCCGCCGACCAAAGCCTCTCTCTCTTGCTGCCATTGTTGCTGTTCTTTCTCTATTGTTGTTGTTGATTGCTTGGGTTTTGTTCACATAGTATACACGTGCTAGTTTGTATGTTTGTGGGTTCATTGCTTCGGGATCCTTATTCCGTTATTCTTGGTATTCGTTTTCACCGTTTATAAGGCAAGTCACTGTCCTCTTGAATTGTTAATTGTATCAAATTCAAGTTTTGTTGAAACTCTTGCAAGTAGATCCCTTCGTTTATCGTATTATACATTGTTCGTCTCTTTCATTGGGTCTATTGAGGGTTTACACGAGCTAACCCCAATTTACTTGACATCGTGCCACTTTTGACTCCAAAAATTGAATCTTTCACGTGTGCATATAGAATTGATAATAGGGTTGTTCATATAATTATCACACAAATAAATTATTGTAGAAAGAATTGCTCGGTTGTATGTTGTTTGATCGATTGATGGTTGATTGATGATAAATTGATGTATGTATGTGTTCTTAATCTTATTTACAATGTTATTATACCCTTCATACTGATTGAGAAGTCTATTGACTAGTAGAATTGATACCCGTCATGTTTAATTAATTGTTTCATGAAAAAAAACCAAAACCCTGTATGTTACTTGCTGGCTGTATGTTGACTGCTATTTTGACCCAGTAAATGATCTTAAAATAAATTACTTTCTGAATAAAAATTGTAGCCTTATCTTTCTAGTTTCCAAAACATCTAGAATTTCTTACTTCCGAGTTGTATAGCAAAGGTTATGCCCATTTTACTACAGCTATATTTTACTTTCAGATTTCCAGATTCTTGTACATTTCATATTTAAACAGTAAAAAAACTGATCAAATGATAAAATTTTACTATGATAATTTCCACATTGTTAGTGATCCTGTTTAGGAGTCTAATAAATATTTTTAATGCATTTATTATTGAGTTTTTTCAAATTCTAAAAATAAAATAACATGATGTCAAAATTCTTCCGAAACATGAAATCTGTAAAGAACATTGTGTTTGACCTAGCTACTGTTGTCAGATTTTGAACTTTAAATATACGTTGGAACCGTGTGGAAGTATAATTTCTAGAACTTCTGACGAATTTAGTTTTTGGTTTCTGAAACAGCGGTAAATTATATTTTTTTACAGACTACTCTTGCTGTCCACAATTTTATATTCCATATTTTAATAGATTAATTGTTCTTATAGTATTATTGCATGAATTAATGTATGTATGTTGTATTGCATGATCCTAATGGCCCATTGTCATCATTCTAATTGTCCTGTCTAAGTTATCATCCTATTGTTCTCCCATTGATACTATTGTTCATCTCCTGTCTCATAATTGCATATTGTATTGTTGCATTAATAAAATAGTTAACAAGCCAGGGTTTAAGGGTTGACTTTAGTAGTGGAAAATGTAAAGAATGTACTCGAAGGAGGGGCCCGTGTTTTCCTAATTATTGGTCTATTGGTCTATTGGTCTATTGGTCATATTGGTCATATCGGTCATCGATTAATTGTAGATTACTAACTACAGTATCTCGATTGATTCGCTCATCAGGTCGTTATTGTATATCGTTGCCGAGTACATGAACCATAAAATCCACCACTAAGTCTAAACGTAACGTGTTTGTTTGTAGAAACCATGCGGTAAATAAATGGGACGCATGAAGTGCTACATTAGTTAGGATTAAAATGATTAATAGACTTAAGGATTGACACCACATCGACATTGCATGTTGTTCATTATTGTTCCTATTGATATCGAACATTGGCTAAGTGTTATTGATATTGATAATTGAATATTGTTATCAAATAGTAAATCATTGTTTATAGCCATTGCTTCGATTACCGTAATATTGATTATTGTCCCATGTTATTGATTCCTATTGATTCATTCAATTCATTGTTATACCGTTATTCCATTGTTCCCTGCTTTCTCTACTTGTTTTCCATGACTTGCTCTAAGGACAAATTTTCTCCTCTTTTTTAGATGAAGTGTTTACAGGTGTTGATAGAGAATTGCCTGACGGATTGGGAGTACAACTTTGGGAGTACAAATTTGGTGAAGAAACTTTGGTGAAGAAACTGATAAGGAGAAGTGGTGTCGCTACCATCGACACCACGGGCACGACACCAACGACTGTCGGGCCCTGAAAAACGAGATCGAGGCCCTCATTCAGAGAGGGCATCTCGCCAAATTTGTAAAGAAGGACCGAGCCAATCCTCCTCCACCCCCCAGGGGGGCTAACAAGCGGCCCGAGAGGCCCGAGGAGACTCTCGAGTTCGAGGAAGAGCGCATCTTGCACCTCATCCACGGGGGTCCAATGGAAGGAACTTCCAACTCCTCTCGAAAGCCTTCGTTCGGGAAGTCAATTCGGTGCATAGCCTCCCCCCTCCCAAAGGTCTTGGAGTCCCAGTTACTTTCTCGAATGATGATCTGGAAGGTGTCCAAACCCCCCACTGTGATGCATTGGTGATCAACCTCCACATGGCCAACTTCAAGGTAGAGAGGGTCCTAGTGGATAATGGCAGTTCTGTCAACATCCTCTTTCTAGAGGCCTTCCGAGGGCTCCAATTATCGAGGTACAGACTCAAGCCCGTCGGTTACACTCTCCATGGGTTCATGGGAGTACCAGTGACGATCGAGGGTGTTATAACCCTCGACGTAACCGCTGGTAAAGCTCCTACTACCCGAACGGAGCCGATGGACTTCATGGTTGTTGACGTCCAAGCCGCCTATAATGTGATCCTAGGTCGACCGAGCCTAGCTGCTTTAGAGGCCATCCCATCGGCTTACCATCTAAAGATGAAGTTTCCCACCAAAGTGGGCATGGGAGAAGTGAGGGAAAGTCAGGAAACGGCTCGCAAATGCTGTATGACCTCGACTGGAAGCCCTTGAGATTCCTCAGGGGAACACCCAGCCTATGTCGGAGCCGGTAGACGAGCTAGAGGAAGTGCTCTTTTCGGAGGAAGATCCGACCCGCAAATTCTTAATCAGTAAAACCCTCCCTGCCCTCTGCTCCGACATAGTCCAGTGCATAAAGAGAAACCGCGACATCTTCGCTTGGACAGTAGCTGACATGCCGGGGATCTCCGAAGAGCTCCTCGTCCACCATCTAAGTGTCGCTCCGGGGGCCAGACCGGTCCAGCAGAAGAGGCACAAGTTTTCCCCCGAGCGCCAGCAGGCCATAAAGAGGAGGTGGAGAAGCTCCTCAAAGCCCGGTTGATACAGGAGGTCAACTACCCGGAGTGGCTCTCCAATGTTGTGATGGTCAAAAAGGCCAATGGAAGTTGGAGGATCTATATCGATTTCACAGATTTAAACAAGGCATGCCCCAAGGATCCCTTCTCGCTCCCTAGCATCGACACCTTGATTGATGCCACTTTGGGCCATGAGCTACTGAGCTTCATGGATGCATTCTCCTGATACAACCAAATCGGAATGTTCCCCCCAGATATCCCGAAGACGCCCTTCATCACAGATCAAGGCCTCTACTGCTATAGAGTGATGCCCTTCGGGCTTAAAAATGCTGGCGCCACCTACCAACGTCTCGTCAATAAGGTCTTCAAAAATCAGATCGGACGGAACATGGAGGTTTACGTCGACGATATGTTGGTGAAAAGCGTCAATGGGTCTGACCATGTCGCCAACCTCCAAGAAGCCTTTGATGTGCTAAGGAGGCATAACATGAGACTAAACCCAAATAAATGTGCATTCGGGGTCTCATCGGGTAAGTTCTTGGGCTTTATGGTCAGCCAGAGGGGAATTGACGCAAACCCTAAGAAGATAAAGGCCATACTCAATATGGCTCCCCCCTCAAATCTGAAAGAAGTGCAAAAGCTCACCGGGTGCCTCGCGGCTATAGGGCGCTTCCTCTCCAAGTCCGGGGAAAAGTGTCCCCCCTTCTTCAAAGCCCTCAGAGGGGCTAACGGCTTCGAGTGGGGCCAACAGCAGTAAGAGTCGTTCGACCAACTCAAAGCCTACTTGGTCAACCCCCTACTCCTCAGCAAGCCAACACCTAGGGAAACCTTTTACCTCTACCTCGCCGCCTCCGAACAGACCCTCAGTGCTGTCCTGGTGAGGGAAGAAGACAAAGCACAGAAGCCTATCTATTACGTGAGCAAGGTCCTTAGAAATGCCGATCTCCGTTATCCGAGGTTGGAGAAGATAGCCTACGCCCTGGTTTTGGTGGCCCGAAAGGTTCGTCCCTATTTCCAATCCCATTCGGTGGTCGTCCTCACCGACCAGCCGCTCAAGCAGGTCCTGTATAAGCCCGAGACCTTCGGGCGCCTTATGAAGTGGTCAATCGAGTTGAGTCAACACGACATATCTTATCAGCCTCAGACCGCCATCAAAGCTCAAGCGCTAGTCGATTTCATAGTGGAGAGCACGATCACTGAGGTCATTCAAGCGGCAAATGGGCCACCCATCTGGACGGTGTATGTGGATAGGTCTTCTTGCGTCGAAGGGAGCGGAGCCGGAGTTATCCTAGCAGGCCCAGATGACTTCATCCTCCAATACTCCCTCCGCATCAATTTCAAGGCTTCCAACAACGAGGCCGAGTACGAAGCCCTCATAGCGGGCCTGGGCCTAGCTCGCAAGGCAGGGGCAAAGCGTGTTCGAATGTTCAAAGAATCTCAGCTTGTGGTGAATCAGGTCTTGGGAGAATACGAGGCACGAGATGACCGTATGGCCAAGTACCTAGCCAAGGTCAAAAGTCTCATGGCTTCATTCGAGGAAGCACAACTCCAGCGGATCCCCCGAGAGAATGCCCAGGCAAATGCCCTCTCGAAACTAGCCTCCTCCTCCCTCCAAGGGCTCAAGTAGACCGTCTTGATCGAAGTTCTACTAAGGCCCAGCATCAAAGAAGCAGCCCCTGACTCAGTGGAGTCGCTACCGGTCCAACTTGAAGATAACTGGATGAGGCCTTTAGTTGAGTTCCTCAGAGACGGGAGCCTTCCCCAAGATCCCAAAGAAGCTCGCCGAATCTGAACAAGAGCGGAGCGGTACACCCTTATTGAGGGAATCTTGTACAAACGCTCCTACACCCAAGTAGATGGCCGACCCTACTTGAGGTGTCTCTCTCTAGAAGAAGCCCTATATGCTATGAAAGAACTCCACAAAGGAATAGGTGGAGCCCATTCGAGATCAAGGTCCCTCGCCCACAAAGTCTTGAATTATGGGTACTTCTGGCCTACCCTCCTTCGAGACGCCGAGCAACATGTCTGACAATGTGCCCCTATCAACAATTCTCCACTATCCTTCACCTACCGCAAGCTCAACTCTCTTCCCTCTCAAGTCCAACCCCCTTTGCAATGTGGGGAATGGACCTGCTGGGTCCGTTCCCACCGGCTTCAGGCCAGTTCAAGTTCCTAGTTGTGGCGATCGACTATTTCTCCAAATGGATTAAGGTCGAACCACTATCGACTATTACTGAGAACAGAGTGCAACAGTTCTTCCGGAAGAACGTGATCTGCAGGTTTGGCATACCTTGAGTCTTGGTGACAGACAACGGAACACAATTTGCGAGGGCAACATTCTGCTCCTTTTGTGAAGACCTCGGCATTCAGCAGCGGTTCTCCTCTGTCTCCCACCCTCAATCCAATGGCCAAGTAGAGAACGCCAACAGGCAAATCCTCTCGGGCATCAAGAAGAGACTAAGTAAGTCGACTAAAGGATTGTGGGTAGAGCAGCTTCCTAACGTACTGTGGAACTACCGCACTACAAAGAGAACCCTCATAGGAGAATCGCCCTTCAACCTCACCTACGGATCTGAGGCTGTGATCCCCTTAGAGGTTGGTTTGCCATCCCCCCGCCTAATTGCATATGATGAAGAGTAGAACGCAAGGGAGCTCCGAGCCAATCTGGATCTTATCGATGAACTCCATGAGAGAGCCTCGATTCGCCAAGAGAATTATCGAAGAAGAATCGAGCAATCCTACAACAGAAGAGTCCGCCCTATGGATCTTAAGGAGGAGGACTTATTCCTCAGAAAGCTAGCCATCTCGTTCCCCAACCAAAGGGGTAAGCTAGCCAAAAATTGGGAAGGACCCTATAAGGTCTCCAGAGTAGTTCGCCCCGGAGCGTACCAACTTGAAGACCTGGGAGGCAGGAAGATACTAAGAACATGGAATGCCGATCATTTACTGAAGTACCAAGAGGGCGTTTGAACACCTCTCCAAGCAACATCAGTTTTAAGGCTATTCTATTTGTTTTTCCATTTGAATAACAACTCGCAACCTAGAAGCGGCCGATTAGCAGTATTTAATAAAGAATTTCTTTTGAATAATAATTCTCTTATCCTCAGTTTTTCTCTGTTTAATACCTCAAGTGTATTGTTTTAAACGACGAGTGTGGAGTCCAACACTTGGCTCGACTCTGCTTCATCTACTTGCACATAAGCGAGTAAGAAGTGATTTGCCATTCGGAACTGCTCCCACAACCGTTGAACCTCTTTTAAACGACGAGTTCGGAGTCCAACACCTGGCTTGACTCCGCTTCATCAACTTGCTCATAAGCAAGTTAGAAGTGGTTCGCCAATCGAAACTGCTCCCACAACCGTTGAACCTCTTTTAAACGACGAGTTCGGAGTCCAACACTTGGCTCGACTCCGCTTCATCAACTTGCTCATAAGCGAGTTTGAAGTGGTTAGCCATTCGAAACTGCTCCCATAACCATTGAATCTCTTTTAAACGACGAGTTAGGAGTCCAACACTTGGCTCGACTCCGCTTCATCAACTTGCTCATAAGAAAGTTAGAAGTGGTTAGCCATTCGGAACAGCTCCCACAACCACTGAATCTCTTTTAAACGACGAGTTCAGAGTCCAACACTTGGCTCGACTCCGCTTTATCAACTTGCTCATAAGCGAGTTAGAAGTGTTTCGCCATTCGGAACTTCTCCCACAACCGTTGAACCTCTTTTAAATGATGAGTTTGGAGTCCAGCACTTGGCTCGACTCCGCTTCATCAACTTACTCATAAGCGAGTTAGAAGTGGTTCGTCATTCGGAACTGCTCCCACAACCGTTGAACTTCTTTTAAACGACGAGTTCGGAGTCCAACACTTGGCTTGACTCCACTTCCTCTACTTGCTCATAAGCAAGTAAGAAGTGGTTCGCCATTCGGAATTGCTCCCACAACCATTGATTATCGAAACTAATACTACCAAAGCACAAATTGACGCTTGAAAAAAGTTATTTCTTTATTTCACGAAAGACCAATCAAAGATACAACTCTTATGCTGTCGTACAAGTCTCACACAGGACCAAAAGTTCGTACAACACAAGTCTTGAGACTACAAAATCACCCTACTTAGGATGAGGGATGCTCCTCCGAAGCGACACTCGAGGTCGACGAGCTACACGTTGTATTCTCTCTGTCTCCTGATGAAGACTGTACACCAGCGGATTGGGTTGTGCCTTCGGCCCCCAATCTAACCGTAGCGCTGCTTGACGAACCGACGACCCTACTTTGCATGTCTCCAGGCCTTCGCACCAGAGACGATGATTGGCGTGCAAACTCGTGAAAAGTTCTCCCTGGGGCATACTCCTCCCGAGGATAAAAGACACTCCTAACATTGCTTCCCTCAGTCAACCACCGAAGGTGCAAGTTCTCCGCCTCTAACTCAATCACCCGCTCTTTAAGTGCTTCATCAGTCACTTTGATCTTGAAATAGGGGTAATCGACTCGAACCACCTCCGTGCAGAGCCTCCGAGATGTTCCTCCGAAGCTGCGCCGCCTCCATAGTTTTCTCAAGCACCACATTCTTCAGCTCGTCCCTTTTAGCTCTTGTTTTGATTTAGAAGACCCCAAAGAGCTACTTGCCTCAAGCCGTAGTGATAGGCCCCTGAGGGGCATTTCTCCTCCCCTTCAGGGGGCGCCTCGTGAGCCTGCTCTTCTAATTGCTCCAGCTCGGAGTCTCGTTTAGCCAATAGCATCCTAACGTGATTTAGCTCTGACTCAGCCTTGAAGAGTTTCTCGCGAGTTCGAGCAAGAGCCAGCTTAACGACGCCAAGCTGAGAATAGGATGATGATGGTTCGACTAGCTGAAAGAGTCAAAAAATTAGCTAAGTCTAAAGGACCAAAGAAGAAATGCTAAGCCTAGACGAGCATAGTGCGAGACTCAAAAGTTAGACAATCAATGAATTCAAAATATCTCCAACACTTAGTCAAAATAGAAAGTTTCATTCATATAAAAGTTGATTGCTACAAAAAAAGCGGTGGCCAATCCGCTATAAGGCAATACAAGAAAAAAAGACGAAAATACGAGACAACTGAAGTCAAGGGCCCACCTTGGGTGGAAGCTCGGTGACAGGCTCCTCGGTGGTCACCTCCCCTTACTCCAATGCTTCGGCCTGGGGGTCGGCCACAGCCTCGTCGCCCCCTTTCTCCACTACCACAGCCTCGAGGGTCAGCCACAACATCGTTGCCCCCTGCTCCTCCCCTTCCTCTTCCTCGACCTCTTGATCGGCTTCGAGGTCCTCACCATCAATCGGACACCACTGTCCGTATCCCGACCTATCGAAGTCGGGGACTCGAGCCTCGACGTGCTCGAGCACAGTGGAGTAGGACTTCTCCATATTCGCCATCATATGCTTCTTCGCCTCGGCCTCTATCTCCGCCCTCGCCACCTCCACTGCCTCGTCCTTCTCCCTCATCACGTCCTCCAAGGTGTTCTTCGCCTTTTCCCTCTCCTCATCCACCCGAGCCGCCTCCGAGGTGACCTTCTCATTCGCATGCGCCAGGGCTGTCTCAAAGTGCGCACTTGAGCTACTAGGGATTCCGAGCGGTGCTGCTCCACCTCATACAGCTTCGCGACTCTCGCCCTCTCGGCTCAGTCCCTTGTCGCATATCAGCTTCAGCTCCTTCTCCTGCTCGGAATATTGCTTGAGGAGGTGGCTGAAGTGGCACGTGATCTAAACAAAAGAGAAAAAGAAACAATGAAAACCGAGCAAAAGACTTAGAAATTTTTTTGACTTATCAACGAATCGACTAAGAGACTCACCGACATGGTCGCCCGAGCTATCTCGAGAGCGTCGTCGCCCGTCGTCCCCGCCTTCATTGCTGCTCGGCCCTTCGGGGTTGGAAGATGGCACAAAGCATGCATGCTCATGGCCGAGTCTCCCAAGAAGCCATCGTGGTTCATCACCCGCCAGTCAGGGACGAAGAGCTTCTTATGCCCCTCGGTCAGAATCGCTTCGGCCTTCTCGGTGAGGGGCGAGGCCTCAAGCACCAACGTCGCCGAGATAGAAAAGCCTTCGGCTGAGGGCTCAGACGGGGACGGTTGAGGAAGAGCGGTAGCCGAGGCAGATCGCTGAGGAGACGCCAGGTCTACAGTCTCGACCACGGCAGAGGACACTTTTGTAGGTCGGCCAGACAAAGGTCCCGCGATCGTCCTCTTCCCCTTCTTGGCATCGGAAGCCTTGTTTCGTTCGGCCATGATTGCCCTAAAGTCCATATTCGGAGCCTCTACCAAATAGAAAAAGCGAAGTTATGACAAAAAGTACACAAGGTATAGAGAGTAAATAAAAGAACAAGATGTCCGGAGCATACTCGGGTCGATCGGACTGAGACCCGACCCGTGGAGCACTTCCTCGGTCATATTCTTCCAGCTCAGGGTCGGGAGGTCAATTAGCTTCGTCACAACTTTTGCTTCGGTCGGAGTCAACACCGGCTCAGCCTTCGCCCACTTCGGCACATCCTCCTTCCACCTGGTCGGAAAGTCCCACCCCGAGGGGCCTCGGATCAAAAAATACTTGCCCTTCCACGACTTGATAGAGTCCGGATTCTCTATCAATTTGATGCCTTTTCGTGGCGACAAGTAGTATCGGTGCTCTGTCTTGTTCATCCGGTTGATCCGATACATACTTCGGAGAACGACGAGCTGAAGCTCTACCTTTGCCGTCCAACACTGGAGCAGAAACCCGAGTACATGGCGCCACATGTTCGGCATGAACTGGATCGGGCTCAGTCCATACCACCGAAGCACTTCGGTCACGAAGGGGTGAAGGAGGCAACGCAGGCCTGCATTCAGCGCGTCGTAGGCAAAGACGCACGTATCAGGCGTGAACGCCGTACACACTCGCACTCCAGGTTCGGGAAGGATTAAGGTGTACTCCGGGGGTATCATGAAGCTCTTCCGTATCTGAAGCAGGTCCTTCTCCGTCAGAACTGAGGCGATGTCGTCAACCTCGGTAACCTCCTTCGGCTTGTTCTCCTCATACGTCTCCGATCTCCCATAAATGGCCTTCGTCAATAGTTCATCGGTATACTGCCTTATCCCCCCATGGCCTGATATCTCCGTCGACAGCCGACCCACTTCTCCTCCCCATCTGACGGGCTCTACCACAGTCTCGACAATTACTGACCGCTCCACCTCTTTCCACTTTCCCTTGGTGAGCGGAGAAACTGGCTCGACCACGGCTGACCCTGTTACCTCCTTCCCCTTCTCTTGGCATAGCACTTCTGCCCCCTCCCCTTGAACGGGCGGAGCCACTAGCTGCTGCTCACTCTCACCTCCCGAGGAAGAGGCCTCACTATCTGAGGAAACTCTAGACATCTTGAAAAGTATATATATATATATATATATATATATATATAATTGAAAATATATATTTACCTTGATGTGACGTTCTCGTTCGGAATAGTTCGCCGGAAATCGCCTTGCCACGCTGCGACAACTAGCACAACCACCCAAGAGCGAAAATCACCGCTAGCGGAGCAACTCGAGAACAAAAGTTTCTCTAAGAGTGAAAAGAGAAAGAGTGGGAGAAATGATGAGCGGGGTGAGAACTTATAGTAAAAAGAGGGCAAATCTTGGGTTTCTAACGTATTGGGCCCCACTCAGGCTCATTAAGAAGGTTAAACGACAGAATGCAGAAGAGCGGCAACAAACCAGATCTAGCCACGTAGCTCGGCAGCCCACGAAGCGCCAAGCTACCAAGCTACTTTGCCGAGCTACCGGGACACCAACCTCCGCATTGGAGAAAAAATGCCTCCGAGCTCCTTGGACCTCCAGATTGTACTAAGATTCGTGCCAAAAGCTGATGGACGACTCAGATTTTGCCACGTCCACAAAATGACAAAATCACATTTTCTCGAAATCTGAGCCTCTTGCATCGTGATTCGCACCGTGATGGACGCTCCAGATCTGGCCACGTAGCTCGGCAGCCCACGAAGCACCGAGCTACCGAGCTACTCTGCCGAGCTACCTGGGCACAGACCTCCGCATTGGAGAAAAAATGCCTCCGAGCTCCTTGGACCGTCAGATTGTCCCGAGAATCGAGCCAAAAGCTGATGGATGGCTCAGATTTTGCCATGTCCACAAAATGACAAAATCACATTTTCTCGTGATCTGAGCCTCTTGCGCCGTAATTCGCACCGTGATGGACGCTCCAGATCTAGCCATGTAGCTCGGCAGCCCACGAAGCGCTGATCTACCGAGCTACCGGGCTACCAAGGTATCCATTCGGAGAAAGGCGCCCCCGAGCTACAGCACCGAGCTACTGAGCCACAGCGCCGAGCTACCGGGGCACTGACCTCTGTATGAGGGAAAAACGCCTCCGAGCTACTCTAGCCGATAGATCGCTCAGAAATCTGTGCCCAAGGCCGATGGACGATCCGAATCGCTCCACGTCATAAATAGGTATAAAATCTGTTTTTTATTTATTTAATTCGAATTATTTATTTAAAAATTGCGAAAAACCGATTAAAAATTTGGGAAAATTAATTAAAAATTCTAAAAAATAATTATAATTCCAGGGAAATATTTTTGAACCCCTGAGTAAATAATTATTGCTTAGAATAATTAATTAATGTCCCCGAAAAATAAATCACCGCTTCGCAAAATTGAATAAATGATCCGAAAAATAATTTAAAAATCGAGAAAAATCACCCAAGATCTAGAAGAGCTCAAAGAAAATCCTGAGTGTGCCACCAACTTAGAAAAACACCATCCTGCCTCGTATAAGATCCGAAACCCCTCATTCAGACTCCGATACAACACTGCAAGCCATTAAGTCAGTAAAACTACTCCTCAAAGGTTGATCAAGCTCAGCCTTCGGGAGTGAGGGGGCTCGTGATATGGCTAAAAGTAGGTTTAAATCGGAACCGTTCAGATTAGAGCACGGATCTTAAGACCCGCAGGGGCAAAATGGTAATTTCACTTGCTTGCAGGTTCGAATCAGGAGTTGGGCCTCCATTCAGGACCCAATAACCCTGAAAACAGACCCGTCTTACTGGGTACGGGTTCGAACTCGTAGGAAACCCAGTCAAACTGGATAGGAGAGGATTCAGATTCACGATTATCCTCAAACAGTGGTTTTAACCACTTCAATCCATCCACACCGGGAAGTAAGGATTTGATCTTATCCCGAAACTGACTCCTAAGGTGGCTATAAATACCCCTCTCCCCTCACTATTACCAGGTAATCAATCTTCTGCCAATTAAAGTTCTTTCTTAATCATTCAGATTACTGACAAGAGCGTCGGAGGGTGCATCGCCGGAATCAACCCCGGTGTCTCGCACTTTTTGCAGGTTAACGGCGAAAGGATCTCGGTCAAACTCCGATGAAGTCATTCAGGTTTGAATATTCACCTTCCCTCGAATCCACAAATCTATCTGTTTGCCCCCACACCGATTTCAGCGGCAACACCAACATATATGAGAGGGATCATCTTGATTACTTGTGAGTTGTCAATCCTATACTTCGGTAGTTATTTTATTATCAGTATTATCCATGCTCATTTTACATGTTCATTTTCATAAAGATTAAATATGTATTTGTTATAAAGTGTAACAAGTGCATCATAAGAAGATGATTATTGTTATTGTTGTGGGTAACGGACCAAAGTCCATGCACACAGATCTAAGTGTTACACCGAGGTTAGTGCCACATCAAGAATGGATGTGGATCACGTTGTAGTCCGTGGAGGCCACTTTTGTATTATGGGGGGTTTACTGCAGTCTAATATCCAGATTGTGCGGAAGTTCAATAATTTATTGAGTTTTGTTCAATTGAGAAATTTAAGTATTATTAATTGCATGTTTATAAACTTGCCTGATCCGCAATTGAAATAGTCTCCAGAATAGCTTGGTGTGTGGTTGCTCGCTCTTCATTAATATATAATTTTTTGCAGATGGAACTAATAAAATTTTCAGGGCTTTGCAAAATGATTCTTGGTGTTCGAGTGTTAACATTTTAAAATGTTGTATATATTTTTAGACTTAGTTGTTAAAGAGAGAATTTGACGTACGGTTGTTAAAAAAAATTGGGGTTGACAGATATTGGATTTAGCTGCTTTGTAATTTATTTGATAAAAAAAAATACTAACATGCTGGAGTCCATAATTTGGCTTCGAGCATTACCGAGAGGGGGAGTGAGAGGGGAGTGGGGGTTGCTACGCGAAATACCGCAAGTTGGTGCAGTGGAAGTGTGTATATATATATATATATTCCCGTGGACACGTGCCTGCGGCACGTCTTCGTGAACGGTCTTCGTAAATAATGTAACATATGAAATACTCGTTCATGATGATAGAATTGTCAGCAACAACATGGTTATATGTGTCCAAAACAACAAAATTTTCAAAATCAAATACACAGAGAGAGAGAAGAGTATTTGTGAGTGTGTGTGGACATCAATGATTAATAATACTGTAAAAAGTTTTATAATCAAGCATCCAAGAAGCATCCATGTTTAAAAAGCATTATCTCATCAGATCCAACATGAAAACCTTAAGTATGACAATCGACAGGGTGATCCTCTGTGCCACGTCAACACTGAATATAAACGGTTTTCTTCTCTCAAGTCATTTGACCATATATTTCCAGTATCGAATCTGGATGCTATCCTTCCCCATCCAACAATTCAAAAAGTACTCCTATTTCTTGTCACCAGAATGATATGTATAAAGAACAATATAACAATCACCACTATAGAACTTGCCAATATCTTCATGAGAAATCAGAGTCTTGGCACTTCCACTAATACGCCAAACCTGGAAGACATGCAAAATTCAGTATGAAGAAGAAAGATCATGAGTAGCCAAAACTGAATTGTTTAGAGTATATATATGATGGTAGTTGGAATTGCCTCAAGCTTCCCACCTCCTTCAAGCAAAGGAGGGAATTTCTCGATCACAGGAGAACTTTTTGAAGTCCCCTTTACATGGACTCCGTGTTGCTTCAGCAAAGTTACATAACGCAGGAACTATTCTGAAACTATCCTTAAAAACAACATGCAGAGTATTTAATCATAATTTTTATGTAAGTGACCAATAGTCCCTGCTACTTTTCCTCTTCCCTCCTTTCCAGTAGAATTCGTTGTTCCTGCATTGACAGGCCAGTATTCAAAGTTGGACTTGAATGAATGTGTTTCAAATCCCTGGATAACTCGAGTTATTCAAGTTGTCTTCGGTCTATTTTCATTAGCGAGAACCTCCTGGGAAAAAATACAGTAACAATTATCAGCAGAAGCTTCAACGTTTGCCACCCAAAAAAAAGTTAAAACATTAATTAAAAATTTTCACCATCAAATTCAACTGCCAAATCTACCTCAACTGCTTTGCTGGCAGATTTCGTGTCGTCCACTTGTGTTATCCGGCCAACCCACACAAAGATCTCAGCTCCACAATCAAGTAGCATTTGGAATTATCCAACATAGCTTTAATTAGTAAGTGTACTGTTGTCCAACTTCAACTGACCGTCGTTGATACTAAAGAAAAAGAATTTTCCAATATATAGGTTTGCCCGTGGGCACGTGCAGCATATAAAAAGCCTTATAAACAGTAAAATATATACAGTCATGTTTGATTGACAAATCACATAAGTATTAACATTTATATGCAATATCATCGTGTTAGAAACATTACGATAAGTTATAAAAAACAATTAAAATATCGTCAAACAATCACATAGGTATCTATAATTTTTTTTATATATAATACGGATAGAGCCATCAAGGCTCGAGCCAATACATCTATATAAAACTAACAACAGATATAACAAAAGAGAGATTATAGTTATAAATACAAAAAAAGGTGCTCCATGCCGATAGAACTAACAACAGAGATGGCAACATTAGCCTCAACTCCCCAAAATAAGTACATAGAGTGATTCACACAAAACACATAAGCCCAATTATCACACAATCCACCAATAAAGTAGACAGTGACACAAAGAAAAGCAGAAAACATAACAAATATTCTGAGAACATGAAGAATGTAGCTAAAAGAAGACCAAACCTGCCAGGATGAAGAGACCTGAAAAATCACGATTAAGGCTGAAACATCATTTTAATGAAAAATGAATCAATTAATCAACACCAATGATAATTAAGAAAACCAACCATAATAGTTTGTAGGAAATTTTATTTCCAAACCCATACCTTTGAAAATGGATGATGTATAAAAGATATTGTCTTCAAACTCAATGGTTTGAACCTCACATGTTCTTCATCACCCTACCAAAAGTGTCACATCCCACTTCCCAAAAATACGGAACACGAGCACATGACATTGGCCCAGCGAATGACAAACGTCACCCATAAGCTGTTTATCCGATTAAATCAACAATACAAAACAATTACGCAGGCCATAATGATAATCTGATGAATAATAATACTTGGAATGAAGCAATATGATATATCCAAATACAATAAACCAACATCTAGAAACAAATAATAAAATCCGGGTCATAAGCCCAGTATAATAATAAATCCAATCATAATAATAATAAGTCTCAATACAATAAGTTCAATGAAATAACATTTAATTATAAAGCAATAATTCTTTAGAAAGTTTGTTCTCCAATTCCAGCCGGTAATTCTCCTTCATTACCTATGAACACTTCATCTAAAAAGAGAAGAAAAATTATCCTTAGAGCAAGTCATTGACAACAAGTAGAGAAAGCAAAAAACAATGGAATGACGATATAGCAATGAATTCAATGGATCAATAGGAATCAATAACATGGGACAATAGCAATAATCGATATCATGGTAATCGATACAATTGTTATAAACGATGATTCAATATTCGATAACAATGTTCAATGGTCGATGTCAATAACACTTTGACAATATTCGATATCAATAGAAACAATGATGTACAATATGCAATGTTGATGTGGTGTCAATTCTTAAGCCTATTAATCATTTTAATCCTAACTAATGCACGTACTACTGCATCCCATTCTACAGGTTCAATGCATACAATCAATTTCGTTTAGACTAAGTGGTAGATTCTATAGATCATGTACTCAGCACGATAATAATGTTCCATCCATAATGATAATTTATCCATAAGATGCTACAAGATCACAAAATCACAAGATCACAAGAACACAAGATCACAAGATAACGATATAAGGAACCACAGGCCCCTCTTCCGAGTACAGTCCCTATATTATCCACTACTAGAGTCAACCCTTAAACCCCGACTTGTTAATTATTTTATCGATGTAACAATACAATATGCAATTAAGAGACATTAGATGGATGATAGTAACAATAGGGGAACAATAGGACGATAATTGGATAGTACAATTAGAATGATGACAATAGGACATTAGGATCATGAAATGCAACATATATACTTAAATTCATGCAATACTATGATATAGGAATAATTAAATTAAGAAAAACTAGAAAATGAAATTCTGGAAATAAAACACAGCAGTAGTAAAATCATCATAACTTTTGCAATACAACTCGGAATTTAAAGATCTTAGATGTTCTGGAAACTAGAAACATAGGACTACAACTCTTATTCCGAAAGTTATTTATTTTGATGTCAAATACTGGATAAAAAACGACAGAAAAAATACAGAAAGCAAGGAACATACAGGTTTTTGGATATTTTTCATGAAATAAAGCAATTAAACATGATGGGTATCAATTCTATAGTTAATAAATCTTATAATCAGCATGAAGGGTGTAATAGCATGATAGATACAATTAAAAACACACATATACACTATTTTAACAACAACCAAACATCAATCGATCATTCAACATACAACCTAGCAATTATCTCTACAATAAATTATTTGTGTAGTGATTATATGCATAACCCTATTAACGATACTATATGAGTACATGAAAGATTCAACCTTCATGTCACGCCCCGCTTTCCAAAAAGAGAATACGGAATACGGATACGTGACTAAGCCCAGCGAATGACTTTCATCATCCATAAGTTGTCAGGAATCTTTACAACATCTCATAGGAATATCAGAGTAGGAAGCAAGAGAATCAACCAAGCATGCATATATGAATCAATACCAACAGAATTTACTTGAAACAAAATATAATAATCTCAAATAAATCAGATCTGAATAAGTCAATAATTCTGGGTCACATCGCCCAAATACAAATAAATCTAAGTAATCAAGTACATTTATTCAAATCAAGCAACAAGAAAATAATAATTAAAGCAGAAACTCCAGCAACTAATATCTCATATCGCCAACTCCATATGGCAACTGATCACCCTGATCTGCAATTTATAAATTGCAGGACTATGGAAAAAGAAACAAGATTCCTTTCAATGTAAGTTAAGGGCCGCTTGTAGTGCAGGAAACAAGTACATGGGTGATAAACAAATCTAAAAGAACAGCGGAAACAAGCATAGCATGGTATGGGCATGTCAACAGAATAAAATATCTAACATGAATCAGGAAAACTGAATCAAGTAGCATGGTATACTAACAGGTACATGCAACATGTATCAAATGTCAAGTGTCATGCAAGCAGGTGAACAGGTAAACAGGTATACAGGTATCAAGTAATCAGGTAACAGGTAATCAGGAACAGGTACAGGTAATAAGGTAATCAGGTTTTGTCATGTCCAGTCTTGCATTATTACTGTCTAGGTAGCACTTCATTCATCCCAGGTTTTTACCACATGGTTGCTACATTCAAACAAGTTACGTTTAGATTCGTAGTGCAGTCTATAGGTCCATGTACTCAGGGATTAGGAATAACAGGAAAAACAGGAATAGGTAGAACCTAGTGGTTCCCTTCCGAGTACACACTCTTAGATGGAAGTGTGCAGTCAGGTAATCAGGTAAACAGGTACAGGTAGAACTTAGTGGTTCTCTTCCGAATACACCTTCCTATTGAAAAGTGTGCAGTCACGTAACAGGATCGTGAATCATGTAGTCATGAACACATAACAGGCAGGACATGGATCATCTTCTCAGTACACATTTCTATATTTTCCACTACTAGATCTTTCCCTTAACCCCGACTTGGTTATTTATTATTATTATCAAACAGGCATACGTGTGTCACAAAACAGGAAAAAAATAACATGGCATGAATAAGTAACAAGTACAGGATGAAGAATAAACATGCACAGGTGAAAGATAACTCATAAAAGAATAGAACAACGAAAATTCTAGTTTAGGACAGCAAGACAGTACTCCACTAAAACATAGATTCTCATTGCTACAAACATGCAAATCTGGATCATTCACAGAATCTGGAAAATATACTCCCGGCCGAATCCAGCAAATATATATAAGTCATATGGTACTTCACAAAAACAAGTCTCAAAACTGATTTGAATCCAGAAAACACGTTCAGCTAGAAATCAGAAGTTTGTATTTAAAGTCAGCAAAACAGTATGAAAACTCATTAATTAAATCCACAAAAAATCTGGGGTATTCCCCTATATATTTAGCATCAGAATTTAAAGTTTCATAATTTTTCAATATAAATAGTTTAGTCAAAAAAAAATCAGAAAACATCAAGATGCAGTAGTTTTGTAAATCTGGAATTATAAACACTGCAGTACGAAAACAGCAATATCTCACAAACCATAAATCCAAATCCAAATATGCCAAAAGGGTGATAAAATAGACACAGTAGGCTAACTATCATATTCACAAATATTTTACAAACAACAAAGTAGAATTAGGTCGAAAATCAAGTTCTTTACTAAACAGTATGAAAATACTGCATGTATAGTAATTGTTTGGAAATATGGAACAATTTGTAAAACTCATCAAATAAATCTAAAAAAAATCAGGATTAATCCCAGTTAAGTCTAGTTGTATTGTACAAAATATTGGATCAAAATTGTTGCCGCTAAATTCGGTGTGGGGGCAAACAGATGAATTTGTGGGTTCGAGGAAAAACCTGAATAGCGAAACCAAACCTGACCCGTCGTTGACTGATCGTTGACTCCCGCCGTTAACCTGCAAAAAGTGCGAGACACCGGGGGGGATCCCGGCGACGCACCCTCCGACGCTCAAGTCAGTAACCAGAAATGATTATGAAAGAGCGTAAATTGAGAAAATACTGATTACCTCTTAATGGAGATGGATGGGGGGTATTTATAGGCGTTTTAGGGATCAAATTAGGAATGTAATCCCCGTGATTAGATAAGGAATATTCCTCGTAATCAGATAAGGCATGTAATCTGATAAGGTATATTCTCTGTAATCAGTTAAGGAATTTTAATCCCTAATCCCCAGTGAAAAGATAGATGTGAATCATGGCCGTTGATTTAGATCTAATCAGGGGCCTTGATAGTATCTTGCTGGACCGGGCATGCAGCGGGTTGGAAACCCGTACCCGATTGACGTGGATCCGTTCATGGGTTATTGGGCTTTGAATAAAGACCCAGTTCCCATTTCAGACCCGTTGGTAGGCGAAATTACCGTTTTACCCCTGAGCTTTAAGATTCGTGTCCGATGTGAACGGTCCCGATTTAATCCTATTTTTAGCCATATCAAAAATAATACGATTAACATCATTATGAAAATAGATTACTCTTCAGAATTCATAGAAAACAAAATCTGGAAATCTCTCTATACCTCTGTAGTAAAATAGACATAACTCATAATCCATCAATCGAAACTAAGATCTGACAGGAGGGTTGGAAAATAGAAAGAATTCTCTACAGTTCATGTTCACAAAAAATTTTAATATACTGACCTTAATACGGTCTAAAATACTGACCAAAAGCAAGGTAACAGAAAACACAGAATTATTCTTCAAAAATAAGATCATCTAGTTCATGTAAAACTCATCCAAATCAACCCAAACATGAAATATAGTATACTAGATGTCTAAACAACATGGTATAGGGTATTTTGCAAGTCCACGACAAGTTATACCACGAATAACATATCAAGCACACGATATCACAAAATAGCATGCATAGATACATCCAAAAGTGGTCATCCCTAGTTGTTTCATGTCATGTATGTCGTGAGGCAACTATGGTCGAGTCAACACAATAGAGACAATATATAACAGAGAACTCACACACGAATTGTCTCTAGAACCCAATTACACTACAGGTGGTATTTGGTACTTGTATTACACAAAGAAAAGAATACAAGTTACTTTCCTGAGAGACGACGATGAAAACGAAGCAAAAGCGAGAATAACAGGAACGGATTCCCGGGACACGAACACAACGAATGACAACGAACCCAATGAACACAACCACGAGCACTGTGAAGAATCACGAACACACAACATGAACACTCACGCTCACACAACAACGAGAGAGAGCGAAAGGAAGAGACGATGGCAAAGGCAGCGGCTTCGTTGTTCGCTATTGCAGTCGGCAGAGGAGCACTGGGACGAAAGCTGCTGCGTCGGGGTGTATCACTGGCGTTGCACAAGGGAGACAGCATGGCGCTGTGCTGTGGTCGGGAGGGCAACACAGCATAGGGGTCACTACAGTGGAGCGGTTGGGTAGAGGTCAGCATAGGGGAAGGACGGAGAGGAGGAGGTGCGGAAGCAGGTGGTTTGTAGGTCGAAAGCGGGAGATAATGGAGGGAGAGGGCGGTGCGGGGGTCGGCTGATGGGTTGATAGGTGAACAGGGTAGCATGGGTTTAATATATATGTATCTAGAGAGTAGGTTTAGGGTTGAGGTATAAGGGGATGACGGCTGGCGGGTTTGGGTTAGAAATGGGTATATGTAGGGATATAAGGATCCAGAAGCAATATAGGGTAATGGGTAGATTAAAATAAGAAATAGGGTTCAATAAAAGAATATAGGGTTTAGGAAACAATAATAGATCCAATAAAAAAAAATTTGAAATGATCCAAAATAATGAGATGGGCAGAAACTGGATAAATAAGAGGACAAGAACAATAAAAAGCAGGGATCAAAATAAGAGCTCGGTCAAAGGGGGACGAAACAATGGCGGACAATAGAATCAAAAACCCAAATAAAAAAAAGAAAAAAAAATTAATTGACTATATTGAAAAAGAAGATCCAATATACGGTTCAACAAGAGATACAAGCTGAATCAAATACACGAAAAAGAAACACACTCAAAAATACAGGAAATGGAAAACAGGGGTTACACTTTGGAGTCAAAAGTGGCACGAAGTCAAGGATATTTGTGTCACGCCCGCTTCCCAAAAAGAGAATACGGAATACGGATACGTGACTAAGCCCAGCGAATGATTTTCATCATCCATAAGCTGTCAGGATCTTTACAACATTTCACAAGAATAATCAGAGTCGGAAGCAAGAGAAGTCAACCAAGCATGCATATAGGAACCAATACAACCAAAATTTACTTGAAACAAAAATATATTAATCTTAAATAAACCAGATCTGGACAAGTCAATAATCCTGGGTCACATTGCCCAAATACAAATCAATCCAAGTAACAGATACATTATTCAAAACAAGCAGCAGGAAATAATAATAGCAGGAAATCATGATAGCAAAACTCCAGCATCTAGAATCTCATATCACCTACTCCATCTGGCAGCTGATCTCCAAAATCAGTAATTTAATAAATTGCAGGAAGAGGAAAAAGAAAACAAAACACTCGTTAATGCAGGTTACGGGCCGCTTGTAGTGCAAGATACAAGTATATAGGGAAAAATAAACAGATAGCATGGAATGGGCATGATTACAAAATAGAACAACTAACATGAATCAAGAAAAGAATCAAGTAATAACAGGTGTACATAACATGTAACAGGCAACAGGTATCATGCAAGCAGGTGAACATGTGACTGGTATCAAGTAGTATGTACAGGTAATCATGTAACAGATATTATGTCTTGTCAAGTCTTGTATTATTACTAACTGGGTAGCACTTCATGTATCCCAGGTTTTTACTACATGGTTGCTACATTCAACCAAGATATGTTTAGATTTCGTAGTGGAGTCCCTAGGGCGGTGTACTCAGGGATCAGGAAAACACGAACAGGAACAGGTTCATGAATCAAACAGGTACACGAATCATCTGATTCATGCATCAGTAGGTTCATTAATCAACAGGTACATGAATCAACCAATCCATGCATCAACAGGTACACGAACCAACAGGACCATGCACCAACAGGTAACAGGTACACGAACCAACAGGTCCATGCATCAACAGGTTACAGGTACACGAACCAACAGGTCCATTCATCAATAGGTAACAGGTACACGAACCAATAGGTCCATGCATCAATAGGTTCATGTATCAACATGAATCAAAATGGGAAACACGGGTCCCCTTCTAAGTACACATTTCTATATATTCTACTACTAGATTTTTTTCTTAACCCCGGCTTAGTTATTTATTATTATTATCAAACAGGCATGTATGTGTATAACACAGAGTACGAATAGCATGGTATAAACAAATGACAGATTCAGGATGAAAGGCAGGCATATACAGATGATGGACAACTCATAAAAGAATAGCACAACGAAAATTCTAGTTCAGGACAGTAAGACAGTACTGCACTAAAACAGGGATTCCCGTTGCTAAAAATATGCAAATCTGGATCCGTCAGAAAATCTGGAAAATAGACTTCCGGCCGAATCTAGCAAATATATATAAGTCCTATCGTATTTCACAAAAATAGGTCTTAAAACTGAATTGTATCCAGAAAACATGTTCAACCAGAAATCAAAAGTTTGTATTCATAAACAGGAAAATGGCATAAAAACTCACTGATTAAGTCCACGAAAAAATGGGATATTCCCTAGTATATTTAGTATCAGAAAATAAAGTTTCATAATTTTCCAATCTAGATAGAATAGTCAAGTGAAATTAGAAAACAACAAGACACGGCAAATTTGTAAATCTGGAATCATAAAACACTGCAGTACGAAAACAGCAATGTCTCACAAAATACAAATCAAAATCCAGATCCGTCATAAGGGTGATAAACTAGATACAGTAGGCTATAATTCATATTCACAAAGTTTTTCGAAACAGCAAGAAACTCTGCTAGTATAGTAATTCTTTGGAAACATAAAACGGTTTGTAAAACTCATCAAATAAATCCACAAAAATTCAGGGTTAATCCCAACCAAGTCTAGTTGTACTGTGCAAAATATTGGATCAAAATAATACTTTTAACATCATGATAAAAATAGATTAAAAACAAAATCTGGAAATCTCTCTACACCTCTGTAGTAAAATAGACATAACTCACAATCCATAAATCGAAACTGAGATCTATCTAAAGGGTTGGAAAATAGACAGAATTCTCTACAAATCATTTTTAATATACTAACCTTAATAGGATCTAAAATACTGATCAAAAGCAAGGTAACAGAAAAATACAGAATTATTCTTCGAACACAAAATCGTCTAGTTCAAGTAAAACTCATCCCAATCAACTCAAACATGAAATATAGCGTACTAGATGTCCAAGCAACATGGTATAGGGTACTTTACAAATTTACTACAAGTTATAGTACGAATAACACATCAAGCACACGATATCACAAAATAGCATGCATGTATACATCCAAAAAGTGGTCATCCCTAGTTGTTTCATGTCATGTATGTCGTGAGGCAATTATGATCGAATCAACACAATGGAGACAATAAATAACAGAGGATTCACACACGTATTGTCTCTAGAATCCAACTACACTACAGGCGGTATTTAGTACTTGTATTACACAAAGAAAAGAATACAAGTTACTTGCCTTAAAGCAGATAACGAGAACGACGAAGCAAGAGCAAGAATACGGGAACGGATTCACAGGGCAACGAACACAAACACGAAAAAAGCAAACACGAACAAGATGAAGATGATCAAGATCACGAAGACAATCGGACGACTAAGATCGAAGATAAAGATCAAGATCAAGATGATCGGATCAGATCAGACAGCCAGATCTCCCTGATGATGAAGATGATGATGATGATGATCAAGTTCGATCGATCGAACGGCTGCGATCAAAGGAAGTTGAAGATCATCATGAACGTGATAATCAAGAGGAGATCGGACGGCCCACATCACTTGATCACAACTCTGATCAAACAACAAACGGCAGGCTGAGCTCTGGTATAGACAGCACAGAGGTGGAGGCCGGGTTGTGCACGTCTGGCATTGCGACTGGCTGGAGGCACAGCGCAGTGTAGCTGCGCTGGCTGCTGTTGGATGTCAGTGCTGCACTATGGTCGGGCGGAGACACAACACGACGCTATGGGGAGGCGTGAGGGTTGAAGGCGACAAGGGACGCTGGTCGGCGATGCTGGAGGGTGGCACAGGGAGGCGCTCTGGTCGTCGAGTGGCGCTGCAGGGTGTCGCGACGGCAGAGCGACGGGAGGCACCGAGGGGGTCTAGGGTGCTGCTGCAAGAGATGGGGAGAGGAGAGGGGGAGGAGCGGAGCGACGGTGCAGGGAAGCTGCGCGCCGCGGTTGATGGTTACTGCGAGGACGCACTGGGAACGAGGAGGAGCGCACAGGGGAACGGGTACACAGAGGCAGAGGTCGGGAGATAAGCGGATGGGGTTGGAGAACAAAGAGGAACGGGAGCAGGAGGATAGGGAGGAGGATAGCGGCAGCTGCATGGGTTAGGAGAAGACAAGAAGTCGGGGGGGGGGGGGGGGGGGGGAGGAGGGGGGCGGGGGGAGAAGGATCGGGAGTGCTAGGGTTGAAGAAGGAGGAGGAGATGATGAGGCTTACGGCTAGGGTTTAGAATACAGGGGAGGGGGTATAAGCTTGGGTTTATATATAAGGGAGAGAGGGTTTAGAGAATATGGGTAACGGGTTATTCAAACGGATTTGGGGATAGATAACGGGTCCAGATGGGTATATGGGTAATATAGGGTTTAGGGTTAAATGGGTAATGGGTAAAATTCAATAGGGGAAAATAAGTTTTATAAATTCAATAAAATAACCAATAAAAATATTGTTTATAATAAAATGTAATGTGCATTACAATATAGAATTTATTTGAAATAGCTACAAATACAATTAGTGCATAGAAATGGATGTTTAATAACCAGTCAAAATTAATAATAATAATAACAATAATAAGATTTGTATTATAATATGAAAATTCATTGGAAAAATAGCTACAATTAAAATAGACTTTAACAGAAGATCCAAGAATATATTTTAACAAAAAGAATTGAAAGCAGAAAAACTAATTTACAAAAATTTGAAATACCGAAAATACACAGAAAATACGTATTTGGGAAAACAGGGGTCACAAATCCTACCCACCTTACAACAAAATTTCATCCTCGAAATTTTCCTAGGCGGTACATAGGACAAGGCAAAAGCAGACTTAGGGGAAGGGGAACAAAGCAGAGGGCTAATGGGGAATGAACAAAGCAATGGCAAAACCAGAAAAAGAAAGAAGTTGATAACAATAAGGTCAAATGGAATGCATGAAAGAAAATAAACAGTATCAAAAGGAAAGAAACTACACAAGGTAACAAAGAAAGATGGGGAGTAGGTACAACTAGAATCAAAGAGAGAATGAAAAGGGAAGAATTGAATCAAATAATGAATTGGTGCATGATGGTAAAATAGAATGCAAGAAAGAAGTAACTAGTATCAAAAATAAAGAAGAAACAACATAAGACTTGCAAAATAACAAAGCAAAGAGATGAAGAAATAGATAGAGCTAGAATCGAAGAAAGGATGGACAAGGAAGAGTTAGACTAGCCAATGAGTCAACGAATGAAGACGAATGCAAGGGATGGAAAGAAGCAAACAATGTAGGGAAGAAGAAACAACAAGAGAATCCTGGGACCTGTGGGTTATGGGCCCACAATGCTTCCGATGCGCAACTCTGATCGGGAAAGACTCTACCAATAGCATCCAGCGATGCTGACTGACGGACCAAGCAGAAAATAGGAAAAAGAATGGATGGCACCAAAATCAGAAGGATATGGGTACGAGAAGAATGAATTCATACCGAAAAAGAATTCAACAAAGAGGACGACTGAATAAGACGGAAGAATCAAGGAATCAAGGGATTGAATAAGAAGGGATCAAAATGAGCGAAACAAGTCTAGTATTCAGATCTAGTTGATAAAAATTCATTCATGCATGCATGGTTTGTGTACTGTTATGCCGATCCCAGATCGAGCAAAGCTTGTCTAATATACAAGTCAAACTAATACATTAGCCACTAATAAACCTGGGCTCTGATACCACTAAAAAACCTTATCACGCCCCGCTTCCCAAAAAGAGAATACAGAATACGGATACGTGACTAAGCCCAGCGAATGATTTTCATCATCCATAAGCTGTCAGGATCTTTACAATATTTCACAAGAATAATCAGAGTTGGAAGCATGAGAAGTCAACCAAGCATGCATATACGAACCAATACCAACAGAATTTACTTGAAACAAAAATATATTAATCTCAAATAAACCAGATCTGAACAAGTCAATAATCCTGGGTCACATTGCCCAAATACAAATCAATCCAAGACAAATACATTATTCAAAACAAGCAACGGGAAATAATAATAGCAGGAAATCATGATAGCAAAACTCCAGCATCTAGAATCTCATATCACCTACTCCATCTGACAGCTGATCTTCAAAATCTGCAATTTAATAAATTGCAGGATGATAAAAAGAAAACAAAATGCCCGTCAATACAAGTTACCAGCCGCGTGTAGTGCAGGATACAAGTATATGGGAAAGATAAACATATAGCATGGAATAGGTATGATAACAAAATTGAACAACTAACATGAATCATGAACAGAATCAAGTAATAACAGGTATATATAACATGTAACAGGTAACAGGTATCATACAAGCAGGTGAACATGTGACAGGTATCAAGTAGCATGTACAGGTAATCATGTAACATGTATTATGTCATGTCAAGTCTTGTATTATTACTAACTAGGTAGCACTTCATACATCCCAAGTTTTTACTACATGGTTGCTACATTCAAACAAGTTATGTTTAGATTTCGTAGTGGAGTGCATAGGGCAATGTACTCAGGGATCAGGAAAACAGGAATAGGAAAAGGTTTATGAATCAAACAAGTACATGAATCATCTGATTCATGCATCAACAGGTTTATTAATCAACAGGTACTTAAATCAACTGATCCATGCATCAACAGGTACACGAACCAACAAGTCCATGCATCAACAGGTAACAGTTACACGAACCAACAGGTCCATGCATCAACAGGTTCATGTATCAACATGAATCAAAATGGAAAACACAGGGCCCCTTCTAAGTACACATTTCTATATTTTCCACTAGTAGAACTTTCCCTTAAGCCCGAATTGGTTATTTATTATTATTATGAAACAGACATGTATGCTTATAAAACAGAGTAAGAATAGCATGGTATAAACAAATGACAGATTCAGGGTGAAAGGCAGGCATATACAGATGATGGACAACTCATAAAAGAATAGCACAACGAAAATTCTAGTTCAGGATAGCAAGACAGTACTGCACTAAAACAGGAATTCCTGTCGCTAAAAATATGCAAATCTGGATCCGTCAAAAAATATGGAAAATAGACTTCCGGTCGAATCCAGCAAATATATATAAGTCATATAGTATTTCACAAAAATAGGTCTCAAAATAGAATTGTAATCAGAAAACATGTTCAGCTAGAAATCAGAAGTTCGTATTCATAAACAGGAAAATGGCATAAAAACTCACTGATTAAATCAAAAAAAAATCTTGGTTATTCCCTAGTATGTTTAGTATTAGAAAATAAAGTTTCATAATTTTTCAATCTAGATAGAATAGTCAAGTAAAATCAGAAAAAAGCAAGACACGGCAAATTTGTAAATCTGGAATCTTAAACACTGCAGTACGAAAACAGCAATATCTCACAGAATACAAATCGAAATTCCGATTCGTAAAACGGGTGATAAACTAGATACAGTAGGCTATAATTCAGATTCACAAAGATTTTAGAGAAAGTAAGTAGAATTAGGTCGAAATTATGTATCTTTACCGAACAGCAAGAAAATCTGTTAGTATAGTAATCGTTTGGAAACATAAAATGGTTTGTAAAACTCATCAAATAAATCCACACAAATTCAGGAATAATTGCAACCAAGTCTAGTTGTACTGTGCAAAATATTGGACCAAAATACAACTTTTAACATCATGATAAAAATAGATTACTCTGCAGAATTCATAGAAAACAAAATCTAAAAATCTTTCTATACCTCTGTAGTAAAATAGACATAACTCACAATCCATAAATCAAAACTGAGATATGTCTGAAGGGTTGGAAAATAGACAGAATTCTTTACAAGTCTTATTCACAAATAATTTTAATATACTGACCTTAATAGGGTCTAAAATACTGATCAAAAGCAAGGTAACAGAAAAATACAGAATTATTCTTCGAACACAAAATCGTCTAGTTCAAGTAAATCTCATCCCAATCAACTCAAACATGAAATATAGTGCACTAGATGTCCAAGTAACATGGTATAGGATACTTTACAAATTTACTACAAGTTATAGTACGAATAACACATCAAGCACACGATATCACAAAATAGCATGCATGTATACATCCAAAAAGTGGTCATCCCTAGTTGTTTCATGTCATGTATGTCGTGAGGTAATTATGATCGAATCAACACAATGGAGACAATAAATAACAGAGGATTCACACACGTATTGTCTCTAGAACCCAACTGCACTACATGTGGTATTTAGTACTTCTATTACACAAAGAAAAGAATACAAGTTACTTGCCTTAAAGCAGACAACGAGAACGATGAAGCAAGAGCAAGAATAACGGGAACAGATTCACAGGCAACAAACACAAACATGAACAAAGCGAACACAAACAAGATCACGAAGAAGATGAAGATGATCGAGATCACGAACACAATCAGACGGCTGAGATCAAAGATCAAGATCAAGATCAAGATGCTCAGATCAGATCAGACAGCCAGATCCCCCTGACGGTGAAGATGACCAAGATCAATCGATCGAACGGCTACGGTCAAAGGAAGTTGATGATCATCATGATCGTGATGATCAAGAGGAGATCGGACGGCCCACATACAATCAAGCATGATGATGATGATCATGATGATTAAGAGAAGATCGACGGCCAACATCACTTGATCACAACACTGATCAAACAACAAACGGCAGGCTGGGCTCTGGCAGAGATAGCACAGAGGTGGAGGCCGGGATGTGCACGTCTGGCATCGCGACTGACTGGAAGCACAGCGCAGTGTAGCTGCGCTGGCTGCTGCTGGATGTAGGTGCTGCACTGCGGTCGGGCGAGACACAGCACGACACTGTGAGGAGCTCGAGGGCTGAAGGCGACAAGGGACGGCTAGTCGGCAATGCTGGAAGGCAGCGCAGGGAGGCGCTCTGGTCGTCGAGTGGCGCTGCAGGGCATCGCGACGGCAGAGCAACGGGAGGCACCGAGGGGGTCTGGGTGCTGCTGCAAGAGACGGGTGGAGGAGAGGGGAGGAGCGTAGCGATGGCGCAGGGAAGCTGCGCGCCGCGATTGCTGCTGACTGCGAAGAGGCGCAAGGGAACGAGGAGGAGTGCATAGGGGAAAGGGTACACACGAGAGAGGTCAGGAGATAGGGCTGATGGGTTGGAGACGAGAGAGGAACGGGAGCTGGAGGATGGGGAGGATAGAGATGGCTGCATAGGTTAGGAGAAGATGAGAAGTCGAGGAGGGGGGGAAGGGGGAGAGAAGGATCGGGAGTGCTAGGGTTGAAGAAGGAGAAGGAGATGATGAGGCTTGCGGCTAGGGTTTAGAATACAGGGGAGGGGGTATAAGCATGGGTTTATATATAAGGGAGATAGGGTTTAGAGAATATGGGTAACGAGTTATGCAAACGAGTTTGGGGATAGATAACGGGTCCAGAATGGGTATATAGGTAATATCGGGTCTGGGTTAAATGAGTAATGGGTAAAATCCAATAAGGAAAATAGGGTTTATAAATTCAATAAAATAACCAATAAAAATATTGTTTATAATAAACTGTAATTTGCATTACAATATAGAATTTATTTGAAATAGCTACAAATACAATTAGTGCATAGAAATGGATTTTTAATAACCAGTCAAAATTAATAATAATAATAACAATAATAAGATTTGTATTACAATATAAAAGTTCATTGAAAAAATAGATACAATTAAAATAGACTTTAACAGAAGATCCAAGAATACATTTTAACAAAAAGAATTGAAAGTAGAAAAACTAATTTACATAAAATTGAAATACCGAAAATACACAGAAAATACGTATTTGGAAAAACAGATGTTACAATTTGGGTTAGCTCGTGTAAACCCTCAATATACACAACGAAAAGAGAAGAACAACATACGATACAATGAACAATTTGATCTACTTGCAAGAATTTCAATAAAAACTTGAATTTGGTAAAGATTCAATTCAAGAGGAAAGTGACTTGCCTTATAGACGATTAATTTGAATACCAAGAATAACGGGATTAGAATCCCGGAGCAACAAACCCATGAACACCCGAAATAACACATGTATACAACGTGCAAAAGAAGTCAAAGCAAGAACAGCGAAGAGAGAGAGGGCTTGATCTGACTTGGCTCGACGGCTACGACCTGACATCGAGCGACGACGACGGCTGACAGGGCGAGACGTCAATGGTCGGCTAGCTGATGGGGATCAACTGAAGGAGCGGGAGCTTGGCTGCACTGTTTTGGGTGGGAAAACAACGAGACAGCATGGGAAAAGGGAAGGAGAGGTCGGGATTGCGGGTCTGGGTGTCGATTGGTGGTGGCATCGACTAGAGGGTTCGCCGAAGGAGGGCGGCACTCAGGAGGGCAACGGAGGGTGCCGGAGATGGTCGGGGAAGGAAAACAGTAATGGGTTAGGCAGGAAATCTGAGGTCGGGGAGAGAGAAACAGAGAGGAGAGAGAAACGGCTGTGACTAGGGGTTCAAATTGTGTGATTTTAGGGTTTGTATTAGGGTTGTATTTATAGATTGCAATTAGGACGTTGGGTTAGTGGTTTAGGATCCAATAATAGCGGGTTCGGGTTAAAAATTAATTGTGACTGGGTTTTGGGTTCAATAAGAGATGAAATTAATTACAGTAGGGTTCAAATAAAATACCCACAATTAAAAAAAAAAATAGGATCAACAAGAAGAACAAAGAATTTCATGAACAAATTTAATTAAGATAATCAAGAAGGTAAAGAAAAATAGAGTATTTTATTCAGTTGCAAATAAAATAATACAAAAGAGAGGAAAATGAAAAGAACAAAAAATGGTTGTTACAATCATATCCACCTTACAATAAAATTTTGTTCTCGAAATTTGCTCAGGCGGTACGTAGGACAAGGCAAAGGCAAACTTGTAAAATAACAAAATAAAGAATAAAGGAAAAGAGACAAAATGGTGGCAACACCAGAATAAGAAGAAACAAGGATAATAATGGAGTGATCAAGAATGATGTTGAGTAAGGATTCAATGGATGATGACAAATGCAAATGTATGAAAAGGGAGTAAACAATGCAAAGAAGGAGAAACAACAAGAGAATCCTGGGACCTGTGGGTTACGAGCACACCACGCTTCCGCTGCGCCACTCTGATTAGGTGAAATCCATCATCAGCATCCATTAACTCCAGTAATCTGCCTCGTGGCTCACCATATCCTTGTCGCGTCCAAATGACACTTCTCTAGCATGAAGTTAGAACTCCTGGCAACTTTAGATTCTGAACACTTGCTGAATTCCTGGGGCTCTGCATGCACATCTTGAAGCAAAAGACGAATCTTATTCTCCCGATGATGATCCAAGTTGCTGACAAGTCGTTGTAGATCCAGTGATGCCGATCGACGAACTGAACAAAAATAAAAAAAAGGGATAGCACCAGAATCAAAAGAATATGGGTACAACAAGGATGAAATTATACCCAATAAGGAATCAACAAATGAGGACAACTGCAAGAGATAGAAGGGAACAATGAATCAAGGAATTGAATACGAAGGGATCAAAAAGGAAGACTAGTATCCAAATTGTTTGTAATGCCCCGAATTTCAAATAATGATAAATTCGAGATTTCACAGGATCTTTACTTCACTTCGTACAATTTTACAAGGAAATTTTAAAACTTTTCAATATTACATCAGAGTTCTTTTACACTGCGGGAAACTTACAACAATTGAAAACAAAAATATAACTTGTACAATTTTACATCATTTGCAACTTCTTTAACTTTAAAATTGTAATAGCATATCCACTTTATAACTCCATGAATGGTCCTTTACCTGCATGTTAATCTGTGGGCTCGTCAGTTACTTACAACTGACGAAATGTTATACATGGCTATCATCTCTATGCCGGGAATAGTATAACGATCTCATACTTTAACAAATCACAAAAAGATTGAATGAACAAGTAAAGTGTCAAAAGTGATTATTCTAAACATAAGTGTATGTCATGCCTTAATGCCTAATGCACACAATCCTACACTAGGATGACACTAATGCACACTTATTCGGATTCTATGCATCCCATACTACATAGGTCCGATGGCAAGCGCCTACGTTCTTCACAATACAGGGCTCGATCCCTCGCCATGAAAACTACCCGGTAGCAAAACAAAGTTCAGACTATTCCACGAATTTGAATCCCAGCCTTGGAGTCCACCGCCAGCTGTTATAACAGATTCCACATGGTGCGAATCGTTCCGTATGTGACCCTCTAGCCCAGTATATATATATATATATACATTGGAGACGGTAAACACAAAAAAAACCCATCCGTCCGACTATATAGAGCACCCCACTTACGTTTCCCTAAGTTTACTACATCTTCACTTATGTGCCTAAATTTTCTTAAGTTCAAGACATGAATAATTTCCACACATAGAATTAGTTTTACCTCCTACCGGACTTAATCAACAAATACGAGATGACTCCTTAGCCATATCTCCAAATCATTTCTCAAATCCTTTCTTTCAATAATGCCGGTACTGAGGTCTTACTAACTCTGAGTCATAAACTTTCATGTACAAGAAGCATGGGTACATATACCCTTTAATAATCATGTCTTAAACCTGAATAATTTCATCTTTCAATTCATTTCTCAAAAATAATCAAATCTTGTCACTATTTATGATCTAATTATTCATTCAGAATCTTTATAAGAAAAATAATTCCTTTCAGGTACACAATTTTATCACATGAAATCTTATCATAAATTCAAGCTCTTACGGTGTCTCAATTTACTTCAAACATTTGTTAAACAAATAAAAAGTACAATCTCCTCAAAAGCACTTCACAAATTAATACTTTACATTTCTTCACTACAAAGTTCAATTCACAAAAAGAATATACAAGAAACTTTATATTATCTCTTATTATTCTCCAATTCATTTTATATCAAACTAAATTACTAAAGTTTACTATACTGAAATATCCAATCCGTTTCATATCAAACTAAAGTTTATAATCAAAGTCTACTTTACTGAAATCTTCATATATGAAGAAAAGGAAGTTTCATATCAAACTAAAGTTTATAATCAAAGTCTACTTTACTGAAATCTTCATGTATGAAGAAAAGGAAACTCAAAATCAAAATAAGAAGTGCTCTGGGTTTCGAACCTAGCTCCCTCTGGTCAAATCCAGTCAAAGCCCAACTCAGCCCGCTAGCCACTTGAGCTATTAAGCTCTGGTGTGAAAAACTCATGCCAAAATATTCATATACTGAGCCTCGGTTTTAAGTAGTTTAAAAAAACAACAAACAAAAAATATTTTGTTGCCTTCAGGATTCGACCAAGTCTAGACAAGAAGATAGTGCAGTGCCAGACCACTATGCCAAGTATGCCTATCGGTATGAAGGTTCTTCATAACCTTTTATCCCCAACTTTCTGTTATTCTATTTTATTTATAAAACTCGATTCCCCAACTTTTCTAATCCTTAGTTAAACTGAAATTGGTTCATATTAACTGAGTTACTTTCTTAAAAAAATCATATTTTAGAAAAAATAAAACCAACTTTCAAATTTGTTTTCCCATATTAATAACACACATTTGCATTCATTTCTTTTAACTAAAAATAGTATATTATATCTTTTATAACACTCAAATGAGCTTCATAGCATTAATTTTATTTTACCAAAAAAAATATATTTTCTAATCAAAAAGAAGACTCAACAATTATTCACATAATCAAAATTTTACATTCATGTATACTAGTTTGTGACAAACTAATCAATTATTCTTTTCTCACTACCATCACGATGTAAATTAACTTTACTAATCATAACATGATTTATGACTATTCACCACATCCAATAGTATAGATTGTTCTATTTTATCATAATCAAAATTTCCATACTAGCATGCATATTTCTAAATTTAGAGAGCATGAGAGCACCCACAAACATAATGTTAATCCATTTGTCAACATAACATGATTCACTATTAGTCTCACCACATTCATAGTATAGTTATTCTATTTTATCACCTCAAAACTACTCATTCACTTTCATTAGCATGCACATTCTAAAAATTAGAAAGTAGGAGAACACCCACCTTAGTTGTAGATCGAACAGTTTGCTTGAAGCCCTCCTAGCTCCTCTAGCACTTCCTTGGTCTTCTTCTTCTAGAAAGACTCCTCCAAACACAAACTCTCACTCTCTTTTTTTTCTTTCTTTCTTTCTTCTCTTTTCTTTTCTCTCTTTCTTTCTTATTCTTTTTTTTTTTTTTTTGTGTGGACAAAAGAGAAGAGGATGGGGCTATTTATAGGATTTTGCTAGGATTCAAATTACAAAATTACACACCAAATAAATTACTAAAATTAATCTCCAACCTTTCACATTTCATAACATCCCAAACTCCCATCTTTTCATTTGTCCACCTTTTCACATTTGTAACTCCCATAACCTCCCTACCTCTTCCTCTCCCCACTACAATCCGGTCATACCCACTCTCCAAATGTGCATATGCACATGCACTAACCAGCACAACTTAGTGTTGTGCTTGGATACCGTGGGCCCCCTTACCAACTCCTCCTAGCTTAAATCTACTTACATATTTACACTATATAACATCATATATTTTTCTAAGCCCACTTACTGTTGAAGCTCCCGTGGGCCCTTCCATCACAAATCCATTTCACATATTCCACACAACACCTTTGAATAACCTGAACACTTTCACTACTTACCATCTTATATACATATATAATATATATACTTATATACCATATATTTGTACTATATATATAAAAAATTGTTTAACTAAAATTTATAATGCAAAAATAAATGTGCACACATTTTATGAAATTCGTTTCGAGAAAGGATACGCCTAAATGCGCGCACCGAAACAAACACGTGTGTCGCACGTGAAAACATGAAAATGCAAAAATCGACTTTATTGATGAAAAGTTATTAAATATTATCGAAAACAATATAAGCAAAATTACATTTACTAATTTACATATATTTCATGATGAAATCACAACACGTAGAAAGCACGTGCATTATACGTGCAGAAAATCAAAAAAATGCATTTTAATCAAAACAAGGGGGAAAATAAATTTTCGTTTTATAAAATAGATTTAAATACATAAAAATAAATAATTTAAACCTATAGAAAATATTGTACGTAGTGGTGGAAACACGTGCATCAAAACACGTAAAAAGCACGTAAATCCCAGGGATTGAATTATTATATTTTAGTTGACTGAAATCAATACGGAAAATATACAAATAGTACGAATCCAAAATATGTAGTGAAACACATTATAAAATATACGTGCGTAACACCCAGGGGCAAAAATGTAATTTCCAATTTTGCGGGGTGTTACACTGTTGGTTATCAATTATTCATGTGATTCCTGTATTGCACATACTGTTGAGTCAAATTGGTAAAAATCCAAATCTGACTAATATATCAGTCAGCCAAACCTCCATGTGTTAGTCACGTTGGGCTGTTACATTATCCAAACCTGGACTCTGATACCACTAAAAACCTTGTCACACCCTGCTTCCCAAAAAAACAGAACACGAGCACATGACATTGGTCTAGTGAATGACTAACGTCACCCATGAACGGTTTATCTGATCAACTCAACAATAATAACAACACAAAATAGTTGCACAGGCAATAATGATAATCTCATGAATAATAATACTTGAAATGAAGCAATATGAAATATCCAAATACAATAAACCAACGTCTGGAAACAAATAATAAAATTCGGGTCATAAGCCCAATACAAAAATAAATCCAATCACAATAATAATAAGTCTCAATACAATAAGTTCAATGAAATAACATTCAATTATAAAACAATAATTCTTTAGAAAGCTTGTTCTCCAATTCCAGCCAGTAATTGTCCTTCATTACCTGTGAACACTTCATCTAAAAAGAAAAGAAAAATTGTCTTAGAGCAAGTTATGGACAACAAGTAGAGAAAGCAAAGAACAATGGAATAACGATATAGCAATGAATTCAATAGATCAATAGGAATCAATAACTTGGGACAATAGCAATAATCGATATCATGGTAATCGATGCAATGGTTATAAACGATGATTCAATATTCGATAACAATGTTCAATGGCCAATGTCAATAACACTTAGACAATATTCGATATCAATAGAAATAATGATGTACAATATGGAATGTCGATGTGGTGTCAATTCTTAAGTCTATAAATCATTTTATTCCTAACTAATGCACGTACTACTGCATCCCATTTCTCATATTCGATGCATACAATCAAGTTCGTTTAGACTAAGTGGTAGATTTTATAGATCATGTCATCGGCACAATAATAATATTCCATACATAACGATAATTTATCCATAAGATGCTACAAGATCACAAGATCAAAGAATCACAAGAACACAAGATCACAAGATAACTATATAGGGAACCACAAGCCCATCATCCGAGTACAGTCTTTATATTGTCCAGTACTAGAGTCAACCCTTAAACCCAGACTTGTTAATTATTTTATCGATATAGCAATACAATATGCAATTAAGAGACATTAGATGAACGATAGTAATAATCGGGGAACAATAGGACGATAATTGGATAGTACAATTAGAATGATGACAATAGGACATTAAGATCATGAAATGCAACATATATACTTCAATTCATGCAATACTATGATATAGGAATAATTAAATTAAGAAAAACTGAAAAATAAAATTCTGGAAATAAAACACAGCAGTAGTAAAATCATCATAACGTTTGCAATACAACTCGGAATTTAAAGATCTTAGATGTTCTGGAAACTAGAAATGTAGGACTACAACACTTATTCAGAAAGTTATTTATTTTGAGATCAAATACTGGATAAAAAAACAACAGGAAAAATACAGAAAGCAAGGGACATATAGGTTTTTGGGTATTTTTGTCACGCCTTGCTTCCCAAAAATACGGAATACGAGCACGTAACATTGGCCCTGCGAATGATTTTCATCATTCATAAGTTGTTCAAGAATCTTTACAACATATCACAATATAATCAGAGTCGGAAGGCAGAAAAGTCAACCACATGCACATATGAACCAAATATAAACAAGAATACTTGAAATAATTAAATATATTAATCTCAAATAGTCATGATCTGAATAACACAAATAATCCTGGGTTACATTGTCCAAATACAAGAAAAAATCCAAATACATGAATACAATTATTGTTCAAACAATTACAAGAAATAATAATAATAAGAACTAGCACTAATAGTTCATGTAACCAATACCGTCTGTAACCTGTTCTCCAAAATCTACAATGCAATGAATGCCGGAAAGAAAAAAAGAGAGAAAACAAGTACCCGTCAATTGCAAGTTACGGGCCACTTATAATGTATGATACAAGCACGTGGAATGGGTGAATCTAAGTAACAAACCTAGCATGGTATAATCATGATGTCCAAAATAAACAACTAGCATGGCAAAAGTGAACAAGTGTAAATGGCTTAGATCAAGTGTCAAGTAATCATGTATCAAGTGTCATGTAAACAAGTCTCATGTATCATATAGTCAAGTATCAAGCAAGCATGTATCATGTTCAAGTATCATGTTCAGGTCTCATGTGTCAAGTCTTGTGGTTATTACTATCTAGGTAGCACTTCATGCGCCCCATATTATAACACATGGTTGCTACAAGAAACAGTTTCGCTATAGATTTCATAGTGGACCATAGAGGGCAGTATACTCAGAGACAAGTAATCCAAATCATATACCAAATTCCAAATTAACCAAATCATATACCAAATTCCAAATAATCAAAATCATATACCAAATTCCAAATAATCCAAATCATACACTAAATTCCAAATATCGGAAACACGTTCTCCCTCCCGAGTACACATTTCTGAATTATACACTACTAGATCTTTTCCTTAAACCTCGGCTTGGTTATTTATTATAATAATCAGGCATGCATGTATGTGTCGCAAAACAAAGCGAAGATAACAGGGTATAAACTTGTATCAGGTTCAGGGTGTAAGATAAACAAAGTACAGGTACAAGATAACACATAACAGGGTAAAACAACTAGTTTTCTAATTCAGGACAGCAAGAAAGTGTTGTACAAAAACAGTGATTCCTGCTACTACAAACATCCAAATCTAGATTCGTCAAAGGATCTGGAAAATAGACTTCCACACAAATCCAGCGAGTATAAATAAGTCACATAGTACTTCACAACATCATAACTCAAAACAGGTTCGAAAACAAAAAACATGTTCAGTCAGAAATCAGGAAAACAAATTCTCAGTAAGAAAAACAGCATCAGAACTTCTCAAATAAATTCAGGAAAAATTTGGGGTATTCCCCCATATGTTTAGAATCAAAATATAAAGTTTTGTAATATTCCAGTAAAATTAGTTCAGTCATCAAAAATAGGAAAGTATCAAGAAACGGTAGTTTGGCAAATCTGGAATTCCCAACACTGCTGTATGAAAACTATGATATCTCGCAGCCAGTGAAACAAAATCCAATTCCGCCAAAGGGATATGAAAATAGATAAAATATACTAACTTTCACATTTCACAAACATTTTTCATACAGTAAAAGAAATCATAGTGAAAATAGGGTTCTTTACAGAACAACGAGCGAAATACAACATGTATAGATTTTATAAACGAGCATGAAACAACACATAAAACTCATCAATAAAATTCACCAAAATTTTGGGTAATCCCTAGATAGGTATAGAAAAACTGACCAAATTTTCAGACCAAAATAATATATGTAGCATAGTTCTTTAAAATGATTCGTTATCAAAATTACTGAAAAACAGAATCTGGAAAAGGTCGATACCACTGTACCAAAACAGTCATAACTCAGTCATAGAAACTCCAAATCAAGCAAAGTCAGTGGGGTTTGAAAATAGACGAAATTATCTAAAACTTATATTTTATACCGAAATCAAGATACTGACTGTAACATAGACGAAAACAGCAAACAAAACAAAACACCCAGTAAATACAGATTTCGTACTTCAAAACAACAACGACATTTCTTCAAGAATATTGATCCAAACACATCCAAACTTGAAATACAACCTACCAAGTGTCTAAATATCATGATTTAAGGTTATTAACATGTCCACGCCTATTATTTCATATGGGTCTTAGTCCAAACACAATTTCACACAAATATTCACATACATGATTACAAATCAAGAATTGGGCAATTTCTAGGTTATTTCATATCAAGATTTGTGTCATGAGTCATCTATGGCCAAATTATCACAATAGAGACAAACACTACAAGAAAAACCTTTTTTCGCAACGCCAAATGTCGTTGCTAAAACTCGTTTGTCGTTGCGAAAAATATTTTTGGCAATGACATTTGTCGTTGCAAGGTCGTTGCGCGTCCGGGCATCGCGAAAGATTTTGACTACGACTTTTTTTCATTGCCAAACATAGATTTTTCGCAACGAAATTGTCATTGCAATATATTTTGTCGTTGCCATACCTAATTTCACCTGTGCTAAGGTATAAAATCAATCGTAACAACTTTTGTTGTTGCCAAACATACTTCATATATTTGGCAACGACTCATGTCCTTGCTAAAGATATTTTTTTCGCAATGAATTATTATCGTTGCCTTACATTCTTTCTATTTTGGCAACAACTACTGTCCTTGCTAAAGATATTTTTTTCGCAATGAATTATTGTCGTTGCCTTACATTCTTTCTATTTTGGCAACGACTACTGTCGTTGACAAAGCTCGACTGTTTTGCAATTATTTTTATTATTGCTTTGCATTACTTGTATTTTGGTGACAACTATAGTCGTTACTAAAGCTACCAATTGTCGTTGCGAAAGTTTAATTCTTTTCGAGACAAATTATATATTGTTGTTGCATAAGCCCTATCCAAACTAGCATACACTTCAAAAATATTAAAAACCAACATCATTCCAAAAACTATAATATTAAACTTGTCCAACATATTACATTTATGTCATATAAGAAGCAATGCCCAAAATATTACAACCATCAACTTTTCAAAAAGATATCCAAGTATCTCATAATCATTTCCATTGTGTATAATAAGCTTAACCATGTTTTCTAATATTCTCTTGATATCTAAACATTGCAACAAAACTGGACGCAAGATTGAAAGAACTGAATCAACTTAGAACAAAAGAACATTTTGGGATGAATATTCTCAGAAAATATAAGTAGCAAAAAATTGGGGTTGATGTTGGAGAGTTAATAACCTAAACCAACAGCTAACTCATATAAGATATAACTAAATCATATACTGTCAAAATATGATACCAAATTATATGCTCCCGGACCAATGGCTTCATTCCCTAATTCTCCAAATACAGTCCCTTCTATAGTTTTAATGTATATTCATTAATACCGAAGGACCAGAGAACTTTCGAGGATTAACACAAGAATGCACGATTGTTGTAGCTCAAATTCTCATCCTCGTGGTACCTACATATTTGAAATAATGATTAGTCCAGCATTATACAATGAAACTATGAAAGATTGCCAAAACTATTGGAACTTGTATGCACAAATATAATTTGATGGATACATGAATTATTTTTATAAAACAGAAGATACATTAATAGTATCAAGAAATAATGAAAACCAAACTAGAATTAAAGATTAAAACTACATTTGAAAGCATTTTGACAACCATTTATACTAATATGATACAATTTCATAAAGAAATCCATCTTTAAATATTTAACAACAAATATACTAGCAACTAGTATATATACACATGAATTAAGTGCACCAACCTGTAGCACTGACAAGTTTGCTTCTTAAGTCTTGTATCAATATTTTCATAGTCATAAGAATCTAGGAGAGGGCCACTAGATGCTAAATGTAAAGCGGATGACCTACAATTTGAGATTTTGTTTTGAAGCTAAATGTAAAGGGGATGCTAAAAGTATCAATTTAAACTTCTTTATTTGCAGCTATCTATATTATTAATGTTTGTATTAGAGTTCCTTACAGTTTGGACCTTCTACAAAACTGTTGTAAATGAGCTAATTGAATTGAGCTTCAGATCTTCATACTTCAATTTATTTTTTAATTAATGGGATGTATATCACACTTCATGTATGGACTTACTACATAGTTCAATATGCTTATTTTTGCTAAGTAATCTAAGGCTCCGAGCTTAAATTTGAAATTAGAAATCATTATTATTTGAAGCTGAATTAATCTTAAGGTTGTGTGGTAATATGCATTGACAGATAATGAACTTCAAGTACTTACCAAGGATTAATTTATTTCCTTGATGGTCAAAAATACGTTTCTACATTACTTTATCCATGAATTTGGACCATGGGAAATCAAAACAATTTACTCTTTTTGGGTTTTTTCTAGCTTGTTCTATATTGAGCATAATCAATCAAGTTAGATATTGCCTTCCAATTATTTTATATTAAGCATGCCTGAGCTTGAACTGACCACGGAAAGAAATGGGCTGAATGAACATCTATCAAGTTATATTAGTGTTTTGAAGCTAATAAACAGTCTTGAGCATGACTATTATCCCCTCTATTTATTTGGTTTCAACCTGTTAATGATATGATTTACATTTCTCTGGCAGACAACCTTCATTACTTCAAGTGGAGCCTGGAAGTTAGGTGGATTTGGATTCACTATCTCAGTTGACCAGGCTTCAGGTGGTTCAACTTCCATGCAACCGTTTCACTATCCGGTAGCTCAATTTGCTCTCTCTTTCAATTTCTCACGTGCTTACAAGTTTTGGAATAATCCTCAAAGATTATGTCTACCAAACTTTTGCCCTGGTCGGGAAAGATAAATTAAAAGAAAAGAATTTAAGTGAAATTAGCTTTTGATTTGTTAATATAATCAATGAATGTTTCTTATTAATTTCCTCCTACATATCTCTGCGTGAAATATGTCAACTATATAAATTATATGAAAGTAATACCCTATTACTTATATGTTACATGTTTAGTTACTCACACTTACGACTTTAAGTACAACCTCATGCTTTAATTGCTTGTGTATATATATATACTGTTCGATAAGAACAATTAAAGTGACGACTTGTTTTTCCCTTCTTTTTATGGTTATATAATATTGCCGAGTCATAGACAAACAAACTTGTCACCTTCAATCTAGTCAAGAAGTCATTAATCTAATACTGATTATAAGCAGACTCTAGAATGACTCATGTCTACTTTTTATCTTTTCAGGAATATGATGTTGAGGATGCAATTTTACCTCTTCAGCCATCACTGAATTATACTGTTCCTGAACTGGTTCGAAGTAAAGCACAGACAGCAGGAAGTTATACTGACATTTTTAGTTTTGGCTGTCTTGCTTATCATCTGATTTGAATACATTTATACTGACATTTATGTCATTAATGGTTTATTGAATTGCATTTCTTAGGCTCTGGTGAATTGCATTTTATGGTTTATTGAATTTCGTATTTCTCATTCTAGCTAGGCAGCCACTATAATTGTTAGTATGGCATCAGAAGAGCTAGACAACAAACTTTCAAAATAATAAGGCTTGCAAAACAGGTATTTGTTGTTTTTAGTCTTTGCTATTTATTGCATTCTGCATAGTTTAGATGTTTTGTGTCTCTAAAGTGAAATGATCAAATGATATAGACGTTTGTTTTTGTGATTGGTTTCACACAAAAGAATACATTAGGATGTTCCAATGACCATAACCACAGTGTTGGTGAGTTTTGTTGCAGATAAGTAGTAGTCGCCTGTGTGTACATTTCAAAAGGAAAGGATAAGTATTGGAGATAGATAAACATTAAATAATCAAGAAAATATTCAATTGTGATACTTGTTTATGCACATGGATCTAAATTGTTCTTTTAAAAATTTGGGTATATCATATATGCATGCAGTAGAGCAAGCAAAGTGGATATTAGAAGCACAGAGGTATTTTATGATATGCTTACAGTTGGCCTTGATAACGGGTTATGCTATCCTCATGCAACAGAGTCAGGGCATGGCTTTGTACCAGAGTACTACTTACCCTCACACCCCTGACCACATCCCCACACATAAAACTGCGAGACTACAACAACAATAATGATGAAAAAGAAAATCCTACCTCTTACCTTTCTATCTTTTCCCCATTCATAAATTTATGTAGACAATAATATAACTAGATACTGTCAGTTCTTACTAGTAAAGACTCATGTTAAATAAGCAGGTGTCATTAATATACCTTGACCAGAAAACAAAGAATAAAGATACTAGAAAAAAAAGGGCAGAGCAGAATTCCCTGATCATTCGAGGAATTTCATGCACCTCTATTTGTAAGTTGTGCCAACAATTCTTGTTTTATTGCGTCCATTGCACGCTGCATATCTTCCTTTTGTTGTTCAATTTGTCTTGTTGTTCTTTCTTGAGTTTCTTGCAACTCATTTATCATTTTCTGCTGCTCTTCAATCTTCCTTTGTTGCTCATTGATCAAGTTTTGTTGCTCAAGTTGCTGTCTTCCTTTACAATAACCTTTTAATGCAGTTTCCTTGCCACGAAAATATCCTGATCTAGGCTTCAAAACATCTAGAAGGATCTCCTCTTGAGTCATTGATTCACCATGTGCAGCAACTGCTACTTTAAGTTTCTCCTAATTAAATAACAATAACAAAAAATAAAATTTACCATGAAGCATCTTACAAAAATATCTTATAAAAATATCGCTAAAAACATTCTCAAATAACTAGACAAATGAATGCTATGAGAAATTTTTATCTTGGAATTCTGAAGTTCCCTGGAAATGTTATGGACAGATTTCTTCATTTCTTCAATGTAATTATGTGATACTTTTTATGTTTTATCATTAATAAGTTACTTCGTTTTACTGATAATTTTCTGTTGTCTGTCTTTTCATTTTGTAGGTGTACTTCACAGTTTATGATAAGCTCAAAGGGCTTCTTCATTCACATGGTTAAATTCTATTAATTTTCCTGTTCAAGAATTATTGCTGAATCATTACTACTCATTTGGACGTCTGCTTCCTTCTGATATTGTAGGAGAAGCAGTGCAAGTTGATATAATTTAACATTTATAAATGTACAGTTGCAGCTGATGCAAATGGCCAACTCACAACTGGTGCAAACATGCTTGCTGCCTCAGGTGCTGGAGTTGCAACATCTATTGCTACCAATCCATTGTGGGTTATTAAAACCAGACTTCAAGTATGCTGTATAATCTCCTTCTAGAGTTTTTTTGTTTAGTTAATAACAGTAAAATACGTACTAATATACAACTTCACTATATACTGTTATTAACTAATTCTCAGTCTACGACAAACAGAAGATATTATAGTCTGCGAATTTTGTGTGATTTGATGCACGTCTGAGAAAAATTAAGCAAAAATTGATGAACTGATTATATATCAGATTACGTTATATAGCAAATTTTGTGTATGTTAAGACAAGACTTTTCTTTTGGAAAATATGCAGTTTAGAACTTCTCAAGATATCACTAAATTTTCTTGTGTGCGTGCGGGAGGGGGGGGGGGGGGGGGGGGGGGCTGATTATTGATTTTATATTAGATACCTAGTTACAATTGTCTTATGATTGCATCTGAAGTATCTGAATAACCTTACAGTGTTTTTCTTCTAAGAATTTATTTTATATTAGTTAGTTTACTGCATGCTTGTGTTTGCATTATATCTTAGCTTTCTATATGCGAAGCATTTATAAGGGCTGAAGTTGATTAAGTCAGCAAATTATTTTGGTTATGATTATATGGCTTCTGTTTTGGAGAATCTGAAGTTTGTAAGTTCTTATTATCTCTTTTAAGATTCTATTTTCTTTTAAATTTTTAATTCTACTTGGGCGGAAATTGCCTTCTTTTTAAGATCATTTCTCTTTATGATTAGTTTGTCCGTTTTTCCTGCAGTACATGACAGAAAACACGAACTTGTGCAGTTTTTCATCAAATTGTGGTGAACCCTTTTTGTATTATCTAGAACACTGATTTACAGTGCATTCTGCGACAATTTGTAGAAATACAGATAAATGTTTTATCCTTACCTTAATGGACAAATTTAAATTTCCCCTTGTTTGATTTCTCTATTATCTAGCAAATTCAACATCATTTTTCCCCCAATCATGAAATTATGACTATTGCAAAATATGTTCCTAGTCCTAAATACCCCGCATTGTAAATTTTGAAGTACTTATATGCCTGAAGAGCGCATGATGCTCTGAGCTGAAACTTTCCTCCAGAAAGCAAAAAAATCTTTTATGTCCATCAATCAATGAAGGCAATGTACAATACCATATAAATAAAGGCATGGCACAAAATTTATAACGTACATGTATCTCCTTAGATCGACCATCGTCAGCTCACTCAAGTTTGCCTTGGTCATTTTTTCTTGTGTGCTCCGCAAGCCAAATCACATCAGCAGGTGGCTTCACTCCATTGTTTTGTTGTTCCTAATAATGCGTAAAGACATGTATGCCATTATTTATCAATTTCTTCCGAAAATATAAGTGTAAAGATGAAAAAAATATCAAATTTATAATATTTACCAGTATTATTTCAAATTCAGCATATGACACGTTCCCAATTGTATGTTTTGTCCTTTTCTCATAAAGACGATTTTTGGAATTTCTTTCACTCATCGCCTACAATTTTAATGCGTAAGATAGTATTATAAATAAGATATAAATGATAATCTATTGGTCTGGGTATCACCTTGAATTCTGCAGAGTCAAATCGTTGTACACAATGTTCCCACTGCTCTTGTAATAAATCAGGAGGACGATTTCTTAAGCATTCTTCAATAGTTTGTCCACATTCCTCACTCTTATAATAGCTATGCAATCGAGATTTCCATTGTCTATAAAGTCGTTGGCTGGTATCAATCGCAAAGGCTTGCATCTTGATGTAAGAACTACCTTCCTTAATCTCAAACTTTCCCTACAATAGAAAAAAAAACAGTAGAAATCTAAACAAAAGACAAGTTAGCAATTAAAAAAATATTTAAGAAAATTTACCTCTATTTCCTTCCACATCACATCACCAACTGCTCCAAAAGCGTCTTTCCAATTGTTTACATTTAATGGAGCCCTTGTCCTCACCACACGACCACATTCATTCACCAAATGTCGAGCATTGTCACCAATTGCTCAATCAATGTCATCCGGAATGTAAATTTTCAGCTTAGATTTCTGTCCTTTGATTTTCATGTCAATCACATGACTTTTGTATTTTCCCCTCTCCCCCTTTTGCTTTTTTAATTTACTTGTGGCTAATGACAAATAAAGCTTAAAATTAACATATTTAGATTTATATACGATGTATAAGAAATGTGTAGGTTCACAAGAAAAAGGTATTTGTTTTCACCTTTCCCATTTTGAGTAGTGTCTGCGTTATTGGATGAATATGCAGAACCACGATTTGCTATCACTTGGTCATCTCGCCGTCGGTTTCTTCTATTTTCACCAGTTTCTTGTTCATCCCTTCTCGTGGAAGGATCCATAACATCTGGTGCTTCTAGGGTCATGTTTAGCCTTTCAACTAAGTTGTTTTTTCTTTTCCTTTTAACTAACAGATCTGCTATGTGTACGAAGTTTTAAACAATAGAAGTAAGTTATTGTCAAATTCAGCGGGAATTTCAACAATAGATAATTAGTTGTTTAGAAATTACCTCTACTCTCAGGTGAAATGAATCCCTCTAATTCATTTGCTACCACTTGATTTTCACTCAAATTCATATCCACATTATGGTTTTGAGTGTGCTCAATTCGATTCAAGGACTGCACCTCATTATGACTTGCTAAATTATGACTTTGTTCATTTTGCAGCTGGTTTGAAGAGCCTGCATAGCGCCTGGATATGTTAGGATTGCCTTCGTTTTGAACTTGATTTAAGAGTCTTTGAGATCCAGCAGCCATAGTTTGATGACCTCCATGCCCTGTTTCATTATCAAGCGGCCATATTATACTTAAAGTTCACTTGAGCTACAAAACAATCAAACCAATATCATGTAATAACTCATACCTTTTCCATCCTTATTGCGATTGCCCACATTCTTTCCTCCCCTTCTTCCAACCATTCTTTACCTGTATGTTCCCTACTTTAATATAAACCACTAGGAAACATTAGTTGTTATAGTCTAAAAAAAAAATATATTTCATGTTTGAAACAAGCAAATAAGAATAGCTGTTATAGTCTTCATTCTCTCATGCAAAATAATAAAAGACTACAATACTATTTATTCCACACAAATTTCATAAGTATGACAAGGTAATGGCAACTGACTAAAGCATATATCACAAAAAACATAAGTAAAACGGTAGGAAAGCAAATGATTTTTATTCATCCTTCTGCTGAGTCATAATCGATCAATTCCTCTTCACTTGTACCATCAGAAACTTCAATATCACCATCATTGATAAAGATACCATCTTTTCCATTCTCCTCAATCGCCTTTCTAACTAATTTTACAACACTAGGTTCCCTTTCGACCATAAAAGAACCTGTCGCTAAAGAGGCCACCAGAAAGTCCTCATTTGAATGTGTGAAATTATGGCAATTGACATCTGCATCTGCATCGACTTGCTGGTATGCATCCACATCTATTATATCATCAGCATCATCATCTTTGCTTAGCATATTATAAAGATCTCTAGGCTGAGTCTTTATGACAAACTTCCAATCCTCATGTTTCGGATCTTGTATATAAAACACTTGCTCAACTTGGGATTCTAACACATACACTTCATCTGTCTTTAAGGATGCCCTCTTATTCACACTTATCAAGCCATGATCATCCACCTTATATCCTCTACCAAGGTGTTGTACATCAAACCAGGCACATTTAAACACATATGTGCGATTCCCACTAGGATAAGACAATTCAATCACATCCCTCAACACACCATAGTATTCCTTATCTGATATATCATCCCCTCGCACCATGACTCCACTATTCTGAGTTTTTCTATTCTCACACCTATCATCAGTATGAAACCGAAAACCATTTACAATATATCTTGCATAACGCCTCACAGCTCTAGGATGAAAACAAACTAAATTATATATGTCTGCATCAACTTTCCCTTCTTCATGAAGTTTGTGCACCTGTTAAGGAATATAAATAAGATGGACATTTCATTAACATAACTAGAAATCAGATTAAAGTACTTTAAGCCATCAAACATACGTGCTGATGTATCCATCTAGAGAACTCCAATTTATGCCTTCGCTCGACATTTCTATGATTATCTTTCTCCAACTCTAACTTGTGCTCACTACAAAAGAATTATAACATAATATAAATAGTTAGATGCATTATGAAGTCAATTGAATAAAAAGAAAGCATAAAGAATGGAGTTCAAATGACTCTTCCTAAACTTAGTTAACAAATTCTATAAGCTCGTCACAATTTAGGAGGATGTACAAATGGATTTGTTCACTCTCTTCGAAGCTGAGATGTAATGGAACCCCTTGTCCTAAAGGACGACCAATGGGTCTAAATACATCTAGATTACTTCTCAAAGTGCCTTCATTCTCATCATCATCATTTCTCCCTTTACGATTAAATTTTGTTTCAACGTCATTCATATATCTTGAGCAGAATGTTAGACACTCATCTGCAAGATAACCTTCTACAATGCAACCCTCTGGTTGTGCTCTATTTCGAATGTATCTCTTTAATGTCCGAAGATAACTGATGTCATAAGAAAGTTGATTAAAAATAATTAGGAAAAAGAGTGCATATATCTAAGGTTCTAAAAAAATCAAGAAGTGTCATACCTCTCAATCGGGTACATTATCGATATCGAACAGGGCCTGCTATCTTTGCCTCAGCAGCTAAGTGTACCACTAAATGCACCATTACATCAAAAAACGCAGGTAGGGAAAACCATCTCTAGCTTGCACAATGTGTAAGGTATTTGTGCCTCAAGGTCATTAAGTTGCTCCATAGTTATGTTCTTTGAGCAGAGATTTCGGAAAAAAGAACTCAACTCAACTAAAGGCTTGTATACATTATTTGGCAAAAAGCCCCGAGTTGCAAGGGGGAAAAGTTGCTCAATAAAGACATGATGGTCATGACTCTTCATACACGAGATTTTTTTCCCACTATCTTTTACACAACGGGATATGTTTGACAAGTATCCATCAGGAGACTTGATTCCTGCAAACAGCTCACATATTGCAGCTTTAGCATTTGAATTCAAAGCATAAGAGGCTACAGGAATGCGTACTTTGTCTCCGTGCAAACTCGGGTGGAGCTCATCCCGAATGCCCATATTCATCAAATCAATTCGAGCCTTAATTGTGTCTTTTGTCTTACCTTTAATATTCATCAAAGTACCCAAGATATTATCTGACACATTTTTTTCAATATGCATGACTTCCAGATTATGTCGTATTTTAAGTTTTCTCCAATAAGGAAGTTCAAAAAAAATGCTTTTCTTGTGGAAACCATACCAACTGTTTGAGGCATCCCATTTTCTTTTTTGTCCAGCAACCTTGCCAAATTTCTCTTGATTAAATTGATTATAACAATCTAATACTTCATCCCCAGTTAAAGGAACAGGTGCAGACCCTTTTTCCTTTGTATTATCAAATGAATTGCCATCCTTTCTCCATTTATGATTATGAGGCACCCAACGACGATGTCTTAAGTAACAACCTTTATTCAATAGTGAAGTGTGCCTAGTATCCTTATGGCAATCAGGACAAGCATAATAACCTTTACTTGACCAACCCGACAAGTCAGCATAGGCAGGAAAGTCACTAATAGTCCATAAAAGCATCGCACGCATAAAAAAATTTTGCTTCGAATAAGCATCATATGTTTCAACCCCAATCTCCCACAACTCCTTTAACTCTTCAATTAGGGGTTGCAAATATACATCTATGTTTCTTCCGGGGCTTGTGGGTCCAGGTATGAGCAAAGATAAAAGGAAAGATTGTGGTTTCATGCATATCCAAGGAGGCAAATTGTAAGGAATGAGAACAACAGGCCAAATACTATGTTGTGAATTCTCAAATGGCTGAAACCCATCACAAGCTAATCCAAGTCTAACATTCTGTGCATCTCTTGCAAATGAAGTATACTCCTCATCAAAGGATTTCCAAGTGGGAGAATCAGAAGGATGCCTCATAAACTCATCGTCCACCTGCTCCTCCTTATGCCACCTCATATTTTTTGCTGTCTTCCTAGACATATATAATCTCTGCAGCCTAGATGTTATTGGAAAGTATCTCAACACCTTATGAGATACTTTAGTACCTTTAGAAGGACCTTTGTCAACATTCTTGTACCTAGGTAAATCACAGATTGGACACCTATCTAACTGCGCATTTTCTTTCATATAAAGAATACAATCATTTTCACAAGCATCAATCTTCACACACTCAAGACCCAAATCATATATCAATTTCTTTGCCTCGTAATAGGAATTAGGAAGTGTAATCCTTAAAGCTTGACGTTGTAATTTGAGCAAACTATCGAAAGAGCTATCACTCCAATTATTTAAAACCTTTAAATGCAACAGTTTCACAATATAAGACAACTTTGACATTGTAGTGCCATCAGTTGTAAGTGACTCTTGATATTCTTTCAAAAGGCGGAAAAACATTGCAGCTTCTCCTCTAGGTTCTTCATTGGACTCATCGTCATTCCCATCATCGTCATTCCCATCACCCCCATCAAAAAGCATACCTGGTACCCCACAAGCATCTTCTAACATATTGATTTCACTATCACCACTTTCAGTCTCATCTCTATTTCCAGGCAGATTAGTGTTGCTACTACTAGAATGGTTTACTTTTTCACCATGAAGATCCCATGTAGTGTAATTCTCATACATTCCCGACTTCAATAAATCAAATCTCACATCACACCTTCTTTTAAAGACTAAATTACGACAATTATTGCAAGGACATCTAATGGTGGCAGCATCAACACCCTCAAAGATATTAGAAAATGCAAAGTTCAAGAAATCATCAACACCCTCTCTATACTCGGACAATGAATGATCATTTATTTTCATCCATTCCTTATTGAAAGCCATTCCCTAAAACGCAGTTTCAACTAAGTTAATAAAAATTGCAACATACTTCATATAGCACCATACATATCATTTACCTAAACATAAGAACATGTGTAGTATCATAAATATGGCACAACCTTTAGAAGGCAAGAAAGCAATGATTGTAGAGCACTAAAGGGCTAAGAAAGAATACACAACATACTAAGCCTACAAGTGGAGAGGCAGTAAACAATGACATTATAGTAATTAATAGAGTCCAAATAATAGCCAACTAAATTCAATTATTTTAAACACCATTTTATGTTTATGGTGAGACTAATTTATGAATATAGAAATAGTGTCTGTTATACAAAAAAATGAGTAATAAGAGTGTTTTACCTAAACCTTTTGTGCTCTTTCAAGTTTTAATTCATCACATGATGTTCTGGCTTATTGTTGCATCCATGAATTCAACATAGGAAATCAATCACTAGAAATTTAACGTTCACTTACAATAGTTTCTCTCGTTTTTTTTCAATAAGAGAGACAACAGCACAAACACTGCATGCTATCCCTACTTCTAAAACCACACGACTATGACAAATTAACAAGGAACTTAGCTATAGAGCGAAGCAGCTATTTCAATTGCAGACTTGAGATCAGCAGCAGCATTAACTTCGCATAGTATAAGAAAACCTTTGACATCTGCTAGCTTTGAATTTTTACTGCTAACCTTTATCAAAGAGGTTGAGATATAATAATGGAGTGAAGGGAACGATCCAACATTGCAATCTACTGAGTCAACTGTCATATTCATTAACAGCGAACAAGACGGAACTAAATGCTAGGCTAAATAAGAAGTCTCATTTAAGCATGACAAACATCTAATTTTCATGGTTGAAGGAGATGACAAAACAGATTATGTTTCTCATTATCCTTTAATTTTGAAATGTAAAGTTCCTATTGAATAAAAGACTAGCAAGTGGTATTTGGAGAGGAAAGTGAGAATCTCATAGAATCTCAATTCAAAATGTGGCTTTGCCAAAAACAACAAAACATCAAAACAACCAAATTAACTAACTACGAACGCCACACTTGAATCATAGGAAAAAGCAACAGAAGGAAATTTATTTTTGTACAATTTTCAATCAACAGAAACTTCATCATTGTTTATAATATGAAACAAAGAAGAGATGCAATCTTTCCCTAAACCAACTAGAAAACGAAAATACATGTATAATAACATTAAGATGAGTTTAAAAGTTTCGAAGAATAAGCAACGTGTTTTTTACACCATCATCATCGGATTTCATCAAACAGCACAGCTTGGGCCGAGCAAAAGGGGGGGAGCCTCATAAACCCTAGAAATCAACAGATGCGTACCTTGCGATTGCGATTGGGACGAGCAAAAGGGGGGGGGGGGAGCCTCAACAGAAGCGTAACGTTAAGCAAGGGTTTGGGGAATTTGGTGTGGTGGCGGCTAGGGCGGGGATATGGAAGCCTCAACAGAAGCGTAACGTGAAGCAAGGGTTTGGGGAGGAATTTGGTGTGGTGGCGGCTAGGGTATGGAAATTTTTTTGGAGAATTAGGAAATAAGTTTTATTGAGTTAAATTATTTATTTATTTTCATTTTTTTATATTTTTGGCAACAATACTGTCGTTGCAGTAGATATAAGGAAATATACGCAACGAAATTTATCGTTTCCAATTTACACAATCTGGCGAGGGGATTTGCAAAGGCCCGCGCAAGTCATTTTGGAGGAGGGAAAATTTTATTTTATTTTTAGCAACGACTTTCGCGTTGTCGTAACTAATTTTCACAACGACTAAACAGTCGTTGCCAAAACCTTGTTGCGAATAAGGGTTTTTCTTGTAGTGAAAACCCATTAAGGAAAACACAGTCTTTGGTTGTCTCTAAACCCAATTACACTATAGGTGAACTTTTTGACTTGTATCAGATAGATGAATTGGAGTACAAGTTACTTGCCTTAAACCGGGATAAAGAACGATGAACTCAAAAGTAGCAGCAAAACCCACGAACGAAATTCCACGAACTCACGAACGATCCACACGCGCACTCGAGCACGCGCAAGAAAACTCCAAGAGCAAGAGAGCGCGAGACGGCGGATGGAGAGAAAGCAGGAGGGATGAAGCATGGATAGCGCAAGGGTTTGGGAAAAAAAAATGCAGTTTGTGGATGAACAAATAAACAAGGGTATATATAGTTGTGTATATAATAGGGTTTAGAGAAAGATGGGGAGGGTGCACACCACTGGACGGCTACAGGTGAGGAAAGAAGTGGGTCGGGTTGCTAGGGAGTGGGATCGGGTGTGGGTAGCAATCGGTAGAAGGTAGTTAAGTGGGAAAAATTGGTAGTAATAGGAAATAGGATTAATAATAGGTGTAGTTATAAGGTAATAGGTTGGTTTAGTTAGGTAAGTAATCTGATGACAATAAAGGTATAGGATTAGTAGAAGATTCATATAGGTATAGCAATCCGGTAATGGGTTGGGTATGGGGATTTTTTTAATAGGTTAAATAAAATGGGTATTTGGATATCATATAAAGGGGTTTTGGGTATTAGGGTATTTAATTCAAATAGAAAAAAAAAATTAAAAATAACCAAATAAAAAGTAGGTTTATCAAAAATACATTTTGTACTTCAACATAATATTATTAATAATAAAAATAATAATACTGACACAAAACAACAGGATTTGTATTAAAATGTAAAATTCGTAGAAAATAGTTACAACAAAATTTATGGATCAAAATAGATTTTAATGAAAAATCCAATAAGACATTTTAACAAAAGAATTTTGAAATTCGGAAAAATAATTTGCGAAATTTTTTTGAAGTACAGGATATACACAAAAATACATTTTTGGAAAACAGGGGTTAAAATCCTACCCACCTTACAACAAAATTTCGTTCTCGAAATTTGCTTAGGCGGTACATAGGACAAGGCAAAGCAAACAATCTGGGGAAGGGTAACAAAACAGAGGGCTAATGGGAAAAAAAACAAAGCAGATGGCAATACCAGAAAAAGAAGAAAGAAGATAACAATGAGGTCAAAGGGGGTGCAAGAAAGAGAACAAACAGTATCAAAAGGAAAGAATCAACACAAGATAACAAAGCAATAAGGGAGTCGGCAAAACTGAAATCAAAGAGAGAAAAGACAAGGAAGAATTGAATCAACAGTAAGTCAATGGATGAGAACAATTACAAGAGAAAAGGGAAACCAAACAACGCAATGAAGGAGAAGCAACAATATGATCCTGGGACCTGTGGGTTATGGGCCCACCACGCTTCCGCTGCGCTACTCTGATGGTGACGTTCCAAGCTGCAGACAAGTCATTGTAGACCACGCGACAACAAGCGACGATCCGAGCAGGAAGAAAAAAATGAGACACCAGATTAAAATTGGGATTTAGAGGAGGACTTTAATTTAAATAATTAGGTCAAGACTAATGAGAATTTACAAAAATAATATTAATAATACAAAAAATCAACACATAATAATAATAAAATAATAATAACAAAAATAATAATAATAATAACAATAATAATCATCATAATCATAGTGGTAAAAATAATAATAATAATAAAATATTAACAATACTGGTAAGGATAATAATACAAGACAGAAAATAATCTGGGGTTCATCATTTTGGTGAAAGTAATTCAATATCAACATCAAAAATAAAATAGTAAGAAAAATACAAAAATAAAAATAGTAATAGTAATAACAATAATAATAATAACACTAATAATAATAATTGTAGTAGAAATTCTTTGATGTGGATTCGCCTCATTTACATCCATCTGTAGACTTGCCTTCTCGACATCAAGTTGCAGATTTGCCTCCACGACAACAGGTTGCAGGTTTCCATCTGGATATTTGGTTGCACATTTTGCCTCACCGATATCCAGTTGCAATTTGCCTCCATTGACGTATAGTTGCATGTTTGCCATCTCGACATCCAGTTGCAACAAAATGATGAATGAGATGATGCAATCTTCCACACGTACTTAGATATTGATTGCTTAATTTAAATACGAAGTAGAAATTTGTGATATTAAAATACAGAGTTATTCGAAATACAAAATTTTTGTTTTTAGAAAACAATTTCATAGAAGATCCAAAATATAATAAATAATAATCGAAATACACAAAATATTCAAATATATATATATATATATATATATATATATATATATATATAAATATATATATAAAGAAAATATAGGCAGGAGAAGAATGGATTTTATACTCAATAAAGAGTCAACAAAGGAGGACTACAAGGGATGAAAGAAAATAAGAAATCAAAGAATTGAATATGAAGAAAAAGGAACGATGGGGCACAAGCGGAATTTGAAGAGCATATGGCAGGAAAAGAATAACTAGCATGATACACAAAATGAGTCAACAAATGAAGATGAATAAAAGAATCAAAGAAATATGGGGGCAGAAAGAACGAAACTACACCCAATAAGAAATCAACAAATGAGAACGACTAAAAGAGACGGAAGAAACAAGGAATCAAGGAATCGAATAAGAAGGGATCAAAAAGAAAGGAATAAGACTAGTATCCAGATCAATGTTGATAATAATTCATTTAAGCATGCATGGTTGGTGAAATATTGAGCAGATCCCAGTTCGAGCCAAACTTGTCTAATATATTAGGCAACTAATACATTGCCAAACCTGGGCTCTGATACCACTAAAAATCCTGTCACGCCCCGCTTCTCAAAAATACGGAATACGAACACGTAACATTGGCCCAGCGAATGATTTTCATTATCCATAAGCTGTTCAAGAATCTTTACAACATATCACAATATAATCAGAGTCGTAAGCCAGAAAAGTCAACCACATGCACATATGAACCAAATACCAACAAGAATACTTGAAATAAAATATATTAATCTCAAATAGTCATGATCTGAATAACAGAAATAGTTCTGGGTTACATTGCCCAAATACAAGAATAAATTCAAATACATAAATACAATTATTGTTCAAACAACTACAAGAAATAATAATAACAAGATCCAGCACTAATACTTCATGTCACCAATACCATCTGGAACATGTTCTCCAAAATCTGCAATTCAATGAATGCCGGAAAGAGGAAAAGAGAGAAAACACGTACCCGTCAATTGCAAGTTACGGACCACTTATAATGTAGGATACAAGCACATGGAATGGGTGAATCTAAGTAACAAATCTAGCATGGTATAATCATGATGTCCAAAATAAACAACTAGCATGGCAAAAGTGAACAAGTATAAATGACTTAAATCAAGTGTCAAGTAATCATGTATCAAGTGTCATGTAAATAAGTCTCATGTATCATGTAGTCAAGTATCAAGCAAGCATGTATCATGTTCAAGTATCATGTTCAGGTCTCATGTGTCAAGTCTTGTGGTTATTACTATCTAGGTAGCACTTCATGCGCCCCATATTATAACACATGGTTGCTACAACAAACAGTTTCGCTTTAGATTTTATAGTAGACCATAGAGGGACAGTATACTCAGAGACAAGTAATCTAAATCATATAACAAATTCCAAATTAACCAAATCATATACCAAATTCCAAATAATCCAAATCATATACCAAATTCCAAATAATCCAAATCATATACCAAATTCCAAATATGGGAAACACGGGCCCCCTTCCGAGTACACGTTTCTGAATTATCCACTACTAGATCTTTCCCTTAAATCCCGCCTTGGTTATTTATTATAATAATTAGGCATGAATGTATGTGTCGCAAAACAAAGCAAGGATAACAGGGTATAAACTTGTATCAGGTTCAGGGTGTAAGATAAACAAAGTACAGGTACAAGATAACACATAACAAGGTAAAACAACTAGTTTTCTAATTCAGGACAGCAAGAAAGTGTTGTAGAAAAACAATGATTTCCGCTACTACAAACATCCAAATCTGGATCCGTCAAAGGATCTGGAAAATAGACTTCCACACAAATCCAGCGAGTATAAATAAGTCACATAGTACTTCACAACATCATAACTCAAAACAGGTTCGAAAACAAAAAACATGTTCAGTCAGAAATCAAGAAAACAAATTCTCAGTCAGAAAAACAGCATCAAAACTTCTCAAATAAATTCAGGAAAAATCTGGGGTATTCCCTTATATGTTTAGAATCAAAATATAAAGTTTTGTAATATTCCAGTAAAATTAGTTTAGTCATCAAAAATATGAAAACATCAAGAAATGGTAGTTTGGCAAATCTGGAATTCCCAACATTGCTGTACGAAAACTATGATATCTCGCAACCAGTGAAACGAAATCCAATTCTGCCTAAGGGATATGAAAATAGATAGAATATACTAACTTTCACATTTCACAAACATTTCTCATACAGTAAAAGGAATCATAGTGAAAATAGGGTTCTTTACAGAACAGCGAACGAAATACAGCATGTATAGATTTTATAAACGAGCATGAAACAACACATAAAACTCATCAATAAAATTCACCAAAATTTTGGGTAATCCCTAGATAGGTATAAAAAAACTGACCAAAGTTTCAGACCAAAATAATATATGTAGCATAGTTCTTTAAAATGATTCGTTATCAAAATTACTGAAAAATAGAATCTGGAAAATGTCGACACCTCTGTACCAACTCAGTCATACGAACTCCAAATTAAGCAAAGTCAGTGGGGTTTGAAAATAGACGAAATTATCTAAAACTCATATTTTATACCGAAATCAAGATACTGACTGTAATATAGACGAAAACAGCAAACAAAACAGAACACCCAGTAAATACAGATTTCGCACTTCAAAACAACGACGACATTTCTTCAAGAATATTGATCCAAACACATCCAAACTTGAAATACAACCTACCAAGTGTCTAAACATCATGATTTAGGATTATTAACATGTCCACGCCTATTATTTCATATGGGTCTTAGTCCAAATACAATTTCACACAAATATTCACATGCATGATTACAAATCAAGAATTGGGCAATTCCTAGGTTATTTCATATCAAGATTTGTGTCATGAGTCATCTATGGCCAAATTATCACAATAGAGACAAAACTCATCAAGGAAAACACAGTCTTTGGTTGTCTCTAGACCCAACTACACTATAGGTGAACTTTTTGACTTGTATCAAACAAACGAATTGGAGTACAAGTTACTTGCCTTAAACCGTAATAAAGAACGATGAACTCAAAAGTATGAGCAAAACCCACGAACGAAATTCCACAAACTCACGAACGATCCACACGCGCACTCGACCACACGCAAGAAAACCCAAAGAGCAAGAGAGCGCGAGACGGCAGATGGAGAGAAAGCGGGAGGGATGAAGCACGGATGGCGCAAGAGTTTGGAAAAAAAAAATGCAGTTTGTGGATGAACAAATAAACAAGGGTATATATAGTTGTGTATATAATAGGGTTTAGAGAAAGATGGGGAGGGTGCACACCACTGGACGGCTACAGGTAAAGAAAGAAGAAGTGGGTCGGGTTGCTAGGGACTGGGATCGGGTGTGGGTAGCAATCGGTAGGAGGTAGTTAAGTGGGAAAAATTGGTAGTAATAGGAAATAGGATTAATAATAGGTGTAGTTATAAGGTAATAGGTTGGTTTAGTTAGGTAAGTATTCTGATGACAATAAAGGTATAGGATTAGGAGAAGATTCATATAGGTATAGCAATTCGGTAATGGGTTGGGTATGGGGATTTTTTTAATAGGTTAAATAAAATGGGTATTTGGATATCATATAAAGGGGTTTTGGGTATTAGGGTATTTAATTCAAATAGAAAAAAAAAATTTAAAAATAACCAAATAAAAAGTAGGTTTATCAAAAATACATTTTGTACTTCAACATAATATTATTAATAAAAAATAATAATAATACTGACACAAAATAACAGGATTTGTATTAAAATGTAAAATTCGTAGAAAATAGTTACAACAAAATTTATGGATCAAAATAGATTTTAATTAAAAATCCAATAATACATTTTAACAAAAGAATTTTGAAAACCGGAAAAATAATTTGTGAAAATTTTTTAAAATACAGGAAATACACAAAAATACATTTTTGGAAAAACAGAGGTTACAATTTTTCATGAAATAAAGCAATTAAACATGATGGGTATCAATTCTATAGTTAATAAATCTTATAATCAAGCATTAAGGGTGTAATAGCATGATAGATACAATTAAAAACACACATATACACTATTTTAACAATAACCAAACATCAATCGATCATTCAACAAACAACCTAGCAATCATCTCTATAATAAATTATTTGTGTAGTGATTATATGCATAACCCTATTAACGATACTATATGAGTACATGAAAGATTCAATCTTTGGAGTCAAAAGTGGCACGAAGCCGAGGATATTTGGGTTAGCTCATATAAACCCTCAATATACAAAACGAAAAGAGAAGAACAACATATGATACGATGAACAATTGGATCTACTTGCAAGAATTTCAATAAAAACTTGAATTTGATACAAGATTCAATTCAAGAGGAAAGTGACTTGCCTTATTGACGGTTAATTTGAATACCAAGAATAACGGGATGAGAATCCCGGAGCATCGAACCCACGCACACCCGAAATAACACGTGTATAATACGTGCAAAAGAAGTCAAAGCAACAACAGTGAAGAGAGAGAGAGGGCTCGGTCTGACTTGGCTCGACGGCTGTGACCTGACGTCGAGCGGCAACGACGGTTGACAGGGCGAGACGTCGACGGGCAGCTGGCTGACGGGTATCGACTGAAGCAGGGAGAGCTTGGCTGCACTGTTTTGGGTGGGAAAACAGAGAGACAGCAGGGGAACAGGGGAGAAGAGGTTGGGGTTAGGGGTCTGGGCATCGACTAGTGATGGCATCGACTGGTGGGGTCGCCGAAGCAGGGTAACGCTTAAGAGGGCACCGGAGGGTGCCAGAGATGGTCGGGGAAGGAGCATAGTAATGGGTTAGGCGGGAAATCTAAGATCGGGGAGAGAGAAACAGAGAGGAGAGAAACGGCTATGATTAGGGTTTCAAATTGTGTGATTTTAGAGTTTGTATTAGAGTTGTATTTATATATTGCAATTAGGATGTTGGGTTAATGGTTTAGGATCCAATAATAGCGGGTTTTGGTTAAGAATTAATTGTGACTAGGTTTTGGGTTCAATAAGATATGAAATTAATTACAATAGGGTTCAAATAAAATACCCACAATTAAATTTTAAAAATAGGATCAACAAGAAATAGCTCAACAAGAAGAACAAAGAATTTCATGAACAAATTTAATTAAGATAATCAAAAAGGTAAAGAAAAATAGAGTATTTTATTCAATTGCAAATAAAATATTACAAAAGAGGAGAAAATGAAAAGAACGAAAATGGTAGTTACAAAAAGTGAAATTATCAATATGTACGTAACGATTCTGAGTGTAGACGACAATCTTGGCATCAATAAGAAGTATTAAATTAGAGAAAAACATAGGATGTAGTTGCATTAAATATCAGTTTACCTTATTTCAACCTCATTTGATCAATGTAGGTTGCATTTATCAATTTGAGCTCCATGTGAGATTCATCCCAGTCCTATTACAGTTCAAGTACAAATGTCATACCAAAGTTAAATAATAATGTAAAAAGTTTATTAGAATAATTGGATAGACTTGTTACTTTTTAATCAAAATTACATGCATTTTTTTGAAATAACTATAAAAGAACTTCGAGATAAACAATATTTGTTGTTGAGCTCAAACAATCTTCTGGTAGAAGTAGAAAAATACGATCAAAACTTGTACACCTAGAGAGTGCAACATAAAGTTGTCCATGACTGAAAACTGGTAAGCGTAACCCACAATATCAACAGATTTTTCTTGTGATTTACTTTTTCGTTACAGAATACACTAATCAAACTGGAAAATTGACGTCTTGTCATTTCAAACGGTAGATCCGAAGATAACGTCTTGTCTTGTTACAGAATACAACATACACTCTATGGCTTTCGATGGTTTAAGCCTTTGACCTTCCTCTCTATCTATAGGGAGAGGAATATCTTAACTACATACTATGCACGTACTGGACTCCAAACTAGATTACAATCTAACTTATAAATATACAGGACGGACATGACATAAATAAAGTAGTACAATACAGCTAGTATGCCAAAAAGTCTTTTGTGTCGCTGTCACCGGTCGTTATCACCTTTATTAGATTCCCCTTGTCTCATGTCTCCTTGTTTCCCGTATCTCCATTCTTCTTAATATTTTTTCATTTCATAATTAAGTCCAAGTCGCTGACTCTTTCTTGCATTTGTTTTACACCTAGTTGGTTGTCTGTGTAGATTTATTAAAAAGTTTTAAAGGATCATTATACAATGACTAGTTTGAGATTAGAACAACGAATAAAAAAGATAAATATTTTTTTTTTGATAGAACACTCGATCTGAGCTAAAATGATATGGTGTTGTTCATATTATAAGACTCACGGTCTGTTCTGGTGGTTAGAACATTGGACTCTAAATCCAAGACTCACAGTCAACCAACTCTAACTATAAACATTCTACTGAACAATAACAATTTTATAGAGTCTATTCTGGTCAAAGAAATATTGTTGACCAGCCAAATGTTAAAGCCGGTACATCAGCTGATAAACGTTCTAGTAAAAAAAGATATAAAAGAAAAGGGCAAAAGAAAGTCGATATTAAACCGAAAAAGGTTTATAAAAAAGAATCAATATAAATGCTTCAAATATCACATTATGATACCGAATATAATTCATAGTATGGAATACATACTCAAAAAAACAGATGCAATTCATAATTCCAAATTATCTAATGATTCTAATCTAGATCAAGAATATTTAATTGATAGAACACTCGACCTTACAAGCTTACAATACAACATACACTCTATGGATTTTGATGGTTTATGACTTTGCCCTTCCTCTCTATTTATAGGGGGAGGAATATCATAACTACGTTCTATGCACGTATTAGATTCCAAACTAGATTACAATCTAACTTTAAACACAGGACTGACATGACATAAAGAAAGTACTACAGTACAGCTAGTATGACATCTTAAAAGATTATCTATCTAGAAATCTTATTACATTTAGTAGTAATCCTCAAAGGCATTTTGAATGGATAGTAATGCTTTTTGGATTAAAAAGTGCACCACAAATATTTCAAAAATGGATGGATAATATGTTTGGCCATTTACCATTTGTTACTAGTATTTTTTTTCTAAAGGAACATAAAGAAAATCTACTACAAGTAGCAAAAATCTTGTTAAAAAATGGAACTATCATAAAGATTGAATTATTCAAGGAAGCAACAGTTTTTCTTGGGAGAAAGATAAAAACAGAAGAAGGGACTACTGTCCAAAATAATAAGAAAGTAGCTACTACTACAATTAAAAAAGTATCTACTAAAACTACTACTGATACTACTGTATCAAATACTACTGTTCCACTAGACCTACAAATAATTTTTTGCAATATTAATTTTACTCTACTGTGTTTTCAAAATTTTGCAGATACATCAATGGAAGCAACAGGTATGACATTTGTCTATATCAAAAAATGGGAAGTACAAAGCTTCATACAAAAGCATAAAAACTATTTTTATAACAGAAAGAACAGACATCTTCCAATAGCAAGAAGATTGTACGAAGCAACCCAAAGAAATTTAGCATTCAACCTAGAAGAAGATTATTACATCTGCCTAGGATGTTATGAATCTTATAACATAACTAGATTTGCCCGTGGCCACGTGCCTACGGCACGTCTTCAGAACGATAGAGCATATCTTGTAAACAGTAAATCAACAATTATGTAGCTGAAGTTTGAAATAATTAGTTGTAAATAAAAGTCCATGTTTCCATTAGTATATGGTGAAAAATAATTATAAATTGGGGTATAAAAGTCCATGTTTCCATATATATATATATATATATATATATATATATATATATATATATATATATAAATATAAATATATATATATATATATATATATATATATAGAGAGAGAGAGAGAGAGAGAGAGAGAGAAAATTAAATAAATAAATGAGTTGTTTAGGGGGATTTGAATTTGAGTTTTGGGGAAGAATATGTTTTGTGAGGTTAGATCTGGGCCTTTAATTTTGGGGGATTGAAGGAGAGCCACTTGATAGCTTTCTTTGTGTTTTATTATATATATATATATATATATATATATATATATATAGAGAGAGAGAGAGAGAGAGAGAGAGAGAGAGAGAGAGAGAGAGAGAGAGAGAGAATTAAAGAAATAAATGATTTGTTTTGGGGGGATTTGAATTTGAGTTTTGGGAGGAAAATATGTTTTGTGAGGTTAGATCTAGGCCTTTGATTTTGGGGGGGATTGAAGGAGAGCCACTTGATAGCTTTCTTTGTGTTTTATTATATAGATTGAAGAATATCAAGAAGAGCATGACTCTATAATTGTAATAACTTGTATAAATTACAAACAACCCCGACACAATTCTTCTAGGCTAGTGTGCCAATAAGTCTTCTTTGTCGCTTCCAACGGTGAATGACACGACATAAAGAAAGTAGTACAGTACAGCTAGTATGCTGAGTTGGTAGACTAGTGTGACAATAAGTTTTCAATGTCGCTTTCAACGGTCGCTGTCACCTTTATTAGAATTCCCCCATCTCATGTTTCTCCATTCTTCTTTATATTTGTTTATTTCATAATTAAGTTCAAGTTCCTGATTCATTATTTCATTTATTTTACAGATCAAGAATCATTAAACATCAATATAATTACTATTTGTAAGATGGCTAATGATATCTTGGACTTAATTATGAAATGAACAAATATAAAGAAGAATGGATAAACAGAAGATAAGGGGAATCTAATAAAGGTGATAGCGTCCTTTGAAAGCGACACTGAAGACTTCACACTAGCCTACCAACTCAGCATACTAGCAGTACTTTACAACTTACTTTATGTCGTGTCAGTCATGTGTGTGTCTACACACACACACACACACACACACACACACACACCTTTTTAAAAATTTTGCATTTCAAAATTAATGGGATTATTTCAAAATATTATCTCTTTCCTCACCATTTCTTTTGAAAATTATAAATTTATGTTCTTCTATTACCTAATTAATCAATTAGGGGTATTTAGGTTTTGAAACGAAAAAACCCAAAAGACTAATTAGTGTAATACCCTGTAATTTCAAAGATATATATATATATATATATATATATATATATATATATATATATATATATATATATATATATATAATAATAATAATAATAATAATAATAATAATAATAATAAATTGGAGGTGTGGCCTATAGAATATTTTATGGAATGAAAATATGGAATAATTGGAGTGAGGCCCTGCGGTGAAAGAAGAAAGCAGAGTTGCTGCTTGGTTTACTCGTGGCTGACGTCACCATAGGGTGACGTGGCGGGGGGGGGGGGGGGGGTGGGTTCCACCGGTTAGTGCTGTTGTTCTTTCAGAGAGAGAGAAAGCAGCGGAAGTGTTTGAAGATAATCCCATATTGGTAATTGAACTAGAATAATTAAAAATAAATATAATAGCCTGGGATTAGTGGTCACCAATAAGCTATAGCACGTTTTATGAGGCAGTCTGTGGTGGGCAGTTGTACTATAAATAATAATTTATCAGATAAAATAATAAAATTGTCTGAGAATTGGGGCGGGGCGTTACAAATGGTATCAGAGCCGACTTTCGACACCGAGTGTAGAAAAGCCGTGAGTTATGGACTCTAGCATGATCGGCCAAGTGAGACAATCCCCAGTATTCTAGGACGATGGACGTAAGGGCCACAGAATGATCCGCGGAGTGGACGCTCACGGGAGTGCTCCACATCGGCTAGAAAGGAGGATCCTGCACTAGATTGCATGCCCCATACTCAACGAGGATGCTGATTTCTAAAGGGAGGCATATGTAATACCCCGTAATTTTAAATATATATATATAGAGAGAGAGAGTCCCCTTCGGTTGCACACTACTTTTGGTGAGCACTCCGTGAGCACTCACGAACTAGAGACCCTATGAAAAATCCGAACCGCTCATATTGTTCTATATGCCTTAGATAGCCTAACAATAAAAATTCAAGTAATTTGAAGTTCATTTTCCCATCCATCAAGCTGTTAAAATTTTCAGCCATACAATTTTGTGATGATATAAATCATGGGCAAATGAACTTCAAATTACTTGATTTTTTATTGTTAGGCTATCTAAGGTATATAGAACGATATGAGTGGTTCGGATTTTTCATATGGTCTCTAGTTCGTGAGTGCTCACGGAGTGCTCATCAAAGTAGTGTGCAACCGAAGATTTCTCTATATATATATATATATATATATAATAAATTGGAGGTGTGGCCTATAGAATCTTCTATGGGATGAAAGTATGATATAATTGGAGTGGGGGCCCACGGTGAAAGAAGCAAGCAGAGTTGCTGCTTGGTTTAATTGTGGCTGACGTCACCATAGCCATAGGGTGACGTGGCATGGGGGGGAGGGGGGGTCCACCGGTTAGTGCTGCTATTCTTTCAGAGAGAGAGGAAGTAGCGGAAGTGTTTGAAGATAATCCTATATTGGGAATTGAACTAGAATAATTAAAAATAAATATAATAGCCTAGGATTAGAGGTCACCAATAAGCTATAGCACCTTTTATGAGGCAGACTGTGGTGAGCAGTTGTACTATAAATATTAATTTGTCTCTTAAAATAATAAAAATTGTCTGAGTATTGGGGCGGGGCGTTACATATAGAGATTTTGGATGGAGTAGGGTCATCAACAACAACTTTAGGCTTACAGTAGGTTCATCTACATGCTAAAGAATAGAGTATGGTTATATGAAAATTCGTAAAGCTATGTAGGGTTTAGGGAAATTTACCCTTCCTATTATTATTGTTATATGTGAAATAAGAGTTAATTTTTCTTAAGTTATAATCATCAAAGGATAAATTTCAGTTAACCCTGTTCATGTTCATTCCTTTCGCAGTTAACCATATTCAAGTTTTTTTTGGCAATTAACCCTACTGAAGTTATTTTCTGTTAGGCACACACTGAACTAACTGTTGTCGTTATATTGTGTCTGGGTTGTCTAAAGTACCCCTCTAGTATAGATTAAAAATAATGAAGTTAAGAAGATAACTTTCACACTTAATCATTGTCTAAACTATTCCTCTCCCCTTTTCCACCAAAATTTGAAATTTTCCCCGAATTTGAATCAAGGAAATTTTCGATTGCATCTTCGAATGCCGTGGAAGGAGAAATGGGAAGTGTTGGATCTTGTATGCAAGGCAAATAACACTAGAGGGGTGGGGGGGAGTGAATAGTGCTATGTACAAAATAAAAAATAATTTAAACTTGTGGTAACTGTTAAGTCGACTGGAAAGCAAAACCAGTCGACTGAAATGCCAGATAAAAGAGACTTAATCAACTGAAGAACATTGAGTCTGTTAAGTCGATTTAATAAAGGAACCAATCGACTGATCAAACACAGACTTACAATAAAGTGCAGCGAAATTAAAATTGCAAGTTAGAGAAATCAAACCACAGAGAATCAACAATGCTAACACAGCAATATATCCTGGTTCGATCCTCCCGACCTACATCCAGTCCCCAAGCAACCCACTTGAGATTTTCCACTATTCTTGAAAAAATACAAGAACACCCTACGATCTTTGGCAACAACTATGCCAAACCCGAAGACCTCTCTCACCACTAGAGAGAGCAAGACCCCACTCTACAACCTAGAGTGAACACTGACTACACCAAGAGCCCTTCTCTCCAACCGAGAGGACCACTCTTACAGCCCGAGAGTGAAACAACAAAGAAATAGAAGATTACAACACTTAAAGCCTTGATTTTTGGGTGTGCTTTTTGTATAGAGGCTATAGGTCAACTTCTAATCGCACTTAAACTTAATCGTTGTTATGCAAGACTAAAATTAGAGAACCAAGTCTAAAGAATGAGAGTACTTGAAAGTTTTAAGTTCTTTTTCACAAATAAAAGCAAAGACTTGATAAAAGCATTGGGTAACCTTTTTCAAGTTCATTCTGAACTCTATTTATAGAGTAGGAACTCCAGGGACGTTGGAAAACGGTTCACCAACTGCCAACAAACGGCAGAAAAACTTTGAGTTTGAAAAACAATTTTTAAACTTCAGAAAACTGTCAAAACAGCTCGACCAGTCGACTGGGTTGCCAAGGGAGTCGACTGGTCAAAGCTTAAGTATGTTCAGTTTATTTCATACTTGAACAGTCGACTGCTTATCGAAGTAAGTCGACTAGTACTTTGACAGCAGAACTTATACAAGCATGAATTTGACATTTTGGTTTTTAATAATCTTTATTTTAATCCTAGGGGATGTGTGAGTGTGTGCATCAATGCTATTACAAGATTTCTAAGACATATCAAAAAATGCAATAAATTTACATGACACTCTTTTGAGCTGATCACTTTGAAAACCTTTGAAGCTCTGAATAACCCTTGTCTTGTATCTTTATCTTGAGTCTTGAAAAAGCTTCCTTGTCTTGTAGCTTGATCTTGAATCTTGAAAGCGTTAAGTACACATTGCAAGAGATATGTAAAATAGAATATATGTGTATCGTGTTGTAGTCATCAAAATTAAGAATCTACATTCTCCCTTTTTTTGATGATGACAACACAATAACTAAACAATATAGAATACATGCTTCTCCTGAACATAACTAAACAATTGTAAATTGCTGCCCCCTAAATAAAATAAGATATGCACACAACAATAAAAATAAGATACAAAATATCATAAAGCATGTACACAACCAAGCATGATAAAACTTGTATATATAAACTTGTACATAACCAAGCATGATAAAAATTGTGTACATAACCAAGCATGATAAAAAATTGTACACAATCAAGCATGATAAAACTTCTCCCCCTTTGGCATCAACAAAAATAGAGGGAAACCAAATTCATATATAAACAGTAGACCATAAAAGACAATCCAAAGAGAGAAACATAAAGGTTTACATAAATAGCCAAATAACGTGCATAATTCTAACGATAAAATCTTACAAACATAGAAAACATAATGCAAAAGAAAGAAAAAACAACTTCAATCATCGTCTTCGTCACTGTTGGAGGCAAGAGTAGGCTGAGGAAACTGTCGACAAACATCTGAGGGAGGTTAGCAAGACTAGCCTTAAGGAAGTCCTGTCGACCCAAAATGAGATCCTGACAACCCAAAAGATAGTTACAGACGTATAGAGGCTCTCAGGATGAGAAAAACTGGCCCTAGGACGAGCACTAGAAGACGAACTAGATGCCAAAGAACGATGGGGAATAGAAGTGGCTAAAGGTATAGGTGGAGCATTACGAGGAGATGAAGTAGGAAGAGTATGAAGTAATTTCATACGGGCAAGACTGGCTCGATCAAGAGATTCAAAACGAGACACAACACTAGACTCTGAATCTAAATATGTAACGCCCCGAATTCCAAAAATACACTGAATTCGAGATTCCACAGGATCTTTACACTTCTTTCGTACAATTTTAGAAGGAATTTAAAACTTTTCACTTTACATCAGAGTTACATGAAAACTTTACACTTTGCATTTTACAGCGGAAGCAAATTTACAATATTTAAATAAATGTACATCAATATTTGAATAATCTCTAAGCATCTGTGCTTCTTTAATCTTTATCATGTCATTTACCCTGCATACAAAACTGTGGGTACGTCAGTTTATTCAACCGACGAACATTATACACGGCCATCCTCTCTATGCCGGAAATAGTATAACTGATTTTCCATATTTAATAAACACAAACTTGTCACATATCAAACTAAAGGGAATACCCTATTGATGTCGTGTTGTGATTGTGCACTTAGTCCTTAATGCAATTATTTATATTATATGACACTAATGCACACTTGTTCGGATTCTATGCATCCCATACTACATAGGTCCGAGGGCAAGCCTCTTAATCGTTCTTCATCTTGTAGGGTTCAATCTCTCGTCATGACTTAATCTACTACTGTAACTACGGTAAGTATCCTAGATGATCAATGAGTACAAGCTCATGTACAGAAAACCTGGAGGGGAATCCCACGCCATGTCCTGACGCATCAAGCATGCATTCTGTGGTAATTCAGCCTCCTTCATGGCACACGATCCTCTGCAGTCACCAAACATCCCACAAGCATCGCCAAGATCCCGATAATTCCGGAGTAGTGCCCACGCCATGTCCTGACACATCAAGCATGCATTCTGTGGCTCACTCTCACATCGTAGACTCGAGGCCCTCATACTTGTGTTTTTCTCTCACTTTCATCACCTCTTCACTATGTACTAATTCTTAATTTAATGAAATCATGAACAAAATCATTCTCTTAGAGTTATCCCTCTCACTACTACCGGTCTTATTTCTTTCATTTCACAATGACCCAAACTGGTCTTTTCAATGTCAATAATCATAATTCATCACTTTTCACTTGCCGGCGTGAGTTTTGGCTACACCCTAATTTTCAATTTCAATTCACAAATTCACATGTTTGAGTTGTTATACTCAATAACATTTCTCTTTTCCAATCACATGATTTCTAAATTATTCATGAGTCAATAACCATACATGGAGTTCAATTATTCATCATGTATTTCATCCAATATTTATTTCCACATTAAAATCATATCACCAATTATATGGTCGAAATGAATATTCGCAACTCATTCTTGTCACACTATTCTTCAATAAGAATAATTCACGCAAACTTCACAATATATATTTTCTTTTTTTGTTATTTTCCTTTTCTAGCACTTATTTCAATTCTTTTGCAAAACACATCTTTCACAAAAATATACAAGTGTAGAACCATAGTTCCAACTACACTCTTATTCCCAAAATATACTTCATTTCATTCTAATAACTCCCAATTTATTTTTCATAAGTCACACATAATTTTAGTATAATAATAGTATTTTTTTCATAATTTTTAGACATCAAAAACTCATCAAAAAATTAATTTTTCCACAAAGTAAAATTCTGGCCGAGACCAGGATTCGAACCAGCAACCAAAAAGAACCCAACCGCACACACTAGCCACTTGGCCACTTGTGCTCATCGGTATAAAGAAGGATTGGAGAGTTATATACTCTCGGACTGAACTTGATTTAATTTTTAAACGCACACAAAATAAAATGGTGTCATCCAGTATCGAACCAGCGATCCGTGGGACACAAGCCGCACACACTGTAGCATTAGATGCCTCCCGACCATTTGAGCTATAGACTCAAGTTGTCTTGAATACAACTTATATTTTAACTTAATCAGTTCTCTGTTCAATAGAACATTTCGATGTTTCAAAAGCTCTCATTTGAGTTTTGTTTTTTCTAAATTTCCTGTAAATCTCCAGAATAATTATTTAAACAATATTTGATACTCCAGTAATTTAAAAATAATTTTTCCAGTAATTAAACACATATTTTTCATACAATTAGTTTAAATTATACGCTACTACTACCACATCTTATTTCGATATTTCTTATACAATTTAGCATTAATATTTCCTATATCAATTCCCTGTTTATATTCCTTTTTCCAAACCCAAAAATATATTTTAAGTCATCCATCATAAACATTATCACAAAAGTCCATCTAAGCACATAAGGCAACAATTTCATCTACTAGCATTTGCATTTAGTTTTGATGCTAATAACGAATTTTACTTCAAGCATTCCATAGCTATAAATAATTCACACACAACTTAAGTTTGATGATGGAATAACATACAATCTATTTAGTAACATTTCAATCAACTAATAAGACATTTTTTTCCATTTAAATGCACTCTTATTAATCTTTTTCATGCATTATCATTAAAATTTAATCTTAGCATGCTATCTAATTAGAAACATGGAAAATAACCCACCTTATTTGAAGAGAATAAAATTGCAATACCTCCTAAACACAAGAGTCCTTGTCAAAAGAGCGTCCCTCCTCCTCCTCCTAGATGTGCACCACCGAGCCTCAAAAGATGCCAACCCGAGAGCTCCTTGATGATGATGCCGGCCTTCCCTTGGTGCAAACACACTCACACACAACTCTCAATCTTTTTATCTCACTTACTATACTACTAACAATTTGTATTTTCTACTATAGGTTTTGGAGAAATGAAGAGTACAAAGATAACTAGGCCAGGGGGGGGGGGGGGGGGGGTATTTATACTAAAATTTGGAGCAAATGAAGGGTTAGGATCAATCTAGGAGTTAAAAATAAAAGGCTAGGATTCAAGGGGAAGTTGTAGTAACCAACCATGATCAAAAAACTACCACCCATAACTCCACTAATTTTTTTCATTTTTCCTCCAATCCAAAACCGGCCTCCTAGTGTGCTTTTTGCACGTGTACGTACAATGCACGTGCATTCATTAGTTCTCCATTTAAAAAAAGTTGTACATTATATTTTCTATAAAAATAATCTTATAAAAATATCCTACATTACAAGTTGTAATTTAAAGAGAAATAACTCATGGGCTTTAATTAATGGGCCAAATAATAGTTTACAAAAATAAATTAGATTTGGGCTAAAAAGAAAGGCTTATGTTTATTTGAAGAAAAATGGGCCTTTATAAAAATAATTAGAGAACACATATACATATATATATATATACACACACATCATCCATAATGAATAAAATTATAAGATTTCACCCTACAAAAATTGCACGTGCACACTACGTGCAAAAAAAAATTAATAATTTTCATAAATGAAAATCAGGGTATTACAAAATTTACCTTAAAGTGATTAAAGACATGAGTGAAAAGAGCACCATAAGGTAGAAAAGAGGAGTGAGCTTTGTGGAGACGCCTAAAAATAAGATAACTCCAATGGATTTGAATATTCCCAAAAATAGCATACACAGCAGCTTGTAATTCGTACAAAAATTGATCATAACATCCCGTTTTAAGGATAATATTATACGACAAAATTCGTGCAACAAGTTTTGCAAGCGGGGTGATGTTCTTATTGGTCATTGGAGGACCACGGTTGGGAAGAAAAGTTTTAGACAAAATAGAGTGATCATCAAGTTCAATCTCACCTAAATCCAACCCATCAAAAGGAATGTTCAAAATCTATCCTAATGTCTTAACATCCAATTTGATCCTCACATTTTTAACAAAGGTAGTGATAGTAATTGCATCACCATCATCATTATTAGCAACTTTCATATTAGTAAAAAACAAATAAATAAGTTGCGGGTAGTAATAGGGTTGATTGACTAAAGATAAGAGATCAAACAATCCATATTGTTCAAAAAGTGGAGGAATAGGATATTTATCCAAATCAGGAAAGTTAATAAACCTTCCAGGAAAAATAACTAGTTGGCAAATGATAAAATATTTTTCAACTAGACTAGGATTCCTCAAATACTGAAGATAATTTAGATGAGTTTGTTCTTCCTCAACATGAGCAGACCTAGATCTTTTGGAGCATGAAGAAAATAGACTAATCTAAATGACCTAAATAGATAAAAGAAAAAAAACACAAAGAACAAATGTACCCAACAACACAGACAGAAAAAACGAAGCTAGTTGAGGACCAAAGTAATAGGAACTCCGAGCTAAGAAGATCGAGCTGCCAACTCCAATCAGCAATCACGAGAGCAAAAGAAACCCAAAAACAACTTCACAGCACAGCCGTCTGGTCTTGAGGTTGAAGAAGAGTAAAAAGTAAAATGAGGAAAGTGAAAGGAGGCTAGGATTTTTACAAATAATTAAGGGTGGAGATTAAAAGAAATGATGGATTGATGGTGTAGATCGCATAGAGAGTAAAAGTGGAATGGGTCGGGTCTAAGAAGAGCAAAAAAACCCCAACAAATGACGATTCAGTTTTAACAAAAATCTGAACATCGCCGTGACAGTCGACTGGCATTGAGGGAAGTCGACTGAGGCGAGAGCAAAATAAATCCAATAATAAAGTATCTTCAGTCGAGTAGGGAAGAAACACAGTCAATTGGTCATTAAGAAAAAATAAAGAAAGAAAAACAAACACATAAACTCGGTATAAGTCAGCCGAAAACCAAAATAAGTCAACTTAGACACCATATTTTTTAGGAAATATCATGAAATGAACGAATTCCTAGTTCTCGTCTAAATTTGATAAATGTCTTCTTTCAACGATTTGGTAAAAAAATCAGCTATTTGTTTATCAGTAGAAATAAATTCCAATAAGATATATCCTTTTAAAACATGATCACGTAGAAAATAATGTCGAATATCAATATGTTTCGTACGTGAATGTTGAATCAGATTTTTAGATAGATTAATGGCATTGGTATTGTCACACATTATAGAATGTTTTGAAAAGAAAATACCATAATCAAAAAGAGTTTGTTTCATCCATAAGATTTGAGCACAAGCCAAACTTACAGTAATATATTCAGCCTCTGTGGTAGATAGAGATACGGAATTTTGCTTTTTACTGCACCAAGATACTAGGGAATGTCCCAAAAAGTGACAGGTTCCACTAGTACTTTTATGGTTAGTTTTATTTGCAGCAAAATCCGCATCACTATAAGACAATAACAGAAAATTATTGGTGTGAGGATAAAATAAACCATATTCAGATGTGTCTTTAATATATCTTAAAATCCATTTATTTGCTTTTAAGTGAGATTCTTTTGGATCAGACTGATATCTAGCACACAAATATACGCTAAACATAATATCTGGTCTACTAGTAGTTATATATAAGAGTGAGTCAATCATACCTCGATAGAGCTTTTGATCAACACTCTTACCTAATTCATCTTTGTCAAATGTAGTAGTAGTAGCCATAGGTGTGGTCTTGCTTGTAACATCCCGTAGTTTCAAAATAGTATAATATATATATATATATATATATATATATATAAAAGGTTAAGATATGTTCAGTTTGAAAATTAAATGGTATTAATAAGTAAAATGTGCTTTGGTGGGGGGGGGGGGGGGGGGGGGGCGCCCGTGAAGGAAGAAAATGGGCCGTGCTTTGACTTCGGTCAAAGATGGTTGACGTGGCGTCTCTCACACGGATTAAAAGATATGGAGAAAGATAGAATGTAATATACTTAATCCCATATCGTTAATAAAATAGGAATAAAATAATAATAAATAGTATTAGCCAAGGATCAAGAGTCACCTAATCGGTTAACCAACTTTTGAGAGGCAGCCTGTGGTGGGCAGTTGTACTATATAGTATCTAATTTGTCTTATAAATTGTATAAATTATCTGATCTAAGGGCAGGGGCGTTACAAATGGTATAAGAGCCGACTTTCGACATTGAGTGTGGGGCATATCTTATAGTCGGGCGGTGGATTGATTGCGTCGGCAGCGATTCACCGGTGGGTTGACTCGTCGGCAACGATTCACCGGGACTATAGACCCAGTCGTCGGACTGTGGTTGCTTGTTATAATTAGTTTGGCGAGACTATATACCCAGTCGTCGGACTGTGGTTGCCCAGAGAGGGCGGATAGAAGAGTAGATGCTCCACATCAACTAGAAAGGAGATCCTGCACTAGATTGTGCATGCCCTGTGCTCATCAGTGAGGACGCTAATTTTTGAAGGGGGTGTCTGTAACATCCCGTAGTTTCAAAATAGTATAATATATATATATATATATATATATATATATATATATATGTGTGTGTGTGTGTGTGTGTGTGTGTGTGTGTGTGTGTGTGTGTGTGTGTGTGTGTGTGTGTGTGTGTAAGGTTAAGATATGTTCGGTTTGATAATGAAATGGTATTAATAAGTGAAATGTGCTTTGGTGGGGGGGGGGGGGGGGGGTGCCACCCGTGAAGGAAGCAAATGGGTCGTGCTTTGACTTCGGTCAAAGATGGTTGATGTGGCTTCTCTCACACGGATTAAAAGATATGGAGAAAGATAGAATGTAATATACTAAATCCCATATCGTTAATAAAATAGGAATAAAATAATAATAAATATTATTAGCCAAGGATCAAGAGTCACCTAATCGGTTAACCAACTTTTGAGAGGCAGCCTGTGGTGGGCAGTTGTATTACATAGTATCTAATTTGTCTTATAAATTGTATAAATTGTCTGAGCTAGGGGCAGGGACGTTACATTACTACTAGTGCCATCCATGCCAAATCATTTGAGTAATTCCTTAACATATTTTCCTTGATTAATAAATATGCCATTTTGGAACTGTTTTATTTAAAGTCCAAGGAAGTAATTGAGTTCACCCATGTGACTCATCTCAAACTCATTTTGCTTGGTAGTAGCAGAATCTTGACAACGATTACTGTTAGTTGATCCAAAAATTGTGTCATCTACGTAAACCTGTATAATTAATATGTCTGATTTTATTTTCCTAATAAACATTGTAGTGTCTACTTTACCAATTTCAAACCCTGTTTCTAAAAGAAATGTTTTTAGACGATCATACCAAGCACGAGGTGCTTATTTAAGACCATATAAGCATTTTTTAATTTAAAAATATGTCTAGGGAATTTTTCATGTTCAAAACTTGGTGGTTGCTTAACATAAACATCCTCCTTAATGAAACCGTTTAAGAAAGCACTTTTAACATCCATTTGGAAAAGTGTGAAATTCATAAAACATGCAAAAGATAACAAAATTATAATTAATAATAGTCTAGCAACAGGAGCATATGTTTCATCAAAATCAATTCTTCTTCTTGGTTATATCCTTGAGCAACTAGTCTAGCCTTGTTCCTAACAACGTAAACTGATTCATCTAACTTATTTTTAAATACCCATTTGGTACCAATAATAGTATGATCAGGGGGTTGTGGAACTAAATCTCATACATCATTCCTTACAAATTGGTTAAGTTCATCTTGCATGACATTCAACCAAAAATCCTTCTCACATGCTTCTTGAATATTTTTCGGTTCAAAATCAGATAAGAAAGCATCATGAGAAATCATATTAAAATATGACCTTGTTTGAATGACATGTGAGATGTCACCAATAATTAAGTCATAAGAATGATCTCGAACTTCAACAAATGACTTTGGTAAAGTTGGAGTTATCTCAACAGGATCAGTCGTCGTAATGAACCCATCAGCCGACTGATTCAACACATCAGTCGACTTATGAAGTCCATCAGTCGACTTATCTAGAGTAATTTGCTCAAGTGTTTTAACAATGTTATCTAGTGGTGAAGATACAATTTCATCATCTTGAATAACACTATATGAAGGTAAAGATTCATCAAAAGAAACATGCATAGATTCTTTAATAGTCAAAGATGACTTATTGAAAATTCTATAAGCCTTACTCCTATTTGAATATCCAATAAAGATACCTTCATTAGATCTAGCATCAAATTTATCTAGGTTATCATTTGTGTTTAATATGAAACACTTACAACCAAATACTTTAAATTAAGAAACTTTAGGAATACGTTCAAAAAACAACTCAAAACAAGTCTTCTTAAGCTTTTGGCCTAATTAGTATTCTATTTAAAATATAACATGTTTTAGACGCAGCTTTAGACCAGAAGTATTTAGGCAAATTACTTTCAACAAGCATGGTACGTGCACATTCTTGCAAAGTCCTATTCTTTCTTTCAACCACTCCATTTTGTGGTGAAGCTTTAGGAAATGAAAAAGTATTTGTTATACCATTCTTGTTGCAATATTCTGAAAAATGTTTCATTCTCAAATTCTCCACCATGATCACTTCTAATAGTGATTATGGTTAGAGATTTTTTATTTTGAACACGTTTGCAGAAATTTGAAAATTCTTCAAAGGCTTCATTTTATGTCTTAAAAAGAATACCCAAGTAAAACTTGAATAATCATCGACTCAAACAAATACATATCTACTTTTATTTAAGGAAGCGACTTTAGTAGGACAAAATAAATCCATATGGATCAATTCGAGAGTCCTACTAGTAGAAATCATTTTCTTTGTTTTAAAAGTGGATTTTACTTGTTTCCCTAGTTGACATGCATCATACATTTTATCTTTCTTAAAAGATAATTTTGACAGACCTTTAACTAGGTTATTCTTAGAGAGTTTAGCGATATATTCTATGTTTACATGTCCAAATATTTTATGCCAAAACCAAGAATCGTTGTTCGAGGCAACTAAACAAAAATCATCCGAAAATTCATTTGTTTTTAAACAAAGTTCATAAATGTTATTTTTTCTAATACCTTGAAAAATCACATTTTTCAAAGACAAATCATAAATCAAGCATGCATCTTTTTCAAACATTATCTTATAACCCTTATCACATAATTGACTAATACATAACAGGTTATGCTTTAAACCACTAACTAAAAATAAATCTTCAATAATAGGAGTAGTGTTCTTACCAACCATGCATATTCTGATGACTTTTCCTTTGTTGTTATCACCAAAAGTAACGGTTCCTCCATCTATATCTTGAATGAAAGAAAGCAAGTTTGCATGACCAGTCATGTGTTTAGAACATCCACTGTCAAGTATCCATCATTCCCTTTTAGGTACCTACAAAATATTATTTGTAAATATGTACCCTTTTCATTGGGTCCGAGAAAGATTAGTGCTTGGGAAACCAAACCCAAAGTGAGTTTGATTTACTACCATATGCAGGTTTAAAATTAACAGAATTACAAGCATTATTTACAAAGGAATTTATGTAAGAAATCCTTTCATTTAGACACAAATTAACTGGAACCCAAATATTTTTGCACTGTCCAGACGACTTATTTTTACCCAACAGTCAACTGTGATGTGTAAGCAGTCGACTGGGAGGTTAAACAAGTCGACTTATATGAGGCTGTTGTCTTTTCGAATAAGACTTCATCCTTCTGGACAAGCGACTTATTTGAGGGGTCAGTCGACTGGTCTTTTCGGAAAACTTTCTATTTTAATGATTAACAAGAATTTTTGGCTTTTCAAATAAATCATATAACTTATTCTTTACACTAGAAGCAGAATAAATCTTATTATTACTAATGTTATTAGAAGAATGACCTTTTCAATAATTTTTTGAAAACCAAGTCCAAATCTTTTATTAGACTGAACTTGATTTTGAAGAACTTCATTTAAATTCTCTTTTCTCTTATTGAACTTAGATACATTCTTAGATATCTCTTCATAATTCCTTTTTAGAGATATAAGATCTATATCCAAGTTGGAAATACAACAAGTTAAAGACTTTTCTTCAACTTGCAAATCAAGATTTTCCTGAGAAAGAGTTTGATTAACTTTCTTTAGATTCTTACCTTTTTTTTTTTTTTTTTTTTAATTCTTCAAAAAATTTCATTAAATGCTTCTAATAAATCACTAGAATCTATATTATTACTTACATCGCTTTGATTTGCCATGAAACACACGTTTGCAACTTCGTTAGATTTCTCATTTTCTTCTTCCGAAGATGAATCACTATCATCCTACATTGCTTGGTAGGCCTTCTTGTTCTTCATGTACTGGTTCTTGGTAAATTTGTCCTTCTTGAAGTATGAGACTTTGCCTTTAGATTTTGCATTCTCCAACGGACAGTCCTTCTTCATGTGACCTATCTTATTGCATATGAAACAAGTAGGAGATTCATTAGTATCCTTTAATCTAGAATTAAATTTACCTTTGCGAAGAAATTTCTTAAATTTTCTTGTGAACATAGCCATTTCTTTTTCATCATCTTCATCATCTTCTGATTCAGACATAGCCTTGAAAGCAAGAGTTTTCTTTTTGGCTTGTTGCGATTCTAAGTCCTTCTTATGCTCCTCCAATTGTACTTCATAAGCCATTAGATTTCCAACAAGATTTTCAAGCGAAAGTTGTGTTAAATCATTAGCTTCTTCAATTGCGGTAGGCTTCTTTTCCCATTCGGGGGTAAGATCGCGAAGAACCTTTCTCACCATCTCTGCTTGCGTATATGTTTTGCCAAGAGCCACAAGGGAATTTGTGATGTCGGTGAATCTTGTTATCATCTTCGATACATTTTCATTCTCCTTCATTCGGAACATCTCGAACCTGTGAACAAGAACAGAAATTTTAGATTCCTTGACCTTATTTGTACCTTCATGTGTTACCTCGAGAGTATGCCATATTTGGACTGCCGTTGTTGCGTTTGACACACAGTTGAACTCTTCTTTGGTAAGTGCACAAAAGAGAGCATTCACCGCCTTTGCATTGTTCATGGTATCACTCTTCATATCATCATTCCATTGAGCATAGGGAAGAGTAGGCACTGTATACTCTGTCTCGGTCATGTTGCAAATCTCATAGTTGATGGATTGTAAGTAAATTTTTATTATACATTTCCAGTAGTTGTAGTTTGTTCCATCAAAGAGAGGCGGCCTTTGTGTAGATTGACCTTCGTGGTATTTATTTGAATTTGAAGTAGATGCCATTGCGATTAACCAAGCTCTGATACCAAGTGTTGGATCCTGTATGCAAGGCAAATAACACTAGAAGAGGATGAATAGTGTTATGTACAAAATAAAAAATAATTAAAACTTGTGGCACCTGTTAAGTTGACTGGAAAGCAAAACCAGTCGACTGAAACGCCAGATAAAAGAGAGTTAATCAACTGAAGAACAGTGAGTCTATTAAGTCGACTTAATAAAGGAACCAGTCAACTGATCAAACACAGACTTACAATAAAGTGCATCAAAATTATAATTGCAAGTTAGAGAAATCAAACCACAGAGAATCAACAATGCTAACACGGCAATATATCCTGGTTTGATCCTCCCGACCTACGTCCAGTCCCCAAGCAACCCACTTTAGATTTTCCACTATTCTTGAAAAAGTACAAGAATAACCTACGACCTTTGGCAACCACTATGCCAAACCTGTAGACCTCTCTCACCACTAGAGAGAGCAAGACCCCACTCTACAACCTAGAGTGAACACTGACTCTACACCAAGATTCATTCTCTCCAACCGAGAGGACCACTCTCACAGCCCGAGAGTGAAACAACAAAGAAATAGAAGATTACAACACCTAAAGCCTTGATTTTTTAGTGTGCTTTTTGTATAGAGGCTATAGGTCAACTTCTAATCGCAGTCTTGAACTTAATTGTTGTTATGCAAGACTGAAATTAGATAACCAAGTCTAAAGAATGAGAGTACTTGAAAATTTTAAGTTCTTTTCACAAATAAAAGCAAAGACTTGATAAAAGCATTAGGTAACCTTTTTCAAGTTTATTCTCTATTTATAGAGTAAGAACTCCAAGGACGTTGGAAAATGGTTCACCAACTGCCAACAAACGGTAGAAAAAATTTGAGTTTGAAAATCAATTTTTAAACTTCAGAAAAATGTCAAAACAGCTCGAACAGTTGACTGGGTTGCCAAGGGAGTCGACTGGTCAAAGCTTGGGTAAGTTCAGTTTGTTTCGTACTTGAACAGTCGACTGCTTATTGAAAGTAAGTCGACTGGTACTTTGACAGCTGAACTTATACAAGCTTGAATTTGATATTTTGATTTTTAATAATCTTTATTTTAATCCTAGGGGATGTGTGAGTGTGTGCATCAAGGCTATTATAAGATTTCTAAGACATATCAAAAAATACAATAAATTTACAAGATAGTCTTTTGAGCTGATCACTTTAAGAATCTTTGAAGCACTGAATAACCCTTGTCTTGTATCTTGATCTTGAGTCTTGAAAAAGCTTCCTTGTCCTGTAGCTTGATCTTGAGCCTTGAAAGCATTAAGTACACATAGCAAGAGATATGTAAAATAGAACATATGTGTATCGTGTTGTAGTCATCAAAATCAAGAATCTATAGGAAGGACATCGGTTTAGAAGTGGGTTGAGAGGCTTCCAAGTGATTTGTCTGGAAAAGACGGTAAAATTGAAATCTTTACTGTATTTTCAGCTCAAATGAAGTATTAATTCCAATTAAATCGTCAAAAGTGTTCAATTTGTTGGAATTTCCTAAGATTGAAGATCTTTGTTGTAAAGTTAGCTAATTTTGTTAGTTTATTAGGGTTAGAGTGCGCAGTTTTAATTTGTATGAATTCCAATTTATACATCAAAAGTGTTCAGAACTTGAAATTTTTCCACCCAATCCTATTTAATTTTGTAAAAGTTATAAAAATTATGTTATTTTGTTACAGTTAGAGTGTGCACTTTTAATTATAGATTTTTAGGGTTTCGTTTAAATGTTAATAATCTTGTTGGTCAATTAACATATTGTTAAGATTTGGTAGACAGTAAAATTATGAAATTGGATGCATATATGTGCTAATAACATAGTCTCAATATCAAATTACCATGTTCTTATGTTGAATAGTGGAGAATAGTGGATAAGTACTTAGATACATGGTTCATTGTTTGTTGTTTTTTTTTGTAGTTACAAATGGGTGAAGTTAGGTATTTATTGCAAATAAATCATGGGGGTAAGTTTGTTGGGAGGATGCACAAGAAGTATGTAGGGGAGGAAAGTTAGTTTTATGAATGATGTAGATGTAGATAAGCTTTCTCTAATAGACATAAGGGATGCAATGCAGATCTGTGGTTATGGTGGCACATACAGGGTATACATGAGATTGTTGACTAGGCTTCTTAAAGGATCAGTAAGAGTAATCACATCAGACCAATTGTTCTACAATTTGGTAGTTTCTTACAAAGATGTTTGCAAAATAGAGATTTACATAGAACATATGGTTGATATGCCAGAGTTGGCTGATATGGATGATCTGCACAAGGAAGAAATTGATCAAATCAGGAAGAAAAAAAGAGAAATTATTGACATTAAGGCAGATTTGGAGATTACATATAGGGATGCTGAGCAGACATTTGATACGCCATAATTTCTTAATGAAGAGGATGTTGTTGTATGTAGAAGTGGTGAAGTCATCAACAACATAAACTCAGAAGTTCATCCTGCTTCAAGTGTTGACAAAACTGTTGATGTGGTGGAAAATACTACAATAAACACAACCACTGTGGAGTAGAGAAGGAATGATGCAAAGAAAATTGTTGATGTATTTGGTACAGCTACTGTGGATACTACTACAAGAGTAAATGAAAGTCACATTGATGTTGAAACAACAATTGTGGATCAGAAAAGGAGTAATACATGTAAGTTCACAAATGTGATTGATGATGAGGTGTCATCCTCAGATATTGAAGATGCAAATGAAGAAGAGGTTGAACATATAACATTTGGTGATTCTGAAGAAGACAACATGTCAAACAGTGAGTCAGATCCTGATTATGAAGTTGGTGGGTGTCTCGCCCCACTTCCCATTATACAGAAACACATGCACGTAACTGAGGCCCAGCAAATGATATAAGTATGCCAACTCATATCATCCATAAGTTTACAATACCAGTAAGCTCAACAATATAATAATAATCACAGGAACAAGAATATAATGTAATAACTAATATCTGAGATACAAGAACTTACCAAATAGCCCGAGAATATGCAATGCAGTAACAGTTCGACGAGTTCTTTCAGTAACCCATCGTCTATATCTGTATAACATAACTCAAAAGAAAAATGGACGGTATCTATTAGAGAAAGCTACGGGCCGCAAGTAGTACAAGCAAAATAGGAACGAGAACAAGGTATAACAGGAAAAATAATAAGAATTGGCAATGTAATTATAATACATCATGATCAAGTGTAATGCAAGTGACAAATGGAACAAGTCTCAAAATATTAACTAATCGGAAACAAGGAATCATGCAATAGGAAGCTTATCATGTAACAGGAATCTTGTAACTTATAAACATGTAACATGTAACTTGTAAGCAGGAATCATGTAATCTTGCAACAGGAATCATGTAATATTGTAAACAGTTATCTTGTAACTGGAATCATGAATCATGCATGTATTCATTGTTAATCTCAAGTCTACCATTCTTTTATAAATCCTAACTAATACACGCAATCCTGTGTCTCATACCACAAGTTCGGGTGCATACAAGCATGTTAACGTTTAGACTCTAGTGGTGAATTATACCGGATCTTGTACTCGGGTCTTGCAGTGACATTAACAGGAATCATATCATATCATGTAACCAGAAATTATATCATGTAACCAGGAACCATATCATGCAAACAGGAATTATATCATGTATTCAATGGTAAACACGGATTGAATACACAGCGGAAAAATTACAAAATATTGAAACCCACCCATGGATACATGCGAAAACCATAAAATGTGTTTAGGAGTTATACCTTAAGGATGGATCTGCTGTCTCCAAGATATGTCGATCACAGTACTGCAATGTTGCGATACCTCTACGGTATCCACACGAATGGATGAAAACCAAGCTTTCCTCACGCCGCGGTGCTAGCTGCGGGATGAGGCTATTCCTCACGATTTCTCTATCACAATTTCTGTGATGACTAGGATTTTCTCATATGTGACTTTTTCACAGATATGTATCATATATATAGCTGCAGTAAATCAATCGTAAGAGAGTAACGAGCTTGTTAGGCTCATTATCCGACCTGGGTCAGATTCGTGTGTGGGCCTCTAAACTTTTGTCAGCCTATCCAATGTCAAGAGTCCAAGTCTTACTTGGATTCCCAATTGAATTCATCTTTTGAATTTAAATCCCAATTTCGATCCATTCTAAGTGTGTGACCCTGTAGGTTTCTATTACGTTGACAGTGATACTAAAATCATATTCTAGTATTACAAATGGTGAGTGGTATCTAGCAATACATCACTGCTACTCAAGTAGCAGGAATGTCAGTGACTTGACATAACCTATCAGTGACCAATGTTACCATGTAATCTAGTCCCTTTGTCCAGATATCTTAATTGACCACAAGGCATAGAGTGTGTCACCCCTGTATAGTTCAATCTTTGGTTTCTTGATGTCTGAGTAGACTTAATAAAACAAATAAGCTCAATATCTCATATTGACTCATTTGAGCATGGCCATGCATTTTGTACTCTCACTCAATCAAGGGGCCCATAGATATCGCTCATGTTATGTAAGAGGGATAAATCCTATCTGAGTCACTCACATCCCTCCGCATGATTTGTAGTATATCCAATAGTCGACTTTATAATCACCTTATTACAAGCAACGATTGAAGACATTAAAACATATAACTTCTCATGTAGGAAACCATAGTAACTTCAAGTCAGAGGACTACATACACCATGGTTACTGTGAGAACCGCTTATGACACTCACGTAACGATCCATGCAGTGTTCTCATGGTAGGTCAGTCGAGTACACTATTACTCCAATATGTTCCCATGTGAAGACTTGATATCTCATATCCATGACCGATGAGATATGGTCATCAGTCTACGCACATACTAGTCTCTGTGCATTACTGTTGTCCTAATTCACAATAATACTTGACTAGAGACATTTAAGAATAGTGTTCTAATTATAACCAATAGAATCACACAATCAAGTCATGCACTTGATATCCCATGGTATGGAACCTACTATTCTAAGGACTTTATTATGCTCATTTAATCACAATAAATAACATAATAAATGAAATGCCTCATATATGAAATAAATATCATAATGCAATGTAAACTAGTAATGTCAATACACAACTGGCCTCTAGGGCATACACCAACAGTAATCATGTAATGGATTCTAGAGGTGGCCCCCATCGGCATTAGTCGTGGCACTTAGTTCCATATAACTTGTAAACAGGAAAACATATAGGAGCCAATATTACAAGAAACACGGGCCTCCTTCCGAGTACACTTTGCTATATTGTCCACAACTAGATTCTTTCCTTTATTACCCCGGCTTGTTATACTTTTTACAATAATTATCTTGAACATGCACAATGCGAACAGGTGTCGGGACAGGACCAAGGAGTATCAAGGGCTATGCAATGCCTGATATGCAAGAAATAAATATATTTATAATCAAGGACATGAAGTTACAATTCTGGACAGCAATATATTGATGTACAAAACTCTACTTTTCCTGTTGATACAGAAAAGAGAATCAGGTACTATCGAGATTCCAGAAAACAAACTTCATGCCGGTTCCAACGAATATATCCACTACATATTATAAATATAGAAACTATGTCAACCAGACAGTTCTTTACTGAACTACTGTTCAAGCAGCAGACCGGGGTCAAATTCTTATATGTATAAAGTGACTGTAAAATTATTTTAAAATGTCACAAAAATCATGAATAAATTCTTAATCATGTTTAGTAACATACTGGTAAATATCAGGTATTTTATACTTTAGCATGATATTTAAATTAGTTATTCGAGAAAATACGTTTCAGAATAGTAATCTGGAATGAAAAACATCACAACACTAAAAATAGTATATCTTGCAAACTACACATCAGATTTTAGATCCGTCAGAAGTTCTAGAAACTAGACTCAGGGGGCTAAAAGTCTTATGCATAAAGTTCTAATTAATTAGAATAGTAGCTAGGTCAAAATCTAACTACAAATGAAAACAGAAAGCAAGGCAAGAACATACAAATCGATATTTGTAATCTTATGATGATTATCGAATCACAGAGGCAAATAGATTGGTTCGATTCAATACATAACGACTGATTTAACCATGGAAAGATTGTAAAGAATGATAATACGATGGTTCAATCAATTGAAATTGTAAAGTCATTTTTCATGAACATGGACAGGTTACGATGTTCAATCACGATAATCAAATATAACTACTAATTGCGGGAGGTCAAATAAATTGCTTGTACGGAACAATAAAGTGTACAAGATACTTGCCTTAGAGATGATGTGTAACGTCCTGCTTCCCAAAAATACGAATATGAGTACATGATATTGGCCCAGCGAATGACTAACGTCACCCATAAGCTGTTTATCCGATCAACTCAACAATATAATCAATCGAGAACAATTGCATAGGCAATAATAATAATCTCATGTACAATAATACTTGGAATGAAAAAACATGAAATATCCAAATACAATAATAATCCAACATCTGGAAACAAGTAATAGCAATATTCGGGTCAAAACTCCCCAATGCGATGAAATAATAATAGTCTAATCATTAAGTCTTCATGACAAAGCAATAATTTATTATGCGGCGATGCTATCAATTCATTTACCAATGTTGTTCTCCTAATCCATCAGGCAATTTTCCATCAACACCTGTAAACACTTTATCTAAAAAGAGGAGAAAAATTATCCTTAGAGCAAGTCGTGGACAGCAAGTAGAGAAAGCAAAGAACAATGGAATAACGGGATAACAATGAATTCAATAGATCAATAGGAATCAATAACATGGAACAATAATCAATAACCAATATCACGGTAATCGATGCAATAGTTGTAAACAGTGATTCACTATTCGATAACAATATCAATGATCAATATCAATAACACTTAGCCAATATTTGATATCAATAGAAACAATGATGAACAATATGCAATGTCGATGTGATGCAAATTCTTAAGTCTATTAATCATTTTAATCCTAACTAATGTAGCACTTCATGCGTCCCATTCATTTACCACTGGTTGCTACATACAAACAAGTTACGTTTAGACTTAGTGATGGATTTTATAGTTCATGTACTCGGTACAATAACAATGTTCCATCCATAACGATAATTTATCAATAAGATGCTACAAGATCACAAGATCACAAGATTACAAGATCACAAGAACATAAGATCACAAGATAAAGATATAGGGAACTACGAGCCCCTTATCCGAGTACAGTTCCTATATTGTCCACTACTAGAGTCAACCCTTAAACTCCGACTTGTTAATTATTTTATTAATGCAACAATACAATATGCGATCTAGAGACATTAGGTGAACGATAGTAACAATAATAGGACGATAACTTCAATTGGATAATTAAAATGGTGACAATAGGATACTAGGATCATGCAATGCAACATACACACTTTAATTCATGCAATACAATAATATAGGATTAATTAAACTATTAAAAACTGGAATATAAAATTCTGGATAGCAAGAATGGTCTGTACAAAAATGCAGTTTTCCGCTGTTTCATAACTCGAAAACTAAAACCGTTAGAAATTCTGAAAACTAGATGTCCACACGGTTCCAACGCATATTTAAAGTTCAAAATCCAAAAACAGTAGCTAGTTCAAACACATTATTTTTTACAGATTTTATGTTCAGGCAGAAATTCGACATCATGTTGTTATATTTTAAGAATTAAAAAAAACTCAATAATAAATTCATTAAAAATATTTTCTAGACTCCTAAACATGATTACTAATAATCTGAAAATTATCAGAGTAAAATCTTAACATTTGATCAGCCTTTTAATAGTTAAAGCATGAATCATACAAGAATCTAAAAATCTGAAAATAAAAATACAGCTGCAGTAAAATGGGCCGCTTGTAGTGCAGGATACAAGTACATGGGAAAAACTAACTAAAAGCATGTAATATGCATGATAACAAAATAGAATACTAGCAGGGCAAGATGAAAAAGTGCAAATGGCATGTATCAAGTGTCAAGTAAAGAAGTATCATGTAAACAAGAAACAAGTATCAAGAAGTAAGTATCACGAGATCAAGTAACAAGTAACAAGTGTCAAGTAGTCAAGTACAAGTATCAAGTAGCAAGTATCAAGTGATCATGTTCAAGTCTTGTATTATTACTATCAAGGTAGCACTTCAGGTATCCATCCTTTTACTACATGGTTGCTACAGTCAACACAGTTTCGTTTTAGATTTCATAGTGGATCATGTAGGGCAGTGTACTCAGGGACAAACCTCAAGAAATCAGAAATCAAGTATCAAGCCTCAACTATCAAGTAAACTAGCCTCAAGTATCAGGTAAAGAAGCCTTAAGAGTGAAGTATCAAACCTGAGATAGTGAAATATCAAGCCTCAAGTATCAAGTATCAAACCAAGTATCACAGAGGATTAATAAATCCTCTTCCGAGTACATAATTCTGTATTTTCCACTATTAGATCTGTCTCTTTAACCCCGGCTTAGTTATTTTATTATTAATTGCAAATAACATGTATGTGTCATGAAACAGGCCAAGTATATCATAGTATAAACAAGTAACAAGTTCAAGTTACAAGATAAACATGTACGGGTGAAAGATGACACACAAAAGGATAAAATAACTGCAGTAAAACTGAGATTCCCACTGTTACAAACATGCAAATCTAATCCGTCGAAAGTTCCAGAAAATATACTCCCAGCCGAACCTTAAAAACATATATAAGCCATATAGTATTTCACAAAAATATAACTCAAAACTGATTTGAATCCAGAAAACACATTCAGCCAGAAATCAGGAGATTGTATTCAAGTACAGGAAAACAGCAAGAAAACTCATTAAATAAATCCACGAAAAATATGGGGTATTCCCATATATGTATAGTAATAGAAAATCAAGTTTCATAATTTTCTAATAAAAATAGAGCAGTCAAGTAAAATCCGAAAACATCAAGATACAATAGTTTTGTAAATCTGAAATCACAAACACTGTAGTACGAAAACAGAAATATCTCACAAACCATAAATCAAAATCCAAATCCACCAAAAGGGTAATAAAAAAGATACAGTAGGCTAACTTTCATATTCAGAAATAATTTAGAAAAAGCAAGTAGAAATAGGTCGAAAATCAGGTTTTTTGACTGAACAGTAGTAAAATTCGGCATGTAAAATCTTTATTTGCAAGTATGAAAAGGTTTGTAAAATATCTCAAATAAATCCACCAAAATTCTGGATAAACTCCAATCAAGTCTAGAAATACTGAGCAATATTTTAGATCAAAATAATAATTTTAACACCAAAATAAAAATAGATTACTCTTCAGAATTCGTGGAAAACAAAATCTGGAAATCTTTCGACACCACTGTAGTAAAATAAACATAACTCACAAACCGTAAATCAAAACTGAGATCCGTCAAAAAGGTTGGGAAATAGACAGAATTCTCTACAAATCATGTTCATAAAATATTTTTAAATACTGATCTTAATAGGGTCTAAAATACTGATCAAAACTGAAAAGCCAGCAAAATTGAAAATATCGCATATGCACAAAATCCACTAGTTCACATAGAACTCATCCAAAACACAACCAAACATGAAATAGAGTATACTAGATGTCCAAGCAACATGATATAAGGTATTTTACAAGTTCAAGACAAGTTTATCATGAATGACACGAACAAGCACAAGATAATACATGAATAACACGCATATATGTAACAAGATATGGTCAATCCTATGTCATATCATGTCATATATGTCGTGAGGCAACTATGGTCAAAGCATCACAATAGAGACAATATCAATAAGAGAATTCACACACAAATTGTCTCTAGAACGCAACTACACTACAGGCGGTATTTAGTACTTGTATTTGCAAAGGAATTTAATACAAGTTACTTGCCTGAAAGACGACGATGGAAACGAAGCAAAGAGCAAGAATAACGGGAACGGATTCTCAGGCACGAACACAAAATCACGAGCGGATGAACACGAACAAGATGAACAACCAATCACGATTGGGCACGGATCTTGATGATCAAGAGGATGATCAAGATGATGAAGATCAAGAGATCCAACAGCGAGATCAAGATCATATCAGATCGAACAGCTCTGATCGATGATCAAGGTCAAGATCAAGATGTGATCAGTATCTTGATGATGATGATGATGATCGGATTAGATCGACGATCGGACGGTCCACAATCAAAGCAATAAAGAACTCCAAGATGATCAAGCCAATACCAACAGCAACATCCATGGCTGCACTGGCTTGGCTCCGACGACAGGACAGCAACGGTGGCGGTGCACTCAGGGTGGCACGGTGGTAGCCACAGGTGGTTGCAGCAGTGGAGGACAGGCCGGGGGGATCTGCTGGACTGGCTAGCTGTTGTGCGGTGCACTGCAGGGCGGTGCTCGAGATGGCGCTGTATTAGCTGCTGCTGGTCGCGACGCCGGGAGGGAAGGCCAGTGCAGGCGCCACGCTGTCGTCGAGGGGGAGATAGCACAGGTGGTCACCGTGGCTGGTGCGACGAGAGGAGCGCACACAGCCAGGGGATGTCGCGACGGCCAGGGGACGGCGATGAAGGGTCATCGCTGCAGACGAGGGTGCAGACGGAGGTGCACATAGGGGGGGTCTGGACGAGGGTAGGGTAGAGGGAAAGAAAGAGATGAGCGGGAGATGGGTTAAACGAAGATGGGGTAGAGAGATAGGGTAAACAGATGGGATGGGTTAGGAGGGTAGGAGGCGGCTAGGTAGGAGATGAAGGGGGAGGTGAACGGGCTGCATGGTTTATATAGGTGAAGTGGATTAGGGTATGCTGAAGGGGTAACAGGTATGGGTAAACGGGTAAATGAATGGGTTTGGGTATAGATTTGGGTGTTGGTTAGTTTAGGATAATGGGTTTGGGGATTATAAAATATCCAATAGAAATATACAACTGGGATTTTATAGAAATACAAATAAAAATAATAAAATAATAACAGTAACAATAATAACAATACTAGTATTTAAAATAACAGATATAATAATAACACTGATCACAATAATATCAATACGATAAATGATAAAAATAATAACAGTAATAATAATAAAAACCCAGGTAATAATAACAATAATAGTAATAATAAAAATAGAATAAAAATAATAGTAATGAGAATAATACTGAATAATAATAATAACAACAGCAATAATAATCATAAACATAAACGTAATAATAATAATACTAATGGTAACCGAAAACAAATAAAATTATTGATAGATTTTGATAGAAGATCCAATAGTATAATTCGACAAAAGAATTTGAAAACCGAAAAAAATAATTTGTGAAAACTTTAAATACAGAAAATACACAAAAATACATTTTTCGAAAAACAGGGGTTACAAATCCGACCCACCTTACAACAAAATTTCGTCCTCGAAATTTGCTTAGGCGGTACATAGGACAGGACAAAAACAAACTAACTTGGGGAGGGTAACAAAACAGAGGGTTAAAGGGAAAGAAACAAAGCAGTGGCAATACCAGAAAAAGAAGGAAGAAGGATAAGGAGAATGTCAAATGGGATGCAAGAAAAGAAGCAAACGGTATCAAAAGGAGTGAAACAACACAAGATAACAAAGCAAGATAGGGAGTAGGCAGAACTGAAATAAAAAAGAGAATGAACAGGGAAGAATTGAATTAAACAATGAATGGGTGCATGATAGCAAAATGGAAAGCAAGAAAAAAGTAACCGGTATCAAAAATAAATAAGAAACAACACAAGACTTGCAAAATAACAAATCAAAGATATGAAGAAATAGATAGAGCTGGAATCAAAGAAAGGATGGACAAGGAAGAGATGAACCAAGTAATGAGTCAACGGATGAAGATGAGTACAAGGAATAGAGAAGCAAACAATGCAGGGAAGGAGAAACAACAAGAGGATCCTGGGACCTGTGGGTTATGGGCCCACAAAGCTTCCGCTGCGCCACTCTGATCGGGAACACTCTGCCAATAGCATCCAGCGATGCCTACTGACGGACTAAGCAAGAAGGAAATGAATGGATAGCACTAAAATCAAAGAAATATTGGTACGAAAAGAATCAATTCATACCCAATAAGAAATCAATCAAAAAGGACGACTGAAAAAGATGAAAGAACTAAGGAATCAAGGGATCAAGGGGTTGAATAAGAAGGGACCAAAAAGAGTGAAATAAGACTAGAATCCAGATCAATGTTGCTATTAATTAATTTATGCATGCATGGTTGGTGAAATGTTGTGTCGATCCCGGATCGAGCCAAGCTTGTCTAATATATCAGTAAAACAAATACATTAGTCAAATCTAGTTCTCTGATAAAACTAAAAACCTTGTCATGCCCCGCTTCTCAAAAATACGGAATACGAGCACGTAACATTGGCCCAGCAAATGATTTTCATCATCCATAAGCTGTTCAAGAATCTTTACAGCATCTCACAAAATAATTAGAGTCGGAAGCAAGAGAATCAACCAATCATGCACATATGAACCAAAATACCAATAAGAATACTTGAAATAAAATATAATAATCTCAAATAGTCATGATCTGAATAAGTCAAAATTCTGGGTCACGTTGCCCAAATACAAGAATAATTCCAAGTATCAAAATACAATATTGTTCAGCAATTACTAAATAATAATAACTAGATACAGCACTAATACTTCATCTCACCAATACCATCTGGAACCTGTTCTCCAAAATCTGCAATTTAACAATTGCAGGGAAGAGGAAAAGAGAAAACAAGGTACCCGTCAATTGCAAGTTACGGGCCGCTTGTAGTGCAGGATACAAGTACATGGAAAAAACTAACTAATAGCATGGAATATTCTTGATAACAAAATAGAATACTAGCATGATAAGATGAACAAGTGCAAGTGGCATGTATCAAGTGTCAAGTAAACAAGTATCATGTAAACAAGAAACAAGTATCAAGAAGCAAGTATCACGAGATCAAGTAACAAGTAACAAGTGTCAAGTAGTCAAGTACAAGTATCAAATAGCAAGTATCAAGTGATCATATTCAAGTCTTGTATTATTACTATCAAGGTAGCATTTCATGCATCCATCCTTTTACTACAAGATTGCTACAGTCAACACAGTTTTGTTTTAGATTTTATAGTGGATCATATAGGGCAGTATACTCAGGGACAAGCCTCAAGAAATCAAGTATCAAGTATCAAGTATAAAGCCTCAAGTATCAAGTAAACAAGCCTCAAGTATCAAGTAAACAAGCCTCAAGAGTGAAGTATCAAGCCTCAAGTAGTGAAATATCAAGTCTCAAGTATCAAGTATCAAGCCAAGTCTCAAGTAGTGAAATATCAAGCCTCAAGTATCAAGTATCAAGCCAAGTCTCAAGTATCAAGCCAAGTATCACATAGGATTAATAAATCCTCTTCCGAGTACACGTTTCTGTATTTTCCACTATTAGATCTGTCCCTTTAACCCCGGCCTGGTTATTTTATTATTAATGTCAAACAGCATGTATGTGTCACGAAACAGGCCAAGTATATCATAGTATAAAAAAGTAACAAGTTCAAGTTGCAAGATAAACATGTACGGGTGAAAGATGACACAAAAAAGCACAAAATAAAGAGATTCTTAGTTCATGACAGCAAGACCATACTGCAGTAAAACTGAGATTCCTGCTGCTACAAATATGCAAATCTAATCCGTCGAAAGGTCTAGAAAATAGACTCCCGGCCGAACCAAAAAAATATATATAAGTCATATAGTATTTCACAAAAACATAACTCAAAACTAATTTAAATCCAAAAAACACATTCAGCCAGAAATCAGGAGATTGTATTCAAGAACAGGAAAACAGCATGAAAACTCATTAAATAAATCTACGAAAAATCTGGGGTATTCCCCTATATGTATAGTAATAGAAAATTAAGTTTCATAATTTTCCAATAAAAATAGAGTAGTCAAGTAAAATCCGAAAACATCAAGATACAATAGTTTTGTAAATCTGAAATTACAAACACTGTAGTACGAAAACAGCAATATCTCACAAACTATAAATCCAAATCCAAATCTACCAAAAGGATAATAAAATAGATACAGTAGGCTGACTTTCATATTCAGAAATAATTTAGAAAAAGCAAGTAGAAATAGGACGAAAATCAAGTTTTTACTGAACAGTAGTAAAATTCTGCATGTAAAATCTTTATTTGCAAGCATGAAAAGGTTTGTAAAACATCTCAAATAAATTCACCAAAAATCTGGGTAAACTTCAATAGAGTCTAGAAATACTGAACAACATTTTAGATCAAAATAATAATTTTAACACCAAAATAAAAATAGATCACTCTTCAGAATTCGTGGAAAGCAAAATCTGGAAATCCTTCGACAACACTGTAGTAAAATAGACATAACTCACAAACCGTAAGTCAAAACTGAGATCCGTCAAAAGGGTTGAAAAATAGACAGAATTCTCTACAAATCATGTTCACAAAATATTTTTAAATACTGACCTTAATAGGGTCTTAAATATTGATCAAAACTGAAAAACCAGCAAAACTGAAAATATCGCATATGCACAAAATCCACTAGTTCACATAGAACTCATCCAAAACACAACCAAACATGAAATAGAGTATACTAGATGTCCAAGCAACATGATATAGGTTATTTCACAAGTTCAAGATAAGTCTGTCACGAATAACGCGAACGAGCATAAGATAACACATGAATAACACGCATATATGTAACAAGATATGGTCAATCCTAGGTTATATCATGTCATATATGTCGTGAGGCAACTATGGTCAAATCATCACAATAGAGACAATATCAACAAGAGAATTCACACACAAATTGTCTCCAGAACCCAACTACACTACAAGCGGTATTTAGTACTTGTATTTGCAAAGAAATTTAATACAAGTTACTTGCCTGAAAGACGACGATGGAAACGAAGCAAAGAGCAAGAATAACGGGAACGGATTCCCGAGCACAAACACAAAATCACGAGCGGATGAACACGAACAAGATAAACAACCAATCATGATTGGGCACGGATCTTGATGATCAAGAGGATGATCAAGATGATGAAGATCAAGAGATCCAACGGCTAGATCAAGATCATATCAGATCGAACGGCTCTGATCGAAGATCAAGATCAAGATCAAGATGATATTAGTATCTTGGTGGTGATGATGATGATCGGATCAGATTGACGATCGGACGGTCCACAATCAAAGCAATCAAGAACTCCAAGATGATCATGCCAATACCAACAGCAACATCCATGGCTGCACTGGCTTGGCTCTGACAGCGGGACAACGATGGTGATGGCACGCTCAGGGTGGCACAATGGTGGCCACAGGTGGCTGCAGCGGTGGAGGACAGGCTGAGGGGGTCTACTGGACTGGCTTGCTGTTGATGCGGTGCACTACAGGGTGGCGCTCGAGATGGAGCTGCACTGGCTTCTACTGGTCGCGATGCCGGGAGGGAAGGCCAGCACAGGCGGCGCGCTGTCATTGAGGGGGAGACAGCACAGGTGGTCACTGGGGCTGGTGCGACAAGAGGAGCGCACACAGCCAGGGGCTATCGCGGCGAGCAGGGGACACAGCGGTGGTGGCCAGGGGACAGCGACGAAGGGTCATCGCTGCAGACGAGGGTGCAGACGGAGGTGCACATAGGGGGGTCTGGACGAGGGTAGGGTAGAGGGAGAAAAGAAAATAAGTGGGAGTTGGGTTAAACGAAGATGGGGTAGAGAGATAGGGTAAACAGATGGGATGGGTTAGGAGGGTAGGAGGCGGCTAGGTAGGAGATTAAGGGGGAGGTGAACGGGCTACATGGTTTAAATAGGTGAAGTGGATTAGGGTATGCTGAAGGGATAACGGGTATGGGTAAACGGGTAAATTAATGGGTTTGGGTATAGATTTGGGTATTGGTTAGTTTAGAATAATGGGTTTGGGGATTATAAAATATCCAATTGAAATATACAACTGGGATTTTATAGAAATACAAATAAAAATAATAAAACAATAACAATAACAATAATAATAATACTAGTATTAAAAATAACAGAAATAATAATAACACCGATAACAATAATAATAATAAGATAAATGATAAAAATAATAACAGTAATAATAATAAAAACCCAGGTAATAATAACAACAATAATAGTAATAATAAAAGTAGAATAAAAATAATAGTAATGAGAATAATACTGAATAATAATAACAACAACAATAATAATAATAATCATAAATATAAACATAATAATAATGATACTAATGGTAACCGAAAACAAATAAAATTATTGATAGATTTTGATAGAAGATCCAATAGTATAATTCGACAAAAGAATTTGAAAACCGAAAAAAATAATTTGCAAAAATTTTAAATACAGAAAATACACAAAAATACATTTTTGGAAAAACAGGGGTTACAAAAAGACTGCGGTGGTGGTGAAGCAGAGAGGGCGCTGGTGACGGCGAGGCAGCGAGCAGGAGGTGGAGGGCTTGGGGGTCAGGGGGCGGTCGACTTCTGCGGTGGTTGCTGTAGCGGATGGGGGAGTCGGCAGGAAAGAGACGCGCAACGAGGTGGTGAGGATGGCGACTGTGGTGGAGTCGCGGCTGAAGGTGGAGCTTGACAGTCGGAGGTGCTCGAGGGCGGAAGGACGGCAAGGAAGTTGAGTGGAGGAAGGAGAGAGCGACGGGCTGACGGAGCTCCGGAGGAGGCAGGGTCGATGGCTGTGGTGAGGGCAGGGCGGAGCGCAGTCGATGGAGCATCGGGGTGACGCGGAGGTTGAGTTATGATGGGCTTCGGAGGTCGAAGATAAGGAGGGTCTTCGAGAATGGTAGTGGAGGTTGACAGCGGAGGCGATGAGGTGGAAGTGGAGATGATGGGCCATCGGCAATGGCGATGGTGGTGGCGGTGGTGCAGTCAACGGGACGCGGAGTGGAGGGTGAAGGCGGCGGTGCTTGGTGGTTGTCGAGCAGGTGATCGGGAGCGCGATGGGGAAATTCAGGGGGTGAGGGAAAAAATAGAGGAGGAGAGAGGGGGGGAGAGAGATAATATAATAATTTAATAATATAATAATGGGGGTAGTTGAGGAGAGTGGGGGATTAATGGGTAGTTATGGAGAGATTTGTGGGGATGTGGAGGTGATTGGCTGTTATATGAGAGAGTGGGAGAACGTGAGATGGGTTTGTGGAGAGAACTGGGGTGATTTTAAACTGATGGTTTGACTTTGGGTAGGGGGTTATGGGTTTGGGTTATGGGTAGATTAGGATTTGGGTTTTATATTGGGCTTCTTCATAAAATATTCAAATTAATTTATAGGATGGGCTAAAATTGGGCTTTTAGAATAATAATAATAATAATAATAATAATAATAATAATAATAATAATAATAATAATTGTCACGCCCCGCTTTCCAAAAGAGAATACGAAATACGGATACGTGACTAAGCCCAGCGAATGATTTTCGTTATCCATAAGCTGTTCAGAATCTTTACAACATTTCACAAGAATAATCAGAGTCGGAAGCAAAAGAATCAACCAAGCATGCATATATGAACCAAAATACCAACAAGAATACTTGAAACAAAATATATTAATCTCAAATAATCCAGATCTGAACAAGTCAAATATCTTGGGTCACATTGCCCAAATACAAATAATCCAAGTAATCAAGTACAATTGTTCAAAAATAAGTAACAACAATATCAATAGCAAATTCCAGCACTAATATCTCATATCATCAACACCATCTGGTACATGTTCTCAAAAATCTGCACTTTAACAATTGCAGGAATAGGAAAAAGAAAACAAACTCCCGTCAATGCAAGTTACGGGCCGCTTGTAGTGCAGGATACAAGTACATGGAAAAAGATAAACAAATAGCATGGAATAGGCATGATAACAAAATATAACGACTAGCATGGCAAGATGAACAAGTGTAAGTAGCATGTATCAAGTGTCAAGTAAACAAGCATCATATAAACAAGTAACATGTATCAAGTGTCATGTAACATGTAGCAAGTGTCAAGTATCAAGTAAGCATGTATCATGTTCAAGTGTCATGTATCAAGTCTTGTAGTTATTACTATCTAGGTGGCACTTCATGCATCCCGGTTTTTACCACATGGTTGCTACATCAAATAGTTTTGCTTTAGATTTCATAGTGGACCATAGAGGGCAGTGTACTCAGGGACAAGTATCAAGTATTCGAGCTCCAAGCTCCAAGTATCGTGTATCATGTATCACATGTCAAGTTGTGCAAGTGGTAAGTAATCACGTGTCTTGCGTGCAAGTGTCAAGTAATCACGTTTCACGTATCATGTATCAAGTAATCACGGAGGATTAGTGAATCCCCTTCCGAGTACACGTTTCTGAACTATCCACTATTAGATCTTTCCTTTAAACCCTGACTTGGTTATTTAATATTATTATCAAACAGGCATGTGCGAGTACAAAACATGGCAAGAATACCATGGTATGATCAAGTAACAAGTTCAAGTCGAAAGATAAACATGTACGGGTGAAAGATAACTCATAATAGAATAGAACAACGAGAATTCTAGTTCAGGACATGAAGATAGTACTGCACTAAAATACGGATTCCCGTTGCTACATACATGAAAACCTAGATCCGTCAAAGAATCTGAAAAATAGACTTCCAGACGAATCCAGCAAACATATATAAGTCGCGAACATATATAAGTCATATAGTATTTCACAAAAACATAACTCAAAACTGAATTAAAACCAGAAAATGCGTTCAGCCAGAAATCAGAAGATCGTATTCAAAGTCAGGAAAACAGCATGAAAACTCAATAAATTAATCCACGAAAAATCTGGGGTATTCCCCTATATGTATAGTATTAGAAAAACAAGTTTCATAATTTTCTAACAAAAATAGAGTAGTCAAGTAAAATCAGAAACCAACAAGACACGACAGTTTTGTAAATCTGAAATCACAAACACTACAGTACGAAAACAGCAATATCTCACAAACAATAAATCCAAATCCAAATCTGCCAAAAGGATGATAAAATAGATACAGTATGCTAACTTTCATATTAGGAAATATTTTTCAAACATCAAGTAGAAATAGGTCGAAAATCAAGTTCTTTACTGAACAGCGAGAAAAATCTACTAGTATAATAATTGTTTTGTAACATAGAACGGTTGGTAAAACTCATCAAATAAACCCACAAAATTTCAGGGTTAATCCCAATCAAGTATAGTTGTACTGTGCAAAATATTGGATCAAAATAATACTTTTAACATCATGATAAAAATAGATTACTCTTTAGAATTCATAGAAAACACAATCTGGAAATCTCTCTACACTTCTGTAGTAAAATAGACATAACTCACAAAACGTAAATCGAAACTGAGATCCGTCAAAAGGGTTTAAAAAATAGACAGAATTCTCTACAAATCTTGTTCACAAAATATTTCCAAATACTGACCTTAATAGGGTCTAAAATACTGATTAAAAAAGAAAAGCCAGCAAAACTAAAAATATCGCATATGCACAAAATCCACTAGTTCACATAGAACTCATCCAAAACTCAACCAAACACAAAATATAGTGTACTAGAGTTCCAAACAGCATGGTATAGGAATTTTTATAAGTCCACAACAATCTACCATGAATAACATGAACGAGCACAAGATATGGTCAATCCTTGGTTATATCATGTCATGTATGTCGTGTGGCAACTATTGTCAAATCATCACTATATAGACAAGATCAACAAGAGAATTCACACACAAATTGTCTCTAGAACCCAACTATACTACAGGTGGTATTTAGTACTTGTATTACACAAAGAAAAGAATACAAGTTACTTGCCTTATAACCGACGACGAAATGACTCCAAGCAAGAATAACGGGAATGGATTCCTGGCAACTAACTCGAACGAACATACGAACTCCAAAAGAGAGCAAAGCCCACGAATAACAACTCGAACACTACGAACAACGATCGAACAACGAACGGCGAACCCCAATGAACATAATACGAGCACACAACCACACGACCCCACACACGCAACAAAGAGAGAGCGGCGGGAACGATTGCGGCCAGGAGTGGCTGCCACTGTCGCTGCGGTCTGGCGTCGAGGAGGAGGCACAGCACTCAGTGCTGTCGCAGTTGTAGTTGAGGGAGCACCGGAAGAGGAGGGGGACTGGCAGCCGGGAGAGGGTGCAGGTCGGGGATCTGCACACCAGAAGAGGGGACCAAGGGTGCGTCGGGGTTCAGGGAGAGGGAAAGATGAGAGAACAGGAGGGAGGAGAGTAGCGGCTGCAAGTGCATGGGTTTTGGCAGATGGGGTTTGTATAAATCAATAGGTATGAAGGAGTTAGGGTTAAGAGATTAGGGGCGGCTGATGGGTAGTAACGGGTATAGGGGTATGGGCTAACGAGTTTGGGTAGTTAGGTGGATATTGGGTTTTAGGATAATAAATAAATGGTTATGGGTATAAAATAGGGTAAATGGTTAAGCGGATAATTAATGGGTAGTTATAGGGTTGTGTATGGATATTAGAGTGCTAATGGGTACGAAGAGATCCAAAAATCAAGATAAAGCAAATGAACAAATAATAGAAAAATAATATAGGGTATGAACAAATAAATAAAGAGGATCAAAATAACAACTCGATCAAATGAAACGAAACAAGAGGCGAACAAAGAATCAAGAATTCAAAATTAAAGAAGACAAGAATAATAAAATGAATATATATTGAAAATAAAATCCAATATACGGTCCAAGAGAGATACAAGCTGCATCAAATGCAGGAAAAAGAAAATTCACTCAAAATACATAAAATGAAAAACAGGGGTCAAAATAATAATAATAATAATAATAATAATAATACACTCAAACTGGTTTGGGCTTCCATTATAATGATGAAATAAACAATTATAGGGTGGGCTTACATAATAAATAAGGATAATAATATTATTGGGCTGAAGAATTGGACTTCACATGAAATTAAAATAATCAATAATATAATATGATAGTATGGATTAAAATGGGGCTTCAAATAAATAAGTAAAAAGAAGAGAAAAATATTATAGTCTGGAATATAAATTTGGGTTTTAAATAAATATTCAGGTGGATTTCAATAAGAGATGTACAAGAAAATGAATTCGAATGAAAGAAAGAATTCACAAGGAAATTGAAATACAAGAATACGGAGCAAGAAGGAATAAAATGTGTACAATCGGAAACAAAATAATTTATAGACAAACAAAATAGAAGAATACAGAAAATTTTGTATAAACGGAAACGAGGGTTACAGTGGGTTGGCTGAAAATAGTGATGAAGATATAGACACTAATCTAGTAGGTGAAGATAGTATTGATGTTGATAAGGAGATGGAAATAGAAGAGGGTGAATGTCATGCCCCGCTTCTCAAAAAGAATACGGAATACGGATACGTGACTCAACCCAGCGAATGATTTGCATCATCCATAAGCTGTTCAGAATCTTACAAAAAATCTTCGAATAATCAGAGTCGGAAGCCAAAAGAATCATCCTCACACAGACATATATATCTCAAAACAAAACAAAGTGCCAACAGAAATTAATTGAAAACCAATTATATAATAGTCTCAAATAAACAGATCCGAACAAGTTAATATCCTGGGTCACATTGCCCAAATACAAATAAAATCCAAGTACTCAAATACATTGTTCAAAAACAACAGACAATAATAATAGCAAAAGAAGCCCAGCACTAATATTTCATTTCTCCAATACCATCGGGCAAACGACCATCCAGATCTGCAATCAATAAATTACTGGAGAAGGGAAAAGAAAATAAGTACCCGTCAATGCAAGTTACGGGCTGCTTGTAATGCAGGATACAAGTACAAGGAAAACTAACAAATCTAAATAATATCAGAAACAGATATAGCATGGTATAGCAGAATCAACTAGCATGGTATACGAACATGTGTCAAGTGTCAAAAGTCAAATAGCATGCAGACAGATATACAGATAATGTCAATTAATGGTGTCAAGTGATAGTTCAGACAGATAACAGATACTCAAATAATCAGATAATCAGAAAAATCAGATAACAGATTCAGATTCAGATACAGATACAGATGTCAGATTCAGATTTCAGATTCTTATAAGTCTTGTATTAATTACTAACTAGGTAGCACTTCATGTGCCATCCTTTTATCACATGGTTGCTACATTTAAAACAGTTACGTTTGTAGATTTCGTAGGGGATTGTATAGGGCTGTGTACTCAGTGTTCAGACAGATATCAGATAATAGATCCAAACAGACAGATAGAACCTAGTAGTTCTCTTCTTCCTTACACCTTCCTATAGGAAGTAATGTAGACGGAGTACAGAATAACAGATAACAAATAATCATATGGGAAACACGGGACCCCTTCTAAGTACACATTTCTATGCTTTCCCACTACTAGATCTTTCCCATAAATCCCGGCTTGATCATTTTATAATTATTATCAGACAGATGTGTATGTGCATGAAAGAGAGTAAATCTAGCATGATATAACGACCCAGAAGTTTCGAATAACAGATAAGCATGTACAGATGGTAAGTAGTCACATAACAGAACAAAATAGGGTACTTCCTAATTCAGGACAGCACGACAGTACAGTACTAAAACAGCGATTCTCGCTACCACAAATATCGAAACCTGAATCCGTCAGAGAGTTTGGAAAATAGCCTTCCAACCGAATCTAGTGAATACATATAAGCCATATAGTGTTTTAGAAAAACATAATCCAAAACTAATTTAAAACCAAAAAATACGTTCAGCCAGAAATCAAACACATCACACACGAGTTGTCTCTAGAACCCAACTACATTACAAGCGTAATTTATGACTTGTATCATACAAAAGAAATTGAGTACAAGTTACTTGCCTTAACCGAAGATGAAACGAACACCAAGAATAATGGGAACGCATCCCGGCAACGAACAAAACCCACAAACAAAGATCACGAACCAAAGAGATCCACAACCACACATGCAACCCACGTGCACTTGCGAAACCAAGAAAGAGATTAGAGATGGCTGGGAGGGGGGACAGCGGCGCTGGCACTGGCTGCTGGCGCTGCTGCTCTTGTTGCTACTGTCGACGCCGACGGACGGGGAGAGACGGAGAGAGACGGAGATGGAGAGATGGTGGTGCTCGGGAGTAGGGGAAGTCAGAGGGAGGTGCAGTTCGGGATGGGGATTGGCAAGGGGGTCGGGGTGTTGACAGCGCAAACAAAGAGAGAGGGAGAGGTCAGTAGTGATTAGGGTTAGGGTTTTGGTAGGGGAGTTATATAGGGTTTAGGTTAGGCTTGTGGGTATTTAGGTTAATGGGTGTATTTGGGTTTATTAGGAGTAGTAGTAGGAGATTTGGTTTAATAGGATTTGCATAGGATTTAAAATAGGATTGTAGGCTATTTTGGTTTTGGTAGATAATTAGGGATCAAAAGCAATAGTATTAGCAACCAAAACACCACGAGCACCCAAGAACGAAATAAAAGAACAAGAACCAAATAAAGAGCGAAATAATAATAATGATCAAGAACAAATCAAGGGATAGAAAAATCAATCACAAGAAGATCAAGAATGAACAAAATGAATATATATTGAAAACAACTCCAATATACGGTCCAAATACAAACAGAGTATAAATACTCAAGAAAGAAGAAAAATACACCAAGAATACGAAAAACGAAAAATAGGGGTTACAGTGGAGGCTATGTTCTGAGTGCTAGGATTGCTAATAATGAGTTAGAGAATGAAGTTGGGGTAGGAAATGTTGAGAGTGCACAGATTGATGCAGAAGTTGATGAATGGATCAAGGTCAATGAAGTAATTAGGAAAGGAAAAAATAAGCAGCGAGCAAAAAGGTACAAGATGGACCAAAGGGCTCACATGAGGATGAGGAAAAGAATCAATGATGCTCAAAACCACAATGTCAGCTTTGATGGTGTGGACATTTATGAGACAATTTCAGAGTAAGAAGATAGTGACACACTTAACTCCTTTGGAAATAGTGATGATGAATTCTTTGGTGTAAGAAGAGATAGATTCAAAGTAGTTCCAAGTTTTAACACAGTCAAGGAACCACAACTGAAATATGGAGTTTCAAAGTATGAAGATAGTGACCCACTTAACTCCCCTGAAAGTAGTGATGATGAATTCTTTGGTGTTAGAAGAGATAAATCCAAACTAGCTCCAAGTTTTGGCATAGTCAAGGAACCACAACTGAAAGATGGTATAATATTTGAGAGCCCACAAGCATTTACAAAAATACTTCATCATTACTATATTACAAATAGGATTGACATAAAAAAGATGCAGAATGACAACTCAAAGATATCATCTTGGTGTAAGAACACAGTGAGAGATCCTGAGACAATGAGCTCTATAGGATGTGATTGGAGAATTTATGATTCAACTAACAGGGGAAAAACTCACTTCCAAAAACACAGTTTCATAATAAGCTACATTGTGTAAGCTCCACGTGGTATGCTGAGAAGTATCTTGAATATGTGAGAGATGATCCTTATTGGAATGTGAGTACTATGCAAAAGTGGATATCGAGGGAGATGAATCTGTCTCCTCCAAAATGGTAGATGTGTAGGGCTCGAAGAAAAGCAACAACTAATTAAAGGGGACAGGTTGGAATAATTCACAAAGCTGTGGGATTACACTGACAATTTGAGGAGAAGGAATGTAGGATCTCTAATAAAAGTTAAAGTTTTCAAAGAACCACAATTCAGGTTTCCAACTTTCAAGATACTCTTTATAGGATTCAAGGGTTTTGTGGATGGATTCATACAAGGATGTAGACCACTAATTGGTCTGGATGGGTGTCATCTTAGAAATGGATTGAGTGTAATGCTCTTAAGTATTATCTCCAAGGATGGTAACAATCAAATGTACCCAATAGCATTTGCATTGGTTGAAGGGGAAACAAGGAAGACTTTGAAATGGTTTTTGAAATTGTTGGTGGAAGCTCTAGAAGAGGATGGTAATAAGTATTCATACATATCAGATAAGCAGAAGGTATTGTTTCAAATAGATACTTTTGAGAGTCTTTGTATTGTCAATATAAATTGCTTGAAGCTAATTACACACACTGAATGCATGGATTGATACAAGCATGTGAAGAAGTGGTCACAGGGCAGAGCACAGGTTCTGTGTGAGGTATTCAACTAACTTAGAAAACAAAAGCACAGGTTCTCATGATAGTAACATATAACTTTCACAGCTCATTTGACACACCAATTTCTAATGCAGTGCATTGATATATCAATTGTCTGTGTAGACCATTGATATATCAATACAGTGCCCTCAGCTATTTGTCATTGTACTTTTTTGTGTATTCCCCTTACTCATAACGGAATACCAATGCAGTGCATGTTTGTTTCAAGGGCCAATGCAAGCATTCATATATGAATGCACTGTCTTTGTCCTATATTGCATCAATGACAGTGCAAACCATTGATACATGATTGCACAGGCCCTTATCCACTGATGTATGCTTTGCTAGATAACTAATAAGAATTTTCAGTTTGTTATTTGGTAATTCCTTTTATATGTAATTGAAATGAAAATGGTTTGTTCTTTAATTTATTTTATTGTTCACTAAATAGGCAACTATAAGCAAATTTTGAAGAGAGTGAATTCCAAACACTAACAATGAAAGAACAACTTTGGAAAGCTACTTGTGCATATATAATGGCTAATTTCAAAGAAGCACTAAGTATTTTAGATGAAGAAAGTGATGATGCAGTTAATTGGCTATAGGAGAAAGATCCACACACAATGTCAAGCAGCCATTTTTCTGGTTATTGTAAAAGTGACATGTTGTGCAACAATGTCAGTGAGGGATTCAACAAGTACATCAAAGAAGGTAGAGGTAAGACATTTGTATCCATGTGTGAGGGAATCAGAAAATTACTTATGGTTAGGCTACAAGCTAAGAGAATGAAGATGGAGAAGCAAATTCACAAGGTCTGCCGTAGGATTATGGATAAAGTGAAGAAGCTTCAAGTGTTGTCTTCATCTTGTACCATACTGTATGCTGGAGGAACAGAGTGGGAGTGCACATTCAAGCATGAGACCATGTCTTATAATATTGGCATTAGAACTTGTACATGTAGACAATGGGATATATGTGGTATCCCCTGTATTCATGCTTTGCTATCTTCAAGTCAGAGAAGAAAGACCCATCAAACTTTGTAGATGACTGCTACTTGGTAACAACATATCTAAAATCTTACTCCCACCAAATTTCTTTTCTTCCTAATTCAAAACACTGGCCTGATAGTGGATATGAAAGAATACTTTCACCTGGTATGACATTGCCTGGAAGACCACCTAAGATCATAAAGAGGGTTGCAGATGAGACTGACAAAAGAAACAAGAGAAAAGGATGCAACTACAAGGTTCAATGTGGTAGATGTGGGGTTGAGGGACATAACAAGAAGAACTGCCAAAATGTGGTACCAAGAAAAGCATCAGAGACAACAAAAATAAGTCAAAGGAAGAGAGGTCTTCATACCAGGAGGGAAAATTGGAAGCCAAAAATTATTTTTGCATGATGTCAATGCTGAGGTCCCAATTCAAGATAGTGTGGTATCAACAGAACCTTTTGATAATCTATCAAGCATTGGTAATCAAAGAGAAGAAATCACAAGAAGAGGCAGAGGTAGGGGAAGATCGGTAGGAGTCCGAACACATAGATGTAGAGGAATAGGAAGAACCAGTGGCAGGATTGGTGGTAGAGGCTGGATGCCTACTGGTGGTGGAGGGCAGCTGTTCCAGGACATGGGAAGAGGGAGTGGTCGAGAAAGAGGTAGATCTATGCTCAATAATATAGGGGTTGAAACATATAACATTGGAATATTCAGTCATGCAGCAAGAAGTGTGCTTAGATTAGGGGGTTCTCACAAAATTAGCACTCCACATATTAATGTCCCCCTTGCCCCATCAACTAGGGTACTTTGGATGCCAGATAATTGAAATTAAGTGTCACGCCCCTCTTCCCAGAAAGAGAACACGGAATACGGATACGTGACTAAGTCCAGCGAATGATTTTCATCATCCATAAGCTGTCAGGATCTTTACAACATTTCACATGAATAATCAGAGTAGGAAGCAAGAGAAGTCAACCACGCATGCATATATGAATCAAAATACCAACAGGATTACTTGAAACAAAATATAGTAATCTCAAATAAACCAGATCTGAACAAGTCAATAATTTCGGGTCACATTGCTCAATACAAAAATAATCCAAGTAACAGATACATTATTCAAATAAGCAATAGAAAATAATAATAATAGCAAAACTCCAGTATCTAGAATCTCAAATCACCCACTCCATCGGGCAGCTGATCTCCAAAATCTGCAACTTAATAAATTGCAGGAAGAGGAAAAGAAAACAAAATGCCCGTCAATGCAAGTTACGAGCCGCTTGTAGTGCAGGCACAAGTATAAGAAAAAAATAACAAATATAGAATAATAGCGGAAGCAAGCATAGCATGGAATATACATGATAACAAAATAGAACAACAAGCATAGCAAGACGAACGAGTGCAAGTGGCATGTGACAAGTGTTAAGTAAAACAAGTGTCATGTAAACGAGTAACAAGTAACATGGGTCAAGAATCAAGTACAAGTAGCAAGTAGTAAGGGTCAAGTGATCATGTTCAAGTCTTGTATTTAGTCCTATCTTGGTAGCACTTCATGCGTCCCAAACTTTTACCACATGGTTGCTACATTCAAACAATTTCGTTTTTAATTTCATAGTGAATCATAGAGGGCATTGTACTCAGGAACAAGTATCAAGTAATCAAGTAACAAGTAACAAGCCTCAAGTATCAAGTAACAAGCCTCAAGTATCAAGTATCAAGTATCAAGCCTCAAGTATCAAGTAACAAGCCTCAAGTATCAAGTATCAAACCTCGAGTATCAAGTATCAAGCCTCAAGTATAAAGTAGGATTTATAGATCCCCTTCCGAGTACACGTTGCTATATTTTCCACTATTAGATCTTTCCCCTTAAACTCCGGCTTAGTTTCTTATTATTATTATTCAAGCAAGTATGGACGTGCACAAACAAGTCAAGAAATATGGAGAGACAACAAGGGACAAGTACAAGTTGAACAAAGGACACGAACGAGTGAAGGAAGACTCAAAATAGACAAAAACAACAAAAATTCTAGTTCTGGACAGCAAGACAGTACTTCACCAAATCTGGAATTTCCGTTGCCAAAAACATGCAAACCTGGATCCGTCAAAGAATCTGGAAAGTAGACTCCCATTCGAATCCAGCAAATATATATAAGTCATATGGTATTTCACAAAAATATGGTCAAAACAGATTTGTATCCAAAAAACACGTTTAGCCAGAAATTAGAAGTTTGTATTCTTAAACAGGAAAACGGCATAAAAACGTATTGATTAAATCCAAGAAAATTCTGGGGTATTCCCTAGTATGCTTAGTATCAGAATATAAAGTTTCAAAATTTTCCAACATAGATAGTATAGTCAAGTAAAATCAGAAAGCAACAAGACACAGCAGTTTTGTAAGTCTGGAATCATAAACACAGCAGTACTAAAACAACAATATCTTCCAAAATATAAATTGAAATCAAGATCCTTCAAAGGGGTGATAAAATAGATATAGTAGGCTATAATTCATATTCAAAAAATTTTATAAACAGCATGAAAATTAAGGTTGAAATTAAGGTTCTTACTGATCAGTATGGAAATCTGCAAGTATAGTAATTGTTTGAAAGTATAGAATAGTTTATAAAAGTCATCAATTAAATCCAAAAAAATTAGGTGTTAATCCCAATCAAGTCTAGTTGTACTTAGAAAAATATTGGATCAAAATATTATCTTTAGCATCAGTAGAAAAATAATTTACCATACAGAATTCATATAAAACTAGATCTGGAATTTTAAACACATTTGTAGTAATATAGCCATAACTTGAACCTCATAAATCGAAACTGAGATTTTTCAGAAAATCTGAAAAGTAGAAAGAATTCTCTATAATTCATATTCACAAATAATTTTCACATACTGACCTTAATAGGGTCTAAAATACTGAACAAAAATGGGGAATCGACAAAACGAAAAATATCCTTCATGCACAAAATCAACTAGTTCATATGAAACTCATCCAAAACGTAACGAAACATGAAATATGGTGTACTAGATGTCTTATAGACGACGACGTAAACGGAGCAAGAACAAGAATAACGGGAACAGATTCTCGGGCATGAACACGATACCAACGACCACGAACGAGATGATCACGTACAAGATGAACAACCGATCACGAATAAGATGAAGATGATCGAGATCAAGAACACAATCACGAACACAGGATCACAAATGAAATCACGAACACAGTGCATGGATCTCGATAATCAAGATGATCAAAATCAATCGGACGGCTGAGATCAGGAGATCAAGATCAAGATCAAGATGATCGGATCAGATCGGACGGCTAGAAAACCATGATGAAGATGATCTGATTATCAAGATCTTTATGATGATCAAGATCCAACGGACAGCTGGGGTACAAACTGATTATGATTATCAAGATCGATTGATCGAACGCCCACATTCAAATAACCAAGAATCCAGCAGAAAATAGCAAGCTTCGGCCCGAGGACAGCAACGTCGGCTAGGGGAAGGTCGGGATGCACGCTGGCTGGCGCAAGGGCTACTGCTGCCAGCTGCTAGGGCGGCAGCGATGGGAAAGCATAGCGGGGGACTGTCAGAGAGAGCGACGGTGGTGGTTCCAGCTATTGTTGCTAGCATCAGGGACAACCATGAGGAGGAGCGTCAGGATGCAGGGAAGCTATCGCTACTGCTGTGCATCGAAGGGACAACAAATAGGGAAGGGCGCTGACGATGGGGTCGGCAGTCAGAGGGCGCGGTACAGCGGCAGGACAATGGGGTCGGCAATTTGACTTAAGAATACAAAATACTTGTCAATGCAAGCTACGAGTGGCTTGTAGTGCAGGCACAAGTACAGGAAAAGAATAAAAAATATAGAATAATAGCGGAAGCAAACATTTCATAAAAATAGACATGATAACAAAATATAACTAGCATAGCAAGATGAACGAGTGCAAGTGGCATGTGACAAGTGTCAAGTAAAACAAGTATCATGTAAACGAGTAACAAGTAATATGTATCAAGAATCAAGTACAAGTAGCAAGTAGCAAGTGTCAAGTGATCATGTTCAAGTCTTGTATTTAGTCCTATCTAGGTAGCACTTCATGCGTCCCAAACTTTTGCCACAACGTTGCTACATTCAAACAATTTCATTTTATATTTCATAGTGGATCATAGAGGGCAGTGTACTCAGAGACAAGTATCAAGTAATCAAGTAACAAGTATCAAGCCTCAAGTATCAAGTATCAAGCCTCAAGTATTAAGTAACAAGCCTCGAGTATCAGTATCAAGCCTCAAGTATCAAGTAACAAGCCTCAAGTGTCAAGTATCAAGCCTCAAGTATCAACTATCAAGCATCAAATATTAAGTATCAAACCTCAAGTAATCACGTAGGATCTATAGATCCCCTTCCGAGTACACATTTCTGAATTTTCCACTATTAGATCTTTCCCTTTAAACCCCGGCTTAGTTTCTTATTATTATTATTCAAGCAAGCATGGACATGCACAAACAAGTCAAGAAACATGGAGAGACAACATGGGACAATTACAAGTTAAACAAAGGATACGAACGGGTTAAGGAAGACTCAAAATAGACTAAGATAACAAAAATTCTAGTTCTGGATAGCAAGACAGTACTACACCAAATCTGGAATTTCCGTTGCGACAAACATGCAAACCTGGATCCGCCAAAGAATCTGGGAAATAGACTCCGGCCGAATCCAGCAAATATATATAAGTCATAAGGTATTTCACAAAAACAGGGCTCAAAACATATTTGTATCCACGTTCAGCCAGAAATCAGAAGTTTGGATTCTTAAACAGGAAAGCGACATAAAAATGTATTGATTAAATCCAAGAAAAGTCTGGGGTATTTCCTAGTATATTTAGTATCAGAATATAAAGTTTCATAATTTTCCAACATAGATAGAGTAGTCAAGTAAAATCAGAAAGGAACAAGACACAGCAGTTTTGTAAATCTGGAATCATAAACACAGTAGTTCTAAAACAACAATATCTTACAAAATATAAATCGAAATCCAGATCTGTCAAAAGGGTGATAAAATAGATACAGTAGGCTATAATTCATATTCACAAAGTTTTTGTAAACAGTAAATAGAATCAGGTTGAAATTAAGGTTCTTTACTGAACAACATGAAAATTCTGCAAGTATAGTAGTTGTTTGTAAGTATAGAATAGTTTGTAAAAGTCATCAATTAAATCCAAAAAAATTAGGGGTTAATCCCAATTGAGTCTAGTTGTACTCGTAAAAATATTAGATCAAAATATTATCTTTAGCATCTGTAGAAAAATAATTTACCATACAGAATTCATATAAAACTGGATTTTGAATTTTAAACACATCTGCAGTAAAATAGCCATAACTTAAAACTCATAAATCGAAAATGAGATATGTCAGAAAATCTAAAAAGTAGACAGAATTCTCTAAAATTTATATTCGCAAATAATTTTCGTATACTGACCTTAATAGGGTCTAAAATACTGAACAAAAACGGGGAACCGACAAAACAGAAAATATCCTTCATGCACAAAATCAACTAGTTCATATAAAACTCATCCAAAACGTAAACAAGCATGAAATATGGTGAACTAGATGTCCAGGCAACATGGTATAGGATATTTAGCAAGTCTACAACAAGTTATACTACTATCAACACATCAAGCATACGAGATCATACAACAAGTAATGAACAACATGCATGTATACAACAAGAAGTGGTCATCCCTAAGTTATTTCATGTCATGTGTGTAATGAGGCAACTACGAGCGGGTCAACACAATAGAGACAAGATACAACAGGAGTTCACACAAGAATTGTCTCTAGAAAACAACTACACTACAGACCGTATTTACTACTTGTATTAGACAAAGAAAAGAATACAAGTTTCTTGCTTTAAAGATGATGACGGGAACGGAGCAAGAACGAGAATAACCGGAACGGGTTCCCAGGGCATGAACACGATACCAACGATCACGAACAAAATGATCACGAACAAGATGAATAACCGATCGCGAACAAGATGAAGACGATCGAGATCACAAACACAATCACGAACACACGATCACAAATGCAATCACGAACACAATGCACAGATCTCGACAATCAAGATGATCAAAATCGATCGGATGGGTGAGATCAAGAGATCAAGATCAAGATGATCGGATCAGATCGGACGACTAGAAAAGCTTGATGAAGATTATCTGATTATCAAGATCTTGATGATGATCAAGATCCCATAGATGGCTGAGGTACAAACTGATGATGATGATTAAGATCGATCGATTGAACGACCTACATTCAAATAACCAAGAATCCAATAGAAAACAGCAAGCTTCGGCCTGGGGATAGCGACGTCGGCCAGGGGAAGGCTGGGATGCGCACTGGTTGGTGCGAGGGCTGCTGTTGCTGGCTGCTAGGGCGGAAGCGACGGGAAACCACGGCTGGAGACTGTCGGAGAGAGCGACAGCGACAGTTCCGACTGCTATTGCTGGCATCGGGGACAACCATGAGGAGGAGCTTCGGGATGTAGGGAAGCTATCACTGCTGCTGTGCATTGGAGGGACAACACATAGGGAAGGGCACCGGCAATGGGGTCGACAGTCGGAGGGCGCAGCACAGTGGCGGGATGCAGGGTCGGGAGTTCGACTTGTGGAGACGAAGGCGGAGGAGCAAATGCAGGGCGCATTGCAGAGGTCGCGTCGGGGTCTGGTGCTGCGCTGCTGCGTTGCGAAGGCGCGACAGGAGGAGAAGAGGAGACATGGGAGAGAGCAGGATTCTAGGGTTAGGGAGGGGGATAGATGAGAAGGTGGCTATAGGGTTAGGGTAACAGGGTAGGGGGCGGCTGAGTTAGATGATGAATGATACAGGGTATAGATATATATAGGGATATATATAGGGTTGGGGTAAACAGCATATGAGGGTGAAATGGGTTTCGAGTGTGCAAACGGGTAGGGTAGGTTTTAATGGGTTTGGTTGGGCTTAATGGGTTACAGGGTTTAAGGTTTAGGTGATGGGTTGCGGGTGGAGGTGTAAACAGGGTAATGGGTTTTAGGGTATTTAAATGGGGTATTAGGTATAAAAGATCCAATAGGGTTTATGGGTATAGAAAGATCCAATAAGAAGAATGGGGTTTAGGGTATTAAATCCAATAGAAAATAATTATAAAAATATTAGATAAATTAAAGTATGTTCAGGCTAAAAATAAAACAATAATAATTATAATATTAACAATAAAAATAATAATAATGCAAATAATAACACTAACAAAATAATACTGATAGTAACAATTATAATAACAATTTTAATAATTGGAATAATGATAAAATAATGATAGTAATAATAATAGAAATCCAAGTAATAATAATAATAATAAGATTTGTATTACAATGTAAATAATCATAGCAAATAGTTACAAATAATAATAAGATTCTGAGATAATAAAATATATTTTAATAGAAGATCCAACAATACATTTTAACAAAAGAATTTGAAAGCGGAAAAATAATGTACAAAAATTTTAAATACAGAAAATACACAGAAAATACATATTTGCGAAAACAGGGGTTACATTAAGTATGAACTTTCATATTGTTAATTACTCCATACCTATTAATATTCTAATTGCTTGGGCTAACATTAATTGTATACTGAATTTGAGACTGCAACAACTAGAGCTTCAATGTGTAAGGTAGAAGAGGGTGCTGGGTTTATGTGTATATAGGTATATTCATTCCACAACTTCTCATCAATGTGTAATCTTGCAAAATTTTCTAAGCATGTCAAGCTATAACCACACTTGGATTATGTTGTCAATATCAGCAGAAATCTAATCTTTTGAAACTATAGAAGATGGAGTTAATGCAGCATAGATGCAGCATCTCATATTTTTTGACAAGTTGGTAGTTGGAGTAACAATATCTGTAGTTAGTATTTGTAAGAAAGCAGCTCATATAGCATCAATACTGAGATGGTATCACTGCTTCACATGGACAGCTGCATCAGAAGGACACCATCTACTGCTTTTAAGTATCATTTTGCTAAGTAATTGTCACGCCCTGCTTCCCAAAGTACAAGAATACGAGCACGTAACCGAGGCCCAGCAAATGATGTAACATTATCCATAACCTGTACCAGTTTAACTCAACAGTATGAAAAAGATAACACAATCACACATGGATAAACAATCACATAGACAATAAGTAAATTTCCATAACCATGAAATAATCCACCAAAGTAACATCCAACATTTGGGAAAACGAACTTCGAGTCAACAAAGCCCGAAATAAAAAAATACGGGAAAGTAACAATGCTGGAAATAAGGAAACATGAATCAAATATTTGTTGTAGACTGTCAAGCGGCTTCATCCACTAGAACGTTTGCTCACCCAATCCATCGTTAAGCTCACCTCACCTCGGGTTCCTGTGAACTCGTCAACTAAAGAGGGGGAATATTGTTCGCTAGAGCAAGTCACGGATAGCAAGTAGTAAAAAAAACAAAGAACCACAATTCAAAAGCAATAGCAAGGGTTAAATGATGAGATCAAAAGTAGTTATTGAGCCAATAATCAATAGTTGCAAGCAATAATCAATGATTACGAGCAATAATCAGTGCTAGTGACAATAATCAAGATCAGGAGATGCAAGTATCAATTCTAGGTGTATTAGTATTTTATTATCTTATCTAATGCACGTAATACTATGTCCCATATCACAAATTCGATGCATGCAAACAGTGATCGTTTAGACTATAGTGGTGAACTATACAGATCGTGTACTCGACACAATAATCAACAATCGATATTCAATAATCCACAATCAATAACCCACACTCCATAGCAATAAACAATAACGAGATAAGGTACCCTTCTCCGAGTACAGTCTCTGATGATGTCCACTACTAAGTCGACCCTTATTACCCCGACTTGTTATTATTTTATTATATTCAAATGTGAACATGCAATGAGTATAGGAGTAATGAGGCGATGTCAAAAGATGTCAAGGCAATGCAATGCATGATATAACTAGTTCTATTCACTAGATACGTAATCAACCATGAATATGCTTAAAAACACAAAAACACACATTCTGGATAGCAAGACGTTGTTGTACAAAAATCAGTTTTTCCACGGCTGCAAAAAAGAAAAACAGGTTCTATTAGGGTTTCTAGAAACTAGACTCCATGCCGGTTTCAACGCATATTTACATGACACATTGTAACTGCTAGAACACAGTCTACCGACTAATTCTTTATGGGTCTGCTGTTCAGGCAGCAACTCAAAGCAAAAATTGTTATAGGTGTAAGTGTATTAAAACTAAGCCAAAATTCTTTTTAAAATTACATTCTACTTTCTGGAGTTGTTCGTTAGCATTCTTGAATTTATTGGACCCTATTTCTTAATTTATCTTACTGTTTCAATTAGTTAAACACGATGACGTCCTTACAAAATAGTGAATCTGAAATCACAACAGTACAATAGTAAAATCTGAGTATCTTGAAATCTGAGATTTGGATCGCAAATTCGTTAGATGATCTTGATCCCAGATTCAAAGATTTACAACTTATGTTCAGCAAGTTCTAAGTGATTCTAACAGCAGCTAGGTCAATTAGCCAATTCTTTACAGGTTAAGCGTTCTGGTAGCAATCTAGAGTTAAATCTTTGCTTGCATAACGGGACTGTAAATTCAATATAAGGTCTTATAAAAATCGTAAGATGAAACCTGAACATGTCTAGCAACTCCCAGGGGAAATTCACATATAAATTCTACTGTTAACATTACATATTAGTTATAAATCGTGTTGGTGTAGAACTAAACAGCATGTCTGGAAAACAAAAGTCAGCAGTATTAAAAGTGCGATAACTTATAGGTTATAAGTTAGAATTTAGATCTGTCGATGGTTCTGGAAACTAGACTCATAAAGATACAATTTCTTTTTATATAGTTCTAATTGATTTTAACAGAAACAGGGCCAAAAACTTAATACAACATGGAACAACCGGCAGAACAGTAGAAAACCAAATCGTATGCGATCATCAAAATAATCAACATGCATGAACCTATAGCATGAATTGAACTACAATCTATATTAGAAATCTATAGCATGAATTGAACCTATAGCATGGATTCCTTCAGTCCACCCAACAAATCAACATTATTATAAATCAAGTTGCAACATTACATTCCATCGATATACATTCAATCATTGTATCACCTAAATATGAACATGTCTAGCTTATGTGCGTGTAGTGCATACATATGGGGATAACAAAGCTTGAGATTGATGTAATGGTATGGCACAAAAAGGGAACGACTACTTGGTTTCGCCGATGAATCTGTAATAGTCCCTTTGAAGGGTATCAAAGAAATTCATTACGATAATAGAAATACAAAGTACTTACGGAGATCAACGATCTTGAACTAGAATAACAACAGTGTTCAAGAAGACTTGCCTTATACGATGATTATTCCGAAGGTGATATGAAAAGATTCTGAAGGCAGAGACACATGCAATGACGGGAACCACGGCAGCACATGCACACGACGGGGACAGCAACGACAGCGAAAGCAATAGAAGCAACTGTGAGCGGCAGCAGCAGTGGTCAGCGGGGTAGTCTTCCGGTGGTAGGGTGAGTGGGGCTGTGGTAAGGCAGTGAAGAGGGTCGAGGCTACAAGTGGTGATGATGGAGAACTTGAGTTGCAGGATGCAGGCAAGGAGATGAAGGAGAAGGAGGAGCGGGGTTGCCATCGAGGTGCAAGGCAGGGTCAGGGCGGAGGGCGATGCCGAAGGCAGTGGGATGTGGAGGCGAGATGGTCGCGCAGTGGCGTAGGCAGGGCTGCGAGGATGAATGGAAGATGGGGGACTGCGGGGGTGCAGTCGAGCGGTGGTGGAGCAGCGACGGGGGTCGCGAGGGACGGTTGAGGCCGCGACTGTGGTGGGTGCCGACGATGGATGTATAGATGCGGTGGAGGTTGGAGAGGGGCGGGATGCAGGGGGATCGCGAGGTGGGGGTAGGGTTTCGGGAAGGAGGAGAGGAAGAAAAGGATAGGGTTTGATTAGGGTTAGGTTTTGAGTTTTTGGTGAGTGGGAGAGGAAGAAGAAGAGAATAAGAATGAGCGTGAGAGAAGAATCAGGAGATACAGGGGTAGTTTGCAGATATTGGCCATGGGATCTGACTAGTGAGGGGTTTGACTGGGAATCATGCGAAGATAATCTGGGGATTGGCTGTTAGTGGGAATTAGGAAATGTGGGTTAGCGGGTTTGGGTTCCAAATCAGATAGATAAATAAGCTCATTAATGGGTTAATTAGGATACTCAAAACACAAGGATAAAATAAAAATTAAGTGCACAAAATCTCAGGGTTCAGAATGAGAAATGAAAAATTATTGAAGAAATAATAATTACAAAGAATAAATTACAAGAATGAGAACGGAAAAAGAGTTACAGACGAAAATCTGAAAAATCTGAAATAGGGGTTACAGTAATACAATTTTGAGTACTGTATTAATGACTATGTAGACTTTTTTGGTGCAATTAAACAACCGTATATAACTTACTCTTAAGTGAAATGCTCGTTCTGCACCAAATATCAGTTGTTATGTGCTTGTCTGTGTATTTCTAAGCTTAATGCAGTGAGTGCTACTTTTTGTGGTGAATTCTGTAGCCAATGCATGCTTCTTGGCTAGTATCAGATATTGTGGGTGTCTTAATGCAGTGTTTATGTTTCAATGCTCAAATCTTGTGTCATATTGATATATCAGGTGAGTTGTCTTCAAAAATGCAGTAAAGAAGTTGAGTTTTGTGTATGTATTAGTTTGGATTATAAATATTTACATGTCTCATATCCTATATTGGTATGTGTAACCCCCGATTTTGCCTATACGATTTTTTTGTGTATTTTCTTTGTTCCGACTCTATATGAAGATTTCAGTTTTCTTAAATTTGTTTTGTCTTAAATTTTCTTTTAATTATCCCTATTAAAATCCCTCCTAATCATCAATTGTATTTTGTAGCTATTAAACTCTAGATGTAGAATTCACAGGTACAGCAGATGAATTGGCTGAAGGACTTGGTTAACAAATGTTCTAGATGATGAAGCCGGATTCTTCTTTTTTTTTGCATGCATTCAGTTTCTTGTTTCGAACCTTCCTAGTATCTAATGTTGTTTTTTTATACATTGTTATTCCGGGCGTTTTATGACCCAAACTTTGTTTTTCTCCCAGATGTTGGATATAATTTTATGAATTTATTTCAGGGATATTTTGGAATCTATTCATTGTTTATGTGGTTATTGTGTCTTGCATGGTTGTAATCTTTGTATATTGTTGAATTAATTTGGTATAGCTTATGGATGATGCTCACATCATTCGCTGGTCTTTGTTATATGCTCGTATTCCCGTATTTTGGGAAGCAGGACGTGGCAGGATTTTAGTGGTATCAGAGCCTTGGTTAGGCTCTAGCCAGGTTCGAACCATGTTTAACTCAACAATGTGCGCACTACATTGACCACATGAACATGTAATAACCAACATATAATCTGGGTACTAATCTTATTCGTTCAACATTTTATTTCCTCATATTCAGTTCCTTCATTTCTTATTTTTCATTCGTCCCTTCCACTAATTTACATTCATTAATTTCTTTTTGGGTATACACTTCCTTCTTTTGTAACAATTTTCTTTTGATTCTAGTACCATCCATTCTTTTTACTTCTACTCGTTTCATCGATCAGCATCGCTTGATCTGCTACGACATGTCAGCGGCTTGAAACATCACCAGGAGAGGAAGTGTCATCGTTTGCTCCGAGATGTGCATGCAGAGTTCCAGGATCTCAGGAAGTCTTCATAATCCCAAGTTGTTAGGAGTTCCAGCTTCATGCTAGAGAGATGTCGTTTGGACATGCCAAGGATATGGTGAGCCACGAGGCAGATTGCTAGAGTTAATGGACGCTGATGACAGAATCTTTCCGATCAGAGTGGCGTAGCGGAAGCATGGTGGGCCCATAATCCACAGGTCCGGGATTCTCATGTTACTTCTCCTTTTCTGCATTGTTTGCTTCCTTCCATTACCTTACATTCATCCTCATCCGTTGACTCATTATTTGGTTCAGTTTTTCCCTGTCCATTCTCTCTTCGATTCCAGTGTACCTACTCCTTCATCTTCTTGCTTCGTTATTTCACAAGTCTTGGGTTATTTCCTTCCTTCTGATACCGTTTACTTCCTTCCATGCATTACATTCATCACCATGCATCAATTAATTATTTGACATCTTTCTCATCCACTTCTTCCTTATTTCTTTTGGTGTTGCCAACATTTCGTTCCTCTTCCTCTAATTCTCTATTTCGTTACCCCACAAATTTGTTTTTGCTTGTCCTACGTTCCGCATGAATGAATTTCGATGACGAAATTCTTTCGTAAGGTGGGTTGGATTGTAACCCCCGATTTCGCCTATACAATTTTTTCTGTGTATTTTCTGTGTTTCGGCTCTGTATGAAGATTTTTCATTTTCTTAAATTCGTTTTTTCTTAAATTTTCTTTTCATTCTTTCTATTAAAATCCCTCCTGATCATCAATCGTATTTTGTAGCTATTTTCAAAAGACGATATATTTTAATACAAATTTTATTCTGTTCTATAAGTTTATCCTATTTCCTTGTTTGGTTAATTAATTATGTTTTATCCCAAACGAGATATATTATAATTATAGAATTATTTTAATAAGTGTGTTAAACTCAAATTATATTTGTTAGATAATTTTATTATTGTTATTGTTGTTATTATTATTATTATTATTATTATTATTATTATTATTATTATTATTATTATTATTATTATTATTATTATTATTACTACTATTATTATTCCTTTGATTATTTATTAATTTGTATAAGGTCCGATCTTAACTCATTTTATTATGTTCGTTTTTATATTTGACTATCTAACTAATGTTATTACTTGATTATTTAATCTATGGTCAGCTTTTTAATATTTTATAAATACTCTTGAAACCTACTCAAAGCCCATTTATTATTATTATTATTATTATTATTATTATTATTATGAATTTTAGGGTTATTATGATTATTATTAGATAATAAAGCTTTGATGTCTGTCTTCGACAAAATTCATTCTTTCGATTAATTTTATCTTCTGTTCAACCCTAAAAAATTTCGTGCATCCTATTCTTAATTTCTGCATATTGGCTTCTCTTTTTATCTATTATTTTCTTCATATTTTACATCTAATTATCCAAACCGGCTAACCCAAAACCCGTTACCCTAAACCACATCCTAATTTCCCTATAAATATTAATTAACCCTAATTAACCATAATTACTCTAATCCCCAGCAGCCTATTTCCCATAACCCCCAACTTCTCTTTTTCCCCTGTTCTGCTCTGAAACCCAATGCCGCCTCCCGTTCACCTCCATCGACTCTCCTCACCCTCGTGCTCATCCCTGCCGTCAACTACCATCTTCTCCAAACCCATCACCTTCATCCACCTCGTCTCCATCTCCATCTCGTCCACTGCTACATCCATCGAGTTCCCCGCCACCTCACGCCTCTAGTCTTGCCACCACAACCACCTTCGTCGTCGTCGATCCCCGCCTTCACCATCACGAGCAACCACCATTGCCAACTTCCAACTTCCCCGACTGCAGGCAGCAACCCCGCTATCCCCGCTGCTCTCTCACACCGAGCGCTTGCACCCATCCCGATGTCGACTTCAACCACCGCAGCCACAAACTGCAGCCATTGCCGTTGCCATTCTTGCTGGTGCTGCTCTACCGTTGTTCTTGCTAAACACGTGTGTTGCACGTGCTGTTGTTGCTGCATTTGTACGTACCGCCATTCTGTCTCTTGCACGTGTTGCCGCCGTTGGAGATTCTCACATCATCTGCAATTATTTTCGGATTAATCGCCTTAAAGTAAGCTCTCTCTTGAACCCTCTTGTTGTTTCTAGTTCAAGAATTAATTTTGATTTCCGCAAGTAGCTCACCATGCATTGTCTGCTTGTTACCTGTCAAAGAGACTATTGCGGATTCATCGGCGAAACCAAGTTATAGTCCTCTTTTCGTGCCGTTTCCCTTGAATAAAACCCAAGTCCCATTGCGTTTCATAATGTGTATACACTATACGAACAATAATAAGATCATGTTATATATAGTAGGTTGATTTGGATGCCTTTGTTTGGATTCGAGTTGTTCGAAGAATTAAATACTATGAATGAGATAATATGGTCCTGTTAATAGTAGGAAATTCATCCTATTAATTAAGTAGAATTTCTGTAAATTAATTGCCATGGAATTGTATAATTTCATATTTAAATAATTGACAATTAACATGAATTTGCTTGCTGGCCTGCTACCTATTTTATATTACATTGATGTTTCGAATCACTTGCTTTGATAATTTGACAAAACCTTGTGAATAGCTTCTGTAGATCCATGAATCTACTTTTCAAAACTTTTGACGGATCTGGAATCCTATCTATAACTTATAAGATATCATACTTTTAATACTGTTAGGTCATAAATTTCTAGATTTCTGATTACGAGAATATTGGAATGATTTATTGATTAAAATAGATGCTAACAGTAAAATTTAGACTTGATATTAATCAGGATAAGACTAGACATGATTAGGAGTCACCCTAAATTTTTTTAGAATTATTTGATCATTTATCTGACTTAATATATTTATGCAAACATGATTCTAAGTTGCTACCTACATGCTAGTTCAGTAAAGAACGACTTTTTTGACCTTATTCTATTTCTCATTGATTAAAACTTATTAAATGATAATTATTGCTCTCTGTGTCTAGAATCCAGATCATCTGACGGTTTTGCAATTCGATTTAGGGATTGCAAGGTATTCAGATTTTCATGCTGTAACGTCTGCATTCCATATTACATGCCGAAAAATGCATTAACATGTTTAACTAGTGGAAACAGTAGATTAAATTAATAATTAAGACCTGAGAATTGTGTTGTTATCGCTGAACATTGTTAAGAATTTGATTATTATTTTTATTATATTTTTAAATAGAATTATGATCAACTTTCACATATAAGAATTTGACCCCAACCATGTTGCCTAAACATGAAACCAGTAAGGAATGAAATTTTACACCTAGATTCTGTGTTTATGACATGTCATGTGTATATGCGTTGGAACCGGAAGGGAGTCTAGTTTCTAGAACTCCTGATGGATCTTGATTTGCTTTCCTTTAGCAACGGGAAAATCTATTTTTGTACAGCAAGGTCTTGCTGTCCAGAATTTTTATCTACTTGTATATAAGCATGAATATATTATTTCTTGCATTTCATATATTGTATCCTACATCCTGCATTGCATGTCTTTTGATATCTTCTTAACCATGTCCTAGCACTCGTTCTCTATATTACATGTCCATGTATAATCATTGTAAAAAGAATGACAAGCCGGGATAATAAAGGAAAGAATCAAGTAGTGGATAATATAGGAGAGTATACTCCAAAAGAGACCGGTGTTTCTCGTAATAGTGACCCACATTATGATTGGTTACATGTTATGATTCTTGTTAGTGTCACTGGAAGACCCGTGTACATGACCCTATAGGAGTCTAAACGTTAACTTGTTTGTATGCACCCGACCATGGTGTGGGACGCAGGATTGCGTGCATTAGTTAGGATTTATGAAAGAATGCTAGACATAAAATTTACACTAAGCACTTGCATGATTCCTTATTACAAGTTGCATGATCCATGTTTACATGCTTACATGCTCTCTGTTACTCGTTTACATGCTTCCTGTTACTCGTTTACATGATTCACTTTTTACTTGTTCCATGCTTGATTACCCAATCTCCTGTTCACGCAGCCTGTTCTTGTCATGCCTGTTTTCTTGTTCACTGCTTGTTGCTACTTGTTGTCTGACGCTTGCTCTAACGGACATTTTTTTCCAAACTTTAGATATTGATTCACAGGTACAAGAGATGAATTGGCAGAAGGACTTAGTGCACAAATGTTCTAGATGATGAAGCCGGATTCTTCGTTTTTTTGCATGCATTTAGTTTCTTGTTTCGAACCTTCCTAGTAGCTACTGCTGTTTTTTTTATACAATGTTATTCCGAACATTTTATAACATGAAGTTTGTTTTTCCCCCAGATGTTGGATATTATTTTATGAATTTATTTCAGGGATATTTTGGAGTCTATTCATTATTTATGTGGTTATTGTTTCTTGCGTGGTTGTGATCTTTGTATATTATTGAGTTAATCTGTTACACCTTATGGATGATGCACACATCATTCGTTGGGCCGTTGTTACATGCTCGTATTCTGATATTTTGGGAAGCGGGGCATGACAGGTTTTTAGTGGTGTCAGAGCCTTGGTTAGGCTCTAGCCAGGTTCGAACCATGTTTAACTCAAGAATGTGAGCACAACGTTGACCACATGAACATGTAACAACAAACATACAATCTGGGTACTAAGCTTATTCGTTCCACTTTTGATCTCTTCATATTCATTTCCTTCATTTCTTATATTTCTTTCATCCCTTCCATTTATCCACATTCATTAATTTCTTTTTGGGTATACAATTCATTCTTTTGTACCAATGTTCTTCTGATTTTAATTCCATCCATTCCTTTTATTTCTGCTCGTTTCGTCTATCGGCATAGCTTGATCTGCTACGACATGTCAGCGGCTTGAAACATCACCAGGAGAGGAAGTGTCATCGTCTACTCCAAGATGTGCGTGCACAGTCCCAGGATCTAAGGAAGTGTTCAGAATCCCAAGTTGTTCGGAGTTCGAACTTCATGCTAGAGAGATGTCATTTGGATGTGCCAAGGATATGGTGAGCCCCAAGGCAGATTGCTAGAGTTAATGGACACTGACAGAAACTTTCCGATCAGAGTGGCGCAGCGGAAGCGTGGTGGGCCCATAATCCATAGGTCTGGAATTCTCATGTTGCTTCTCCTTCCCTGCATTGTTTGCTTCCTTCCATTACTTGCATTCATCCTCATCCGTTGCCTCATTATTTGGTTCAATTCTTCCCTATCCATTCTCTCTTCGATTCTAGTTCTACCTACCCATTCATCTTCTTGCTTCGTTATCTCACAACTCTTATGTTGTTTCCTTCCTTCTGATACCTTTTCCTTCCTTCCATGCATTACATTCGTCACCATGCATTGCATCTTTCTCTTCCACTTCTTCCTTATTTCTTTTTGTGTTGCCAACATTTTGTTTCTCTTCCTCTAATTCCCTTTTTTTTTAACAAGTTTGCTTTTGCTTGTCCTACGTTCCGCCTGAATGAATTTCAAGGACAAAATTCTTTTTGTAAGGTGGGTAGGATTGTAACCCCCGATTTCTACTATGCGATTTTTTCTGTGTATTTTCTGTGTTCCGGCTCTGTATGAAGATTTTTCGTTATCTTAAATTCATTTTGTCTTAAATTTTCTTTTAATTCTCCCTATTAAAATCCCTCCTAATCATCAATCGTATTTTGAAGTTATTTTCAAATGACGATATATTTTAATACAATTTTTATTCCATTCAATATGTTTATCATATTTCCTTGTTTGGTTAATTAATTATGTTTTAGCCCAAACCAGATATATTATAATTATAGAATTATTTTAATAAGTGTGTTAAACTCAAATTCTATTTGTTATATAATTTTACTATTGTTATTGTTATTATTATTATTATTACTATTATTATTCCTTTGATTATTTATTAATTTGTATAATGTCCGATCTTAACTCATTTTATTATGTTCACTTTTATATTTGACTGTCTAACTAATGTTATTACTTGATTATTTAATCTATGGTCAGCTTTTTAATATTTTATAAATACTATTAAAACATACTCAAAGCCCAAAGATCTTGATCCATCTATTATTATTATTATTTATTAACATGGAGCAGAATTGAAAGATCGGACATAGGTGATAGGCAAAGAGTCAAGTCTTAGGTTTGCGGAACCATGGGATAGAGCAAGCCACGGGGCGGTAGCGGATATGAAGGAATGCCAAAGCGACACGAGATGATAGAGCTTTTGCCCAACTCCATAAGGAATCCAACCTTTTCAGCAAGACAATGCTCCGCACCTTACTACTCAAAAATGAATCTGCATTGTTGTTGTTGTTGTTGTGAATTTTATGGTTATTATGTTGTTGTTGTTGTTGTTGTTGTTGTTGTTGTTGTGAATTTTATGGTTATTATGATTATTATTGGATAATAAAGTTTTGTTGTCATTCTTCGAAAAAATTCATTCTTTCGATTAATTTTATATTCTACTGAACCCTAAAAATTTTCGTGCATCCTATTCTTAATTTCTGCATATTGGATCCTCTTTTTATCTATCATTTTCTTCTTTTTTTACTTCTAATTATCCAAACCTGCTAACCCTAAACCTGTTACCCTAAACCACATCTGAATTTCCCTATAAATATTAATTAACCATAATTAACCCTAATAACTCTAATCCCCAGCTGCGTATTTCCCCTAACATCCGACTTATTTTCCTCCCATGTTCTGCTTCGAAACCCAACACCGCCTCCGATTCACCTCCGTCGACTCTCCTCACCATCCTGCTCATTCCCGCCATCGACTGCCATCTTCTCCAAACCCAACGCCTCCATCCACCTCGTCTCTATCTCCATCGCGTCCACTGCTGCATCCATCGAGTTCCCCGCAGCCTCACGCCTCCAGTCTAGCCACCACAACTACCATCGACGTCGTCGATCCCCGCTTTCAACTTCTCGAGCAACCACCAATACCAACTGCCACCATCCCCGACTGCACCAACAACCCTGTTTTCCCCACTGCTCTCTCTCTCTCTCTCTCACCGAGCGCTTGCACCAATCCCGACGTCGACTTCAACTATCGCAGCCACCAACTTCCGCCATTATCGTTGCCATTCTTTCTGGTGCTGCTCTGCCGTTGTTCTTGCTGAACACGTGTGTTGCACATGCTGTTGTTGCTGCATTTGTACGTGCCGCCATTCCGTCTCTTACACGTGTTACTGCCATTGGAGATTTTCATATCATCTGCAATTATTTTCAGATTAATCGTCTTAAGGTAAGCTCTCTCTTGAACCCTCTTGTTATTTCTAGTTCAATAATTAATTTTGATTTCCGCAAGTAGCTCGTTATTCGTTCGCCATGCATTGTCTGCTCGTTACCCATCAAGGAGACTACTGTAGATTCATCGGCAAAACCAAGTAGTAGTCATCTTTTCGTGCCATTTTCCTTCACTCAAACCAAAGTCCCGTTGTGTTTCATAATGTGTATACACTACACAAACAATATTAAGATCATGTTATATATAGTAGGTTGATTTAGATGCCTTTGTTTGGATTCGAGTTGGTTCAAAGAATTAAATACTATGAATGAGATAATATTGTCTTGTTAATAGTAGGATATTCATCCTATTAATTAAGTAGAATTTCTGTAAATAATTTCCATGGAATTGTGTACTTGCATATTTAAATAGTTGATAGTTAACATGAATTTGCTTGTGCTGCCTATTTTATATTGCATTGAAGTTTCGAATCACTTGCTTTCAGAATTTAAGAAAACCTTGTGAATAACTTCTGTAGCCCAATGATTCTACTTTTAAGAACTTTTGACGTATCTGGAATCCTATCTGTAAATTGTAAGATATCATACTTATAATATTGTTGGGTTGCAAATTTCTGAATTTCTGATTACAAGAATATTGGCATGAATTATTGATTAAAATAGATGCTAACGGTAAAATTTAAACTGATATTAATCAGGATATGACTAGACAATATTAGAAGTCACCCTAAATTTTTGTAGAATTATTTGATAATTTTTCTTACTTAATATATTTATGCAAATATGATTCCAGATTGCTGCCTGCATGCAAGTTCAGTAAAGAACCACATTTTTGATCGAATTCTATTTTCATTGATTAAAACTTATTGAATGATAATTTTAGCTCTCTGTGTCTAGAATCCAGATCATCTGGCAGTTTTGCAATTCGATTTACGGATTGCAAGATATTCAGATTTTCGTACTGTAACGTCTGCATTCCATATTACAGGCTGAAAAACGCATTATCATGTTTAACTAGAGGAAATAGTAGATTAAATTAATAATTAAGACCTAAAAGTTGTTTTGCTATCTCTGAACACTGTTAGGAATTTGATTATGATTTTTATTATATTTTTAAATAGATTTATGATCAACTTTGACATATAACAACTTGACCCCCAACAATGCTCCCTGAATATGAAACCAGTAAGGAATAAAATTTTACACCTAGATTCTGTGTTTATGACATATCGTGTGTTTATGCATTGGAACCGGCAGGGAGTCTGTAACGCCCCGATTTCCATACACTGGGAAACCGTGACATAAGCCAGAATCTTTTCTTCAATTAGCCACAATACACAGAAAAACAAGAAAATTTAAAACTTTTTATTCAACACAAATGCATTACAAGTCCGAATGTTACAAAATTGCAATATTATAATAGTGTTACAATAATACCTTTACAATCCCAAATGTTACAACTTTTAACAATTTACACCAGAGTACAATGAATAAAAAACAACACTTGGTATTTCACTTGGATGCTTCCCCAACAATAAACAAATTACAACAATGAATAAATTACAATAATTGTTACAAATGAAATTACAATATATACTACAGCGAAAACTTAAATAAAGTTGACTCCCTGCTTCTCTAGCCTCGAGTCCTCCTGAATCATGTACCTGTACTTCTGCAATCCAGTACCTATACTTCTGCAATCCAATACCTATTGAAGTGGGGATGTCAGTACATATATTGACGTTTTAAGGCTGATAACTAGCAGCGAATCTCAACTATAGCAAACAGATTGATAAAAAGAGGAACATGTATATATATATGATGTGTTAGTGTATGTTATGACATAGACTCTAATGCAAGATTACTAATGCAAGGATGCTCTTATTCTAATGCAAACAAGACTCTGGAACAGTATGTAGCCCATACTGCATATGCCCCATATCATGATGTTTCTTCATGTATAGGGATTTGAACCCGCGTTTTGAATTCTACTTTGTACACAATCCTGTTCCCGACAATACCACGTAACTGGTGAGGTTGCAGAATGGGTCAAGTCCCACCAATGCAGTACGCTCATGGTGTCTCCGTTTGCCACTACTACCCGGCATACCGGACCTCACTAAAAAACGAAGTTGCAGGTGCGGTCTAGTTCCGTTATTGCAGTCACTATAGTGGTGATCATGTTTGCCACTATTGCCCGGCGTACCGGACCTCATTCAAAAACCAAACGAACATAGGGTCTCTGTAGCGCAGGATAGCACGAAGCCTACCCTGTGGCACCCATAAGTCACGGTATTTTAGGAATTAACAGTACGAGATACGCAACCCATGCTCCCAACTCGTAAGAAGGCACCGTACATATCCCTTTGACGGGAAGGTACAACTTAATAACACTGCCTAGTGCCGGCCTATAGGACAAGTCGGATCATAAGGAATCACCCTTAACACCAACTCTTTCCCTTCGGCGAATAATGATAAGAAGTAATGGTTAAGTAGTAATAGCCATAAGTTACTACCCTAGCGATATCACTAACCCTGAACAATCCTAGGGATAACAACAGTATAAAAACAACATGCTAGGTCTTAAGTTAGACTTCACATGATAACTCTACTAGGCTGCTCAACCTAGACTTACCAGAATTCCTAAGGATCTGGTTCATGGCCTATCGATCCAAGACCTCGGCAATACGAATATATTCGCATGCTACTACCCTGTACTTGGATTTTGTCATACTTCGGTTTGCAATTAACCAACACCGGTTAAGACCCGATGGTACACAAGGAGTGGCTCGTCCACAGTCCCTTAGGAGTAAGGTAAACACACGTCTTGATGGTCGATTGCCCTAGGGCAATGATATTCCCCTAGATGAGCACAACAAACTGCGTATTAGCTAAGAAGCTACATACGAGTAAACAGAACACATACGAGCCAAACAAGCTACGTATGAAACCAATAACTACATACGAGCCAGGTGGGCTGCGTATGAGACAACAATATACAAACGAGCCAAATAAGCTACGTATGAGACCAACAGCTACATACGGGTCAGGAGAGCCATGTATGAGACAACAACATACATACGAGCCAAATAAGCTACGTATGAGACCAACATCTACATACGAGCTAGGCGAGCCGCGTATGAGACAACAACATACATACAAGCCAATCAAGCTACGTATGAGACCACAGCTGCATACGGGCTAGGCGAGCCACGTATGAGCAAAACTACAAATAAAAAACAACCATACAGGTAATCAACCGAGAAGTAACCTAACGTGCTTACTAGCAAAACTTGATCTTCTATAATTAGAAGCAATAGAAGAATCTAAAAACAATCTAAAATAGGCATTCTACCAATGAGAAGCCCAAAAGCGACAGAAAAGCCTTCTGATAGCCTAGAAGCAACCAGTGCTACGCTTATCGAATTTTAACAGAAATATACTTTTTAGAAAGGTAAGAATATCTACCAAAACTCTCTAGTGGAATACTATTTCAGATTCTGTAAGGAATCCAAATTCCGGTCCATCGAACACATGCAAACAGTTTACCCAAACTACATATTTTCAACAAAAAGCTAAAACATTGCAAGCTTGTAACTTTTGCTCTACTCGTCGGAATCTAACGAAACTAGGTAATTTAAAAAGGTGGAAACATCTACTACAACTCCCTAGTTGACCACTTTCTCAGATTGCATAAGGAATTCCAAATTCCTGACCCTCGAACATATGCAAACAGTTACCAAACTACCGATTTTCAATAAACAGATGAAACTTCCGTAGCTTGTAACTTTTGCTCTACTCGTCGGAATCTAACGAAACTGGACAATTTGAAAATGTGGGAACATCTACTAAAACTTCCCAGTTGACCACTTTCTCAGATTCCAGAAGGAATTCCAAATTCCAGACCCTCGAACATATGCAAACAGTTACCAAACTACCGATTTTCAATAAACAGATGAAACTTCTGTAGCTTGTAACTTTTGCTCTACTCGTCAGAATCTAACGAAATTGACAATTTGAAAAGGTGGGAAAATATACTAAAACTTCCCAGTTGACCACTTTCTCAGATTCCAGAATAAATTCCAAATTCCTGACCTCGAACATACGCAAACAATTACCAAACTACAGATTTTCAATAAACAGATGAAACTTCCGTAACTTGTAACTTTTGCTCTACTCGTCGGAATCTAACGAAACTAGATATTTTGAAAAGGTAGGAACATCTACTACAACTTCCTGGTTGACCACTCTCTCAGATTCCATAAGGAATTCCAAATTCCTGACCTCGAACATACGCAAACAATTACCAAACTACAGATTTTCAATAAAGAGGTAAATTTTCTGTAGCTTGTAACTTTTGCTCTACTCGTCGGAATCTAACGAAACTGGACAATTTGGAAAGGTGGCAACATCTACTAAAACTTTCCAGTCGACCACTTTCTCAGATTCCAGAAGGAATTCTAAATTCCTGACCTCGAACATACGCAAACAATTACCAAACTACAGATTTTCAATAAAAAGATGAAACTTCTATAGCTTGTAACTTTTGCTCTACTTATCGGAATCTAACGAAACTAGACAATTTGAAAATGTGGGAATAGCTACTACAACTTCCTGGTTGACCACTTTCTCAGATTTCATAAGGACTTCCAAATTCCTGACCTCGAACATATGCAAATAATTACCAAACTACAGATTTTCAATAAAGAGGTGAAACTTCTGTAGCTTGTAACTTTTGCTCTACTCGTCGGAATCTAACGAAGCTGGAAAATTTGAAAAGGTGGGAACATCTACTAAAACTTCCCAGTTGAGCACTTTCTCAGATTCTAGAAGAAATTCCAAATTCCTGACCTCGAACATACGCAAACAATTACCAAACTAAAGATTTTCACTAAAAAGATGAAACTTCTATAGATTGTAACTTTTGCTCTACTTATCAGAATCTAACGAAACTTGACAATTTGAAAAGGTAGAAACATCTACTAAAACTTTCCAGTTGACAACTTTCTCAGATTCCGTAAGGAATTCCAAATTCCTACCCGTCGAACACACGCAAACAGTAAGAAAACAGAAGATTTAACAAAGGAAAGATGAAACTTTGAAAGCCTATAATTTTTTTTTCACTTATCGGAATTTAACCCAAGAAGACAATTCGGAAGGTGAGAACGTCTACTACAACTCTCTAGTTGGTCGGCTCCTCAGATTCAGCGAGTAAGACACTCAAAAACTATAAGGAATCAAGAGAGATACAATTCTAACCCACCAAATACATAGCTAAAATGAAAACTTTCAAAGCCCATAATTTCTCCGCTTGTCAGAATTTAACCCAAGATGTCAATTCAGAAAGGGGAGAATGCCTACTACAACTTCCTAGTTGGTCTCCACTTCAAATTCAACCAGTAAGTCACTCAAAAACATCAAAGAGTCAAAACAGCAAGTTTCTAGTGCAATCTGGCTGCTGTGTTTTGTAAAAAGCATAACACCTACTCCGCTTATCAGAATTTAACCCGATAGGTCAATTTGGAAAGGGGAGCATCTCTACTAAAACTCATTAGTTGGCCCGAACCTCAGATTCATCAAGTAAAACCCTCAAAAATGACAAAGTATCAAAACAGCAAGCATCATGTCAAATAGCTAGTTGCTGTATTTTTTCAAGACCATAACTCCTACTACGCTTATCAGAATTTAACCCGAGAGGCCAATTCGGAAAGGGGAGAGTCTCTACTACAACTCCCTAGTTGGTCGGTTCCTCAAATTCATCCATTAAGAGGCTCAAAAATGACAACCAAACAGAACAGTGAGCTTCTCAGCCGGCTCGCTGTCCTGATTTTGTAACGGGCATAACTTTTGCGTCTCTCATCGGAATTTAACCCGAGAGGCCAATTCGGAAAAGGGAGAATGTCTACTACAACTCCCTAGTTGGTTGGCTCCTCAAATTCCATAAGGAGACCCAATTTCTAGCCCTTTGAAGCCACTGCGATACTAACCCCAAAACAGCAGGCGTTCTGTTTTGGCTCAACCCTTCGCTGTTTTGGGGGAAACGATCGTTTCACCCATCAAAATGACTCCGAAAAATTCACAAAAATTCTTGCATGATAATAACACCCCTAAGAACATCTCCAATAAATTTCGGATCAAAATTCCTCTTTTAACATGGTTAATTAAATCTAACCCTACAAACACCAAGATTGAATCTTTAGGGTTATCTTTTAGTGTTCTATCACTTCAATATCATGTGACTTCTACTCTAGTCCATAAACAACCACAAGTACATGATTTTAGTTTAATTTACAACAACCTATAACAATAAATAACTAAAACAAGGCATAAGAGAAACCCCCACCTTAGAGAACTAGTAGGAAGGACTTGCCACTTCTCCTCCTTGCTTGTTCTTGCTCCTCCTCTCAAGAACACCCCTTGAAAATGGAACCCTTGAAAATGGAACCCATGAAACCCTATCTTTCTTTTCTTTTGATTTGATCCTCTCTTTCTTTCTCTTTCTTCAATCTTTCCTAAAGTAAACTAATAGAAGTAGTAGAGGATGGAAACACAAAGGGTTTCTAACCCTAGAACAAGGGAGGCAGGCCAAATGGAAAGGGGAAGGAATTGGGGGGTGTTTTTATAAGGGAAAGGGTTAATTTGTGTGGGTAGAAATGAAGACAAGTGTTGGTCTTCTCATGGCTTAAACAATTGGGAATTCATTTGCAAATAAGTCTTACAATCAAGCTCTAATCCATCCTAACCCTCCATCTCATCATGATGGATCAAAAGTGAAAGATAATTTTCCCAAATCAAATACTATATGATTTGTATAAACGCACAGAATCGACACGATTCAAATACGTGCATATATCTGATTATACAGATAATTTTTGTTCATGAAAACAAACAAATCATTACAAAAATAATTTAATTTCGAGAAATAAAATAAAATAATTTTATTATTGGCTCGGAAGATTTCAGTATCAATTTGATACAAAACAGTTGTATACCGACTAGTACATATACATATATAATGTTTATTAACAAAACAGGGTGATATTCACCAAAAATATTTTGATTCTGGAAATAGAAATAAAATAATAATTTTTAATATCTGCCCGGTATTTTTCAGACATTTTTCCAAAAATGAGTTTTTCAAGATTTTGCACAAGTGCACAAAATTGATACAATATGTATATATACTTACTAGTATACATATCCAGGTACCCTTTTTATTCGAAGAACCAAGTAATTTCCATTAAAAATATTTTAATTTCAAAAATAGTAATTTATACAATATAATATCCGTCCGGGATATTATAGAGTCTAGTTTCTAGAACTCCTGGCAGATCTTGATTTGCTTGCCCGTAGCAGTGGCAAAATTTATTTTTATACATCAAGATCTTGGTGTCCAGAATTTGTATCTTCCTGTATATAAGCATGAATATATTATTTCTTGCATTCCATAAATTGTATCCTACATCCTGCATTGCATGTCTCTTTATATCTTCTTGACCATGTCCTAGCACTCGTTCTCGGTATATGTCCATGTATAATCATTGTAAAAAGAATGACAAGCCGAGGTAATAAGCTAAAGAATCTAGTAGTGGACAATATAGGGGAGTGTACTCTGAAGGAGACCCGTGTTTCTCGTAATAGTGACTCATGTTTACATTAAATTACTCTTGGTTACATGACATTATTCTTGGTTACTTGACATTATGCTTGGTTACACGTTATGATTCTTGTTAGTGTCACTAGAAGATCCGAGTACATGACCCTATAGAATTCACCATTGGAGTCTAAACGTTAACTTGTTTGTATGCACCCGACCTGTGGTATGGGACACATGATTGCGTGTATTAGTTAGGATTTATGAAAGAATGCTAGACATAAGATTTACACTAAGCACTTGCATGATTCCTGATTACAAGTTGCATGATCCATGTTTACATGCTTACATGCTCTCTGTTACTCGTTTACATGCTTCCTGATACTCGTTTACATGATACACTTTTTAGTTGTTCCATGCTTGATTACAAGATATCTTTTTCACGTTGTCTGTTCTTTGTCATGCTTGTTTACTTGTTCACTGCTTGTTGCTACTTGCTGTCTGACATTTGCTCTAACAGACATTTTTTTCCTAAACTCTAGATGTTGAATTCACAGGTACAGGTGAATTGGTTGAAGGACTTGGTGAACAAATGTTCTAGATGATGAAGCCAGATTCTTCTTTTTTTTTGCATGCATTTAGTTTCTTGTTTCTAACCTTCCTAGTAGCTACTGTTGTTTTTTTTATACATTGTTATTCTGGGCGTTTTATGACCCGGAGTTTGTTTTTCTCCTGCATGTTGGATATTATTTTATGAATTTATTTCATAAATATTTTGGAGTCTATTCATTGTTTATGTTGTTATTGTTTCTTGCGTGGTTGTGATCTTTGTATATTGTTGAGTTAATCTGTTACAGCTTATGGATGATGCTCACATCATTCGCTGGGCCTTTGTTACGTGCTCGTATTCCGATATTTTGGGAAGCGGGGCATGATAGATTTTTAGTGGTATCAGAGCCTTGGTTAGGCTCTAGCTAGGTTCGAACCATGTATAACTCCACAATGTGCGCACCACATTGACCACATGAACATGTAATAACCAACATACAATCTGGGTACTAATCTTATTCAGTCCACTTTTGATCTCTTCATATTCAGTTCCTTCATTTCTTATTTTCTTTTGTCCCTTCCATTCATCCACATTCATTAATTTCTTTTTGGGTATACAATTCATTCTTTTGTACCCATTTTCTTTTGATTCTAGTGCCATCCATTCTTTTTGTTTCTACTCGTTTTGTCAATCGGCATCGCTTGATCTGCTACGACATGTCAGCAGCTTGACACATCACCAGGAGAGTAAGTGTCATTGTATGCTCCAAAATGTGTGTGCAGAGTCCTAGGATCTCAGGAAGTGTTCAGAATCCCAAGTTGTGAGGAGTTCGAACATCATGCTAGAGAGATGTAGTTTGGATGTGACAAGGATATGGTGAGCCGCGAGGCAGATTGCTAGAGTTAATGGATGCTGATGACAGAGTCTTTCTGATCAGACTAACGCAGCTAGCGTGGTGGGCCCATAATCCACAGGTTCGGGATTCTCATGTTGCTTCTCCTTCCCTGCATTGTTTGCTTCCTTCCATTAATTGCATTCATCCTCATCTGTTGACTCATTATTTGGCTCAATTCTTCCCTGTCAATTCTCTCTTCGATTCTAGTTCTACATACTCCTTCCTCTTCTTTGTAACCCTCGTTCCTGCCAATACAAATTTCCTGAATATTTTCTGTATCTCGATTATTTATAAATTCATTTTGTGTTAAATTCATTCTGGATCTTCTATTAAAATCTTTTCAAATCGAAAATTATATTTATTTCGAATAATGGTGCATTTTAACTTTATTTTCTATTCCTGATTGATCGGCTATTTATATTTTAGCCAAATCAAATCCAATTTTATTTATTTTGTGAATCCATACATTCGATTGTGTTTATTAGTAGTTGAGTATTCATGTAATGCATATTATTTGATTTAATTGTTATATTACCTCCGACGCTCTTGTCAGTAATCAGAAAAAGATTAACAAAGAGCTTAAAAGTGGTGAATGATTGATTAACCTGGTCTTGGTGGTAGAGGGGTTGTATTTATAGTCGCCTTTGGAATGATTAGGGTCCTGATTTCCTGGCTAACAGTCAGGAGCAAAATCCTCCTATTCTGTTTTAGGAAAGTAGGCATTGATTCCCTGGTCAGAGCAAATCAAGCTTATTGATTTGATCTAATCAAATCAGTGGCCTGATTCTCCCTTGGTGGACTGGGCTTGTATCGGGTCGGGACCCGTGCCCAGTTGAAGTGGGTCCATTTGTAGATGGTTGGTTCTGTGAGAGGGAGACCCAATACCCGTTTTGGATCCTTCTGTATGTGAAATTACCTTTTTACCCCCGTGCTTCAAGATCCGTGCCCGATCTGGACGGTCCCGATTTAACCCCGATTTTAGCCATATCAATTACTATTGATTTATTGTTCAATTTTTAATCTAAATCCCAATTTTTATTTCCTATTGGATTTAAATCCAAACTCATTCGTATTGGATCCTAACCCGCAACCCTATAACCCACTCCTTCTGGATCTTGACCCACAAACCCGCTAGCCCAATAACCAAATCCCCACTAACTATAAATCCCAGATTTGCATCTCACGATGCCATGTATCTCCAACTTCCCCTGTTTCTTTCTTTCCCTCTCTATTTCTCTTCTTAATGAATAGCCAATCAATCCCTAACTTTTCATCTCCCGTACTGTTCAAACCCAACCCTTCACCTCCCGACTGTTGAACCCCGACCAACCTCAACCTTGCTACCCCACCGTTGTTGTCCTTCTCGTTGACCACTGAGTGCCATCCACCGAACCCATTGAAGTTCCACCGCTGCCGACCTCCGATCATCCTCTTCCACCTCTGCTCCTCCAGTGCACCACCTCTTGCCATCCAGTCCACCACCGCCGCCGTCGAAGTCGAGCCAAGCCGCATCCGCTGTTTGTTGTTGTGTCTGTGATACTGTTGCTGCCCTTGCTATTGTTGTTATGAACTCTTGCACATATTTCGCACATGTCGCTGCTACTCCGTTATTTGCACCTGCATCGTTGCCCCGGGATCCTAATCCCGTTATTCTATTATCTCGAATTAATCATATTAAAGGCAAGTCACTTCCCTCTTTAATTGCATATTGTGTCAAATTCAAGGTTTTATTGAAACTCCGCAAGTAGATCATGAATTGTTTATCGTATTCTTCTACCGTTATCTTCCGTCGAGTATATTGAGGGTTTACATGAGCTAACCTTAGATATTCTTGACTTCATGCCATTATTGACTCTAAAATATCGAATCTTTCATGAATTCATGTAGTATTGATAATAGAAGTTATTCATGCATGACACCGCACAAATAAACTATTGTAGAATCGATTATTAGGTTCTTGTGCTTGAATGAATGATTGATACCTAGTTGATGTAAAACAAGTGTATAGATGTATTCTTCATTGTGTTTACCATGTTATTGTGTTTGCCACGCTGAATATAAGATTTGTTAAATATTGAGTTGAAGTTCATCATGTTTAGATCGCTTTTACTTCATGAAATATGTTGAACCCTGATTTTCACTGTCTACTTGGAACTTGTGAGATCTTTTTGACCCAGTATTTAACATCAAAAATTATAGCTTTCTAAACGAAAATTGTAGCCCTGTGTTTCTAGTTTCCAAAAAATCTAAAATATTTGAATTCCGAGTTTTATTGCAAGAGTTATGGTGTTTTTACTACTGCTGCCTTTTACTTCCAGAATTCTTGATTCATGTGTTCTTCATGTTCAAGTTATTAAAAAGCCAAGTTGATGTTAGAATATGTCACGCCCTGCTTCCCATTCTACGGGAACACAGACACGTAACTGAGGCCCAGCGAATGATATAAGTATGCCAACTCATATCATCCATAAGTTGTACAATACCAGATAACTCAACAGTACAATAATAATCACATAAACAGGAATATAATGCAATAACTAGTATCTGAAATACAATGACGTACCAAATAGCCAGAGAATATGCAGTGCAGTAATAGTTCGATGAGTTCTCTCGATAACCCATCGCTTGTACCTGTACAACATAACTCAAAGAAAGACAAATGGATTACCCGTTAGAGCAAGTTACGGGGTGCAAATAGTACAAACAAAATGGTACAAGAAAGGAAATATAATAAGGAACAAGAACCAAGATATAACAAGGAACAATGACAAGCATTAAGGAACATGAAATAAAATGAAGTCAAGTGTGATGCAATTAACTATAAATATATGAACGGAAAGACAACAACTTGTAACTGACAACATGTAACGGAAATAGGTTCATGCAAACTTGTGAATCAAATCATGTGACTTCTATCTCAAAATCATGTAACCAAATCATGTAACGTGTAACGAAATCATGAAACTGGTAGATAGGATCATGCATGTGCTTAGTGTTAACTTAAGTCTATTCATTTAATCTTATCTAATGTAGCACTTCATGCATCTCATTTATTTACCACATAGTTTCTACATACAATCAAGTTACGTTTAGACTTAGTGGTGGAATCTATAGGGCCGTGTACTCAGGTATCATGCAGTGGTGCACCATATCAAGTAATCCAAATCATATTAACCAAATCATATTAACCAAATTATATCGAGTATTCCAAATTATCCAAATGTAATCCAAATCATCCAAATGTAACCAAATCAGGTGCCACGATTACGGGAAACACAGGCCCCCTTCCGAGTACACTTTTCTATATTGTCCACTACTAGATCATTCCCTTAACCCCGGCTTGTTACTTTTTATTACAAAATAAAAATGATCCGGAGATAACGAGAACAAAATCGGGACAAGACAAGGATGTATCAAGAGCTTATATGATGCAAGGAACATGTTCTAAATCACAAAATACAAGAAACAACATGCAGATATTTAAACATGGCAAAATACCCATTCTGGATAGCAAGACGTTGCTGCACCAAAACTGAGATTACCGTTGATACAGGAATGAAAATCTGGATCCATCAGAAAATCTAGAAAGTATACTCTCTGCCTGTTCCAGTGCATATGGTATATAAAAGCCACAGAAACTGGGTTCAAAATAGCATTCTACACAGATTTTATGTTCAGCCAGAATTCTTAAAGTTGTGTTCGCATGCATGAAAGAGGTCTGAAAACTCGATGAATAAATCCAGGAAAATTTAGGAGGGTTCCTGACATGTCTAGGCTCAGAATGTTAAATTTCAAATTATTATATTAAAGGTAGCATGTTCAAATTAAATTGTAAAATATGGTGATACAATGAAACTGCGAAACTAGAAGTCCAAACCTAGCAGCGCTAAAACAGCCATAACTCACAAAATATAATTCATAATTTAATTCCGTCAAAAGGGCTGTAAACTAGATATATTAGGCTACAATTCATATTCAGAAAGTTCTAGCAGATCCAAAGTGTAACTGGGTCAAAATCAGGCTACAAGTTAGAACATACGGCATGGAAGAAATACACAATTGGTGTTTATGATCTTTTATGATTACGGAAATGATAGAAACGAATAAAACGGATATAGGTGAAGATTATCAACGAGTAAGAACATGAAGAACAAGTTATAACGGAGATCTACTTGCAGTATTTATGCTTGTATGAGGAACAAGAAAATTCATACAAGTACTTGCCTTGATTGGTTGATGATCGCGATGATCCCGATGATCACGATCGATGAATCCGATGATCTGATCTTTTGTGGATCCTGATGAAGCTATATCTGATCTGATCTGACGCTCCCCTTGATGATCGATCAAGATGAAGATCGGACGGCTGACGATGGACTTGATGATGATCAAGATCTGATGGATCAGATCAGCATAGATCTTGATGAGGATCAAGATCAAGGAAGATCGGATGGCAGGATATTACTTGATGATGAAGTCACGATCACGATGGTGATCGGATGGCCCACATTCAAAGTGACGCTCACTGTTGGGCTGATCAACAGAGGAGCTGGTTATTGCTACGGGGCACCGGGGAGCGGCAACGGCCACCGGGGGCAGGCGATGGGTGGTTGCAAAGTCAACGACAATGGTTGGTCGAGGATAGGAGGAAGGGAAGCTTTGGTCGACTGGAGCACAGGGTGCTCTGTTTGGGGAAAAATAGAGGAGGAGAGGTGGCTGTCAATGACGGAGCTCAGGGACTTCGACAATGGGGTGGTGACGGAACGAGGACGAGGGCAGGGACGCAGTCGGAGTGCGCTACAGAGCGACAAGGATGACGGCGAGGCGACGGGAGGTCACGAGGTGATGAATAGGGAAGGGTCGCGAGGTTGAGCTTCACTGGCGGTGAGGCAGTGGCAGCATCGAGGGCTCGACTGAGGAGCAGTCGACGGAGGGCAAGGACGGCGATGGGAATGGCTGGAGCTCTATTTGGAGAGGAAAACAAGGGAGAAGCTGGCGGGATGAGTAGGTTTAATTAGGTTTTAGATGAGTTAATTAGGGTTGGGGGTTAAAATAGTATATATATAGGGGTTAAGATGAGGGTAATGGGTTACGGGTACAGGTTGGATCCAATAAGAGATAGGCTATAGGGTTTTTGCGCTATTGGGTATTGGGTTTAGACACAATAAGAGGTGGGTTCAAGGGTTTATAAAACAAATAAATCAATTATTATAATATAATATCAATTAAAATTTATGCTTACTCAATACAAAATATACAACAATAATAACAATAATAAAATCAAATAATTTATGTAGAATATATTGAAATATGAAATTCGATTTTGGATTTCACAAATAATCAAATAACCAACTAGTAATAATATCATAGTATGTTCTAAAATTTCTAGATTTCATTATATAAATAAATAAATGAATACAAAAAACAATAATAATAAAATAATCCGTTCGTAAGATGAAATATAATTTCGGTTTTACAATATAAATAAATACTTAAGAAGACAAGAATTTAAATTATAGAACGGAATATAATTTCGACTTGAAAATCAATAATCATTTGAAAAGAATTAGCTACAATATAACAATTGATTAGAAAAGATGTTAATAGAGATCGAAGACGAATTAAAATAAATGCAATTAAGAGCCAAAAAGATTTTGTAAAGAATCGAAATACATGAATATACAGAAAATATGTAACATCGGAAAATACAACTAGAAATGGGTCTGGCTCAAACAAAAATAATTGAATGCTCAAATGAATGCAATTGGGTTCAAAAGAATAGAAGGACATGAGGAAATTGAAATACAAGTGTGAAGAAAATAGAAATGAAAGTTTGTATAATCGGGAATGGAGGTTACAGAATATTGCCCTAATAAATTCCAGATTGTTAGTCAACATGATTAGGAACTTAATGAATATTTTTAATAAATTTAAAATTGGGTTTTTACTGATTTTACAAATACAACAACTTGATCTTGATTTTCGGTCAGCACGTATAATATGTAAAGAACGATGTAATTAACCTATCTATAGTTATAGGATTTCGTATTATAATTATACGTTGGAACCGGGCAGGAGTCTACTTTGTAGAACTTCTGACGGATCCAGTTTTGGATTTCTGTAGCAGCGAGAAACTTGATTTTGGTACAATAACCTATTACTGTCCAGAATTGTGTTTCCATATTTTCTTAATATAATTGTATATACATCGTGTTGCCGCTAAATTTGGTGTGGGGGCAAACAGATGAATTTGTGGATTCTTAGGGAAACTGAATAGTAAACCTGTATACCTGTTCCGTCAGGCTTTGGTCGTCGATCCCGCCGTAGACCTGCAAAAAGTGCGAGACACCGGGGTTGTTCCCGGCGACGCACCCTCCGACGCTCAAGTCAGTAATCTAGGAAGACTATGAATGAGCGCAAAAACTGGTGAAAGATTGATTACCTCTTAATGGAGATGGATGGGGGGTATTTATAGGCGTCTCAGGGAACAGATTAGGAATGTAATCCCCGTGATCTGATATGGAATATTCCCCTTGTCAACAGATTAGGAATGTAATCTGATAAGGTATATTCCCTGTAATTAGATAAGGAATTTAATCCCCAAATCCCAGTGAAAAGATAGATGTATATCAGGGCCGTTGATCGCGATTAATCAGGGACCTCGATCCTATCTTGTTGGATTGGGTGCGTAGTAGGTTAAAACCCGCACCCTCTTGTTGGTGGATCCATCCATGGGTTATTGGGTCCTAGGAGGGAAGACCCAATATCCATTTTGGTCCTTTTTGTAGGCAAAATTACCGCTTTACCCCAGGGTCTCAAGATTCGCGCCCGATTTGGACGGTTCCGATTAACCCCCATTTTTAGCCATATCACGAGCCCCCCACTCCTAAAGGCTGAATTTAATCGGCCTTTGAGGAGTAGTTTAACTGTTTTAATGGCTAGCGGGGTTGTATCGGAGTTCAAATGAAGGGTTTTGAATCTTGAAGGGGTAGTGAGGTGATTTTCCAAGTGGATTGAGCTCCGAGTTGCTCATGAGCTCTGATGGTCATGTGGTATTCTCGCGGGGGTATCCTCTTTGCCTTCGCGGAGCGTCAATTCGTTGTTTTGGGGGTCTTAGATATTTGGATCATGTCTTAGACTTCCCCTAGGGCTCGCTGACTAGGGGGCCGAGGTCCACATGCAGTTCGGCAGGCTTTTTCGAAGAGGAAAGTGAGTTCGGCATAGCTGCGAGCGCTGGGAGTGAGTCTGGCGATCTACCGGACTTGATTTTTACCTTATAACAAGGTCGGTGTCACGAACGCTCGGCAGTGAGTGCCGAACTTGATTTTTACCCCGCAACAAGGTCGGTGTCACGAACGCTCGGCAGTGAGTGTCGAACTTGACTTTTACCCCGTAACAAGGTCGGTGTCACGAACGCTCGGCAGTGAGTGTCGAACTTGACTTTTACCCCGTAACAAGGTCAGTGTCACGAACGCTCGGCAGTGAGTGCCGAACTTGACTTTTACCCCGTAACAAGGTCGGTATCACGAACGCTCGGCAGTGAGTGCCGAACTTGACTTTTAACCCCGTAACAAGGTCGGTGTCACGAACGCTCGGCAGTGAGTGCCGAACTTGATTTTTACCCCGTAACAAGGTCGGTGTCACAAACGCTCGGCTGTGAGGCACTTGCTCGGTCGCCGATCGAAGGCATGGGGTCTCGGCGGGTCGAGCGACGTGGCACAATCTGTTCCGAGGTGATCCTGTTTCTGAGGGCATTAATGGTGCCTTGGGGTTTGTGCGGCGTTCCGCTTTCCCTAGGCCATTAAGTATGGTTCCTTCAATTAATGCGTGGCGTTTCAACTTCCGAGGGTCATAATGGCTGGATCTTGGAGGAGAACTATAAGTACTCCGTTCCCCTTGTCATTTTCAGTCACAGCAATGTTGAGTTTTAGACCTTGGTGGTGTCTGCCTCTAGCGGACGCCAGTCTTGTGGGGTCTTGACCTCGATAGGTTCGGAGGGGTGGTCACACTACTGTCTTCTTCTTCTCTCGTTCCTGACGGTCCCAAAGTGGATGTCAGGAGCGGGGGGGGAACGAGGCAGTAGTGGTGACGACCATAGTCCGGATCCGAAGGGTGAGCTTCTTCGGAAGGACGGGTGGTCGTTCTCCCACCAAGTTCTTCTGTCTACTCTGTTTGCTCCGCAGCGGGTGTCAGGGTCGGCAGAGATCATGGTGGGAGAGGTGGTCATCCATGTCCGAATCCGAGGGGTGAGTTTGTCGGAGGGACGAGCGGTCGTTTTTCCGGAAGAAATGAAGGGCGTTCCGGGCAAGTTGTTAGCAACTGTGAAGGTTCTGTTGCCAGAGCAGGCCGAACCTTTGCAGTTGCAATCAACTGGCTCGGAATGGTTTGCTTCTCCCGATCTCTGAGTGTTGATCTGCTTTCGACCGGGGCCCGTGGGTCGGCGGAATACCGACTGAGACCCGGGACCTGGGGGGTGCTCGCCGAGGGAGGTGCCTTAAAACTTTGAATCAAAATTTTTCTTGGTTCTTCTAGACATAGGTCCACCTGCAGTTCGGCAGGCCTTTCCGGAGAGGAAAGTGAGTTCGGCATAGCTGCGAGCGCTGGGAGTGAGTCTGGCGATCGGTCGGACATGATTTTTACCTTATAACAAGGTCGGTGTCACGAACGCTCGGCAGTGGGTGCCGAACCTGATTTTTACCTCGTAACAAGGTCGGTGTCACGAACGCTCGGCAGTGGGTGCCGAACTTGTTTTTTGCTCCGTAACAAGGTCGGTGTCACGAACGCTCGGCAGTGAGTGCCGAACTTGATTTTTACCCCGTAACAAGGTCGGTGTCACGAACGCTCGGCAGTGGGTGCCGAACCTGATTTTTACCTCGTAACAAGGTCGGTGTCACGAACGCTCGGCAGTGGGTGCCGAACTTGTTTTTTGCCCCGTAACAAGGTCGGTGTCACGAACGCTCGGCAGTGAGTGCCGAACTTGATTTTTACCCCGTAACAAGGTCGGTGTCACGAACGCTCGGCAGTGGGTGCCGGACTTGATTTTTGCCCCGTAACAAGGTCGGTGTTACGAACGCTCGGCAGTGAGTGCCGAACTTGATTTTTGCCCCGTAACAAGGTCGGTGTCACGAACGCTCGGCAGTGAGTGCCGAACTTGATTTTTACCCCGTAACAAGGTCGGTGTCACGAACGCTCGGCAGTGAGTGCCGAACTTGATTTTTGCCCCGTAACAAGGTCGGTGTCACGAACGCTCGGCAGTGAGTACCGAACTTGATTTTTACCCCGTAACAAGGTCGGTGTCACGAACGCTCGGCAGTGGGTGCCGAACTTGATTTTTGCCCCGTAACAAGGTCGGTGTCACGAACGCTCGGCAGTGAGTGCCGAACTTGATTTTTACCCCGTAACAAGGTCGGGTCACGAACGCTCGGCAGTGGGTGCCGAACTTGATTTTTGCCCCGTAACAAGGTCGGTGTCACGAACGCTCAGCAGTGAGTGCCGAACTTGACTTTTATCCCGTAACAAGGTCGGTGTCACGAACGCTCGGCAGTGAGTGCCGAACTTGATTTTTACCCCGTAACAAGGTCGGTGTCACGAACGCTCGGCAGTGAGTGCCGAACTTGATTTTTGCCCCGTAATAAGGTCGGTGTCACGAACGCTCGGCAGTGAGTGCCGAACTTAATTTTTACCCCGAAACAAGGTCGGTGTCACGAACGCTCGGCAGTGGGTGCCGAACTTGATTTTTGCCCCGTAACAAGGTCGGTGTCACGAACGCTCGGCAGTGAGTGCCGAGCTTCCAGACTTGTCGTTTTTGGGGGTTTGTTTTTTCTGTGCGCCATTTGAACCTCTGGTGGCTCTGACAGCTCTGACAACCCTGACAGATGGGACGTTCATTAATTGCAGTGACCTCTGGGCTTCCATCAGACGGGATGTGCATTAAATTCAACTCATGATTCGTTGCGGTTAGCGAGGTGACGATTGGGATCGCTCCGCCGTTTGGTTTAGATGGGCCGGTCGTACGAGCCCATTATCCTCGTTTGGCGTGCCCCCCTCTATAAATCCTCACCCCCCCCTCTCATTTCTCATTTCTCCTCTCATTTGCTCAGACGTTTTCTTGTGCTTCAGGCGAGTTTTTCCGGTGGTCGGCGCTTGACTCAGGCGAAGTTTTCCGGCGACTAAAGCTTTTTAAGGTAATTTATCATCAATTATGTCTCTAGCTTCTGTCTCTGATGAAGTCTCCTGGTCCGAGCCCTCCCTTGAAGACGTCGAGGACTCGACCCCGACTCCGACCAACGGCAAAGTGTTCGGCAAGGATTCGATCGTAGTGGATCCGAAGAGGATGGAGGAGTTCGGACAGCTGCCAGGTCCGTTGACGGGGCTTCACAGAGTCAGGCAGCTCCCGGAGGATCAGGCCGAGCAAATTGTCCATGGGAGGGAAAGGTCCTTCGAGGAGAATGAAGCGAGAGAGACGACGGAGGCGGACGATGCGGCGTCGATCCTGCGCGAGGAGGAGCTGGCCGTGATCCGGGATTCTTTTTTCATCCCGGAGGAGTACGAAATCATGCTGCCGGGCCCCGAAGTTAGGGCCAATTCGCCGCTGCCAGTGACCATGTGTTGCTGGCCAGTCGATGCCTTTATCGCCGGTGCTCGGCTACCTCTCCACGCGTTCGCTATTACCGTGGTGAGTTGGTTCGGGGTCAGCCCCATCCAACTGATGCTGAACGCGTGGCGAGTGATTAATGGTTTCGTTCTCCACTGCCAGGCCGCAGGGATCGAGCCGCAGCTAAACGTGCTTCGGGCGTTATACCGGCTCCACCAAGGAAATAGGTCGGAGTACTGGTATTATTTGACTCCGAGGCACGGCGGCAGACTCGTCGTTTGCCCTGACTCCATTAAGCACTGGCGAGAGAAGTGGTTCGTCGTGCGGAGTCGAGAGGAATGGCCGATCCCCTCTGACTGGGTAGAAGGGGTGCCGAAGAGGGCGAAGGCGGTGCCGAAGCTCTCAGTGGAAAAAGAAGAGGCGGTCCGGATCCTCCTTGACCGGCCGAAGTACGACTGGAGGGAGCTGACGGAGGACGTCCTCTACAAGGGAGGGCTCTGCCGCGTAGATCCCAGTACGCGGCTTTCGTCAAGTTCTTTTATCCGTACCCTTTGCCTTGTTGTTTTTTGTATGCTAATCACTTTTTTACTTTTGATGCAGAATCCATGGACTACGACGCGGTCTTGGCGCTCAGGGCAGGGCTTGCGAGTAAGGCGTCGAAGAAGCGTAAGAGGGTCGCGTCGAAGCTGCCCTCGACCTTGAAGACGCCGAGGATTGCGGCCCCTGACGAGGGGGTAGAGATCCTCGACGACCCGGTCGTCACCGTGGTGGGGACTTCGGCTCCCGCACCTGTGGGGGAGTTCCCCATTGCCGCTGCCCTCGCCATGCCGACACCGCCGCTGACCGTGGCAGGCAAGGAGCTCCTGACAGAGGAGCACAAGCGGATCCATATCTCGGACTGGCAAGTCCGGAGGCACGATGGGTTCCTCGGGAACTCATTGGCGAGCATGCAGGCTGTCAAGCATCTCGCCACCCCGAAGGACCGAGCTGCCATGGAGGCGGGGAGACAAGGTGACGACGTGATCGAGATCGCTCGTTCGGCGGTATCGGTAAGCTTCTTCTCGTCTGGTGTATTTCTTGAATTAAAAAAATTTTTCTAACTCTTTTAGTTCTTCTTTGCTGCAGATCATCGTTCACTTCGGTCATCTCACCGAGAGACTGACAGCTCTGGAGAAAGAGCTGAAGCAGGAGTCCGACCAAGCTCGGAACGAGAAGGCTCGGATATCAAACGAGCTCGACAAGCTCCGAGTCGAGCATGAGGGTCGGTCGGCGAGGATCAAGCATCTCGAGGCCGAGGTGAAGAGGCTGGAGGGCGAGCTCCTTCGGGAGAAGGAGGGGTCGGCCAACCAATTGGTCGAGGCCGAGGCGAAGCAGGCGGCGGCCGTGAAGGCGGCGGAGGATGCGACCATGGAGAAGGCCCAGGGGTTCCTCGCGCAGAATATGGCGAAGGCCTTCGCTGCTGCCCTCACGCGGGTGTCGGAGGCATACTCTGCGGTGGATGTCTCGGGATGGCGGCTCTTCCCCGGACACGTCGAGGGCTTCGACCCCGAGTCCGAAGGGGAAGAAGAGGAGGAGGGCGACGCCGATGCCGACGCCGAGGATACTGACGAGGTCCCCAGCATCGCGATTACTCCGCTGGCGGCGGCATCTCCTTCGGCGAAGTCAACCCCGACTCCACCTCGTTGTCCGGGGAAAGAGGTCGGGCCTTGACTCCGCCTTTTGTTTCTTTTTTGTTTTTGTTTTTTGTTTTTCTTTTCGAACTCTGTAATGCCTAATAGCGGACTGGCCACCGCTACTTTTGATATTAATGAAAAGAAAGTTTTTGCAAGTGTTGATGTTCGGAAGTTTTTGTCCTTTGCCCCCTCTTTTGCCGAACAGTCCCTTCTTGTTTTTAGAAAAGAAAATTTTTCCAAGTGTAGTGCTTCGGCAGTGTTCGACGTATTTGCTGATTACTCCGATCTCTTTGCAGCTTATGGTGATCGCCCAAGACGTCGAGCTTTCGCGCTCGGATGAGGAAGCTCGAGCCGAGGTCGGCCTAGGGGCGACGAGGCTGTGTCTGGCGAGGTGCCGAGATAGACTCTACGAGGTCGAGCTCGGATTGCGCCGAGCTGAAAGCGAGAGGGCCCACCTCCAGCTCATCCTCGGCCGGCGAGATATCGAGATTCGCCGTTTGGAAAGCAGGATCGCCGGAGCTTATCCCCGAAGGTGAATATTCGCCAACTGATTTCAGTAATGAGATTCGGGTTCAGTGCATCCGTCATAACTTGTCCAAAATAACAGCGGAGAGGGACGATTTGCTTTCCGAGATTCAGCATCTGCAGACCGTAGAGGCGAGGCTTCGAAGTGAGGGCGAGGGGCTGACGGCCGAAGTGGCCAAATTGACAACCGAACGGGTTCAGTTGACTGCCGAAGTTGAAGCGCTCAAGAGGGCGACGGTGGACAAAAGCATCGAGGTCACCCACCTTCGGCGCCTCATCGCCAGCCGATCTGGAGTCCCGGACTCCGCGATACCCCCACGTTTCGAAGTCGACGTCAAGGACGACTCGCTGCGGGATCGGATCTCGGAGTTGGAGGCAGAAGTGGCCCGTCTTAAGCCGCATTCAGGGCCGATCAATGTTCGAAGCACGTCATGCACTCGCGCTGAGAGCGAGCGGGGCATTACCTTTTATGAGATGGCGACCCGTCAGCAGGATCGGCCAACCTAGTCCGGGGGACGCGCAGAGCTCGGTGGCAATTTCGTCGAGCGGAGCGTCCGTCGGAGTGGCCACTAGAAGTGGTGCCGAGGATACGTCTCAGTTCGCAGGCTTGGGGTCGCGCTCCGGAGACAAGCGTCGCCACCCTCGGGTGTCTTTGAAGCGGAACGCCCCGGCTCCAAAAAAGCGCTAAAGTGGTCGACTCCGCGAGTTGTTGTGTATTTTTTGTTTTTTTTTTTATGCTAAGTGTAATAAGTCGGCATTGTAGCTTTTTCTCTGGCGAGTTGTAATCCTGCTGTGTTTGTCTCTGTACCGCATCTGTTTCATCAATAAAAGTGTTGTTGCCGAACTTGTGTGTTTTATTCTTGTGACTGTTGTCTGCTGTGCCGTAGCTTCTAAAGTGTTCGACTCGAATGGCGAGCTTCTTCCAGTTCGTTTAGGAGCGAACTCGCGAAGTAGCATCGAACCAAGTGTCGGACTTCGGCGCCCTTGTTTGATTAGGTTAGGGTTGTTGGAGCGTTTCAGAGTGGCGAACTACCCCTAGCTCGCTTAGGAGCGATCTTGCGGAGTAGAGTCGAACCACGTGTTGGACTCCGAACCATTCAACGGCTGTGGGAGCAGTTTCGAATGGCGAGCTACTTCTAGCTCGCTTGGGAGCGAACTTGCGAAGTAGAATCGAGCCAAGTGTTGGACTCCGGAACCATTGTAAGTTTAAGGGTGTGGGAGCAATTCCGAATGGCGAACTACCCCTAACTCGCTTAGGAGCGAACTTGCAGGAGTAGAGTCGAACCAAGTGTTGGACTCCGAACCATTCAACGGCTGTGGGAGCAGTTCGAATGGTGAGCTACTTCTAGCTCGCTTGGGAGCGAACCTGCGAAGTAGAATCGAGCCAAGTGTTGGACTCCGGAACCATTGTAAGTTTAAGGGTGTGGGAGCAATTCCGAATGGCGAACTACCCCTAGCTCGCTTAGGAGCGAACTTGCGGAGTAGAGTCGAACCAAGTGTTGGACTCCGAACCATTCAACGGCTGTGGGAGCAGTTCCGAATGACGAGCTACTTCTAGCTCGCTTGGGAGCGATCTTGCGAAGTAGAATCGAGCCAAGTGTTGGACTCCGGAACCATTGTAAGTTTAAGGCTGTGGGAGCAATTCCGAATGGCGAACTACCCCTAGCTCGCTTAGGAGCGAACTTGCGGAGTAGAGTCGAACCAAGTGTTGGACTCCGAACCATTCAACGGCTGTGGGAGCAGTTCCGAATGGCGAGCTACTTCTAGCTCGCTTGGGAGCGGACTTGCGAAGTAGAATCGAGCCAAGTGTTGGACTCCGGAACCATTGTCAGATTAAAGAGTTAAAAGCAGAGAGATGCACTAGCAGTGAAAATATGAAAAACTTTATTTATTAATATCTAAAGATCGGCTGCTTCTAAAGTTACTAGCCGTTATTACAATGAAAAAATAAAAGAAAAAATCACTACTAGTAAAAGGAGGGGAATGGTGTGACATCTCGAGTTACTTAGAGAGGCGTAGTTGCCTTCTCTTGGTATTTCAAAAGATGGTCAGCATTCCAAGTCCTGGGAATTTCTCTGCCTTCGAGATCTTCTAGCTTGTACGCACCGGGGCGGATCACCTTCGAGATCTTGTACGGTCCCTCCCAATTCGGGGCCAGCTTGCTTTTCTGTCCGGGGAACGAGATGGCCAATTTCCGGAGGACTAAATCCCCTTCTTTGAGGTCCGTTGGGCGGACCCTTTTGTTGTATGCTAGTTCGATCCTCCTTCGGTAAGCTTGTTGGCGTATGGCCGCTCTCTCTCGGATTTCGTCTATCAGATCTAGGCTGGCTCTGAGCTCTTTTGCATTCTGCTCTTCTTCAAAGGACATCAAACGAGGAGAGGGTATCCCAACTTCTAGGGGAATGAGGGCCTCGGACCCATAGGTGAGATTAAACGGGCTCTCGCCTGTTGGGGTCCGCTTGGTGGTGCGGTGATTCCAGAGCACGTTTGGCAGCTGATCGACCCACAGTCCTTTGGAACACTTGTCTAATCTTTTCTTGATGCCCGAAAGAATCTGTCGGTTGGCATTCTCGGTCTGGCCATTCGACTGGGGATGGGAGACGGAGGAGAATCGGTGTTGTATGGAGAGGTCCTCACATAAGGCTCGGAAGGCGGCCCCAGTGAACTGTGTTCCATTATCCGTGACTATGACTCAGGGAACGCCGAACCGGCAAATCACATTTTTCCAGAAGAATTGAACGACTCTATGCTCGGTGATTGTAGCCAGGGGCTCGGCTTCTATCCATTTAGAGAAATAGTCGACTGCCATGACTAGGAACTTTAGCTGTCCGGGAGCTGGTGGAAACGGTCCTAGTAAATCCATCCCCCACATAGCGAAGGGAATCGGACTTGATAGGGAGGTGAGCGGTGCTTGTGGAAGGCGTCGGATGTCTGCATACTTTTGACAGGAGCTGCATTGCCGAACGTGTCGTTCGGCGTCCCGTAGGAGAGTGGGCCAGTAATACCCGTAGTTCAACACTTTGCGTGCTAGAGCCCTGGACCCAGAATGAGCTCCGTCGATGCCCTCGTGGAGCTCTTGCAGGGCGTAGTCGGCTTGCCTGGGGGAAAGGCACCTTAGGTAAGGCCGACCGTCCACCTGGGTGAAGGAGCGTTTATATAAGATGCCTTCGATTAAAGTAAAACGCTCGGCTCGGGTCCTGATTCTTCTTGCTTCCCTCGGATCTTCAGGGAGGAGTCTGTCCTTTAAGAATTCGACGAGGGGCTTCATCCAATTGTCTTCGAGGAGGACTGGCAATGTTTCAGCGGAGTCAGGTGTTTCGTCCTCTATGCTTGGCTTCAAGAGGACTTCTATCAGTACGGTCTGCTCGAGACCTTGAAGGGAAGAGGAGGCTAATTTGGATAGGGCATCGGCCTGAGCATTTTCTTCTCGGGGGATCCTTTGGATTAGGGCCTCTTCAAACAGCGCCATGAGGCTCTTGACTTTAGCCAAGTATTTAACCATTCTATCATCGCGGGCTTCATACTCACCGAGGACCTGGTTGACAACCAACTGAGAGTCGCTGAAGATCTGTAGCCGCTGTGCCCCTGCGTTTCGGGCCATTCTTAGACCGGCTATTAGCGCCTCGTATTCGGCTTTGAAATTTATACGGAGGGAGTATTGGAGGATGAAGTCATCTGGGCCTGCCAGGATGACTCCTGCCCCGCTTCCCTCATTGCAAGAAGATCCGTCAACATAAATTGACCAAACCGGCGGCCCCTTTACTGTTTGGCAGGGCTCAGGGATTGTACTCTCAACTATGAATTCGGCCAGCGCCTGAGCCTTGATTGCGGTCCGAGGCTGATAAGTTATATCATGTTGACTCAGCTCGATCGACCACTTCATGAGGCGACCGGAAGTCTCAGGCTTGTGAAGGACCTGTTTCAGCGGCTGGTCGATAAGGATGACCACCGAATGGGACTGAAAGTAGGGTCGAAGTTTTCTTGCGGCCATTACCAGGGCATAGGCCATTTTCTCAGTCTTCGGGTACCGGAGCTCGGCGTCCCGAAGCACCTTGCTGACGTAGTAAATGGGCTTCTGAGCCCTCTCTTCTTCTCTGACTAAGACCGCACTAAGCGTCTGATCGGAAGCTGCCAAGTAGAGGTAGAGTGGTTCGCCAGGTATCGGTTTGCTGAGAAGAGGTGGATTGACGAGGTAGGCTTTAAGCTGGTCGAAGGAGTCTTGTTGCTGCTGCCCCCACTCGAATCCTTTAGCCCCCCTGAGGGCTTTGAAGAACGGGAGGCACTTCTCCCCGGACTTCGACAGAAAGCGCCCTATGGCAGCTAGGCGACCAGTCAATCTCTGAACTTCTTTAACATTTCTGGGAGGGGCCATGTCCAATATGGCCTTGATCTTTTCCGGATTTGCTTCAATTCCTCGTTGGCTAACCATGAAGCCGAGGAACTTTCCTGATGAGACGCCGAACGCACACTTGTTCGGGTTGAGTCTCATATTGTGCTTTCTTAGGACGTCAAAGGCCTCCTGAAGGTCGGCCACATGATCAAAACCTCGGATGCTCTTTACAAGCATATCATCGACGTACACTTCCATGTTCTGGCCGATCTGGGCCTGGAAAACCTTGTTGACGAGGCGTTGGTATGTTGCACCCGCGTTCTTGAGACCGAACGGCATGACCCTGTAACAATAAAGGCCCTGGTCGGTAACAAACGACGTCTTCGGGATGTCTGGAGGGAACATTCTTATCTGATTGTAACCTGAGAAGGCATCCATGAAGCTGAGGAGCTCATGTCCCGAGGTTGCGTCAATCAGAGTGTCGATGCTCGGCAGAGGGAAAGGATCTTTGGGGCAGGCCTTGTTGAGGTCGGTGAAATCAATGCAAATTCTCCACGTCCCATTGGACTTCTTCACCATTACCACGTTAGATAACCACTCAGGGTAGTTTACCTCCTGTATGAATCGGGCTTTCAACAGCTTGTCTACCTCCTCTTTGATAGCGAGCTGACGCTCGGGGGCGAACTTGCGCCTTTTCTGCTGAACCGGTTTGGACCCCGGATCGACGCTCAGGCGGTGGACTAAGAGTTCTTCGGAGATACCGGGCATGTCTGCTGCGGACCATGCGAAGAGGTCTTGATTGGTTCGGATGCATTTCACAATATCTGAGTATAGGGCAGACGGGAGGGTCTTGCTTACGAAGAACTTGCGGGTCGGCTCTTGTTCAGAGAAGAGCACCTCCTCCAGTTCATCCACCGGCTCGGAGGTCGGTCTTGCGGTGTCTTGAGGAATTTCCAGAGTCTCTAAGGAGAGGACGGGCCCAAGGGTTGAGGTCATGTAGCGCTTCCGGGCCTGCTCCTGATTTCTCCTTACTTCCCCGACCCCGGACCGGGTGGGAAACTTCATCTTCAGATGGTATGCTGAGGGAACAGCTTCCAGGGCTGCGAGGCTTGGCCGACCCAAGATGACGTTGTAGGCAGCGGGAACATCCACCACCATGAAGTCCATTGGCTCTGTCCGGGTGGTAGGAGTTTGGCCGGCAGTTACATCGAGGGTGATCACCCCTTCAATAGTTACCGGAACCCCTGTGAACCCATGGAGAGTGTAACCGGCAGGCTTGAGTCTGTCTCTGGAGAGCTTTAGGCTTTTAAAAGCGGAGAGGAAGAGGATGTTGACGGAGCTGCCGTTGTCTACTAAGATCCTCTCCACTTTGAAATTCGCCATGTGGAGGCTAATGACGAGGGCGTCACAATGTGGGATACGAACTCCCTCGAGATCTTCGTCGGAGAAGGTGACTGGCACTCCGAGGCCTTTGGGAGGAGGGGTGGTCCGGACTGAGTTGACTTCCCTGATAAATGCTTTTCGAGAGGAGTTCGAGGAGCCCCCCATTGGACCCCCATGGATGAGGTGGAGGACTCGCTCTTCCTCAAAGTCTGGCGTCTCTTCTCGTTCCGGACGCTTGTTAGCCCCCCGAGGCGGGGGAGGAAGTTCGGCTCGGTCCTTTCTTACAAACTTCGTTAGTTGCCCCCTCTGGATAAGGGCTTCGATCTCGTTTCTCAGAGCACAGCAGTCGTTGGTGTCATGCCCATGGTCCCGGTGATAGCGGCATTATTTCTCTCTATCTCTTCTCTTGGCGGGGGTGTTCATCTTCGGAGCTGGAGGCAAGACCCCTTCTTTTTCGAATTCCATGAAGATGGTGGAGATGTTAGTGGTGAGGGGAGTGAACTTCTCAAATCTAGGGGGAGGTCGGCACTGGCCGGCATTATCCTTCTGGAGCTTCTTGGCTCCTTCTTCTTCCGCTCCTTTTCTCTTAGACCCGGAGGTAGACCCCTCCCAGTTGGGTTGTTGCTCGGCCTCTTCGGCCCGGATATACTTTTCAGTGCGAAGGAGAAGGTCGGAAAAGTCATGTGGTGGTTTCTTGGCGAGGAAGGAGCGGAGGTTGGAATTGAGGACGTTGGATTGAAATGCTACTGTAGCGACCGACTGGTCGAGAGATGCTATGGATCTGGCCTCGGCCGTGAACCTCTTCACGTAGTCTCTCAATTTTTCCCCCTTCTTCTGGTGGAGGTGCAATAGGGAGATGCTCGTCTTCTCGGCCCTTCGGCTGCTTACGAAATGTGTGACGAAGAGGGTTTCGAACTGTTCGAAAGAGAATATCGAGGAGGGGGCGAGACGAGAATACCACTCTCGGGCTGGTCCTTTGAGAGTTGCGGGGAAGGTTTTGCAGAGGAGGGCATCGGAAGCTTGATGTAGGAGCATCAGGGTCTTAAAACTTTCAATGTGATCAACTGGATCGGTTTCCCCGGTGTAAGTCTCAAATTGAGGAGGTTTGAAGCCGAACGGGACAGGCGCATCCACTATGGTTCGGGAGAAAGGGGGTCGGCTAGGACGTAGGGTCCTCCCCCTGAGCTCTTCTTCTCGGTTTATCTGACCCAGGCGTCTCTTTACTTCATGAAGACGGCGGTTCATGGTGTCATCTCTCCGACGGTAATCTGTCGAGCCACGAGACTCGTCTTCGTATGAGGGGGAACGAGGGCTGCGGCGATGGTAACTTCGGGAGCGGCGAGGACTTGGGGTACACCGGGAGTTGCTAGGAGCAGGGTGAGGAGATGGGGACCGTCGGTGAGGGCTTCGGACTGGAGGAGGGGACGGCACCTTTGGCCCATTAGGATTTTGACGAAGGTTGAGAGCCTGCAGGACGGTCGCTTGGAACTGCTGGAACTCGGCACGGGTGATTGGTGCCTCATTGTTCCTGGGCTGTTGCCGACCTGCGGGAGAGTGCCTTCTTCGGTAATGATCGGGGGACTCCTTCCTCCCCCTGCGGACGGGCGACCTGTGATACCGGTGGCGAGGAGACCGCTCGCCCGGATAGTGTTGGCGGGAGGCTCCCTCTCGGGCCCGTTTTTCTTCCAGGTGGCGGCGGAGATCATCCTCCTTCTGGCGGTTAGTGGCTGTATTGTGGCGACCAGAGGCTCGGGGGTGATGGGAGGCCATGGAGTCAGTGGAGGCATTGCGGATGGAGACCTGTTCTTGATGAAGGGGTTGTTTCTGAGGGTTAGGACCCTTTGGATCAGGAGGGGGAAGGTTCTGTTGGAGCGGGTCTTCCGCCGTAGGTGAAAGCTGCGCTTGTTGTTGAGCAGGATTGTTGGGAACTTCTTGCTGGTCAGGGTTGGGTGCCCGGTTGGACCCCCTCGACCTGACTTTTCGAGGTGGCATGGCTGGAGAAAACCTGTTTTCGGGGAAGAGGAGAGGTTCCTATTCGTTAGTTTCCCACAGACGGCGCCAATCTGTTGCCGCTAAATTTGGTGTGGGGGCAAACAGATGAATTTGTGGATTCTTAGGAAAACTGAATAGTAAACCTGTATACCTGTTCTGTCGGGCTTTGGTCGTCGATCCCGCCGTAGACCTGCAAAAAGTGTGAGACACCGGGGTTGTTCCCGGCGACGCACCCTCCGACGCTCAAGTCAGTAATCTAGGAAGACTATGAATGAGCGCAAAAACTGGTGAAAGATTGATTACCTCTTAATGGAGATGGATGGGGGGTATTTATAGGCGTCTCAGGGAACAGATTAGGAATGTAATCCCCGTGATCTGATATGGAATATTCCCCTTGTCAACAGATTAGGAATGTAATCTGATAAGGTATATTCCCTGTAATCAGATAAGGAATTTAATCCCCAAATCCCAGTGAAAAGATAGATGTATATCAGGGCCGTTGATCGCGATTAATCAGGGACCTCGATCCTATCTTGTTGGATTGGGTGCGTAGTGGGTTAAAACCCGCACCCTCTTGTTGGTGGATCCATCCATGGGTTATTGGGTCCTAGGAGGGAAGACCCAATATCCATTTTAGTCCTTTTTGTAGGCGAAATTACCGCTTTACCCCCAGGTCTCAAGATTCGCGCCCGATTTGGACGGTTCCGATTAACCCCCATTTTTAGCCATATCACATCGTTATCTTGAATGGATTGAAGTGTATAATTTGCATTGCAGGATCCTAATATACTATTGTCACCATTCTAATTGTCTCATTCTAATTGATCGTCCTATTGTTACTTCTATTGATACCATCGTTATCGAATTTCTCTAAATTGCATTATGTATTGATTGCATCAATAAAATGTTTGACAAGGCGGGGTTTAAGGGTGACCTTTAGAACAATATGGGGACTGTACTCGGAAGGGAGCTCGTGGTTTTCCTATTGTTACTGAACAACTGATTAACTGGGTAACTGAATAACTGAATAATTTGATAACTGTGTATTATTCCTTGGACATTGATACTCAATAACTGGGTAACTGAATAACTAAATAACTAGATAACTGCATATTATTCCTTGGACATTGATACTGAATAACTGAATGACTGAATAACTAAATACTGAAAATCGTTTACATATTTTTTCGAGTACGTGATCTATAGAATTAACCACTAGAGTCTAAACGACATTGATTGCATTTACCAAATCTGTGATATGGGATGCAGTAGTACGTGCATTAGTTATGCTAAAAGCTAATAGACTTAGGAATTGACATAATATTAACACTACATATTGAACATCGTCATTGCTATTGATATTGAACATTGTTAATGATATCGACATCGACCATTGAGTATTGACATCGAATATTGAAATATCGTTTATTATTATACCCATCGCATTGTTACCATTGATATTGATTATTGCTATCGTCCATTGTTATTGATTCCTATTGTTTTATTGAATTCATTGTTAAACCGTACTTTCATTGTTCATTGCTTTCTTTACTTGCTGTCCATGACTTGCTCTATGGACAATTTTCTCCTCTTTTTCGATGAGGTATTCACAGGTGATCAAGGAGAGTTACCTGCAAGGGTTGGAGAACAGTCTTTCTGAGGATTTACTGCTTTCTAGACTGATCTTTATTTTATTGGACTTCTTGTATTGAGTTTTATTAACATTGTATTATGAGCTTTTGACCCGGAGATTGTTATTTTGTTTCCATACGTTGAATTATTGTATTTGGTTATTTCCTGTTTTATTCCAAATATTGTTATTCATGGGATTGTTCTTATTGCATGTGTGGTTGTATCTATCTTCTTATATTGTTGATTTGAACAGTAATAGCTTATGGATGACGCAAGTCATTCGCTGGGCCAATGTCACGCGCTTGTGTTCCGTGTTTTTGGGAAGCGGGCTGTGACATTCTGCTTCGTTGTCTCACAAGTCATGTGTTGATTCCTTCCTTCTGATACTGTATACTTCCTTCCATGCATTCCATTCGCACCATGCATCAATTCATTATTTGACATCTTTCTCATCCACTTCTTCCTTATTTCTTTTGATGTTGCCAACATTTCATTTCTCTTCCTCTAATTCTCTGTTTTGTTACCCCACAAGTTTGCTTTTGCTTGTCCTATGTTCTGCCTGAATGAATTTCGATGATGAAATTCTTTTTGTAAGGTGGGTAGGATTGTAACCCCCGATTTCTCCTATACGATTTTTTCTGTGTATTTTTTGTGTTCCGACTCTGTATGAAGATTTTCTGTTTTCTTAAATTCTTTTTGTCTTAAATTTTCTTTTATTTCTCCCAATTAAAATCCCTCCTAAGCATTAACTGTATTTTGTTGCTATTTTCAAAAGACGATATATTTTAATACAAATTTTATTCAATTCTATAAGTTTATCATGTTTCCTTGTTTGGTTAATTAATTATGTTTTAGCACAAACCAGATATATTATAATTATAGAATTATTTTAGTAAGTGTGTTAAACCCAAATTCTATTTGTTATATAATTTTATTATTATTATTATTATTATTATTATTATTATTATTATTATTATTATTATTATTATTATTATTATTATTATTCCTTTGATTATTTATTAATTTGTATAAGGTCCGATCTTAACTCATTTTATTACGTTCGTTTTTTTATTTGACTATCTAACTAATGTTATTACTTGATTATTTAATCTATGGTCAGCTTTTTAATATTTTATAAATACTATTAAAAACCTACTCAAAATCCATAGATCTTGATCCATCTATTATTATTATTTATTAACATGGAGCCCATTAATTTAACCCAAATCCTATTATTATTATTATTATTATTATTATGAATTTTATGGTTATTATGATTATTATTGGATAATAAAGCTTTGTTGTCTGTCTTCAACAAAATTCATTCTTTCGACTAATTTTATCTTCGATCTGTTGAACCCTAAAAATTTTCGTGCATCCTATTCTTAATTTTTGCATATTGGCTTCTCTTTTTATCTACTATTTTCTTCTTATTTTACTTCTAATTATCCAAACCCGCTAACCTGAAACCCGTTACCCTAAACCATATCCTAATTTCCCTATAAATATTAATTAACCCTAATTACTCTAATCCCCAACAACTTATTTCCCCTAGCCCCCGACTTCTCTTCTTCCCCTGTTCTGCTCTGAAACCCAACGTCACCTCATGTTCACCTTCATCGACTCTCCTCACCCTCAGGCTCATCCCCGCTGTCGACTGCCATCTTCTCCAAACCCATTGCCTCCATCCACCTCGTTTCCAACTCCATCACATCCACTGCTGCATCCATTGAGTTCCCTGCCGCCTCACGCCTCCAGTCTCGTCACCACAACCACCTTCGTCGTCGTCGATCCCCGCCTTCACCATCCCGAGCAACCACCATTGCCAACTACCACCATCCCCGACTGCGACAGCAAAACAACTACCGCCATTGCCGCTGCCGTTCTTGCTGGTGCTGCTCTGTCGTTGTAATCCCTGGTTTCCATTTTATGTATTTTTGGGTGTATTTTCTTTTTGGTGTATTTCTTCTTATTGTATCCCTTTTAGACCGTATATTGGATCTTCTTTTCAATATATTCATTTATCTGATTTGTCTCCTTTTATTTGGGTTCTTGATTCTTTTGTCTTCTATTATCTTCATCTCTGTTTGATTGGGCTGTTATTTTTTATCCCCATTATTTATTGTTCATGTCCTATTATTATTTTATTTTATTTTTATTTGTTCCTACTTCATTCTTGTTCACCCTAATCTATTTGGATTTCTGTTTATTTAAATCCATTTGTTAGCATATCCTATATCCTATTGGATTTCTACTTAAACCCAAAACCCATAATAAACCCATCAGCCATACCCTTTCCACCTACTGTTACACTACCCGAAACACATCTGCAACCCAAACTTGCACCCTCTCTCTCCCGAAACCCTAACACTTTGTTTCTTATATATACCTAAGACCATGCACTCCCTGTTCACCCATCACCCTCAGCTGCCTCCTCTTCTTGAACCTATCCCGAACTCTCCCCTACTGCACCCCCGACCTCTACCACTCTCCCGCATCCACTTCTGTCCATCCTCCGACCCTGCCTCCCTCCTGCAGTCGCGCGCCACAGCGAAGCCACCAGCCCGACGTCCCCGGAGTCCTCTCTCCCTGTCGTTCGGCAGCACCAGCATCAGCGCGTCACCACTGTGCTCCCCCCTGTGTGACACCATCGAAGCCCCGTCGCAACCCCCTGGTTGTGCTTCTCCGATGCCGATAGCAAGCACAGCATCCGCGCGAGTTTCCCTCATGCCGTTGTCCCGTCCTTGCCGTTTGCCATCGTCTTCCGTTCGCTCGCTCTCTCGTTGCATGTGCGTGTGTTGCACGTGTTAGTTGGTTTGTTTTGTTCGAGGTGGTGTTAGTTTGTTCGTTGTTTGGTTCGTTGGTTCGTTGGTTTGGTTCATGATCCATTCGTTCGTTGAGTTCGTGCCCGAGAATTCATTCCCATTATTCTTACTTTGCACCATTTCCGTCGTCTTCTCTCAGGCAAGTAACTTGTATTCTTTTCTTTGTGTAATACAAGTACTAAATACTGCATGTAGTGTAGTTGGGTTCTAGAGACAATTCGTGTGTGAATCCTTTGTTATATATTGTCTCTATTGTGTTGATTCGACCATAGTTGCCTCACGACATACATGACATGAAACAACTAGGGATGACCACTTTTTGGATGTATATATACATGCTATTTTGTGATATCGTGTACTTGATGTGTTATTCGTGCTACACTTGTTGTAGACTTGTAAAATATCCTATACCATGTTGTTTGGACATCTAGTACACTATATTTCATGTTTGGGTTAATTTGAATGAGTTTTACATGAACTAGTTGATCTTATGTTCGAAGAATAATTCTGTATTTTCTGTTACCTTGCTTTTGATCAGTATTTTAGACCCTATTAAGGTCAGTATATTAAAAATATTTGTGAACATGAACTGTAGAGAATTCTGTCTATTTTCCAACCCTTCTGACAGATTTCAATTCGATTTACAAGAGTTATGTCTATTTTACTACAGAGGTGTAGAGATTTCCAGATTTTATTTTCTATGAATTTTGAAGAGTAATCTATTTTTATCATAATGTTAAAAGTATTATTTTAATCCAATATTTTGCACAATACAACTAGACTTGATTGGGATTAATCCTGAATTTTTGTGGATTTATTTGATGAGTTTTACCAACTATTTTATACTTGCAAATAATTATTATACATGCAGAATTTTCACTGTTTAGTAAAGAACCTGACTTTAGACCTAATTCTACTTGTTGTTTGTAAAATATTTGTGAATATGAAAGTCATCCTACTCTGTCTATTTTATCACCCTTTTGACGGATTTGAATTTTGATTTATGGTTTGTGAGATATTGCTTTTTTCGTACTGTAGTATTTATAATTCCAGATTTACAAAACCACTGCATCTTGATGTTTTCTGATTTTTGTTGACTAAACTATTTATATTGAAAAGTTATGAAACTTTATATTCTGATGTTGTACATATAGGGGAATACCCCAGATTTTTCATGGATTTAATTAATGAGTTTTCATGCTATTTTCCTGACTGTGAATACAAAATGCTGATTTCTGACTGAACACGTTTTCTGGATTCAAATCTGTTTTGAGACTTGTTTTTTTTGTGAAATACCATATGACTTATATATATTTTCTGGATTCTGCCAGGTGTCTATTTTCCAGATTCTTTGACGGATCCAGATTTGTATTTTTGTAGCAAAGGGAATCTCAGTTTTAGTGCAGTACTGTCTTGCTGTCCTGAACTAGAGTTTTCGTTGTTATATCCTGTTATGTGCTGTTTATCACCTGTACATATTTATCTTTCACCCTGAACCTATTACTTGTTTATACCATGCTATTCTTACTCTGTTTTACGCACACATATGTCTGTCTGATAATAATAACAAAATAATCAAGCCGGAGTTTAAGGGAAAGATCACGTAGTTGGAAATTATAGAAATGTGTACTTGGAAGGGGACCCATGTTTCCCATACTGAGAATCTGTTATGTGGTACGACGTTGTTGTAATGATTACCTGACTGCACACTTCTCTATAGGAAAGTGTACTCAGAAGAGAACCCATAGGTTCTTACTGTCTGATTACTGTCTGATTACTGATACCTGAGTACACGGCCCTATATGATCCCCTACGAAATCTAAAACGTAATTTGTTTGAATGTAGCAACCATGTAGCAAAAACCTGGGATGCATGAAGTGCTACCTAGATAGTAATAAACACAAGACTGTAAGAACTGACATCTATTAACTGTTATCTGTTACATGCTACTGGACACTGTTATCTGTTACTATCTGACTGTCATCTGATACTGTTATCCGTATACCTGTCTACAAACTGTTTGACACTTGACACATGTTACTTGTACCTATTAGTATACCATGCTACTTGATTCTTTTTTCCCAAGTTATGTTAAATACTTTATTCTGTTGACATGCCTATACCATGCTATGTTTGTTTCTGCTGTTATTTTATATCTGTTTATTTATCCCCTATACTTGTATCCTGCACTACAAGCGTCCCGTAACTTGCATTGACGGGAGTTTGTTTTCTTTTTCTTCTTTCTGCAATTTATTAAATTGCAGATCAGGGTGATCAGCTGCCAGATGGTGTAGGTGATCTAACATATTAGTTGCTGGAGTTTTTGCTATTATTAGTTCATGTTGCTTATTTGAACAATTGTATTTGATACTTGGATTTATTTTGTATTTGGGCAATGTGACCCAGGATTGTTAACTTATTCAGATCTGATTTATTTGAGATTAATATATTTTGTTTCAAGTAAATTATGTTGGTATTGGTTCATATATGCATATTGTGTTGATTTTTCTTGCTTCCAACTCTGATTATTTCTGAGAGATGTTGTAAAGATTCTGAACAGCTTATGGATGATGAAAATCATTCGCTGGGCTTAGTCATGTATCCGTATTCTGTATTCCTTTTGGGTAGCGGGGCGTGACAGCCGTTGTTCTTGCTGAACACGTGTGTTGCACGTGCTGTTGTTGTTGCATTTATACGTGCCGCCATTCCGTCTATTGCACGTGTTGCCGCCGTTGGAGATTCTCATATCAACTGCAATTATTTTCGAATTAATCGTGTCATGCCCCGCTTCCCAAAAATACAGAATACGAGCGCGTAACATTGGCCCAGCGAATGACTAACGTCACCCATAAGCTGTTTATCCGATTAACTCAACAATATAATCAATACAGAACAATTGTGTAGGCAATAATAATAATCTTATGAACAATAATAATTAGAATAAAGCAATATAAATATCCAAGTACAATAATAATCTAACATCTGGAAAATAATATCAATATTCGGGTCAAAAGCTCACAATACAATGAAATAGCAATAGTTCAATAATTAAGTCTTCATAACAAAACAATTATTTATTAGGCGGTGATGCTATCAATTCCTTCACCAATGTTGTTTTCCCAATGCATCGGGCAATTCTCCATCAACACCTGTAAACACTTCATCTAGAAAGAGGAGAAAAATTGTCCTTAGAGCAAATCATGGACAGCAAGTAGAGAAAGCAGAGAACAATGGAATAACGGTATAACAATGATTTCAATGGATCAATAGGAATCAATAACATGGGACAATAACAATAATCAATATCATGATAATCGGTACAATGGGTATAAACAATGATTCAATATTCGGTAACAATAATCAATGATCAATAACAATAATACTTAGCTAATATTCGATATCAATAGAAACAATGATGAACAATATGCAATGTCGGTGATGTGTCAATCCTTATGTCTATTAATCATTTTAATCCTAACTAATGCATGTAGTACTGCATCTCATTCTACAGGTTCAATGCATACAATCAATGTCGTTTTAGACTTAAGTGGAAGATTCTATAGATCATGTACTCGACAACGATAATCAATATTCAATACACAATACGATCTTCGGCAACGATACAATACACGATAGATTGCGGTGTCGTAGTCAGCTCTCCACAATCAATTGATAAAACAATAGTCGAAACAATATTTAGGGAAACACGGGCCCTCCTCCGAGTACAGTCACTATATCGTCAACTACTCCAGTCAACCCCTTAAACCTCGTCTTATTAATTATTTTATTAATGCAACAATACAATATGCAATTAAGAGATATGAGATGAACAATAGTATCAATAGGGAAATAATAGGATTATAACTTGAATTGTACAATTAGAACAATGGCAATAGGGTATTAGGATCATGCAATGCAACATACACACTTTAATTCATGCAATAGTACAATATAAAACAATTAATTTATTAAAATCTGGAATATAAAATTCTAGACAACAAGAGTAGTCTGTACAAAAATGAATTTCCCTGCTGTTTCAGAACTCGAAAACTGAATCCGTCAGAAGTTCTAGAAACTAGACTTCCACACGGTTCCAACACATATTTAAAGTTTAAAAACCAACAATAGTAATTAGGTCAAACACATTGTTCTTTATAGATTTCATGTTCAGGCAGAAATTTGGCATCATGTTGTTATAATTTTAGAATCAGCAAAAACTCAATAATAAATTCATAAAAAAATATTTTCTAGACTCCTAAACATGATTAATAACAATTTGGAAATTACCAGGACAAAATGTTATCATTTGATAAGCTTTTTTAGTGTTTAAACATGCAAGATACAAGAATCTGAAAATCTGAAAGTAAAAAACACAGCTGTAGTAAAACGAGCATAACTTTTGCTACACAACTCAGAATTCAAAAATTCAAGATGTTCTGGAAACTAGAAAGATAAGGCTACAATTCTCATTCAGGAAGTAATTCATTTTAATATTATTTACTAGTTCAAAAATAGCAGTCAATATACAGGTCAGCAAGCAAGATACAGGTTTTAGGGTATTTTCATAAAATAAGTTAATTAAACATGATGGGTATCAATTCTACTAGTCGATAAACTTCTCAATCAGTATGAAGGGTATAAAAACATTGTAAATAAGATTAAGAACACATACATATATCAATTTTTCATCAATCAACCATCAGTCGATCAAACAACATACAACCTAGCAATTATCTCTACATTAATTAATTGTGTCGTGATTATATGATTAACCCTATTATCGATACTATATGGGTGCATGAGAGAATCATTCTTTAGAGTAAAAAGGGGCATGATGTCAAAAATAGTGGGGTTAGCTCGTGTATACCCTCAATACACCCAACGAAGATGAACAATACAACGATACGATAACGAATAGGATTTACTTGTAAGAATTACAATAAAACTTGAATTTGATACAATGTACAATTCAAGAGGACAGTGACTTGCCTGTTAGGTGATAATTTCGAATATTATAGAATAACGGGATGAGGATCCCGGGCGACGAATCCACGAACACGGAACACGTGCGAATTATGTGCAAAACAGCAACAGTAAACTCCACTTCACGAAATAGCAACTACACACACACGCACTGGATCTCAATCCAAAAACCAAACACCGCAACCCAAACAAAACAACAAACACAGTAAATCAATCCCTTCTCTTCACAAACAACAAACACCCCACAACTCCAATCGGATCCCTCGCTCCACCCAAACAGCAAACACCATAAAAACTAATCCCCTCTCCTCTGAATACCCAACAGTGAACAAAAAGAGGGAGGACAGCGGGGATGTTCACAGCGACTGGTGACGGCAGCGAGGCACAGGGCATCGACGGTGGGACATTGGTACTGCAATGGGGGGGGGGGAGGGGGTGCACTGCGATGGTGCTCAGGGGATGAGAAATTGATGGAGAATAGGGGGGCTTGGATGCTCTATTTTGGGCAAGAGAAACAGAGCGAAGGGAGGTGTGCAGGCTGCGGGGTTCTCGCTGGCGGCGGTGGTCGACTAGAGCGGACAACGAGGGCGAACGAGGGCGGACGGAGGTCAGAGGTTGACAGGGCTCTGTTTTAGGAGCGAAACAGAGGAAGGGGGTGAGTGGCTTCGACTTCGGAGGTGGACGATGACTGCAAGCGGCAGTCGAGGAGGATGGGATGGTGGTTAGGGATCAGCTGTGGGGTGCCGGTGAGATTGATGGGGATGAGGGCGAGTTGGGTGCAAGGTGAAGAGGAGCGGGGATGGGTTCGGTTGAAGGCGGGAGGAAGGAGAAACTCGACGGGTGTAGTCGAGCGGGGATGGTGAGGAGCGGGAGAGGGTGGATTGACGGTGTGGAGGTGAGGAGGGTGAAGGATGGGGTCGGTAGAAGTCTAGGGTGGACGAGGGCAATGAGGACGAGCGGCGGATGGTCGAGGAGAACGATGATGGCACTGGTGTGGGTTACGGCTTGGGAAGAAGGAGGACGAAAAAGTTGAAGGGGGAGGGTAGGTATCAACAGTAGGAAGGGGGTAGGCGGCTGGGGTTATAAGGGTAGGGTTAGGTTAGGGTAGGTTTTAAAGTAGTATCTATAGGGATTTAATTAAGATATTGGGTAATTGGGTATCAGGTCGGATCCAATGAGACTGGGTTTAAAGGGTATGGGTTTAAATCCAATAACAAAATGGGCTATAGGGTTTATAAAATATATACATACATACATACATACATATATATATATATATATATATATATATATATATATATATATATATATATATATATATATATATACATTAATTCAAATAGTGAAATACATATAAAATGGAGCATGTTCGGGCTTAAAACAAAATAATAATAATGATAATAATAACGATAAAAATAATAATACTAATAACAATAATAATAACAATAGTAATAACAAAATAATAATACTAATAACAATGAGAATAACAATAATAATAACAATAATAATAATCACAAAGATAAAAATAACAATAACGATAATAATAATAATAATAATAACATTATATAACAAAATATAAATTTATTAAAATAACCCAAATAGCAATAATACATTTGATTCGGCTCAAATATAAATAACCGATCAATAAGAAATAAAATTAAAATATACCATTATTCGAAATGAATATAGCATTTTTGTTTAGAAAATTATTTAATAAAAGATCTGAAACGAATTTAGCACAAAATAACTTTATAAAAATTAAATTATAGAAAATACACGGAAAATACCTATTAGCATAAATGGGGGTTACAAATCTTCTTAAGGCAAGCTCTTTGTTGAACCCTCTTGTTGTTTCTAGTTCAAGAATTAATTTTGATTTCCGCAAGTAGCTTTTTATTCGTTCTCCATGCATTGTCTGCCTGTTACCCGTCAAATAGACTACTACAAATTCATCGGCCAAACCAAGTAGTATTCCTCTTTTCGTGTTGTTTTCTTTCACTCAAACCAAAGTCCCGCTGCGTTTCATAATGTGTATACACTACACGAATAATATTAAGATCATGTTATATATTGTAGGTTGATTTGGATGCCTTTGTTTGGATTCGAGTTGGTTCGAAGAATTAAATACTATAAATGAGATAATATGGTCATGTTAATAGCAGGAAATTCATCCTATTAATTAAATAGAATTTCTATAAATTAATTGTCATAGAATTGTATACTTGCATATTTAAATAGTTGACAATTAACATGAATTTGCTTGCTGGCCTGCTTCCTATTTTATATTGCATTGAAGTTTCGAATCACTTGCGGTGAGAATTTAATATAACCTTGTGAATAGCTTATGTAGCCCAATGAATCTACTTTTCATAACTTTTGACGGATCTGGAATCCGATCTGTAACTTGTAATATATCATACTTTTAATACTGTTGGGTCGCAAATTTCCAGATTTCTGATTACAATAATATTGGCATGAATTATTGATTAAAATAGATACTAAAGGTAAAATTCAGACTTTATATAAATCTGGATATGACTAGACATGATTAGGAGTCACCCTAAATTTTTGTAGAATTATTTGAATTTTTTTTTACTTAATATATTTATGCAAACCTTATTCTAGATTGCTGCCTGCATACTAGTTCAGTAAAGAACCACATTTTTTACCTGATTCTATTTTTCATTAATAAAACTTATTGAATAAGAATTGTCGCTCTCTGTGTCTGGAATCCAAATCAACTAACAATTTTGCTATTCGATTTACGGATTGCAAGATATTCAGATTTTCGTGCTGTAACGTCTGCATTCCAGTTTACAGGCTGAAAAATGCATTATCATGTTTAACTAGTGGAAACAGTAGATTAAATTAATAATTAAGACCTGAGAATTGTTTTGTTATCGCTGAACACTGTTCGGAATTTGCTTATGATTTTTATTATATTTTTTAATAGATTTATGATCAACTTTCACATATAAGAATTTGACCCCAACCATGCTGCCTGAACATGAAACCAGTATGGAATGAAATTTTACACCGAGATTCTGTGTTTATGTATATGCGTTGGACCCGGCAGGGAGTCTAGTTTCTATAACTCCTGACGGATCTTTGTTTGCTTGCCTGTAGCAACGGGAAAATCTATTTTTGTACAGCAAGGTCTTGCTGTCCAGAATTTGTATCTTCCTGTATATAAGCATGAATATATTATTTCTTGCATTTCATAAATTGTATCCTACGTCCTGCATTGCATGTCTCTTTATATCTTCTTGACCATGTCCTGGCACTCGTTCTCGTTATTGCATGTCCATGTATCATCATTGTAAAAAGAATGAAAAGGGTAATAAGGGAAATAATCTAGTAGTGGACAATATAGAAAAATGTGCTCGGAAGGAGGCTCGTGTTTCTCGTAATAGTGACCCGTGTTTACATGAAATTATTTTTGGTTACTTGACATTATGCTTGGTTACACGTTATGATTCTTCTTAGGGTCACTGGAAGACCCGAGTACATGACCCTATAGAATTCACCATTGGAGTCTAAACGTTAACTTATTTGTATGCACCCGATCTGTGGTATGGGATGCAAGATTGCGCGCATTAGTTAGGATTTATGAAAGAATGCTAGACATAAGATTTACACTGAGAACTTGCATGATTCCTGATTACAAGTTGCATGATCCATGTTTACATGCTTACATGCTCTCTGTTACTCACTTACATGCTTCCTGTTACTCGTTTACATGATACACTTGTTACTTGTTCCCTGGTTGATTACACGATCTCTTGTTCACGTTGTCTGTTCCTTGTCATGCATGTTTTCTTGTTCACTGCTTGTTGCTACTTGTTGTCCGACGCTTGCTCTGACGGGCATTTTTTCCTAAACTCTAGATGTAGAATTCACAGGTACATGAGATGAACTGGCTGAAGGACTTGGTGAACAAATGTTCTAGATGATGAAGCCGGACTCTTCTTTTTTTTGCATGCATTTAGTTTCTTGTTTCGAACCTTCCTAGTAGCGAATGTTGTTTTTTTATACATTGTTATTCTGGGGGTTTCATGACCCGAAGTTTTTTTTTCCTCCCAGATATTGGATATTATTTTATGAATTTATTTCATGAATATTTTGGAGTCTATTCATTTTTTATGTGGCTATTGTTTCTTGTGTGGTTGTGATCTTTGTATATTGTTGAGTTAATCTGTTACAGCTAATGGATGATGCTCACATCATTCACTGGGCCTTTGTTACATACTCGTATTCCCGTATTTTGGGAAGCAGGGCGTGACAGTATGTATCAGTTGGGTTCCAAATGTGTTCATGTATCAACAGGAATGAAGTGTATGGCATTTTTCAGATTTTTCATGTATGTCATTTTATGATATTGTTAATCACTTCATATTTTCATTGAGTTTATGCAATATCTACCACTCTCCATATACACAACATCTCTATCTCAAAAAAACATATATTATCTTTTACACTATATAATAGCTACCATGCTTCAGAGGCAATTCACAAGTTTCAATATATAGAAAATCGTTGTCCCACAAATTTCACAAAAATAACTTAACAACATACTACAAAAATACGATGATTCATAATATGTTCAAAATAAGTTACATAATTATCTGCATTTCATCATTATTAACACAAACTACTCAAAATACTATTTCCACACTACTGTAGTTCTTCTTAAACACTCCTGCCTGTGCAATGCTGAGCTCCTCAGTCAAAAAATCAACATGATCATACAACATTTTATTGTCTGTTGGACTGCCAAGATTGTGGTAATTGACAGCCCACTTAAAAATTTTCTCATACTCTGGCAAGCCTCTGCAAAATTGGGGCAATTAATGTAGGGTTTACAGAAATTAGTTATCGAGGTTGAGTGCTTCACTCTTGTGATGAGATTGCAGTTACAAGGGGGTGTGGGGAGGAACTAGTTAATTTCCGCCAAGTATGTTGGGTAACTGCGGGAGGACAAAGATTTTTTCCTGCTGTTTGTGCTTGAACTAGCCATCCTGCAACAAAAAATTACAATAATGAGTGATCTGTGATCTTTATGCTCGGGAAAAAGGAGAACCCCCATCTATTACATAATCAAAAACCTTACTTTTTCATATGTTCTAACTAAAACAAGTTTCTTTTACCAAATCAAAACAATTTCGACATCAAATCTACGGATCTCATCCCAAAAAACCTAAACAATTTATCTCAAAATTTCGAAAACCATTTAGAAGGATAAATTAGACCAACTCATTAGATCTACATCTACAATCTTTCACAACTCATTAGCTGATAGACCATGAGGTAAAGAAGAAAATCAGCTTGCCATTGAGCTCGATCCACACGGCCTTCTTCCCCTAAATTTCCCCCCTAATATATTTAGGGTTTCATCTGATTGTCTTATTAGCCTATATATGGAGGCTATTCAAAGGGTATTTTGGTCTCTAAAAAGTGAAAACAGCAGCACATGATTGAAAAAAATACTGCAAAATAGACTGAGTATGCCATAACCCCTAAAAGCATCAACTATCGTCTGTTATTTATTTAAAAAATGGAAATTTTGAGAAATTTCACGCCACTATCGTCTGCTATAAACCTAATCATGAACAGGAGTCGGCCATATATAGCAGAGTAGAATGGCATTTGGAAAATATAGAAGTCGGTAAATGATCCTCCGTCTATTAAAAATTTCGAATTCTTTAGAATAAAAAAATCGAATAGACGGAAGAGACGGAAGAAGATCTTCTGTCTATAGAATTTGACCGGTCAAAATTTTATAGACGGAAGAAGAACTTCCGTCTAACGAATTGGTTAATTTTTTTAAAAAACAAAATTATCAAACGGAAGATGTTCCTCCGTCTTCGTAATTGAAAAAAAAAATAAAAATAAAAATGAAAGAGACGGAAGATGAACTTCTGTCCCTTTCATTTATTTTTTTCCTTTCTATTCGTCCTTTTCTTTTTTTCGTCCGTTTCCTAAAAGACAAAAAAAAAATCAAAAAAAATCAAAAAAATCCCAAACGGAAGTTGAACTTCCGGCTGAGGTTTTTAAAAAATATTTTTAAAAAATTAAAAACCCAGATAGAAGATTTTCTTCCGGCTAGGTTTTTTTTAAAACAAAAATATAATAAAGAGAGCAGACGGAGGATCTTCTTCCGTCTATATATTTTACTATTTTTTTATTTTTGCAAATTATAGCTCTCATGATAGTGGCGGAAGAGATTCTGTGCTAAAAGCAAATTTGCATATAGTTAAAATATAGCACAAACGATAGTGGATGCTCTAATGGAACAAACTTCAATAATAAAAACTTCAGTATAGTTAACTGCCAAAGATATAACCTTGAGTGGGATTAACTGAAGCTGGGAGACATACTTTCCAACATAAAGACGAGAAATAAATCTTATGCAAAAGTACTCTTCTAGTTTCCTCCATGCGCCCCCCTCCCCCCCCCCCCCCCCCCCCCCCAACGCTTTCATTACCCTTAGAGCATCCACAATGGTGTTTCTCATTTTGCCAAAAATGGCTGCTACAGTAATAGCAAATAGCGAAGAAGGCTGCAGTGGTTGTTTGCTATATTCTTCGCTTTTTTTCAAAAAATTGCGTGGGACGGTATAACATATACCGTCGCGCAATTTTTTTAAAAAAATTTGCGTGGGACGGTATAACATATACCGTCTCTCTCATTTTAAAAAAAAATTAAAAATTTTAATTACTGATTAACTATTAAAATATTTTAATTAAATAAAGTAAATAATATAATAATACCTAAACCTAATTAATTAACTAACTAAATCTAATTAATTAACCTAAACCTACCCACTACCTAACTAAATCCCCCAATTCAAGGACGGTACAACATGTACCGTCCGAGAATTTATTTATTTTATTTTGTTTTATTTTCCGATCGGACGAATCTTGGTCGTTAATTTAACAAAAAAAAAATGGAAAACTCCTGGGACGGGATATGTTCTCCCGTTCGATGTCAGACGGGATAACATATCCCGTCTGAGGAGTTTTTTTTTAAAAAAAAATACATTTAAAATTAATTAGGGAAGGACGGTATATGTTATACCGTCTTACTGGATTAAAATATATTAAAATCGGAGGGACGGTATATGTTATACCGTCTTACTGGATTAAAATATATTATAATAAGAGGGACGGTATATGTTGTACCGTCCTTCATAATTTAAGAATCGCTATTCTGTTTCTCATATATGAGAAACGAATATAGCATGTTTGCCAAAAAATGGCAAAATAGAAAACCACTGCAGCGATGCATTTGCTATAAAATGGCAATTTGCCAAATATAAGAAACTACTGTAGATGCTCTTACCCACCAAAACCCTTTTTCAACCCATCACAAAGAAAAACAACCCAAATCAACCAAAACCCTACATCCAACCTTGGGCAGAAGATGGATGTGCAACACTTGAAGTGTGATGACTCCGACCACCTCGTAAGAAACTGACGGGTGCAATGACTTCACTACTTTGACTGCAAGCGCTTTGGGTGCAAGGCGAGGGAACGTCTAAATTCAGGTCAGCGATAACTCAGGGATCACCCCGGCGTCATCCGAATTCTATGCATGCAAAATTCTCCATGTCATCAAGGAAAACCCTAAGCCTAATGCGCTGGAGGGCAGATCAAACTGACTATGGAAGAAGAAGGGTTGGTGGTGGAAGCTTGATAAGGTTAGTGAAGAAGTATACTTCACCAAATTCCCTAGGGAATTAAGGTAAGTTTCATGATGCTACTATGGAAGTTCTCTACCACTTTGCCAGCATTACAGGCATGCTGACCCCAAGGTCCCTGAGATTGGAGCAAAACAAAAGCCTATGCCTGCTAGATTTGGATTAATATGTCTCTTTACCTATCATCTCTAGAACCAATCATCAATGGGCAACCTACTTAGTGTTTTGTCAAGCTTGTTACGATGGGTATTAATATGCTAAGAAAGGAGAAGATTGAGAATATTCTTACTTTTGATCGAAATGGAGGATATCTCTTAGATTCTCATGACCTTAAAGATGAATTACGAGACTTCTTTACAGAGTGGCAATTAGAAATATGATGTTCCAATGCTATTACTATGGAAGCCAATGTTGGTCAAAGATGTTAAAGCAGGACATGTGCAGCTAGCCACTACCCATTAAACCTCTTGTTGCAACTTTTTTCAGTGTCGGAGCAATTAGATGATGAGTTCAAATTTTGAAGGAGAAACATAAAGTCTTAACCATCAATCACATCCACAGTCAGCTAACTGAAGGCATTCGACGAACGTACAGAAAGTTTAAGCACCAGAATTGGCCCCGGTGAAAGACCCTTCAACGCTCAAGTCAGTAACTTAGACAAAGATTAGAGTTTTGATGGTAAAAGATTGATTACCTTACCATGATGGAGGTGGAGGTAATTTATAGCATATAAGTTTGTTCTCGAAGATAGACTTAAAAAGACATCTTTTGAGATTAAACTGTAAATTCCCATGGTGAAGGGATAGAGTTAGTTACTCTCCTTGTTGCAGAGATAGAGTTAGTTATTCTAGGGGAGATTTGACTGACAACCGTAATAGGCCGAAAATCTCCTTTTGTTGTAAGTAAGCCTTATCTACTGGTCTGATTGAGCTGATGGGTCTGGAGGCGGCCCATGTTCCTCTAGAGGGCCTGCAGATTCTTTCAAATTACAATTCTACTATTGGAAGCTTTGAGATACGTGTTCGAATCATACGACCCTAATTTGTTGCAATTGTTACCAATATCATAAGTCCCACACTCTTGAAGGTCAGATTTCACGGCCTTTATAGGAGTAGTTCGCCATGTTTTAGATAATATAGAGAACTTGCCAGACTTTTGGGAGCGAATGGAGATGCTAGGAGCCTTGTTCAAAGCTTCTAGGGGCAGTAACTATTTCTCTGAATTTTTAATTAATTTTATCCAATTTTTAACTATTTTGGAATTTTTAATAGATAAAGTGGGAGATTGGCAGAGATAATGGGAGGTAAAAATTACAATAACTTTAAAGCATTGTGTATTTGGTCCAAGTAGGAGAATGTTAGGATTGTAGCCTCAAATACACATAGGCACTGAGTACTTGAAGTTGGAGAAGAAGAGGAGAAGATACAAGAGACAACAACAGCCAATAGAAGATGTGCAGTCTGGAGAGTTGTGGTCGACCGACCTTGACTGTAGGAGGTTCTTCGAGTGTACAGGGTTCAACATAGAAGGGGATGGTCGACCGTGCAGTTGACCAGTCATGTCTCGAGTGTGGGCTTTACACGTTACGGTCGACCAACCTAGGGGTACGGTCGACCGACAGCGGTGCTGTGTGTTATTTAGGCTGACGAATTTAAGTCCCAATAAGCTGGATTTGTGTTTACTTTTAGGGTTTACTTGGGGGCTATATATATGGCTGTAGACTCAAGGATTTATATCATCTGATTAGAGAGAATTGGTGAGCCGTTATCATTATTCAACTTCAAAGAGGGGGTTGTGCTGAGTATTTTCAAATATGAGGGAGAAAGATTGAGAGTTGTAATCTCTTTTGTAATCTTTGTATTTCTTGGAGAATTTCTGCATATTGATTGTGTTCTTGTGAGATCTTGCATATTGTGGTGGCTTATTCTTGGTTCATCTAAGTCTTGGTAGTTTCTATTGCTTGTGGTGTACTTCCACTATTAGCACTACGAGTTGTGGTAGATTCTTCATCAGTTTATCCATGAGTGATTGTGTTATTTTCTTCATATTGTTGAGTTAAACCGGCACAGCTTATAGATGATGTTTACATCATTTGCTAGACCTTGGTTACGTGCTCGTATTCTCGTACTTTGGAAAGCAGGACGTGACAGCCATATAGATAGTTTGAATCTTCTAGAAAAGACAAAATTACCCATTATTAAGTTCCGAATCTCAAAGAATCGAAAGTGGACACTGTCTAGAGATCAACATGTCAGGTCTTGTCTATTGAGGGGTCCAATAAGGAGTTGGCAAATTCGTCTTTGGGAAAGCCCATTTATTCGTTAAACAAGATGCAACAACCCAACTACACAAGTGCCACAAAGAGTCCTGGAGTTGTTAGGTTAGCTAACATATCAGAGAGCCACATCGAGGAGGATGATCGTGATGAGAGACTAAATCTTGAAGGTGATCTTACCTATTCTGATGAGGAATCTTTGGAATCAGAAGAGTTCGCTGACGAGGCAGTGGACATATCTCCTAAGTTTGTACCATCCACTCTCCCTCCCTCACAGCCTGTTGCCCCTGCCCCTACTCACTGCGAAAAAGGTTTTAGAATACAGAAAGTGGCTAAGAGGGCTATTGAGGAGTTCCTATACGATTATCTTGAGATTGCGGCAGCGGATAAATCTGCTAAGACTAGCGACGGAGGTACCGTTCCTTCCTAGCATCTATTTTTAACTTCATGTCTGATTCTGAGATTTTTAATCTGGCTAAAACCTGTGGTCTTGCGGTAGGCGATACCAATAGGAATGTGTTCCTTCTCAATAAGATTAGGGGTTGGGAGAACGATAGAGTTAGCCTTATCTCAAACTCAACCTCCGTATGGAGTCACGTTCCCTCACCTCTACGTAGTTAATCGAGATTCTATTCTGGAACGTTAGGGGCCTGGGCAGGCGGAGCAAGCGGGAAATGGGTAAGGAGGTCATTGCTATATCAAAAGCTAACATTGTGGGTCTTCAAGAGACCAAACCTACTCACACATCTAGACTGAGTAGGTTGGGGAAAAATCAAATCTCTGAATGGAGGATGTGCCCATCTGTAGGGACGTCTGGGGGTATTGCTCTAGGCTTTAACCCCGACATGTTTTGTTGCCTAGATGAGGTCTTCGGGCAATACTCAATCTCGGTTCTGCTCCAACGTAAAGCCGACCTGTGGAATCATTCTATTACTGTGGTCTATGGTCCGCATTCTTCTGCTGCTAGGACGACTTTCTGGACAGAACTTAGAACAATACAAGCTCATCGGCCACACCCCTGGGTAATGGGGGCAATTTTAACATTACTAGATTCACCTATGAACAAAGAGGCAGAGGAACCACAGACCCAGATAGGGAAGCGTTTAACGAGGTTATCACGAACCTGGAACTGGTTGACATTCCCGTCTCTGATAGGCTATACACCTGGTCAAACATGCAAGTGCTGCCCATTTTAGCTAAAGTTGACAGGATCTTGGTCTCCACTGACTGGGAGACCAACTTCATGTTGGCTACGGCCAAGTCACTTCCTAAACCCACCTTGGATCATGTTCCTATTATATTGTCCTCCGGGGAAGTTCAACCTAGGAGAACACCAAAATTTAGATTCGAGAGAGCATGGCTATAAATCCAAGGTTTCCAACACATGGTCTACGAGAGCTGGTCCCGTCAAACTAAGGGAATTGAAGCAACCGCAATATGGTGTGAGAAAATTAGAAGACTTAGGGGCATGCTCAGAAAATGGAACCAGACCAGATTTGCAGTGATTTGGAGGGCAAAATAGTCCCAGCTTGATAATATTGAGGAACTCGAGAATCTTGAAGAAACTAGGGACCTGCTTCAGGAAGAGCGGAATAGGTTGCTCCAATTCAGACAGGAAATTGACCAATTCTATAGGCTTGAGGAAATCAAATGGCAACAGTGGTCCAGAATTTCGTGGCTCAAAGAAGTAGACGCGAACACAGCATTCTTCCATCGAGTAGCCAGTGCACGGCATAGATCAAACCTCATTCACTCGATCCATTTAGACTCTGGAATGATCCAAGGCAACAAGGATATCAGAATGGCATTCCTGTCCCATTTCAAACTACTCTTTGGATACAAAGCAGACTTGAGAGTCCCTTTCCGTCACGATTTCTGACAGGACTCAGCAGGCAACTCCGAACTTATGCTACAATCCCTAGAAGCTCCCTTCTGTGAGAAGGAAGTCTAGGAGGCAGTCCAATAACTTGGCAAAGACAAAGCCCCAGGTCCAGATGGTTTCCCGATGATCTTCTATCAGACATTATGGGAGGAAATCAAAGGCAATTTGCTAAGGGTGTTCGCTGATTTCTATGACCATAAGCTCAAATTAGGGAGAATTAATTTTGCGGAGGTTGTGTTGATTCCTAAGAAAGAAGACTCCCGGCGAGTGGGAGACTTTCGCCCTAGTAGTCTCCTTAAGTTCTCTATCAAGATCATTACCAAGACTCTCGCTAATAGGCTGGAAAAGGTGATGGATGGTCTCATTAGCCACGATCAGACGGGATTCATTCAAGGACGATGTATTCAGGACAGTATAGCTGCGGCTGAAGAAACTATCCATCAATGCCACACATTGAATGCTAAGAGCTATATCCTGAAACTGGATTTCGAGAAAGCTTATGATTCAGTCGAATGAGACTGTCTCCTAGAAGCGCTTGCTGGAAGAGGTTTTGGGGTTATATGGATCAGATGGATCCACACATGTCTTACCACCAGCAGAACTGCAATTTTGGTAAATGGGGTGTTGGGCCATCCATTTTTGTGCAAACGGGGCCTCAGACAAGGGGAACCGCTCTCACCCCTTCTCTTCACCATTGTGGCAGACGTTCTTTGGTCCATGATGGCTAATTGCAGTAGAGCAGGTTGGATTGTACCGGTGGCCAAGGGAGTAAACCGCAAAGGTTGCTCAATCCTCCAATATGCAGTTGATACTCTCCTTTTTGGTAATGGCAATCTCGGGGAAACAACCTCCTTCAAAGGTATATTATATGGTTTTGAAGCTTGGTCTGGACTCAGAGTAAACTTCCACAAAAGTGGTATCATCCCTATTGCCGTGACAACGGAGAAGGAACTAGAACATGCCACAATTCTCAATTGCGCTACAGAGAGCTTCCCTATTCAATACCTGGGATTGCCACTAAGACCCGGGAAGCTCAAAAAGGCTGATTGGCTACCCATTATTGACCGGGTTGAGAACCTTCTAGCAGGTTGGAAAGGTAAATCCCTATCATTGGGAGGGATGGTCACGCTTATTATTGCAGTCTTATCAAATCTTCCAACCTATTATCTATCCTTCTTTGAAATACCGCGATGGGTAATTCAGATAATTGACCGGACCCGAAAACGATTTTTATGGAAAGGATCAGACCCGGATCGGGGCAGCTACCACCCTTATCAGATGGGAGAAGGCATGCATGGAAAAGATACATGGAAGACTAGGTATCATTGATCTTCGAGATATGAATCTTGCTCTACTGGGTAAATGGTGGTGGAAGTTTTTCACCCTAATGGAGAAGGGTGGCAAGATTTTGTTCAGGGATATCTGCATGGGATGGAACGAGAAATTTTGGCTTCAGGGTAGGCCCGCGTATCTCCTGGTTCTGGAAATGCATCGCTAAAACCTACGAACTCTTCATTAGCTGTGTTAAATCAGTTATAAATGGCAGACTCACCAGATTCTGATGGGATAAGTGGTGTGGTGATCACACACTTAGAGCCCTGTTCCCCGATCTATATGATCATGCGTCACAACCACACTGCACGGTGACCGCAGCCTGGAAAAGGGGCGCCAGGAAACCACCATTTAAACAATCTCTCGATCTGGGCTCTCAGACTAGACTCATAGAACTTCAGACCTACATCACCAATGCTGGAATTAGTTGCTCTCAAAGTCCAAATAAGAAATCTTGGGGACTGGAAAAGAACGGCATGATCACCGTTCGCTCCCTGTATAACCACATTCACTTTAGGGGATGTACCCCAAAGTCGGCGTGCGTCATTTGGAGGACGAAAGCCCCACTGAAAATCAAAGTTTTCTTATGGCTAGTGCTGAATGATGCAATTTTGACTAGAGAAAATCTCATTAAATGCCAACCGAATGTGGACTCTCGTTGCGGGTTCTTCCACGCTACCTTAGAAACTAGAGACCACCTCTTCCTATAATGTCTTAGGAGCAAAGTGGTACTCGTTGAGGTACTCAGTGCCCTGAGGACGAATCAGAACCCTAGTGTGTACGAGGACAGGTGTTGTGCAATCTAGTTACCTAAATAAATAGATAAAACTAGACACAAATTATAAACCTCGCAAGTGCACGAATCGTTTGGAAAAGCATAGTGACGAGCAAGGGTCGATCCCACAGAGATTGTAGATTCTAACTTACTAATCAATAAAATAGAAAACAGAATATTGAAGTGTCGTTCTAAAAGTCTAAAAGAAATGAAAAGATAAAAATCTAGATAAAATAGCATCACAAGTTGAGTCACAAATCTCTATTAAAGTAGTTGGGTTTTGATCTCCACCAATAGTCAGTAATGCTGAGTCATATACTACATCTATTACTCATGTTTGTTCTCCTTAAAGGCATGGTATCTACTCCTTAAAGTACTGTTTCCCTAAGCCAAGAATTAGGCATGGTATCTACTCTAATTCGTTTCTTTCAGTAAGTGTTTAGCATGGTATCTACTAAGTTGTACTTAAAGAAAACATAAGATCAGTGGAAACGAACAAACACTCAAGGTCCTAGAAATTGGTATCAGATCTAGATCCCTCAAGTTGATTAAACCAAGAACCCCTAGAGATTCCCTTGTTACAAGTTACGGGCACGAGATACGGGTCGTTTCAATATGCCCATATAACGTATTCAGATTTATAATACCCAAACTTGATAAACTCAGATTCCGTATGTCAGTCGACTGGCTGTCACCACAGTCGACTGCTCCTAAGAATTCTTGAGCAAATTTAATTATCATAAATCCATCTCAATTCAATCAGGTTCAACCAATAAGTAATAGAGAAGATTATAGCATTACACAACTACGGTTTCAATCTGCCCAACTATGAAATTAGTTCCACATAATAAAACTTTTATTAATTGATAAAATAGAATTCATGACTACAATAAAAATAAGACTCAAAGGAAGAACAGAAGAACACCGATTTTTATGATGTTGACGTTGAGCCCAATCAGTAGTCGTCTTGTTCTCCTTCTTGATGCTTGCTGTCGACGATCGGTTCTTGATGATGGATCCGGCCTTCTCGAGATAGATAGATCTCTGCCGCTTCTTTCTTGACTGGTATTTATAGAACAAGAGAAGAGAATTAGGGTTTGTACTTTTTGCAGAGAAGTCCTCTTCTTTTGTTATTTCTTTCCTTATCTTCATCAGCCGTTTATTTCTTTCTCTTTTTCCTCTTTCCTTCCTTATCTGCTCACCACGTGCTTCTTACTTTGATTGTTTGAGAAGTTGTTATTCGCAGAAAACACCTGGGTTTGAATAACTTAATTTTGATTCGGATTTGGATGAGGATGCATCTGTTCTTATCTTCTGACTCGCCGCATACCAGTCGACTGGCTTGGGACACAGTCGACTGTGCCGAGCCTTATCAAACTATCTGCCCAGTCGACTGGTTGAAGAGTCAGTCGACTGATCTCTGCTGTTCCCTGTATATCATCCTCTCAGACTGTGTTAGTCTGGAATCTGCTTCGTTTTGCTGCTTTTGGTTGTTTCCTATGGAAAAAGAGAAAAGAAGCGTAAATACCACATATAGAGCATTTAAATGTTCAATTGCCTTAAGATTATTGCTCCTAAAAGTGAATAATATTTGGTTCATCAAATACCCCCAAACTTAGCTTTTGCTTGTCCTCAAGCAAACTAAAATTATGAACAAGGGGAAAATAATAGTATTCAACCACCAAGAATTTTGATTATGCAAGCATCAAGATATTAAACTATAAACAATTTCAGATAAAGTAAAATTAAACATACCCACTTTCTCTAGTGCGAATGTTTAGTCATAATCCCCAACTCAATCATACTTGTCATGCCATTAATTTTAGTTATTGTATGCAACTGCTCAATTCTGTGATTATCCCTTTTCTCTACTACAAACCGAGTAGCAAACTAGAGTGATTTTTTTTTTTTTTTTTTATAGTCTCTTATCTAAAGTTGTCACTTGCCTTTTTACGTGAATGCAAAACATTGGTGATGAATCCACCCGGTTACTCAACAAGTCACAAACTTTAAAGTGCTTTGCATACTCATATTCCAAGTTGCCGTTTGACGTAAAGGTAAACATTGGTGATGAATACCCCTAGTTACTAAGCACCCAAAACATTGGAGTAGATTGACTTTATTCAAATATATATATATATATATTTTATCACTCTATTTACTTAAACTCAATTTAGGACTAGATCAAAAGGGAATAATCACCAGAAAAAGTATCACATTTGTTTATTATGTATAATCGCATGACTCATATAATTTTGTAAGGAATTCTGAAACTCAACAATCCTAAAGTAAATAAGTATCCTTACTATTACTTTATAAGAATTTGTTTATCCTAAAAAAAAAATCAAAAGACTCCAAATAACTAAATACCCCCAAACTTAGATGGAACATTGTCCTTAATGTTTGCACAAAACTTAAAATATAGGCGTGTGTTACCAACGAGTTTGAAGGGCAGAGAATAAAATAAAAGATGAAAATAAAAATGAATAACGAAAAGAAAATAACGGGAAAGTGTAAATACTCCCCTGAAAAATTGGGTTGCCTCCCAATAAGTGCTGTGTTTCCTGTCTTCAGCTAGACTTGATGAGTTTGTGCAATGTATTGAATGGGTTGCGGCTCAAAACTCATCTTCTTATAAGGTTTCCCCCTCTGCCATTCACCTTGAACGTTGATTTTTTGCCAACACTCCATGTGGGGGAAACCTGTGCAACAATTCATGGACCGTACCATCTTGACATTAGTTTATCAGCAATGGTCCATCTTAATGCACCATTGTGCTCTTGCAAGACTCCCTGCAGCCTTGCTTCTTCATTCATCCTGAATTTTGCAGTAACTGTCACAGGTAATGTCTGATTGTCCCCCAAATATTCATGTATTGGCTTCAGCTCCTCATCTGGTTGTCTGGTAGCAGTCGACTTATTCTGGACACCAGTCGACTTATCCTGGCCAGCAGTCGACTTGTCTGCAGAAACACAAGTTGTATCAGATACAAAATTTTCGACTGCAGGTGCAAGCTTACCTGTATATGACTGTGGAGTTTCAAGGAGATGTATTGTCTCTGCAATCCTCCAGTCATAGTGTTCCTGTTCAACATGAGATAATGTTAGAGGGTGTGTAAATGTTGCTTGTAATGGATCAACACCATGTTCCTGAAATGTTTGGTCGCAAATTTCATGAACCACATTAATATTACAACATTCATTATTATCGTGTGGAAGTTGTGGTGCATCAAACATTTAAAACTCAATGTCTCCCTCTAGTGTTGGCCTTGATTGGAGCTGTTCTTGTCCTCTAGGGTTAGGTATGGTTTGTGATGGGAATTCTCCTGCCTTTCTCTCACTTAACTCCGTATCAATTTGACCAATTTGAAATTCCAATTTTTGAATGGTCTGTCCTTGTTGATCGCTTGTTTGCTGTTGCTGTTGGAGTAATTGCAGAATGGTGGATTCGAAATCCAACTTCTTTTGTTCTTGTGCTGGCTCCTCATACCCATTCCCACCCTGGAATTGCTGCGTATCCCCTGGTGCAAATTGATTGTCTTGATGGCTTTGCCACCCTGGGTTATACGTGTTTGAAACAAAATTGTTCTGGGGCGGGTACATTCCTTGTTCTTCGTAGTTTGTGTGCTCCTGATCTGCGAAAGAAAACATGAGACGTGAATTAGTTGTATGATTAGAATGAAAACAATTTGCACAAATTTTTTTTGGTTGGTTTTTTACGCCACCCAGCGTTTGATTTACAAGCATATCAATCTTTTTGTTCATGGTTTCCATTTCTAATTGCAAGTTTCTATTATCAGAAATTTCATATACTCCCTGTTTTTTCAAAAGACCCCTCCTTGTTGAGAATTGTTGTGAGTTCTCGCTGAGTTCTTCAAATAACTCTATGGCCTCCTCAGCACTCTTCCTCATCAACATTCCATTGCAACCTGCATCTACAATTGCTTTGTTAGTGTCATTTAAACCCTCATAAAATGATTGTACCTGGTCATCCTTCGGTATGTTATGCGTAGGACACTTGTAAAGCTTGTTCTTAAAGTTCTTCCATGCCTCGAAAAATAAATCGCCATCTTTTTGTTGGAAAAGTAGAATTTCCCTTTTTAGTTGTCTGGTTTTCTGGGCTGGAAAGAACTCCTTCAAAAATTTTGTTGCCAATTGTTCACATGATTGAATTGATCCTGGTTCCAAGGAATTATACCACAACTTAGCATTAAGTTTTAAAGAAAAAGGAAACAAGATTAACCTGATTTGTTCAGGGGTAAGCCCTTGGATGCTTTGTGTCCTACAAAGATCAAAGAAGTCTTGTAGATGTAGATGCGGATCTTCGTCTATTCTGCCAAAGAAGTGGGGAACCATACTGAGTAATTGAGGTGATAGATGCATGTTTCCTGTGACTTTGGGTTGAAAAGCTATGCAAGACGGTTGCTCAATATTCTTTGGAATGAATTTGTCTTGCATTGGTACTCGATTTAATATTCTGTCACCCATTGTTGCTCCTGGAATTCTTCGCTGTACAGTCGACTGGTCCTTGGAGACAGTCGACTGGTCTGCACCTGTTTGTGCAGAAAGTAAACTAAAAGAAAATGTTATAAAAGAAAAAGAAGAAAGAAAATAAAATAAACAGAAAAAGATTTTACTGATTTGTAAGTTAAAATACTAAACAATCCCCGGAAACGGCGCCAAAAACTTGTTGTGCAATCTAGTTACCTAAATAAATAAATAAAACTAGACACAAATTATAAACCTCGCAAGTGCACGAATCGTTTGGAAAAACGTAGTGACGAGCAAGGGTCGATCCCACAGAGATTGTAGATTCTAACTTACTAATCAATAAAATAGAAAACAGAATATTGAAGTGTCGTTCTAAAAGTCTAAAAGAAATGAAAAGATAAAAATCTAGATAAAATAGCATCACAAGTTGAGTCACAAATCTCTATTAAAGTAGTTGGGTTTTGATCTCCACCAATAGTCAGTAATGCTGAGTCATATACTACATCTATTACTCATGTTTGTTCTCCTTAAGGGCATGGTATCTACTCCTTAAAGTACTGTTTCCCTAAGCCAAGAATTAGGCATGGTATCTACTCTAATTCGTTTCTTTCAGTAAGTGTTTAGCATGGTATCTACTAAGTTGTACTTAAAGAAAACATAAGATCAGTGGAAACGAACAAACACTCTAGGTCCTAGAAATTGGAATCAGATCTAGATCCCTCAAGTTGATTAAACCAAGAATCCCTAGAGATTCCCTTGTTACAAGTTACGGGCACGAGATACGGGTCGTCTCAATATGCCCATATAACGTATTCAGATTTATAATACCCAAACTTGATAAACTCAGATTCCGTATGTCAGTCGACTGGCTGTCACCACAGTCGACTGCTCCTAAGAATTCTTGAGCAAATTTGATTATCATAAATCCATCTCAATTCAATCAGGTTCAACCAATAAGTAATAGAGAAGACTATAGCATTACACAACTACGGTTTCAATCTACCCAACTATGAAATTAGTTCCACATAATAAAACTTTTATTAATTGATAAAATAGAATTCATGACTACAATAAAAATAAGACTCAAAGGAAGAACAGAAGAACACCGATTTTTATGATGTTGACGTTGAGCCCAATCAGTAGTCGTCTTGTTCTCCTTCTTGATGCTTGCTGTCGACGATCGGTTCTTGATGATGGATCCGGCCTTCTCGAGATAGATAGATCTCTGCCGCTTCTTTCTTGACTGGTATTTATAGAACAAGAGAAGAGAATTAGGGTTTGTACTTTTTGTAGAGAAGTCCTCTTCTTTTGTTATTTCTTTCCTTATCTTCATCAGCCGTTTATTTCTTTCTCTTTTTCCTCTTTCCTTCCTTATCTGCTCACCACGTGCTTCTTACTTTGATTGTTTGAGAAGTTGTTATTCGCAGAAAACACATGGGTTTGAATAACTTAATTTTGATTCGGATTTGGATGAGGATGCATCTGTTCTTATCTTCTGACTCGCCGCATACCAGTCGACTGGCTTGGGACATAGTCGACTGTGCCGAGCCTTATCAAACTCTCTGCCCAGTCGACTGGTTGAAGAGTCAGTCGACTGATCTCTGCTGTTCCCTGTATATCATCCTCTCAGTCTGTGTTAGTCTGGAATCTGCTTCGTTTTGCTGCTTTTGGTTGTTTCCTATGGAAAAAGAGAAAAGAAGCGTAAATACCACATATAGAGCATTTAAATGTTCAATTGCCTTAAGATTATTGCTCCTAAAAGTGAATAATATTTGGTTCATCAACAGGTGGGTTGGGTCAAAATTTGCTACTGAGAGAAGAACTATGAGAAAAGTATGGTACATCGCTATTGCCGCAACGACCTGGTTTTTTTGGCTAGATAAGAATAATTTTTATTTCTGCAGAACTTGTATTAATATTTCTGGTAACTTGACTCACATTATGCATTTTATCTCATTTTTTGCTAATATGGAAGCAGCAGGTCCCAGGGGGAGGATATCAAGCGTATTCCAGGTTGAGGATTTTGATGATGAGGAAGTCGAGATCGGTCCGACGATCGACTGACAGCCAGCATAGTCGTTACTGTTGATAGACACCCATCGCCCCAGGGTTTGTTGAGGGGATGTGATGTATTTTGTTTAGCCGCATGTATGTTGCGGCCTTTCTGGTATTTTTTTGCCCCACCCCTAATGTTTGGGGTGGAGTTTATGTACTTTCGTTATGTTTGTAGGACCTTGTAATTAGCTCAGTACTCTAAGTTTGTTTTATTAATCCCTTATTAATGAAACAGTGTGGCCATACTCCATCTTTTCTTTTTAAATTTTAAAAAAAAATGTCAGGTCGTTGCGTCCCATTTGCACTTCGTAACTCCACAATTTGATAATTCAACAAAAGTTTGGAAGTAAAAAATTAAAGCTGGGGAGAGGGGGGAAATGAGCTTCTTCCAGCAGATTACTCACTAACAAACAATATAATTTCATATAACTCAACGTACAACTTACTATTTCCATATTAGACCCCTCAACTAATTTCAAAAGAGATCATGGATATTTTGATCAATCCAACTAAATTTCAAGGAAAAATTCTTAATAATGGTGTAGAACCCCGTATTTTCAAATATTATTTTAATTATTTGAAAATGAATTTAAATGATTTTCTGAGGATTTAATTGAGATTTTCCTAGAAGGTTTATCTTTTGTACACGTGCAAAACACGTGCAAATAACTTTTGAGATGTTTGAAAAATTAAGATTTCTTTATGAAAAATCATTATTTATTATTTTGGAATTATGTAGTATTTTTCCGGATTTTTCTGAATTTAATTAGTACTATTTGCAAATTTTAAGAAAAGAAGGACCTTTTTGTAAAATTGACATTTTTAAGGGCTAAAGTGCAAAATTGGCATTCTGGACGTTTTAAACAGTATTGGTTAAGATTTAGAAGTATATTTTCTATTAAATCCTAATTTAAATGAATTTTAGATGAATTCCCAAGAGAAGATATATATATATATATAATTGTATTTTGGAGGGATGGTTTTGCAAATGTATTCCTAAACCCTAAAAATGATATTTCCGGCCTATATAAGGGAGTTTGCAGCCGTCATTCGCTGCACAACTCAGATCTCATACTATTATTTTTCTTGGTGATAAAAGAGGATTTTGGACCTCGCAAGAAGGAGATTGGATCTAGCAAAGGAAGGCTTTTGTGGATCTTCTTGCATCTAAAGGTGAGTGATATGAACTTGGTTTTGTTTGTGTGTGTGATTGTGTGCTGTTTTGTTTGATGTATTCGTATCTTGTATGTGATCGATGCAATAGTCGTTATTCGTATTACGCATGAGAAATCCACGAATGTTTAGTAGATCTTGTTTAACAAATTCTTTATTGATCGAAAACATGTTAAGATTCAAGTATGGTTTGATCGGATGTATGAACATCTGGATCTTGTGTTTATAATCAGATCTCGGTTATTATTGGTGGAAGAATTAAGTATTAAGGAAACCCTAATGTAAGATTTAGGAATTTGAGAACAAGAGAATTGAGTTTTGAGTTATTGAATGATTGAATAATGGATCTGCAATGAAGAAGTAATCGAGATTGTCATTTTACATGATTAAGAATTATTTTCATGAACAAGAACCTTTAGAAAACTCCAGTTTTGATCTTTGTATTCAGACCTAACTTATGCAAACTGTAGGCCGACAGTCGACTGGTCTACTATTCAGTCGACTGGTACGACCCAGCTGCTGTATCTTTAGTTTTTCTCGAAAATCCGTTCTGGACAGTCGACTTAGACCCTTCTCAGTCGACTGGTACACTTAGAATTTATTTTTCAAAGTTATCGTAGAATTTCTCTCGGGTAAGTCGACTTATGTTTTTATAAGTCGACTTATGTTCTTATGAGTCGACTTATGTCTCCTTTAAGTTGACTTATGTTTTCTATAAGTCGACTTATGATCTGGTAAGTCTACTTATGATTTTTATAAGTCATCTTATGTTTTGATAAGTCTACTTATGATTTCTATAAGTCATCTTATATTGTTGATAAGTCAACTTATGTTTTTATAAGTCATCTTATACTGTTAGCACTTGGAATGTTTCTTGAGAATTATTGATAATTGTCTCGGGTAAGTCGACTGATGGTTTTCTTGAGTCGACTTACTGCACTTGTTATAATCTTGGATATTGGTTCTCGGGGCAGTCGACTTACTGTCGCATAAGTCGACTGGTTCTGATGAGTTTTCATAATCTTGAGTGTTCTTTCAGTCTTTAGTTTGTTTGTAGATGAATATATTCGTCGGTGTCTTGGCATACCGGGTTCGTATTCGATCTATACCTTCTTAGTTTGTTTGTAGATGGATATGTTCGTCGGTGTCTTGGCATACCGGGTTCGTATTCGATCTATACCTTCTTAGTTTGTTTGTAGATGGATATGTTCGTCGGTGTCTTGGCATACCGGGTTCGTATTCGATCTATACCTTCTTAGTTTGTTTGTAGATGGATATGTTTGTCGGTGTCTTGGCATACCGGGTTCGTATTCGATCTATACCTTCTTAGTTTGTTTGTAGATGGATATGATTCGTCGGTGTCTTGGCATACCGGGTTCGTATTCGATCTATATTATCTTTGGTCTTGTAGATGGATATATTGTTATCCGATCTATGGCATTATTGGTGATCGATTGTTGGACATACATTGTGGTACTGAGAATTGTTGACAGTTGGACATATTCTGAGTTGTGAGGATTACTGTTTGTTCAAAACAGTCGACTGGTTCATAAGACAGTCGACTGTACCGTACAGTTAAGTTGTACATATTTTGAGAGAGATTGATTGATTGATACTTGATCGTTGGTATTGTTTCTTGACTCGGCTTCACTCATGTACTGGCCTATCGTTCTTGTTTCAGATTACATGTTCAGTTTATGTATTTTTGTTCAGTACATGTTGCTTTTGATTATTTGTTTGTTTATGTTTGTTGTTTTATATCACTCACACCATTTATGGCTGACCCCTTTAGTTTGGGGGTTAGGGTTCAACTCTAGCCTCATGTGTTACAGGTAGCTGCTTAGAGTTGGGAGCTTGGATGCTTGGGTTAGCTTTGGATTTCATGAGTGATATAATAGAGCCTTGGGTAATTTGTAAAGAGAAAGAGTTGTAATAGTTAAATGTATTTTAAGGTGTTTTGTATTTCCGCTGCATTGTAAAAGATTATTGTAATAAGAATTTGGAATAAAATGATTTGACTTTTTGGGCTATGCATATTGTTACATTGAAGTGGATCGCTGGGAATATGCCACGTATTTTCTAAGTTTAATATTTAGAAATTCGGGGCGCTACAGTTTGGTATCAGAGCATGCTTCAATAGTAATAATAGACATAGTGTGAAAACCAACCTAGGTGTGGACACTAGAGAGTGAGTACCTAGGTGTGGACATTAGAGTGTGAGTATCACATAGAGTTAAAATATGATGTTTGGTTTGAAGTTATGGTTTGAGGTATGGTTATGGTTTTGCCATAGGGCATTGATATGAGTTTGAATTGTGTGTGTTACCCTAACTTTACCCTCGTTTTGCAGTATTTAAAATGGTTGCACCCAGAGGTAGAAATGGTGGCAACAATGAGGATGGATCTGGTAGTTCCCGAGGGAATGGGATCGACCTTGAAGCTGAGTTTGCCAAAGTATATCAGACGTTGAATACGCTGATGGCACTCAATGTGGCGCAGCAGCAAGCGCAGCAGCAGAATCTGCCGCCCAATCATGGAGCTGGACATGGATTGGTGAATGCCGACCCCATCAAGCAGATCGAATCCTTTAAGAGGATGAGGCCACCAGTCTTTGAGGGGCAAGCTGATCCAACCGCAGCAGATGATTGGATTAGGAAGATGCAGACGATCTTCGAAGTGTCGGAGACTCCTGAAGCTAGCAAGGTGAAGTTAGCTTCGATGCAGCTAGAAAAGGACGCAGGTGTCTGGTGGGAGTCGCTGAAGAGGACTCTGGGAGATCAGCAGTTGACTTGGGAAGCTTTTCTGGAGGAGTTCAGAGATCGCTTCTTTCCCCTAGATGTACAGGAGAAGAAGGCGACTGAGTTCTTGAACCTTCAGCAGGGTAGCATGACCGTGCGGGAGTATGAGACTAAATTTGCTCAGCTTTCGCGGTATGCGCCAGAGTTAGTTGTCGACGAGGCAAAGAAGGCCAAAAAGTTTGAGCAGGGCTTGAGGCCAAACTTGAGGTCAAGGATGGTTCCATTGGGCATCAGAAGATTCGACAAGCTGGTCAGGAGAGCAGCTATGACCGAGGAAGATATGGATCAGTCCCGGGTGAAGCAAGAGACTTGGAATAAGAAGAAGAGGCCAGCAGAAGATCAGGAAGGGGAGGAATTCCCAGTGAAGCAGAACAAGTCCAATGATCCAGTGCAGAAGGTACCGACAACTAAGGAAGTGACTTGTTTTTACTGTAAGCAGGCAGGACATAAAAGGAGGGAATGTCCGAAGTTGGCAAAGCAGACTTGCTTTCAATGTGGTCAAGAAGGGCATATTCGACCACGATGTCCACAGCTGAAGAAAGAGAATGCAGGGATGGACAAGGATCCGAAGCAGGGGTGAGTGTTCGCATTGACTGAAGGGGATGCGAGCAATCCAGAAACATGATCTGTGTGTGCAAGAATTTATTCTTTTGTATTAAGTGAAACTTTATTTTGGAAATAATTGAGGATTGAGTATTTTCTTCATGTAACAAGTTCATTTGGATTTATGGAATAAAGACGAGTTTATTTGATACTATTTTCTTGCATACATTGTGTCGCCCATTGATTACTAGTCTTAGTATGGAGCTTAAGGTGTTTCCAGGCTGGTCTTGAGGTGGCTATCCTTAGTCATGTCCTTTCTAAGGAGGGAGTGGCCACTGATTCTTGGAAGGATGAGCAGAAGGTCAGAGTTGGATGCAGGAGTTCAGTAGTTGTTGCCGCGTGGCTTCCGATGGTAGGTTATCAGAGTCGCGCAGCGGAAGATGGTCTTTTCTGAATTCTTTGCATGATTGTGTTTTATTTTGTATGATGTGTTTGTTTTGTTAGAATTTATTCTTTGATATGATTGTATTTCCTAAATTTATATTTCTACGCCTGAGTTTTCGAGCTTTGTTGGTGTGTTTGTTTGGACCTCATTAGCCGTAGTTCTGAGGACAGAACTCTTCTAAGGAGGGAGTAATGTAGAACCCCGTATTTTCAAATATTATTTTAATTATTTGAAAATGAATTTAAATGATTTTCTGAGGATTTAATTGAGATTTTCCTAGAAGGTTTATCTTTTGTACACATGCAAAACACGTGCAAATGACTTTTGAGATGTTTGAAAAATTAAGATTTCTTTATGAAAAATCATTATTTATTATTTTGGAATTATGTAGTATTTTTCCGGATTTTTCTGAATTTAATTAGTACTATTTGCAAATTTTAAGAAAAGAATGACCTTTTTGTAAAATTGACATTTTTAAGGGCTAAAGTGCAAAATTGGCATTCTGGACGTTTTAAACAGTATTGGTTAAGATTTAGAAATATATTTTCTATTAAATCCTAATTTAAATGAATTTTAGATGAATTCCCAAGAGAAGATATATATATATATAATTGTATTTTGGAGGGATGGTTTTGCAAATGTATTCCTAAACCCTAAAAATGATATTTCCGGCCTATATAAGGGAGTTTGCAGCCGTCATTCGCTGCACAACTCAGATCTCATACTATTATTTTTCTTGGTGATAAAAGAGGATTTTGGACCTCGCAAGAAGGAGATTGGATCTAGCAAAGGAAGGCTTTTGTGGATCTTCTTGCATCTAAAGGTGAGTGATATGAACTTGGTTTTGTTTGTGTGTGTGATTGTGTGCTGTTTTGTTTGATGTATTCGTATCTTGTATGTGATCGATGCAATAGTCGTTATTCGTATTACGCATGAGAAATCCACGAATGTTTAGTAGATCTTGTTTAACAAATTCTTTATTGATCGAAAACATGTTAAGATTCAAGTATGGTTTGATCGGATGTATGAACATCTGGATCTTGTGTTTATAATCAGATCTCGGTTATTATTGGTGGAAGAATTAAGTATTAAGGAAACCCTAATGTAAGATTTAGGAATTTGAGAACAAGAGAATTGAGTTTTGAGTTATTGAATGATTGAATAATGGATCTGCAATGAAGAAGTAATCGAGATTGTCATTTTACATGATTAAGAATTATTTTCATGAACAAGAACCTTTAGAAAACTCCAGTTTTGATCTTTGTATTCAGACCTAACTTATGCAAACTGTAGGCCGACAGTCGACTGGTCTACTATTCAGTCGACTGGTACGACCCAGCTGCTGTATCTTTAGTTTTTCTCGAAAATCCGTTCTGGACAGTCGACTTAGACCCTTCTCAGTCGACTGGTACACTTAGAATTTATTTTTCAAAGTTATCGTAGAATTTCTCTCGGGTAAGTCGACTTATGTTTTTATAAGTCGACTTATGTTCTTATGAGTCGACTTATGTCTCCTTTAAGTTGACTTATGTTTTCTATAAGTCGACTTATGATCTGGTAAGTCTACTTATGATTTTTATAAGTCATCTTATGTTTTGATAAGTCTACTTATGATTTCTATAAGTCATCTTATATTGTTGATAAGTCAACTTATGTTTTTATAAGTCATCTTATACTGTTAGCACTTGGAATGTTTCTTGAGAATTATTGATAATTGTCTCGGGTAAGTCGACTGATGGTTTTCTTGAGTCGACTTACTACACTTGTTATAATCTTGGATATTGGTTCTCGGGGCAGTCGACTTACTGTCGCATAAGTCGACTGGTTCTGATGAGTTTTCATAATCTTGAGTGTTCTTTCAGTCTTTAGTTTGTTTGTAGATGAATATATTCGTCGGTGTCTTGGCATACCGGGTTCGTATTCGATCTATACCTTCTTAGTTTGTTTGTAGATGGATATGTTCGTCGGTGTCTTGGCATACCGGGTTCGTATTCGATCTATACCTTCTTAGTTTGTTTGTAGATGGATATGTTCGTCGGTGTCTTGGCATACCGGGTTCGTATTCGATCTATACCTTCTTAGTTTGTTTGTAGATGGATATGTTTGTCGGTGTCTTGGCATACCGGGTTCGTATTCGATCTATACCTTCTTAGTTTGTTTGTAGATGGATATGATTCGTCGGTGTCTTGGCATACCGGGTTCGTATTCGATCTATATTATCTTTGGTCTTGTAGATGGATATATTGTTATCCGATCTATGGCATTATTGGTGATCGATTGTTGGACATACATTGTGGTACTGAGAATTGTTGACAGTTGGACATATTCTGAGTTGTGAGGATTACTGTTTGTTCAAAACAGTCGACTGGTTCATAAGACAGTCGACTGTACCGTACAGTTAAGTTGTACATATTTTGAGAGAGATTGATTGATTGATACTTGATCGTTGGTATTGTTTCTTGACTCGGCTTCACTCATGTACTGGCCTATCGTTCTTGTTTTAGATTACATGTTCAGTTTATGTATTTTTGTTCAGTACATGTTGCTTTTGATTATTTGTTTGTTTATGTTTGTTGTTTTATATCACTCACACCATTTATGGCTGACCCCTTTAGTTTGGGGGTTAGGGTTCAACTCTAGCCTCATGTGTTACAGGTAGCTGCTTAGAGTTGGGAGCTTGGATGCTTGGGTTAGCTTTGGATTTCATGAGTGATATAATAGAGCCTTGGGTAATTTGTAAAGAGAAAGAGTTGTAATAGTTAAATGTATTTTAAGGTGTTTTGTATTTCCGCTGCATTGTAAAAGATTATTGTAATAAGAATTTGGAATAAAATGATTTGACTTTTTGGGCTATGCATATTGTTACATTGAAGTGGATCGCTGGGAATGTGCCACGTATTTTCTAAGTTTAATATTTAGAAATTCGGGGCGCTACAAATGGTGGTTTAGATAAGAGAATAAAATCGCAGCAGCATAAAGACTCTTTTCTCGAAAGTTGATTCAATAGATCAATCTTCTGACTAATCTCTTTTTGAGTTGGTTGAGTGACCAATTATATTATATCTTAAGCTAATAGGAATATCTCCTCCCTCCTTTCTCTATTTTGAAATAGAGAAAGGAGAGCAAAAGTAGGAGTTCAAATTATCTTACCACGTGCAAACCACACCTTTAACTTAATAAAATAAAATTAAAAAATATACAAAATACAAAAAACTCTTCCTCTCCCCAAATTCCCCCAATCCATTCTCGCCCAAAACGCACCCGTCACCGTTCGCTGTTCGTAAATCCGCCCCAATCCAAACTGTCGCCGTTCGCCTTCCACCAGTCCACTCAAATACAAGTCATCCTCATTCGCCTATCCTCGCCATCGTCCTTAACCCAAAACTCAACCATAATCGTTCGTCGTTCGCCAGTCCGCCCAAATCCAAACAGCAGCCATACGCCATACCCCAAATCCTAGCCGAGATTAAGGTATTCAGGAAGTTGTAAGATCCTCTCTTATTTTGGATTATATATTTTTTATTTTTTAGAATAATGAGAATATGAGATTAAGGTATTGATCAAGTTGTAACACCCTCTCTTATTTTGGATTGAATATATAGTATAATTATTTGCTAAAGAGATTAAAATATTTGATGAATCTAGGAGTAATGTCTAAAGATCCTTTGGTTTATTATGTGTGGCTTGTCTTCCCATGTTAAATTCTTCAATCTTATCTCTATTTACTATATGCGCTCATCATGTTTGATAAAATGCATGAATGAACTGAAAATATGTTAGTTGTAGGAGCCTGCTGTGTGGTGGGGGCATAAGGAACTCAAGTGGATGGATTTTAATTTTTTAATTTGATTTGGGATTTATACAACAATCTTTGAAATATAGGGTTCAGTGAGATGCTTAAAGATGTGGGAAGGTTCAAATTTGGGTTCGGGAATATCTATAAGCATCTTACTGAACCCAAATTTGATTACACGAGGTGTTTATGAAAATGCTCAAAAGACCTTTATAATTATTTGGCATTATTTAGATTCAATTTAGTCATTCAAATTACCTTCTTTCAGGTGTTATCTTGCCGACGGATTTTGGATGGCTGACAAATGTAGATATAGAAGGTAAAAGTCTACTACTTAGCAATTACGTTTTTTTTGTTCGATGGTTTCCTCTGTAGTGGTTTCCCAATGCTGATGAACTTTGTCCTATACTATATCTTTTGATCCATGCTCCAGTTTTATGGCGAGCATCTGTTGCCATTATGTAGGCGTGCAGAAAGGGACTGCTTCGTCATGCGCATTGTATTAAAAAGGATTTATGTAAGTCTCTTAAGCTCAAAATAATACATATGTTTATACTTTTTCTGACTAGCATTAGCACCTTACCAAAGTTTATTGAGGGTATTTCCGAAAAGGAAACATATATCTTGATTAAAGTTACTTTACTGTTTTATTTCAATTTTGGTTAAAGTTGCTTTCTTTTGCTGCAATCTCAATAATTTTTCTACTCAACATTGATCCATGACATAATTACTATATTGGATTCTTACTTGATAAACTATGAAGATATATATAATCATCCGATCAAATATTGTTAAAATTAATTATTTTTTAAAACGAGGAGTCCAAGAAGAGCCACATCCCCACCTTTTACTGCATTGTAAGCTCAACTTCGGTAATTATTCCTCTTTTTTTCTTTGCTTTAGAAATATAGAATGATGTTGGTTGATTTGAAAAATGTGAATTTGTTAATTTGTAGATTTGTCATCTTTTAATTATATTGTGATCGAAATAGTTAAGGGACATATCTAAATTTAGGGATCTAGGGTTTTATGTCTTAGTGTTGTATTGGTGTTGAATAGGGTCATCTCCGTCCTTTAATGACTTTTATGTTTTTGTTTAAGAACTAAAGTTGATGTGCATGTACATGATAATAAAACAATATGAACTAATGAAATATCACTTAGTGGTTTCAAAGAATATGACCGAAATAAATAAAAATATCATATTTAGGCTTTCCAGACAAGAGTAGTACATGTTATTAAATAAGATAAACTGGAAAAAAAGACACATTGCATATCATCATTGTATTGTTTAAATTCCATATAATTTTACGAGTCTGTTAAAAGTATTTACACAGTGCATAACACCGTTGTATTGTTTAAATTCCATATAATTTTATGAGTCTGTTAAAAGTATTTTAGTTTGTGCAATTTGCACATGGTAACACTAGTATATAAATAGCGATTTATCTGTGAGTTATAGGTTAGTGAGTGTTGTGAAAAATAGCAAAATTTTAAGAAATGGGCTTATTTTTCTTGTCAGTGTTCATGTTTATTCTATATTTATTATTGGTACCAAAATCTTGGAATAACCCATTAGAGCATCTGTAGTCGTTGAAGGGGAAAATATGGATATATGGATAAATGGAAATAGGAATCGAAGTTTTGCTGCAGTCGTCAAAAGCTATTTTTTAGCTTTTTATAATAAAATAATAAGTGACGGCACTTCATGTGCCGTCGGAGAAAAAATATAAAAATAATAAAAAAAGGAGCGACGGCACTCGAAGTGCCGTCGGAGGAATAAAAATTTGTACCCGGGGTGCAAATAAAAAATTACAAAAAAAATAAAAAAATTACAAAAACATTTCAGAAATTAAGAAAAAATTACAAAAAATTACAAAAACATTTCAGAAATTGCAAAAAAAAATTAAAAAATTGCAAAAACATTTCCAAAAATTGCAAAAAAAATTGAAAATTACAAAAAACTCTGGACGGCACTTCATGTGTGCCGTCCGAGGAATTTGGGCCTGCAATTTGGGGTTTTTTAATTGGAAAAAAAAATAAAAATCAAGGTACGGCACATGAAGTGTCGTCCGAGGGATTTGGGGGGTTTTTTAATTGAAAAAATAAAAATAAAAATCAAGCGACGGCACTTGAAGTGCCGTCCGACGAAAAAAAAAAAGTTTTTTTTGTGGGACGGCACGTGATGTGCCGTCTCTCATATATGGATAAATCTCAAATCCATTCTCATTTATAGTAGGCGACTGTAGCGAAATATGGATAATATGGATATTTGGCAAACGAGTGCAGCTTATTTTTGAGCTAAATATGCATATTATCGATATTTAGCAAACGACTACAGATGCGCTTAGAAAATTGATGTACATAAAGCACGTTGTTTAAAAATATTAGGAAAAAGCTGAAAAAAAAAAGGGAAAGTTTAGTGGTAAAAAACTCTTAAAATTAGTAATAAACAGTAAGAACTAGCAAGTGTTAGTCTGGTCTACTCGTAAGCCTATTTATTGATGAATAAAAGGTTGAGAGTTCGAAGCTAGCTAACACAAAAAAATTCACAATTAATATATATTTTAAATAAAGTGAGGGTGGATATGCCTAGAACCTTATTCAAAGAAAAAAGAAGCACCCTTGAAGCAAGCCTACCTCAAAATATATATGGGTAATGCTACACCTACAACCTTCTCTTACAACTTTTTCTTTTACAACCTTAGGTGACACAATCTCATTGGAATGTATTGTAGAGTAGGTTGTAGTGGGTTGTACATATCTCCAATGAGATTGTGCCACCTAAGATTGTAAGGTTGTAAAGGTTGTAGGTGTAGCATTACCCAATATATACATAGAAAGATAAAGCAGTTAGCACGAATATCCAATAGTTTACAAAAGAGGGACTGCTTATGCATTACTAAGAGGAATTTTTTACCAAACTATCCCACTTTTTGAAAGTATGTACCAAATTGTCCCTGTTTGAAAGTTAAATACCAAAAAAGTCCTTGTCGCTAACTGAGATAGCGCGCCTGGTAAAAATCTACGCGCTATTTCACTCAACATGTGTTAGGGAGCAATACTTTTACCCTCAAGTCAGAGTAAAAAGTCTCAAGTATAGACTCGCTATCTCCATTAGCGCACGCATTCAAACCAAACGCGCTAACTGAGATAGTGAGTGTCGATTGGATATCACCTAAATCACACTTGATGTCGCACTCTCATCTCACTTCTTCTCTCCCAAAACGCGCTATCTCAGTTAGCGAGTGTAGTACAAACACACTCACTAACTGAGATAGCGTGTCTAAACCCAATGATTTTTTTCCTACAACCTAATACAGTCGCTATCTCCGTTAACTCGCTAACGGGGATAGCGAGTCTATACTTGGTATTTTTGTTCGTTTTTTTCTCCAAAGTGTGTTTTAAAATTAAACCAATCTACACTCGCTATCTCAGTTAGCGCGTCTGGGTTAAATAGGCGCGCTGACGGAGTTATCGAGTCTATACTTGAGATTTTTTTCGCACACTTGGGGGGGGGGGGGAATTGTAGTCCCTAACACACGCTAACTGAGATAGCCCGCAGATTTTTACCAGGCGCACTATCTCAGTTAGCGACCGAGATTTTTTGGTATTTAACTTTCAAATAGGGACAATTTGGTACATACTTTCAAAAAGTGGGATAGTTTGGTAAAAAAACTTTACTAAGAGAGGGGTGGGAGAAGTTTTCAAATATGAGATTCAACAAATTAAAAAGCATATCATTTTATTTGGAAATAGAATAAATTAGGATGATTAACATGGTTTCTTGATTACTGATAAGTAAAGCAATTGCCAGAAAGTTTGATAATCGATTAGAAGTAGAAGATGGGGGGTTAGAAATGACCAATCTTAGCGAAGGGAACTCTTTGAATTAGAAAGAAAATATATACCTTCACTTCAGGCTCAAAGATTAAAAATTGTTATTTTTAAGTAGAGAAATAAAGTAGATCATAAGGTTTTCTTTTGAACTAGGAAAGAGAAAATATGATAAAATTACCCTTCAGAAATAACCTATTGGTAAGGACTGATGAAACATTACAAACAATAATTTCCTACTATCTGATCGAGCTCGCACGAGTCTTTCCAATTCACCAAACAAAGAAAAAGGAAAATCAACAACAAAATTTTCCCATAACATATTTAGTCTATCTTACAGTGACATTATAACCCCCATTCCAGATAATTAGTATTTTCCTTATGTTTTCTATAATTTATTTTTTTTAAGTTATTTTGTGATAAATTCATTTCGGATCTTGTATTAAAGTATTTTCTAATCAAAAATTTTATTCATTTAATAACGGGATATTTTCATCTTACATTCTATTTCTTATTGATCGATTATTTATATTTGAACCTAAATCAAAAAAATATTATTATTATTGAATTATTTTAATGAAATTGTTAAACCCGAATATTATTTTGTTGTATGATTTAATTATTATAATTATAATAATTAATTGTTATTTCTTGATTATCCATTTAAAATTCATCTTTTGAATTATTTCTTGTTATTTCTTGGCGAATTCCAATTTATTTCAAGTCTAATTGATGTTCTTCTCATTTGTATTATTTATTGTTCTAATTAGATTTAAATTTTCGTTCATGAACTATTTTCTCTTTTGTTGGGCTATATATCTTGTGGATTTTATTTTATTGGATTGTGGTTATTTTAATTGAACTCTATTGTCTTCAAACCAATCTCTTGTTGAACCCAAAATCCGATTGCAATTATTTCTTGACCTAAAATCCACTATTATTGGATCTTAACCCAACGATCTACTTGTATTCTATATATACAACCCTAATACAAACCATAAAAATACAAAAATACAATTTGCTAGCTGTCATCAATTTCTCTCTCCTCTTTCTCTCTCTTCATGATTTCTCTCTCCCCGTTCAACCCCTTCTTCTCCGATCAGCCTCCTCATTCTCCGGCGAGCCACCCAGATCCCTTCGACTTCCCCAACTCAGGAGCCCTCCTTCCCGTTGACGACCTCCCCCCCCCCCCCCTCGACGCCCAGACCCCCGACCCACCCCGTTGCCTTCCACTCAGCCCACCAAGAAACCCCCTTTCATTGCCTTTCCAGTTCCCGATCGGCGAGCATCAACTACCAACCGAGCGACGCCAGCAGCGCCGCCGTTCGCCCTCCCCGCCATTCGCCGCCAGCACACCCCAACGTCAGACCCCCCTGCTCTATTGTTGTTGTTGTTGCTTTGTTCCTCCATTGCACGTAGTATACACGTGCTATTTTGTGTGTTCGTGGATTCGTTGCTTCGGGATTCTTATCCCGTTATTCTTAGTATTCAATTTCATCGTACATAAGGTAAGTCACTTTCCTCTTGAATTGTTATTGAATCAAATTCAAGTTTTATTAAAACTCTTGCATGTAGATCACATTGTTTATCGTATTGTACATTGTTCATCTCTTTCGTTGGGTATATTGAGGGTTTACACAAGCTAACCCCTATTTACTTGACTTCTTGCCTCTGTTGATTCCAAAGATTGAATCTTTCATGTGTTCATAAAGAATTGAGAATTGGGTTATTCATATAATTGTTACACAATTAATCTATTGTACAAACAATTGCTAGGGTGTATGCTGTTTGATTGATTGATATTTGTTGATGATAAATTAATGTCTGTATGTGTTATTAATTTTATTTACCATGTTTTTATACCCATCATGCTGATTATGAAGTCTATCGACTAATAGAATTGATACCCATCATGTTTAATAAATTTGTTTCATGAAAAATACCCTAAATTAAACCTATATGTTGCTTGTTGGCTGTATGTTGTCTGTTATTTTCGAACTAGTAAATGATCTTAAAATGAACAACTTTCTAAATAAGAATTGTAGCCTTATCTTTCTAGTTTCCAGAAGATCTTGAATTTCAAAATTCCGACTTGAATAGAAAAAGTTATACCCGTTCTACTACAGCTGTATTTTTATTTCCAGATTATCAGATTCTTGTATATTTCATGTTTAAACTGTTAAGAGGCTGATCAAATGATAAAATATTGCTTTGAAAATTTTCAGATTGTTATTTAACATGTCTAGGAGTCTACTATATATTTTTAATGAATTTTATATCGAGTTTTTGCTGATTCTAAAAAAAATAACGTGATGTCGAATTTCTGCCTAAACATAAAATCTGTAAAGAATTGTCTGTTTAACCTAGCTACTGTTGTCGGATTTTGAACCTTAAATATCCGTTGGAACCGTGTGGAAGTCTAGTTTTCATAATTTCTGACGGTTTTAGTTTTCAAGTTCTGTAGCAACGGAAAATTTTATTTTAGTACAGATTACTCTTGTTGTCTAGAATTTTATCTTCTAATTTTTAATAAATTAATTGTTCTTATATTGTAGTATTGCATGAATTAAAGTGTGTATGTTGCGCATTGCATGATCCTAATGAACCATTGTCATTATTTATCTTCCTATTGTTCTTCCATTGCTACTATCATTCATCTAATATTTTTAGATTGCATATTGTATTGTTGCATTAATAAAATTGTTAATCAAGCAGGGGTCTAAGGGTTGACTTAAGTAGTGGACAATATAGAGCCTGTACTCGGAAGAGAGCTCGTGGTTTTCCTACAATTACTGAATGAATGAATGAGTGAATAACTAGATAACTGCATATTATTCCATGGACATTGATACGGAATAACTGAATGACTGAATAACTGAATAACTGAATATCGAAGAGAATCATTTATATGGTTTCCTGAGTACATGAACTATAAAATCCACCACTAATTCTAAACGTAACTTTTTTGTATGTAAAAATCATGTGGTAAATAAATGGGATGCATGAAGTACTACATTAGTTAGGATTAAAATGATTAATAGACAAAAGGATCACACATCGAAATTACATATTGCACATCATTGTTTCTATTGACATCGAATATTGTCTAGGTGTTATTGATCATCGAATATTGTTATCGAATATTAAATCATTGTTTATACTCATTGCATTTTCTATCATTGATATTGATTACTGCAATTGTCCCATGTTATTAATTCTTATTGATCCATTGAATTCATTGTTATATCGATATTCCATTATTCCTTACTTTCTCTACTTGTTGTCCATGACATGCTCTAAGGACAATTTTTCTCCTCTTTTTAAATAAAGTGTTCACAGGTAATGAAGGAGAATTTCCTGCTGGAATTGGAGAACAAACTTTCTGAAGATTTAATGCTTTCTAGTGTCTTATTATTTTATGGACTTATTGTATTGAGACATATTATCATTTGTGATTGGATTATTATTGTACTAGGCTTATGACTCGGATTTTATTATTGTTTCCAGATGTTGGATTATCATATTTGGTTATTTCATATTGTTTATTCCAAGTATTATTATTCATGTGGTTGTTATTATTGCATGCGCAATTGTTTTGTATTGTTATTATTGTTGAGTTGAATGGGTAAACAGTTTATGGATGACGTAAGTCATTCGCTGGGCCAATATCATGTGCTTGTGTTCCATATTTTTGAGAAGCGATGCGTGACAGACATATTGTATTCTAAGGTGATCATATAATGTATAAGGTCAAATGGCTTAATTATATGCTAAATTTACAAAAAACTCGACTGAAGTATTGATCATTTTAAAAAAACTCTACTAAACTTTTAAAAAAATACCAATAATTGCACTCAACTACAGTTTAAAAAAACTCACATCGACAGAGTTAACTACCATTAGGTTTTTTATCACGTGCATCACATGTGACTTTTTTTTGGACGAAAATGCCCACCTACCAGGTTCGATGGATCTCCAAGAAAAGCGCGCACGATCGATCAAAAGTCCAGATCTCTTCAAAGTATGATTAATTAATTTTAATTTTTCTTATTATTTTTAAATCGGATTAATTAATTAAAATTTTTGAAAATAATAAAAAATCTAAATTAATTAATTTTAAAATATAAAAATTATTATAAATTTTAAAAAATATGAAAAGATTCCAAAAAATTAATTATAAAAATTGGAAAGTTTGATTTAAATTTTCCAAAAATGATTAAAAATTGAAAGAAAAAAAATTATTTAAAAATGCTTAGAAATTTAGAATACTTAATTAAAAATTCAAAAATAGGAAATTTTGATTCTGTAATTTTTTAAAATTGATTAAAAATTGGAAAATTATTGAAAAATTCTACAAAAATCCGGAAAAAATCCTATAAGCTTTACAAAGATGCAACTATTTCCAAAAGCTAACTTTATGGTGTTGATTCTTCATATATTAGTAATCTGCATGTGTGGTGCATGTTTTTTTTTTCCTTCAGCTTATTCTTTCGTAAATTATTCTTAAAGAAAATGTCCACCCATCAAAAATAATTATAAATTCGGAAAAATATAAAATTCCAAAAAAATTAGAATAGTTAATTAAAAATACAAAAATTAATTGCTAAAATAGTCAAATTTGACTTAGTTTTTTTTAAATGATTAAAAATTAAAAATAATTAGAATAATTAATTAAAATAATAAAAAATAATTATTAAAATAGGGAAATTTGATTTAAAATATTGAAACAATGATTAAAATTTGAAAAATTAGGAAAAATATCAAATAAGCTGAAAAACATTATAGAAATTCTACAGAGATACAACTACTTCCAAACTCTCAGTTTATGGTGTTGATTCTTCCTATACAAGTAATCTACATGTGTGATGCTATTTTCTTCTTTAAACCCAATCGTTCACAAATTATCCCTAATATGGTCAAATTATAATTTCAGATTAATTAATTAAAAATTTTAAAATATAATTAAAATTTTGGATTAATTATTTTTTCAAAATTTAAAAAATTAAAAAACCACCCAAAAATATGAAAATATTTAAAAAAATTATAAGAAATTTACAATAATTAAATTTTAAAACAATAAAATAATTAAAAATTGGGAAATTAATTTTAAGAAAAATAATTAAAATTTGGAAAAAAATAGTGAAAATCACGAAAAATTCATAAAATTCTAAAATGAATCAGAAAATTCTAGGAAAACTTGAAAACAAAGACTAGAAGTTCGATGAAGATACAACTACTGTCAAAAGCTAAGAAAAGCACGCTGATCTTTTAAAAAAAATTCAAATTTTTGGAAAAAAATCGAGAAAAATTTGAAAAAACTAAAAGGTCAACCTGCTTTTTTTAGCTTTTGAAACTAGTTGTATCTTTACAAAACTTCTTGTAATTTTTTCAAATTTTCCTGGATTTTTATGATTATTTTCAGAATTTTAAGTCTTTTTCGGAATTTTCTGTAACCCCTGTTTTTCATTTTCCATATTTTGAGTATATTTTTTTCCTTTCCCATGTATTTGATTCAGCTTTTATCTTCTTTTGGACCGTATATTAGATCTTCTTTTCATTGTTTTTGTCATCTTTTATTTGAGCTCTTGATTCGTTTGTCCGCCATCTTTTCGTCTCTGTTTGATCGTGCCATTATTTTTGGATCACCCTATATTTCTTGTTATTTTGATTTATTCACACCCTATAACCCAAAATCCCACTTAATTAAACCCATACCCTGTTTCATATACCCTATAAACATTAATACCCATTATTTACCAAACCCACACCCATTAACCTACTCTTACCCGTTTACCCCTAATTACCTGTCAGCCACAACCCCTAATACTCTAAACCCTAATATTTTCCCTACCCTATATATAAGCATGCTCTGTTATGCCTAAACCCATCAGCCGCCTACCTCTTTCCCCCCCGACCTTCTGATCCCCTGCTCCGTTCTACCTCCCGCTCTCCCGATCCTCTATGACCTAGCCGCCTTGCACCGCCATGCTCTCTCTCTCTAATCTCCCCTCCTCGTCCTTGTGCTTCTCCCCTATCCTCTCCCCCTCTCTTGCTACAGCACCAGCCCCACCTCGGCACCTCCCATCGCTCCGTCGTCGCAGCCTCCGCAGCACCTCCCCGAGGCCAGCGACTGCACCCCTCCGCAATCCCCTACGTCGCTCTTCTCCGACACCAGCGAGCAGCACAGCCAACGCGCCTTGGTCCCCGACACTCCCCTCATCTACTGCTCCTACCGAATGCCAGCCTCAACACACCCCTGTGCTGCCTCTTCCGTTCTCGGCTAGCAGCTCTCTGGGTGTGCGTTTCCCCGTGCTATGTTTCCCTTCGCAGCAGCAGCCAGCATCTTCAACAATAGTGCTCCCCCGCCGTCATCTTCTCATCCGTCATCTCTTTCTCTTTGTGTGCGTGTGTTGGTTCGTGGGATGTGTGTTGGTTCGTGCATTTTGTGTTCGTGGTTTGTATTCGATCCATTCGTGGGTTCATTCGTTCGTTTGTTCGTTCGTTCGTTGCCTGAGAATCTGTTCCCTTTATTCTTGCTCTTGCTTCGTTTCCGTCGTCGTCTATAAGGTAAGTAACTTGTATTCTTTTCTTTGTGTAATACAAGTACTAAATACCGCCTGTAGTATAGTCGTGTTCTAGAGACAATTCTTGTGTGAACCCCTGTTATATCTTATCTCTACTGTGTTGACCCTCCCGTAGTTGCCTCATTACACACATGACATGAAATAACCTAGGGATGACCACTTCTTGTTGTATACATGCATGTTGTTCATGACTTGTTGTATGATCTCATATGCTTAATGTGTTGATAGTAGTATAACTTGTTGTAGACTTGCTAGATACCCTATACCATGTTTCTTGGATATCTAGTATACCATATTTCACATTTGGTTATGTTTTAGATGAGTTTCATGTGAACTAATTGATTTTGTGCATGAAGGATATTTTATGTTTTGCCGATTCTCCGTTTTTTATCAGTATTTTAGACACTGTTAAGATCAGTATATGAAAAAAAAATTGAATATGAATTATATAGAATCCTGTCTACTTTCCAAAATTTTTGACAATTTCAGTTTCGATTTATGAGTTGCGAGTTATGACTATTTTACTGCAGATGTGTTTAATATTCCAAATCCAGTTTTATACGTATTCTGCATAGTAATTTATTTTTATACTAATGTTAAAGAGAATATTTTGATCTAATATTTTGCTGGTTGTAACTAGATTTGATTGGGATCAACCCCTAACTTTTATGGATTTAATTGATGACTTTTATATACTATTCTATACTTGCAAACAACTATTATACTTGCAGAATTTTCATGTTGTTCAGTAAAGAACCTTAATTTCAACCTGATTCAATTTGTTGTATATAAAAACTTTGTGAATATGAATTAGAACCTGCTGTATCTATTTTATCACCCTTTTGACGGATCTGGATTTCGATTTATATTTTGTGAGATATTGCCGTTTTAGTACTGTAATGTTTATGTATCCAGATTTACAAAACTACCGTATCTTGTTGTTTTCTAATTTTACTTGACTATTCTATCTATGTTGGAAAATTATGAAACTTTATTACTAAACATACTAGGAAATACCCTAGATTTTTCTTGGATTTAATCAGTGAGTTTTTATGCCGTTTTTCTGTTTATGAATACAAACTTCTGATTTCTGGCTAAACACGTTTTCTGGATACAAACCTGTTTTGAGTTATGTTTTTTGTGAAATACCATATGACTTATATATATTTTTTGGATTCGGCCGGGAGTCTATTTTCAAGATTCTTTGACGGATCCAAGTTAGCATATTTGTAGCAACGGAAATCCCAAATTTAGTGCAGTACTGTCTTGCTGTCCTGAACTAAGATTTTTGTTGTCATATCCTTTTATAAGTTGTTCTTCACCTGTACATATTTGTCTTTCAAGCTGAACCTGTCACTTGTTTATGACATGTTATTCTTGCCCCTATTTTGTACACGTATATGCCTGTTTGATAATAATAATAAATAACCAGGCCGGGGTTTAAAGGGAAAGATCTAATAGTGGAAAATACAGAAACGTGTACTCGGAAGGGGATCTATATTTCCTACGTGATTACTTGATACTTGAGGCTTGATACTTCATACTTAAGGCTTGATACTTCACATTTTAGGCTTGATACTTCATACTTGAGGTTTGATACTTCACACTTGAGGCTTGATACTTCATACTTGAGGCTTGATACTTCACATTTTAGGCTTGATACTTCATACTTGAGGTTTGATACTTCACACTTGAGGCTTGATACATCATACTTGAGGCTTGATACTTGATTACTTGATACTTGTCTCTGAGTACACTGCCCTCTATGATCCACTATGAAATCTAAAACGAAATTGTTTGAATGTAGCAACCATGTGGTAAAACCCTGGGACGCATGAAGTGCTACCTAGATAGTAATAAATACAAGACTTGAACATGATCACCTGACACTTGACACTTGACACTTGTCACTCGTTTACATGATACTTGTTTACTTGACACTTGTTACATGCCACTTGTACTCGTTCATCTTACTATGCTACTTGATCTATTTATTATCATGTGTATTCCATGCTATGTTTGTTTTCGCTGTTACTAGTTTAATCTTTTCCTGTACTTGTGCCTGTACTATAAGCGGCCCGTAACTTGTATTGACGGGCGCTTTGTTTTCTTTTCCTGTTTCTGCAATTTATTAAATTGCAGATTATGGAGATCAGCAGCCCGATGAAGTTGGTGATATGAGATTCTAGATGCTAGATTTTTGCTATTATTATTTCTTATTGCTTATTTTGAATAATGTATCTGTTACTTGTATTATTTGTATTTGGGCAATGTGACTCAGGATTATTGACTTGTTCAGATCTGGTTTATTTGAGATTATTAAATTTGGTTTCACGTAAATTCTTGTTGGTATATTGATTCATATGTGCATGCCTGGTTGAATTCACTTGCTTCCGACTCTGATTATTCTTGTGAAATGTTGTAAAGATCCTGACAGCTTATGGATGATGAAAATCATTCGCTGGGCTTAGTCACGTATCCGTATTCCGTATTCTCTTTTTGAAAAGTGGGGCGTGACAAGGTTTTTAATGGTATCAGAGCCCAGGTTTGGCTAATGTATTAGTTTGACTGATATATTAAACAAGCTTGGCTCGATCTGGGATTGGCTCAATAGTACACAGACCATGCATACATAAATGAATTATAATCAACTTTGACCTGGATGCTAACTATTTTGATTCCTGTGCAGACCATGACTCGTAGAGGTTCTACTTCTCATCTCCAGGAAGATCAGCCCGGGCTTGAAGCCGTTACCAATGTGTTGGAACGGTTGATCCATATGCAGCAGAACTACAATGACATGGTGATGGCTACTCGGGTTCCGCCTCCCGCTGTGCCTATGCAGGAAACTCTCCCTCCTCGTCCGGATACAATCACAGATTTCATAAGGCTACATCCCGATAGATTCTCCGGCACTAAGACGCCTCTTGAGGCAGAATAGTGGTTGATCCGGACTGAGCAGTTGCTTTTGGCAGCAAGAGTTATCGATGCTGATATAGTGGATGTGGTAGCCATCCAGCTGGTGGATCTGGCTCATATTTGCTGCAGGTCCGAGTCCGAAAGGCTCGAACGATTGATCACTTGGACCACATTCATTAGGAGTTTCTTGGAGAAGTTCTTCCCTAACAGCACTCGAGTGGAAATGGAGCAATAGTTTCTGGCCGTGAAACAGAGCTCCAGGTCTGTGGATGAGTATGCAGCTGAATTTACAAGACTTAGCCCCTTCGCAGCCGTTCTTGTGGAGAATGAAGAGGACAGGGCTCGTTGATTCACATTAGGAATTGAGCAAGAGATTCGAGTGCAGCTCATCTCTCTTCGCTTGCGTACTTATGCTAAAGCTCTTGAGGTGGCTCGAGCTCAGGAGCAGGCTCGTGGTGGGTTGGCTCCTTCCTAGCGAGCGGTTCCGCACTCTGTCGTTGCTAGGCCTTCTGGTGGTCCTATAGCGCCCCGAATTTCCAATATGATATCTTAGAAATACGTGGCACAATTCTCAGCATCAACTTCAATTGCAATAGTAAACATAGCCAAAACATAGATAATTTTTATTTCAAACTTTTATTACAATAATTATTTACAAAACACAGCGGAATACAAAACACCTCGAATTACAATCTTTTCATTACAACACATCTTTTACAATTTTACACAAGCTCTATTATCTTTCTAGCACAAGCATCCAAATCCCAAGCTATAAGCAACAACCTGTAAAACATAAGGCTAGAGATAACCCTAACCCCCAAAACTACAGGGGTCAGCCATAACGGTGTGAGTGACATAAAAACAAAGCAACATAAAAAAACATAGAGCATAGAGTCATAAGCAACATGTATTGACAGCAAGAAATAATGAAATGAGAAATAACAATAAGTAAAGTATGAAAAAATCAACGAATATCAGATAGTAATAGTAATACATGAAAACATCAAGTGAATCTAGACTAAGTGTCAAGTGTAGGAAAAACAGAAAAACACAAGCATAAAACCAAGTCAAGAAAATACAATCTCTACATGCTGACTCTCTAATGCATACTTATCGAATTCTATGCAATCCATAGTACATAGGTCCGGTGCAAGCCCTTAACGATCTCCACTTTATAGGGTTAAACCCCTCATTATGCAACTAATCCTACTACGGTGATAGAAAACAAGATCCAGAATACTCCGCTAATAGGCACCACAGCCCTCGACGCGCAAGCATCATGTAAGAATAGCTCAAAAACCGGAGAATCACCTCCCAACCGTGTACTCCACGAATAGGCTTACAAGGCCCTCGACGTGCAGATACACCAAGTACATTCCATGAATAGGCATGCCGACCCTCGACACGCGAATGCACCCTGCATGCTCGTGAATAGGCCTGCAGACCCTCGACACGCGAACATACAAATGTCCTCTCGAGACAGAACAACAAACAGTCCTGGAACGCATCCATTGGACTAACAAAACCATGAGCCTATACTTAAGTTTTCCAAGTTCCATCATATCCCCACTAGTGCCTTTCCTTAAGTTGGTTATTTTTAAAACACAAAATCCCCATCTCTAGAGTTAATGTATCCCGCCGGACTTAAATACTCAACAACAACCCCAAGACCCAACTGGTCTAAATCAATAAATCTCATCTACCAGTTCACAGGACTCCCACTTAACTCCTAGAGATATCATCAAGACCAAAACTCACAAATCCATCGTCAAAACGATCATATGAAGAAACTTCTCCAATCAACAAAACCCGAATCTTTTATAAAATTCCAAACATCTTGAAAACATATGTTCTGTAGAAAGGATAATATTTAGAATAGTAAGTTATAGATCCAAAAACTTTTAAAGAGTCAATCGTTTAAAGAACATCAGGATAACTCAAGAAACATCAGTAACAGTCGACTGTAAACCGGAGTCGGTCGACTGTCCAGAGTAAAAAACCAGCACTTCAAGAAAATAATTCTAAGTAGTAGCAGTTGACTGTAAATAGTCATCGATCGACTGTCCAGAGCAAAAATCCAAAACTTCGAGAAACATCAAAACAGTGCAGAGGCAGTCGACTGGAAAAATGGGTCAGTCGACTGTTCTGCAAAAAATCCAAAACTTTAAGAAAACATAAATCAGAGCAGACCAGTCGACTGCGTAAAGTGGTCAGTCGACTGTCCCGCATGAAAATCCAATACATCAAGAAAACACAAATCTGAGTAGTGACAGTCGACTGTATAACCTGGACAGTCGACTGTCCCGCAGAAAATTTCGAGACTTCAAGAAAATACATCAGCCAAGACCCCGACAGTCTACTGTCGACATTGGTCGGTCGACTATCAGTCCTCCAGACTGCAGTTTTAGTTGTGCACATTTCAACCGATACGGAGTTTTACTTCATAAAAACGAAATCTATAAAAGGTATATTTCTGATATGATCAAATACGACTTGTAGAGTATATAAGAGTTCACAAAACTAATCAAAACCACTTTGGATTGATAAAAAATAGCTTTTTGATGAATTTCTTCAAAATAAAACATGAATGTGTGCATATATCCAAACTATAGTTTTTAAGAATCAATCCTACATCAAATAACTTCGTATTATGTTCCAAACCATATCAATGCTGAAATAATTAGGATCCAATCAAAAATCTACAAAACACACAAAAATCTAATTTCTTCAAAAACAACGAAATAAGATATATATGTACAAATGTTTGTGCGCCAAAAAAACTTGAAAACTCATCAATTAAAATAGTGTAATATTTAGATTTAATCTCAGTACTAAAACCGATCATATTCAATTGAAAACTTCGCAAACTTCATAAAATCACGAAATCCCCAAATTTAGTCAAAATGTATCAAACCCAAATCTAGTCATCACAACTCAAATCCTCAAGACATGGTTTTTTAATCCATCCTTCTCAAAATTCCTCAAACTCAATCTCAACTATTCTCAATAGTTAATTCATAAACAAAAACAAATTTATCATTAACATGGCCAAGTTGCATTCATCCAACTCACCAATAGTCAAAAATCTCATCTTTAATCGATTTATGCATAACATTCACCATACTCAATCAAATCAGCAATAATCCAACAGAAATGGCCTACTCATAATTTATATTGGGTTCTCATACAATCTAAAATCATCCACATGCAATTCTACTCACAAATAACTAGGGTTTTCACAAAAGATCCAATTTTTAACTTATCAATTCATCCAATCCACCATATGTATTCATATCAAAACCCTAGCATGCTTTCTAATCTACAGATCATCTCATACAACATACATAAAACAAAACAAAACAAAACATGTCACTCACCTTGTTGGAGAGATCAAACGAATATGATAAAGCAAGAAAAAATCCTCCTTCGCAAGAAATCCAAGGTCTCCTCTTTAAATCTTTAAAAAAATAATAATAATAAAACCTTTGTATTGTGCAGCGAAAGACGGCTGCACTCCACCTTTTAAATAGGCTGGAAATCAAGAGAATTAGGGTTTTGAACACATTTGCAAAAATACTCCTTTCAAATATAACTTTACATATATAGATTCATATACTTGGAAACTTGATAAAACCAATTTATTTGAGATTTAAAATTCAAAAAGACCTCCTCCAGCATCAGCCGGCACTGTTTGAGAAATCCAGAAAATAATTTTGCATTTTCACCCCTTCAAAAAGCAATTTTGCAAAAAGATCCCCTTTAATCAAAACTTATAAAATAAATTAAATTCATTAAAACAAATGTAACCCCTGTTTTCATAAATAAATATTTCTTGTATATTTTATTTATTTAGAATAATTGTATATTTTAACGTTAATTTCTATTTCTATATGATCGACTATTTATAATATATATTGTTTGGATTGTTTTGGTAAATTTGTTAAACTCGAATCCCATCCTGATATATATATTATTTTATTTACTGTTATTGTTATTATCGTTATTATTACTGTTATTATTATTATTTTTTTGTTATTTCCATCATTAAACTTTTTGATTTATTAATTTTAGAAACCCTGTAAATCGTAATCTATATTTTGTGATTATTGGAATATGGATTTGCATACATTTTGATTTAATTAAATTAATTACTATTTAATATATTTTAGCCCAAATTAATCCTGATTTTATTTATTCTGTGAACCCGTATATTTTATTGTATTATTAGTATTTGAGTATTAACCTAATGTATACTATTTGATTCATTGTACTATTGTACTACTGTTTATTTATTTATTTAATCATTTGTTTTTAATCTAAAAACCATTATTTATACCCAAAATCCATAACCCATTTTCTTGTTGGATAATCCAATACCCTAACCCTAAACCCAATAACCTTATACTATAAAACCCTAACCTAATTAACCTTAACCCTAATTACCTTTACTGTGCTAACCTAATTTACCCCAGCCGCCAGAACCCCCCTTCATCCCTACTGCTCCATCCCGCTCTCTTCATCTCCTTCCTCGACTTCTTCAACCCATCCCCGCTCTCCCTACTCCCACTCACCCTGTTCCCCACCTCGACGACCTGACTGTAGCCCCCAACACAGCACACAGCAGTAGCATCGCACCCCCTCCTACAGTGCCGCCCTTTGTTCTCCAGTCATGATGCCTCCACGACACAGCCACCCGGTGCCAGCCCCCTCCACCCTATGTTGCACTGCCTCCAACCAGCCTCGGCAACTGCACTGCGCCACCACAGCGCGCCCCTGCGCTGTCTCCACCCCGGTGCGCCTTCCCTACCTCATCGGCGACCTGCACAGCAATCTCCTCAATTTGACTGCAGCCAGCAACCGCGACTCAGTCACCCTGCATTCCCATCCTTCTTTCGCAACTCACAGTGACGCCAGCAAACCCGACCCTACAGCGCCTCGCTTTCCCCTGGCCGTCACTGCCATGGCCGCCACCCACTACCGTGACCCCGACCATCATGCCGCAGCCACAGCGTGGCCCGACACCGTGTCGTGCCGCTGTCCCCGCCATCATACCAGAGCCAGAGCCATGGAGTTGTTCTTTATATGGGTTTTAATGAAGTTCATTCTGGACCATCCAATTGATCTTGATCAATCATCTTGTACATCAGATCTTGATTATTCAAATCATGGTCGTCCGATCTTATCTGATCTTGATCTCTTGGTCTCGACCGTCAGATCTACTTCGTGATCATCATCTTCATCATCATCTTGATCTTGATCTTGATCTTCGATCTCAGCCGTCCGATCGACCAATCACACTTGATCTCGGCCCGTGATCGTCTCGTTAGTCTTCTACTTTGTGAGTTAAACATTTGATCCACTTCTTGTTCTTATTCATCAATTGTCAATCATGGTATATTTACTCTTTTGGTACTCTTCTAATTCTTATATGTTTTATGTTCGATCTCGGCTGTCAGATTCGCTTGATCTTCACCTTGATCACCATCTTGATCAAAGAGATCCGTGCCCGATCGTGATCATCGTGATCGTTTTCTCGTCACCGTGTCGCCGGGATTCTGATCTTGTTATTCTCAAATTATCGGATCTAATCGTCGTCCTAAAGGCAAGCATTCTTCTTGTACAAATGATTGTTCTAGTAGAAGCGTTTAATTGAAAATACTGTAAATAGATCGTAGTTGTGACTCCTTCTTGTCTCATCGTTGTTGAATTATACTTCATCGATTCCATAATCTTAAGAGTCACAACCCTTCGTTGATATATTTACAAAACTAGTTGGACCCTTTTCATCTCCTAATTACTTGAACATGAACCCCTTGACTTGTAGAAATGTGTTGTATGATATTTTGTGTTGATCTTACATTCTTTTGAGTTGAGAAATACATGTGACTTGCTGGTTTGATCCCCAATGCATCCATATTTGTATCACGCACTAATCTAGACTCATAATAGGCATTTATCGTGCAACTTGTATATAAAAGAAATTCACACTTGCTGCTATTCTTGTCTTTACTTGCTGTTTCAATCCCGATAAAACCAAAATCTGAACTTGAGTCCTGAATATGAAATGTAGCCCTAAGTGTCTAGTTGCCAATAACATCCGGAATTTTTGAATTCCGAGTTAGAGTTTAGGAGATACTGTAGTTTTACTGCTGCTGTGGCGGTAATTGCAGATTCACAAAAACTACTGCACCGCCTTTGGTTTACAATTATTTTAACTATGCTACCAGTAAGTAAATGACTTGAAATTTTGTATGCTGTTACTTGATACCCTAGAGAACATTCCCTAATTTTATCAGAATTAAGTAATGATGTTTCAACCCTATTTCATATGTATAAACTCGGTTTTACAAATTCTGGCTGAACACAAATGCTGTATAGTTTGCTGTTTTGACATCAATTGCTGCAATTTTTATGTGTCTTATTTATATGCATTGGAACCGGGTAGGAGTCTAGTTTCTAGAACTTCTGACGGATCCACATTTGCTATCTTTTATCAACAGGAATCGCAATTTTGGTGCAGCAACGTCATGCTGTCCAGATTTGAGATTTTCGTTGTTCTTGATACTTTGATTTGTTTTGACCCTCGAACATGTATCCTACCTAGCCTTGACTTGTTCCATGTTCTTGATTATATTTACTTGACTTGTTTCGCACACTTTCATGCTTGCTTGATGATAATAATGAATAATAAGCCGAGGTTTAAGGGAAAGACCATAGTAGTGGACAATATGGATAAGTGTACTCGGAAGGGGGCCCGTGTTTCCCACTTGATACATGCTTTATGAACTAGTTATATTGTATCCGATTCATGAACTAGTATATTATTATCCGATTCATGAACTAGTACATTATTTGATTCATGAACTAGTATATATTTGATTCATGACTTATCTTGCTATGACTTGACACATGAACTAGTTATATGATTACCCAATTCATGAGCATGGCTTGCTTGATACTGGATACCTGAGTACACCGCCCTATAAACTCCACCACTAGGCCTAAACAAAATTGCATTGACTGTAGCAACCATGTGAAAAAAAGGATGGCACATGAAGTGCTACCTAGATAGTAATAACTACAAGACTTGATATATGATACTTGAACATAATACATGCTTACTTGATATTTGATTACATGATACATGAGGCTTGATACTTGAACATAATACTTGACACTCGCTACTTAATACTTGTACTTGAAAACTTGACACTTGAGACTTGTTACTTGTTACTCGACACTTGTACGTGATATTTATTACTTGATGCTTGATACCATTACATGTTCACTTGCCAATTGTTCTACTACTAGTATTTGTTACCCAATTTTGTCACTCGAGTTGTCTTTCTTGCTAGCTAGTTTCTTGAATCCCACTACTTGTTGCATCCCTATTACATTCTTGATTCCAAATCTTGTTCCATATTTCTTGTACTTGTTTTACTATTTGTGGCCCTAGCTTGCACTAAGGGCGTTTGTCTTGTTTCCTCTATTTTTTTTTTCTTTTTTTATATTTATATATACAGACTTTGGAGACGAGTTACCTGCTGGAATTGGTGAGCAGACATTCTAGGCTTCGCTTGGAGAAAGGACTTGCTTAAAATAATCTGTTTTATTTGAGTTATTTATAATTGTTGCTACTTGAATTCTGTAACTGGCTTATAATCCCGAGTTTTATCTTTTGATCCAGATTTGAAAACTTATTTGAATATTTATATTTTGTTCAATTATTTTCTGTTGATTAATAAATTATTCATGCATGTGTGGTTGTGTATAACTTGTTATATTTCTTGTTATGATGCTGAGTCGATCCTACAGCTTATGAATGATGAAAATCATTCGCTGGGTCAATGTTACGCGCTCGTATTCCGTATTTTTGGAAAGCGGTGCGTGACAACAAAAGGTAAAATTTTTAACCCTGAGTTGACTAGGCATTATACCCAGTCCAAAAATCTAAAAATCTGGAGTTTTCACTCTAATTGGTAATTTTGCACAAAAGTCCTTCTTTTTGTAATATTTGTAAATAGCTTCAATAAATATCGGAAAAATCTAGAAAAATCACAAATAATATCAAATAATAAATAATGAGTTTCCCCAAAATAATTTTGGCTTTTGAACTTCCCAAGAAAATATTTGCACGTGTTTTGCACGTGTAAAAAGATAAATTTTCAGAAGAATATTTATTAAATCACCAAAAATCATTTTAATTCATTTATAAATCTTAAAAATAATATTAAAAAAATACGGGGTACTACAGGTCCGATTCGGAGGCCTATCCTAGCCCATCCGGTCAGGGCAGCTCCTTACTCTTCTACGGTTCCTCAGAGGGGTAGTTTTTGCGACTTTTGCCAACTTGCTGGGCATGAGCACAAGGACTGTAGGTGTGCCAATTGCCACTATTTTGGTTGTGGTGCTTCCGATCATACGGTGCGGGAATGTCCGCGGCAGCAGTAGGTGGCTCTTCCAGCCAGGGGTCCAGTTCAGTAGGTAGCCCCAATTCGTGGTCCAGTCAGGCCACCACTTCCTCCTCAATGCCAGATTGCCTGTCAGAGGACCACTGTTTCCAGGAGAGGTCAGGCTTTCAACCTGACTGCTGCAGATGCTGAGTCAGCAGACGGTGTTAATGCAGGTATATCTTTTTGCTGTTTAGTTGTGACTCTTTTGCTTCTTTCAATTGTCTTGCATTATTCTTTCATATTTTCTTTCTGCATTGTGTTTTCCCTCATCCCTGTTCAACCATTTTTTCCTCTTGTCTCTTTTGATTCTATCTTAGGTATTGTCCTTGTTTGCTCTTTTCCTGCTCATATTCTTTTTTATTTTGGGGCAACCCATTCTTTTGTCTCTTCTCGGTTCGTGGCTCACCATCAGTTGAAGTGCAGCATCATGTCAGAGGCTTGGAACATTGTGAAAGGTGGTGGTGTTTTCATTTGTTTTCGGAAGTGCAGGCAGTGTCCCGTAGTTATCAGTGGCACAAATTTCAAGGCCGACCTGATTGTAATTGGAAATTCAGGATTTGACGTTATTCTCGGTATGAACTGGTTGGGTGAATCCCACGCCATTATTGATTGCCGTACCAAGAAAGTTGTATTCCAGATCCCAAATCGCACAAAGTTTGAGTTCCATGCCGGGGAGATGTTCCTTAGCCGAGTTGAGACTACAGCTGATCAGGAGGTTTGTGCAATGGAATTCCATTCAGGCTGTGAGGCAGCGCCTCTAGTAGTGCAGGATTTCCTGGATGTTTTTTCAAAGGAGTTTCCTGGCTTACCCCTGATAGGGATGTAGAGTTTGGTATTGAAGTTCAGCCTGGTACAGCACCGAATTCGAAGAGTCCCTACAGGATGGAACCGGTTGAGTTAGCAGAGCTTAAGGTGCAGATTCAGGAATTACTGGATTTGGGATTCATCTAACCCAGTGTTTCGCCGTGGGGTGCTCCAGTCCTTTTTGTTAACAAGAAGGATGGTAGTCGTCGGCTGTGCGTGGATTATCAGGAACTGAACAATATTACTATGAAGAACCGGTATCTGTTGCCCAGGATCGATGACTTATTTGATCAGTTAAACAGAGCTGCTATTTTCTCGAAGTTGGATCTTCGTTCCGGGTATCATTAGGTCAAGGTGAAGGCGACTGATGTACAGAAGACTACATTCAGGACCAGATATGGACACTATGAGTATCTTGTGATGTCGTTCGGGATCACGAACGCGCCTGCTGTATTCATGAGTCTTATGAACAGGGTCTTTTCCCAGTTCTTAGATAAATTTGTGGTAGTCTTCATTGATGACATTCTGGTGTATTCTCAGAATCAGAAGGATCATGCTGAGCATCTCAGGTTGGTTCTACAGACTTTGAAGGAGAATCAACTCTATGGGAAACTCAGCAAGTGTGAGTTTTGGCTCGACAGGGTCACTTTCTTGGGGCACATTATCTCGGGCGATGGTATTTCTATGGATCCGGCCAAGGTTGAGGATGTGATGGATTGGCCAGTTCCCAAGTCAGTTTCTGAGGTGAGGAGTTTCCTTGGTCTAGTTGGCTATTATCGAAAATTCGTCCAAGATTTTTCGAAGATAGCAGGACCATTGACTAAGCTAACTGGGAAGGATCATAAGTTCTGTTGGTATGAGGCTTGTAATGAGGCTTTTCCTGAGTTAAAGAGCAGCTTGACTTCAGCGCCAGTGTTGACAATTCCACATGGTTCAGGCAGATTTGTAGTTCACTGTGATGCTTCGTGTAAGGGTCTTGGAGCAGTTCTGATGCAGAAGGGCCAAGTCATTGCTTATGCATCGAGGCATTTGAAGCCGCATAAGAAGAACTACCGACTCGGGACTTGGATTTAGCAGCAATGATCTTGCTTTGAAGCTGTGGAGACATTATTTACTTGGGGACCAAGTGGAGATCTTCACAGACCACTAAAACCTCAAGTACGTCTTCACCAAGAAGGAGTTAAACATGAGGCAAATACGTCGGTTGGAGCTTATGACTGATTATGACATCAGTTTGCAATGCCATCCTAGTAGAATGAACTTGGTGCCAGATGCTTTGAGCAGGAGACCGGAAGAATGTTCCTGACTCAGCAGAGTGATTTGGTTGAGCAGATGCGAAGGTTGGAGTTGGATGTGTTGTTGCCGAGTTCTGATCGGAGTTGTTTGGTGCTCCAGCTTCAGTCGTCTCTTGTTGAGCAGAACAAAGAGGCGCAGGCTGATGATGTGCAGTTGCAGAGTTTTCGAGCTGAGGTTGAGTCTGGTTCCAGAACGGACATGGTTATTCATGCTGATGGATCGCTTCGTTTTGGGTCCAGGTTGTGTGTCCTGAAGGGTGAAGTTCGTCAGAGGTTGCTTGAGGAAGCCCACCAGTCGTCATATTCTATCCATCCTGGAGGTACTAAGATGTATCAGGATTTGAAGCTTCATTTCTGGTGGCACGGTATGAAAAGGCTTGTGGCTCGGTTTGTATCTCATTTTTTATCTGCCAGTAGGTTAAGGCAGAGTATCAGAGGACCACCGGACTTCTTCAACCGCTTCCCATTTCAGAGTGGAAGTGGGAACATATCACTATAGATTTTGTGACCGCTTTACCGAGGAGTCCTAAGGGTCATAATGCCATTTGGGTGATTGTCGACCGACAGACGAAGAGTGCTCACTTCATTCCCTTCCGTGTCGGACAGTCTACTGAGAGCCTAGCTGAGAAGTACATGAAAAAGATCTTTAGACTTCATGGGATTCCAGTCAGTATTGTATCCGACAGGGATACGAGATTCATATCTCAGTTTTGGGAGAGTCTTCAGAGCAGTTTGGAGAGTAAATTAAAGTACAGTATAGTTTTTTCATCCCCAGACTAATGGACAGTCAGAGAGGACCATCCAGATTCTTGAAGATATGTTGAGGTCCTGTATGCAGTTCGGTGGATCATGGGAGGACCATTTGCATCTCGCAGAGTTCTCGTACAATAATAACTTTCAGGCCAGTCTTAAAGCTGCACCGTTCGAGGCACTTTATGGGCAGAAGTGCAGATCACCAGTGTGCTGGGATGACATTGGTGAGAGGAAGTTGTTGGGTCCGAAGTTAATCACCAGGACAGTTGATGCGGTGACTCAGATCAGGAAGAACTTGCAGGCAGCTCAGGATAGGCAGAGGCGATGGGCTGATATCCATCGGAGAGCTTTGGAGTTTGAGGTTGGTGACAATGTTTTCCTAAAGGTATCGCCTTGGCGTGATGTCATTCGGTTTGGTAGTGGGGGCAAGCTCAACCCAAGGTTTATTGGACCGTTTGATATTGTGGAGCGAGAAGGCAAGGTGGCCTATCGCCTTACATTGCCGCCAGCTTTATCAGGAGTGCACGATGTTTTCCATGTGTCACAACTTAGGAGATATATCCGTGATGAGAGCCACATGATCGACTATTCTGAGTTGACCGTTCGGCCGGATTTGACTTGTGAGATTCCGCCAGTTACTATTTTGGATCGGCGGGAGAAAGTGCTTAAGAACAAGGTCAACAAGTTGGTTCGTGTATCTTGGAATCCTCACTCGCCGAGTGAGTCGACTTGGGATCTGGAGGAGGACATTCAGCAAAATTTTCTCATCTGTTTGAGTAGCTTTTTGTTTTGTATTTCTTTTCTTTTCGGGGTTACCCTATGTACCTCTTATTTGAATTTCAAGGACGAAATTCTTCTTGTTAGGTGGGTAGGATTTGTAACCCCTATTCTTCATTTTCTGTATTTTGAGTATATTTTTTTTCCTTTCCCGTGTATTTGATTCAGCTTGTATCTTCTTTTGGACCGTATATTGGATCTTCTTTTCATTGTTTTTGTAGTCTTTTATTTGAGCTCTTGATTCTTTTGTCCGCCATCGTTTCTTCTCTGTTTGATCGTGCCATTATTTTTGAATCACCTATATTTCTTGTTATTTTGATTTATTCACACCCTATAACCCGAAATCCCACTAATTTAAACCCATACCCTGTTTCATATACCTATAAACCATTAATACCCATTATTTACCAAACACACACCCGTTAACCTACTCCTACCCGTTTACCCCTACTTACCTGTTAGCCGCAACCCCTAATACTCTAAACCCTAATATTTTCACTACCCTATATATATGCATGCTCTGTTACTCCTAAACCCATCAGCCGCCTGCCTCCTTTTCCCCTCGACCTTCTGATCCCTTGCTTCGTTCTACCTCCCGCTCTCCCGATCCCCTGTGACCTAGCCTCCTTGCACCGCCCTGCTCTCTTTCCCATCTCCCCTCCTTGTCCATGTGCTTCTCCCATATCCTCTCCATGTTTCTTGCTGCAGCACCAGCCCCACATCGGCACCTCCCATCGCTCCGCCGTCACGACCTCAGTAGCACCTCCCCAAGGCCAGTGACTGCACCCCTCTGCAGTCCCCTGCGTCGCTCTTCTCTGACACCAGTAAGCAGCACAGCCGACGCGCCTTGGTCCCCGACGCTCCCCTCATCCGCTGCTCCTCCCGAACGCCAGCCGCAGCACACCCCTGTGCTGCCTCTTCCGTTCTCGGACAGTAGCTCTCTTGGTATGCGTTTCCTCGTGCTGTGTTTCCCTTCGCAACAACAGCCAGCAACTTTGACGGAAGCGCTCCCCCGCCATCTTCTTCTCATCCACCGTCTCTCTCTTTGTGTGCATGTTTTGGTTCGTGGGTTATGTGTTGGTTCGTGCGTTTTGTGTTCGTGGTTCGTGTTCAATCCGTTCGTGGGTTCGTTCGTTCGTGAGTTCATTGCCCGGTAATCTGTTCCCGTTATTCTTACTCTTGCTTCATATTCGTCGTCATCTATAAGGTAAGTAACTTGTATTCTTTTCTTTGTGTAATACAAGTACTAAATACCGCCTGTAGTGTAGTTGTGTTCTAGAGACAATTCTTGTGTGAACCCCTGTTATATCTTGTCTATATTGTGTTGACCCGCCCATAGTTACCTCATTACACACATGACATGAAATAACCTAGGGATGACCACTTCCTGTTGTATACATGCATGTTGTTCATGACTTGTTGTATGATCTCGTATGCTTGATGTGTTGATAGTAGTATAACTTGTTCTAGACTTGCTAAATACCCTATACCATATTGCTTGGATATCTAGTATACCTTATTTCACGTTTGGTTATGTTAGGGATGGCAATCGGGTCAAACGGGCCGGGCCGGGCCCAAAGTTGATTTAGGCGACCCGCCCAACCCGTGAACCTTTTAGGGTCCAACCCGGGTCGGGTCGGGTCGACCCGCAGGTTGGCCCGTTTAGATAGATAGGTTTTTTTAAAATATTTTTAGCTTAAAATAATAATAATAATAATACTAAGTAACTAATAATACTAGTAAACATTAAAAATTGTAATAATAATAATAAGATTGAAAGAGTGAAATTGGCAAAAAAATTTGAAATATTATTCATATGAATTTAAGTTATACAATTTTCACAATTTCTAATGAAATGAAAAATTCAATTCACAAATATGTTTTATACACTAACATATTTCTTATATACAATTTTAATTGACTCTAATTTTTATAATTTAACATAACAAGCAAAGATATAATACAATTTCTAACGTGTCGGTCGAGTTGCTATTACAAGCAAAGCTACTGTTGTTGTTGTTGTTGTTGTTGTTGTTGTTCTTCCGGCGAGTTGCTCCCACTTGTGGACGTTGATAGTGCTTTCCCTTGTGTCCTATCTTCAGCCTTCAGCCAATCTTCTGTGCAAACGAGCATCTCTAACGTGTCGGGCTTCAAGCGATTCCTGTAATCAGTTAGAACTCTGCCACTTGAAGAAAATCCACTTTCAGAAGCAACTATAGAGACGGGAGGAGTTAGTAAATCTTTAGCCATAATTGACAGAATACTAAAAGTGTGTCCATGGTCTTTCCACCATTGTAAAATATATAGTGGAGAAGAAGAAGGCTCAGAATCTTGTTGGTTATACCAATTTAATTCATTTGGTTGATTAGTCCTAGGTTTTTTTGATTGAATTTGTTCAAGTAAATTAAATGTTCTATCATCAAATTTACTCTTACCCTTACCTTTAGAAGTACCAGAAGAAGAACTAACTACAGAAGTTGTACTACTAGAAGCAAAAAGTTTATCATAATAATCATACAAGTTTTTTAATGTAGATTCAAACTGAACTAAAAAGTAGCGCAATTAATTACTAATTCTACATTTTCCTCAAGTAATGCAAAAAATATTTCAATCAAACTCTTTGTACCTTCTAATTTGATACAAGGATCCGTAACGGTAGCAACACAAATCAACATAGGAGGAGGAAAATAATACTTCAAAAAAATTTTGTATGCAGGTTTTACAATCTCACCAACATGGGGATCATTTAACATTTCGTTAAATGTTTGCATCATGCTAACTAATGAAATAAAAATGCTACTAGAAGTAGATTCTTATGTTTTTGAAAATTTTAAAGTTGCGGTTTTAAATGGTTCTAAAAATTTCAACAAAGCTTTGGCATAATACCAATCAGTGGGAGTCATTTCAAAATTTGGCATATAAAATGCAATACAAAAATCATTTACAACTGCTTTATATTCGGTAACAACATGTAGTAAATCAAAAGTAGAATTCCATCGGTATCTAACATCCTTTGGAAATCTTCTAAAAGGTACATTTTTAATCCTACACCAAGCTTTCCATTCTTACACCAAGCTTTCCATTCTTGTAATACGCTTGGACTTAATGCAATGAAATGTACACAATTTCTAATTTTAACTATATATGGATCAGCTATTTTTAATGCATCTTGAACACATAAATTTATAATATGACATGCACATCTAACATGAAAAATATTTTCAGATGGAGGGTTTAATACGGATTTTAAAGTAGTAATTGCTACATTGTTGTTAGATGCATTATCAAAACTAATACACATAATTTTATCACGAATATAAAAAACATTACAAATTTCTATAATACGATTTGCTATTTCAGCGCCACTATGGGGATACGGCAATGCCGCAAGTGATATGATTCTTTTTTGAAGAATCCAATCATTGTCAATCCAATGACAGTTTATTCCCATCATTGGAATATTGTTGACACCCGTCACCCGTCCAACAATCCGAAGTTAAACTAACTCTACAAGTTAAACTCTATAAAATTGCAATCAAAGCGACCTTCATTTCGATGTACATTTTAAAACAATCCGATTTGCAAGTATTTCTCGGAATTCTTCTAAAATGAGGGTTTAAGGCCATTTGGTTAAAATTTTCCAAGTCCCTACTCTCGGAATAGGAAAATAGTAACTCTTCCTTTATGACTAATTGGGCCATTTCCCGACGAACAAGATCGGGATCATAAGGGTGGCTATCAACTAGACCGATCCTAGGGTTGATTTTTTGTTGGCCTTGTAGGTCAGCAAGAAGGTCTTTATAGTTATGTTGGATGTGTCTACTAATTGTACCGGTGCCATCACCCCTCTTGAATTTGTATGTTTTACCACATGTTTTACGAACTTTCAAACCTATACCCGGAGTTTGTTCGTCCGGGATATAATCGTAAAACTTATGCCAATCACTAGTTTCTCCTCTACTTTTCCTACTACTACGGGGTTGTGTGGTTTCAGTTGGTTGTTGTTCTTCTTCTTCTTCTTCTAATTGTATGTCACCTTCAAACTCGTCGTGTGCACCCCATTGTTGGGTAGGAGGATCATGGTACTCTTGGGCGGGCTCACTAATTGGGACAATTGGTGGCCTACAGGAAGAGGAGGAGGAATCGTGCCCGCTACGACCGCTACCGCGTGATCTAGACATAATGTAATAATGTACTAATGTATGTAAAATTGTATTAAAAAAATACACAATGTAGGAACGGTGAATTATAAAAAAAAATCTAAAAAACAAGAGGATTGAGATAGAGAAGATCAAAAAACCAACAATAATTTTAGCTACAACGCAAAAAAAAAATAACAAGAGATGTATGAAATTTTGATACCGTTCACCATAGAATACGCGTATGTAAAATAAACCGTGAAAATAAGAATAGAAGTAGAACTAGAAAGAAGCGATTCGCCGATTCCGCAATTGAAGAGTTGAGGAGAGCTTCAAGGAGAATTGACGAGAGTTGAAGAGAGTTGAAGACGTTGAAGATGTTGAATTTTGATTTCGATATAATCGAAAATTGATCGTGTATATGCCTTGTTGTCGACTTTCTTGTTGAATACTTCAATTGTTGAAAATTTCCTTAGAAATGATTTATAATAGTAAAAAGAGTAGGAGAGTAAGGTGTGATTTTTTTAGGGAGTTTTGGGGGGGGGTATTTAAGGGCTACAAATGTTAAACAAAAACCAAAAAAAACAAAAAAAACCAAAAAAAGGGCTAAGAGAGCCGTTGGTTGGCTCTGTTGCACAGTGACCCAACGGGTCTCTGACCCGCGGGTCAACGGTCGACCCGTAACGGGTCGAACGTTCGACCCGTACGGGTCCAACGGGTCATAACCCGCGGGTCGACCTGCGGGTTGGCAGCGGGTTGGGTATTTTTTAACGGGTTCGCGGGCCGGGTTGGGCGGGTTGGATTCGCGTTTTCTTCGACCCGGGTCGACCCGTTACTGTACACGGGTTCGACCCGAACCCGCCAAACCCTTAACCGGGCCGGGTTTAACGGGCGGGTCGTGGGTGGGTCACCGGTTGACCCGGCCCAGTTGCCATCCTAGGTTATGTTTTGGATGAGTTTCATGTGAACTAGCTGATTTTGTGCATGACGGATATTTTCTGTTTTGCCGATTCCCCGTTTTTTATCAGTATTTTAGACCATATTAAGATCAGTATATGAAAAAAAATTGTGAATATGAATTATATAGAATTCTGTGTACTTTTCAGATTTTCTGACAGATCTCAGTTTTGATTTATGAGTTGCGAGTAATGACTATTTTACTGCAGATGTGTTTAAAATTCCAGATCCAGTTTGATACGTTTTCTGTATAGTAATCTATTTTCCTACTAATGTTAAAGATAATATTTTGATCAAATATTTTGCTAGTTACAACTAGACTTCATTGGGATTAACCCCTAATTTTTATGAATTTAATTGATGACTTTTATATACTATTCTATACTTGTAAACAACTACCATACTTGCAGAATTTTCATGATGTTCAGTAAAGAACCTTAATTTCAACCTGATTCTATTTACTGTAATTAAAAACTTTGTGAATGGGAATTATAGCCTACTGTATCTATTTTATCACCCTTTTGACGGATCTGGATTTCGATTTATATTTTGTGAGATATTGTCATTATAGTAATACAGTGTTTATGATTCCAGATTTACAAAACTACCGTATCTTGCTATTTTCTAATTTTAATTGACTATTCTATCTATGTTGGAAAATGATGAAACAATATTTTCTGTTACTAAACATACTATGGAATACCCAAGATTTTTCTTGGATTTAATCAGTGAGTTTTTATGCCGTTTTCTAGTTTATAAATACAAACTTTTGATTTCTGGCTGAACACGTTTTCTGGATACAAACGTGTTTTGAGTTATGTTTTTACGAAATACCATATGACTTATCTATATTTGCTGGATTCGGCCGGAATTCTATTTTCCAGATTCTTTGACGGATCCAAGGTTGGCATGTTTGTAGCAACGGGAAATTTAGTGCAATACTGTCTTACTGTCCTGAAATAGAATTTTCGTGGTCGTATCCTTTTATGAGTTGTTCTTCACCTGTACGTATTTGTCTTTCAAACTGAACCTGTTACTTGTTTATGCCATGTTATTCTTGCCCTGTTTTGTGCACGTATATGCTTATTTGATAATAAATAAATAACCAAGCCGGGGTTCAAAGGGAAAGATCTAATAGTGAAAATACAGAAACGTGTACTCGGAAGGGGATCTATACATCCTACGTGATTACCCTACACTTGAGGCTTAATACTTCATACTTGAGGCTTGATACTTCAGACTTGAGGCTTTATACTTCACACTTGAGGCTTGATACTTCATACTTGAAGCTTGATACTTGATTACTTGATACTTGTCCCTGAGTACACTGCCCTCTATGATCCACTATAAAATCTAAAACGAAATTATATGAATGTAGCAGCCATGTGATAAAAATTTGGGACGCATGAAGTGCTACCTAGATAGTAATAAATACAAGACTTGAACATGATCACTTGACACTTGCTACTTGTTACTTGTACATGATACTTGATTCTTGACACTTGATACTTGTTACTTGTTTACATGATACTTGTTTACTTGACACTTGTTACATGCCACTTGTACTCATTGATCTTGCTATGCTAGTTGTTCTATTTGTTATCATGTCTATTCCATGCTATGTTTGTTTCCGCTGTTACTAGTTTAATCTTTTCCTGTACTTGTGTCTGCACTACAAGTGGCCCGTAACTTGCATTGAAGGGAGTTTTCTTTTCTTTTCCTCTTCCTACAATTTATTAAATTGCAGATTATGGAGATCAGCAGTCCGATGAAGTTGGTGATATGAGATTCTAGATGCTGGAGTTTTGCTATTATTATTATTTTTTTGCTTATTTTGAATAATGTATCTGTTACTTGGATTATTTGTATTTTGGCAATATGACCCAGGATTATTGACTTGTTCAGATCTGATTTATTTGAGATTATTAAATTTGGTTTCAAGTAAATTCTTATTGGTATATTGATTCATATGTGCATGCGTGGTTGATTCTCTTGCTTCCGACTCTGATTATTCTTCTGAAATGTTGTAAAGATCCTGACAGCTTATGGATGATGAAAATCATTCGCTGGGCTTAGTCAAGTATCCGTATTTCGTATTCTCTTTTCGGGAAGCGGGGCGTGACATTTTCACTATTTTTTCCTAATTTTCATTATTTTTTATTCTTCAAAATCAATTTCCCGATTTTTAATTAATTTTATGGTTTTTTAAAATAATTATCGTAAACTTCTTATAATATTTTGGAATATTTTCATATTTTTCGATTTTATAATAATATTATAGATTTTTAAATTAATTAATCAAAAAAATTAATTATATTTTAGATTTTTTAATTAATTAATCTGAAATTAAAAATTTTCACATATTAGGGATAATTTATGAAAGAATGAGCTTAAAGAAAAAAATAGCATCACACGTGCAGATTACTAGTATATGAAGAATCAACACCATAAAGTGATCGTTTGGAAGTAGTTGCATCTCTGTAGATTTTTCTAGATTATTCTTAATTTTTTCAACTTTTAATCATTTTTTCAAAATTTTAAACCAAATTTCTTTATTTTAATAATTAATTTTTGGATTTTTAATTAATTATAATTTTAAAACTTTTAATCAATTTTCAAAAAATTTAAATAAAATTTCCCTTTGTTAATAATTAATTTTTGGATTTTTTAATTAGCTATTCTAAAAAATATATATATTTTATATTTTCCCCAATTTATAATTATTTTTGATAGGTGGGCATTTTCTTGACGGATAATTTGAGAAAGAATGAGCTTAAGGTAAACAACCGTGCATCACACATGCAGATTAGTGGTATATGAAGAATCACTACCATAAATTGAGCTTTTGAAAGTAGTTATATCTTTGTAGCGCTTCTATGATTTCTTCTAGATTTTTCTAGAATTTCTCAAATATTTTCATTTTTAAATAATTTTTTTAAAACTATAAATCAAAATCTCCTAATTTTATAATTAAATTTTTAATTTTTAATTAAGTATTCTAAATTTCTAAACATTTTTTTTATTTTTGTTTTCAATTTTAATCATTTTTGGAAATTTTAAATCAAAATTTTCAATTTTTATAATTAATTTTTGAATTTTTAATCAAATGTTCTAATTTTTTCGAATTTATAATAATTTTTATTTCTTTCAGCAATACCTTAAGCTTAAGGTTCTTATGCCGTGAAGATCTCGAGCAGTCACAATGGAGAGTTTTCTCTATCTTTCATCGAGCTATTTTTTTTAATTAATTAATTCGAAATTTTTATTATTTTTCAAAATTATTATTAATTAATCCAATTTAAAATTTAATAAAAAGAATTAAAATTAATAAATCAAACTTTGAGGAGATCTTGCCCGTTAATCGATTGTGCCCGCTTTTCCTGGAGATCCACCGAACTTGGTATGTGGGCATTTTTGTCCAAAAAAAAGTCACGTGCGACGCACATGACAAAAAACCTAACTGAAGTTAACTTCGTCGATGTGTGTTTTTTTAAACTGTAGTTGAGTGCGTTTTTTTTTGTTAAGTTTAGTGGATTTTTTTAAAAATGACCAATACTTCAGTGTGGTTTTTTTTAATCTAGCCTTAATTATATTAATATTAATAGGATACTTTTTAAAGTTATTTGCATAAATGGGACAATGACTAAACTATTTGCAACTAAGGTATAGTTTCTGGACAATATTTTATGCTTCCTATTCTATAATATTTTCTATAGGATGTGTGAACTTTCTGCAAATTTAAAATTTATTTTTGTAATATTTTCTATTTATCTTTTCTAATTAATTTCTTAACTACTTAAATTGTACTGCATATTTTGAGAAAACTAGGTAAGAGTTACTTACTTTGAAACAAAGTTCTGATACCAGTTGTGGGGTGAAGCGTGATACCAAGTATATGTGGAGTGCAAAATAGCAGTAGTTGCCTAAAATAGTAATTGTCTGCAAAAAGAAACAAGAGTATCAAAAACTTCAAAAATGATATCCTTCTGTAAAATAGTATTTTTCAAAGTCAATTACATTATCATTCTCTAGAATATTAGAATAATCAAGCATAACTTCAAAATTTCTCTTAGTTTCTGATTCAGTTTTTGATACTTCACTATCACTATCATATGAGGGCTCTTCAGATTCTACGATATGTTCATTTTCTTCAAGATATTGCCTATATATTGTTGTGGGACTCCATGTATATTTTCTAAATTCTCCATTTTCATAAAATAATAAAGATCTTTTATAGAAAGTTAAGTCATCAATTATTTGGACATTAATATTACTAGTTTCTCCAGGATTAATTTGATTTATTATTATAATAATCACTTGGTGTATACTAAAGAAAAATAATTTAAACTCATAAAAATCATACATGCTTGTTACTCTTTGAGGATAATAAACATCAAAAATTCACATTCTATCACTTCCTTGATAGTTAGTCGTTAATTCATAAATTTCATAAGCAAGATTGAAACTATTATTATCAATTCTTCTTTTTAGTGATTCTGTGATTTAAAACAACAAGTATGAAATCAGAAGAAGGGAGAGGTTTCTAAGGATACCATATAAATCAAACAAAAGGGCCCAACATGCTTTCAACCTAGTTGAGCTTCTTTGAACTGCTCTGTACCAGTTACTAACAGTGAATAAAATACCTATGGTATGCACCCCGATTTCAATGTTCCTCTTATGTTTTTCCCATCTCATGACTACTATGCTCTTCTAGAGAGCTTCATCTAAGAGATACGTATGGAACAATTAGTAGCACTTCGGTACAGGAAACCACAACCTAGCCCGTTTCCTGCTACTAGGTGTACAACTTAACTATAGAAGGTTACAAATCAGTTTTTTGGTAAAATCCTTCAGGCATAGTCTTACAAAACTCTCCATGGGGTAAGAGATTAGTTATTCATACCTTATATTGTACTAGAACTGATTGATAATAGAAAAAATAATCTTTATTTCCTTCAAACTTCTTACAAATTGAAATTCTCCTTATAATATTTTATGGAATTTTTCTCTAAGATTCTCCCCTTACTCTTACTACGCCTCCCCTTTTATAAAGTAAGGGATGGCTTTACTAATACGCAAAATTGAGTTATGACAATTTTGCTTACGGGTGTTACGCAAATATATTTTGTACTGTTGCGAGTAATATCTATAACTATTTTAATATAAATATCATACGTATTTTGTATTTCGATTATTTATATATTTTTCTGTTATCTCAAAATTTATTTTTATCCTATTTTGTGCCAACTCAAATATTAATCTTAATCCTTTTTACGTGCATTGCATGTGTTTCAAATACACAAGTTGATTACGTATATTTTACCGTTACGTGAAATATCTGTAACTTTATCGATATAAATATTTTTACATAGGTTGTATTTTGATTCTCAGTTGCTCAAATCCCTTTGGTTTTTTAATATTTATTGATACGTGCGACACACATGTTTACAGTGCACGTGTTGGTTGTATTCTCTTTCAAAATAAAATTTATATAGTGTGGGTGTTTGTTTTTCTATTTGTTCATGAAAATTTAATTAAAATTAAATTAAACTAGTTTTATTAATTTTAGTAACATATGTAAATTTTATAAATTCATATCCCTAAATATTTTGAGTGCATTTCACGTGCCTACACACAAGCACGTGCACGCATTTTTCTCACTCATTGGTTGGCCGGTCAAACTGTTTAGGAGGGAAAGAATTTGAAATTGATTAATGGGCTAAGTGGGTAGTTAGTTGTTTTAGTGGGTGGTTAATTAATGAGTGGTTAGTTAACTAATGCCCCACTCTCTCTCCCTCCCATTTATGTCCTCCCAGCTTTCAACAGGAAGAGGAAAGAAAAGGAAAAAGATAATTCATTTTTGGTTTTTTTTTTTCAAAGAGCTTTTCACTAGTGGTCTCCTTGTTGAGGAGTTTTGAAGCTTGAGAATTTGGGAGGCTATGTGGTGATTCTAGGAGTTCTAATTGCACCAAGAAAGTTGTGGGTGCTTCTTTTACTTTTTAACTGTTTGTAGAATGCATGTCTAGATAAATTGTGCTTGAAGTGAAAATTGGTATGAGTTCTTTAGTTTCTAAACCTTTTATATGATGCATGTTGTATTGTCATCTAAAGGTTTTAGTAGTAGATAAATATGAGAACTTAATGTATACTAGTTAAAAATTACAATATAGACATTGATTGTCATGTAGTCAAACTATAATTCTTATTAGAGTGATTTGTAATGATGTCATATGTATTATAGCATACCATGATGAGATCATGTATATGAATTGTATGTATATATAAAGCTGTTAAGTTATGCTTAAAAATCATGTAAAATTAGGGGTGGATTTTAATTAAATGGGGAGGTGAAAATCTTCCATAAATTCAGAATAATTGCTAAACGAAAATATATTCATGCTAATTTTGTAAAGAGTATTCAAATTGATTAATGAAAACATATGAGTACAAGGTTTCTAAAAATTACTATTTAAATTAATTTATGTACAACTTCATGCTACTATTGATAAAATTAGATAAAATCGTCTCTGGAAATTTAAAAGTGTAATTTAGGAGTAATAATTATAAGGAAAAATGATAGAAATCAAAATATATGAATAAATTAAAATGGTATGGGAAACAGAGAGCAGGGTTAAAAGATTTTGAACACATATATAATCAGCGATAGAGTTTTGGAGTACTAGGTCTTGGAGTGGGTTTAGAGCGCCGTGTACAGTGCCCAATGGTGGCGGGTTTGAGTCTTGGGAGGCTCTGGTCCTTTCAAAAATTTTAATTTTTTGTGTATAGGAAACAGTAGACAAAGTACATAAAGAACTGACGGGGTTTTCTTTCACCAACGTGAGTTGGCTTGATGGTCGGGCTTGCGGTTGGCTGGCTGCTGGCCTTGAGTTCGATCTCGGCCGTACACAAAATATGTTTCAATTTTTTAAGGTGTTTTCAAGTTTTAAAATTTGGATTAAAAAATGTAGAAATATTCTTATGTATTATTAGAAATATTTATGTTGAGGTTAGATGTAACCTAAGTGTTCTCTATAGTGAGATGGTTGTTAAAATATAGAGGTTGAGCGAGACCCGTAGAGACCGACATTTTGTGAATAAAGAAATGTGAGAAGTAGCCAGTGTGGGCTAACATTTTTCTCTTGTGTTGATTTAAGTCCGGTAGGGTAAGCTAGCTCTAGGTTGTGATGATTATCTAAACCTAAGGACATGCACTAAGGGGGGATGTGATGAAGTATGGGCAAACATGAGTATGAGGGCCTCATATGATTTGTGGTGGGAGATTATCTCAAGAATTATCGGGGTATGAGACATGATGCCCAAAATCACTCGCGGTATGGGATTTATCTTCAGAATTATCGGGATTAAGGCGATGCTCATGGGATATTCTTGTGATGAGGTACCATATGACTCGCAGTGTGGGTTTTGCATCAAGAATTATCAGGGTGTGAGGCGTGACGTCCGGAAATCCCTCGCGGTAAGAGAACGACTCTCAAGAATTATCGGGTCATGGTCGCGGTGTGGGTCTTGTCTCCAGAATTATCGGGGTTACGACTCGTGATGGGAGAGCGATTCTCAAGAATTATCGGGGCGGTATTAGATACTCATAGGATATCTAAACCTTACATTAGTCACCGTAGTAGGATTTCATAACGAGGGATTGACACCTATATTATGGAGCGCGTTAAGGGCTTGCCCTCGGACCTATGTAGTATGGGATGCATAGAATCCGAACAATTATGCATTAGTATCATCGTAGTGTAAGATCTGTATTAGGCATTAAGTTCATATCATACACTGATATGTTTAGGATAGCCACTTTTCACACTTTGTTGTGCATTCAAGTTTGTGTTTGCTAAAGTAGAACAATCGCTGTTTTATAGCATTGCGTTAGTTGTATGCACCTGACATGCCCACAGTTTTCTAGTTGCAGGATCGAATTTGGCGTGGACTTGAAGTCGCTGTGATGGGTTGTCTCAAGATTAAAGAGTTTTCATTATCATATGTTGTATTGTACTTATTTATTTCCACAGTATTATTATAAAGAATGAAGTTGTAAATGAAAAGTTTTAAAGTCCATGTAATTTGTACGAATTAAAGTAAAAGATCATGTATTTGCTACGAATTACATGTATTTGAAATTCGGGACGTTACAGTGTGGTATCAGAGCCAACTTCATTGAGTAGTACAAAAATTATAAGGAAAACACAATTAGGGTGGACTGTAACACCCTAGATTTTTTTAAATAATGCTTTTGGGATTAATAAATGAATTAAAATGATTTTGGTGATTTAATAAACACTTTTTCTGAAATTTATCTTTTATACGTACAAATATTTTTTTGGGAAGTTCAAAGTCAGAAATTATTTTGGAGAAACCTATTATTTATTAGTAGGTATTATTTATGAATTTTCTGGATTTTTCTGATATTTATTTGGCATATTTGCCAACATTACAAAAAGAGGGGCTTTTGTGCAAAATTACCACTTGGAGTGAAAACTCCAGGTTTTCGGATTTTTGGACTGAGCATGATGGATAGTCAACTCAGAGGTAAAAATTTACTTTTTTTTAATAGATTTGGTGTATTTCGCAAATTTCTTAAAAGAATGGTCTTTTTGCAAAATTACCACTAAGAGGTAAAATTACAAAATTCGTTTTCTGGATTTTAAAAATAGTGTCGGCCAGTATTAGGGTGGTTATTTTTGTTTTTAAATTTAAATTGAATTGGTTAATCTAATTTTCAAGTATAAAAAATTATATATGTAAAGATATATTCTTTTTTTGACTGGTTAAAGGTAGGGTAAGTCCTTACCTCACAAAATATATATTAATATAGGAGTCAAAACAGGTACATATACACAAGAATCAAGTTATTTCAGCTTACAACCTCTGCCGAACCCTTGATCACCAGATGAAGCATAGTAGAGTAGTTATACTAAATTAAAGTTCATTACAGTACTCAAAATATAACTTCCAAAAGACCAAAAGTGGCTAGCATAGGTGGGTGCTCAACCCGAGCAGCTATCTTCTTCGATTTCCGCCTGATCAATCCTGATGAGAGCCTGTTTGAGGAGGACGTCTTGGGCACCAGCCATCATCACCTCACGTATAAGTTTCTCCTTCTTCTTGTTGCTCTCGAATCCATCTAGCCAAGATCGAAACCAAAAGATTGCATTAGAAATAATTTTCCTTGGTTGGAAAATTTTTGAAGAAAAAATGCGCTCATTTCTAGCCAACCAGATACTCCAACAGATTGAGATTGTGAGTAGGTGCCAGGTGTGTTTATGTACTTGTGCCCCAAAGCACCATGAAGTAAAGCATTCATGCAAGTCAGCAGGCAAGGAGTGTATGTGGAAGAGTGTAGTGAAGTAGGACCAAGTGTTAATAGCAATAGGGCATACAAAAAAGATATGATAGGTCATTTCAACAGGACATGCACAAGCTGTGCATGTCTTGTCTCCTAACCAGCCTCTGGAGCGAAGAAAATCCTTCGAGTTGAGTCTGTCCCAACTCAGTTGCCAAATGAAAAACTTGCATTTCAGGGAGCTAAGGAAGTCCATGTTACCGCAAAATAAGGGGATCGGAGGCCAGAGATGATAAAGAAGTTGTAGGCTGACTTGACAGTGAAGGTTGCTGAGGGTGTGAGCTTCCATGAAGGGTGGTCTCTCCAGAATTTGAAGGTTGATAGTCTGCAATCAGATCTAGCAGTCTCTGTTTCTCCTCATGAATGGTGGGGTTAAAGACGCAGTGAAGCCTTGGTTGCTAGTGCCAGGTGTTATTGATCCAAGTTCCTTAGGAGAGGACATCTGCCTACAGATTCCATGCTGCAGCAGCAAGTGCAGGACACAAGGAGATTATGTTGTTGCCATTGATCCATCTTGACGTCCAAAATTTGTTTGGTTTCCATTCCCTAGCTTCCAGTTAACATTTAGCAAGAATTGCTCCTTGAGATGGAAGATCCCTTTCCAAAAGTTTGAAGCATTTGAGGGGCATGTCAAACTGCTAGAATTGCTTTTACAATATAAGCTCCATAACGTTTGGCTAGCGAGCGTGTCTGAAGAGACAATCTTCAACCACCAGTTCATGAGAAGAGCTTCATTAAAAACTTTCAGGTCAATAATTACAAGCCCTCCCTATTGCTTGGGTTGGCAAATATTCTTCCACTGCATACATGTCATTCCTCTCACATCAGTGTCGGAGCCTGTAATATCCCGATCAGTTATTAATAATATAATTTTTTTTATTTAATTATTTTATTTTATTTTTAAGAATTGAAATATTTTTGGTGGAAATTACTTAGTTTAATTAATAATCATCATCTGTATGTATACCAGTAGGGCTGCAATCGAGCCGAGCCGAACCGAATACCTTCAGGCTCGAGCTCGGCTCGTTTACGAAATGAGCTCAGTTTTGAGCTCGAGCTCGGTTCGAGCCGAGCTTTGACCGAGCTTTGACCGTATTCGAGTCGAATAGCTCGCGAGCTTAGCCTAAAAAAAAAAACCAAGCTCGAGCTCGGCTCGTTTACGAAACGAGCTCAGTTTTAAGCTTGAGCTCGGTTCGAGCTGAGCATTGACCGAGCTTTGACCGAGCTCGAGCCGAATAGCTCGCGAGTAGCTCGATTCGTTTGCAGCCCTATATACCAGTCCATATGTATATGCGTTATATCATTTTAGTACTGGAATCTTCCGAGCCGATAATAAAAATTAATTTTATTATTATTTTCGGAATTAATTTATTTTTATACGGATTGTGCAGTTTAACAAACAAAATTTAATGGTATATATATTAATATATACGTATGCATATTGTATCGATTTCGTACGTTTGTACAAATCGTGTAGTATGTGTTTTGGACAAAAATATGTTATTTTTGTCATGATTAATCAAAAGATGGATGGCTAGGATTTTTTTGGAGGGTTAAACTTAGGGTTTAGGATTAATGGAAATACAAATGAGGATTAATAGGTGTGTTTTTACTAGAACCCTCCTCCACCTCACCCCTCCACCTCATCAAGCAATTGGCCGGTCACCTCTTGATCCAAGGGGGCTTTTGCAAAAAACCTAGGTGTATTTTGCACCCTCACCCTCTCATTCCTCCTATAAATACCCCCCCCCCCCCCCCCGCCCCTCGCACCTCTTGCCTCATTTTCCAAAAGAAAAAAAATAGAGAGCAAAAGAAAGAGAGAAAGAAACCCTAACTAGAGAGTTCTTCATTTGTAGGTTTTTCTATAGGAGCTAGGAGGAAGGAGAAGGAATCTTGTCTAGTTCTTCCTACATAGAAATCAAAAGGTGGGGGTTTCTCTACTTTTTATTTTATATTGTTTTTGTTCTCTTTTTCTTATTGTTGTATGTTGTATGTGTATAATCTATAACAACTTGGACTAAATCTTAAGCATATAAATGGTTGTATGGATCAAAGTGATCACATGAAAAGAAGGATGGGAAAACATAAACAAAAACATAAAGGTTGAGTCTTTAAAACCTTGTTATGGTTATTGTTGTTGTTATGGTTATTTTTGCTAAACTAAAAACTTGGACTAATTGTTATGTGCATATGAATAGTGTGGATCAAAAATGATCACATGAAAAGTTTTGAAGGGTAGAACTCAATTAAAACCCATAAAGATGGAATCTTTAGCTTGATATGATTATTGTTGTTATTATTGTTATTTTTTTAACACAAAACTATACAACTTGGACTAAAACTATGAGCATATAAATATTAATGAAGTAAGAATACTTACATACCCATTTTGGGGTTGTGGAACTCAACAAACTAATAAAAAATGAGTTCGTTTGTTGTATGTTTCTTTCTACCATGTTAAAGATCAAGTCTTTACTAACCCTAGTTCAAAAAAGTGGACCTTGTTATATGTAGGGACTTGTAGATTTAAGAAAGGTAGGTTTTGTAATATGTAGGATTTGTAGATTCAATAAAAGTAAATTTTGTTGTATATAGGACTTGTAAATTCAATAAGACTAGATTTTGTAACATGTAAGACTTGTAATTCATAAAAGAGTAATCTTTGTAATATGTAGGAAAAGTTCTTGATAATTGTTATAAGTTTTACTTCCATGCATGCTTGAGTTGTTATAGTCGTTCTAGTAAAGATTCAAAAAAACTCATGCATGCTTGAGTTGTTATAGTCGTTCTAGTGAAAGATTTCAAAAAGAACCCATGCATGCTTGAGTTGTAGTTGTTCTAGTAAAGATTTCAAAAAGAACCCATGCATGCTTGAGTTGTAGTTGTTCTAGTGAAAGATTTCAAAAAGAACCCATGCATGCTTGAGTTGTAGTTGTTCTAGTAAAAGATTCAAAAAGAACCCATGCATGCTTGAGTTGTAGTTGTTCTAGTAAAGATTTCAAAAAGAACCCATGCATGCTTGAGTTTTAGTTATTTTAGTAAAATATTTAAAAGAACCCATGCATGCTTGAGTTATAGTTGTTCTAGTAAAAGATTTAAAAGAACCCATGCATGCTTGAGTTGTAGTGGTTCTAGTGAAAGATTCAAAAGAACCCATGCATGCTTGAGTTGTAGTTCTAGTAAAAGATTTAAAAGAACTCATGCATGCTTGAGTTGTATGTTGCTAAAAAAACCAATGCATGTTTGAGTAGTGTGTTGTAGTAGCATGCTCTTATTACTCTAGGTTGCTAAAAGAACTCATGCATGTTTGAGTTGTATGTTATAGTTGCATGCTAATCTAGTCAAACTATTAAAGGAACCCATGAATTTGGCTTGCATGCTAGTCTAGTTAAACCATTGAAAAGAAACCATGAATGTTATAGTTCCATGATTGTTCTAGTTCAATTTCTAAAAGAAACACATGAAATTAGTTCCATGGTAGTTCTAACTCAATTTGATGAAGAACCCATGCATTTAGTTTCTAGGTGATTCTAGCTTAAATTTTGAGAAAGAACCCATGAACCAAGTTACATGTGTTCTAGCTTAAATTTGATAAAGAATCCATGAACCTAGTTGCATGTTGTTCTAGTTCAAATTTGGGAAACAGAACCCATGAATTCTAGTTGTATGTGGTTCTAATTAACATTGGACCATATCATGTGAACGTTCTTCATTTTCAATGAATGGGTAATAATGGTTGGGAAAGTCACTATTATTGTTAGCTTGATAAAAGCTCGTCTAGGGTCTTATAGTTACCCTAGGGGTCATCGACCATCAAGACTCGTATCTTACCACCTTGGAAAGTATGGATAAATCACACCTCGTGCGCCGACGGATCTTAACCGGTGTAAGTTGATCGCGGGCCAAGAATGTTGGCGAGATCCGAGTTAGGGTAGTGATGAGTAAGGGAGATCCCGTCACCGGTGTCTTGGATCGATAGGCCATGAGTTGGACCATGATAATCTTATGAAAGTCTAAATTGAAAACCCCATCAGATTGTTTAGGTTTAGTGACATCATTAGGGTCGTAACTTATAAAGATCATTACTTAACCATTTTTGCCAAAAGGGAAAGGTTGGTATTAGGGGTGATACCCTATGATCCAACTCATCCTATACGCCGACACTAGGCAGTGTTATTGGGTTGTACCTTCCCGTCAAAGGGATACGTACGGTGCCTTTTCACGAGTTGGGAGCACTGGTTGCATATCCCACGCTGTTAATTCCTGAAGTACCATGATAAGAACGGGAGGTTCTCCTTTCGGAACTAAGGGATGGACCCCGGAATTCCGTCACGTTCTATGTCGGGGAAGTGAACGGGCCCTAGACCACTATCTATGAGTTATGGGTGCCACAGGGTAGGCTTCGCGCTATCCTGTGCTGCGGATGCCCTGCGTTCGTCTGGTTTTTGAGTGAGGTCTGATACGCCTGGTAGTAGTGGCAAACGTAGACACCATGAGCATACTGCATTGGTGGGACTTGACCACATCTGCAACCTCATCAGTCACGTTGTATCTGTCAGGTACATGTTGTGTACAAAAGTAGAATTCATAATGCGGGTTCAAATCCCTAAATATGGAGAACGGCATGATATGGACGTATGTAGTTATGGGATGCATACGACTCCAGATTCTCGCTTGCATTAGAATAAGTGCATCCTAGCTGTAGTTGACATTGCATTAGATTCTAAGTCATAACACCCACGAACACTTAAACTACACCAACATATTTTTTACCATGCTTATAATATGTTTGTTTTTGAGATTTGCTGCTAATCATCAGCCTTTAAGTGTCAGTATATGTACTGACGTCCTCACTCAAATAGGTTGTGGATGCAGGACTACAAATCCGGGAGAACTCTAGTCAAGACATAGCTTCCAAGTAAAGAGTCCAATGTTTAATTGTTCCTCTCATGTATACTCTGATGTAACATATTGGAACAATGGAAACACTCGGCTTGTAATATTTGTATTGAGTAAAAAGTTTTAAAATTTTCTTCTTTTCTGTTTATTGTGGCTAATTGAATGTAAAGGTCCTGGCTCGTGTCTCGAATTCTACTTATAGGAAGTTCGGGGCGTTACAGAGCCACTCCAAAAAAATCTACTATGAATTGACCAATCCTTTTGATTACCTAGCGGGGTAGTCTGAAGAAGGAAGCGAAGTAGACTGGCAAAGCACTGAGGACAGAATTGATTAGTACTAACCTCCCACCCCTAGATAACATCATTCCCTTCCACACTGAGAGCCGTCTTTCAATCTTGAGGATGAGTGGTTGCCAATTTCTTTTGCTAAGTTTCCCTCTAGGTAGGGGCATGCCAAGGTAGTTAGTTGGTAAGCATTCTTTCTTGCAGCCCAGAATGGTCGAAAAATCCTGGAGCTTCGCTCTTGATTTTCCAAAGTAAATAATCGAGGATTTGTTGAAATTTATGGCCATCCCAGAAACGTTTGCAAATAGTTGCAGTGCCACTTTGAGGTTAAGAATTTCCTGTTCATCTCCTTTGCAAAAGATCAGAGTCTCATCTGTGAATTGCAGCACCGACAGATTTGCGAGTGAGTCCCTAATAGGGAGAGGAGAGAACACACCATTTCTTCGGCCACTAAAAAGCATCTGATCAAGCACATCAACAGCTAAGATGAAGAGCATTGGCGATAGAGGATCTCCCTGTTTGAGTCCTCTCTTGGAGTTGATTTGTCTCCCCCCCCCCTTCATTTATGAGAACAGACAATTTGGCCGTTCTAAGGATCATATGGATCCACCTGCACCATGCTGGTCAGAAGCCTCTGGCTATTAAAAGTTGATCTAGAAATTCCCAACTCACAGTGTCGAATGCTTTAGTGAAGTCAATCTTGAACAGGATTGCATCAGAGTTGTGTCTACTGCAGAGATTGATGGCTTCATGGGCCATAAGAAAACAGTCAACAGTTGATTTACCTTTCAGGAAAGCGCTTTGAGACGACGACACAAGAGAGTGGAGGATTGGGCTAAGCCTGTTGGCAAGAATTTTGGTGAAGATCTTGAAGGAGCAATTGAGCAAGCTGATAGGTCTGAAATCAGAGACGGTATTTGCACCCTCACACTTGGGGATTAACATAATGTTGGAGTAATTGAATTTGTCAAGAACAGTATCCCCCCTCTGTACCGATTGTAGCATGGCAAATAAGTCATCTTTGATAGTGTCCCAAAAGGTATGATAAAAACTCACCGAGAATCCATCCAGACTCAGTGCTTTGTCACTACTCACACCAAAGACTGCTGTTCTAACCTCCTCCAGAGTGAACGGGCATCTAAGTTCCCAAAGTTGATGTCATTTGATGGATAGAGGGAGCGCCAATCAATCCTAAAATCAGACTGGGGAGCTGTACCACAGATCTCTTGAAAGTGCTTTTCGAAAGCAGTTCTGATAAGAATGGGAGATGTTGTAAGAGTTTCATCAATTATGAGACTGTGGATGAAGTTTCGCCTCCTTCTCCCATTAGCTATTGAATGGAAGAATTTTGAATTTGCATCTCCCTCCTTGATCCATTACACTCTTGACCTTTGCCTCCAATACACTGCTTCGGTCTTGATAAAGCTCTGGAGTTCAAGTTGGGTTGCCTTGAGGGAGTCAACAATTGAGAGGAGTTGCTCAACCTCAATATCCAGTCTGAGGAGTTTTTCCTGAAGTTGTTTTTTTCCGAGTGGGGATGTGGCCAAAAGTATCATTTCTCCATCTTCATATCCTTCTCCTAAGAAGTTTAAGCTTGTTTGCAAAAATATTTGTCGATTTACCAGAGCAAGAGAAGAGCTTCCACCATTCTTTTACTGCGGGCTCGAATGAGGAGTGTTGCAGCCAGGCTTTCTCAAATCTGAAATAATGGACTTGGTGTGTAACAACCTGAGTGTCAAGGATGATGGGGCAGTGGTCAGACGAAAATCTGGGGAGGGAGTGCAGAATGCAGTTGGGAAAGGAGGATTCCCATGCTGCAGAGATAAAAAATCTATCTAGTCTGACCATTGAGGGGGATATTCGAAGGTTGGACCAGGTATACTTTCTGCCTGAAAGGGGCAGATCAATGAGAGCCAGATCTTGAATGAATTCATGAAAAAATCTCATGTCTCTTGTTGAACCTCTTCCACTGGATCGCTCAATGTCTGAAATGGTGACATTAAAATCTCCACACAGTACCCAAACATCCTTGAGGCAGCGTCGTCTTTGTTGAATCTCATAAAAACATAGCTTTCTATCCTCCAGTTCAAAAGGTGCATAGATAGTTGTAATTGACCATTCCTCTGCTGATGAGCGATGCTTAAAAGAAGCAGAAAAAGATAAAATATCAATAGCCAAATATGTGCAATCAAGAAGTTGGTCGTTCCAACCTAGGAGAATTCCTCCGCAGTTTTTAATGGCGTCTAAATGGATCCATCGGGTGATAAGACTTCCTCCGATCGATGAGAGCTTTCGGGGACCAGAATTTTTGAGCTTGGTCTCTTGTAGGCAAATTACAGAGGAGGAGGAGCTACGGATACCTTCTTAAATAAGTGAGCATTTGTCAGGGTTGCCCAACCCTCTTACATTCCAGCTAGTTATCTTCATCGAAAAAAAATAATTGCATCAATCTGCATAAGACAAAGATAGCAAATTTTGAGAGACAGACATCTAAACAGAATGTTCTAGTTGATCAGAGTGATCAACTACAACCTTCTGAGAGCCCTTCAAGACATGCACTAAGACCGAGTGTGGCCCTTTAGACTCCACTCCAATAGATTCAGCCACTTCAAGAATATCCTCATTTGATAAGAGTTCAAAAGGATTTAAGTGTGCATTAGTAACTGAAGCAATTGAAGAGGAGGTACATGCCGCCTTCTTCTTGATCGTGGTAGACAGATGCTTCATGAAGGGCCAAGTACTCTTGATCTTACTTGCTGATCTGGAGTGTTTCACCCTCTTAAACGGCCCTTCTTCGAAGCCAGGTGGGACTGAAATGAAGGAGCTAGCAGATTTTGGTACATTCCTCCTGAGTAGAGAGCGTGTCTGGAAGCTGTCAGCATGGGGTTTGCTAGTGCCAGCTCTGAAGATCACCTTGTCAACTTCGCTAAGCTTGCGCATCTCCTCCTGAACAGAATCCCTGAGGGCCCTCTACCGCAGGATGGATCTTGGAAAATAGGGAAAGTGGTAGGGTGACTAGCTTTCATCATTTCACGCCCCTCCTCAATCGAATCTTCGTTGGATGAGTCAGCAGGGTTGTACGGGATTTGAGTGGGGCCATGTAGTGCTGCATTGTTGTTGCTATTAGAAGATTCTGAGATCTGCACAATAGGGGATTCCAGCTTAGCTGGATTTGAATTCAGAGCAGGACCCTCCGCTGACTTCGGAGCAGTTATGGGATTAGGCAAAATCCCCTCATTCAATCTGGATTTCGCTAAGTTCGGAATATTCAAAAACATTCCAAAATATCATCTGCATTAGAGATTTCGCTGCAGTTGGGCTCTCCTTCCTGGAATCATAGGATTTCAAATCTGCCTCAGTCAGTGCCGGCTTTGCGATGACCTTCAGGCGCCTTGGGGCGCCAAAAACTAGCATTGCCAATCTCATCAGAAGATCTCGCCATTGTGAAAAGTTGGACTTCGCCATTCTGAACATCTTCCACCGGGATCGGATCTCCAAGGAGCAGTATGGACACATCATGAACATGCTTTTCAAGGTTCCAAGGTGCGGTGTATATGACAGTGAGGATTTTTGGGATGAGTGTCAGATCTTCCACTTCAATAAGAGCAAGTGCTTGGTCTCTGGTCTTTGCTTCCGTCATCTCTCGGCTCAAGGTGATAAGCTTGCCAAAAGGTTTGATAAGATACTCAAGCGACTCATGGTTCCACAAATGGAAAGGCAGATGAAGGAGGTTGATCCAGATGAAAAATTGCTTCGGCCTTAGCCCAGCACCAAAGTCCAGTGACCAAAGGGAGAAGGTGGCACTGAATCCTGAGAAGTGAAAGACATTATCTCCAATTGCATCTTCAGCTTCTGTAGTTGTTGGAAATTGGACGTGATAAACTCCATCACTAACCCTCTTCAAGGTCCACCTTCTTCCTTGTCTAACCCATGAGAAGTTGAAGGCACACACAAGGTCCTTGGTGAGGGGGATACGGTGCGGATTTTTCCTTGTCTAACCCATGAGAAGTTGAAGGCACACACAAGGTCCTTGGTGAGGGGGATACGGTGCGGATTTATGAGGTGAAGGAACGCGTTTGCATGCAGCACCGATAGTGCTTGGGAGATGGCATTGTTGTGGGGCAAGTCGACCTCTAACGCGTCTCGCCGATTCTAGATCGGGCAATCACGCACCTTGTGGCCAAACTTCTTGCAGTTGAAATAGTGAAATCCCAACTTCTGGCATTCGGTCGTAGCATGATCTCCTTTGCCACACTTGAAACACCTACGCTCCATCTTCCTCAAGCGGGGATTTTTTTGGGTAGGGAAAGGTTTTTTTTTGGGTAGGGAAGGTTTTTTTTTGGTGTAAAGAGCTGAGGGTTTTGGTTGGAAATAGGGTTTGGTGTGAAAGGCTGGAGTGGGAGTGGAATGTGAGGGGACATAGTGATGTGATGGTTTGGAGTTGAAAAGGGGGTGGCGCGAGGATCGAAGGGGCAATGGGGTAGGGCCATGATGAGGAGGGGGGGAGTCGAAGCACCTGAGCATAGGATTTGCTCAAGTTCCGAGGAACGAAGGCTTTCTCTGTCCTCACCCCTCTCTCCATTATTTTTTATGTAAAGATATATTCAAAAGACATATTTTACAAAACCTATTCAAAACCCTAATTACCCTAATTTCCGGCCTATTTAAAAGAGAGTGCAGTCATCGCTTTGCTGTACTACACAAAGGGTTTTCTTTATTGTTGATTCTTGGAGTTTCGAAGCGAGGATCTTGGATTTCTTGCGAAGGAAGGACTTTTCTTATTCTCTTTGTATTTTCGGTTGATTCTTCAATAAGGTGAGTGACATATGTTTGATTTGTTGCAGTTGTATGCATGTTATATGTGATGATTTGTCTATTAGAAAGCATGTTAGAGGATGGTATGATGATATAATGATTTTTGATGGATGGATGAATAAAAATTGAATCTTTTCATGAAAACTATGCTATTGATGGTTAAAATCCTAAATAGATGACTTGAGATTGTTAAAGAATCTAATAGAAATCATGAGTAGGTTGTTTCTTTCATATGCTAACTGATTTTAGGGGTTATAATGAGTATGTATGTTGTATAATGCACAAATTGATTAAAGATGAACTTTTACTGTGCGTGTACATATGCTTGATCTGTTCTTGACTTTTACATGTCAAAATTTGCTTTTATTCATGGGTAAACTGATGTTTAGTAGTTGTATATGAGCTAATGAATTACAATAGGAGTTTTTGGATCAAAGAGATCAAGTTTTGGATGTTGTGAAGAGGGGTATATTTTCGGGTCTGACTAGGTTCAGCCGAATTTGGGTTTTGTGATTTTTATGAAGTTTTCGATTGAGATTTGATTTGTTTTATACTGAGATTGAATCTAAACATTATACTACTCTTATTTGATGAATTTTGAAGCTTTACTGATGCAAACACACATATATACACTTCATATATCTATATTTACTGTTTTGAAGTAGTTTCGATGAAAATTTATTCGTTTATGGCCTTGACGTGGTTTTGATTTGTTTTATAAACTCCAGTACATTAGAAAAGTTGTATTTGATCATCTCAGAAATTTTGTTTTGCAAATTTATGATTTTACAAAGATTTATTGAAGTGTCAGTAAAAAGGTACACGAATTTCAAAGCTATATTTTCCTCAATATGACAGTCGACCGCTTCATTTTTGAACTGAAGGTGAGATTCGACCTGTCAATTCTTCATTTTTTTGGATTTTTACTTGACAGTCGACCATCGTTTTTTGCACTGCCTTTGACAGTCGACTGTCAGCTGCTTCGCTGATTATTTTCTTGAGTTTTTCATCGTTTTTTGAACGAATATTTCTTTGAACTTATGGATTATTGATCTACTGTTTTAGATGATGCTTTTACTAAAGATTACAGTATTTTACAAAAGGTTATACTTTGATTTTAATAGAATTTAAATTGTATTTCAATAAATTTATAAAGTAAAATATATATAGTTTTTGAAGAAATTCATATTTTTTGATATTTGACTTCAAAATATGATTCTCGGTTATTTACTGGATTTAATATTTTATTTCAATCTTGGAAATTTTATGAGTATATTAAATGAATTTGGATTTTGTCGATTTAAGAAGTTTTATTGATATAAACGTTTTGATGATGGAATTAAGAGTTGTATTGAAAGATTTTGTGTTGATTTTCGTTTTGTGAATCTCTAAGAGTTGAGTGGGAGTCTTGTGAACCGGCAGATGAGATTTGTGGATTTTGACCAGTTGGGTCTTGGGGTTGTTGTTATTAAGTCCAGCAGGATACACTAACTCTAGAGAGGGGGAGTTTGTGTTTTAATAATCATCAACCTAAGGGCAGGCACTAATGGAGATGTGATGGAACTTGGGAAATGTGAGAATATTCTCAAGGGGGCTAGTCTTACAGATGCGTTCCAGGACTGTATGTATGTTCTGTCTCGAGAGGACATTTGTATGTTCGTGTGTCGAGGGTCTGCAGGCCTATTCACGGAGCATGCAATGTACATTCGTGTGTCGAGGGTCGGCTTGCCTATTCACAGGATGTACTTGTGTATCAGCATGTCGAGGGTCTCGCAAACCTATTCATGGGGTACATAGTAGAGAGGTGATTCTCCGATTTTTGAGCTATACTTACATGATGCTTGTGCGCTGAGGGTTGTGATGCCTACCTGCGAAGTAATCTGGATCTTGTTTTTATCACCGTAGTAAGTATTAGTCGCATAACGAGAGATCTAACCATATAAAGTGGAGAACGACAAGGGTTTGCACTGGACCTATGTAGTATGGAATGCATAGAATCGACAAGTATGCATTAGAGAGTCATCATATTGCATTTGTGTTTTCTTGATTTGGTTTTATGCATGTTTGTTTTCTGTTTTCCTACACTTGACACTTAGTCTAGTTTCACTTGATGTTTTCATGTTTTATCGGTTATTGCTGTTGGTATGAGTTGATCATGACTTTATTCTTTATGTTTTATTTATGTTGCATTTCTTTTAATGTCACTCACACCGTTTTGGCTGACCCCGTAGTTTTGGGGGTTAGGGTTATCTCTAGCCTCATGCTTTACAGGTAGGTACCTATAGCATGGGATTTGGATGCATGTGGTAGAATGATAATATGGCTTATGTAAATTGTAAAAGAATGTGCTGTAAAAGAAAAGAATTAAATTCAAGGTGTTTAATTTTCCGCTGTGTTTTGTAAAGAATTGGTGTAATAAAAGATGAAAAAAAATTATCTGTGTTTTAGCTATGTTTACTATTACATTGAGGTAAATGCTGAAATTGTGTCACGTATTTCTGAGATATTATATTAGAAATTCGGGGCGCAAAAGAAGTTGGTATCAAAGCATGCTTCAATAGTAATGATGAACATAGTATAAAAATAAACCTAGGTGTGGACATTAGAGTGTGAGTATAACATAGAATTAAAATAAGATGAATTGGTTTGGGGTATGATTGAGGTTTTGCCATGAGGCATTGATGTGAATGTGAATTGTGTTGTGATGCTCTAACTTTTCCCTCATTTTGCAGTATTCAGTAATGGTAGGACCCAGAACCAGGAAATGGTGATGGGGCTGAGAGTTCCTGTGGGGCTGGACTTGATCTTGAGACTGAAGTTGCCAGGGTGTATCAGACCTTGAATGCATTCATAGCATCCAACATGGCACAGAATCAGAATCAGAATCAAGGGGTTAGACCAGTGTTTGTTAATACTGATCCGATTAAGCAAGTTTAGTCCTTCAAGCGAATGAAGCCGCCTGTTTTTTAGGGGCAGTCCGATCCAAATGAGGCTGATGATTGGATTAGAAAGATGGAGATGGTCTTCAAAGTCTTGGAAACCCCAACAGTTAATAAGGTGAAACTGGCTACAATGCAGTTAGAGAAGGATGCTGGCATCTGGTGACAGTCAGTGAAAAGGACTTTTGGGGATCAACAGGTGACTTGGGAAGCTTTTCTGCAAGAGTTCAGAGATCGTTTCTTTCCTCTGGATATTCAGGAAGAAGGCAACATAATTCTTGAATCTGCAGCAAGACAGCATGTCAGTTCGCGAATATGAGACTAAGTTTGCCCAGCTGTTAAGGTATGTACCAGAGCTGATTGTTGATGAGGCGAAGAAGGCCAAGAAATTCGAGCAGGGCTTGAGGCTGAAATTAAGGTCGCGGATAATACCATTGGGCATCAAAAGGTTTGATAAGCTGGTAAGGATGTCAGCAATGACAGAAGAATATAAGGATCAGTTCCACAAGAAGCAGGAGACCTGGAATAGGAACAAGAGGCCAGCAGTTAGTCAGAGTGGGAAGAAATTCCCAGTGAAGCAGGGCAGGTTCAGTAGGCCAAAGCAGAAGGCACCTGCGATTCAAGGCGTGACATGTTTCAATTGTGAAGAGGCAGGCCACTATCAGGCAGCGTGCACCAAGCCGCGTAAGGCGCGAGTTTCCTATCAGTATGGTCGTGAAGAGCATCTCAGACCAAACTATCCGCAGTTGAAGATGGAAGGTGCAGTCGTGTAACCCCTGTTTTCCATTTTATGTATTTTGGAGTGTATTTTTCATTCTTGTGTATTTTTGTATCTCTTGTATTTTTCTGAACCATATATTAGATTATTTTCAATATATATCCATTTTCTTTATTTTATTTTGAGCCCCTTGTGTCGTTTGTTCGCCGTATTGTTCGTTTGCACCATTTTGGGTTCTTTTTCTCATTTTCTTGGCCTCATTCATTATTATTATTTATTTTGGTGATGTGATGGAGTTTTGGTGGTGTTTTCCCATAATTATGATTTTTGACCCCTAATGAGATTTTTAGGAGCCGTAGAATTCACTATAAATTGTATCCCTATTTGAAATCTACCCAATACCTATTACCCATTTGTATACCTATTACTACATATTGATACCCACTACCCATTAGCACAAATTAACCTCCTATATAAATACCCTAACCCTAAACATATTTAATTATCTCTCTCCCTCTCTTGTGCAATCCCGGCTCCCTCAACCCCTCATCCCGACCTGCATAAATCTCCAATCCGAGCACCCCTCCAACCACCAAAATTCGGCCATCTCTCCTTGCAAGCCGACCACCATACATCCACAAAACCCTTCTCCATACTTCCATCACCATACAACCCCCATCCTCCTCCTTGTGTGGCCGACTACCACAAACAGCACCACCACCATCAAAAACACCATCAAACTCTCCCCTTTGGGGATTCTTCAAGTGGGTATTATCCACTTTGGTTCGTTGCATCAAGGAGCTCGTTCGTAAGGCATTTTTGTTCGTGGGTTTGCTTGGATTCGCGTTTGGAGAGGAATCGTTCGTGGGTTTTGTTCCTAGGGCTAATTGCATCGTGTTTCACTCCATAACAAGGCAAGTAACTTGTACTACAATTCGTTAGTTTGATACAAGTCAAAAAGTTCACATATAGTGTAGTTGGGTCTAGAGACAACCAAAGACTTTGTTTTCCTTGATGGGTTTTGTCTCTATTGTGATGATTTGGCCATAGATGACTTATGACACCAATTTGGATAGGATATAACCTAGGTTGTGCCCAAAACTTGATTTTGATGCATGTATGTGATTATTGCATGAATTGTGTTTGATTGAATGCCCATGTGAAAATAATAGGTGTGGACATGTTAGAAACCCTAAATCATGATGTTTAGATGTTTATTAAGTTGTATTTCAAGTTTGGTTGTGTTTGGAACATTATTCATGAAGTTATGATGTTCTTGATTAGAGGAGTGAAATCTGTAATTGCTGCTTGTTCTATTTTGATTGCTGTTTTCGTCCATGCTACAGTCCGAATCTTAATTCCAAAATAAAAGTTGGATTTTATATAATTGTGTCTATTTTCAAACCTCACTATTTTTACTCAATTTGAATTTCATATGACTGAGTTATGATGGTTTTGGTACAGACGTGTCGATAGATTCCAGATTCTGTTTTGAGTCAATTTTGTTAACAAATTATTTTCAAGAACTATTCTATACATAATATCTTGGTATAATATTTTGCTCAGTGTTTCCTTATGATATTAGAGACTACCCAGATTTTTGATGGATTTTAAAGATAAGTTTTATTTGGTGTTTCAAGTTTTTTTCTAAAATCTACTTATGCTGTAAATTGCGCGCTGTTCAGTAAAGAACTCTGTTTTCACTGCCATTCCTTATACTGTATGAAAATCATTTGTGAAATATGAAAGTTAGTAAATTTCATATATTTTCATGTCGTTTTGGCGGAATTGGATTTCGATTCACTGATTGCGAGATATCCTCGTTTTCGTACAGCAGTGTTGAGAAATTCCAGATTCGTCAAACTATGTTTCCGTGTTGCTTCTTATTTTTTATGGCTGATCTATACTTACTGGAATATTATGAAACTTGTTATTTTGAGTCTATACTTATAGGGGAATACCCCAGATTTTTCGTGGAATTATTTGATGTGTTTTCATGCTATTTTCATGTTTTTGAAGTTGTTCCCCTGTTTTCTGGCTGAACATAAAATCTGTATTCAAATCAGTTTTGAGCTGAGATGTTGTGAACTAGTATGTGACTTTATTATATGCGTTGGAAGCGTGTGGACGTCTAGTTTCCAGATCCTTTGACGGATTTTGATTTGCATGTCTGTATCTCTTAAAATCACTATTTTTGTACTGATTGGTCTTGCTGTCCTGATTATGAACATAGACTATTTTGCTCGTATATGTGAATGTATATTATCCATGCGTGCTGATTTGTTTCCCTGAACCTAAACCTGATTATACTATATTAGTCGACACCATTTCGTGCTTATACATGCATGTTTGAGAATAATAATAAATAATCAAGCCGGGATTTTAATGGGACAGATCTAGTAGTGGATAGTGCGGAAACTTGTACTCGGAAGGAGACTTGTGTTTCCTGTATGACAAGTTACCGATCAAGTTAATATTCTGTTACCGATCAAGTTACCGATCAAGTTAATATTCTGTTACCGATCAAGTTTACCGATCAAGTTTACCGACCAGGTTCTGTGATTCTGTGAATACTTGAATACACTGCCCTATATGGTCCCCTACGAAATCTAAAAAGAAATTGCATTGACTGTAACAACCATGTGATAAAAGGATGGCACATGAAGTGTTACCTAGATAGTAATAATACAAGATATTTAATACCTGATACTTGATCATGATACATGCTTGCTTGATACTTGACTACTGATATACGAGACTTGATACATGAGATTTGATACTTGAGACATGTTACATAATATAACCTGATACCTGTTTACCTGATACATGATTACCTGTTACCTTTATAACTGTTACCTGATTATCCTGTTACCTGATTTACCTGTCACTAGATACATGTTTACCTGTTTACCTGACACTTGACTCATGATACATGTACCTGTTAGTATACCATGTTGTTAGTTAGTTTCCCCATGTGCTTGTATCCTACATTATTTGTGACCTGCGACTTACAATTGACGAGTACTTGTGTTTTCTCTTTTCCTCTTTCCTACATTCGTTGAATTGCAGATTTTGGAGGACAGGTTCCAGACGGGATTGGTGACATGATGTACTAGATGCTGGAATTTTGCTATTATTATTCTTATTGCTTATTTTGAATAATAATGTATTCTTGTATTTGGATTTATTCTTGTATTTGGGCAATGTTACCCAGGAACATTTGTGTTATTCAGATCATGACTATTTGAGATTAATATATTTTATTTCAAGTATTCTTGTTGGTATTTGGTTCATATGTGCATGTGGTTGACTTTTCTGGCTTCCAACCCTGATTATTTTGTGAGATATTGTAAAGATTCCTGAACAGCTTATGGATGATGAAAATCATTCGATGGGCTTTAGTTACGTACTCGTATTCCGTATTTTTAGGAAGCGGGGCGTGACAAGTCGGATGCAAATTTCAGAGGCAGGAGCGAGTATTCGCATTAACTAAGGATGATGTGGGTAACTCAGAAGATGTGATACAGGGTATGCAAGAATTTTGAATTCATTCTGTAATATCTCAGTCGGATATTATATTTATAATAATTATTTTTTTTAATTAAAATATTTTTATAGAAATTACTTGGTTTTTCTAAATAAAAAAGTTATCTGGATATATATACTAATAAGTATATACAAGTATTGAATCAGTTTTGTGCACTTGTATAAAATCCTGTAAAATACATTTTTGAGAAAATGTCTGAAAAATCCCAGGCCGATATTAAAAATTATTATTTTATTATTATTTTTTATTATTTTCAGAATTGAAATATTTTTGTTGGATATCACCCGGTTTGTTTATAAACATTATCTGTACATATATACCAGTCCGTATACATCTGTATTGTATCAAATTGGTAGTGTAATCTTCCGAGCCGATGATAAAATTTATTTTATTATTATTTTCGGAATTAAATTATTTTCATACGGATTGTGCGGTTTAACAAATGGAAATTATTGGTATATATATTAATACATGCGTATGCGTATTGTACCGATTTCATACGTTTGTACAAATCATGTAGTATGTGTTTTGGACAAAAATATCTTATTTTGTCATGATTAATCAAAATTGGATGGCTATGATTTGTTTGGAGGGTTAAACCTAGGGTTTAGGATTAATGAAATACATATGAGTATTAATAAATGGATTTCTACAAGAACCCTCTTCTCCACCTCAGCCCTCCACCTCACCACTCTACCTCATCAACCCCAATGGCCAGCCAACCTTATCCAAGGGGCATTTTGCAAAAGTCCATAGCACATATGCACTCTCCCCCTTCTCATTTCTCCTATAAATACCCCTCGCCTTCACCTTTTGTCTCATTTACAAGAAAAAAAATAGAGAGGAAAAGAAAGAGAAGAAACCCTAAGTGTTAGGCGGCTGGGTAGTTAGGGTTATTAATGATGGGGGGGTTAATAGTGTTATATATAGGATTATAATTAGGGTTAGGGTCTTATTGGGTTAATGGGTAAATGGGTATCTATCACGCACCGCTTACCAAAAAGAGAATACGGAATATGGATACACGACAAAAGCCCGCGAATGATTTTCATCATCCATAAGCTGTTCGGAATCTTTACAACATTTCACAAGAACAATCAGAGTCGGAAGCAAAAGAACCAACCAAGCATGCATATATGGATCAAAATACCAACAAGAATACTTGAAACAAAATATATATTAATCTCAAATAATCCAGATCTGAATAAGTCAACATCCTGGGTCACATTCCCCAAATACAAATAAATCCAAGTATCAAATACAATTGTTCAAATAAGCAGCAGAAATATAATAAAAAACTCCAGTACTAATATCTCATATCACCAACTCCATCTGGAATCTGGTCATCCAGATCTGCAATTAATAAATTGCAAGAAAAAAGAAAAGAGAAAACAAACTCCCGTCAATGCAAGTTACGGGTCGCTTGTAGTGCAGGATACAAGTACATGGGAAAGATAATCAAATAGCATGGAATAGACATGGTATCAAAATATAACAACTAGCGTGTCAAGATAAACAAGTGTAAGTAGCATGTATCAAGTCAAGTAAAACAAGCATCATGTAAAAAAGTATCAAGTAACAAGTGTCGAGTATCAAGTACAAGTAGCAAGTATCAAGTATCAAGTGAACAAGTATCAGGTATCATGTATCATGTACAAGTAATCAAGTATCAAGTGTCAAGTGATCATGTTCAAGTCTTGTATTTATTACTATCTAGGTAGCACTTCATGCATCCCGGTTTTTACTACATGGTTGCTACATACAATCAAGTTTCATTTAGGCCTAGTGGTGGGTTTCTATAGGGCCATGTGCTCAGGCGTCAAGTCAAGTAACAAGTATCAAGCACGAGTCACGTAATCGTGAACACGTGGCAGCAAGTAGTATCAAGCATGAATCATGTAGTCATGAAACATGGCAACAAGTAGTAACAAACATGAATCATGTAGTCATGAGACATGGCAACAAGTAGTAACAAGCATAAATCATGTAGTCATGAGACATGGCGGCATATAGTAACAAGCATGAATCGTCAAGAATCATGGCAACATATAATCATATAGTAATAACAAGCATGAATCATGTAATCATGAAACATGGCAACAAGTAATATCAAGCATGAATCATGTAATCATGAAACATGATAACAAGTAATGGGAAACACGGGCCCCCTTCTGAGTACACATACTTATATTGTCCACTACTAAGGTCTTTCCCTTAACCCCGGCTTGGTTATTTTGTTATTATTAATTGAACAAGGCATGTACGTGTCACAAACAGGTCAATAATAACATGGCATAAACAAGTAACAAGTTCAGGTTATAAGATAAACATGTACGAGTGAAAGATAACATACAAAAGGATAAATCAACGAGATTTCTAGTTCAGAACAGCAAGACAGTGCAGCACTAAAACGAGAATTTCCGTTGCTACAAATATGCAAATTTGGATCCGTCAAAGAATATGGAAACTAGACTCCCGATCAAATCCAGCGAACATATATAAGTCATATTCAAAGTCAGGAAAACAGCATGAAAACTCACAAATTAAATCCACTAAAAATCTGGGGTATTCCCCTATATGTATAGTAACAGAAAATCAAGTTTCATAATTTTCCAACAAAAATAGAGTAGTCAAGTAAAATCAGAAAATAACGAGATACGACGATTTTCCAAATCTGAAATCATAAACACTGTAGTACGAAAACAGCAATATCTCACAAATCATAAATCGAAATCCAAATCCACCAAAAGGGTGATATAATAGATACACTAATCTAAATTTCATAGTCAAAAATATTTTTCAAACAACAAATAGAATTAGGTCGAAAATCAGGTTCTTTACTGAACAGTATGAAAATTCTGCATGTATAGTAATTATTTGGAAACATAGAACGGGTTGTAAAACTCATCAAATAAATCCACAAAAATTCAGGGTTTATCCCAATTAATTCTAGTTATATTGTGCAAAATATTGGATCAAAATAATACTTTTAACATCACGGTAAAAATAGATTACTCTTCAGAATTCATAGAAAACAAATACTGGAAATCCTTCTACACCTTTGTAGTAAAATAGACATAACTCACAAACTGTAAATCGAAACTGAGATCCGTCCAAAGGGTTGTAAAATAGACAAAATTCTCTACAAAACATGTTCACAAAATATTTTCAAATACTGACCTTAATAGGGTCTAAAATACTGATCAAAATCAAAGTAATAGAAATTTCAGAATTATCCTTTAAACATAAAATCATCTAGTTCTTGTAAAACTCATCCAAATCGAACCAAACATGAAATATAGTGTACTAGGTGTCCAAAAAATATGGTATAGGGTATTTTGCAAGTCCACGGCAAGTCTACCACGAATAACACGAATGAGCACATGATATCATATGAACAACACGCATATACAACAAGATGTGGTCAATCCTAGGTTATATCATGTCATGTATGTCGTGAGGCAACTATTGGTCAAATCATCACTATAGCAAGGGGTTTCACACACAAATTGTCTCTAGAACCCAACTACACTACAGGCGGTATTTAGTACTTGTATTACACAAAGAAAATAATAAAAGTTACTTGCCTGAGAGATGACGATGAAAACGAAGCAAAAGCGAGAATAACGGGAACGGATTCCCAGCAACGAACATGACCGAACGAACACAAATCACGAACCAAGAATGAAAACCAAACACGAACGCGATAACGAACACGAGCAACGAACACCCAACACGTACAACACATGCACGTCTCTACAAGAGAGCAAGCGGATGGGGGAGATGACGGCGATGGCAGCGGCGTGCTGCCTTGCTGTCGGAGAAGTGCAAGAGGAGGATGGGAGCACCGGCTGTTGCGACTGTCGTCTGCTACTGTGGCTCGGAAGAGGGCAGCACAAAGATGTCGACTAGGGGATGCGCTGTGGTGCAACGCCTGTTGTTGCAGGCTGAAGGCGACAGGAGAACGCCGAGGGGGAGCACCTGGCTGCGGGGTCTGCTGGCTGTGCATTGGAGGCAGCACACAGGGAAAGGGGAGGAGCCGGGGTGTGGCTCGCTGTGCTGTCGAAACAGGGGGTCGTCGCGGCAGGGAGTAGGGGAGAGGCGGCGGTATGGGTGAAGCACAGGGATGCATGCAGGGAGAGATGAACGGGGAAGGTGCCGGCCGGAGTCGGGGGACACAGTCGTGGTGACAGGAGTGAGCACGGGGGGGTTTGCAAGGGCAGAGTAGGGGCTCGGGATGAGGGCTAGGCAGTGGACATACTGAGGGGAGTGCACAGCGGCTAGGGAAACGGAAGAAGGAGGTAAGGGATGAGTAAGATAAAGGCGGCTAGTGGGTTGCAGTACACATGGGAGTTATAAGGGGTATATATATAAATAGAGTTGTATTAGGGTTTTATGGTAGATAAGGTTAACGGGTTAGGGTATTGGGTAGGGTATTAATGGGTTAGGGTGTAAACGGGGTTTAAATGGGTTTGGGTTGGAGTTAACAAATGGGTTGGGGGGTTCATTATAATAGAATATAGGGTTTTAATAAAAGATCCAATAAGAATTAAGATGGGTTTGGGATTTTGGGAGTAAAATCAATAGAAAAAATATATACAATTAGGATTTTATAGAAATATTAATAATAATAATAATAACAACAACAATAACTATAATAATAATAATAGTATTAAAAATAACAGTAATAATAATAATACTGATAACAATAATAATAAGAAGAAAAAAATGATAAAAGATAATTATAGTAATGATAATAACAGTAATAGTAACAATAATAGAAATCAAAGTAATAATATCAATAATAAGATTTACAAATAAAATTATCGGTCAAAAATAGATTTGAAAGCGGAAAACTAATTTACAAAAATTTTAAATACAGGAAATACACAGAAAATACAGATTTGCGAAAACAGGAATTACAAATCCTACCCACCTTACAACAAAATTTCGTCCTCGAAATTTGCTTAGGCGATACATAGGACAAGGCAAAAGCAAACTAGGGGGAAGGGTAACAAAATAGAGAATTAAAGGGAAGGAACAAAGCAGTGGCAACACTAGAATAAGAAAGAAAATGGATAACAAGGATGTCAAATGGGATACATGAAAGAGAAGCAAACGGTATCAAAAGGAGACAAACAGCACAAGATAACAAGCATGATGGGGAGTAGGCAGAACTGAAATCAAAGAGATAAAGGACAGGGAAGAATTGAATCAATAATGAATGGGTGCATGGTGGCAAAATTGAATGCAAGAAAGAAGTAACCGATATCAAAAATGAAGAAAAAACAACACAAGACTTGCAAGATAACAAAGCAAAGAGATAAAGAAATAGATAGAGCTGGAATCGAAGAAATGATGGATAAGGAAAAGATGAACCAAGCAATGAGTCAACGGATGGAGACGAGTACAAGGGATGGAGAAAGAAAACAATGCAGCGAAGGAGAAGCGACAAGAGGATCCTGGGACTTATGGGTTTTGGGCCCACAACGCTTCCGCTGCGCCACTCTGATGGTGACGTTCCAAGCTGCAGACATGTCGTACAAGAACCAGCGATGACATTCAACGAACCAAGTAGAAGAAAAGAATGGATGGACATGGGTAAGGAAAACACAATACAAAAAGATAATATGAAAGAATAAATGCAAGAGAAATGAAAGAAGCAAAAGAGAAACAATAAAACAACAAACAATAAAAGCAAAATATACCTGCAACAACACTCTCTGCTGTCTCAGCATCAGCAGCAGTCAGGTTGAAAGCCTGACCTCTCCTGGGGGCAGCGGTCCTCTGACCGACAATCTGGCGCTGCGGAGGAAGCGGTGGCCTGACTGGACCACGAGCTGGGACAAACTACTGAGCAGGACCCCTGACTGGAATAGCCATCTGTTGCTGCTGTGGACAATCCCGCACTGTATGGTTAGCAGAACCACAACCAAAACAGCGGTGATTGGCACGCCTGCTGTCTCTGTGCACATGCCTGGACATCTGGTAGAAATCACAGAATCCCTCTCTCCGAGGAGCGGCAGAAGTGTAAGGAGCTGCCCTGATAGGATGGGAGAAAATAGGCCTTCAAATCGGCCCACCAGAAGGCCTAGCAACAACAGAGGAGAGCGGAATAGTCCGCTGGGGAGGAGCTAAACCACCACGAGCCTGCTCCTGAGCTCGAGCTGCCTCGAGAGCTTTGGCATAAGTACGCAAGCGAAGGGAGACAAGCTGCACCTCAATGTCTCGAGCAAGTCCCAATATGAATCTACGAGCCATATCCTTTTCGTTCGCCACAAGAACGGTTGCGAAGCGGCTAAGTCTTGTAAATTCTGCTACATACTCATCCACAAACCTGGCGCCCTGTTTCAAGAAAGTCTCATGTTACAACATTGCTTGGACAATATGTAACAAAATTCCATTATTAGAAGTAACAACCAACATATTTCAGGGCCAAGAATTGTTGCTCCATCTCAACTCTAGTGCTACTTGGGGAAGAAATTCTCCAAGAAGCTCCTGGTGAAAGTGGCCCAAGTGATCGGTCATTCGAGCCTTTCGAACTCGGACCTCCACCAAATATGAGCCAAGTCCACCAGCTGTATAGCTACCACATCCACTCTATCAGCATTTGCAACTCTAGCTGCCAAGAGCAGTTGCTCAGTCCGAATCAACCACTATTCTGCCTCCAAAGGCGTCTCAGTGCCTGAAAACCTGTCGGGATGCAGCCTCATGAAATCCGTGACTGTACCTGGACGGGGAGGAAGAGCTGTCTGCATAGGCACAGTGGGCGGCAAAACCCGAGCAGCTTCCAAAGTAGCCATCACCAAATCACTGTGGTTTTGCAGCATATTGATCAGCCACTCCAACACATTAGTGACGGCCTCAAACCCGGGATGATCATCCTGAAGACGAGAAGTAGAACCTCTACGAGCCATAGTCTGCACAAAACCAAAAATAATTAGCATCCAGATCAAAGTTGATTTATAATTCATTTATGTATGCATGGTTTGTGAACTATTGAGTCAATCCCAGATCGAGACAAGCTTGTCTAATAAATCAGTCAAACAAATACATTAGCCAAACCTGGGCTTTGATACCACTAAAACCTTGTCATGCCCCGCTTCCCAAAAAGAGAATACTGAATACGGATACTCGACAAAAACCCAACGAATGATTTTCATCATCCATAAGATGTTCGAAATCTTTACAACATTTCACAAGAATAATCAGAGTCGGAAGCAGAAGAATCAACCAAGCATGCATATATGGATCAAAATACTAACAAGAATACTTGAAACAAAATATATATTAATCTCAAATAATCCAGATCTAAATAAGTCAATATCCTGGGTCACATTGCCCAAATACAAATAAATCCAAGTATCAAATACAATTGTTTAAATAGGCAATAGAAATAATAATAAAAAACTCCAGCACTACTATCTCATATCACCAACTCCATCTGGAAACTAGTCAACCTGATCTGCAATTAATAAATTGCAGGAAAAAGAAAACGAGAAAATAAACTCCCGTCAATGCAAGTTACGGGTCGCTTGCAGTGCAGGATACAAGTACATGAGAAAGATAAGCAAATAGCATGGAATAGACATGGTATCAAAATATAACAACTAGCGTGGCAAGATAAACAAGTGTAAGTAGCATGTATCAAGTGTCAAGTAAAACAAGTATCATATAAACAAGTATCAAGTAACAAGTGTCGAGTATCAAGTACAAGTGGCAAGTATCAAGTATCAAGTGAACAAGTATCAGGTATCATGTATCATGTACAAGTAATCAAGTATCAAGTGTCAAGTGATCATGTTCAAGTCTTATATTTATTACTATCTAGGTATCACTTCATGCATCCCGGTTTTTACTACATGGTTGCTACATACAATTAAGTTTCGTTTAGGCCTAGTGGTGGGTTTCTATAGGGCCGTGTGCTCAGGCATCAAGTCAAGTAACAAGTATTAAGCACGAGTCACGTAATTGTGAATACATGGCAGCAAGTAGTATTGTAAGTTCTATTTTCGGTTTTGCTGTATTTTGTTTTCTTTTGATTATTATATTTGGATTTATTTGTTATAGTGTATTTTTTCTTTTCTTGGGTTCTTTTGTTCTCTCTTGATCGATCTGTGTTCTTTTGGTTGGATTCTGTTCTCTTTGCAAATTTTGCTCTTTCTATTTTGAGTTTGATTTGTTCTCCTTTGTGTTCGTCTCATCTCAATGCATTTAATTTTCTTTTTTTGGAGCCAAAACTGATACCTAGAATCCACATAATCTCAACCCAAAATCCCAATTCTTGATTCCCTATATATATCCTATTATAATAAACCCTAAAAATATTCCCCTCTCTCTCTCTGCCATACTCTCTCTCCCTGATCCTCCTTCTCCTCTCTATTTTTGTTTCACCCCAAACCCAAACCGTAAACCCCCTACCCCCGTTCTCTGATCACCTTCGACCTCCATCACCACCATCACCATCATCGTCTCCATCCCCTCGCCCTCATCGCCGTCGTGGTTCCCCATTATCATCCCGTTCTCCTCGCTGTAACCCATTACCCAAGTTCGCCGTCGCTGTTCCTCCACTCCGTGCACCCCTATAGTCGTCGATGTCCCTCATCGATCACCTTCACAACCAACGCAGATCCCCTAGCATCGCCGTCTAAGTCCCAAAGTCATCGTCATTGTCTTCCCATGTTTTCGAGCGAAAACAGAGGTTGCTCTCGTGGGAGTTTCGTCGAGGCTGCTGTCGCCGCCGTCGCTTGCCGACCGTGGTGCCAATGCTGCTCTGCCCCCGCCGCAGTGCCGCGCAGTCGCCCCGCCGAGTCGCCGTGTTCTCTCTCTTTCTCTCCTTGCCGAGGTTGAAGAAGGAGATCCATTGGGTGATTTTGCCGTCTCATGTTTTGGCACATCGGATCCTAATTGGCTGTCTTGTGTTCATCTAGATCCAGTGTGGGGTTTTCTTTTGGCTGAGTTGTTGTGCTTTGTTTGCTTAGGTTTCTTCGCACGGGTTTCGCACGTGCTGTTGGTATTTTCGCCCGGGATTCTGATCTCGTTATTCTTATTATTTGAATCTGCAATATAATAGGCAAGCCTCTTCTTGAACTAGCATTTTACTCTGTTCAAGTTTATTTGATCTCCTGCAAGTAGATCCCGTCCATTTCGTTATCAAACTGCTTTGACAATTCTGTTAAGTTTATCGAGGATTTATACGAGCTAACCCGACATACTCTTAACATCGTGCTATCTCTTTGATCTAAAACCTAGTCCCCATTGTTTTATGTATATGCACATTTAAATAACTAGATTCATGCATATGACGACTTAATAACAAGGACATGTTAAATTGAACGTGCTAGATTGAATTTGATTGATGAAATACTACCATGCCTGTGATAATTGTATCTTAAACCTATGAATTTGCATGTTGACACCTAGGATCACTTTGATTACCAATTTGCATGCTATGTGTGATCATATGATTTATTTATTTTCTTATTCATGTTAAGACAATTTTCTGAATTGTTAGTTATTTACTTTGAATCAGATTTTCACCCATGATAATGTCATAATTTGAAGTTCCTACAAACATGAATTTTTAGCCTCTGATGTCTAGTTTAACATCTTTTTGACGAATCTAAGTTCCGATGTGTGATTTGCTGGATATCAACTTTTTAGTACAACCATGTTAGAAATTCCAGATTCATAATTTCATGCGTATCCTGCTGTTTCTTATTTTATTTGACCATGTTAACAGTAAAAGAAAAATCTGAAATAAATTAGACTGGACCTAGACATGTATAGGTACTTTCCTGAATTTTTATAGATTTTATTAATGAGTTCTCTGACCTGAACTAATTAGTTGAACACAACTTACTGCATGCTGCCTGAACATAAAACCTGAATAGAATAGAGTTTTCACCCTAGTTCCTGTATCTTTTAGATGCCTTAATTATACTCACTAGAACCGTGTGGAAGTCTACTTTCTAGACCTTCTGGTGGATTTAGATTTGCTATTTTTTAGTTGCTGTAATCAGCATTTTAGTACAGCAATGTCATACTGTCCTGATCATGTGATGTGTGTTGATTTGACTTGTTTGCCTCATGCTTTGTCTGTAGCGCATAGAATTAGTCACACTTAGTATTATAAAATATTGACAACCTCTTACATGCTCACATAGGATGAAAATAAACCATTAACAAGCCGGGGTATTATGGGTAGACTTGGTAGTGAACGATCAGGAAATATACTCGGTAAGGCCTTCTCGCCCGCACGAATACTTGACATAGAAGGAAGGAGCATTGATTGCAGTGATTAATTGTTAATTCTTGCATGTAAATTATTGTTATCAATGCCGAGTACACGATTCGTAAATTCACTATCGGTCTAAAACGATCACTGTGCTTGCGCCGAACCTGTGGAATGGGACGCAGTAGTATGTGCACTAGATAGATTAATAATACACTTAACAACCTGCATCTCATGCTTGATCTTGTCTTGACATCACTCATTATATACATGATTACTGTACACCTTTGATATTATTGTCTGCTCTTTGCTTTGTTCTTTGTCTTTGACCATGTTCCTTTCATTTGATATTCATGCTTTTCAATTATCCTCTGTTTTCTCTACTTGCTGCCCACGACTTGCTATAACGGCACTCTTTTCTTTCTTTTTAGATCAAGATTTTACATGTACTGAAAAATCTGTTCCCGAAGAAATTGGTGAGCAACGTTTCTAGAGATGGAACCAGTCTCCGCTACATAGTTTTATTTGCTGCTAGATTTATTTTCTTGAACATTATTATGACTTGTACTTTATTTTTGGGATTTATGACCCGTAGTTTGTTTTTATCCCAGATGTTGGATATTTATATTATTGGATTATTTCATTTATTATTTGAATTTATCTTTGATTCATGTGGTTATATTTCTTACGTGGTTGTACTTTGTTGTTCTTATTGCTGAGTTAGTCTGGTACAGCTTATGGATGATGTTTACATCATTCACTGGGCCTACGCTACGTACTCGTATTCCGTATTTAGGGAAGGGGGGCGTGACAGGGTTTTTGGTGGTATCAGAGCCAGGTTTGAGTAATATATCAATCAAACATGACTATCTTTACGAGGTTTGGCTTTGATTGATATATTAGTCGAGTTTGGCTCTAGCCGGGTTAGCTCAGTGATTTGCACACCACGATAATCACATGAATACTTGTATAATAACCAACATATAATCTAGTTACTGACTATCTTTGATCGTGTTTCAGGCTATGGCTCGTGGGAATTCTTCTTCTCGCTTGGGGGATAGGCAACCGGACAACACTACCATTCTCCAGACGATCCAGCAGAAGATGGCTCTTCAGCAAGAGCACAATGAGCTAATGAGAGCCACTTTGGCAGCTAATAGGAATGTCGCTGGACCTACACCTGGTGCTCTGCCACCTAGGCCTGGTACGGTAGCAAATTTTATGAAGCTGCACCCGGATAAGTTTTCGGGTACTGAGTCGCCATTGGAGGCCGAGCAATGGCTTATCCGGACGGAGCAACGGCTGGTCGCCACTCGTGTTGCCGAGGCGAATCGTGTGGATGTGGTTCGCATCCAGTTAGTGGATCTCGCTCATATCTGGTGGCAGGTTGAATTCGAAAGGATGCCGCGACCCATTGAGTGGGCCACTTTCTCTGAGCGCTTCATGGCGAAGTTCTTTCCCAGTTTCATCAAGGCAGAGATGGAGCGACAATTTGTTTTCCTAACTCAGTTCAGCTAGATAATGTTCTTAAATGTCATTTATTGTTGCCTACTTCACTTGTGACGGTATTAATTTGAGCATTATCTTAATCAAGGAAACCGTTCCGTGGACGAGTATGCTGCAAAGTTTACTCGGCTCAGTCGCTTCGCCCCTACCCTCGTTGCCACTGATGAGGCTCGGGCTAGTCGATTTCAGTCGGGCTTGAGCTTTCCCCTCCAGGACCGTTTGGTTGCACTTCGGCTTCGTGCTTATTCCGATGTTCTGGTTGCGACTCGGATCTAAGAGCAGACTCTCAACAGGTCTAGTGTTCCTAAGAGGACTGTTTCGCACCCTGTTGCAGCTCGGCCTTCCGGAGGACCTATTCGGAGGCCAGTTTCGCCCCCTCCCGCGAGAGCACAGCCGTACGCACTTGTTGTCCCAAGGAATGTTGAAACTTGTGGCTACTGCCATAAGACTGGGCATTCACAGCGAGATTGCAGGATGGCCAACTGACTGTGTTTAGTGCGTGGGAGCAGTGAGCATATGGTTCATGACTGTCCGAGGAACAGAACTCCTGCACCGGTTGCTGGTGCTACTCAGCTAGGAGCGCCGACGCGTGGTCAGGGCAGGCCATCTCTTCCTCCGCAGAGGCAAGTCTATGATCAGAGGCGTGTGGCTCCTAGAGGAGGTCTGGTTGGAGGTCGTGGTCAGGCTTATAACCTGACAGCCGAGGAAGCGGAAGTTTCTGTTGGAGTGGTTGCGGGTATATCACAGTAGTTGTACTTTCTTTTCTTTGTTTTAGTTTTCTGCATGTTGTTGCTTTTCCTCCTTTGTACAATTATTTGTGTATATATCCTGCAAGCACTTTATTCTTTGTTTGATCTCCTTCTAGGTGTGATTTTAGTCTTCTCTCTTCCAGCTCATGTGTTATTTGATTCGGGTGCTACCCACTCTTTTATTTCTTCTCGCTTTGTCGATCAGTATGGTTTGTGTAGCACCCCGAATTTCCAATATGATATCTTAGAAATACATGACACAATTCCCAGCATCAACTTCAATGTAATCATAAACATAGCAACCAAATACAGGGAAAATTAAAACTTTTTATTACATCAATTGTTTACAAAGCACAGCGGAATACAAAACACCTTGAATTACAAATTTCCTTCTTTACAACACTTTCTTTTACAAATTACATAAGTCATTACATCACTTTAGCTCAAGCATCCAAATCCCAAGCTATAAGTAATCACCTGTAAAATATGAGGCTAGAGATAACCCTAACCCCTAAAACTATAGGGGTCAGCCATAACGGTGCGAGTGACATAAAAACAAACAACATAAATGGAATCATAAAGGACATGTAATAAACAAGAATACATAAAATATGACATAGCAATGAAACATGAAAACATCAAGTGAAACTAGACTAAGTGTCAAGTGTAGAAAACAGGAAAACACATGCATGAAACCAAGTCAAGAAAACACAATTCTATATGCTAACTCTCTAATGCGTACTTGTCGGTATCTATGCATCCCATTCTACATAGGTTCGGTGCAAGCCCTTAACGTCTCCACTTTATAGGGTTTAATCCCCCGCTATGCAACTAATCCTAACACGATGACTACTACGAGATAAAGATAAACTGTGAGTATTAGCCCATGCCCCGATAATTCCGGAGGTCAATCTCTATTCACAGATAATTCCGGAGACTATTTCACTCACACATGGGAATCTTCGAGAATACCCCACACCGCAAGCTATGGCACCTCATCACACGAATACCACATGTGCGTCGTCTCAATCCCGATAATTCCGGAGATCAATCCCACACCACAGGTAATTCCGGAGACTATTTTACTCACACCTGGATAATTCCGTGGATTATCTCACACCGCGAGCCATACTGAGGTCCATAACCCATGTTCTCATTCATCATATCACCACTGGTGCCTGTCCTTATCATTTAGGTTATTTAATTATTTTACGAATCTCCTAGAGTTGGTGTACCCCACCAGACTTAACTCAACAACTGATCAACTAAAATGCCTCAACAAGCCCAAAACACAAATATCTCAACTGCCGGTATACTAGGGTCACACACACCCTCTAGAGACTCACACCCAAATATCCAAACCAATCTTCCATCATAAATTTCTCAGTTAAAACAACTTGAAAACATATGTTCATTAGAAGATAAGGTATAGAATAGTAAGTTATAGATTAAAAACATTTAGAGAATAAATCATTTAAAAGAACATTCAAACATATCAAGATACATCAGTATCAGTCGACTATAGACAAGCGTCGGTCGACTGTCCAGAGAGAAAACATCAATAACTTTGAGAAAATAATTCTAAGTATTAGAAGTCGACTATAAAAAGCCATCGGTCGACAGTCCAGAGCGAAAAATCCAAAACTTCAATCAAAATAATTCTAAGTAATAGCAGTCGACTATAAAAAGCCATCAGTCGACTGTTAGAACGAAATTTCAAGAAAACTAGATAACACAGCAGCCAGGTCGCGATGGTCGACTGTAAGATCACACCGGTCGACTGTCGACCTGCAGACTGCAGATTTTTGGTTGTGCACATTTCAACCGATACGGAGTTTTACTTTATGAAAACGATTTCTACAAAAAGCATATTTTTTATATGATCAAATACAACTTATAGAATATATAATAGTCCATAAAAACTAAGTCAAAACTACTTGAATTAATAAAAATAGCTAATTGTCGATTTTCTTCAATAACAATGAAATACAATACTTATGTAAAATGTTTGTGCATGTTCATGCACCAAATAAAACGTTGCAAATCCATCGATTAGAAATAACCACATATTCAGATTTAAATCTTAGTATTTGAGAAATCCAATTCAAGTAAACTCTTTCACAAATCGCAAAATCCCCAATTTAGTTGTATTACATCAAACTCAATCCAATTTATCCCAAATCCAATTCTCAAGACATGATCTCTTAATTCATTAGTCCTTCTCAAAATTTCCTTAAACTCAATCACCATTATTAACTCATGAACACAAACAAATCTAACATTACTATAATCAAGTTATGTTCATCCAAACTCAATAATAATAGAAATCTCACATCATCCACATGCAAATCTATCCATAGATAACTAGGGTTCATAAAAGATCAAATTTTAATTCATCAATCCATCTAATCCATCATGTACATATTCATACTCAAACCCTAACATGCTTTCTAGTAGATGAAATACCACATACAACATTCTAAGAACAAAACAAAACAAATTATATCACTCACCTCAATGAAGAAATCCAATCGAATTAATGAAGAATAAGAAAAAGCCCATCTTTCGCAAAATCCAAGATTATCCCTTTTGAAACTCCAAGAAATTAATAGTAAAAATAATGTTTTTTTTTTGCAGAGGAGAGGGACGGCTGTAGTGACTATAATATAGGCCGAAATCTGGAGTTTCTAGGTTTTACAAGTTTATGGAAACATCCCCTAACATATTATTACTTTAAATATATAAACCTTTCTTTAATAAAGTAGTTAAATAAGTTAATCAAATCAAATTCTTTTACTACTGAGTTTTCCAGCCATCCATCACAGCCTAGAAAAATAAAAATTTTGGATTTATACTAAAAGTGGTAATTTTGCACAAAAGTCCCTCTTTTTGTAATATTTTCAAATATATCATAAAATATTCATTAAAATCCAGAAAAACCAGAAATAATATCTATTAATACATATTAGATTTTCCAATTAAAATTTCTGATTTTTACTTCCAATAAAACATTTGCACAAGATCCAACATAAATTTCATATTTGCAAAAATACCATATTTGTTTAAATCTTTACCAAATCAACTCTAAATAAAGTTTAAATATATTTTATTTTCAATGATGACCGTGGCAAGCCCAAAAATCAGTAAAAACGAATTTTCATTATTTGTTTGAGATCCAAACGGCTTTTTTTTACATAAAAGCCCATCTCTTTCGAGGTATTTATAAAAATAGTTTCTTTATTCAGAAAAATCCCATAATTTAGGATAGACTTAATTATAAGTAGAAAAATTTAATAAAAATTTTAAATTGGATATTTACACCAAAAATATTTGCACGTGTTTTGCACATGTAAAATCGACAAATTTGTAAAATAGTCAAATTAATTTAAATAAATATGGAAAATTAAAATATCATAAATAAATAAGAAAAATCAATCATTAACCATAAAATTTTAAGAATATAAAATTCATAACTTTGCACGTGTGTTGCACGTGCAAAATTGCAGTTTCAAGAAAATAATCAAAATAGTCAACTTTACAAATTTAATATTATTTAATAATGCAAAATAAATCATTTTATTTTGCAGGGGTATTACAGTTTGGCTAGCGATGCTATGCCCGCAGCTTGGGACATCACCAAAGGTGGAGGTGTCGTTGTCTGTTCTAGGGTTTGCAAGCAGAGCCCGTTGCTGATTGGTAGTGTGGTGTACTCAGCTGATTTGATTGTGATTCCCAACTCCGATTTCGATGTCATTCTGGGCATGGACTGGTTGGGTTTTCCTGTGCCGTGATTGATTGCCGGGAGAAGAAGGTGACTTTCAGGCTCTCTGGTCAACCAGAGTTTATTTTTCATGCGGGTGAGACACCATCAGGGCGTGTCAAGAACTCGATGGACCCCAAGGTTGTTTATTTTATGTCGCTGGGTTCTGATGGGGTCGTTGCACCCTTAGTTGTGCGGGTCTTCCTTGATGTGTTTCCCGAGGAATTGTCCGGTTTGTCGCCAGTCCGAGATGTGGAGTTCAGCATTGATGTTCAGCCCGGTACGGCCCCTATTTTCAAGAATCCGTATCGTATGGCGCCGGTTGAATTAGCTGAACTGAAGGTGCAAGTTCATGATTTGCTTGATAAGGGTTTTGTTAGACCTAGTGTTTCGCCTTGGGGAGCCCCGGTTCTATTTGTCAACAAGAAGGATGGAAGCCGCAGGCTTTGCAATGACTACAGAGAGTTGAACAATGTTACTGTCAAGAATCGGTATCCATTGCTGAGGATTGACGATTTGTTCGACCAACTGGGAGGTACTTCGGTGTTCTCAAAGTTGGATCTGGGTTCCGAGTATCATCAAGTCAGGGTGAAGTCAGAGGATGTTCTGAAAACGGCTTTCCAAACGAGGTATGGGCATTACCAGTTCTTGGTGATGCCTTTCGGAGTGACTAATGCACCAGCTGTGTTCATGAGTTTGATGAACCGTGTATCTTTGCCGTTCTTGGATTAGTTTGTCGTGGTCTTCATCGACGACATATTGGTGTACTCGTGGAACAGAGCAGACCATACTGAGCATCTGAAGGTGGTTCTGCAGACCTTGAGGGCGAACTAGCTGTTTGGGAAGCTCAAGAAGTGTGAGTTCTGGCTGGATCAGGTTGTTTTTCTTGGACACATTATTTCTGATGTTGGTGTTTCTGTAGATCCATCAAAGATTTCTGCAGTCATGGATTGGCCTATTCCGAAGTTTTTTCCTGAGGTGCGGAGTTTCCTTGGTTTGGCTGGTTACTATCGGAAGTTCGTTCAGGATTTCTCTAAAATTGCTGGACCCTTGACCAGTTTGACTAGGAAGGAGCAGAAGTTCGTCTGGGATGAAGCTTGTAATGGAGCTTTCGCCGAGTTGAAGCGTCGGTTGACGCCAGTGCCTGTGCTGACTATACCCGTCAGTTCGGGTGGTTTTGTGATCCATTGTGATGCTTCAGGGAGAGGTCTAGGAGCAGTGCTGATGCAGCGATGCAGGGTTGTCGCTTATGCATCGAGGAAGTTGAGACCTCATGAGAAGAACTATCCTACGCATGACCTGGAGCTTGCAGCTGTGCTTTTTGCCTTGAAGTTGTGGAGGCACTATTTGTTTGGGGATAGAGTTGAGATTTTCATAGATCACAAGAGCCTCAAGTATGTGTTCACGCAGAAGGAGTTGAACATGAGGCAGAGGAGATGGCTGGAATTGATGGCAGACTTTGACAATAATTTGCAGTATCACCCGGGCAGAGTAAATTCGGTGTCGGATGCTTTAAGTCGGAGGCCTGCCGCTATGTTCCTCACTCAGCAGAAGGAACTAGTGGAGGACATGAGGAGGCTAGAGTTGGATGTGTTGCTTCCTGGATCAGATCGACAGCTTATATTGTTGCAGTTGCAGTCGTCCTTGGTAGAGCAGATCAAGGAAGCTCAAGGGAGTGATCAGCAATTGCAAGACTTTCGGAGTGAGGTAGAAGCTGGTTTGAGATCTGATTTGGTTGTCCATGCTGATGGGTCGCTTCGGTTTGGCTCTAGGTTGTGTCTACCTAGAGGAGAAGTCAGGCAGAAGCTACTCGAGGAAGCTCATTGGTCCCCGTATTCTATTCATCCTGGTGGTACCAAGATGTACAGGGACTTGAAACAGCATTTCGGGTGGCATGGTATGAAGCGGGATGTGGCTCGATTCGTCGCCCAGTGCCTAATCTGTCAGCAGGTGAAGGCTGAGCATCAGAGGACCGTAGGACTTTTACAACACCTTCCTATCCCTGAATGGAAGTGGGAGAATATCACGATGGACTTTGTAACAGCTTTGCCGAGGAGTCCTAAAGGTCATAATGCTATCTGGGTGATAGTGGATCGGCTGACGAAGTGTGCTCACTTCATTCCTTTCCGTGTGGGTCAGTCCACGGAGAGTTTGGCCGAGCAGTACGTTCAGGAGGTTGTTCGTCTGCATGGAGTTCCTATCAGCATCGTATCGGATAGAGATACGAGATTCAGGTCTCAGTTCTAGGAGAGTTTGCAGAGGAGCTTGGGTACTAAGTTAAGCTACAGTACAGCGTTCCATCCTCAGATGGATGGACAGTCAGAAAGGACAATTCAGACCCTAGAAGATATGTTGGGATCCTACGTTCTTCAGTTTGGAGGTTCATGGGAGGATCATCTTCACTTGGCCGAGTTCTCTTATAATAACAGTTATCAGGCGAGTCTCAAGGCTGCTCCATTCGAAGCTTTGTATGGGCGCAAATGTAGATCGCCAGTCTGTTGGGATGATATCGGCGATAGGAAGCTTTTAGGCCCTGAGTTGATCACGAAGACAGTTGATGCCGTGGCTCAGATCCGCGAGCATTTGCAAGCCACTCAGGATCGGCAGAAGAGGTGGACTGATTGTCGTCAGAGACCTCTAGAGTTTAAGGTAGGCGAGCATGTTAAATTGTCGTCGGAGACCTCTAGAGTTTATCGAAGGTTTACACAAGCTAACCCGACATACTCTTCACATCATGCTATCTCTTTAATCTAAAACCTAGTCCCCATTGTTTCATGCATATGCACATTTAAATAACTAGATTCATGCATAGGACTACTTGATAACTCGGACATGTTAAATTGAACGTGCTAGATTGAATTTGATTAATGAAAAACTACCATGCCTGTGATAATTGTATCTTAAACCTTAGAATTTTCATGTTGACTCCTAGGATCACTTTGATTACCAATTTGCATGCTATGTGTGATCATATGATTTATTTATTTGCCTATTCATGTTAAGACAATTTTCGGAATTGTTAGTTGTTTACTTTGAATCAGATTTTCACCCATGATAATGTCATAATTTGAAGTTCCTTTAAAAATATGAATTTTTAGCCTCTGATGTCTAGTTTAACATCTTTTTGACAGATCTAAGTTCCGATGTGTGATTTGCTAGATATCAACATTTTAGTACAACCATATTAGAAATTCCAGATTCATAATTTCATGCATATCCTGCTATTTCTTATTTTATTTGACCCAATTAACAGTGAAAGAAAAATCTGAAATAAATTAGGCTAGAGCTAGACATGTATAGGTACTTCCGTGAATTTTTATAGATTTTATTAATGAGTTCTCTGACCTGAAATAATTAGTTGAACACAACTTACTGCATGCTGCCTGAACATAAAACCTGAATAGAATAGAGTTTTCACCCTAGTTCATGTATCTTTTATATGCCTTAATTATACTCGCTGGAACTGTGTAGAAGTCTACTTTCTAGACCTTCCGGCAGATTCAGATTTGCTATTTTGTAGTGGCTGTAATCAGTATTTTAGTACAACAAGGTCATGCTGTCCTGATCATGTGATGTGTGTTGATTTGACTTGTTTGCCTCATGCTTTGTCTGTAGCGCATAGAATTAGTCACACTTAGTATTATACAACATTGACACCCTCTTGCATGCTCACATAGGATGAAAATAAACCATTAACAAGCCGGGGTATTATGGGTAGACTTGGTTGTGAACGATCGGGAAATGTTGGTAAGGCCTTCTCGCCCGCACGAATACTTGACATAGAAGGAGGAGCATTGATTGCAGTGATTAATTGTTAATTCTTGCATATAAATTATTGTTATCAATGCTGAGTACACGATCCGTGAATTCACCATCGGTCTAAAACGATCACTGTGCTTGCGCCGAACCTGTGGAATGGGACGCAGTAGTACGTGCACCAGATAGATTAATAAAATACTTAACAACCTGCATCTCATGCTTAATCTTGTCTTATCCTCACTCATTATATGCGTGATTATTGTACACCTTTGATATTATTGTCTGCTCTTTGCTTTGTTCTTTGTCTTTGACCATGTTCCTTTCCTTTGATATTCATGTTTTCCTATTATCCTCTGTTTTCTCCACTTGCTGCCAACGACTTGCTCTAAGGGCACTCCTTTCTTTCTTTTTAGATCAAGATTTTACAGGTACTGAAAAATCTGTTTCTAGTTCAGGTTACAAAATAAACATGTACGAGTGAAAGTTAATACACAAAAGTATAAATCAACGAGATTTCTAGTTCAGGACAGTAAGACGTGCTGCACTAAAACTGGGATTTCCGTTGCTACAAATATGCAAATCTAGATCCGTCAAAGAATCTGGAAACTAGACTCCCGGCCGAATCCAACGAACATATATAAGTTATATAGTAATTCACAAAAACATAACTCAAAACTGAATTGAAACCAGAAAATACGTTCAGCCAGAAATCAGAAGATCATATTCAAAGTCAGGAAAACAGCATGAAAACTCACAAATTAAATCCACAAAAAATTTGGGGTATTTCCCTATATGTATATTAACAGAAAATCAAGTTTCATAATTTTCCAACAAAAATAGAGTAGTCAAGTAAAATCAGAAAACAAAGAGATACGACGGTTTTGCAAATTTGAAATCATAAACACTGTAGTACTAAAACAACAATATCTCATAAACCATAAATCGAAATCCAAATCCGCCAAAAGGGTGATAAAATAGATACAGTAGGCTAACTTTCATAGTCAGAAATATTTTTCAAACAGCAAATGGTATTAGGTCAAAAATCAGGTTCTTTACTGAACAGTATGAAAATTCTGCATGTATAGTAGTTGTTTGGAAACATAGAACTGGTTGTAAAACTCATCAAATAAATCCACAAATATTCAGGGTTTATCCCAATTAAGTCTAGTTATAATGTGCAAAATATTGGATCAAAATAATACTTTTAACATCTCGGTAAAAATAGATTACTCTTCAGAATTCATAGAAAACAAAATCTGGAAATCTTTCTACACCTCTGTAGTAAAATAGACATAACTCACAAACCTGTAAATCGAAATCGAGATCCGTCAAAAGGTTTGTATAACAGAAAGAATTCTCTACAAATCATGTTCATAAAATATTTTCAAATACTGACCTTAATAGGGTCTAAAATACTGATCAAAATCAAAGTAACAGAAATGTCAGAATTATCCTTTGAACATAAAATCGTCTATGTAATACCCTGATTTTTCAATTATTGAAAAATTATTTATTTTGCACGTAGTGTGCACGGGCAATATTTTGGTTAATATTTTCATCAAGATGAGTAAAGATATTTCAATTTGTGCTTTTAATTATTTTATACAAAAGCCTTATTTTAATTAGATTAAAAAGCCTTTTTCTTAAAGCCCAAAATGTAATTTATTTATTTTATTTTAAAATAACTATTTTGGCCCATAAACTAAAGCCCATGGACTATATTTTTACACAACTTGTCATGTAGAATACAATCTAAAAGACTATTTTATTTTTATACAAAATTTAATGTACAATTTTGGTCCTAGTTGCATGCACGTGCACTACACGTACACGTGCAAGTGCACTTCCTTATGCATGGCCGGGAATACTTCTTTTGGAGGGAGATTCAAAAATTGTAATGGTGATCATGGTGGTGGTTACTTAGATGTGGGTAGTTATTGCAACTCCTACTTTCATCTTGGCCCTCCATCTTACAACCAACCAATTGATCCTAGCCCTCCATTTCCTTTAACTTTTAGTATAAATACCCCCTCCCATGGCTAGTTATTTTTTGCTTAGTATTCTCTTCCAAACCTATAGTCTAATAGCATTATCTAGTAGTAGTTTGTGAGTTAAAAGATTGAGTTGTGAGTGGGATTGTGCTTGCATTCTACCAAAGAGGAGAGGGCCGGCTATTCAAGGAGGGAAGCTTTCGGTTTTGGTGGCTTGGAGGCGTGTGCGCGCGTGTACAAGGAGGAGAGACATCTCGTTGCAAGGACATTCGTCTAGGAGATCACTAGTTATACTTTCTTCAACAAGGTGGGTTAATTTTCCTTATTTCTAATTAGGAATTATGCTAGTAGTATATTGAGTAATGATGCATGAAAAATATTAATAAGAATACATTTTAATTGGAAAGTTAGTCTATGAATTGATCGGAATGTTAATGAATAACTTGTATGTGGTTTTATTATTAAATTTGAGTTGTGGGTAAAATTTTCCCTATTTCTAAAGTAGGATTGCATGCTAGTTTAATTAGAAAAATTAAAGCATGAAAATGATTAAGAAGAGCACACTTTAATTGGGAAAAAATGACTTCTTGAATGATTGAAATGTGGACATACAAATTTATATGTGGTTCTATTATTTGAGTTGTATGTGAATTGATTAGAATCATGAATTGAGTGATAGAAAATACATTCTTTTACCATCAAGAATTACACACAAAGTTAGTAGCTTGATTATACCTTTTTATGTGTTAAATAGATCATTTGTGTTGATATGGGCATGAATAAATTAAAATATGAGTTGTATGTTAGAGAAATGATTAAAGTCAGAACATTAATGTGAATTTTATTGACAAAAAAAAGATTAGAATGCTACAATGCGAAGAGATGTCGAAAAAGAGAAGAAATGTAGTGTTAGAATGTATAATTTGAATTAATGGTATGAAAATATGTTTTAATTGTTGAAAAAAATTATTTTTCCATACTGGTATGTAAATTGGACAAGAATTTATTAATCTGGAGTTATACAGTATTTTTATGAAGATCAAATGAAATTGGGACTAGTTGAACATCGAAATGTTCTAATTAACAGAGAGCACAGAGTAAATGCATACGAAATTATATTAGTGACAACTGAGCGTGTAGCTCAAGTGGTCCTATGGTGTGGTTGGTTTCTCTGGGGTGATCAGTTCGAATCCGCTTGGTAACACTTATTTTTGTCTAAAATTTTTATAATAAAAGGTATCGGCGACCGAGAGCATATAATGCTCTCAGTCCACCTTAGGACGATTGGAGCAGTCGGCCTGTTGGCTTGTGCTGTCGGCTGTGACTCAGGGGTGCTGGGTTCGATTCTTGCTATCGGCAAGAATGAAAATTTATTTTTTTTTGGGGGTTTTTACTTGTCAAAAAATTATGAAAAAAATATGGTTATTCTCCTAAAAATATAAAGGACTTTATAAAAATGATTTGGGGATTATTTGCATGAAAAACACTATGATTTGAGAATGAAAGGTATAAATAGAACTATGGTTCTAGATATATACTTTGTGAAAAATTATAATTTACAAGAATAAATTGAAATGAAGGATTAGAAGATTATTTGGCAAAAAAAGAAATTTTATTGTGTGACATGATGCAATTTATTCTCATTTGAGAATAATGTGGAAATTATGAATTGTGAATATTTGTTAGTGATGTGAAATTTGGATATGAAGTGATAATTGATAAAGCATATGAGATTCATGTATAGTTATGGACTATTTGAACAAAATTAGAAATCATGATTGGAAAAGAGAAAGGCTATGTGAGTATGATAACTCAACATAATGAATTTATGAATTGGAAATGCTCATTTTTGGAAATTGTGAATTGGAAATTGAAACAAAAGAGTAGCTAAGTCTCCCCCGGCATTGGAAATGAAATGAAATGAAATTTGAAAAGAAAGATCAAGGTTGGTCATGTTGAAATGAATGAATAAGTCCGGTTAGTGGAGAGGCTAACTCTAGAGCTTTGATTTTTGTTCATGATTCTAATAAAAACTAAGGATTAGTGCATAGTGAAGATGTGATGAAAGTGAGAAAAAAACACGAGTATGAGAACTAGGGTTTACGGTGCGGGTGTGTGAGCCACAGAATGCATGCTTGATGAGTCAAGACATGGCGTGGGCACAACTCAGAATGATCGGACTCTAGCCACGCTTGTGGGATGTTTGGTGACTGCAAGAGGATCATGTGCCATGAAGGAGGCTGAATTGCCACAGAATGCATGCTTGATGAGTCAAGACATGGCGTGGGGTTCCCCTCCAGGTTTTCTGTACACGAGCTTGTACTCATAGATCATCTAGGATACTCACCGTAGTTACAGTAGTAGATTAAGTCATGGCGAGGGATTGAACCCTACAAAGATGAAGGACGATTAAGAGGCTTGCCCTTGGACCTATGTAGTATGGGATGCATAGAATCCGAACAAGTGCACATTAGTGTCATGTGACATAAATAACTGCATTAAGGACTAAGTGCACAATCACAACACGACATCAATAGGATAGTCCCTTTAGTTTGTTTTGTGACAAGTTTGTGTTTGATAAATATGGAAAATTAAGTTATACAATTTTCGGCATAGCGAGGATGGCCGTGTATAATGATCGTCGGTTGAATAAACTGACGTACCCACAGTCTTATATGCAGGTAAATGGCTTGATAAAGAATATGGAGGAACAAATGCTTAAAGATTACTCAATGTTGTCGTATACTTGTTTTCATTGTTGTAAAATTTTACTTCCGCTGTGCAATGTAAAATGTAATATTAATGTAAACTCTGATGTAAAGTGAAAAGTTTAAATTTCCTTGTAAAATTGTACTAAAAGAAGCGGAAAGATCCTGTAAAACATCTCGAATTCAGTATATTTGGGATTCAGGGGCGTTACAGTCTAGTTCATGTAAAACTCATCCAAATTGAACCAAACATGAAATATAGTGTACTAGGTGTCCAAAAAACATGGTATAGGATATTTTGCAAGTCCGGAGCAAGTCTACCACGAATAACACGAACGAGCACATGATATCATATGAACAACGCGCATATATACAACAAGATGTGGTCAATCCTAGGTTATATCATGTCATGTATGTCGTGAGGCAACTATTGGTCAAATCATCACTATAGAGACAACATTAACAAGGGGTTTCGCACACAAATTGTCTCTAAAACCCAACTACCCTACAGACGGTATTTAGTACTTGTATTACACAAAGAAAAGAATACAAGTTACTATCCTGAGAGACGACGATGAAAACGAAGCAAAAGCAAGAATAACGGAAACAGATTCCCGGCAACGAACACGATGAACGAACACAAATCACGAACCAAGAATGAGAACCAAACATGAATGCGATAACGAACATGAGCAACGAACACCCAACACGTACAACACATGCACATCTCAACATAAGAGAGAGCGGATGGGGAAGACGACGGCGATGGCAGCGGCATGCTGCCTTGTTGTCGGAGAAGAGCAAGAGGAGGATGGGAGTGCCAGTTGTTGCGACTGTCGTCTGCTACTGTGGCTCGGAAGAGGGCAGCACAAGGACGTCGGCTAGGGGATGTACTGTGGTGCAGCGCCTGCTGTTGCAGGTTGAAGGCGATATGAGAATGCCGAGGGGGAGCACCTGGCTGCGAGGTCTGCTGGCTGTGCGTTGGAGGCAGCACGCAGGGAAAGGGGAGGCGCCGGAGTGTGGCTCACTGTGCTGTCGAAGCAGTGGGTTGTCGCGGCAGGGAGTAGGGGAGAGGCAGCAGTATGGGTGAAGCACAAGGATGCACACTAGGAGAGGTGAACGGGGAGAGTGTAGGCCGGAGTCGGGGGACGCAGTCGAGGTGACGGGAGTGAGCAAAGGGGGGTTTGCGAGGGCAGAGTTGGGGCTCGGGATGAGGGCTAGGCAGTGGACGTGCAGAGGGGAGTGCACAGCGGCTAGGGAAACGGAAGCAGGAGGTAGGGGATGAGAAAGATAAAGGCGACTAGTGGGTTTCAGTACACATGGGAGTTATAAAGGGTATATATATAAACAAAGTTGTATTAGGGTTTTATGGTAGATAGGGTTAACGGTTAGGGTATCGGGTAGGGTATTAATGGGTTAGGGTGTAAACGGGGTTTAAATGGGTTTGGGTTGGAGTTCACAAATGGGTTTGGGGGGTTTATTATAATAGAATATAGGGTTTTAATAAAAGATCCAATAAGAATTAAGATGGGTTTGGATTTTTGGGCGTAAATGTCACGCCCCGCTTCCCAAAATACGGAAATACGAGCACGTAACGAAGGCCCAGCGAATGATTATACGTCATTCATAAGCTGTACCTATCTAACTCAATAATATACAAGAGAAAACAACCACGCAGGAAGAATATAATCACATAAACAAAGAATAAACTTCAAAATAATCATGAAATAAATTCACTAAATAATAATCCAACATCTGGGATAAAAACAAACTTCGGGTCATAAAAGAACAAGAATACAAAGTATGATAAAAAGAAATACAATAAGCAAATAATAAGAGATAGCTAAGAGGTCTAATAGTCCAGCTCCGATCTTCAGAGAGTTTGCTTACCAATTTCTTCGGGTATCGATCCTTCAGCACCTGTAAAAACTTGATCTAAAAAGAGAGAAAAGAGTGCCCTTAGAGCAAGTCGTGGGCAGCAAGTAGAGAAAACAGAGGATAAAGGAAAGCATGAATATCAAAGAAAAAGGGACATGATCAAAATCAAAGAGCAAAGCAACGACAGGCAATAATATCAAAGGTGTACAATAATCACGCATGTAATGAGTGATGTCAAGTCAAGATCAAGCATGAGATGCATGTTATTAAGTATTTTATTAATCTATTTAGTGCACGTACTACTGCGTCCCATTCTGCAGGTTCGGCACAAACACACAGTGAAGTTTTAGACTAATGGTGAATTCACGGATCGTGTACTCGGCGTCAATGACGATAGTTTTAAAATCAATAATTTACATTCAATACTTCTTCTTCCAATCAATACTTCTCCTCCTTCCAATACAATATTTCTCTTCCTTTCAATACAATTGTTGCCGCTGAATTCGGGTGTGGGGGCAATAGATGAGATTTGTAGGTTCGTGAGGAACTCACAAAGATCGACCCCTTCTTCTTTCTTGCTAATTTGTTGGCTCCTTGATGCTCCCTCGAAACTGCACCAACGTTCGAGATACCGGGATGGATCCCGGTGACGAACCCTCCGACGATCAAGTCAATACACAGAAAAAAAACAAGAGAAAAAGCTCAAGTGTGCAAAGTGTGATCACCTTTAACAGTAGGAAGTCAGGGGGGTTATATAGTCACTATGGGGATCCTTTTTAGGATATGAGTAGATCCCTACTTCCCGGTGTGGCTGGTTGGGATTGGTTACAACCATCCCCATAAGATAGGGACAAACTAGGATTTGTTCTTATCCTGTTGGGCTGGTCCCTAGCGTGTTGAGACCCGCTCTCAACTAATCAGATCCGTTCATGGGTTAGCGGGTCCAGGAGCAAGAACCCGGTTCCCAATTCGGACCTGTCTGTAGGCGAGATTACCATCTTGCCCCTGGGATTTGAGATTCATGCCCGCTTTTAATGGTTCCAATTTAACCACATTTTTAGCCATATCACGAGCCCCCCACTCCCAAAGACTGTGTGTTACGGCCTTTGGGGAGTAGTTTTGTTGTTCCAATGGCGTATAGGGCTTTATCGAAGTTCTCGACAGGTGCTCGAATCTCGTCTAAGAGGTGATGGTGCTTTCCTGAGCTGGTAGCATGCTCAGATTGGCTCCTAGGTCACTCTGGATCTTTGGTGGATTTTTCCTGATTTTTATATCATTCGTTCGAACCATTTATTCAATTTTGCAAGGTAACGATTTATTCTTCTGGAGCACTAATTAATCGTTCTGGACAAGAATTATTTATCCCGGGACTCAAAAATGTTCCCCTGGATTTATAATTATTTTTCAGAATTTTTAATCAATTTTCCAGGATTTTTAATCATTTTTTACAATTTTTAAATAAATAATCCGAATTAGTAAAATAGAAAAAAAGGATTAATCGCCGTATTTATGGCGTGGCCAAATCTGAGCCCTTGATCATGCGCCGGCGAGGAGTTCTGGGCAGTCAGACGGCCCGGGGAAAGGGGCTTCTCTTGTCTCACAGTCAAGCGTACGACGATCTTGGCGTACGGTGAGGCAGACGCACCGGACGATTCGCTGAGCTTGGAGGACCGTGCGCCGAGCACGGCGAACGTTATGTGGAGTTTGGTGAACAGTGGGGAGGCGTTGACTGGTTAAGGCTATTTTTGGTGTTTTCTGCTCGGATATGACGGCAATCTTGGCGAACGTTGTGGTGAGCGATTCTGACGAAGCGACGAACTGGAAGGGCATTGACTGGTCAACGCATTTTTTGGTGTTTTCAGCTCGGAAACACGTCTGCTCGAATCTGGCAGCGAGCTTGGCGAGTGCTGTGGCGAGAGATTAAGACAGAGCGGTGGACTGGAAGGGCGTTGACTGGTCAACGCATTTTTTGGTGTTTTCAGCTCGGAAACACGTTTGCTCGGATCTGGTGGCGAGCTTGGCGAGCGCTGTAGTGAGCGATTAAGACGGAGCGGTGGACTGGAAGGGCGTCGACTGGTCAACGCATTTTTTGGTGTTTTCAGCTCAGAAACACGTCTGCTCGGATATGACGGCGGTCTTGGCGAACGGGATGTGGAGCTTGGCTAACGAAATGGCGAGCTCGAAGAGCGTTGACTGGTCAACGCTTTTTTTGTGTTTTCAGCTCGGAAACACATCTGCTCGGATCTGACGGCGAGCATGGCGAGCGCTGTAGCAAGCGATTGGGACGAAGCGGCGAACTGGAAGGGCATTGACTGGTCAACGCATTTTTTGGTGTTTTCAGCTCGGAAACACGTCTGCTCGGATCTGGCGGCGAGCTTGGCGAGCGCTGTGGTGAGCGATTGGGACGAAGCGGCGAACTGGAAGGGCGTTGACTGGTTAACACATTTTTGGTGTTTTCAGCTCGGAAACACGTCTGCTCGGATCTGGCAGCGAGCTTGGCAAGCACTGTGGTGAGCGATTGAGACGGAGCGGCGAACTGGAAGGGCGTTGACTGGTCAACGCATTTTTGGTGTTTTCAGCTCATAAAAACGTCTGCTCGGATTTGGCGGCGAGCTTGGCGAGCGCTGTGGCAAGCGATTGGGACGAAGCGGCGAACTTGAAGGGCGTTGACTGGTCAACGCATTTTTGGTGTTTTCAGCTCGTAAAAACGTCTACTCGGATTTGGCGGTGAGCTTGGCGAGCGCTGTAGCGAACGATTGGGACGAAGCGGCAAACTGGAAGGGCGTTGACTGGTCAACGCATTTTTTGGTGTTTTCAGCTCGGAAACACGTCTGCTCGGATCTGGCGGCGAGCTTGGCGAGCGCTGTGGGGACCGATTGGGATGAAGCGGCGAACTGGAAGGGCGTTGACTGGTCAACGCATTTTTTGGTGTTTTCAGCTCGTAAACACGTCTGCTCGGATCTGGCGGCGAGCTTGGCGAGCGCTGTGGTGAGCGATTGGGACGAAGCGGCGAACTGGAAGGGCGTTGACTGGTCAACACATTTTTGGTGTTTTCAGCTCGGAAACACGTCTGCTCGGATTTGGCGGCGAGCTTGGCAAGCACTGTGGCGAGCGACTGAGACAGAGCGGCGAACTGGAAGGGCGTTGACTGGTCAACGCATTTTTGGTGTTTTCAGCTCGTAAAAACGTCTGCTCAGATTTGGCGGCGAGCTTGGCGAGCGATTGGGACGAAGCGGCAAACTGGAAGGGCATTGACTGGTCAATGCATTTTTTGGTGTTTTCAGCTCGGAAACACGTCTGCTCGGATCTGGCAGCGAGCTTGGTGAGCTCTGTGGCGAGCGATTGAGACGGAGCGGCGAACTGGAATTGCGTTGACTGATCAACGCATTTTTTTGGTGTTTTCAGCTCGGAAACACGTCTGCTCAGATCTGGCGGCGATCTTAGCGAGCGCTGTAGCGAGCAATTGAGACGCAGCGGCGAACTAGAAGGGCGTTGACTGGTCAACGCATTTTTTGGTGTTTTTAGCTCGGAAACACGTCTGCTCGGATCTGGCAGCGAACTTGGCGAGCGCTGTGGCGAGCGATTGAGACGTAGCGACAAACTGGAAGGGCGTTGACTAGTCAACGGGTTCGAGCTGCTTCTGGTTGCTTCTTTTTTGTCGTTTCGTATTCTGACCGCCTAGACTTCTGTGCTTGTTGGACTGCCTAAGATGTACGGCCCAAGCCCATCAAATTTTACTATAAGTCCCCGTCTCCTCTCTTTTTTACTTCACTTTCTCACTTTCACTTCACCTGAGATTTCTTCTCTTCGCGGAGCTTCCGGTGTCTTTTCCGTTCTCCGACGAGCATTCCGACCGTGGTTGTCACTTCTCAGGTAATTTATTTTAATTTTAAAAGATGTCTAAGGTGTCTTCCGGTGAAGAGGCCTCCTCCTCGAGTCAACCTGAAGTAGCCCCCTGGTCGACTCCTTCTTTCGGTCGATAAGGGGAAGGCCCCCATTGTCCTGTCCTCTCCGGAAGTAGAAGAAGATCTCGTCGTCGAAGGCAGAGGCGGCGAGGCGGCTCTCTCTTCGTCGGTGGTGGAAACAATAGTGGAGAGAGATCGGAGGATGGGTGCGTTCGGCAGACATTCGATCGCCGTGTCTACCCTTGGAGGGACGCGGCAGTATAGTGCGGAGGACTTGAGGTGAACGGAGCAAGGTCTGGCACAGTTTTACGAGGAGAACGATCCGAGGAAGGGCACAGAGGCGAACGAAATTGTTAGCATCCTGAAGGAGTCGGATCTGCGAATCATTCGGATGTGCTTCATGATCCCTCCGGAGTTCGAACTCGTCGTCCCTGGGCCAGGAATCAGGTCTTGTTCTTCTCTCTCCTCTGACACTTGTATTTTCCCCTACGACGCTTTCTATGCGGAGCTCTGCCTTGATGAACACAATATTATCCACATTTAGGAGCAATAATCTTAATGCAATTAAACATTTAAAAGCTCTATATGTGGTATTTAACTCTTATTTTCTCTTTTCCATAGGGAACAGCCTAAAACGGAGAAACGAAGCAGATTCAGGATTTTAAGGATGATACATAGAAAACTGCAGATCATCGGTCGACTGGTTCCCCACAGCAGTCGACTGGACAGAGAAGTTGATTTTCCACAGCCGCTCGTTGTAGTCGACTTATTCCAAAGCACAATCGACTTGTATGATCAATTATGAAATCTTCAGAAGTCTCGGCACAGTCGACTGGTTCGCTGATAAGTCGACTGGTAGGCGGCAGAGTTGAAAGATAAGATATTTGAAGATTCGTCCAAATCTAATCCAAATCAGAACAGAAAAGGAAGAATAGAAGAAAAGAGAAAGAAATAACATGCAGAGCAACAAGGGAGGAAAAAAATAAAAGAAAAGGACCTTTCTATAAAAAGAAGAGTGCAAACCCTAATTCTCTAGCCGTGTTCTATAAATACCAACCAAGAAGCATTATTCTGGATATACGCGGAGGCTCCCGAATCACAAGATCACACAACTTTCTGAATCATCAAGTAAAGAGCAGTACGGTATCAGCATTGAAGAAGGAGAGAGGAGATCGAGCATAAGGAAGGGAACGACCGATCGACTGTGTGATAGCCAGCCGAGTCATTTAGCCGAACTACATCAGTTTATTCCTTCTCTTTCTAACTCTTTTACGTTAACCATGTATTCGAACTTGTTGATCAATAAAAGTATTATTATGTGGAACTAATTTCATAGTTGGGTAGATTGAAGCCGTAGTTATGTAGTGCTATATTCTTCTGAATCCTTCTACTTTACTTATTGATTGAATCTGATTGAATTGGTATAGGTTGATGATAATCAAACTTGTTCTCAAGTTCTGAGAGCAGTCGACTGAGGTGACAGCCAGTCGACTGACATACAGAACTTGAGAATATCAAGTTTGCATTACCATCTATTTGAATCTGTTATATGAGCATATTGAGACGACCCGTATCTCATGTTCATAACTTGTAACAAGGGAATCCTTAGGGGTTCTTGGTTTAATCAACTTAAGGGATCTAGATCTGATACCAATTTCTAGAGCCTTGAGTGTTTGTTTGTTTCCACTGTTCTTATGTTTTCTTTAAGTGCAACTTAGTAGATACCATGCTAAATACTTAATGAAAAAAACGAATTAGAGTAGATACCATGCTTAATTCTTGGCTTAGGGAAACATTACTTTAAGGAGTAGATACCATGCCCTTGAAGAGAACAAACATGAGTAATAAGAAGAAGGACAGAAGGTAACTTAGCATTATCGACTATCGGTGGAGATCTAAACCCAACTACTTAATAAATATTTGTGATTCAGTATATCTTAATCTTTTCATTTCTTTTAGACCTTTAGAACAACTCTTTATCATTCTCACATTTTTCTATTGATTAGTAAGTTAATTTCTACAATCTCTGTGGGATCGACCCTTGCTATTGCTACGCTTCTATAAACGATTCGTGCACTTGCGAGGTTTTTAATTTGTGTCTAGTTTATCTATTTATTTAGGTAACTAGATTGCACAACAAGTTTTTGGCGCCGTTGCCGGGAATTGTCTAGTATTTTAACTTACAGATCAGTAGAAAGTTTTAATTTTCTTTCTTTTAATTTTATTAATAAGTATTTTTCTTTTAGGTTACAGGATTTTGGTGGATGCACGGAAGGAGATCACTTCGTCCAGAACTACTACCTATTGACGCAGAAACAGAACGCACTTTGCACAGACTAGGTAAGCTGGTTGCAGCAAACCAGTCGACTGTCTCTACAAACCAGTCGACTGCTCAGAGACCCAGTTCACATACAGCAATGGGTGAGGAAATGTCAAATCGAGTGCCAATGCAGGACAAGTTCACGCCTAAGAATATCGAGCAACCTTCCTGCATTGCGTATCAGCCTAATGTCACAGGAAACATGCATCTATCTCCTCAATTACTTAGCATGATTCCCCACTTTAGTGGCAAGCCAGATGAAGAGCCTCATCTCCATCTACAAGATTTCTTCGATCTTTGCAGGACACAAAGCGTCCAAGGGCTTACCCCTGAACAAATCAGGTTAATCTTGTTCCCTTTTTCCTTAAAACTTAACGCTAAACTATGGTATAATTCTTTGGAACCAGGATCAATAAACTCATGGGAGCAATTGACAACAAAATTCTTGAAAGAATTCTTTCCAGCCCAAAAGACCAAACAGCTGAAAAGGGAGATTCAACTCTTCCAACAAAAAGATGGAGATTTATTCTTCGAAGCATGGAAGGATTTCAAGAACAAACTTCTCAAATGTCCTACACACAACATGCCTAAAGATGATTAGGTACAAGCATTTTATGAAGGTTTAAATGATACTAACAAGGCAATTGTGGATTCAGCTTGCAACGGGATCTTAATGAGGAAAAGCGGTGAAGAGGCCATTGAACTATTTGAAGAACTCAGCGAGAATTCACAACAATTCTCAACAAGGAGGGGCCCTTCCAAAAAACAGGGAGTTTACGAAATTTCTAATAGCAATAACATTCAATTAGAAATGGTAAACATGAATAAGAAAATTGATATGCTTGTTAATGCAATGTCGATGATGGGTGGAGTTAAAAATCAAACAAACGAAATTTGTGCAATTTGTTCTCATGTAGATCATACCACTGATACATGTCCCATGTCTTCTTTCACAGATCAGGAGCATGCAAACTATGTAGGTCGAGGAGTGTTTCCACAAAAGAACAATCCCTTCTCGAACACATACAACCCAGGGTGGAGGAACCATCCAAACTTCTCCTGGAGCAATAATCAAAATAATCAAGGGACTCAATTCACACAAGGACATGCACGGAACTTCCAAATGGGAAGTGGGTTTGATAGGCCAGTTCAAGAACATAAGAAATTGGATTTTGAATCCACCGTTCTTCAATTGCTCCAACAACAACATCAAACAAGCAACCAACAAGGGCAAGCAATTCAGAAGTTGGAAACGCAAATTGGTCAAATTGCGAAAGAATTAAGCGAACGAAAGGCAGGTGAACTCCCATCACAAACTATACCAAACCCTGGAGGCCAAGAACAGCTCAAGGCAGTGACAACATTAAGAAATGGTAAAATAATTGACAACAAAGTTGGAACACACACAGAAAAAGCAGAAACACAACCATCAAAAGTTTTGGGTTCCAACAAGGTAAGTGAAAAAGAAAGAACAGTTGTGCCACCATTCCCTCAAAGGTTAGTCAAGCAAAAGAAAGAACAACATTTATTTGACATCTTTGAAACTCTCAGAAAGGTAGAAATTAATATCCCCTTACTTGATGCTATTAAATAAATTCCTTCTTATGCCAAATTTTTGAAGGACTGTTGTACTCACAAAAGAACATTTCAGGTTAAGGAGGATGTGGCTTTGACAGAGGAAGTGAGCACTGTATTATTAAGAAAACTACCTCCTAAATTGAAGGACCCAGGTAGTTTCACCATTCCTTGCAGGGTTGGTGAGCACTTCTTTGAAAAGGCACTGCTAGACTTAGGGGCAAGCATCAATCTTTTTCCTTACTCTGTTTATGAAAAGCTAGGATTGGGGGAACTTAAACCAACATCCATCACTTTGCAGTTGGCAGATCGTAGCATCAAAAGACCTAGAGGTATTTTGGAAGATGTCCTAGTTCAGGTAAACGATTTTATTTTGCCAGCTGATTTTGTTGTGTTAGATATGGAAGAATCTTCAATGCCATCGTCCCTACCGATTATTCTAGGTAGGCCCTTTATGAGTACAGCTGATATAAAAATTTGTGTTAAAAAGGGTACTATAAGTATGAAGATAAACGGAGAAAAAGTTGAGTTTAAAATGTTTGATACGCTTAAATTACCACATGATGATCATGAATGCTATAATGTTGATGTGGTTCAGGAGATTGTTGATCAAACATTTCAGGTACATAGCGTCGAACCACTACAAGCCACAATTACACAATCTCTAACTTTATCTAATGTTGAACAGGAATACGATGACTGGGGGATTGCAGAGACAGTACATCACCTTGAAACTCCAAAGTCATACTCAGGTAACTTTGCACCTGTATTTGAAAAATTAGTGACTGATGACATTTTTGTTTCTGCAGACAAGTCGACTGGTGGACAAAACCAGTCGACTGCACCGAGATTTCCAGACGAAGAGCTTAAGCAGCTGCCCGACCATTTGAAGCATGCATACTTGGGCGAGAACCAAACGCTACATGTGATAATTGCTGCAAACCTGAGTGCACAGGAAGAAGATAAGTTGCTGAGGGTACTACGAGAACACAAAGGTGCAATAGGATGGACCATTGCAGATATCAAGGGAATAAGTCCATCCAAATGCATGCATAGAATACTTCTTGAAGACAACGCAAAACCAAGCGGGGAAGCACAGAGAAGGCTTAATCCAAACATGAAGGAAGTGGTAAGAGCAGAGATTTTGAAGCTACTAGATGTTGGAATCATTTACCCAATCTCAGATAGTAAGTGGGTGAGTCCTATACATGTAGTGCAAAGAAAAGTGGAGTCACAGTGGTAAAGAATGAAGAAAATGAGCTTATCCCTACTAGAGTGACTACAGGATGGAGGGTATGCATAGACTACAGGAAGCTGAATAACGAAACCAGGAAAGATCACTTCCCTCTTCCTTTTATTGATCAAATGTTAGAAAGATTAGCAGGATATAGTCATTATTGCTTTTTAGATGGTTATAGTGGCTATAATCAAATTGCTATTGCTCCAGAAGATCAAGAAAAAACCACTTTTACATGTCCTTTTGGTACTTTTGCATACAGGAGGATGCCCTTTGGATTGTGCAATGCACCAGCTACATTTCAGAGGTGCATGATGAGTATATTTTCAGACATGGTGGAAAGGTTCATCGAGGTATTTATGGATGATTTTAGCGTTTTTGGATCTTGTTTTGATGAATGCCTTAACCATTTGCAGCTTGTGCTTAAAAGATGTGAAGAATGCAATTTAGTGCTGAATTGGGAAAAGTGCCATTTTATGGTACAACAAGGTATTGTCTTAGGACATGTGGTGTTAAAAAGAGGTATAGAGGTAGACAAAGCGAAAATCGATATAATATCAAAACTATCCCCTCCCACTACAGTCAAGGGTGTTAGGAGTTTTCTTGGACATGCAGGGTTCTATAGAAGATTTATAAAAGATTTCTCAAAAATCTCCAAACTCCTTTGTGACTTGTTGACTAAGGATGTTGAGTTTGCATGGACAGAAGAATGCACAAATGCTTTTATTACATTGAAAAATCTTCTCATTTCTGCACCTATTGTCATGGCACCAGATTGGAGCCATCCTTTCGAGCTCATGTGTGATGCAAGTGATTATGCTTTAGGAGCTGTTTTAGGTCAAAGAATCAATAAGACACCCCATGTTATTTATTATGCTTCTCGAACTTTAAACGATGCACAGCTAAATTATTCCACTACTGAAAAAGAAATGTTAGCTGTTATTTATGCTGTAGAGAAGTTTAGATCATATTTAATTGGTTCTAAAGTTATTGTTTTCACTGACCATGCTGCTTTGAGATATTTGTTTGCCAAAAAGGATGCTAAGCCTAGGTTGATTAGATGGGTGCTGTTGCTTCAAGAATTCGATCTTGAGATTAGAGACAAGAAAGGAAGTGACAATGTTGTGGCAGATCACATGTCCAGACTACTGCATGAGGAAGAAAGAATTCTCCCACTTAATGACAATTTCCCGGATGAACACCTATTTGAAATAAATATATCACCGGGACAGTCGACTGGTAACAGGACCAGTCGACTGGTATCTCACTGCTCATATTTTCCATGGTTTGCAGATATTGTAAATTATCTCACTGTTCATGTTTTCCCTCCAGGTATGACAAGTCAAGAAAGAAAGAGACTGGTGGCTATGTGCAAGCACTATTATTGGGATGATCCTTATTTGTTCAAATTTTGCCCTGATCAGATTATAAGAAGATGTGTGGCAGAAGAAGAGCAAATAAGTATTCTACAACATTGCCACCAATATGCATGTGGAGGACATTTTGGACCAAAAAGAACAGCACTCAAGGTATTACAATCTGGATTTTATTGGCCTAAAGTATTTAAATATGCTTTTTCTTTTTGCAGGACTTGTGACAAATGCCAAAGGACAGGCAACATCTCTTCTAGAAATCAGATGCCACTGCAAAACATCCAAGTAATCGAGCTGTTTGACGTTTGGGGAATAGACTTCATGGGTCCCTTTCCTAACTCATTTGGTTATTTATATATTCTTGTGGGTGTGGATTATGTGTCTAAATGGGTCGAGGTTGTCCCCTCAAAAACTAATGATCACAAAGTTGTTGTCAAGTTTTTGCAGGAGAACATTTTCACTAGGTTTGGTACACCACGGGCAATAATTAGTGATGGAGGGAGCCACTTCAATAACTTTCCATTTGCTTCTTTGATGAAGAAATATGGTATCACACATAGAGTGGGCACCCCATATCACCCTCAAACTAGTGGGCAGGTGGAGATTAGCAACAGAGAAATCAAGAGCATTTTGGAAAAGACAGTCAACACAAGGAGGAAGGATTGGTCGCTGCGCTTGAATGATGCATTATGGGCCTACCGAACAGCTTACAAAACACCCATCGGCATGTCACCATACCGTTTGGTTTTTGGAAAAACCTGTCATCTACCAGTGGAGTTAGAACACAAAGCTTATTGGGCCATTAAAGGGTTCAATTTTGATATGAAACAAGCAGGTGAGAAAAGAAGATTGCAACTAAATGAGATTGAAGAGTTGAGGCACGACGCATATGAAAATGCAAAATTGTACAAGGAAAGGACAAAGTTGTACCATGACAAACAGCTAGCAAGGAAGGAGTTTTATGAAGGACAGAAGGTACTGATATACAACTCAAGATTAAGACTTTTTCCAGGCAAGCTTATGTCAAGATGGTATGGGCCATACATTGTTACAAGAGTCTTTCCACATGGTGCATTGGAGGTTCATAGCAAAGAGAAGAATCAAACATTTAAGGTGAACGGGCATAGAGCGAAGCCATACATAGAGATGAGCATAGAACCGCAAGAGGAAGATGTGAATCTTCAAACCATTCAATACATGGTATGACCTCATTAAGTCTAGCTGAAGACAGAAAACACAGCGCTTATTGGGAGGCAACCCAATTTTCAGGGGAGTATTTACACTTTCCTTTCATTTTCTTTTCGTTATTCATCTTTTTATTTTTAGTCTTTCCTTCTTACTAGATGGTAACACATGCCTATATTTTAAGCTTTGCGCGAACATTGAGGACAATGTTCCATCTAAGTTTGGGGGTATTAGGTAGTTATATTTGGAGTCTTTTGAAAAATTTTTAGGATAAACAATTTCTTATAAAGTAATAGTAAGGATACTTATTTACTTTAGGATTGTTGAGTTTCATAATGCCTTACAAAATTATATGAGTCATGCGATTATACATAATAAACAAATGTGATACTTTTTCTGGTGATTATTCCCTTTAGATCTAGTCCTAAATTGAGTTTAAGTAAATAGAGTGATAATATATATATATATATATATATATATATATATATATATATATATATATATATATTTGAATAAAGTCAATCTACTCCAATGTTTTGGTGCCTAGTAACTAGGGGTATTCATCACCAATGTTTACCTTTATGTCAAACGGCAACTTGAAATATGAGTATGCAAAGCACTTTAAAAGTTTGTGACTTGCTGAGTAACCGGGTGGATTCATCACAAATGTTTTGCATTCGCGTAAAAAGGCAAGTGACAACTTTAGAGAAGAGACTAAAAAAAAAAAAAAAAAAAAAAAAAAAAAAAAAAAAAAAAAAAAAAACTCTAGTTTGCTACTCGGTTTGTAGTGGAGAAAAGGGATAATCACAGATGGAGTTGTTACATACTATAATTAAAATTAATTGCATGACAAATATGATTGGGTTTGGGGATTATGACTAAACAATTGCACTAGAGAAAGTGGGTATGTTTAATTTTACCTTATCTGAAATTGTTTATAGTTTAATATGCTGATGCTCACATAATAAAAAAAATTCTTGGTTGAGAGTACTATTATTTTCCTCTTGTTCATAAGTTCACTTTTTGCTTGAGGACAAGCAAAATCTAAGTTTGGGGGTATTTGATGAACACAATATTATCCACATTTAGGAGCAACAATCTTAATGCAATTAGACATTTAAAAGCTCTATATGTGGTATTTAACTCTTATTTTATCTTTTCCATAGGGAACAACCTAAAACGGAGAAACGAAGCAGATTCAGGATTTTAAGGATGATACACAGAAAACTGCAGATCATCGGTCGACTGGTTCCCCACAGCAGTCGACTGGACAGAGAAGTTGATTTTCCACAGCCGCTCGTTGCAGTCGACTTATTCCAAAGTACAGTCGACTTGTATGATCAATTATGAAATCTTCAGAAGTCTCGGCACAGTCGACTGGTTCGCTGATAAGTCGACTGGTAGGAGGCAGAGTTGAAAGATAAGATATTTGTAGATTCGTCCAAATCTAATCCAAATCAGAACAGAAAAGGAAGAATAGAAGAAAAGAGAAAGAAATAACACGCAGAGCAACAAGGGAGGAAAAAAATAAAAGAAAAGGACCTTTCTATAAAAAGAAGAGTGCAAACCCTAATTCTCTAGCCGTGTTCTATAAATACCGACCAAGAAGCATTATTCTGGATATACGCGGAGGCTCCCGAATCACAAGATCACACAACTTTCTGAATCATCAAGTAAAGAGCAATACGGTATCAGCATTGAAGAAGGAGAGAGGAGATCGAGCATAAGGAAGGGAACGACCGATCGACTGTGTGATAGCCAGCCGAGTCATTTAGCCGAACTACATCAGTTTATTCCTTCTCTTTCTAACTCTTTTACGTTAACCATGTATTCGAACTTGTTGATCAATAAAAGTATTATTATGTGGAACTAATTTCATAGTTGGGTAGATTGAAGCCGTAGTTATGTAGTGCTATATTCTTCTGAATCCTTCTACTTTACTTATTGATTGAATCTGATTGAATTGGTATAGGTTGATGATAATCAAACTTGTTCTCAAGTTCTGAGAGCAGTCGACTGAGGTGACAGCCAGTCAACTGACATACAGAACTTGAGAATATCAAGTTTGCATTACCATCTATTTGAATCTGTTATATGAGCATATTGAGACGACCCGTATCTCATGTTCATAACTTGTAACAAGAGAATCCTTAGGGGTTCTTGGTTTAATCAACTTAAGGGATCTAGATCTGATACCAATTTCTAGAGCCTTGAGTGTTTGTTTGTTTCCACTGTTCTTATGTTTTCTTTAAGTGCAACTTAGTAGATACCATGCTAAATACTTAATGAAAAAAACGAATTAGAGTAGATACCATGCCTAATTCTTGGCTTAGGGAAACATTACTTTAAGGAGTAGATACCATGCCCTTGAAGAGAACAAACATGAGTAATAAGAAGAAGGACAGAAGGTAACTTAGCATTATCGACTATCGGTGGAGATCTAAACCCAACTACTTAATAAATATTTGTGATTCAGTATATCTTAATCTTTTCATTTCTTTTAGACCTTTAGAACAACTCTTTATCATTCTCACATTTTTCTATTGATTAGTAAGTTAATTTCTACAATCTCTGTGGGATCGACCCTTGCTATTGCTACGCTTCTATAAACGATTCGTGCACTTGCGAGGTTTTTAATTTGTGTCTAGTTTATCTATTTATTTAGGTAACTAGATTGCACAACACGCCTCCCTCCGCACCCTTTCATACGGGGAGTGCTGCAATGGTATGGGGTATGCCCTATTCAGCTGATGCTGAACATTTGGAGGCATGCCATGGGGTTCGTTCTCCATTGCCAGGCGGCCAGGATCGAACCTAGGATCAGCGTACTTCGTCGTCTGTACAAGATCCATCAGAAGACAAGGACGGAGTACCGTTTCTACCATATTGCTCGGAAGGGCATCAAGTTGGTCGACAACCCTGACTTCGTGAAGTGTTGGAGAGACATACTTCCTTGTTCGGGGTAAAAAGCCGTGGGACATTCCCATGGTATGGAGGGAGGATGTGCCGAAGAGGGCGAAGATGGAGCCGTCTTTGAGTCCGAAGGAGGACAAAATGGTCGACATCCTCTTGGATCGACCTACTTTGCATTGGAAGGAGATTACCATGGAGAGCCTCTTTGGGGGAGGCCTTAGCCTGATGGACCCTAGTACGAGTTCTCTTTCATCGATCATATTCCAAGTATTTTAGTAGTAACACAATTCTGATCACTTTTTTTTGTATCTTTTTTCACAGGATCTACTGCCATGGACTTCGAAGACATCATGAACAGGCGATCGGCACTGAGTGGCAAGCGAGTTATGGAGAAGAAGAGGAAGCGTGTCGTTGCTCGGCCAACTCCGTCGAAGGTAGCTCGAGTTAAGAGTGTCGCTGCCCCCGTCGTGGACTTGGAGGCCGTTCCTTCTCCCGTTGCTCCGTCGGCGAAGGAGCTCGACTGTTCGGCTACTCTCGCCCTGTCAGCTCCGCCTCGCTCGGTGACGGTCGAGGTGTACTGACGGACGAGCTGAAGAGGATCTTCGTGCCAGATTGGCAGGTTCTTAGGCACGACGGTTTCCTCGGAGACTCGATGAGTTGCATGGACGCCGTTCGCAGTCTCACCACGCCCAAGGACAAGGCGGCGATGGAGCATGGGACAGTGGGCGACTCGGCCTTGGAGATCGCCAAAGCGCAGATGACGGTAAGCCTCGACCTTCCGCTCGACCTCTACCCCCTTCTTTGTGTCCTACTCTTAAACCACTACCTTTTTCGCAGGCGATCTGACATTTCAGCCACTTGTTAAAGCAAGTGGCGGAGCAGGAGAAAGAGCTGAAGGCTCTGCAGGATCGGGAGAGGCTGGAGCGCTCGAAGGCCAAGAGAGAGCTAGAGGCGGCCGCTCTCAAGGTAGAAACGCAAGCCACTGAGATCAGGCTACTTGAGAAGGCGCTGGCGAAGGCGAAAGACTCCGTCACTGCAGAGAAGGAGGAGATGGCTCGGGAGAGGGCGGCCGAGCGAGAGAAGGCCGCGTTCGAGATGGACATGGCGGTGAAGGAGGCGAAGGTTGCGGCGGAGAAGGAGGCGATCGGCTATTTGGAGCATAACATGCAAAAGGCCTACGCCAAGGCGCTGAAGGATGTCGGCGAGCGTATCCCCGACTTCGATTGTTCGGGGTATTTCTTGTTCCCCGACGAGGAAGGGGCGGAGGCTAAAGGAGAAGACGACGTTGCCGATGAGGAGGACGTGGTGACCGAGCCTCCGTTGGCAATGGCGCCGGCATCAGAGACAGCTGAGGGCGGCGAAGGTGCCTTAGCGCTTGTGGATCCATCCATTGAGGTGGACACTCAACTCCCGTAGTGTTTCTTTTGGATTTCAGCAATAGTCTTTTATCTAGGGTCTTTTTGTATCGATGCCTAATAGCGGATTGGCCACTGCTTTTTTTTTGGTACTCTTTTGAACTTCAATGGAACGAAGGACTTTTGAGATTTTGGCCTAAGTGTTTACAATGACTAGCTTTGAAACTTTGGATAAGTGTCCAAAACAACTCGCTTTAAAATTTGGCTAAGTGTTCAAAAGAACCCGCTTTGAAATTTGGCTAAGTGTTGAAGACAACTCGCTTTGAAATTTGGCTAAGTGTTGGGGCCTGAGTTGTTTCATATATGAGCCATTACTATGGGTGTTTCTCGAGCTCAGCATTGTTGTGTTCTTGCTTTTCAGATCGCCGAGTTGTGCCAATGGGTCGAGGCATCGCCGAGCATGGTAGCGGCTGAGGCTTCTCGTCTTCGGATTGACTTAGGAGCGACAAGGTTGGCCCTCTCTCGTAGTCAAAAGAGTTTTCTCAAGAGCGAGGCAGAACTAGGTCATCTCAAACTAACGCTGGCGCGATGCAACTCCGAGCTGAAGTGGCTTAAGAAACGAGTTCGAGAAGCCCCCCCTGAAGGGGAGGTGGAGTCACTTCGGCAGACCCTATTCGACATCAGTGCGGAGAGAGATAGTCTGAAGAACGTGGTTCTCGAGAAGAGCTTGGAAACGGCGCAGCTTCAGCGAACTATCATTGAAGCTTCTCGTGTGGATAGTACGAGCAGAATTCCTCGCCTATAAGTCAAGGTAACAGATGATTCACTGAAGGAGTGCATTGTTGAGCTAGAGACAGAGGTTCACCGACTACGACATTTTTCGGAGGGGAGCAACGTCAGGACCACGTCTTGCTCTCGAGACAAGTACTCACAGGGACGATCATTCCACGAGTTACCGTCACGTTCGCCTCCCATCCCAGGGCGTCCTGGGGACGCTCAAAGCGGAGTTGCTGGTTTGTCGAGCAGAGCCTCGACCGGTGCAACGCTTAGAGACACAACTAGGCTCGCCGGCTTGGGGACCTCAACGGGTGCGGGGTCGCAGCGACAGAATATTTGCCATCCTCGTTTGTCGCTCAAGAGGAGTATCCCACTTTCTAAGAGGCGTTGAAGTAGTTTTGTAATTTTGGCTTCTCAAGTTTTGTAATTCGTCGTAAAGATGAGTAGTTGGTTTTGTAATTTGACTTGTTCCTCAAACTTTATAGAAATGAAATTTGTTTTCTTTTTTGCACTTGTGTGTTTTGTTAGCATCAATGGTTGTCGATAGTTGTAGGAGCACTTCCGAATGGCGAACCACTTCTTACTCGTTTATGAGCGAGTAGTAGAAGCGGAGTCGAGCCAAGTGTTGGACTCCGAACTTCGTCATTTAAGAGAGAGTCAACGGTTGTGGGAGCAATTCCGAATGGCGAACCACCTCTTACTCTCTTATGAGCGAGTAGTAGAAGTGGAATCGAGCCAAGTGTTGGACTCCGAACTTCGTCGTTTAAGAGAGAGTCAACAGTTGTGGGAGCAATTCCGAATGGCGAACCACTTCTTACTCGCTTATGAGTAGTAGAAGCGGAATCGAGCCAAGTGTTGAACTCCGAACTTAGTCATTTAAGAGAGAGTCAACGGTTGTTGGAGCAATTTTGAATGACAAACCACTTCTTACTCACTTATGAGCGAGTCATAGAAGCAGAATCGAGCCAAGTGTTGGACTCCGAACTCGTCGATTAAAGAGTGTTAATGGTTTTGGGAGCAATTCCGAATGGCGAACCACTTCTTACTCGCTTATGAGCGAGTAGTAGAAGCAGAATCAAGCCAAGTGTCGGACTCCGAACTTCGTCGTTTAAGAGAGAGTCAACGGTTGTGGGAGCAATTCCGAATGGTGAACCACTTCTTACTCGCTTATGAACGAGTCGTAGAAGCGGAATCGAACCAAGTGTTGGACTCCGAACTCGTCGATTAAAGAGTGTCAACGGTTGTGGGAGCAATTCCGAATGGCGAACCACTTCTTACTCGCTTACGAGCGAGTAGTAGAAGCGACATCGAGCCAAGTGTTGGACTTCGAACTCGTCGTTTAAAAGAATAATTTTTTGCAGGTAGAGCGAGACTACCCCCAAAATAGAGAGTTTGCTAAGTAGAGTTTGTTTACTCAAAAAATAGGAATGTTGTGAGGAGAAATTTCTCTTTATTGGAAATAAGCGGGCAACCGCTTCTAAGTTGCAGACCGCCTTTACATTTTGAAAAAAGGAAGATACAAGTAAAGTTTTCGTAATCCTGGGGAAGTTGCTAGGAGCGGCGTTTAGACACCCTCTCGGTACTTCATCAGGTGCTCGGCGTTCCAAGTCCTTGGCATCTTCCTACTCCCCCGGGTCTTCGAGTTGATACGCGCTCGGGCGTATAACTCTGGAGACCTTATATGGTCCTTCCCAATTGGGTGCCAGCTTGCCTTTTTTACTTGGATTCGAAATTGATAACTTTCTCAGCACTAAGTCCCCTTCCTTTAGGTTGGTCGGTCGTACCCTCTTGTTGTAAGCTTGAGTGATCCTACGACGGTAGGTCTCTTGGCAGATTGCGGCTCTCTTGCGGATCTCGTCAATGAGGTCTAGGCAGTTGCGAAACTGGTTCGCGTTCTGCGCCTCATTGTAAGCTATGAGTCGGGGTGAAGGCAGACCCACCTCCAAGGGGATAAGAGCTTCTGATCCGTATGTGAGGATTTATCGGTTCGCGTTCTCCGCTTGACCGTTGGACTGGGGGTGCGCTACTGAAGAGAACCGCTGTTGAATCCCGAGATCGGTACAGAAGTCGTGGAAGGCAGCTCCTGTAAATTGGGTCCCGTTGTCAGTTACGAGAATGCGAGGTACCCCGAACCGACAGACAATGTTCTTCCAAAAGAACTTCTGCACCCTGTTCTCGGTGATCGTTGAGAGAGATTCGGCCTCTATCCATTTGGAGAAGTAGTCTATTGCTACCATTAAGAACTTTAGCTGGCCTGGTGCCGGAGGGAAAGGTCCAAGCAAATCCATCCCCCACATTGTGAAAGGGATTGGACTAGCCAGGGAGGCAAGTTGCGCTTGGGGCAGGTGACGAATTGGGGCGAACTTCTGGTAGGAGTCGCACTGGCGGACGTACTCTTCAGAGTCACTTGATAGTGTAGGTCAAAAGTACCCGTAGTTCAAAAGCTTCCGGGCAAGGGATCTTGCTCCCAAGTGTGCACCACATAGACCATCATGGGCTTTCCTTAGGACGTAGAGCGCCTCTTTCAGGGAGAGGCATCTCAGATAGGGCCGACCGTCGACCTGGGTGTAGGAGCGTTTGTACATGACCCCGTCCAGGAGTGTGTACCGCTTTGCTCGTGTCCTGATCCTCCTTGCTTCTTTCGAATTTTCGGGGAGAACTCCGTCTCGGAGATACTCGATGAGGGGACTTCATCCAGTTTTTCCCAAGTGTTAGGAGGTAGGCTTCCATTGGCTCTGAGCCATCTTCGTCGATGCTAGGTTTGAGAAGGACTTCTATTAGGATAGTCCGTTCTAGACCTTGGAGGGACGTGGAGGCGAGCTTAGAGAGGACATCCGCTTGCACGTTTTCCTGTTGGGGAACCTGTTGGAGTTGAACATCTCTGAATAGAGCTAGAAGCTCCTTTACTTTTGCCAAGTATCTAGCCATTCGGTCATCTCTCGCCTCGTATTCCCCGGACACTTGATTGACCACTAACTGAGAGTCGCTGAAGACCCTAACTTGTTCGGCACCCACCTTGCGAGCTAAGCAGAGACCCGCAATTAGGGCTTCATATTCTGCCTCATTGTTTGACGCTGGGAAGTTGAGGCGAAGGAAATACTGGAGGACGAAGGCATCGGGGCCAGTTAGGATGACGCCGGCCCCGCTTCCATCGGCGCAGGAGGACCCGTCCACATAGACGGTCCAGACGGAGGGATCGGCTGGCGATGCGCATGAGTCGGGGATGGTGTTCTCCATGATGAACTCGACCGCCGTCCTGGGCTGGTAGCTGATGTCGTGCTGACTCAGCTCGATGGACCACTTCATGAGCCGTCTGGACGTCTCCTGCTTGTGGAGAACCTGTTTCAGTGGTTGGTCAGTATGGACGACCACCGAGTGGGATTGGAAGTAGGGGCGGAGCTTGTGGGCCGCCATGACCATGGCGAGTGCCATCTTTTACAGTTTCGGATAACGGAGTTCGGCATCGCGGAGCACCTTACTCACATAATAGATGGGCTTTTGCGTCTTATCCTCTTCCCTTACGAGGACCGCGCTGAGCGTTTGATCCAAAGCTGCGAGGTAGAGGTAGAGGACCTCTCCAGGTGCCGACTTACTCAGGAGAGGGGGGTTAGATAAATACTCTTTGAGCTTGTCAAATGACTCCTGCTGCTGCGCCCCCCACTCGAAGCCTTTAGCCCCCCTGATGGCTTTGAAGAAGGGAAGGCACTTCTCCTCGGACTTGGAGAGGAATCGCCCAATTGCGGCGAGGCGCCCCGTGAGCCTTTGCACCTCTTTGACGTTGGACCGGGGAGCCATTTTGAGAATGACTTGGATCTTCTCGGGGTTGGCCTCTATGCCCCTCTAGCTGACCATAAACCCGAGAAATTTGCCCGATAAGACACCGAACGCACACTTGTTCGGGTTTAGTCTCATATTGTGCCTCCTGAGCACCTCAAAGGCTTCTTGAAAGTCGAGGGTGTGCTCCTGCCCTCGAGTATTCTTGACCAACATGTCATCGACGTAAACTTCCATGTTTCGACCAATCTGATCTCGGAAGACCTTGTTCATCAGGTGCTGATACGTAGCCCCCACATTTTTCAAGCCGAAGAGCATAACACGGTAGCAGTAGAGGCCTTGGTCCGTCACGAACGAGGTCTTCGGGATGTCCGGAGGGAACATCCTGATTTGGTTGTATCCCGAAAAGGCATCCATAAAACTAAGGAGCTCGTGCCCAGAAGTCGAATCGATGAGGGCATCGATGCTGGGAAGAGGGAAGGGGTCCTTCGGGCATGCCTTGTTGAGATCAGTGAAGTCGATGCATATTCTCCAACTTCCATTGGCCTTCTTGACCATTTACCACGTTGGAGAGCCACTCAGGGTAGTTCACCTCCTGAATAAAGCGGGCGTTGAGGAGTTTCTCAACCTCCTCCTTGATCACCAGTTGCCTCTCAGGGGCAAACTTTCGCCTCTTCTGCTGGACAGGCTTGACCCCAGGGGTGACGCTCAGATGGTGCATTGAGAGTTCTTCCGAGATCCCGGGCATGTCTGCTGCAGTCCATGCAAAGAGGTCACGATTCTCCCGTATGCACCAGGAGATATCTTGCTTTATGGAGGGGGAGAGAGCTTTACTGACGTGGAACATCTTAGTGGTGTCTTCTTCGGAGAAGGCCACTTCTTCCAACTCGTCGACGGGCTCGGAGATAGTTTGGCCTCCTTCCTGAGGAAGTTTGAGCGCTTCCAAGGAGAGAACCGGACCCCCCATCGAGGTCATGTAGCACTTCCGAGCCGCTTCTTGGCTTCCCCTCACTTCTCCCACTCCTGAGGGGGTGAGGAACTTCATCTTCATATAGTAGACTGAAGGGATGGCTTGAAGCGCGGCCAAACCTGGTCTACCCAGGATAACATTATAGGCGGCCTTAACGTCGACCACCATGAAGTCCATTTGCTCCGTACGAGTTGTCGGGGCCTTTCTAGTCGTTACGTCGAGGGTTATAATTCCCTCGACCTTAACCGGGACCCTGTGAACCCGTGGAGAGTGTAGCCTGCGGGCTTGAGCCGGTCCCTGGACAGCGGGAGGCCTTTGAAGGCCTCCAAGAAAAGGATGTTGACGGAGCTGCCGTTATCTACCAAGACGCGACGAACTTTGAAGTTCGCCATGCGAAGATTGATTACGAGGGCGTCGCAGTGGGACGTGCGGACGCCCTCCAGGTCCCTATCGGAGAACGTCACCGGGACCCTAGGCCCTTTGGGGGAGGATGGCTCTGCACGGAGTTGACCTCCCTTACGAAGGCTTTTCGGGAGGAGTTAGAATCTCCCCTCATTGGGCCCCCATGTATTAGGTGCAAGATGCCCTCTACTTCGGCCTCCGGAGTCTTCGTGCGCTGCTCGTTTCACCGGTTAGCCCCCCTAGGCGGTGGGGGCGGATCGGTTCGGTCCCTTTTTACGAACCGGTTGAGTTGTCCTCTCTGAATGAGGGCCTCGATTTCATCCTTCAAGGCCCGACATTCGTCTGTGTCGTGCTCGTGGTCCCGATGGAAACAGCATCACTTACTCCGGTCCCTCTTCTTTGCCGGGGTGTTCATCCTTGGGGGAGGCGGTAGGAGGTCATCGTTCCCTATCTCCATGAGGATGGCAGATACACTCGCGTTAAGCTGAGTGAATTTCTCGAACTGAGGAGGAGGACGCCGCTGACCCCCATTGTCCTTTTGGAGCTTCTTAGCTCCTTCTTCTTCTGCACCCTTTCGCTTGTTCCCAGAAGATGAGGCCTCGAAGGTGGGACGGTGGACAACTTCTTCCGCTCGGATGTACTTCTCGCTCCGAAGTAGGAGCTCTGAGAAGTTCCGAGGGGGCTTCTTGGCGAGGGACGCCCTGAGGTCAGCATTGAGGACGTTGGACTGGAAAGCGATGATGGCGACCGAGGGTTCCAAAGAAGCAATGGACCTAGCCTCGACAGTGAAGCGTTTGACATAATCCCTTAATCGTTCGCCCTTCTTTTGGCTGAGGAACAATAGGGTGTCGCTCGTCTTCTCGGCGCATCGACTGCTTACGAAATGCGTGAGGAAAAGACCTTCGAACTGGTCGAAGGAGAAGATAGATGTCGGCGCAAGCCGAGAGTACCATTCCCGAGCCGGCCCCTTCGGTGTGACCGGGAAGGTCTTGCAAAGGAGGGAGTCAGATGCATGGTGGATCATCATGAGAGTTTTAAAACTCTCATTGTGATCTGCGGGGTCCGACTCCTCGGTATAGGTCTCGAAATGTGGAGGCTTGTAGTTGTCGAGAACTGGAGCCTCCATAATGGTACGGAGAATGGCGGCCTACTTGGACGAAGGTCTCTTGCAAGTCGCCCCTCGTCTCGGTCGAGCTGACCGAGGCGCCTCTCCATCTCGTGGAGATGGCGGTAGACCGAGTCCTCCCTTTGGTCCTGTCTGGCGGAACCCCGGGACTCGTTCTCATACGAGGAAGGCTGGGGCTGCGCCGGTGATGGCGCAGAGTAGGAGGTGGACTGACTGAGAGACGAGGGTGACTTGGGGTAGGGCGTGGACTACGAGAGCGGCGGTGGTGATCGGGAAAGGGGCGGCAATGGCTCGCAGCCTGCCTAGGACTTCGGGAGTGGCGAAGATTGTGAGGAGCCGGACGAGGACTATGGGATTGACGAGGATGGTGAGGAGCTGGTAGAGGACTAAGAGCCCTACGACCATTGTTGGGGGCAGCGTTGAGAGCCCGGAGGACCGCCTCCTGAAATTGCTGGAATTTCGTCCTTGTGACGGGGGCCTCCTGCCCATGATGGTCCCGAGGTGCATGGCGACCTGCCGAGGAACGGCTCCAGTCTTGGGTGATGTTGGGGCGACTCTCTTCGTCCACAGGGAGAGTTGGACCCTCCTCGGTTGGATCGGGGTGGATCGAGGTGCATGGCGACCTGCCAGGGAAAAAATATACAATTAGGATTTTATAGAAATATTAATAATAATAATAAAAACAACAACAATAACAACAATAATAATAATAGTATTAAAAATAACAGTAATAATAATAATACTGATAACAATAATAATAATAAGAAAAAATGATAAAAGATAATAATAGCAATAATAATAACAGTAATAGTAACAATAATAGAAATCAAAGTAATAATATTAATACTAAGATTTACAAATAAAATTATCGGTCGAAAATAGATTTGAAAGCGGTAAACTAATTTACAAAAAAATTTTAAATACAGGAAATACACAGAAAATACGGATTTGCAAAAACATGGGTTACAATATAGGGTTAGATCCAATAAGAAAATGGGTATAGGGTTTAAATAGGATAGAATAGGATGAAGGGTTATTGGGCATAAGATCCAAAAGAAGAATAATAAATTAAATGGTATATGATTTATAATTAGATTGATAGGAGATAACAACATGCAAGGAATTTGATTATGTCGAACAACAATATTTTCAGGCTCAACAGAAAAATACAAGTTAAATAGATTGGGAGACAAAAATTGAGTTGAAGACAAAAAATGAATTTCATTAAGAGAAAAATCAATTACAATGGTTCAGGATAGAACAATGAAGAGTGTAATGATTAATAATACAAAAAAAAATACAATAATGAAAACAGGGGTTACCTTTTCAATGGCTAGCAATATATGAAAAGAATATGATTTTCCATAACTTGCATTTATAGTAAGGCTGGCAACGGGTCAGGTTTGGGCCAGACCCATATAGACCCGGGCTCGAGCCCAAAATTTAAAACATAGGCCCGAACCCGACCCAGATTTTCTTCGGGCTTAAAAATTTACGCCCAAGTTTGGACCTAAATTAGGCCTGAAAATAGGTTCGGGCCTATGCCCGAACTACTTATGAATGTTCTAATATATAACTTTCTCATGAAATAAAAGTATATCAAGAATAATATACGATAAAAAAATAAGAATAATATGAATACTACAAAATTTTGAGTAATTCACATCAAATTTGACTATTTTCATTTAATTTTATATACAATACATAACTTATCTATCTATCAATTTTAACACTCATTTCAACTTATTTACATGGATATTCTATTTATTTAAAAAAACTTATACATTAATATGCATAATGTATACTTAAAAATACACATGTACATATAAAAATTTGATTTGAGCCAATTGAGCCCAAGCCCGGTCCGAATTTTTCTCGGGCCTAAAAATTTGAGCCCGAGCCTGGCCCAAAATGAGAAATTTAGTCCAAGCCAACTATTTATCCTATTGGATCTAGACGGGACAGGATCGGGTTCGGGCGAATTGCAACCCTAAATTTATTGAGATAAAAAAACACGGACAATATACATATACAGCAGAATACAACCACATCACCGCAATTGTATCTGATCTCAACTAGATCACATCACATCACATCACCTCACCGCTTGTTCATCACTATATAACACAAATCCCTGTATTCTTTTCTTTCTTTTTTCCTCAAAATTTCCAAAAATCCCCAAATTGTCTCTTTCATTCTCAAAACCCTAATTCCAAAATCCCAAAAATCCCTAATCCGAAATCCACTGTAATAGACGCTCATCATAATCGTCATCGTCGCGATGCTGCCCTTCTCGTCGTCCATCTCGAAGCAGATCTGGTTGCTGCTCCAAACCGTCGGCGATTCTAACTACGATTCGATCTATGCCGAGCTCCGTCAGGTTCGAAAATCACTTAAGCTTATATTTTAAACCCAAATTTGGTAGCTCTTTTGTTTGTATTTCATTTGTAATTTGAAGGTTATAATTTCCACATTTGGCAAGTATGAGAATCATTGATTCTAGTGTAGATGTATTTCTTACCAAATTTGTACATATTCCGGCCATTTTGTGCAAGTGGGTGTAAGAAAGGAGAGAACTTTATTAGATTTGTGTGTATTAATTTGTTTAGTCACAAATTCAAAATTTTGATTCGGGCTCAGTTTTGGTTATTATTGTATGAAATGTGTGAATTGGGAGGTTTAATGTTAATTGGTTGGTTCAGTTTGTGGAGCATGGAAGAGAAGGCAGCACTTTAGTGCTCCGAGTTTGTTTGGATCAGTTAAATTCAAATGGCGGGGAGAATAACAATTCGCAGTTGAGGCGGGATCTTGTATCTGCTGTATTTAAGTATTTACTGGACAAGCCCAATTTCTGTACTGTTTTTTGTGAAGCGTTACACGGTTTGTCGTTGAGCGAGAGCTTTCTAGAGAACTTATCTAGAGCATTGAACTTATCGACAGCGGAAAAAGTTGGTGTGGGTCTGGCTTTGTCGGAATCTGAGAACTTGGATTATAAGACCAAAGGTAAGATGGAAGGGGAAGTTCAGTTTTAGTAATTGCTGTCTATTTTTGCTTAGTTGAGGTGGTAATTGGGGATTTTCCTTTTCGATTAGGGCACAATTTCTGTATCGCTCAGATTGAAGAAGTGACTGCGAATCCCAACTCGGGTGTTTCTGATGAGCAAATTCAGGGGATCTTACTGTTCCTTTATCAATCTGAGGGTCTTTCCAAGCATGTGGATTCTCTTACCAAAATATTATATTTGATTCCGCACAGTGGAAGCTCTTTATTCGCAAAATCCCCAATGCTTACCGAAGATTTAAGGCTGAGGTAAATCTTCTATCTTTGCTTATTTTGACAGTTCTTTAATTTGATGACACTGAACAGCAATTTCTCTTTCGCAGGCAACTTGATCTATTCTATGAAGGTTTTGATGATGATTTTGAAGCTGTGCTGGCTGAGATTGAGCAGGAAATGAGTATGGGTGATGTACTTAGAGAGTTGGGCTACACATGTACAGCTAGTTCTTCACATTGCAAAGAGATGCTGTCGCTTTTTCTGCCAATCAATAAAGTTTCACTTTCTAAGTTAATTGGTACAATTGCTCGTACTCATGTTGGTCTTGATGATGCTCAGACCATCCATACATCATTCTATTCAGCTATTGGTAATGGTTCAACCTTTGATGCATCAGCACCAAGCTCGTGGAATGTTGATGTCCTTGTGGATTCAATTAAGCAACTTGTGAGTGCTCAATCCCCGCCACTTCTAAACAAAGCATTGGGCATAAATCTCCTTTCCCCCTTTTATATTTGAGTTTGAAAAAGGTTACGGGGCTGTAAGAATAATATTTACTTTGTTGACATTGTAAATTCAGGCTCCAGAAATAAATTGGACAAGCGTGATGGAAAACCTGGATCATGAAGGGTTTAATGTTCCTGATGAAACTGCATTTTCTCTTCTAATATCCATATATAATAAAGCTTGCCGGGTATGTACAAATTTTCATAAATTGATTATGGAAATACATTGGCTAAGTAGGTAAATCATATTTATTGATTGATCGACATATTCAGGACCCTTTTCCGCTCCATTCTATTTGTGGGTCAGTTTGGAAGAATGCCGAAGGGCAGTTATCTTTTCTAAAATATGCAGTGTTGGCACCTCCTGATCTATTTACATTTGCTCATTCATCAAGCCAGCTGGTAATTTTGTTTATTCTTTTCCACTACATGTTATTTGTGTATTCTATTGATTCTTCCACTTCGAACTATATAACATGTGTACTGTTTCCTCAGACACATGCAGATTCAGCTAACCTTCCAATGAGAGTTGGCAATCAGGCATGGTCTTGTCTTGATCTCTTGGATGTGTTATGCCAGTTAGCTGAGAGGGGCCATGCCAGTTCGGTTCGACTGATGCTAGAGCAACCCCTTAATCAGTGTCCTGAGATTTTACTTGTTGGAATTGCTGAAGTCAATGTATGTTTTTTCTTGACTTTGCATTTCATCTTTCATTTCTGTTTTTTGGCACACAATAAACTGAGGCCCCCCCCCCCCCCCCCCCCACCCCAAAACAGTCTGCATTCAATCTCCTTCAGTGCGAAGTATCTTCAGCTGTATTTCCTATGCTCTTAAACAATTCTACGAAGAATGGTGTTATCCATCATTTGTGGCGAGTTAATCCTAATTTGGTATTGCGTGGATTTTCTGATGTGGACACTACTAGCAACCTTTTTAGGATTCTTGACATATGTCAGGAGCTGAAGGTAAACCTGTTTAGTTCATATCTATTCAGTTTATCATTAAAATAAATTGTTTGCTATATAATTCAATTGCCCGAGATACTGTTTCTTGAAGTTCTCTTTCGTTTTGACTAAATTCTGTGTGATGTTGCTTTGATTATGTTTTTCTATTGTAAAATTTCTCTGGCCTTTTGTAGTCCTTTTTTCAGAGTGTTGCACATATGCATCTCTCGTTGTTGTGCGCCTAGAGGTTATATTAGTTTTTCTGCTATGTGTCTTTGCTGGAATGTAAATGCCATAAGCTTAAATAGAGAATATGCTGCTTACTTGGTGAATCTTCTATTTTTATTCTTGAAGTTTAACGATCCGTGGGGAAAAGTTGGTATTATCTTGATTCTGATATTCCTCTACTTCTATGTACTTTTTAAATATTCTCATCCTTTCTTATTGTTGTACATTCCTCATCTCATATTCTTTCTATCTGATATGTTATTGTTCCATTCTTCACCTTTCCTCTTATCAAAATATTTTTTTCCTCCTAGCTTCAGGTCACTCTATTTTAGTACTGTCTTTTTCATTGTCCTACTCCCTGAATCCTCATCTCATTTTTTGTTTATTCTGCTGTAGTAAACTAACTCTTTTTAATGTTTATATTTATTGTTCAGTGTTCAATGTTTATATTTATTGTTCCACTAAGCAAGTGGATTTGAATTTAGATATTGTACTGTGTTAGAAAGAGAAGGAATGGGTTAATCTATAAGAATTTTGAGGTATATCCAGTTGAGATCAAAATGAGGACTGCTTAAGTTGGTAGGGCATATGCAATGGAGTGGAGGTTAGTTAGAAAGAGGGATACACTTGTAATAAATGGTGCAAAAACTAAAAGTAGAGATCTAAATGGGTTTTGCCTGAGGCAGGGGTGGATGCAGGAAACTAATCGTGTTGGGTCAAAATTTAAGAGTGTGCAAACAGTAACATCTTTTGACTAGAATACAACTGTTGAAAATGTCCGTTTGTTAATATATATATTGTTTTCTTAAAATGTAACTAGTTTTCTTTAATATGTACTATTTGTAGTTAAAATGAACTACTTATGTTAATATGTTAGTCCTTCTCATATGATTTATAAATTTTTTTGCGAAGGTAGTTTTGTTCGAAAATGACAATCAACTTTTCATATTTAACATAGGAAACTTTTAGAAATATTGATGTTGACACATACAAATGTAAAAGAAATAGCCTAAAGGGTGTAAGAGTAAATTATAGTCAAGCAAGCACCCTAAGAATATTTTCCCCAAAGAAAGTAATAGATGTATCAGAATGTCAGTCCATTTTTTTCTCTTCTTAGACAGGCCCAGGCCCAGGCCCAGTGAGGGTCAAGCACGTATATGATGCGGATCGGGCTGGGGGAGTATTCAAGGAGAGCGTGTGGGGTCAATTGATCAATTTTCTCGTTTAATTAAATTTTTTATAAAAGGGTCCTAATTTGGTATTTATTTTTTTGGAAAAAATTCTGTAGGGTCATTTGACCCCCCGTGGGATACTATTGATCTGCCTCTGGCAGGCTCTAAGTTATGTAGCACGAGACTTCTGTCAGGGAGTTATACCCGTGTCTGAGACGTGTCACACACCTACACTTGGATGGACACTTCCTGAATACTCCATGGACACTTGTCGGAAAGTCGTCATGTGTGTCCCAATTCATAATATATTTTATATGTTGGATACACTTCTTGAACACTTTTTGGAACAAATAACTAACAATTTTCAAACACACTTTCTATTTCTTATACTAACTTAACTGTAGTTACTTGTAGCTCATAGTAAGGATCTAATTTTACAATGAATGATCTAGTTTTAAAAATATTTTGAGGACAATATGTATATCTTATTTTGATTATGAGATCCAAATATATTGCTGAACTTCATTATGATTAAATTTATGCATAGATGAAATGAGATTAAAATATACTGTATAATATTACAGCTGTGTTTCTCCTTTTTACAATTAAGGCGTGTCCTTTCGTGGACCTGTATCCATGCTTCCCAAGTATTAACTGATAGAGAAAAATGGCCCTTAGCAGAGCTGAATGTAGGAAAAAGATTCATGTGAGTGACTCACTGGTTTGGGATTTAGGCTTTATTTATGTTGAATGAATTTTACAATTTAGAGGATTTTTTGAGGGATTTTGGGAAGAATCCTATGGTTTAGCAAAGCGCAGCCCTGAATTGGGCCATAAGATTTTGTTATCCTACATGGATTTTCAAAATTTATCGACACCTTTCATATATTTTTCTCTGATTTCTCTGCTAACTGTTTGCTTTGGTATCCCTTTGCAGATTTTGTCTCATGTCTTGGAGTTGGCTCCATTTTCAGTTAGTGTAAGACTAGCTGCCGTTACATATAAAAAGGATCATCTAGAAAAGTGGTTGATCGAAATCCTGAATCTGTACAAAGATGCTTTCTTTGAGGTATTTTGGTTTCCCTTTCCTGTGCTTTTATTGGGTGATTTATTTACATCTGTTTTTCTCCTTCTGGTTTTTAATATCCATCAATCCTCTCGTCTTTTTACCAGGACTGTCTTCTGTTTTTGAAAGAAATATTTTCCGATGCCGCAAACAATGCACCTCAAAGTACTCTACAACAATCACATGCATCTATCTTTAATGCATATCGGGAAGCAAGCCCTATATTCTTCAAGGTTCTGGTGATTTACGTTATATTATGTTTTATTGATTTTTAATGAACAAATATGTATTTGACAACCAAATCGCTGAAGTTTATATGTTATCTATAGGTCCTTCAAGCCAATTCTGTGCAATCGGTTCACCCGCAACTTCTCGAGGAATTAAATAAACTTCAAGGCCAAGTCTAACACCGAAGTTCAAGGACTTATGGTCACAAATTCATCAGCTTCAAATGGAAATTCAGAGGATATTGAAACAGAAGCTAATGCTTATTTCCATCAAATGTTTTCGGGACAGTTGACCACTGATGGGATGGTTCAAATGCTTGCTCGCTTCAAAGAATCTTCAGATAAGAGGTGGGTTAATTTAAATTCCATTCACTTCTCTTTGTGATGCCTTTTCTGCTGTAAATCAGGCCATTCTCTGTGTAGGTGATGAGTATGAATTGTAAGTATTGTCATTAATAGAAGATTACTAAATTTAAATCGGGTTGGGGCTGTTAGATTAAGGAACTAAGTTGCTCGTAAATGTATGCTCATAATAGTCTTTTCTGTGTTCTTGGTATGCGGATTTAGTGGTGCTATGACATGAACCTCTGTTGACAAGTAAAGGGATATGCAACTGGCAACAATCTTGCATAAGGGGGTCGCTCCTACGACAGCCCAACCGACTGGCATTCTAGGAGTGGATTTGGCCTCAATTCCAATATCGTTCCATCTCTTTGAAAAGGTTTTGGACAGAAGAATATGTAGCAAGCATGGACGCTGGGGTTTAAGGTTTTAGTTAGGCCTTCAGCAGGCTAAACCATTAAGCTCTAACCTTTTTATTGGTTGAATATAATCTGCTGTAACATAAAGCCTGTTGTAACAGCCTTTACTGCCATACTCATAATAAATTCCATGCTCATCCCAAAAAATTACCAAATTTGATATGGAACTACTAGACATGCCAAACACACCGTCAGTAGAAATTTGAAGTAAAAAAATTAAGTAAAATTAGAGATACAACACAAACAACTTTCAGCCAGAACCTAGTTGTGCGAACATAAACACAAAAGATAGGATGTTACCCACCTTGTTATTTTTTGCTTGTTGATCAATCTTTACCATCTATAACCTAATTTGCTACATGATAGCTTTATATAACTACAAAATTCGTAGAAGAAATTAACTATATTTTATTGGATGAAGCTTTTTACCTTGTTTGAACAACAATTTCTTCTTCAATCTGCTTTCGTCTTCTTTCTCTCTTTTTCTCATAAATTTTTTTGTAGGGGTGAGGGAGATATATAGAGGGTGATGAGATCTCACACATGTTATCTGAGTTAAATCACTAGGTGAAAACTGTGGCGTTGAGAGATGATCAATGTGCTAGCCCATGATTTTGTAGAGTGAATGGGCTTAACTAGCTTATCACTTCTTGCATGCATCTGTTGATGTTTATAGCCATGGTCTCTGGGCTTCATGTAAACTATTTCCTAGACTTATACAAGATTGGCTAGTATCAAAGTAAATTGAAATTCTGTAAGTAGCAATAATTGATTAAATTTCCTATTACTGTTGTTAAACTGATTCTTAAACAAAGATGTTCTAGTAGATAGCCCTTTTGTTTGCAAAACATTTTTGCAATGCACGCTGTCTATTATGCTGCAGGTATTATCTCACATACGGTTCTTGTTTAATCTGTGTACAGGGAGCAGAAGATCTTTGAGTGCATGATCGCTAATTTATTTGAAGAATACAAGTTTTTTCCCAAATATCCTGACAGACAACTGAAGTTGGCTGCTGTTCTCTTTGGTGAGTTTGCCCCAGATTATTAGAACAACTTGTGATCTTTCCTGCAGTTGTTATATTGACCTTTAAATTAACTAAAGTCTACTATTAAGAGTGAAGTTATTCTTAGCTGTTATGCCTGTTTACTTTTATGTTTTCATCGTGCTTGTGCTATCTATCTTGTCTCTCTCTCTTTTCTCTACCATTTCTCTCTAAAAAAATGTATTTACCTTTTATTTTAATGATCATTGGAATTTACTTTGTGCTACATGCATGTGTAAAGTGCATGTTTTTTCCCTAGTTAGTGATTGTAGAGCCATGTGTAAGACCTTTATGAGGCTTGCTGCTTTGACAATCTGGAAAACACGAGCTAATATTTCTTTGGAATGATTTAATTCATGCCATGGATTATGATACTGTTTGTGAAGGTTGTTGCTAGCATCATGCCAACTGGCATCAACCGTGGATCCTTGAATCTCAAATTTATCCAATTGTTGCTTCCTATCCAGAAAGCTACAATTATGTTTACAATTTTTTTTTTTAAATTTTATTTTTACCATGGAAACAAACTTACCTGATCCAGATTGTGTTGGCTCATTAAAGACCGTATAACTTTAAAGCTTTTTCCTTTTTGTGGTTATTTTCTTCAGAAACACCTTACGGCTTATTTAGATCTGTACTACTTTAAAGGTTTGAATCTATTCAAATACAATTATTAACTCTACTTTATTTTGGTTTGTAGATGTCATCCTCACCTAGGAACTGTTTAGTTACACAGATCTGCATCTTTTGTTTGCTGTTGAAAGTGTTTAATGGGTTTCATTTTTATCAACTATATATATCGACCACTAGCTGTTTTAAAAGTGCATAGTTTATATTGGCTGTTTTGATATAGGTATCATCTTTTACTAGCTTCAGTTGTTAAAAATAATTCTATTATCTTAAATTTGTATTGGATGGGAACAGTGAAAAAATATAAGATAACTTGTGGTCTTTTGTTGTCTTAGAGAAGATATTGCGCTAAACCGAGCAGAATGGAAAACCATAATTCAATAATTCATGTAGCTGACCCAACTAGTTGGGAAAAAACTTTGTTGTTGTTGTTGTCATCTCTCCAATGCGTCATAGTGTGTTCGCTTTGTATGAGTTCTACCTCACAAACAGTTAGGGTGTAAATGGATTTACCCAGAAAGCTTTGATTCCCATGACTTGTGTGTCTGTGTGTAATGCGGAATTATAGTTTTTAAAAAAATTATTTTGAGAAGAGTATTAGTTGAGCCCTAAAATTTAACCCAATTGGGAACCATATTCGTAGGGAAGTATGTGGAATCCGTGGAATCCAGAATTAAATATATTTCTTAAATTAATTTCAGAAGAGTATTATTTCAACCCTAAAAATTAACCCCGCTGGTAACCATATTTGTAGTTGTGTGCATGGAATGTGGAATTAATAATTTTTTCAGAAATTAGTTTCAGAAGAGTATTAACTAAACCCTACCGATTTACCCAGTTGTGGAACCAAATTAGTATTTCCTGGCTAGTATAAAGCTAAGACACAACATTAACAGCAGTTGTAAGTATGTCAGGGTGCCTCTGAATATGATGCTGGCAATATTTATAGGCATTGGCCATTAGTTGAGTCCTTGGTCTGATATTCTTCTGACACAATGACACAATTTTTGATGACTTTTTTCCTTTCAAAAATCCTCCTTTATATCCTCAAATTAAAATGTCAATTTCTCAACTTTAGATTCTCATTTCTACCTTGGAATTCTACTATCTATTTATGTATGCATCCAGGAATGACAATTTTGTTGCTCCAATACTTAAGCCATTTGCCACCCTTGTTCTTCTGGCCCCCATATGGCTGTTGTCATCAAAGGCATTACACATGCACTTTGGATGGTCCAAAACATGGTGGGATCTAGGTATCCTATCCCAAGCATGTCTGCACTGATAAGGCATGGTAAGCTAAGGGAGATTATATGATCTTCGAGTATCAAATTGGGTTGGGTAGGGCAGACACTACTCAAACTTAAGATGGTTCGGTACTTCAAAATGTCTTGTGTTCTGTATGAGAAGTTTCGTGTGAAACATTCTGGTTCATTCAAGTGTGGTGTCTAGTATGCTGAAAAGAACTTATACATGATAAAATGTCAAATGCTGCATAAAATGGCAATGTGGCTAGTTTAGACAATATATTTATGTTGGGGTAAATCAGTGCTCCATTGTTTTAATCACTTCAGTCCTTGAAGGTTGCTCTGAATGATAGTGGTGTGCTGTGTCATCAAATTGAACATCTATGATTGATCGGGGAAGTGATAAATCAGATGATTGTTCTTTTTACGTTGAGTGGAGGCGCGATTGTTTGAAAGATATTCTTTCTGTATTTGGTTAAATTAGTTTAGTAGTGGTCTATAATACAATTTTCTTAAAAGTAAGTTTAAATAATCTCTTTAAAATGGTAATAAAAAATGTTGAAGAGCATGACAATCTCCTGGTGTGGAAAGGTAGAACTTCTGAGCTTGATATGTGGGGCCTGTTTTGACAACTTACAAATATAGATTGCAGCAACAAAATTTGTAATCTGACATCTTTGGGGTTGGCTACATGAATGGTTTACTCCATTCTGCTTTCTAAGTGGTATTTTCTCTGTGATCTCATATAACTCCTTCAATCGATGTATGTTTAGGTGTACTTGCAGTTTAACTGCTCAAAGACATCTTTTTTTAGTTTTATTTTCTAGAACATCCATTCCCTGTTGCTATCTGAAATACGGCTTTTTGATTTTCATCATCTTTTTCTGAAATTATGATTATTTTATTAGTATTAATTTAACGAGCCTTTTCTTCCTTGTTTATAACTATTATTCGAATCACTCTTGTCACAGGTTCTCTTATAAAGCATCAACTTGTGACTCATCTTGCCTTGGGTATTGCTTTGCGTGGAGTTCTCGATGCATTGCGTAAATCTGTTGATTCGAAAGTAAGTGTGGTTCGGTTGTTTTAAGAGTGCTCATTGAGATTATGCACAACGGATATCTTATGAACTACTCTCTTGCAGATGTTTATGTTTGGTACAAAGGCTTTGGAACAATTCATAGATCGTTTGGTGGAGTGGCCACAATACTGCAACCATATCTTGCAAATTTCTCACTTACGCAGTACACATTCTGAGTTGGTTTCTGTCATTGAAAGAGCACTGGCACGTATTTCTTCAAGTCAGGCAGAATCTAATGGGGGAAACAGTCTCCCTTCTGATCAGCAACAAGGAGCAGCTTCCGGAGATGGCATTGAGGTGTTGTCTATTTTACTGATATCTTAGACGTGCTGTCTCTTTATTTTCTTAATACTATGGAGTACTTTGGAGTTTAGAATACATAAAATAATTTTATTTTAATGCCTTAATCTGTTATTTTATCTGAGAAAAGTGAGCTCAAGGAGCATGGAAATGCAGCTTCAAAAACAGTTACTTCTACTATTTTTTTTTTAAAAAATTCAACGGCTTTGTACATGCAGTTTAATTATTTTCATTTTGTTTCTGTTTGAATTCTGCTAGAATTCAGTTTATCTGTGACTAGTTGGACATGTATGATGTATATGCACAAACTTGAGGAGTATTAGAAGTATAAGTGTTGGTACCCTCACCCAGGGGCGAAACCAGGAATTTATATCGAGGGGGGACTGAAACAAGTATATAGTTATGATATATACAGTATTTATTTCCTAGTCAAAATATCATATATGGTATTAATATACAAAACCACTAAAAGAAGTCCCATCATATTTTCATAGATAAAAGTAAAGCTTACACTCCATTTCTAATCTAAAATTTATGCCATTCTAGTAATTTTTTTGGCCCAAATTATTTGTCGCTTTAGACTTCCACTGGATGTCTGGAACTTTTCAAGGATTCATTATATACTTCATACTTTGCCCTTCAGTAACTATTTTCTTTCACCTAAACAAATTGTAGAGGCCATTTGACAAACATTACTCTGAGCACCTCATTTAATAGCTTTAATTAGTTAGAATGTTGGTTCTTATTGCAATTAATCTAGGGAGTTGCTTAGTAAGTGTTTAAACCTAGAATGACGTGCATTTTGGGACGAAGGGAGTAGTGAATAAAAAGAAAATAATAATTTGTACATATGAGACCCAAATTATGAACGTAGTTATAGACTTCTATCTAATTTTTAAATTTTAATAATTAACAGCTGGATTATTTATATATTATGGGCTGGAGTTTTTACACTCCATCCTGTTTTTCAAAAAAAAAATTAACAGCGGAAATTATAAGAACGAGTTAAAGATACATTTTGTCAATATTTACCATATGATGTTAATATAGTTTAGTGCAAAAAATATGTCAAACTTGTGTAGAATTGTGGGAGCCATCTATACAGTATTATATACCATTTCAATTATGTTCCTCCATACTGTTATTAGATATGATATCATATACAGAGATATTTGTTTAGGATTTATTTGCACTAAAGAGGTTGCCCACCCAGGCACTCACGTGAGTTTCACATTTCTGAAGGGGCAAAGGTATGATTATTTTCATTTTTGCCCCTTACTGATTGGCAATTACAAGGTTATCTCTTAGAATGTTGTCAACATGCTATATCGAAGATATGTATTAAGGGGTAGTTGGAAAGAGCGGACTCGGCCATGTGGCCAGTATATGGTGCTACTCCTGCCCTCTTCTATGTACAGGAGACCTTGTATTCAGTAGTCAATTTATCCAATAAAGTATTTTTCCATCTCTTATACTGTTATTAACAACTAACATAATTTTCATTCTTTTTATTTATCTTTATATGTAAGTTATTATTCTCCTTGCATCCTTTTCATGAAATTAGTTAATAAGAACTTTAATTTTTCTTCAACTTATAATATTTAAATTTTGCAGGCGTCGGAGACCTCATGGCAGTTTGTTAATGCTAGTTCCGGTCAGCTTGGCCAGCAACTATCTCCTTTCCAAGTTCAACAAAAGCATCAAGGTTTTTTTGGAGACCGACCTAAACATGTTGCAACATCTATTAATAACACAAATCCTCTTCAACCTCTTGCCTCTCTTCCTTCCCTGGTATCTGCCCCTGTTGATTCTCTCCCTACTCTGAAGGTATTAGGGTTGTTTTTTTATTAGTCTTTGATATGTTTCAAGTGATAATCTCTTCTAGTGTATTATTTTCTTGTTTCCAAGTTTCAGCTTATGTTTATCTTTCTATGGTTAGCCAACTGTGCAATCATTGCAAGTTCCAGTTTCTCAGCATGCTACTAGTGGCCCAAGTGCTGTATCATCTTCTCCTGGTTTTTTGCGTCCTTCTCGTGCTGTAGCGCCTGCAGGTAATTTTGATTTATATGTAATTGAAAATGCATGGGTATTATTGTCGTCAAGGCATGGCGTGTAGTTAAAGCTGTCCCAATAACAACCCCCCCCCCCCCCCTCCCCCCCCCTCCCCCCCCCCGCGACAAAAAACACACACACAAACAAAACCCATCTTTTTTTTTACCTCGTCTTTTTCCTTTTCGAGCTGGTCTAACTTTTGATTTTTCTGTTGGTTTCTTCTCATCTTTCTTCTTCTAGGTATGCTACGACAACCTTCTTACAGCACGGGGTTTGGGTCTGCCTTGAACATTGAAACGCTCGTCGCAGCTGCTGAAAGAAGGGATACTCCCATTGAGGTTGTTTGGTTGTGCTAACATTTTGTTTTGATTGTAAGATCTATATCGCCCCATATGGCCACTATACCAACATCAGTTGTGTACAGTTTCATTCAGAAAACGACCTTCAAACAACAAAGAAAATAATGCTGTCTGCTCATCATCAATCATCCACTTTTTTCTTTGTTTATCTTGGTCTGCCATCCTCTGTAGATTGGAACCCAAGTTGATGTGATGCGTATTATACCATTGTTAATAGATTGCATCTGGGTCTCAGTTGCTAATGTATGCTATCTTGTTTTGTGTCCTAGGCTCCTGCATCAGAGGTTCAAGACAAGATATTGTTCATGATTAATAACATATCAATTACAAACATGGAAGCAAAGGCAAAAGAGTTCACTGAGATTCTCAAAGAGCAGTACTATTCTTGGTTTGCGCAATATATGGTGATGAAGAGGTAAGCATTCCAAAACAGTCGATTTTGTTAATATCCTTGTTTTTCTTCTTTTAAACTCACAATCATATTGTATGCTAACTTAGACCTTGTTTGCAGGGCTAGCATTGAGCCCAATTTCCATGACTTGTACTTGAAATTCTTGGACAAAGTCAACTCTAGACCCCTAAATGCAGAAGTTGTTAAAGCCACTTACGAGAACTGCAAGGTTATTTTCACGAGTCATTTTCTTGCTCATGAAGTTGAACTAGATAATTATGTTTTTCTGAGTTCTCATTCTTCCCATAGGTGTTATTAAGATCTGATCTCATAAAATCAAGTTCAGAAGAGCGTTCTTTGCTTAAAAATCTTGGTAGCTGGCTTGGGAAATTTACAATCGGTAGAAATCAAGCATTACGGGCCAAAGAAATAGATCCAAAAGCTCTCATAATAGAGGTAAAAGATGATGTTTTGGCATCCATGTTGATCTTTCTTTCTGCCGGTGCTAATTATTTATTGAATCTTGCGTGCTGTTTTGAATGATTGAAATCTAAATTTTCACTATATATGTTAAATGTTTAGTTCCTAGAGACCATGCATTCTGTAGTCTGTTACCAGAAATATTTATTTCATTACATCTCTTGTGCATTGTTAAGACAAATGTTGATAATCTTTATTGTTATAACATTTACTGTTGATTTGTAATTATTTTATTAACCAGGGATGATAGAGCTCTACCTAGAACAAAAAATCTCTGGTCCCTATGAGGTGGAGAGGAGATGAGGTAGACTTGAGAATACTCCAAAGGGATTCACTGTTAAATAATCACTTGGCTTGTACCAACTCTATAATACCTCAATTTAGCAGCACCTAATTATCGATTTGGAATGTTGCTTATAATTATATATTAGCAACAGTTAGTTATACATTGCTGGATGTTTTGAATGTTGAGTTATATGCTAATCTGCTTTAGTTCATTATCCTAAGAGCGGATGGTGCTATTTTGGTTAGAACAAAGAATTGTTTGCAAACGAAGAATGAACATGATAAGATAAAATTCTAAATAGCTATTGTCGACTTCCAATTGAAAGTGTCCGGGCTTCGTAGTTGCTTGTATCTGATACTAAATAACTTGAGCAAACTTTAATTACTATACATATATGAGCAGAGTATATAGTCTCTTAATAATCTATTTTATGCCTGTTCAAATATTTTTCTATTTTTTTTCTTTTAGTTTATTTCATTAATTATTTTCCATGTTTTTTTCTATGGGTAGGCATATGAGAAGGGATTGATGATTGCAGTCATCCCATTTACCTCGAAGGTGAGATATATTTGATGTTCATCTTCTTCTTTGTTATTTCATGTCTATAAATTTGTAACTTGCTAGTATGAACTGCAGATTTTGGAGCCATGCCAAAGCAGTTTAGCCTATCGGCCTCCTAATCCATGGACTATGGGCATCCTTGGGTTGCTTTCTGAGATATATAATCTGCCAAACCTTAAAATGAATCTGAAATTTGATATTGAGGTATTACTTTAAAAAAAATACTTTGACCTAAATTTAAATATTTTTCTTTCTTATCTGATAAATGATACATTCCCACTCCTCTCTTGGTAGGTCTTGTTTAAAAATCTTGGCGTGGATATGAAAGACGTTAAACCAACCTCACTCCTTAAAGACAGAGTTCGGGAAGTGGATGGAAATCCAGATTTTTCAAATAAAGATATTACTCTATCCCAGGCACCTGTCATTCCTGAAGTTAATCCAATTGTAGTTCCAGCACTGAGTCAACCAGAGCTACAACCTGAGGTTAACAACACGACCCATCCAAATGTATTAACTCAGGTCAGAGTTCTACTGCATCATTCTATTGCATTCCAGTCTGTTTTTTGGCCATATCAGTTAATTATGTGCTTTGGTGGTTGTAGTATACTGCTCCACTACATCCTGTTGCGATGAACATGGTGGACGATGAGAAAGGTGGTGGGCCTTTAATCATACCAGAACGTGTTCCATCTGCGCAAGGATTAACTCAAATTTCACCATCCCAAACACCATTTTCTCTAAGCCAGGTTTGTATGGCCCCTTGCTGTCTTTTTGTGTAATTTTCTTAAAGTAGCAAAATTCTGATATACTGGATTTTTTTGCAGCTTCTGCCAATAATTCCAAATCCTGATTCTTATATCAAAATTAACCCGAAGCTTAGTTCTATGGGTTCACAACAATTCAAAAGGTTATGCTGTGTAAACTGTGCTCTTGATCTGATTCTTGTCTATCTTGTTTTATGAAAAGTTTTTTGTTAGTTGACACATTTAACTGTAGCAGAATTATGCAAATGGCTATGGATAAGGCAGTCACAGAGATAGTATCTCCTGTTATTCAACGCAGTGTTACCATAGCAAGTCGGACAACTAAGGAACTTGTATTAAAGGTTTGTAATTTATAAGCACTTTTTGTTTATACATTATTTAGTTTTATTCATTTTCGTGATCCAAATTATATGGCAGGACTATGCAATGGAAACAGATGAAAAGGCCGTATTTCGTGCTGCTCATTTAATGGTAGCCACTTTAGCTGGGAGTTTAGCTCACGTCACTTGCAAGGTATCTGATTAACGATTATACCCATTTATTGTTTTCAATCTTTTCTATTACAACACTGAATGCATTATAGATTGAGGCCTTTGTTCAATCTATTAAGAACTTTCAGTTAGCTTGTTACATATCATTTTTATTGCCACGGTTTGAAAATAATATATAATTGTGGTATTGCAGGAACCTTTACGAGTAGCTCTATCAAATCAGCTTCGCAGTTTACTTCAAGCCTTAAATGTTACTGGTGATATTATGGAGCAGATAATTCAGATTCTTATAACTGATAATCTAGATCTTGGGTGTGCAGTGATTGAAAATGTTGCCTCAGATAAGGTCAATCTTCTCTGCTTATATCATTAGTCATTTTAATCAATTGTTATGCATGAATACCTTCGAACATCATTCTTTTTTGTGTATTGATTCTATTATATTATTATTGTTTACTTATAAACGATTTCTTCTATTTCTTGTTTGATTAAGTGAAGAGGCGAAATGTGTATTGTGCTTGTTCAATGTAGATGTTAAACAAGATTCATAGGATTCAGATACATCAAGAAAGGAAAAGTTTTATGTTATTTGATTTCTTAAAAGATAGGTATTTACTATTGGGTCCCCCACATTATAGTATTTTCTTTGGGTCCGTTAATTTGGATGACAAAGGTCAATTTCTAAATTTTCTCTTTCTTTTGACAGACATCTTGTATGCTCATTATACCCTTAGGCGCTGCAGGATACCTATAGGTAATTTGTAAGTGAAGGTAGAGGAATGCAACAACCTGCAAACCGGTACCTCTATTTTGGCTTAAAAAAATAAATTTGGTTGGATTGGAGTTGAGATACCTGCCATTGCCTATGTTTCTTTCTTAACTTTTAGGTGAAGAGAACGGAGGCAGCGTACCCCCAAAATATTATCTAAATGGACCAATGTTTAGATAACTACAAGTAGACAAGTCACCGCCACTAATCTCCACCTGCCTCCACTAACATCCGTATGCAAACGGGGCTTTAAACTCTTAGATCTTCATTCCTTGTAGGTGAAGTGAGGTAAATTAAGGGAGCAACAGCGGATACTATAAATTTAGGGAGCCAATAGTGAATACCCATCTTTTGAGTGACCTAAATATATTGAGTCATATAACCCATTAGAATATACGGAACTTCTTGGTTTCCAATAGAAAATACTCATCTTTCTAAGGGATCCAATAGCAAAACAGTCGCAACATCTAGGACAAGGGAAGGGGACAAGTTAGAATTGTTTAATGAATTAGATTTTGTTCACATGTTTTGCCGAAGTCAAATATTTTGGGTACATATCATGCAGTAGCAACTCTTGTGATAGGAGGAAACTATGCATGGACTTAAGTTACTTAACATTACACGATTAAAAGGGTGGCTCTGGGCAGTTATAGGCACATAATTGTTTTCAATCTAGTTTATTAAATTAGATATTATATGAATCATGTATTCTTATTCTAGCACATAACAAACTATTTCTTATTGCATAACTTATCTATATATTTCTGATTTGTAGTATGGTTTGAGATGCAGACTTAATGTATTAAATTTAAGACCAAATAACACATTTAGCACTCAGTTACAAAATTCCTTTATGAAATAGTGGTGTTACAAAGAGATTGATATGTGGAAAATCAGTTTGGTGATTTTTTAATAAGGTGACTCAAAATATATTTAAACCTCTTAGTGGGGATATTTGTTTGTGCTTTTAAGGTTGAGAGAAATGATTTCCTTCAAAATGGGGTTTATTAGATAAACTTCTTTATAAATGATGGAACAGAATACATTCACCTAAGAGGCATAAAGAACATGGATAGCCATTTATCCACTATACCAAATCTGCATGTTGTTTGATATATTAAATGTATTCATCCTCTTGGGTCCTTGTCGAAAATTATTTATAAATGATGAATTACTTTGTGATCATTTCAGCCTTAAAAGTTTCTGTAATTGAAAGGCAAAAGCAAACATAAACAAGTACCTGTGATATGAGTCCACATGTATGTGTTAAATGTTTGAAAACATGTTGATGAGGACATCAATTTTATTTAGTTTAGGATTTTATTTCAAAACCATATTTGTTTTTGGCAATTATAGCCATATGTAACTTTTTTTATGCATTAGAATATTTTTGAGATTTTGAGAATATTCTGAGATTTGTATCTTGATTTGTTTTGAGCCTATATATAGGCCTTGAGATTAATGAGAAAGATATGCCATTCTTGATTAAAAATTATTGTGTTTGAGTTTTGCTCTTCCTGTCTCTTTTTGTGTGATACAATTGAGATCCAATTATTAGGGTTTGTGATAAATCTTAATACAATTTTATGGTTAGTGATTAACTCAAAAATCTACCCCAAATTAAAATCCCCTAAATAAAATTACCTAAACCCTAATCCCCAAATCCAAAACCCTCCTCTCTCCCATCGTCTTCTTCCCCCTACTCTCGACCCGACCGAAACCCTAGCCCGCCCCCAATTCGTGACCTCTACAATACCCCTGCACCTGCCTTCTCACCCCATCATCGTCCCATAACCATCTCCCACAAATCAACCCCGACGACATCATCGTCGTCCTCCCCATTGCCCCCTCTTTCCCTCCCTGCCGTCGACCTCACTCCGCAACCCCACCAAACCCCAACCTCCTGCCGTTTGCACCCTGATGCAACAACAGCCAGCGGCGCTAGCCGCGTTGCGAGGCTTCAGTGACGCCAGGCAGTCGTGCTGCCCTTGCGCCGCCCCTGGCCCCTCTCCCTGTCGTCGTCAGCCCCGACTGCAGCAGTTCTAGCCATTGCCAGATCCAGCGGCCAATCCCTTCAACAGTGGCTTCATCTTCGGTCGTCCCAATTGTTCTTCGAACCTTCGGTACTCTTTTCACTTTAAGTATTTGTGTTATACTGCCCTGTCATCTCTATCATATTATCTAGTTTAACTGTCGATCACAAATATTGAGATAGAGTGTTTCACTTGCTTGATTAGAGTACGAATCAATATTGAATCTTTTACTTGCTAAGAACACTTAGGGATTTAATTATTGATTGTTATAATTAATTATTAATTGGGATTGTTAAACGTGACTCAGTTCTTGAAAATCTATCAAACCAATTAACTGTTTAAAATTTCTAACTTTAATCCGCATTACGTGTTGGTAAAATTAATCCATTAAGAATCTTGAAAATTCTCTATTTTAGGGTTAGTTTTACATCATTTTGGTATCAGAGCGAAGGTTCTTAAAACCCTAGTTCTTGCATCATTTAGGCATTATTTTTGCATTCATTTAAAGTCTTTTATTTTATTTTCTTTTGTTCTTTTAGATCACTTCAGGTTTATTTAAAAAAAATAAAATTAGGACACATTTTCCCAGATTTTAGCACACGATCCCTAGTTTCCACTTTTGGTGAATGCACCTTCGCAGCGCCATCACAGATCCTGTAGAGCATTTCTTATCCCTCCCAAATCACCCAACTAGGAACCCTAGACCTTCCCGATTTGAGATGGACAACTCTGATATTTTCGCTAGCCTAGCTGCCATTCAAGCAACTCTTGTCAATATCAATCAGAGGCTTGAGAAAGTGGAATTAAATCAAACTGTTGCTCCTGAGCTTCATGCTAATCGTCAGATCCCTCAAGGGAATGTTCGTGACGATCGGCGTCAAGAACGTGACCCTGACGAACAATATAAGAACATTAAGGTTGACGTTCCCGATTTTAAAGGCCACATGGAACCCCAAGCTTACCTTGATTGGATCCGTGCGATGGACCACTACTTTGTGTGGTTTGACATGAGTGAAGCCTTGAAAGTTAAATTTGCCATTATGAAATTGATGGGTAAAGCTCAACAACACTGGACCAATCTTGAACATGCCCGCAGAGGTCGAGGCCTGACACCCATAGCCACTTGGGAAGGCATGAAAGAGAAGCTTACTGAGAGATATGTACCGTTATCGTTTCACACCTGATTGCTAGATTCGTGGAACCAACTGTATCAAGGAAGTAAATCCACACAAGAATATGTTGATAAATTTGATGACTTCCTTATTCGGTGCAATGCTTTAGGTAAAGAGAGTGAAGAACAAACTCTCTAGGTTCAGGGCTGGATTACGAGCCGATCTGAGGAACGAGCTAATTCATAGAAATGTGGACTCATTAGCGGCAGCTTATGCTCTTGTCATCGATATGGATTTCCTTAAAGCAAGTTCCCATTACAAGTCCAGCGATTCGATAGATCATTTCTCCAGAATGAATCCTCCTGATCCCTCTAGACCTGAGCACTCATCTCCTCAGTACCCTAACAAGTCTTACCCAAACAAACATACTTCAAATTTCTATCCACTTAGAAATGACAATACGGGTAAGAACACTGAAAGAGACTATTCTAAGATTGATTCCTCTCACTAAGTGCTATAAATATAAGGGATACGGCCATGTTGTTGGCAACTGCCCCAGCCCAAGTAGGATCAATATAGTAGAGGGTACCGCAGTTATCGCTGATGAGCCCGACACTGAGTTTACCTATGAACCTAATGTAAGTGTGACTTTGAAAAAGAGGATGACCAGTCTCTCAATTATATTCAGTCTGTCCAGTCACCTCCATTGAGTGTACCCGAGTCACCCATCCCATCCCAAGTTACCTGGCAGCCTATAGATTTTATCCATGTGTTAGAACATCCTAGAGTCACAGAGTCTGCACCCACATTTGCATATCACATTCATGACTTGCATAGAGAAATTTCCGAGGAAACTTAATGAGAATAATTTTAACTAAGTTAATAGCAAATACTAGAAGGAAATTTATAACTTTTGATATTGGTGACGAGGTGATGGTTTGGATTTATCCGGAACGATTTCCTATTGGACCCGTTAAGAACTTGAACATATGTGCTGTAGGCCCATTTAAGATTCTACAGACAATCAATGATAATACCTATGTCGTTGACCTTCCTGGAGGCTTTTGCATAAGTAAGACATTCAATATTGAGGATCTAGTACTTTATGAAGGCTCAAAATTCAACCATAGAAATTTTCCTATAGATGAGCCCACCCTGCAGCCTAATGGTGAGATTTTCACATTTACCCCTTTACCTGATACTATTTACCCACCGACAGAAGAATTGAATAATATTTTAGATGATCCGATAATCTCTACAAGAGATGGTGGTATGCACAAGTATTTGGTGAGGTGGAAGAACAAGCCGAAGTCGGATGACACTTGCAGTGATTGTGAGGAGCTCCCGCAACTGGATCCAGATCTTTTGGAGCACCATAACAGGATCACTTGTTGGTCGAGCTCTCTCCCACCCGGAGAGAATGATGAAGACATAAATTTTATTTAGTTTAGGATTTTATTTCATTACTATATTTGTTTTTTTGGCAATTATAGCCATATGTAATATTTTTTATGCATTAGAATATTTTTGAGATTTTGAGAATATTCTGAGATTTGTATCTTGATTTGTTTTGAGCCTATATATAGGCATTGAGATTAATGAGAAAGATATGCCATTCTTGATTAAAAATTATTGTGTTGAGTTTTGCTCTTCCCGTCTCTTTTTGTGTGATACAATTTAGATCTAATTATTAGAGTTTGTGGTAACTCCTAATACAATTTTAGAGTTAGTGATTAATTCTAAAATCTATCCCCAATTAAAATTACCCAAACCCTAATCCCCAAATTCAAAACCCTTCTCTCTCCCATCGTTTTCTTCCCCCTACTCTCGACCCGACCGAAACCCTAGCCCGCCCCCACTTCACGACCTCTACAATACCCCGCACCTACCTTCTCACCCCATCATCGTCCCACAACCATCTCCCACAAATCAACCCCGACGACATCATCGTTGTTCTCCCCATCGCCCCCTATTTCCCTCCCCCGTCGTCGACCTCACTCCGCAACCCCACCAAACCCCATCCTTTTGCCGTTTGCACCCCGACGCAACAACAGCCAGCAGCGCTAGTCGCGTCAGTGACGCTAGGCAGTCGTGCTGCCCTTGCGCCGCCCCTGGCCCTTCTCCCTGCCGCCGTCAGCCCCGACTGCAGCAGTTCTAGCCATTGCCATTCCAACGGCCAATCCCTTCAACAGTGGCTTCATCTTCGGTCGTGCCAATTGTTCTTCGAACCCTCGGTATACTCTTTCCACTTTTAAGTATTTGTGTTATACTGCTCTGTTATCTCTATCATATTATCTAGTTTAACTGTCGACTACAAATATTGAGATTGAGTGTTCCACTTGCTTGATTAGAGTACGAATCAATCTTGAATCTTTTACTTGCTAAGAACACTTAGGGATTTAATTATAATTGAATTATTAATTGGGATTGTTAAACGTGACTCAGTTCTTGAAAATCTATCAAACCAATTAACTGTTTAAAATTATTAACTTTAATCCGCACTACGTGTTGGTAAAATTAATCCATTAAGAATCTTGGAAATTCTCTATTTTAGGGTTAGTTTTACATCACATGTGATGTGTTATCCCGTTTGGGCCCTGTACTCCTGTTTTTTAGTTTTACATCATTTAGAGCATCCACAATCGTGATTGTTTAGAAAATGCATAAATGCATATAGCATTTTGGTAATTTGCTGCAGTCGTCGAATGGTATTTTATACCAATTTAATATAAAAAAATTCAGACGGAACTTCACTTTGCGTCCTACGATTTTAAAGAATTTTTTATGATTTTTTTATTAATTAAAAACAGCATTTAAGTAAATTTTTTTTGATGTGGGCTCGTCCTTGGACGCAACTTCAAGTTGCGTCCAGGAGCTCCCAGATTTGATTTCATTAGTTGTGTCCAGGAGCTCCCAAATTTGATTTCATTTGTTAAATTCCATTTTTAAAATTAAAAACGTCGGACGCAATGTGAAGTTGCGTCTGACGATTTAAAAAAGAAGTTGCGTCCGACGAATTAAAAAAATAATTTTTTTTGTGGGACGCAAAGTGAAGTTGCGTCCAACGAATTAAAAAAATAATTTTTTTCGTGGGACGCAAAGTGAAGTTGCGTCTTGTATAATATGCATTTATCTCAAATCTCCTCTCATATATAGCAATATATTGTCGCTATAAATAGCAAACGACTGCAGCTGGTCGTTTGCTATAAAATGAATAAAATGCATAAATAGCACACGACTGTGGATGCTCTTACCCATGTAAACAGGCTAAACAGCTAGTATTTAATAAGTTGTGTATGGGCAAGAGTTTCATATTTTCGCATTATGCATGACAATTCTCCAAATCTAAACAGGACGACACAGCATGGCAACAGTAACTAACATATGATCAATTTATTATTATGCTTTTAAATAAGACAAATTTTAGGAGCAAATAAAAATCAACTTAAATAGACTGTAGAAAGAATTTTATGGAGTAGTGTCAGCTGTAGTATTCAAAGTCCATGTAGGCACAAGTTATTAATAAGCGTGTCTGTTATTTCTTTTCATAAACACACAAGGCCAATACACATCTCTTCTTGCATTAGTGTAGAATATTGTAGATTAGCACTTGCAAAGCACATGCCTTGTCACTTCATAATGCTAGTCATTAGCTGGCCCATTTATTCTTTTACTGGCTAGTAACTTTTTTCAATGCATGGTAATATCCCTTCGAAACAAATTATTATCAATTTCCAAGTTTTTTAAAGTAAGACGAATAGAGATAAAAAGTCACATGAATCACTTGTGTTAGAGCATCATTTATTCCTTAAAGAGAGGCCAACCAAACAGACATCCTCCCATTGTACATCTTTGCAGAACACAAGGATGAAAGGCTTCATATTGAAACTCAGTAAAAATAAAAACATTCCAAGACCACTATCTCGATCAATACACGCACGCGCACACACACGTGTGCGTGGACACACAGCAGCAGCCGCCGCAGCAGAACCAACAACAACAATTATAACACAACACAGTTCCATGAGATAAGATGATAGTAGTGATACCTTGTTTAAGGTGTTTGGTTTAATCCTTCATGTTACTAAATTGCATTCCTTTTTTCTTTGAGAAACTTGATGCAATGATTGCATCAACAACTGCTTGGTGATTGGAGTCAAATACTTTTAACTTTGGGAATCCAATACAGACAGCATCTTGTGTACCCATATTAAAATATAATGTGAAAGGTGCAGTTTTTGACATGTTATCTTATGTCAGGCTGTAGAACTTATTGATGGAGAGATCGGACCGGCATTTGCTTCAATAAGGAAGCAAAGAGAGGCAGCTGGATCATCTTACTATGATGCTTCTACCTATGCTCAAGGTCCATTTGCACGTATTCCCGAAGCACTTCGCCCCAAACCTGGCCGTCTGTCCCTTGGGCAACAACGAGTTTACGATGTAAACTGTGTTCTCTCTAGCTCCTCCTCCTCCCCCCCCCCCCCCCCCCCCCCCCCTCTCCTCTGATCATGATTGTGATGCATGCAGGATTTTATCAGAAACATTTGGCAACATCAATCTAATCAGAGTTCAAGTTCAAGTGTTGTTTCCACTGGAGCACCTGGTCTAGGTGGTGGTTCGGTTAATCCTCCTCTTCCCCGTGTTTATGGTTCCAGTTCTGGCCAGTTGAACTCCAATTTTTATTCTGCCTCGCAAGTGGCTCCAGGATTCACTTCGCCCCAGTCATTAGACCTTAGCCAGGAGGAAGCCGATCGTGGTTCTGCTCAACTGAGGTTTTTCATGAAGATAATTCATCGTAGATATATACAATCACATATTTTATGAAACCTATGCGTAACTTTTGTATCTTTTTGTGAAACATAGCATCTCTTCGACTCATGCGGCAAATGATGGCGTTATCCAGCCAGCTGCTGAGATTAGTTCTATTGTGTCTTCATTTCCTGCTAATGTTACATCCCCTGAATTACATATGATTGAAACACAATCTTTGAACAAAGTAAGCTGCTTTTGTTTACCCCAGTTAGAAAAGGAGTATGAACATATGAACCTGAAAGCTAACATATATATATATATATATATATATTTGATTTCAGGATGTAGGAGCTGTTGTTCTACCATCCCCGATAACTCCCGGTGCTGAAGTCCTGGGTACTTCTTTCTCTGAACCACAATTAACTACTGGAGATGTGCTTGATAAGTATCAACAATTGGCTCAAATGGTAATAAACGCCATGACCTACCTCTCTTTCTCTGTCTATTCAACTCACATGTACTATATTTATTCACACATGCTTTCTTCAGCCAATTCTTGGTGCATAAGTGATTAAACACCTACAAAATTGTCATAGTTATTAAATCTGTGTAATTTAATGAATTTCCAGTGTATTTTTAGAAAGAAGTGAGTTGTGTGCTTAGGAAAGACCATGTGTGATGAACCTGTCTCATCCGATTCTGCAGTTACATGGCATGAAAATTTTATTAACTTGCCTTTTCCCAATCTTTCCCTACTGAACCTTAAGTTTCTCTATCAGTGACAGCGTAAAGAGTAATTTTATCAACATATTTTCAGGCGATCTGGGATAACATGTTGATTTTTTAGCTAAAAAGTTTAAGATATATGGGCTTAATGTATGACATGTTTGATTTTTTAGCTAAAAAGTTTGGATACTTTATAATATATGGGCTTAATGCATGTGATTCGTCTTCTCAAAAGATACAGTAGCCACGATCTTCGTAGAACCAAAATTTTAATTTTATTTTTTACATTTTAAATTTATAAATTTATAAATTTTTAATTTTTTTTTAATTTTTTAATTTTTTTTAATTATTTTAATTATTCGATTTTTTTCAATTTTCAATTTTTAATTTTTGTCCCGTATAGCAGAGCACCATCCAAAACCTTGTTTTTTTTGTTTCCTCATCAACTGTGTTACTGTCTTCTTGTTTGTGCTGCCAGTATACTGGTGTTCTGTTCTTGAACTATTTTGGTGTCTATATACCTACAATCAGTTATACACAAAGCATTAGCTGCTGCAGTTTTTTTTCCTATTTTAAGTATCTTTGGAAGTACAGATAAATTTGGAGTGGTACGGCTAGAGATATTTTACTAGGTATTAATTTTGTCAGAATCATTCTTCATTTAATTTAATTGATGAGACTTATTATTATATTAAATAAACTAAATACATATCTCTACTATTATAACTGGAATTTTGGGGTTTGTTTGTTTTATATTAAACCATCGACTTATGAATCTTAACCACATTTTTTTGAAGTCGAAGTTATGTCAACCATTCATTTAAAATGAGTTCTCATCAACTCATAATTAAGTTGAATGTAGACTAAACTAATTATCCATCTTTTTAAAAATGTAACCCAAATAACCACCAATCTAATCCAAATAACCACCAATCTGCTAGTGCCACTAGGGTCTAGCCCGTTCGCTAGTGGTGATCCAGAGGTTGGGAGTTCGAATCCCAGTTTTATCATTTCCCTTTATGGGAAAGTTGTGTGCAAGTGTGTGGCTATGGCCTTGTTCAAAAACAACAAGAAAGGAAAACCCATTCACTTAAATCTAGGCTTCCACGTGTATTACATGTGGTGAAATTGCTAAAGCTTCGAACTAAAATATATTTATGATCATCTTCATAATCGTTATCACAGCCCTATCCTGTGTTGGGTGGGCCATGAAGCGCAAGGACGACAAGGCATGAGACTCCACATAGGGTATGATATGGGTTCCTAAGATCAGCTATCATCATGTCATGGAACCCTCTTATTGATGCTGAAGATACTCTAATCATGGAAATATGGGAAAGCGAGGTCTTCCTACACCAAAAATCTGTTGTCGTCCTACTTCAGTATCAAAATGAAATAAGTAACAGTTGCAAAAAAATTTCACATTTTAAAATAATTTTTTCAAAAGAATTAGGACGAGCCACCAAAACCAAATCTTATTTCTGATACAGAGAAGTCCACAAGAAAAGCAATGGAAATAACCCGACTCCGTACAACATGTAAAGAACTAAAACAACAGCCAGAGAGGACTATTCCTCACAACAATATCGAAACTCCTGAACGCTGAACATATTAATACATTTGCATAGTACGCATTGTTAACTTATAAGAAAATTGATAATCATATTGGGATCATGTCAGTTATGACCTTATGTTTATGCTGTTCTGGTTATTTATATCATTGTCATTTTTTTATTTGCCTTTTTTGTTTTAAATTTTTTTTTTTACCCTAACCCATAGCCAAACACCCACCCCATGAACTTGCCTCTCATATTAAGGGATTTGTGCAAGGAGGGGCTAGAACCCCATAATAGCAAAGAGGCTTATCACAAGATTACTGGAGCACTTGGATTGTCATTTCTATTGATTTTGTTTTTTCTCTACTGAACTTGATGTATTTAGTTTTTAACACATTCCTTTTCAGCTCGAGACTTTGATTGCTAAAGATGGCAGAGATGCAGAAATTCAGGTTAGATCCCTCTTCTTTCTCTCTCTCATTCCCATTAAGGGTTAAATTTTGGTTTCTTATTTTAGACTTTTCATGAATATGCATATGAGTAATTTTCCCACAATTATGGTTGTAATTGGTTTTAGGGAGTTATTGCTGAGGTGCCTGAAATTATACTTAGAGGTGTAAGCAGAGATGAGGCAGGCTTGGCAGTGGCTCAGAAGGTTTTCTGTCCTTTAATACCCACTTCGTGCATGCTAGTTATTTTATATTGTTTGTTTAATACTTCGACCCTTACAATGTTGAGACAGGTTTTTAAGAGTTTATATGAGAATCCCTCAAGTAATGTTTCTGTTGCTGCACACCTTGCAATTTTAGCTGCTATACGAGATGTTTGCAAACTTGTAGTCAAGGAACTCACAAGCTGGGTAAGCTTTTCATTAACATTAAATAGTTAAATCTTGCTGAGAATTGTTTATTGATTCATTAGCCAGCTCAATATCTCATCTAGTTTGTGCTTTATTATGTTGAAGATAATTTGACATACTGTCTCAATTGTTGATCTTTTGAAGTCCGTGATTGTGCAATTTCATACAATCAGATATCTACGTGAAATTCATGTACATATCTACCCACTAAGTATGGTACAACTGTGGAATTCACTGGTTATTTACTTTTGTGGATGGTTACCTTAATGTTGCAACTTACTACAAAAGGAACATACTATCTATTCACATGCATTTCATGTGCTGAGATTCTTGTTTAAATAATATAAGTACCTTCGCCTTTATTATAATTTGCATGGTTTTTTCAATCTAATATTTATAAAGACATGCAAAGTTTTGTCTGTTTGTTATCTAAAGTTTTTAATTTATTTTGCTACAAAATTTTCTACCTTTAGAGATTCTCAAATTTTGATCAAATTGAAAATCTACCTGGCATTTACACTTGGGAGTCCCTAATGCAGCTTTGTAACCAGTTCATGCAAAATTTTGCTTTACAATTTGTTAAAGAATCTCGAACATGAACTGTTGATAAATTTGCGAGTTTTGAGTGTGTCAAAGGAAACCCCAATTTTGAATTCAATGGAATCTAGTAGGATCAATGTTCAAAGATAGGAAGTAGCAAATATGTTCAAGCATGACAGGATGTTTGGTTTACAAACCCCTAGCCACTTGCCCACCTTTGCCAGCCCACCCACACTCCCACCATCACACTCACACATGAGCAACCTTCTTGTTTCACCACAATATGGATGTAGATCTGGATTGATTTACTTTTGGTATAACTGTTTTTATTGGTCTAGCTTTCTTCCTTTTAATTGTATTTCATCTACATTCTTTTCGTGCAGGTGATATATTCTGATGAGGATCGAAAGTTCAATAAAGAAATAACCATTGGACTCATTCGCTATGAATTACTTAATCTTGCCGAGTACAATGTTCACCTAGCAAAGCTTATTGATGGGGGCAGGAACAGTACGTGAAGGAACTTTTAGCTCTAGTTTATAAAACTTAATTATATTTTTCACATAGTTGAACTCTTCAGACCACGTTCTGTCTTCTCTAATTTTTATGTTAGCGAAAATAATACTTTTTATTCATCGAGTCACTTTTCTTAATATGCATTTATTCACATTTATTTTCAGAAGCTGCTACAGAGTTTGCCATATCTCTTGTCCAGACTTTAGTGGTTCATGAGCCTGGAGTCAGCTCATTAGAACTGTACAATGTCATTGATGCCCTGGGAAAGGTATACCTTTTCTATTTCCAGACAGTGAATTTGGCTGACTGCTTCAATGCAATAATTCTAAGGTTAAGTTTGTTTGAACTTTCAGTTGGCACTGAGGCCTGGATCACCTGAGTCATTGCAACAGTTGGTTGAAATTGCCAGGAATAATACAACCAGTTCAACCTCGCTTGCTAGTTTTTCTTCTAACAAGGATGAGAAAATGAGGCAATCTAGGGATAAGAGGGTCAGTCTTCATGTCAGGATATTGTCTATCAATGCTAATTGAGGACATGGAAGCCTTTCTTCCTTAATACGGGTGCTGAATTTTTCTCTTATGTAACAGGTCCCTGCTAGCCGTGCTTTGACAAATAGAGAGGAATATATTGCCAATGAATCTGCTACAGCAGATCCAGCTGGTTTCCGTGAGCAGGTAGTAGTAGTTATTATTGTTAATTTTAAGATTTATTTATGTTGCTGAGGATGGAAGGTTTACGATTTAAATTGTGAACAATGCCTCCATTTCTTCTTACGGCTTTGGTAGTTACATTTCATATATTTTGGTTTTAATATACTGATTTTAAAAACTTCAAAGTTTAGGGTTTATTCTCAATTTCTAGCTTAAAAACTATGCCTTCTTTAGTCTCATTGATTAATAGAATACTGTGAGCAAACATGTAACATGAAAACTCATCTTGAATATGCCTCTTCTATTCATTCATAATTAATACTCCAATTGATGAGTTACTGTCGATTCTCGGTGGAAGTGTTAAGTGAGAGGAAATGAATTTAAGCAATGTTGTCACCTTAATAATTTTTGTAACTTTGGTTAGTAATTACTATACCATCATCATATGTTTGGTCACATTCTTATGTGGACTTGGCACTTGTTTGTTCTCTGATATTCACACAAAAATCTTCTTGACGACCATGTATATTAGAGTCTTTGTTATCCTTTGTTATCTTCCAATCAGTTTTCTTATTAAAATCAATGTATTATTCTCATCTCTGTTTAGGCTCTCCATTCTTCATTCTTAATACGCATAAGTTCACCTAGTACCTGCTTTTTGTTTCTTTCACCAATGTGGGGTTTTATATACATGTGTGGTTACACTCATAGGTTCTATAATATTTAAACTTAGTAATTCTTTAGCCTCACTTGTGTATTTTCCATCTTTGCTATCATATTTGTTTCCTACCCTTTTGTCACTCTATGCTTCACCTTTTTATTATCTTACTTTTAGAGTACCTCAGATCTCGTACCTTCAGATTCCTCAAGAATTTCCTATCTAAAATAACGAAACATATCTTTTTTGACATGTATTTAGTTTTGCTTCTAGATTTCAACAAATTTATTTATAGTTCTATACTTAAAAGCATCTAATTCTCTCCATTTAAGTTCCACAATCTAATGTCTGGTATTACTTAATTCTATTTCCCGCTTTTCAATGAAAATTTCTGTTACAAACAGTTTATGTTGTTTGAGCAAGCTCTCTCCCAATTTAACTTCCAAACTGTGCATGCTAGCTTATCTAACCATAGTACGAGAATAATTATTTCACTATTATGAGATCCGGTATTCCGGTTTTAGAAGGAACCATCAAATATCTTATTTTAAACATGTAGTTTAAACATTTCAAATTCCAATTCTGTTGCGTTTGTTGGATTATTCATGTAGTCCTACTCCTACTTGTGGTTGTAAATATGAAAATATCATGTGACAAACCTTTTGCTTATATATATATATATATATATATATATATATATATATATATATATATATATATAGGGAAAGCTTCGGTTGTGCACTCCTCTAGTGCACACGGCGTGTGCACTAGGCCTTCGGGCATTCATATCGACGATCCGAACCGTTCACATTGATCTACACATCTAAATTAGTCTAAATATGTAAAATCAAATCATTTGAAATTCATTTACCCATCCATTGAAGTGTTACAAAATTGTATGGCTGAAAATCATTGTTTTTTATAGTCACATGATGGATGGGCAAATGAATTTCAAATGATTTGATTTTACATATTTAGACTAATTTAGATATGTGGATCAATGTGAACGGTTCGGGTCGTCGATACGAAGGCGGGAAGGCCGAGTGCACACAGAGGGGTAGTGCACAACGGAAGGTTTTTCTATATATATATATGTATGAGTCCCCTTCCGTTGTGCACTAGGCATCCGTGTGTACTTGGCCTTCCCGCTTTTGTATTGACGATCCGAACCGTTCACATTGATCTACACATCTAAATATGTAAAATCAAATCATTTGAAATTCATTTGTCCATCCATTAAAGTGTTACAAAATTGTATTGCTGAAAATCGTTGTTTTTTATAGTCACATGATGGATGGGCAAATGAATTTCAAATAATTTTATTTTACATATTTAGACTAATTTAAATGTGTAGATCAATGTGAACGGTTCAGATCATCAATACGAAGCGGGAAGGCCGAGTGCACACGGAGGCCTAGTGCACAATGGAAGGGGACTATATATATATGTATATATATATAGACAAACCTTCCGTTGTGCACTTGCAATGGTGTGCATTTAAACCGTTCACATTGATCTACACGTCTAAATTAGTCTAAATATGTAAAATCAAGACATTTAAAATTCATTTGCCCATCCATCATGTCATTATAAAAATAAAACGATATTCAACCTTACAATTTTGTAACACTTCAATGTATGGGCAAATGAATTTCAAATGACTTGATTTTACATATTTAGACTAATTTAGACGTGTAGATCAATGTGAACAGTTTGGATGCACACCATTGCGAGTGCACAACAGAAGGTTTGTCTATATATATAATACATATATATATAGTCCCCTTCCATTGTGCACTAGGCCTCCGTGTGCACTCGGCCTTCCCGCTTCGTATTGATGATCTGAACCGTTCACATTGATCTACACATTTAAATTAGTCTAAATATGTCTAGGCCTTCGTGTGCACTCGTGTGCACTCGGCCTTCCCGCTTCGTATTGATGATTTGAACCGTTCACATTGATCTACACATCTAAATTAGTCTAAATATGTAAAATAAAATCATTTGAAATTCATTTGCCCATCCATCATGTCATTATAAAAATAAAACGATATTCAACCTTACAATTTTGTAACACTTCAATGCATGGGCAAATGAATTTCAAATGACTTGATTTTACATATTTAGACTAATTTAGACGTGTAGATCAATGTGAACAGTTTGGATCATCCATGCGATGACTTGAAGAATCAAATTGTTTTAAATTTATTTGCCTATCCATCATGTGACTATAAAAAACAACGATTTTCAGCCATACAATTTTGTAACACTTCAATGAATGAGCAAATGAACTTCAAATGATTTGATTTTACATATTTAGACTAATTTAGATGTGTAGTTCAATGTAAACGGTTCGGATCGTCGATACAAAGGCAGGAAGACCGAGTGCACACGAAGGCCTAGTGCACAACATAACATTACTCTCTCTCTCTCTCTCTCTCTATATATATATATATATATATATATATATGGGGGTTGTGATCATGTGAGACCTTATCTCTACCCTTATTTTGTGGCTCCCCATGATATGAACCTCTAAAAAGTTTGAACGTTAATCTTATTCTACATGCCTAAGGGTGTAAATCAAGTTATTTGACATTAATTTTCCCATCCATCATGTCGTTAGAAAATTTAAGAACTTTCATCCATCCAATTTCGTGACGCCGTAAAACATAAACAAATGAACTTCAAATAACTTGATTATACCCTTAGCTTCTTAAGGCATGTAGAAGATGATAAATTGTTCTGATTTTTCGTGGGGGCTTCGTATCAATGGGCTTACATATGAGGCCTGAAAATAACTGAAGATGCAAAGTATCATATGATCCCCCCCCCCCCCCCCCCCCCCCCCCCCCCCCCACCACCACCACCACCACCACCACCACCACCATATAGATATGAGAAAATTGGGTGTCCTATGGCATAGTTCTAACAATTTCTAATAGCAAGTTTGGACTAGAACAGTGATTGGATCAGTGAGGAAAAGTATATGAGACACCGTAATCAGTGTATGCAGATTACATTATAATGGGTTTTGTACAAGATCTTGAGAAATGATATAAAATTAGTAAAAAACTATTACCTTGCGTTTGTGAATGAATTGGAGCTGCTTAGCCTATTAATTTCGAATAAACAGTTAAATTATTTTGTGGTAAGGAACAAAAAATCACATCATAATCTTCTTACTGGGGTTGTTAAAATAAAACAATGCAAATGGGAAAAATAAAGAAATCTAATTTCAAATATAGAAAAACAAAGTTGCAAGCCATAACAACATTGACTTGCACTTTTTGACCTGTCCTTATTTTCTTATTTGGTGTAATTTATGGTATAAGACGGTATTTATGGTACAAATTTTGCAGTAGAGCTGTTTTATTTATCAGTTAGTCTCAATTTGTCATCAACGAATGCTAATACAAGCGCTTTAACAGCATGACGTTTCGATCTCCACCTCATCTCTCCTCTGCATATGCATATATTGATCGAGTCTCGTACTAACTATCATTATTATTTGTTGCTTATGTTGCAGGTTTCTCATCTTTTCTCTGATTGGTGTCGGATGTGTGATGTTCCTTCTACAAATGATTCTGCTTGCAGTCATTACATCTCACAGTTGCATCAATCTGGTTTGCTTATGGGTGATGATATCATGGATCGTTTTTTCCGCATTCTCACGGTGATTTTTATGTTTTCTAATACTTGCTTATTGGAGACGTACTTTTTTATTTATTGATGCTGAATTCTCTATGTGCTGTATCATATTCTGTACCAGGAGCTTTCTGTGGCACATTGTTTAGCTGCCGAACAGGTCTCTGCTCCAGTATCGCTGACACTTCAATCAACTCAACAATTTTCTCATTTATCATTTGCAGCAATTGATGCATTTGCGAAGCTTGTTGTCTTAATTTTAAAGGTACTCCATTTTTTGTTGCACCATAATGTAAACTTAGTCCTACATGTTACTTTCTGCATGCATAGAACACTGCTTCTATTTGTTGAGCATCTTTCTTGTGTGTGCGCTAATTTACTACTGCTCCTGTTGTTTAGCTCTTTTAGTTATTTATCATTTCTCACCCCCCCTTTTCACAGTATTCTTCATCGGATCAAGGATCAAGTAAAGTACTTCTACATAAGGTGGAGTTTCATAGTTGATTTCTGTTATATATATTTCCACTCTTTTGCTAATATCATCTAACATTGCTTTTCTTGGAGGTAGATTCTCTTGGTGATTGTAAGAGTCATTCAAAAAGATGCAGAAGAAAAGAAATCCTTTTTCAATCCGAGGCCATATTTCAGATTGTTCATTAATTGGCTTGTTGATCTTGCTGCTTCTGACCCGGTCCCTGATGGTACCTGTTATCAGGTATAAACTTCAGGTGGTTATGGACCTTTCTGGCATCAATGGTGCTTACTCATGTTATGTATTTCAGGTGTTGACTTCTTTTGCGAATGCTTTCCATGCATTGCAGCCTCTGAAAGTTCCTGGCTTTAGGTTTGTGGTTTATTGTTCTAAGATTCATGAAGTTGTTGTTAACAAGCACTGAGTTAGAATATAGTGCACGAGTGGTATCAATAAAGGATATGATATACATGCATGCCATTGATTGGATTGCCAATGCTCTGTGTGTAGATTTATCGAGTTATTGTTAACATAAACTGAGTTAGAATATAGTGCACAACTGGTATTAATAAATGACACCAGTTGATAAGTAATAAAGGCTGACTTGGTATGAAATATCTGCTGGAAATTTTAACTCTTAATGTCGTAAACTTTTTAGTTGATAAGTAATGAAGGCTGACTAGGTACTGTTTGATTTTTTATAATAAAGGGCATAAGGGCTAAGACTTGGTAATTAATAGATAGTAATACTGAACTGGAAAGTAATGAATAATGCTTTTTCTACTCAAGTTCTACTCAAAATGTACTCCATGAATGTAGGGTCCATGTGAAATCTCATCATCATTAATTGCCCTTGTGGGCTCCACTCTTACTATCTTTTGAATACATTGTGTATGAAACACTCAAGTACAATTAGCATCACTCGAAGTAATAGTTTAAGGCTGGCTCTAAACATTATGAAGTAAATAGTAATTTTGTAATAGTACCTAATAAGTATTATGTAATAATGTAAGTAATAACTAGTATCTAGTAAGTACCAAGTACTCAGACTTGATTAGCCTTTACATAATTAAGTAAATAGTAATATTGTAACAGTAACTAACAAGTAATACGTATTTAGTGATAGTGATATGTTACCTAGTACTGGTATTTAGTAAATACAAAGTACTTATGTGTGAAATATCTGCAAGTAATACGTATTAAGTGATAGTGATATGTTACCTAGTACTGGTATCTAGTAAATACAAAGTACTTATGTGTGAAATATCTACTGAATATGATTTTAACTCTTAATGTCCTAAACTTTTTAATCGTTAAATGTTTGAATCCAATGAATTGTTTGAATTGTTCCATCTGAGGAGCTTACTATGTGGGAATGTTGTCTACTGCATCTAATCTGACTATGAACTCTGAGAACAATCCAACTCCTTGTTTTAAATTAAGTATTTTGGATTTGTAAAATAGTTTTAACGCTTTAGTTCTTCACTTTTTCTTTCTGCTTAAGCAAAATCTGAGGTGCACCGCGTTTTTGCGCTTAGTGCTTTTTGAAACCTTGGATAATGAATAATTGAGGGAGATGATAAAATTTGTTATCCAAATCATGGATAACTGATCATGATGTGAATGATATGGCACCAAAGTTTTTTATATATTGAATTTTTGTACTGCATATCTCGAAGTATTGTTAAGTTTTCATGGACATGATAGTTACCGATGATTACCCCTTATTAAGGATCTTCTCCAGTAGGATTTGAAGTGAAACCTATTGATACTCTTCTATTGAAGTGAAGATTCATTATCCGCAAAGTAAAAATGTAATTCCTTTTGACACAATCTTTATCTGGTTAGTTGTCATCATTTATTTTTTTTATAATTGTTATTGTACCTTCTACTACTAGGATCCGTGACATGCAGTGTACTTTCTCACGTATTCTATATGATCCATGAAGTGCTAATTAGGGCTGTAGACAATTTCAGTTGTACTTTGTTTTACCTTTTTTTCTCCACATATGTTTATAATATTATTATATTCAATATTCTACTACTGGTAATCAGCTGAAGATGGGTTTTGAAGTGGATGAATTTTTGGTATATGATGATTTAAGTGATCAATTTGCATGTCCTGGACTGATGTAAATCGTCTACAAGATCATTGTGTAAATTTTATCAAGTTTACATGAGCATGTAGTATATGCTAATTTATTAGTGTATCACCTCTGATTATTACTTGCTCTGAATCATATTACTTTTTTCATTAATTTTCTTTCGTTGCTATGCCTATAATTCGACAAGTTTCTTTCAGCTTTGCATGGCTTGAGTTGGTTAGCCATAGAAGTTTTATGCCAAAACTTCTCACTAGCAATGCCCCAAAAGGTTGGCCATTTTTTCAGCGTCTGCTCGTGGATTTATTCAAATTCATGGAGCCATATTTGAGAAGTGCTGAGCTGGGAGAGGCGGTTTGTTTCTCTTTTTCTCATTTATTTTCGCCTTGTAGTAGACTTTGTTGGCTAGGCAGTCAATTCATATCTACCCCTTGTTATTATCTTCACTCAGGTTCAATTTTTGTACAAAGGCACATTGAGGGTGTTGCTTGTACTCCTGCATGACTTTCCTGAGTTTCTCTGTGATTACCACTTCAGCTTTTGTGATGTGATTCCTCCTAGTTGCATCCAAATGCGGAATGTCATTCTAAGTGCATTTCCACGCAATATGAGGCTCCCTGACCCGTCCACTCCCAACTTGAAGGTACCTGCCAAAAAATTCTGATTGATATTTGTATTACAGTCTACGTTATGGGTTAAATAGGATATGCACGGTTCTGTTTTTAACATTCAAAAGCTTCTCCTTATTGTTGCAGATTGATCTTCTTGCTGAAATCAGCCAGGCCCCCCGTATTCTATCGGATGTAGATGGTGCACTGAAAGCAAAACAAATTAAGGCTGACATTGATGAGTATTTGAAGGTAAAAGAACTGTTTGTAGGAACTTCCCTCTTTGTTTTATTAACAAATCTCTACAATCTATCACAGAACAGTAGTCCTGTAACAATCTTATGACAAATTATCTTTTGATCTGTTTTAGATATTTGCAGTTTAATATATTGTTTAGTCTCTTAGCTGCCTTCCATTTTGCATAGTTGTTTTGTACTAAATACTACCTAAATCAGATACACTTGGTATTTTTTTCTTCTGTACTGCAGACAAGGCCAGAAGGTTCTCCATTTCTGACCGAATTGAAACAGAGATTGCTGCTACCCCAGAGTGAAGCAAACCTGGCAGGAACTCGATATAATGTACCACTGATTAATTCACTTGTCCTTTATGTGGGCATGCAGGTAATTGATGTTCTATTCACTTATTCGGGCTTACAATTTATCTGTTGGAGTTTTATAAATTTAAAATACTGTGGACTATTTTATACTTCGTAAATAAAGTTTTTCGGAATTTAATAATTTTATTTGAGTTGGGGAAAGATGAGGTCTAATTATATGCTTTACATATATTATTGTATATAATTTTATTTAGGAGTTTGCTCACTGATGGTGCAACCATCATGTTGGTTGGCGAAATGAACAGATTAATGATAAAAATCTACCTTAAAGTAAATATTTGAATATACTAAATATTTGTTATGCTCTTGCAGCCTCGCTTATTCTCTCAGTCACTCTTTTTTGTCCTCCTCTTTGTGATGTTCGCAATTATTGTTGATGAGACTGACATTGTAATAAATAGGTTCAATTATCTAGGGTCGCAGTTTGTTTACAATTGTTTCTATTTAATTCATTGTTGGCCTATACTGACTTTTAAAGCATTTTTTTGTTTGGATTAGATAAAAATCATTGCGACTCCGGAGCATCATCTTTTATCTTCATTTGATATTATAAATTATAAAAGCATGTCATTTTGTTTGAGGTTGCAGATTATAATATACTTATAATCAAAATAAGCAACAAACTACAAATTAGCTATTGAAGACTACAACATTCAAACACTTATCACCTCAGATTAACTTTGTTTATATTATTTTTGTATTCCATAAGAACTTTTAGCATGAGGTTGATAGTCTTTGTTTAATACCAAACATTGTCTTAAACCCAAAAATTCTCAAGAAACGAAACTGAGAATGACTGTCTCAAGGTCAAACATTGTCTTAAACCCAAAAATTCTCATGAAACGAAACTGAGAATGACTGTCTCAAGGTCATCAGCATCACTCCATGCATGTTGTCCTCTAATGCATAGTTTGGAAACTGGAAGGGTTTTTCATCCGTTTGCCTGTTTTGGCAGCTGCCTACTTGATTGGATTTTGATTGTAGTGGGTCGTATGCAATATAATTGCAACTCCATACATGCCAAATACTTTCATAATAAGGTCTTAATTTGAGCATATAACACTCCATCAATATGGCTTTATTGGTTGTCCTCGTTTCTCCATTTAGAAATTTGAACAGCCACATAATGACTGATGAGAATAATTTTTCAGAAGGGGTTAATTTGTGTTTACTAATAATAGTTGGGATGTTCCAAATTGCTGCAGGCTATCCAACAATTACAGAGCAAGTCTGCTACTCAGCATGCACCCACACAGCAAATGATTCATAGCCCTCCTATGGATATCTTCTTAGTGGGTGCAGCTATGGATATTTTTCAGAGTTTGATAAAGAATTTGGATACGGAAGGGCGTTACCTCTTTTTGAATGCTGTTGCCAACCAGTTGCGCTATCCAAACAACCATACTCATTATTTCTCATTTGTCCTACTCTACTTATTTGCTGAGGCTAGCCAGGTGAGTGGCGTATATTGTTAATTGTTATTTCGTATTATTGTATTATTTTTAAAATTGCTGTCCATTTTGTGTATAATCTTTTATAGGCATCTATTAATCATTCGATGAACTTGCATTTTCAACTGCAACTATAATTACTAAATATTATACTTGATCAAATTTTTAGTTTTCGTAGTCGATCCTGTTTTATACTTCCATTAATCACTATATGGACTTTATGCTATCAACTGATTCATTATTTGATGTAAATTTAACCTTAAGTAAAGTATTTCCAAGAATATTAAATGATTAAGTTTATCTAATATTATAATGGGAGAGTTGGGGTTGTCATTTGTCAACATACAAACCCGTGCGTTGCACGTGTAACTCCAACTCTCCCATTAATTACAATAAAAACAAACAAATAATTTTTTTTCCACCTATTCAAAACATGCAACGCACGTGCAAAACAATTTTATAATATTTGTTAACACTAAACATACACATGTTGCACGTACAACTCAAATTCTACTTATAAACACGTGCATTGCACGTACAAATTGTAGATTTTCCTTCAAAATAATTTTTCCAATTACGTGCAACGCACGTCCAACTCCAAAACTATTTCTTAACACGTACATCCCATGTGAAAAATCCTCCAACTTCTTTTCAAAACGTGCATCGCACGTGAAAAATACTAGTCAACATGAATGCAGATCAAGTTAGAAATTAAAACAGTTAACCGGTTCGATGAATTTTAAGAATTGAGTTAGGTTTAATAAGCCCAATTAACGATTCAGTTCTAACAATCAAAAATTATATATCTAAGCGTTCTTAGCAAATAAAAGATGCAATAATGAGTTGTACTCTAATTGGCAAGTAGAAGCACATACTTTCAATATTTTTTGACAACAGATAAATCAAATAATATTCTAGAGATGATAGATAGTATCACAAATATATGGAGTGGAAAGAGGTAACCGAGATTCGAAGCACGTGGCAACGGAGAGGTTGCCGATAGGGATGCTGCGGGGTTGGAGCTCGGGGCTGCGAGGAAGGCTATAATGGAAAGTTGACGGTAGGGGGGATGGAGGAGGCGTTGCAGGCCGCTCGGGACTCGGGAAGGTGGCGTTGGGTGGCAGCGGTGCTCAGTGGTGGTGCGGCAGCAGCGGTGGTGAAGCCGGGTATGTGCAGGCGTTAGGTTTCGGGGGTGAAGAAGTTGGGCAGTGGGGCTGAATCGGTGGGGCTTCGGTGGTGAAGTTGAGTTGTAGGCAGGGGTGAGGTGAAAGAGGAAGAAGGATGGTTGCGATGGTGGAGTTGGGTTTCAATTAGAAGTGGGTTTGGGGGGGATTAGGGTTTCGAAGAAGAAAGAGAAGGAGAAAAACGGGGGTTTTGTTGTTGGAGGAAGTGGGGTTTCGGGAGGGGAAGAAGAATAAGAGATGCGGCGGTGAAGATTGGGGATTAGGGTTTCAATTTTAGTTTGATTTGGGGATTTGGGTGTAGTTTTAGAGTTTATCACAAACCCTAATACTTTATTAGGATTTCTCACAAACCCTAATAATTCTCTCAATTGTCTCACACAAAAAGAGATGAAGAGCAATAACTTAATACAATAATTTTTTTAATCAAGAATAACATAACTTCTCATTATTCTCAAGGCCTATTTATAGGCTCAAAACACTTGTAGAATAAATCTCAAACAAATCTAAAATAAATCTCTCACATCTCGCAAATATGGCTAAATCTCAAAATAAAAATAAAACAGAACTGATATCCTCATCACTCTCTGGGTGGGAGATGGCTCGACCTAGTCGAGTCAAAAATCAGTGATCCTGTCATGGTGCTCCAAAAGATCTTGGATCCAGGCGCGGGAGCTCCTCACGATCACTCCAAGTATCATCCGACTCCGGCTTGTTCTGTCACCTCGCCAAATACCTATGAATACCAGAATCTCTAGTAGAGATTATCTGATCATCTAAAATATTATCCAATTTTTCTGTTGGTGGGTAAATAGTATCAGGTAGAGGGGTAAATTTGAAAATCTCTCAATTAGGCTGCAGGATAGGCTCATCTATAAGAGAATTTTCAGGGTTAAATTTTAGCCCTTCATAGAGTACTAGATCCTCAATATTGAAAGTTTTACTTATGCCAAAACCTTCAGGAAGGTCAACGACATAGGCATTATTATTGACTTTAATCCGAGCCAGATCGTCACCAACATTAAAAGTTTTAAATTTTCCTCTGGTATCTGCTATTAACTTATTGTTAAAATTATTCTCATTAATTTTCTTAGAAATTTCTCTATGCAAATTATGAATGTAGGATGCAAATGTGGATGCAGACTCTTGAGACTGATGTTCTAGCACATGGATAAAATCTATAGGTAGCCAAGTGATTTGGGAAGGAATGAGTGATTGGATCGACCGAATGCAGTGGAAGGGCTGGTCATCCTATTCTTCACCGAAGTCATCACTTACATGAGGTTTATAGGTAAACTTATTGTCAGGCTCATTAGCGATGACAGCGGTATCTACTATATTGATCCTACTTGGGCTGGACAGTTGCCAGCAACATAGCCGTATCCCTTGCATTTATAGCACTTAGTGAGAGGATCAATCTTAGAATAGTCTTTCAATGTTCGTACCCATGTTGTCATTTCTAAGTGAATAGGAATTTGAATTAGGCTTGCTTGGGTAAGACTTGTTGGGGTGTTGAGAAGAGGGACTCAGGTCTAGAGGGCTCAATAGAGGTCATTCTAGAGGAATGATCTCTCGAATCGCTGAACTTATACGGAGAACTTGCTGTAAGGAAATTCATATTGAGGACAAGAGCATAAATTGCTGCTAAAGAGTCACATTTCTTTGAATTAGCTTGTTCCTAAGATAGGCTCGTAGTCCAGCTCTGAATCGCTCTTTACCTAAAGCATTACACAGAATGAGAAAGTCTTCGAACTTATCCACATACTCTTGGGTGGATTTGCTATACTGAGAGTTGATTCCACGAATTAACCATTCGGGTGTAGAAAGATAGGGGCACATATCTCTCAATGAGCTTCTCTTTCATGGCCTCCCAAGTGGCTATGGGTGGCAGGTCTCGGCCTCTACGGACGTGTTCAAGATTGGTCCAGTATTGTGGAAAGTTTGACCTTTAGAGTTTCGCTCATGTCAAACCACACGAAGTAGTGGTCCATAGCACGGATCCAATCGAGATAAGCTTGGGGTTCCATACGGTCTTCAAAGTGAGGAACGTCAGCCTTAACGTTCTTCTTGTATTGTTCGTCAGGGTCACGATCTTGACGTTGGTCGTCACGGTCATACCCTTGAGGGATCTGACGATGAAGCTCACGGGCAATATTTTGATTCAATTCCACTTTCTCAAGTCTCTGATTGATATTGGCAAGAGTTGTTTGAATGACAACGAGGATAGTGGAAATATTAGAGTTGTCCATTTCAGTGCAAGGGGTTTGCTGAATTATAGGATTCCTGATTAGGTGGTTTGTGAGGGACAAGAAAGGTTCTTCGGGATTCGTGATGGTGCTGCGAAGACGCATTTACCAACGGTAGAAAACTAGGGGTCGTGGGGACGTGTGTTTGCCGAAATTTTTGGAAATGTGTCTTAAATGCACTTAAGTTTTTATTTATTTTTTTATTTTTTTATCTGAAATAATCTAAAAGAAAGAAAGAAAAATAAATGACTCTAAAATGATCCTAAATGAATGCAAAAGTTATGACTAAATGATGCAAGAACTAGGGTTTTGAAAACCTTTGCTCTGATACCAAAATGATGTAAACTTAACCCTAAGTAGAGAACTTCCAAGAATATTAAAAGATTAAGTTTACTAACATGTAATGTAGAACAAGTTAGAAATTAGAACAGTTAATCGGTTCGATGAATTTTCAAGAATTGAATTAGGTTTAACAAACCCAATTAACGATTCAGTTCTAACAATCAATAATTATATATCTAAGCGTTCTTAGCAGGTAAAAGATGCAATAATGAGTTGTACTCTAATTGGCAAGTAGAAGCACACACTTTCAATATTTGTGGACGACAGATGAATCAAATAATATTCTAGAGATGATAGATAATATCACAAATATATGGAGGAGTGAAGAGAGGTTACCGAGATTCGAAGCACGTGACAACGGAAAGGAGGTTGCTGATAGGGTGCTGCGGGTTGGAGCTCGGGGTTTCGAGGAAGGCTATAATGGAAAGCTGACGGCAGGGGGGTGGAGGCAGCATTGCAGGCCGCTCGGTACTCGGGAAGGTGGCGTTGGGTGGCAGCAGTGCTCAGTGGTGGTGCGGCAGCAGCGGTGGTGAAGCTGGGTATGTGCAGGCATCGGGTTTCGGGGGTGAAGAAGTCGGGCGGTGGTGCCGACTTGGTGGGGCTTCAGTGGTGAAGTTGAGTTGTAGGGTGTTCGAAGGGCTGCAATGGAGGTGAAGGAGGAAGAAGGATGGTTGCGATGATGGAGTTAGGGGATTTGGGTTTCAATTAGAAGTGTGTTTTTTTTTGGGGGGGGGGGGGGGGATTAGGGTTTCGATGAGTTTCAGAGAAGGAAGGGGAGAAACGGGGGTTTTGTTGTTGGAGGAAGTGGGGTTTCGGGAAGGGAAGAAGAAGAATAAGAGAGGCGGCTGTGAACATTGGGGATTTGGGTGTAGTTTTAGAGTTTATCACAAGCCCTCAATACTTTATTAGGATTTTTCACAAATCCTAATAATTTTCTCAGTTGTCTCACACAAAAACATGGATGAGCAATAACGCAACACAATAATTTTTTTAATCAAGAATAACATAACTTCTCATTATTCTCAAGGCCTATATATAGGTGTAAAACAAATCCAGAATAAATCTCAAACAAATCTCAAACAAATCTCTAAAACAAATCTCTCAAATCTAATACAATTCTCTCAAATAAACTACATATGGTTAAATTTCAAAATAAAAATAAAATAGAACCGATGTCCTCATCATTATTACTTTTAAAGTATTGGTTTTGTATTTTGGTTCTTTGGTTCAAAATTCAACTCACATATTTTTTAATTATCGGGTATCAATTCTATATTAATGTTTTTGTAAAGTTCTCTGGGCAACTTAGGAGTTTCCTCCCTTTTTTATGAAACCCTATCAATTCTATATGAATGTGTTTGTAGAGTTCTGAGGCCCACATCCTAGGTGGATGTGGGCCAGGAAGCTTCATAGCAGTGTGAGCATTAAAAGCTTTTGTGTTTGCTACAAGATTACCATTTTAAAATTGTCGAATTAATAGGAAAACATAATGGGATTGTATATATGCATTGGTGGAAGCTGACTTTTAGTAGGTGATACATGCTGGCTGCGTTAAAGAGTTTTTCTAGCTCAGTGGATAAACAGGTTAAATTTGAATGTGGAAAGTTCTGTTCAACAATTAGGTCTAAAGCCTTTGATTACTAACCTACTTCCCATTTTTTCTGAAAGCCGTGAGCGGACACTTACACATGTGGGTTCTATTTAGTTAGTGCATGCATTATTTATTTACTTTCTTCACAATTGGGCACCTTGTTTTAGTAGCCTCTTCTTCTTTATCTTTTCATTTTCTAGCATACTTTTATTATCGATTTATTTATATTGGGGTAATTTTTTATGTTAATCTTCTATTCTCAGTCAATGTTGGGGTTGCAGGAGATAATGCAGGAGCAAATCACAAGAGTGCTGCTGGAGAGGTTGATAGTCAACCGACCTCATCCCTGGGGCTTGCTAATCACTTTCATCGAACTCATCAAGGTAATAAGCATATTCTCTAGAGTTTGCTGTCTGCTGCCTCTGCTCTCCCTTATACATAATAACTTAAATCAAATTATTCTTATAAATAATAACTTAAATCAAATTATTCAGAATCCACGGTATAGCTTCTGGAACCAGTCATTTACAAGATGCGCGCCAGAAATTGAGAGACTGTTTGAATCAGTATCAAGGTCTTGTGGGGGTCCAAAAGCAGTAGACGATGGAATGGCCTCTGGTGGCATTTCTGATGGCAACCTTTGATTCTCTCGCACAAGGGACTAGCATACTTATTCGTTCTTATTTAGAGATTGCCAATGCCCTTGTTATTACATAAGTTATACTTGTGTATATGTATAAAACTATGTTTTATGTTCGCTTTTTATTTCTGTTGTTAACAAAGATCGACTGTAAACCGAAAAACAATCTCCAGAATGCGAAAGCTGTTCATTTCTTCAATGGTTAGTCTCATTAGTTTGTTTGTAGGAGAACAAGAGGAACTTTACTTAATTTTGTGCAATATCAAGTTATCTACAAGTTCACAATCGTACTGCACATTCTTATATCAGTGTGTACAATAGCTTTCAACAAAAAGTACAACACATGCTGAAGCTAACTACAAGTTTTGGATATTTTTTGTGTTCTCACAATTGAAATGGCTTTTTGATAAATCTTCAGAAGTAGCACCAGCAAGATAATTTTCCTGTCTCTGCTGTCTTCTTGTATGTGGTGTTCACCATGGCAATTCTACTGCTGGCTTCTGCCCTTGCCAAAGCCTTCCTATTCTCAGCTTCCTTTTGCACGCTTTGTATCTTCCTTTGCATTTTCAGAATTGCTTGTGTATGTATCTTCTCTAGTTTCATCTTCGTGGGCCAAAACAGTAGAGCCATCCCAAAGTAAATACTATTTGGAAGATGCGAATTATAAATTATTATATATGTTTACCTCTCTCTCCTTCATGTCCATTTTGGCTCTGGTGCTCTTTTTTTTCTCCCATTGATCAATTGCTGCTTCCTCATTCCTCAACCTGACCCATATGACCAAAAAATGTTTGATATCTGAAATCAGCCGACTGACAAACTATTTCAGTAACATTAACTACTGATGTGCAGTAAATTACTTGTTCTTGATCTTCATTGTTTTGGCTTCCTTCCATGAGCTGAGCTTTGCTGCCATTCTATTCTTCTTCCTGCTTTCATCTTCATGGTCAGCATGAAAAGACCTTTCCCGAGATGTTCTGATATGCTCTTCAATAATGCTCTCGATCTCATCACCAGAGTTGCAGCTCTCTATATTACATCCACCATATGAATGAACACACTATTCCCCGTTCTTCAAAGAAACTTATAAGCTAAATCACATATGAAAAATTACCAGAAGAGAGTCGAGGAGTTGTGTTGGGATGACGAGCATATCTGTATACTCTTGCCTCTTCATGTTCTTCAATGATTGCTGCCAACCTCCCATCATCGTCGTCATAATCATCTTCGTCATCCGCATAATAGCCGCTGAGCGAGGCATACCTATTCGATGGTTCAGTGTATCTGGATGCCTTCTGTCTGGACAATGTTTTGTGCTTCTTCTTTGATAAACCTTCTTCAGCCTCTACGAAAAGAAACCAATAAATCAAGAGAAGAAAAAAGATAAAACAGGTTGATGTTAATTATTCCAGAGTACATCATAAAGCTTTTGTCATCACATATATCGAAGCCAACCCAGATCCTGATTCAAAAATTCACAAAACAGTGGAAGCTTGGTTTCAACAATTAAAATGAAACAAACAAAGCTTAAGATGAAACCTTTCGTCTTTTTCATGCGAGAACGAGCGTTGTTGGGGTTAAAGGGATAACTGACTGCCTTTCTTGGTTCTTGTTCTTGTTCAATCCAGGCAGGAACATTGCCATCAACAGTCACAATGCAAGAACTCTGCAGGTTAACCACCCAGAAAAACCAAGAAATCAGAACAAAAAGAAACTAATTAATGGAGTTTTTAAGTAATCAAATGAACGAAAACCTGATTCGGGGCAGCAAAAGAAAACTCCTGATCATGATCATGTTGATGATCAACACCACCATTCGAAGCCTGAGAATGGTCGAGAGGGCTGCAAATGGGAGAAGGGGTTTTGGGGCACTTGTCCATGAGAGACCCCATGCTGAATGCGTTGCAGCTCGCGTAAGAAGAGACCCGGCATTGCTCCTTCACCATCAGCATCATCATCTCCGAGCTATTCCTGCCTAGTAAACAAGAACCACTGCTGATTCGAGACCAAGATTGTTGATCATCATCAAGTTCGTTGTCGAAGTAGTCGTAGGTGGTACCAGAGAAATGGTCGTCCAAGTCCTCTGATTCTGATGGGAGGAGGGAGGTAGTTGGTGACCAGATGGTGGGCTTCCGGTTGGTGCTGGTGGCCGGAGAGAAGTAGTTGACGACCTCCGTTGGCTTGGTTGGTTTTGGTTGCCGCCGGTGAGATGATGGTTGCATCATCATCTTGGTTGGTTTCTTGAGTTTTTATTTATTAAAGTGTTGTTTATTTTTTTTGGGGGGGGGGGGGGGGGGGCGGGCAGAGAGATGGGTAATGATCTCATGGCTTAATAGTTGACGGTTAGGATGAGTTATTATCCTGGGAGTGAAATTTTGATTAAGACTAGATTTAGAGTAGTAAACAAACTCTTGTGCTACATGAAATTAGAATGAAGGAAACAAGATTTAGAGTAGTAAACAAACTCTTGTG